>CM060414.1:174522601-175998974 GCA_030545235.1 Helianthus tuberosus | reverse complement strand
CGTATTCGGCTCCAAAAAACTGATTTATCTTGATAGTTTGCTACAAAAAAAAAGATATAATTTATTAGTCTAAAAAACTGCAAAAAAACAGAAAAATAAAAACAGAAAATAAATAAAAAAACTGCAAAAAAACAGAAAAATAAAAACAGAAAATAAATAAAAAAACTGCAAAAAAACAGAAAAATAAAAACAGAAAATAAATAAAAAAACTGCAAAAAACAGAAAAAAAAAGAAAAAATAAACAGAAAATACTTAAAAAAAACTGCAGAAAACAGAAAAAAAAAAACAGAAAAAAGAAACGGAAAAACAGAAAAAAATTAAAAAATATACCTATAACCGGGTCCTCCGACACATCGATGAAAGCGCGGGTTAACGCATACTCCTCATCGGGCTCCCACCGGATCACATTTTTTTTCGCTCGGGTGCTGGTTTCCGCTTTTTTTTATGTGGCCGTTTTGCTTTTCCTTTTTGGGTCTCCGCTACTTCGGGTTGTGTTTCCGGAACAACGTCGGGTTCGTGTTGTGGGGAGCCGAAAGCTTGAGCCGACCCGAACGCTTGAGACGACCCCATTCCGTCGGTGTTTTGATTCGGGTTCCACCCGTAGAGATTCGGGTCCCATTATAGCGGTTGGTTCAAAAGATTTATGAACCCGGGATTTTGTTGATTGTAGTCGAGAAAACCGGAGCCGAAAGGGTTGGGTCTAGTGGGAACCGCAACACGGGGTGAGTAGGATTACCACTCTGGTTTGGGTCCGCACTTGATCGGGGAGGAATGAAGCCACGGTTGTATGGATGCATTGTATAAAATATCAAGATTTGTAAAAAAAATGGAAGAGATGAGAGTTTTTGAGTGTTTTGTGGTAAAAAAAAATAGGAGAGGAGGTAATGATTTAAAGGAAAGTTTGAAAAATAAATTTATTTTTTTTTTATTAAAATGACCGTTTGTAAACGGTCAAAATAATCAAATCATCGTTCGATAGCGCCGCGATAATTTTCGCGCTTTGAATTTTTTTTTGGGCATAGCGCCCTTCGTCCCGGTGTTCTCGGCGCCATCACGGCGCTATTTGGGCTTATACCGCCCACTACGCAAGGTCTTATAGATTAGTAGTGTTAAAGCATTAATATTATATTAATAATTAATAATGGGAAAATATTGTCTTTTAAAGCACTATTCATTTTTACATCACAATTTTTTAATTGAGCAAATAAAAATATACTGTAAAATAGTTACAGCTCCTTTATTTAAACTTCTTAATGAATTTAATATACAAATTGGGGTGGAGATATAATAGGAAGTTTATTTGGCTAGGAAGGCTAGGAAGTGATCTTGACCATCCATTTACTTAATCAAGGGCTAAGATTAAATCAGGAAATTGAAAGTAAAAAAAGAGGCGCGTGACTTTTTTCAGGGCAATCTAGTCAATACAAGCCAATAGTTTCTCTCTCCTCCAATTCCCCCCCATTTTTTAAACGTTAATAACTCTTTCATACGACATTATTTTTTATAAAAAATTGCACCAAAAAAACGAGCGTTTTTTTATCTTTAAAACGAGTATACTATTGCTATATTTTGAAAAAAAAAATTAAAACCCAGTTGCGTAAAACGCAATAGAAAAAACCCTAGTATCGTAAAACGCAATGAAAAAAAAACCCTAAAAATGACATTTTTCTAAAACGCAATGCACCAAAAACACAAAGAAATGACTTTTTTGTAAAACGCAATGGTCAGAAAACACATAAAAATGTGTTTTACCTAAAACGCAATGCACCAAAAACACAAAAAAATGACTTATTTGTAAAACGCAATGGTCAGAATACACTTAAAATGTCTGTTTTCTAAAACGCAATGGACTGAAAACACATAAAAAAGTGTTTTACCTAAACGCAATGCACCAAAAACACAAAGAAATGTCTTATATGTAAAACGCAATGGCCAGAAAACACTTAAAAATGACTCATTCTAAAACGCAATGGACTGAAAACACCTAAAAAATGTGTTTTACCTAAAACACAATGACTAAAAACACTTAAAAATGTGTTTTTTTCTAAAACGCAATAGCTGTCTGTCACTGTGAACTGTCTGTCACTGTGAACTGTCTTATTTCTAAAACGCAATAGACACATAAAACTGTCTGTCACTGTGAACTGTCTGAATTGTCTACGAATTACTGTGTTCGAAATGAGCCAATTTATGGAAATTTAATTTTTCTGATGCGTTTTTAGTACAGCAATTTAATAGAAAAAAAAAATTCCGAGCTGACCTGGGACCCCGCTACCGGGGGCTGCCGCCCCCGGACCCCCGCAAAGATCGTAAAACGCAATGACTAAATCAAAAACCCAGATCATGAAAATGAAATTAAAGAATTTCTTACATGGATCGAAGCCGATTTCTTCATCAATTGACGGAATTTGAATGATAGAAACACTTATCAACGCTCGAATCGAACGAATCGAGTGATTATCTCCAAAATCACCGGAAAAAACGAGATTTTTTTATGAAATTAAACTGGGTTTTCTTCAAAAAAAAGCTGAAGAACACGTTGATCGGGTTCTGAATCATTGATTTGTGATGAAAATCGCACTATAATGTAGTGATTATTGAGATAGAAAGTGAAGAAATAGTTGAAGATGGTGGATTTTGAAAATGATGGGTTTTTGAATTTACTGGGTTTTGAAAAAGGAAGAAGAAGGAGTTGGATTGACTAAAATACCCTTTCTCTTTATTTTAAAATTTGCCACATGTCATAATCCTATGGCTTCCTATCCTTCCTAGAGAAAATTAACTTCCTATTTGATCTTTACCCATACAAATTGATTGTGATCCTTCGGTTAAAAGATTCTAGTTCCAACTCTAGGTAAGTGATTAAATGAATTACTCAGTTGATGTTTCTTTGAGTTAAATGCCATTTTAGTCCCTGTGGTTGGGTCATTTTGCCAGTTTAGTCAAAAGGTTTTATTTTTAACCTTCGGGTCCAAAAAGGTTTCACAGTTTCCATTTTAGTCCACTGAGTTAATTTCATCCATTTTTTTCTGTTAACGAGAAGGCCAATTCGGTCATTTTATATGGCTGAATTGCCCTTTTAGTTAACAGAATTACATACAAAATGACCGAATTGGCCTTCTCGTTAACAGAAAAAATGGATAAAGTTAACCAAGTGGACTAAAATGGCAACTGTGAAACCTTTTTGGACCTACAGGTTAAAAATAAAACCTTTGAACTAAACTGGCAAAATGATCCAAACCACAGGGACTAAAATGACATTTAACTCTGTTTCTTTTATTTTACATATAGCGATAGATACGAATCGGACCGAAAAAATATTGTAGGCAAATGCTATATCGATTCACAAGTCAATGTTTGATAGGAAAGAGGTTGAAAAACCTCTCATGTGTTATACATACTTAAATTGTGACGTTAATTTGATAGAAATGACATTTGCTGCATCTGAAGGGTGTTGATCACTTGTCATTTAAGAAATTAGGGTCACTAATTTAGGGTGTAGATCACCCTACGTACTTATGATAATTAGAGCATGGATCACACATCATTTGAAATTTTAGGGTATAGATCACCCATTATTAAATAATTAAAATAAAACATGACTCAAACTCTTAACCCACAAATTTTTTTTTAACGATAAATTTGGATCACTAACGGACCACTGGAGTATCATCGTATCACGAGCAGAACCACCCGATCATATCTATCTCCACCATGGAGTACATCCATAATGCCTATACACCAATTCAGAATGAAACACAGATGGAAAAAACCCCTATCTAGAAATCGAACTCAGGACCTAATGGTCCCTAAGCCCTTATGATGCTACTAGGCTATAATGCGATAGACCCCACAAAATATTAATAATCGATAACAAGTTTACACAATTAAATTGTTTGAAAAAACTAAAATTCAATTTAGAAAAACTTAAATCTTTCAAAATCAAGGAGTGGTGACTTTTATCGAACGCCCGTTGTATTAGAAAACTACTGGACAATGATCGGTTTTGCCCCTACACGGTTGGAACAAGGTAGTTATTTCATCTTTAGTTTTTGAGTAAATTTTCATTTTAGTTCCGGATGTTTGATCAAAATTGTCATTTTAATTCAAATAATGTTTTTCTTGTCATTTTAGTTCAAATAGTTTTGTTTCTACCATTTTAGTCCCTGACTTTTGTAATTTTTTTGTCATTTTCATTCAACCCACTAACTCCATTCAAAAAATTTAGTTAACTTAGGTGAGTTTTGGTCAAACCACATTTTTCTTTCTTTTTTTGCAGGTGCGACGGTATGGGGATGGTGTTGATGTTGGTGTTGCGCCGGTTTACAGTGAAGATGATGACGGTGGTTGTTGGTTTTACGATGATGACGGTGGTTGTTAGTTTTACGATGATGGCGGTGGTGTTGGTTGATGACGTGGGTGGCGGAAAAAGTGGCGGGTGGTGGTGGAAATGGTGGGTGGTGATGGTGGTGGGGGTGGGTGGGTGGGTGGGGACGGTGCAGGGAGGTGGTGGTGATGATAGAAGGTTGTGATGGGGTGAGTGGTGAGAGGTGGTGGTGGTCGATGAAAATGGAAAAAAATGACAAAAGTTAGAGACTAAAATGACAGAAAACAAAACTATTTTGACTAAAATAATAAGAAAAAAACTATTTAGACTAAAATGACAATTTTGGTCAAACCTTAGGGATTAAAATGACAATTTACTCTTAGTTTTTTTGTTTTGTTTTGTTTTGTTTTGGGGCTATAACCAATATATTTACTAGAATTCTATCAAACCGATCAAACTTGTAGCCGTAAACATCCCAAGTATTGCATATTGTCATGCGATTATTTTGTACTTGATTGACAAAGTTGTTTTGTTAACGGTAATAAACAACTAATGCTTCCCAACAACATTCTTGCAAATGTTTAACTATAATGTTGTAATGTTTTTTATACAATCTCATGAACTATGAATATTGCAAGTATGATATCATTATGAATGTAAATCAATTTCGAAAATTCAGCCAACAATTTATATACATTTCTTTTACTCAATTTAATATTACTCTATAATATTATAATTATATACTACAACCAATGCATTGGTTGATACCAACCCCGAAGGGGTATGGTCCCAAATGACATGCAAACCATGCGTACACAAGATCATACCCACACTTAAATTAACAAACACTCAGCTTACTCCGAAGTTCTGGCACGAGTGCACCGTGGTGTGCAACCATGACAGCTCATAGGAAGTACAACCAGTAGCCAATCAGCATGCAGGTGCAGCAGACTCTTCCCAGATAATCCCCACAATTAACAAATTGTTTAGGGACAAGAAAAACAAACGGACAGTGGCGTGTAACCAATCAGCTTACGTCACTCATTGCTCCATTACCTCCACTCACAGCTGTTGACAGACAAGACAACAAGTACACACTTGGAAAGTGACGTGTAACCAATCACATTGCGTCAGTCCACCTCCACCTCTGCAGACACTACATGTCGTGTCAGATGGGACCAAATGAATATTCCATGAAAGCGACATCTGACCCAAGGCCCATCAGCCCATCTTCTTCTCCAAGCCCTTCGCCTATAAATACATGTCTCCTCCAAAGGTTCAATGATCCGATTTCTCACGCTCTCACTCTTAACACACACTTGTTTCCTTACTTGTAAAAATATTACTTATTCTCACGCCGGATGGTGGTTACGAAAGAAACCTTGTCTCTCCTCATAATGAGCTCACGGTGTTTTGTTTTGCAGATCACTCCAAACTATATCGGTCGAAGAAGAGATCAGGAAGATAACCCCCTGTTAAAACTATCATGCACAACTGTAGACCAATTCTCAAGGACCTGCTTGGAGGAACTAAAAAGCATTTGTTGAGAAAAGTGAGGGGTCTTCTTGCAATATGATATCAAAGTAACGTCGGCTTGTCGTCGTCCAGATTGTCTTTTATCATCACATGTCGGTAAACACTTGTTGTAAAGTTTAAAATTTTCTAATGGGGAAGGCGGCTATTAGGGAAGGCGGCTATTCGGCTAATAATAAAGGCCCAAAGTTTGTAAAGCTATAGTTTTTTAATAATTTAAGTAATAAATAGTATGATAAAAGTGTTAGCAATTAATGAAATTATAAAAGAAACTTTATATAATCGTTTAAAAATGATTACTTCTAGTAGAGTTTAATCGATTTAGAGAGTTTGAAAATAGTTTTGGCTTCTGTTATTATAGAATTATTAAGTTTGAAAATAGTTTTTGGTTTCTGTTATTAAACGGTTAAAGGCCTAACCATATAAAAGCTATTGCAAGACTTGCTTACCGTTTGAACTTACCTCACACATTAGGGGAAATCCATAGCACTTCGCATGTTGATAAGCTATAATTAATAAATAACTAACTGGCTGTGTCACGCGTCTCAGTTCTATAAGTCCACGATTCTTTTTCCTAGTGGCGGAGCTTGACCAAAAGTTTCGGGAACGGAAATTTATGGGACCCAATTTATATATTGTATAAATATTAGGCAAAATAATTGGGGCGGGGGGCGATCCTATATAATTTTTAAAATTTGAAAATTAGAAATTTTACACTTCTAACCGAAACATTGAGGAGGGGGTTGCACCTCCCGGTTCCCACTAAGCTCCTCCTTTGCTTTTCCCCGCTTTTCTTATTTCAGTTTTTCGTTATTCTATTTTTTAAAATTTTAAACAAGTTAATACAATAGTGGTAAACCATAATATTCTTTAAATTTTCATTACTAACTATTTAAGAGGGGTAAGATCAAATAAAAAAGTTTATTTTACCTAAGTACGATGAGAAGGAATCTTAATCATCCATTTTTCAAATCAATGGTTAAGATGCAAGTGTAGGAGAAAGGAGGAGTGGAAGGGTATCTTGGAAAAATCTTATTTATGGACTTTCTCTTTCCACATGCAAGGCACATGCATATTTCACCCCTATTTTTTAAACGTTCATAATTTTTTATACGACATTATTTTTTCATAAAAGTTTCACCATAAAATCGAACGTCTTTTTATCTTTAATTTGAGTACCATGTTGTTATATAAAATATGAAGACTAAAAAAACCCACTAAAATGTGTTGTATTTCTATGTTGTATGTGGAGGGTATAGTCAATCACCCTATGGTGTTTGAGTGAAATCCTAACCAATAATATTGTGTCATGACCATGTCAACTCCCCATTCCACTCCCCATTTTACACTCAATCAGGGGTATAGTCAATCACCCTAGGGTGTTTGAGTAAGTTAAAAAACAAAAAATTGTGATTGGTTAAAAGAGGTTGGGACCCCACCATTTTCTCAATCACTCTCCTCCCTTTTTGGTAAACACTCACCGATTTCCCCACCCTCTCTCCAACTCACCGAACACCCTCAATCACTCGGTATAGTCACCGATCGGTGACTTATACTCACCGGCTCACCGCTCAACTCCCCGCTTATTATACCCTCCACCCTAACATTTTGTGCTGAATTTTTTTGTCTTAATTTTTTTTTTCTCATTTTTTTGTGCTGGACTTTTTTTTTGTACTACATTTTTTTTGCTGAATTTTTCCGTGCTATATTTTTTTGTGCTATATTTTTTTGTGCTACATTTTTTGTACTAGATTTTTTGTGCTATATTTTTTTGTACTAGATTTTTTGTGCTTGATTTTTTTTGTACTAGATTTTTTTTTTGTTGTATTTTTAAAAAACAAAAGGGGTACCACATGTCATTTTCACTCATATTTATAAGGACCAAAATGCCCTTCATTCCTATTTATTAGGAGTGTCACATGTTATTATCACAATCCTTCTTAGACCATGCGTAACGGGGCGTTTTTTAAAAAAAAATTTGCTTTATAACGCCCTATAACGCCCCGCCTACCATTACGGTAGGCGTTATAGGGCGTGATTTTTGAAAAAAATTCGTCCCGGCGTTTAAATTAAAACGCTCCTCAAACTTTGACCACCCAATCAACGGCTAGTTCTCCAACGGCTACTTGATTTAATTTTTTTTTTTAAATATTAAGTATATATATATATATATATATATATAAACAATCAAAACTCATCCATAAATAATTGTGAAGTTTTAATGTTTTAAATTAAAATAAATAATTGTGAAATGATTGTTAAATGATTGAATGGGGGCATTATGGGGCATTATACCCACTACACCACTTTTGCTATAATGCCCCCTTGCTGACTAGGACGCCACATGGCACAAAACGCCCCATGGTGGGGGCATTATAGTGTTCTACCACTACGCATGGCCTTAGGCTAATTAGGCAAAATCCACTTTTTAGTGGATCCTTCCCCCTATTTAAGATATTATTATATGTATTGTAATTTCAATCATATCTTAACTTAAAATATCGTATTATAATTTCTAATTTTTTTACTAACTATTTAAATTTAATATTATTTATACTCAACCCATATACTACACTAGTTTCTAATGTTATATCATCGTTAACTAGAAGTTAAAATATGTTAGAATAACCTATAACAATTATTGTTTGTACGACACAATAGATTGAGTATAGGTGTATTAATTTATTTATAATTTCATGGACAAAATCATAGTTTGTCATACGACCCCGAATTCTGATTTGCAACGTACAGAAATTAAGGCCCACAAACCAATTGGGGAATTTGAGTTAAAAAAAAAAAGTTAATGTATACAACTTATCAGTACGAGTTAAAAATTACGTACATGAGTTCAAAATTACATACAGTTTTTAAGTTGAGTTTATGGTGTTAAGACCCTAAATTTTTTATTCTACAGAGGATATTGTAATAGGTGGTTGGTTTAGTAGCTTACTAACCAGTTTTGTAATTACGAATTTTGGGTGATGAATAAAGTTGTTGTTTGCCGTTCAAAAAAAATACGTACAATAAGAATATATGCCTAAAAAACATTATATTAGCAAAAAATGTGTCCAATTACTTGCAAATTGGTAAAAAGATGAAAGAAATATGATAATGGTCTTAATAAAGAGATTGTGGGTAATTTGGCATGCACTTGGTATAAAGTAAACAAAATTATTTATCAATATAATGTAATATAGATGAAATAACACCTCCAATGTTATTAATAACACCTACAATGTTATGTGCTATGTAACATAATCACTGTTGAACATAGGTTATAGATCATTCGAAAATTAAAATTTAGGGTGTGGATCACTCATTATTTGAGAACGTGTGGGACACCCACTTATGGTAATGGGTCTAGATCACCACTATTTAGTATTTATTGATTAGGGTGGTGTGTTTCACCAACCATTTGATTTTAGGGCGTGGATCATCCATTATTATAAAATATAAAATTGGAGTCGTGGTCGCCCATTATGTATGTGTAACGTCTAAATATGTGACTCGTGAAATATAAAGTTAAATTAGTTACGGTCAACTGGGTAAAAGTTCGTTATACTGCTAAAAGTGTTGGAGTAGTTGGAATTTAATTGGGAAATCAAATCTTGTAAAGTTAAAAGGTGGTTACTTTTTACCGTAGGTCACGAGTGGACCACGATAGGTCGTGACCTACAAATAAAACTTGTATACCATGGTTTGTAACGATAGATTGTGGTGCGCTTCCATATGAAAATATTTTCATATTCAATTTCTGTTGGTGTGTTGAAGTTATTAAACCTGTATTTACTAGTGTGCTTCGATAAAGTTTGAGTAATATTTGAGTTAAAGATAATCTAATTAATAACAAGAATAAGTATAAGCTTTAACACCAAAGATGAAAATAGTGGAGCTTGTCTTGAAATAATTGTCTAGTATTAATTAACAATTTAACATATTTCTTGAACATTAGGGCAGAACAATTAGTGCATTCCAATAACCTTACAAATGTTTTATATTAACTATAACTTTTGCAATCTTCTTGTTACAAATTCATTAACACTTGAACTTTTCTAGTATGTAAAACCATTTTGAATTTTTTTAGTCAATAACATTATGTGTAAAACTTAAATAACATTATTATATTGATAAAACTTTATGTGTAAAAGGTTACTTCTACTATATTAAGGTTTTGAAAATAATGGTAATATGAAATCGATTATATCTTAACGACGATGTTGATAAGCATGACATTTTTGTTTTGGTTTTTTTCTATATATCGGACCCAAAACATGAACTCCTAGCTACAATAGACTACCAAATGAATATTGACGACTTAGTTAGAGGCCAACAGATAAGATTTTTCTCGACCAAGTGTGGATGGATGACGTTGTCATTGATGCGTCTGTTGTATCAGAAAGAGATACAATAATACTTACAAATTACTTTGTTTGTATCGTTGAATATATAATTTAAGATATTTTTAATTATTCTTGTCATGATTCATGCTCTAATACACTTTTAACATCTTTAGTCAAAATCTTATCACTATATACATTTTTTAAGTTTAATATTACCTCATTACCTCAATACTACAAAGGATGCATGTGCTAATACCAACCCTTTGGTGGATTAGTAATTAATTTAGTGTTAAAAGTAAGAATAAACACACCTGTAGATCAACTTTCTTGGATTTTTTTAGAGGGACTGAAAAGTACTTAACTACAAAATTGAGGGGCCTTTTTGCAATATGATATTAAAGTAACGTAGGATTGTTGTCCTCCAGCTTGTCTTATACCCACCCCTCACATGTCAAATGGAGCTATGATCCGGTGGTTGTAGTGATTCCCAACTGTCATAACTATATTTCAATATTCTTGTATTAAAAAGTAAGATGATTCCTACACCATCTATAAATCTTTACACCACTAAGGGTATACGGTGTGAGATGGCGTCACCCGTCACCTCATCTCTTTAACACTGGTAACAACGGCAAGGGGCGCCATTCTTACCATTTGTCTATGTGGCGCTGATGTGGAGGATGAGAACTTTACTCTATACCACCCGGCCTAAAAAGATGTGTAAACCTTCATTATGTCAAGTTAGTTTTGGCTACAAATGTTATCAAAAGAATAGCCAACTAACTTGAGGATTTTAAGTTCTAAATCACAATAACTTTAATCATGATGTTAAGTTGATTAAGACGTTATGACGCGCTTTCAAATTCAGACACTGACGTGCATTATCCTTTTACCCCACATCCGCCTCTCAACTACCTCATATATATATCCCGCTCTCAGCTACCTTATCTTGTCTCATACCCAACCTGACCTGAGACGATATCTTAAGCACCGTGGGGGGGTTACAACCCATCGAAGCAACATCGATTTAAGTGGTCACCCTCGTAGTATCTACATGAGTTGTCATTATGCACAAAAATATGGCCCTATGACAGGTGCAAATGCTGCAATAATTTGATGCAGTACACACCCTGCAGTAATCATTTGGACCACTAGAAACTTACCCATCACAAGGGTTTGCTTCACTATCAACCATCCATGTGACCCAACATCTTATCTAAAGATAGAAACCATGAGATCAATTGTAAAAGTGAAAAGAAACCCTAGAAAAAGATTGTTGCCATCTTATCTAACATAGGAAACCAAAAACATACACAATGTAAATCAAATTTCATTAGACCATAAACAAAAAAATAACAAATCGCGAGCCAGAGTCTGTGCCAACAGACACAGTCTTGCTCGCGATTTGATACTGTGAAACCAAAGAAACAGAAATAAAGAGGTTTTTGACAAGATTTTAGTTACAGACTGTTTTTACAAAGGTATTTCCAAACCTAAGATCAGCAAAATACAAGCACCATTAACAACTAATCATCAAACTGAAACAAACGGAAAACGACATAGAAATCTCAACCAAACAGAGACGACCCGACCCATATATAAGAACATAGCAGAAGGGAAAATATCTTCTTTTTAATACATCACACTAAAACTTAATTAGCTTAACCCCGTCACCATCATCATCAGATTATCATCAGATCTATTGTATTGTTTCAACACTCTTGCTCAGTTCCTCCAGCTTCTTCATCCTCATCTTCTCACTTTCGCTCACCAGCTGCTTAATAATTTAGTACACCCATTTAAAAAAGTATCTTAGTTAAGTCCAGATGTGAAAAAGATTACATTTTGATCATGTATTATATAAAAAATGTCTTATCTTGAAATCAAATTCCATCAAAAATCACATTTTTTTCATGTTTTATATGAAAATTGTCTTATCTTTATTCAAATTCCATCAAAGATTCCATTTTAATCATGGTTTATATAAAAAATGACTCGTCTTGAAATCAAATTCCAACAAAGATTACATTTTGTTCATGTTTTATATGAAAATTGTCTTATTTTGCGATCAAATTCCGTCAAAGATAACATTTTGTTCATGTTTCATACGAAAATAGACATTTAACTTGAGACCAACCTCCATCAATCTGGTAATAAGTTGTACTTTCTCTTTATTCTTTTCATTGAAGGCATCTAGTGCTTCCTTGTACTCTCTTTCCTGCAAAGAAAAATCAATTTAATGACCAAATTTCAACATTTTAGTCTCCGCGAAAAGACGGTTCGAACCTTCTTCTGACATGTTTGACCCAATGGCTTCAACTCCTTGTTGACCGAATCGATCTTCTTACGAACAACTGAAACTTCTTTCTTCATTGGATCAGTTAACGCTTCAAGTTCCTGATGATACAATCCACAAAACGTAAGATTACGAAAATACCCATCTGACACGAATAGGTCAATAAAGATTCTATCTTTAACAAGATAACTTCATAAAGACTTCATCAGCTATTCAGTATATTTCAAGTTCACAACTACTTCTTACCCCACCACTGTTTAATGTAAGTTATATCCTAAATTACTAACACAGTTCAAGACTCACATGATTCAGTTATATACCCATTGAGTAACAAAACACATGCTAAAATTATGGAATTAAATGTAGCTCTAAGAAAATATAAAAGATAGTACAGAGTTGCAGACATTTAATCTTGAAAATTTGTTGAAAACAAGAAGATACTTGCATAGAACTTATTATCCAATTTTCCACATAAATATTTTGTATAAAGATAACAAGAAGTTAAGCATGTGGCCATCATATTCGTAACGATAATCGATTTCTCGATCTATCGAGAATCAGATCTATGATGCTGTTTTTTCTTCATAATATTACTCTAAAAGCTAATAATTGATGAACAAAACCTTGAAACAGAAAAACCCCCAAACCAAAAGAAACCCTGATTTACGTTTCCCTAAAAGATCCAAAAAAAAATAATTTTAATCCAAAACTGATGCCTTAATCCTTTACAGATGTTTTTATTCTCAAATCTTAGAAACAAAACACCCAAAACCCCCCAATTTTCTTTCCCAAAATTACCACAAATCACTTGATTTCTTCAAAAAAACAGTACCTAAAAACCCTCATTTTTGACCCAAAATTGAAGCTTTAATCCTTCACACATGTTTATATTTCAAAAAACCCCCAATTTCACACCCCCCCCCCCCCCCCAAAAAAAAAAACCCTAAAATTCAACCAAATTAACACATCCAAACACAAATCAAACCTCACGAATGGTCGCCAAACGCCTGGTTTCTTCTTCAATTCGTCCCAATTGAGCCTGAACACGTTCTCTAACCTCCAATTTCTTCTTCTCAATCTCCTCCTCTTTCGCTTTGAAAGTAGACAACGCAGACCGAGACATCTCCTCATCTTCTTTACTCATCAGCCCGTTGAAGCTCAAGCTGCCGGAGATTTGACCGGCTTGCATAAGCGTTTGAAGCTGCTCACTCGGTTGCCTCTGTGTTGTTGTTGTCTGTAACGACGTCGTTTGAGTAGTCATGTTTTGTTGTTGGGTTTTTTTGGGTTTCTTGAACCAGAAAAAGAAGAAAACCCTAGAGGAAGATGGTGGTTTGATTATCTCTCCAATGGTGGTGTTTTTTGTGTTTTTAGTGTGTGTGAAATGCTTTTGTTTCTTTTTTGCCGTGGGGAGACTGTTGAGAAATGGTGATTATGAAGCCAAAGTTAGAGCATTCACATTCAATCCATCAAATTATACATACATTCCACTAAAAAACAACTCCTATATCAATATATTTCCACTAAAAACAAATATTTTTTCTCTCTCCTTTCAATTAAATAATATTATTATTACATTTTTCTCTCTCCTTCACTCACAACCACTTTCAATATATATTAAAAAAATTATACTGGATGAACAGTGTCCCCCCAAATATACAGATGAACAGTAACATTTTCTCTCTCCTCCACTCACAACCACTTTTTATACCCTTTATAATATAAAAACCTCCTCTCTCATTATTTGATGGATTGAATGTGAGTGCTCTTATGAAGGATGGTAGCCCCACATATATGATGTATGTGTGTGTGAGAGAGAAAATGTGTGTGAGAGAGAAAGTGTGTGTATATAGATAGATACATAGAGGTGGGGGTGTATGTATATATGTATGTATTGACAGCGGATGAAGTGAAATGACCAGGCTGCCCATGACCTCTCAATGGAATGGAAAGATGAAGAATGAATGGACAAAGAGAAAGTTTACCATATTACCCAATTTTCTTTTTGTTTAAGTTTGTTATTACTATCTAGAATGTGATTTCTTCATGTATGTATGTTTGTTTATGTCTTTGTTATGTGTGTTTCTATTTCATTATAATTTTTTAAGAGTTATTTGTTCGAATAGTCCCTATAGTTTGCCATTTTTTACCTTTAGTCCTCACCTTTTCAAAATAGCATGTATAGTCTCTGTGGTTTAACAAACTGTTACTCGGATAGTCCCTGTAATGGATGGTCGTTAAATAATTTAGTTAAGTGGGTGTAAAATTACAAAAATACCCCTGGTCCATCTCTCTCTCTTTACTTTCTCTCTATCTCTCTACTATCTATCTCCTTTAAAAAGCCACCACCACAACCACCTCCACCTCCACAATCGCCATCACCACTCAGCCACCACCACCATCACCACTGCCATAACCACCCTTCGCCACAACCACCACCGCCGATTTCCACCAACACCACCACCAACAACTGTTTCTTCCTTCACATAGTTACACACACACTAACACTACATCTATACATACACCATGTCTACGAGCTTCAACAGTAACCCTAGGAGCCCTGCAACCGTCTCCAGGCTGCAGCTCGGTGGCATTGGTGATGTTTCTAGGGCTATCAGATCTTCTTCCTCCAAAAAACTGCCGGTGTCGCTCCGCCGTGCAATCGTCGATTGTTTATCTTCTTCGCTGATTTACGTTCAAGGAAGCTCATCGTCGGTTATTTCAGAAGCTTCCAGAACTCTACGGGTATGAATGGACGTTAATTTGCGAATTATTGTTTCAGATTTCAGATCTCGTAGATTTTAGGTTTGTGAATCTAGGGTTTGGTAGTGGTTGTGTGTAATTTGGTGTTGTAGAAGGTTTGTTGATTGATTTGTGCATTGTTGTGTGTGAGTATGGAATTTGAACTTTAGTTATTAGCATATGTTAGGTTTTTGTGGTTAGGGATTTTGTTGAGAGAGAGAGATGTGTCTGAAAGAGAAATAAAGAGAGTAAAGAGAGAGAGATGGACCAAGGGTATTTTTGTAATTTTACACCCAGTTAACTGAATTATTTAACGCCCATCCATTACAAGAACTATCCGAGTAACAGTTTGTTAAAACACAGGGACTATTCATGCTATTTTGAAAATGTGGGGACTAAAGGTGAAAAAATGTCATACCATAGGGACTATCCGGGCAATTAGCTCATTTTTTTAATTAGTAGAGTTAACTATCATTTATATCCATGTGGTTCGTTTACTTATGTCATTTCAGGCTAGATTTTAAAATATTGTACCATTTTCTTTCTTAACATTCTTGAAACCTGTCGTTTCAGTTTAAAAAACTAACCTCAGTTAAAAAACTAAGTTAGCTTAAGGGTAAGATGGTTATTTTACATAAAAATCTTGGATAAATTACACTTTCCGTCCTTTATGTTTATATTGGATTGCAATGGATAGCCTTTAACTTCAACAATTACAGTCACAGTCCTTTATTTGGAAAACTCATTACACCCTAGGTCCTTTGGCACTAACCCGGTTAAAATTTTAAGTTAAGTTTGATCATGTGACTTGCACATTAGGGTAGATCGGTAATTTTACTTGTTTGTTTAAAATATATTTTAAATACACCTAAACCCTATCTCTTTCTCTCCTCTCAGCTATCTCTCTCCTTCTTTCTCTGTTTTCAATCCAATAAACCCCTAAATCATCTAAAAATCAAAATTACTTTTTCATATACATATAAAAATCTGTGCAGCCTACAGTTAATGGCTCAAATCGCAACCGTTCACATCGTAGTAATGGTAGTCCGATTTCAAGGTCTGCTACGATCAGGCGACAGTTGTCAAGAGGGTTCAGGAGACAGAGAAGCAGGCCTTCTTCGAAACAAGCATCTGATGAGCGTTGCTTCTCGTTCTGGTGCGCACTCACACAAGTAGGTCAATTAGACAATAATTTAGAAATCATATTAATGTCGTAACTAAAGGATCCCCAAATACAACCTACCTCTAGTTCGACTTTATCTTTCAAACATTTGTTAAGCTCCTGCTTTAATTCTGAATGACTTGTTTCAGCGATTAACTTGTTTTTTGATATCATCCAACTCTTTTCTTAACATTTCATTCTGCTGGATTGTTGTTGCTGCAAATGATTCTGCATATGCTCTAGCATCCTGACACGTTTCAACAGCTTATTTACAATTCTAATCAATGTAAAACAGTGTTTAAACATGAAACATGACAAAACTTGTCACACCCCCCAAAATACCACTTGCGGAAACACCGCGAGGCATGTGACGTACCAGGATCTTAGCCACCAATCACATTGAACTCATAAATATATTTAAATAAAACTTGCATTCTTTATCATAAAGTGATACAAACGTTACATGTAATTCATTGTACACAGCGGAAGCATAACTCATTTGTTAAGTGTTTCATAAACCACACATACGTAAACCATTTGACTTGTGTTGCGATCCCATGTATCTCGACCCATGACCACTCCAGCCTTCCAGACAGCAAGTTCCAAGATATAACCCTACAGACCTGCAAGCATGCAGACAAGTGTGTCATACGACGCTTGTGAGTTCAAAGTTTTGTTAACGCGTTTAGTTACCGGTTATGAGTATAAAACAGTTCAGAGATTTGATGTTGTTATTAACTCGATTACCGCAGATGGCTCTAGATTTATTTGCCCAAACCCCAATGCTCTATCACACATTGGTCAAGTGGTTAAGGTAATTAGTTCACGACCGTCCTCCCCGGTACGGTGTGAGGGTTCCAAACCTAATAGCGCTATCAACTAATAACCCCGTTGCCTCCCCGGCAACTAATCGGTAGATGTAAGGGGACTTAATGATAGAAATGAGTGTAATAACCAACATCCCAATAACCAGACGTTCCTCCCCGGAACGATTACCATATGTCCCTCCCCGGGACGCATGCTTGGGAAAAGAGCAGTGAACTCACCTTAGATTTGCTCGGTATTTAACAAGTTACTTTTCCCGTTCCAAGTCGGTCAACCAAACCCTACCGTGGTTACCAAAGACAATCAGTATAGTGTTCACACATATCACGTATCTAACATACACGTTGCGCAAGTAGCAGACAAGTAAGACACACGTTCTTATACGCGTCGTAACTATTAAACATACAATCCGTTGATCTGTAACCTTTATCATGAAATCATATAACAAGTGTACGGGTTTCACATGCAACTCAATCACTTAACAGTACATGTGTTTTCACAGATTGCAGTTGCAATTAAGATCACAGTATATCGGGCATTCGTTTCTCAACAAGTTTACATCCCACGTGCATGTCACTTAACAATGATTAACATAAGAGTGCTCTACTTACAGCAGTGTTTCATGAATCTAAGTACTCATCGTCATGTGTAATAGTTTATGGTTATCACATAACAGGTGTTCAAGTCACACACACAGGTTTGCATCAATAATACATGTTTCACATGTTCTTATTCTCAAAGTCAACGTATTGTACACAGATTACATTCATCATAAGGTTACTGTATAACACATAGCATGCATATCACATATTAGCATTCAACAGTGTGTTGGTTATTCTCATTAATCAGTAACAGTTTCCTCGTTTTAATTGATGTTGTTGTCATGCAGCAACCGAAACCATGCAACCAGATATTCACATCACAAGCATTATGAACAACTCGAAACTCTACATCCTACAAACACATCCACAGTCAACACTATAGATACCTACTGTCCAACTTGTATCCTTACACGACGAAATATCCCGGTGATGAAAGATCATCTTTCGTCGGCATTACAGGTGACGAAACACCTATGTTTCGCCATGATCACAGGTGACGAAAGTCCATGAGGTTTCATCGTCGAGGGTCTTTCGTCATCGCTCCTGAACCGCCGTCGAGATCCTCTGTAACCCTAATCATGGCGGTTTCATCTTTAACACTTAACCATCAATCATAACCAATATTCAGACTCGATCAAGTAACATGATTAACATTATATATAACCCTAGTTTTTGAATCAGTATTACCCCTATTATTCGGTCCTACCCTTGTTCATAATCAACCATCACTTAGACCTCAAGAACCCTAACCGATTCCATCCAATCTAATTATGTTTAACAAGTGATGCACATATAAGACATTAACACATTGCACAAAATCAAATACAACTAACAGACTCAACACAAACAATAACATTACTAACCGAAAGGTGAAAAATGGTGTTCGAGTGCACAGCTTCGAAGAAGGAGGGGGCGCTTCCTGTCGCCGATCGCCGTGAGAGTAAAAGGGGGCGCTTAGGTTTTCTATGTTTACGTCCTCCAATTGCAACAATTATATCTACAATATAACTGTGACAGTTGGGCCACGCACACCCTGGGCCGAAGCCCATGTTCAGCGAAACATATATTTCTTCGAGGCCACCCATTTTTCGTCGTGAAGCATATGACGAAACACCAAGTGTTTCATCAAGTGAGGGTGTTGGCGAAAGTCCCATGTTTCGTCGTCCCATGTGTTAAGTTTATAAACTTAAACAGTTAACCATTTCATTATTTAACCAAACTATAATACCATACACCAATTATATATCAAACATGTACAAGTTATATTGCAAACGAATTATGAAAGCACTTTGCGCAACGAGTAACGTGTCGAGGGAAGACCTTGAAAGCTCGGGTTGTCACAAAACTAAAACTAAAACATGTTCAATTGTTAATCTCAGCTCCAATTCCGTACACTTTCTTGTAAGTTCTTCCCAATCCCGTTGCATATCACTAGATCTTTCTCTATGATGGTGTAATTGACGCGGATTCCGAGACCAGATCTGAAGGTGAAGGCGGTGTACTAGGGCTTCGTCACCGGTGGTGGTAAAGGCGGTGGTGGTTGCAGAGAGTAGAAGTTTCGGCTAACAGATCTGATGGTAGTTTGGCAGTGGTGGTGGTTCTCGCAGATCAGGATGGAGGTGGGGGTGGGGGTGTGGTGTGTGGCAGATTCAAATGAAGTGTTCTTTTCTATTGCAGACAATATATATATATATATATAGAGAGAGAGAGAGAGGGGGGAGAGAGAGAAGGGAGAGGACATAGATTAAAGAACATAATATTTATTGTAAAAATATAGTAAAAAGACGAATTTACCCTCGTGTGCAAGGCACATGTCTAACTTAACTGAAAATTTTAACCAGGTTAATGATAAAGGATGTATGGTGTAATGAGTTTTCCAAATAAATGACTGTGACTGTAATTATTGAAGTTAAAGGCTATCCAATGCAATCCTATACAAACATAAAGGACGAAAAGTGTAATTTACCCAAAAATCTTTTTATTTTTGAAAAAAAATCTATGTAAAATGGCTTAGTTCTAAAGTGTCTGTCACATTCAGAATGACCATTTTATCCCTAAGATAACTGGGTTTTTTAACTGGGGTTAGTTTTTTAGACTGAAATGACACGTTTCGAGAATGTCAAAAGGAAAACGGTACAATTTTGGAATTTGGCCAAAAATGGCATAAGTGGACAAACCATAGAGACGTAAATGACAGTTAACTCTAATTACTATTTGTGTTATTTGGTAGCTTTCTACCTATGTTCATTTAGTTTTGTGTGTTTGTTTCTTGTTTGTTTTCGAGCTGAGGTCTCTTTGTAAGCAGACTTCTGGCTCTCTATTTCTTGAATTTTAAGGATAAAGGGAAGTTTTGCTTACATCTCATCCTATACCCTACCAATAGTTTGACAATTTTTGGGATTTTTTGCTGTTGTGCAATCCCAATTTTGGCCCTTGTTTTTTTGTTTGTTATTTTAGAGTAAATTGTGAAAATCGTCTTTGAGGTTTGGGCATGATTGCAAGTTTCATCCAAAACAACTTTTTTTTTTTTTACCATATTGCCCTTCACTTTTGAGGTTTTTTTACCATTTTCCTCAAAACATCTAACTTTTTTTCCAAAATCGTCCCAAAGGTTTGAGATTTTTTGTCATTTTCATCCAAAATATCTGACAGAAAAATAACCCAAATTAGACGTTTAGATGAAAATGTCAAAAAATCTCAAAAGTGAAGGGCAATATGGTACAAAAAAAAATTTGTTTTGGATGAAACTGACAAATATGCTCAAACCTCATGGATGATTTTGGCAATTTACTCATTATTTATATAACATTTTATTCGTTTTATAAGGGTGGAAGGGGGTTAACTGCGTAACACTCAAATGGAGGCGGTTGGGTTGGGTACTTATGGCTACACCGTCACAACCTAGGTGAGTTTGGTAAGTGGGTTAGTTTGTTGAGTTCTAGCAATGTAATAAAAATGTTCTATTTATGTTAAGAAGATTTATTTATGATATATAGATGTAGTTACAATTATGATATATGGTAAAATACAAAAATTTATCAAAGTTTTGGTATGGTAATATAAATAAGTTATCTTGATTAGGGTATAGTATTACATATTGGTATGCCCCATGTATTAATTATGTATCAATTAGTATGGTATTAGATTAGAGCAAATAATGTGACTGAAAATCAATAACCTATGCATTATGTTTCCTAAGATCATTCACATTGGAACCTCCATCTCTATCTACATATTATTGTTTTGGTCAAAAATTACCTAAGCAATTTAGTGATCAAATTAGTTAAGTGAGGTAGTGTGCTAGAAATATGTATGAAAAATGTGTTAACAATATTTGATATAAAAACAGTTTCAGGATACAGCTCAGGATATAAAGCTGTGTTTATGAGCAAAAAAGTAAAGGTTGACACGTGATGTACGAGGAAAGCCCTTGATCAATCTAGATCGCCGGCATAAAACCTCGGGAGCTGACAATCGCAGCTGCCTCGTTCTTCTATTGCTTCAAATATCAGGATACAGTGCAGGATGTGGTGCGGATCGACTATGTGTTACAATGTAATTTGAGTACAAGTGTTGTGTGTAGTGTTTGCAATGAACTAGAGAGTGAAAGTGTTCGAGAGTGTAAGTGTAAAATTGCGTGCCTTAAACTGATCCGCCCCCATCTATTTATAGTAAAGATAATGTAACAAACTATCCTAAACTTCCGGGATCCAGCGAATATTCCCACTCGAACGTTGAGGACCAAGTCTTTCGGGTTCAACGGCTTCCTCATAACAAATACGCCCGAGTCGTGAGGAGAAGAAGTCCTGATGACCGTTAGTAACTTACAGCTATTAACCTGCACGTGTTTAATTCACTCAACCTTAGGATATCGCCCAGGATGTTAGCAATATCCCCGTCCAGTATCCTGGTCACAAATAAACAATTGGAAGCGGGATATTAGTCAGGATATGTATACTCATAAAATGACCCATAACAATTGTCCCCAAATATATCGGTTGGTATACCAATCCAACGGATATATTTTAAAAGTCTTATCCCATAATTCAAGGCATTTAAAATGAAGCGACGGTCAAGATCACATCGTAACCTCCAACACGCTTTTTGCTCAATGGAGATTCATAATGCCCCTATATCTTCTCTCTTCTTGTTTGAAAAGCAGATATCTTCAATAGAGCCTTCAGGTAATTCTCCATTTCTCATTTACTTTCTATCAACTTTCATCGCCTTACTCGTAATGGATGCCGAGACCTTCTCCCAGCAAAATCTCCTCAAAAATCCCGAAAAGGAGATCTGTGCTTTCGACAACGCAGACATTGCGGCTTTGAGAGCTTCCGGCGCCTTCCCAGATAATACGGTCTTTAGACCATTCGATCGGTCAATTCAATCGGATGTTTCTTCCACTGATTGGGTTTGCTTTCCAGCATACCCTTTTTCGCTAGGTCTTCGATACCCTTTTCCCGAATTCATGATGCAATTCTTTCGAACCACCGGCATCTCTTTTGCTCAAACCATGCCCATGGTTTGGAGAGTACTAATTGTACTTAACCAAATCAAAAACCTTCATTTCCCCGATCTCTGCATCGAGGATTTGCCTATTGCTTATCGTCTCCGATCCCACGGCTCTAGCCGGTTCTTGCTTTTCTCGACCTCTAGCAAACCCCTTATTCTTAAAGCCACCAAAAACGAAGACGGATGGCAACACAAGTTTTTCTTTGTCAAACGAGACTCCATTGCTAAGGGTGCCAACCTTCCGGTGGAGTGGTTAACCACCGGTAGGGTCATAAATATTCTCATGGACCGTTTGGTTTTTATCTCCCACTAATATTCCTCTTTTTGATCCTTATGCAGTGAACTTTAAGGAAGTAGCTCCCCCTACCGCTGAATCAGAAGAAAGAATCAACACTGTTTATCGATTACCTGCAATAGACAGGACTTTCACCACACACGTTCTGAGTTCCAGTCAATACTCGTCATCTGAAATGTCTGGTAAGGATTAGTCAAAACAGTATAATAAAATAAAGAATAATAATGATGTGAAACTTTTCCCTTTATGCAGCGCCGGCCAAGATCCCTGAAGTCTTTGACCTCGACGAATTGAACAGTTATTCTGATCAGATTCAGGTCAAGAAGGAACCTAGTCCCAAGGCCACAGCCTCATCCAGACCCAGCAGTTCCAAAGCTATCATTATTCCCAAACCTTCACCGGCTACCAAGCCCCGGAGTTCTAGTTCCCGCAAAAGGAAGGAGCCTGATTCCCCTGTCACTTCTGACACATTTCCTTATGAGAAGCACGGGTTCATTGAAGCTAGCGGGTTTATGACTTCTTTTCTTAACCAGGTTAGTATTCTCATATCATATCCTGCGATTTACATCATTTACAAAGATTTATTAATACCTGTCCTCTTACCTTCGTAGGGTCTTGAGCGTCTGGTTCACCTATATCAAGAATCCTGCAAGCTTAACAAGACGCTTGAATCTAAGCTAAAGGAAGCAGAAATCACAATCTCCAACCAAGGCATAATCGCAGCCGCCAAATCTCGTCATTACGAGGAGAAATTCAAAGCTATGATCCGGGAACACCAAACTGCTCTCAACAAAGCTACTCTTCAAGCCCAGGCCGATCTTGAAGCTGCCCATGTGCAACATGAACGGGATATGGTCAACTACCGAGAAAGCCTCAAAAGTTCCGTCGTCATTTCTCTCCTCCAAGCCAGGTTGAAGATGGCCCATGAAGCCAAAACATTAGGTTTTGAATGCCCTTCTTGGGATGTTGGTGCTTGGGAGACCAAGCTAAAGAACCTCGGCGACACCTCTTCCAAATCAGCTGTCGAAGAATCTTCCAAAGCAGTACTGATTGTTTCAAGTAATTTTATTTTTCATATTTCTTGCTATTATCTTCCGTCTTTCTTAGCATAGATCTTAGCTTTGCAAAATTTAGTACAACTATTTTTCAAAAATATCCTGATCAATATGCTCAGTAATATGTTATAAAAACTTTTTATTGGAGAGGACTTCCAAACATTCGTTCAACTTCGTAGAAAGTTCTTTAAAGAGTGACAAACAATCTATCTTACCAAAACCTGTTCTGACAATACCTAAATGGTCAACGTTTCAAACTAGTATTAACTTCAAATATTTTAATCAAATATTCTGAGAGGTATATTGAAAACATATTTTGAGAATATATCAGGATATTTAACCTTTTACCAAACATCGTATTATTAAAAACGATGTTTACAAAGGAAAGATCATACCAGGAATAGGGTATAAACCTATTACCAAACTTCAATCCCTTTGTAACTCTTCCAATGAAGATGTCCCCTGTCCGAGACACTTAGTGCATTAGTTCCGAATCTTATCATTTGAGCTTCACATCATTGCCTTGGTAGGAATGTCCCCTGTATACAATGTCTTCAAATACTTAGAAATCTTCTGGATATCTGTTTCCATTGCATAGGCAACTTTTCATGTCACGAGGGTAAAACCCAAAAATGTCTTGGAGATAAATTCCTTATATTCTGGGGAAAATCCCAAATTTTCGTGCGCTACAGGCGGGAGTGTATAAACTCTAAGACTTAGAAAGGTGAAAACCTTTAAACCTTAGAGAGTATGAAAATACCCTTTCGTGAGAGAGGGTGATCAATCCTCATATACCTTTAGGATTCAGGATATAGCCAACAGTAACGAAATTGTCAGCCACTTTTACATGGACTGGTCCCGCCACCTTGAACTATCCCTGAATAACTTGCGCTCCAGGCGGGGTGTTTAAACCCAATTCGGAAGAAATGTGAATACCTTTAAACCTGTGAAGGGATCAGGATCCCTTATACGTGAGAGAGGGGGCCAATCCTCTAATCTTCCGAAGTATCTTGAGTGAACATCCTGGAGCTACATCCTGGAGCATATACTGCAAAACATCCTTAAACTAAGGTGGGTGTTAGCTTGGCTAACACCCCTCCGATGCTTAAGTTAGTATTGGGTTTCAACGAACAAATTAAACCAAACATATTTAAAATAGATAGAAATCATACCATCCTGAGTTAGAAATTAAATTCTAAACTCACTTGAAATAAAGCTTAAGGTGTATAGCATTCCAAGATCTCGGTAGCATATCCCCTTCCATATTCTTGAGTCTATATGCTCCTTTCCCTGCTTCTGATTCAACTTCATATGGTCCTTCCCATTTTGGAGCTAACTTGCCATCGACAGGATTAGTAGTATTCTGAAAAGCCTTTCTTAACACCCAATCCCCAACCTTAAATCTTCTGGTCCTGATATTCTTGTTATATGCTCTGGATATTCTTTGTTGATATGCTGCCATCCTTAGCCTTGCTGCATCTCTTTTTTCATCTATAGTATCCAAATCTTGACTCAAGGCTTCAGAATTCTGTTCAGGATCACTTAGGGTAGATCTTGCAGTAGGTATTGTCATTTCCGTTGGAATCATTGCTTCTGCTCCAAATACCAAGGAAAATGGGGTTTGGCCTGTTGCGTTCTTTACTGTTGTCCTATCAACCCACAAAACAAAGGGTAATTCTTCTGCCCATCTTCCTTTTTTGGTTCCAAGCCTCTTCTTTAAGTTATTGACAATTATCTTGTTTGAGGATTCTGCTTGTCCATTCGCTTGAGGATGTACTGGAGTAGATGTTATCATTTTGATTCCCCAACTCTTGCAAAAGTCAGTAGTCCTTTTGCTTATAAATTGAGAACCATTGTCACAGATTATCTCGGCTGGTACTCCGAATCTGGTCAAGATATTTCTCTTTATGAAGGATACTACTTCTTGATCTCTAACTTGAACAAATGCTTCTGCTTCAACCCACTTGGAGAAATAATCCGTCATTGCCAACATGAAAACCTTTCCTCCTGGAGCTTTCGGAAGCTTTCCCACTATATCCATACCCCACTTCATAAACGGCCAAGGGGAAACAATAGGATACAGCGGTCCAGCAGGCTGATGTAATATGTTACTATGTCTTTGACATGCGTCACATCTTCGAGCATATTCTGCGGCATCTTTTCTCATTGTCGGCCAATAATATCCTGTCCTTAATACTTTTGAGAATAATGACCTGCCCCCAGTATGGTTACCACAATCCCCTTCATGTATATCCTGAAGTACTTCTTTGGCTTCAGGATCCTCCAAGCACCTCAAATACGGTCCTGCAAGAGATTTCTTGTATAAAACATTATTTATAATAGTGAATCGTGATACCTTCATCCTAAATACCTTAGGATTTTCATTTCCGGGGATGTGTCCTTCTTTGAGATATCTCACAATTGGAGTCGTCCAGGATTTAGGATCCTGTTCAGGATATTCCGCTCCAGGATCCCGAATACCCGCTACTTCTTTATCCTGAGGATTCGTTGCAGGATATAAGACATGTAATATTGGTATTTGGGTCCCTTCAGGTATCCTGATCGATGATCCCAAATTTGCTAAGGCATCCGCTTCAGCATTATCCTCCCTTGGTACCTGTTCAAGTGTAAAAACATCGAAATATCCTGCTAATTTTTTGAGAATATCGAGATATTCGATTAATCTCTCACCCTTAACTGCATAGGATCCATTAAAATGGTTAGTAATCAACAAGGAGTCAACATATACTCGCAAATTCTTGATACTCATACTCTTAGCCAATTCTAATCCTGCAATTAAAGCTTCATATTCTGCCTCATTATTAGTAGCAGGAAATTCACACCTAATGGCCTGGGGTAATATGCCCCCCTGTGGCGATTTTAGTAGTATACCTAAACCTACACCTCTTATATTGGATGCACCATCAGTATATAATGTCCAGGGTCCTGAAGATTCTCCTAACTGTTGAACTTCTAGGTCTGCCTCGTCCTGAATATCACTACTGAAATCAGCCACAAAGTTAGCTAAAGCCTGAGACTTTATGGCATTTCTAGGTTCATACACTAAATCATAAGCACTTAACTTTACTGACCACTTGGCCATCCTGCCTGACATCTCTGGTTTCCTAAGCACATTTTTGACAGGATAATTCGTTTTAACATGAATCCTATGTGTCTCAAAATAATGTCTAAGCTTTGTCGATGCCATGACTAGAGCTAATATTAATTTTTCTAAATGAGAATACCTAGTTTCAGCATCTAACAAACTTTTACTAACATAATAAACAGGATATTGCTGACCTTCATGGTCTTTTATAAGAACGACACTTACATCATTCCCTGATACAGCGAGGTATAGGGATAGTGGTTCACCATTTTCAGGCTTCATCAATAGAGGTGCAGTTGAGAGATACCGCTTCAAATCCTGCAAGGCTGCTTCATGCTTTGCTCCCCATTCAAATTTCTTATTCTTCTTGAGGATATCGTAGAATTCCTTGCATTTTTCCGAGGATCTTGAAATAAATCTATTCAAAGCTGCTACTCGGCCTGTTAACCGTTGTACGTCCTTCATATTCGAGGGTGATTTTATATCCAGGATAGCTTTAATCTGCTCCGGACTTGCCTCTATCCCCCTTTTCGTCACCATATATCCAAGAAACTTTCCTGCCCTCACTCCGAAATGGCACTTAGCAGGATTCAGCTTCATGTTGTATTGATCCAGGATATCAAATGCTCCCTTGATATCCTGGAGGTAATCCTCAGCTCTTTTAGATTTTACCACCATATCGTCAATATATACCTCCATGGTGTCCCCCAGCTTATCTTTGAACATCATGTTTACCAATCTCTGGTATGTTGCACCTGCATTTTTCAAACCGAAAGGCATAGCAGTATAGCAATATATACCTGTTGGTGTCATAAAAGCAGTATCCTCCTGATCCGAAGGCTCCATTTGGATCTGCTGAAATCCTGAGGATGCGTCCATGAATGTTAACATTTCATGTCCAGCAGTAGCATCTACCATTGCATCGATATGAGGGAGAGGAAATGGATCTTTAGGACAAGCCTTGTTCAAGTCCGTGTAATCTACACAGACTCTCCATTTCCCGTTTTTCTTCTGTACCACAACTACGTTTGCTAGCCATTTTGGAAACTTGACTTCTCTGATCATCCTGGACTTCAACAATCTTTCAACCTCCTCTTGGATAATCGCATTCCGCTCAGGAGCGAATTTTCTTCTTTTTTGCTGAACAGGCTTGAATGATTTGTCAATTCCAAGCTTGTGAGTGATAATGTCTTTGGATATGCCTGTCATATCCTCATGCTTCCATGAAAATGTTGACATCCTGCATTTCAAAAAGTTAGTTAACTGTTCTTCAATATCCTGAGGGATATTGGTTCCTACGAGCACCGAGATATCAGGATTATCCTGATCCAGGATAATTTTCTTCACATCCTGCTCCGAATCGTCCACGATATCCTGGGCCCGCGTCTTTAATTGCTATGCTGTACTAGGCTTAGTTGAGGATTTCATCGAGGATGAGTAGCATTCTTTCGCTTCCTGTTGATCACTTTCCACCTTGACAACCCCCCAAGGGGTAGGGATCTTGATGCATTGGTGATATATTGATGGCACAGCCTTCATATCGTGAATCCATGGTCTTCCCAGTATGATGTTATAGCAGGATAAGGAGTCCATCACACAGAAGCGTTGTATTGAGTTGATCCCTTCAACATAGACTGGTAACTTTATCTCCCCTACGGTATTCCTAGCTTCTCCACTGAAACCAACGAGCACAGTGGACTTCGAAGTGATATCCATCGGAGATACATTCATCCTCTTCAATGTTTCCAGCTGAATTATATTGACAGAACTACCGTTGTCTACCAGTATCCTGCGTACAAAATGGTTAGCCACATATAACGTTATTACTAAAGCATCATGGTGAGGATCCTGAACAGTATCCCTGTCATCACTATCGAAAGTGATCACTTTATCAGTTGTGAGGGTAGTCATTCTGATTGGTCTGTCTCCCCTCTCGCTCTTAGCTTCCTTTGCGTGTCTCTTGGCCGCCGAATACGAAGTCCCACAAATGTCGGATCCTCCTGAAATAAAGTTAATTATCTTGGCATCTGCTGGGGGTGATGCTGCTCGTTCAGGATCCTTCTCGGGATCCTGCCCTTTATTCTTCTTTTTTCCCAGCAAGTCCTTCAGATAGCCCTTGCTTAACAGGTAACTTATCTCTTTCCTTAAAGCAATGCAATCCTCGGTCATATGTCCGAAGTCTTCGTGGAAGGCACACCATTTGGATTTATCCTTCCAATCAGCTTTCTGCTGGTTCTTTCGAGGCCACCTAGCTTTGTCCCCTAAGCCCTGCATAGCATACATTAACTCAAGTATATTAACAGAAAAGCAGTATTCAGATAAGTCAGGATATTCTTCAGGATCCTCGTCTTCAACGACATTCACTTTCTTGTTATCATTTCTGCCATATGGCCTGGAGCGATATGGCTTATATAAGGTCTCTGATTTCCTGTTAGTTGATTCATAGGTTGAGGTAGAATTCATCCTCTCCTGCATCTTCTTGTCATCTTCCAGACGGATATATCTCAAAGCCCTGTTACGAGCTTCGTCGAGATTCCTGCAGGGATTCATTACAAGATCCTGATAAAACTGAGAATCCTTTTGCAACCCCATCTTAAAAGCTTGCACAGCTGTTGCAACATCAAGATGTGGGATATCCAAGGATTCTCGACTGAATTTGTTCACATAATCCCTCAAGGATTCCTGAGGCCCTTGAGTTATCCTGTAAAGATCACTGGTTAGTTTCTCAAAACTTCGACTACAAGAAAATTGGCTGTTAAATAAATTAACCAAATGAGCAAACGAAGTAATTGAGTGAGGAGGAACGTTTAACAGCCATTTTAAGGCTGATCCTGTCAGAGTAGAACCAAATCCCTTGCACAAGCATGCTTCCTTGAGCTCCGGAGGGATAGGGTTAATCTCCATTCTTTCCCTATACTGGGCAATATGCTCTTCAGGATCCGTAGTCCCATCATACAGCTTCATGTTGGGAGTCTGAAATCTTTTTGGGATTTCAGCATCACAGATAGGATATGCAAAGCGGGATATCCTGTGGCTGTCTTGGGATACTTCCGGAATTGGCTGAACCACTCCAGGTACACTGGATATCATGTCCTTCAATTTCTGGAGCTCCCTGGTAAATGTTGATGTCATACCTGCATCCTGCAAAGAGCCATTGTTGTTAGTAGCAAGAATATTATTATTTGACACATTACCGTTCTGAGGATTTTGGCCATATCCTGAAGCATATCCAGAACTCCTCACAGTCGACATCCTGACCGAAGAGGGTATCTCAGGGGTATGATTCTGAGAATGGCTTGGGACGATATTCCCCCTATTATCCTCAGTATAAACTGCGGAACTGAAGTTCAAAGCCCTGGGCTGTATAGGAGTGACAGTTTCTTCAGCGGGTCTACTCGAGCCAGCTTTTAAGAGTTGTATCTCTCTTAACAGCATTTGGTTAGTCTCCTGTTGCTGCCTCATTTGTTCCTGCACACTTCCAAATAAAGTCAAAATTTCATCATTAGAGGCTAAAACGGGAGCAGATCCCTGGACACTCCGAGTATGGATAACATCTTGAGATTGTGAAGAAAATGGCATCCTTGGAGGAGGTGGTGGAAGCATCGAACCGGTAGTAGCAGAGGTTGCAGCAGACATAGTGGAAGAGCTCATGTTTGATCCTGAGGCCATTGTAAACAATGTGGTAAAAAGTTTTGAAAATAGAAAACCGATTAACGATTTTACAAAGATTTTTAGTAAAAGTAGCACCACTTGCCCCACGGTGGGCGCCAAATTGTTTTGGTCAAAAATTACCTAAGCAATTTAGTGATCAAATTGTGAGGTAGTGTGTTAGAAATATGTATGAAAAATGTGTTAACAATATTTGATATAAAAACAGTTTCAGGATACAGCTCAGGATATAAAGCTGTGTCTATGATCAAACAATGAGCAAAAAAGTAAAGGTTGACACGTGATGTACGAGGAAAGCCCTTGATCAATCTAGATCGCCGGCATAAAACCTCGGGAGCTGACAATCACAGCTGCCTCGTTCTTCTATTGCTTCAAATATCAGGATACAGTGCAGGATGTGGTGCGGATCGACTATGTGTTACAATGTAATTTGAGTACAAGTGTTGTGTGTAGTGTTTGCAATGAACTAGAGAGTGAAAGTGTTCGAGAGTGTAAGTGTAAAATTGCGTGCCTTAAACTGATCCGCCCCCATCTATTTATAGTAAAGATAATGTAACAAACTATCCTAAACTTCCGGGATCCAGCGAATATTCCCACTCGAACGTTGAGGACCAAGTCTTTCGGGTTCAACGGCTTCCTCATAACAAATACGCCCGAGTCTTGAGGAGAAGAAGTCCTGATGACCGTTAGTAACTTACAGCTATTAACCTGCACGTGTTTAATTCACTCAACCTTAGGATATCGCCCGGGATGTTAGCAATATCCCCATCCAGTATCCTGGTCACAAATAAACAATTGGAAGCGGGATATTAGTCAGGATATGTATACTCAGAAAATGACCCATAACAATTATATAACCCTATAAAAAGTAACTTAAGACATGATGGTTTGGATCACACCCCTTCAAAGACACAATGGTTTGAATCACAACCCTTTAAAAAGTCACAACCATTCAAATTACTTATATATGTATATATCACACCCTTACAAAAAGTCACAACCCTACATATATTTACAAAACTAGGTTTTTACCCGGGATTGCTTCCCGGGCTCGGGAAAGTTATTTAGATTAATTACTATTTGTTATTAATACGACCACATTACATCAACTATCTCATTTGATTCAACAACAATGTCTTCAAATCACCGAATTAGATCATGAACCCATATTAGAGGTTGTTAGGATCTGAATTTCTTTTTTATTGTGTTTTTGTTTAAGAATTAAGAAGATGAACAAGTAATGCAGCAGAATTAAAATGGAAATAAACTTTGCACACAATCAAACAGGAGAAATGCTTTCAACACACATTTTAACATCTAGGAAAACATTGGAATTGGTACAAGTGGCAGTGATTGTGTGGTTGTTTGTGGTGGTGAAGTGTCATCATCTAGGACAACATTGGTTACCCTTCTCCTTTTGGGTTTAGGAGAGGTTGGTGGTGTTTTGATGGATTGAGTGGTAGTGATTTGAGTGGAAGGTTGCTGACTAATAGTTGTTGGAACAACTGGTGTTTCAACCACTGAAGCGGTAAGACCTGTGTTCAAACACGGGTCGATTCTTAGAAAATTATGCATAACATATATTGACAGAATATATAGATATGTGTATAGATATTGTACCAAAACATGTTATTTATTATAGCTAAAAGACAACTATAAGTAAATATAAAAGATATTTAACATGCATAACATATATTGACAGAATATATAGATATGTGTATAGCTTTGATCATTTAAACATACATTTGCCAATATTACAGTGCTGAAAATGAAAACAGTAGCTGACTATAACTATCAGTGGATAGCCTATCAGTAGATTAAAACACTGAGCTTTAGCAACAATCCTTATATAAACAATCATTCAAGAATCTTCCTTCTCCAAAAAAACAATATTTTAACCCATCAGTCATTTCAATCCCCTTCAACCTCCACAAAACACTATTTTAACCCAACAGTGGTTTTAAACCACCATTTTAACCAAACAGCAGTTTCAACCACAGTTTTCTCAACAGTAGTTCAAAACATCTGTTTTCATCCATCTGTTGACCAAAATCAACAGATGTATCAACCACTGTTTTATTTTCAAACATTTGTTCCCAATAACAGAGATTTGATCATTTAAACATACCTTTGCCAATATTACAAGCTTTTACACTCTCAAACCTAAATATTTATTTACTTAATATAAATAACAAACATGGTTAATAATTTTAACACAACTAATTATATAAAAACTACAAGTGTAAAACAGAGGTAACTATATAATAAACAAAGTTCAAAAAAGCAAACAACAATCAATAGAATACAACATACTAATTCCAAATCAATGCGCGAAACAGGATACAAAGATCTGACGGCTAAGTACTGTCCACGTCACAACCTCTGATGAATAATGGATGACAGTTGTTAGGAAACAACTGATGAATCAATATCAGTAGTTTACAATGATGAAAATGAAAACAGTAGCTGACTATAACTATCAGTGGATAGCATATCAGTGGATTAAAACACTGAGCTTTAACAACAGTCATTATATAAACAGTAGTTCAAACATGTTCCTTCTCCAAAAAAACTACATTTTAACCCAACAGTTGTTTCAATCCCATTCAACCTCCACAAAACACTATTTTAACCCAACAGTGGTTTTAAACCACCATTTTAACCAAACAGTAGTTTCAACCACGGTTTTCTTAACAGTAGTTCCAAACATCTGTTCCTAATAACAGAGTTTTGATCATTTAAACATAACTTTGCCAATACTACAAGCTTTTACAATCTCAAACATAAATATTTATTTACTTAATTTAAATAACAAACATGGTTAATATTTTTAACACAACTAATTATATAAAAACGACAAGTGTCAAACAGCATACAAAGTTCATCCATCTGTTGACCCAAGTCAACACATGTATCAACCACTGTTTAATTTTGAAACATCTGTTCCCAATAACAGAGCTTTGATCATTTAAACAGACCTTTGCCAATATTACAAGCTTTTACACTCTCAAACATCAATATTCATTTACTTAATTTAAATAACAAACATGATTAATAATTTTAACACAACTAATTATATAAAAATACAATTGTCAAAACAGCAAATAGCATTGAATAAAATACAGGATCCTATTTCCTAATCAATTGGTGAAACAGTAGTTTCGATAAGTAAACTCCTTTCGGATCATTGTAGTTGTCAACATGTTGGAGGTATTTCAGAAGTTCATTGCTCAGATCAACTTCAATCATATCCCCCCAGATGCTTGTTATCAGCCACGTGTTGTCTTCAATTATATTAGTACTTCGGCGACTATCTACATAATCAACTACACGAGGATTATTGAAAACAAACACCTTCATCCAGCCTTCTTCTTCATATCTGAGCAAATCAGCAGTTAGCTCAGCAGACTTTCCAATAACAATCAAATGCAACCTCTTTCCGATGGTCAAAAAATGCCCTTGGTAAGGATTGACAACAATACTCCCGGGAAAATGAAGCATTCTGAAAGTCTCACTAAGAACATCAAAAGCAACGATGTTCCTCTCACCTAGTGGATACCAATAATTTGAAACCATAAAATATATGGTTTTATCAGCATAAACTCCTGTAGACCATGAATAACGACTTGAACCATAATTGTTTATGCTACCGAAATTTATTGTTCTCCATGACTCACGACGTCGTGAGTAAACACGAGCAGCAGTTACATTACGGTAACATCTGATGTTCAGCACTTTCAGATCATTGAACTGATCAAAATAAATTCCACCAGTATCAGAGTTTCGATAATGATTGTAATTGAAGTAGTCATCACACAAAACCTTATACCGCCTGATAGTTGGATTCCAAAGAATCAACTGACAGGAAATCCCTTCATTGCAAACTAACAACAAACCATTAAATGAAGATAGAATACGTAAGAAGCTAGGGTGCACATTGTTAGGAAAACTTAAGGTTTTGCTTCTAGCAACATCCAAATTACCACCAACTACGTCGTCAGTGACAATTGACATGTCTTTAAAGGATAGTAGTTTCTTTTGTACTGAATCTCCACTTCGGATAGCATGCATCATCTGAAATGCATGACTTGACAATTCCCTATAAAAATTCTTCGAAAGACATTTGAAACGGCCAATATCTTCTGCAGAGAGCCTTGTGAAAATCTCGTCAACAATCACTTGAAACCCAATTTTTTCCATTCTGCAGAGAGCCTTGTGAAAATCTCGTCAACAAAATTTTTGAAGATGATTGAGTATGAAAACGGTAATGATCAAAACATCTGCCCAATGTATTTTATATACCCAATGAAGGCGGTTATGACTAAATACATCGTCAGACGAAAGAATATGACACGACACTCGTTAGGCTTTTAATGCATTTACATGGGAAAAATATAAAATTAAACACGTTATTATAATTACAATTAACCTATTCATTTACCTATAAGACGCCTTTACCATAAGACAGAAGTGATTGCTTGACGTGCATTAATTGCAAAGTACATATCCCAAGGCATTTTGAATTTGAAATTACCGGCAATTTCAAAACCACTGCTATGGTATATGTTTGCCAAAGGAAACATCTGCTAAGTTATACTTTCTTGGCTATGGGCAGTAGTTTGCTGATCCGATTTGAAAGCAATTGTCATGATGACTTTTCTAATAGCATTAATTACTGATTTGATTTGCAACAAATAGTCATCAAGAAATTTTTTTATTTTTTAATTTAACTTTAAATTTTATCATGAAAACAATGTTGGAGTAACTCTTATCTCATTGGAATGTAACGATTAGGTAAAATGGTAATTTCATTGTAATTCTAGTTTTTATTTGATAATTTCAATCTATCAATAATTAACACCGTCAATAATAAAAATGTGAGCAATGGATGGTTTTTAGGAAAACCAATGATGATCAATATCAGTGGATGTCAACAATAAAAATGTGAGCAATGACTATTATTTAACTATTAGTGGATAGCCAACAGTTATTGAAACACCGATGTTTAGTCAGACAGTGGTCAACATGAAGATTGAAGAAACAGAAGTTGTCTTTCAACAATGGATAACATTTAACAATCAGATGTTTGAACCAAATCAGTGGTTGTAACAGACTTTTAAGGATTAGTGAAAACTATCATTTTTAACTATTTTGAGATTGTTTGACCTTAAACAGATATTTGACCTTCTATATCAGTTGTTTGGAGTTAAACAAATATTTGGACATAAACAGATGTTTGAAATTAAACAAATGTTTAACCTTAAAAAGAAGTTGGCCCATAAACATCTGTTTGCAAAAAAAGAGAAATTTCAAGAATACTATACTCAAACAATCAAAATGAGGAGCTTAATAATCATCCAAGTGTACTTCATTTTTATTTAGTAGTATAAAGATTAAACCACTATTCAATTTATAGTACAGATCAGTGATATGAAATCTAACAATCAAAATGGGGTTATGTGATAAATAGCGTTACATATAAACATCTCAGTGATATGAAATCTAACAGAGTATAAAACACTGATGTGATAAATACTGTTACATATAAATACTGTTAATATAAACAAAGGTAGAATATCTACTGTTGATGCTGAACCACTTTTGTTGTTGGACAGTGGTTCGTCTTTGAGTTTGTATAGGGTTTGTCTCGAGAGATAAAGTATAGAGAACCACTGCTACACTAAACACTGTTACATAAGAAACACTGATACATAAATACTAAAGTTGAATCCGCTGTAGATGCTGAAACACTGCTGCTACTAAGCAGTGGTTTTCCTTTTGTTGATCAGGCTTTAGGTACATAAGTGCCTGTCTTTAACAGGGCTTTGTCTTCAACAGTGCATAGGCCTCATGAGTCAATAAGCCCATCAGTCTTTATAAGGAGAGTGGTTAATTATAACAGTCCTTAGCATGATCAGCTGTTATAACCACACCATAACCCTTTGAGAGGAAGCAAGTGTCCGTCTATTCATTTGAGAGGACTCATTGCATTACATCCCTGTTGAAAATGTGAGCAGTGGATGTTTTTTAGGAAAACCAATGATTCTCAATATCAGTGGATGTCAACAATAAAAATGTGAGCCGTGACTATTTTTAAACTATCAGTGGATAGCCAACAGTGATTGAAACACAGATGTTTGGTCAGTGAGTGGTCAACATGAAGAATGAAGAAACAGAGGTTGACCATCAAACAAATCCTTGACACTATTAAACCTCTGTTGACTTACCAAACAGATGTTCAGACACAATTCAACATCAACATAATCTAAATATTACTGAAACACTAAATAATAAGTAAAAATAAAACACAACATAGATTCATAAAATTAAATTTATTCATTTATTCATGACCTTAAAACTAAAAGTCCAATAATTACATCACATACTGAACAATATTAAAGTTCAAATCTATGAATAACAGCAAGAATTAATAAACTTTAGTTTCAACTCCATCGATTGCTGAACCTCTCGATGTATGTCCTTCAGCATCGCCATGAACTGGACGTCTCTATCACCGCACTCTATATTACTGACAACACAAATAAGAAATAAACCTAAAATGCAAAGGTATCTTCTCAACTGTTGTAGCACATCTGAGTTTTCACGATATTGCACGAATCTATACTTTCTATAAAAGCAGAAAATCTTCCTGGCGCAAGAAAACATGACTTTCGATTTAACGAAAATCAAACAATGCAACTCTCCCATCAAAGAAGATAGCACATGCAACTTTTCAAGATAGAAGATACATATCGTCCGTTCAAGCTGCAACTCTGCCATCAAAGAAGGTAGCTCATGCAACTTTTCACGATGTTGCAACAATGATACTGCAGCATCGATATTGAAAGGTTGATGTGGGATGCGAATTTTCATTGAAACGACGATGTTAGAACAATGATACTGGAACGATAACATGTAAACATAATCAACAAACATTCGAACAAAGAAGTGTAATCGGAGATAAGCGGCTGAATCATGAGAAATATGCATTTGAGAGAGAAAGATACGCTCACATATATTAGCGAGCGAGATTTGAATGTGAAAGCAGATAATTATATCTTATTTATAGGATAAGAATATATGGTTTGAATTTTGAATTTCAAAATTACTGATATTATCAGTAATTACTGATCTGATTTGAAAGCAATTGTCATGATGTTTATTGGGAACTGAAAGGTAAGTAGTGTATATCTTTATATCCTGCTTTATTAAACTAATTAAATATTAGAAATGATATGCAAAGTAGGAAAAAAAAAGAGAATGTCAATTTTAAATTACCATTTTGCATATTTTTAATTTTAAAAATTACTGATATTATCAGTGATCTGATTTGAAAGCAATTGTCATGATGACTTTTCTAATTTTTATTTTAACTTTAATTAAGAGATAATAACCGTCAGTTTGAAATTCACATTTTTTGCATATTTTAAATGTCCAAAGCTCAAGAAATTAGCATTAATTACTGATTTGATTCGCAACAAATAGTCATCAAGTATTTTTTTTTATTTTTTAATCTTACTTTAAATTTTATCACGAAAACAATGTTGGAGGAACTCTTATCTCATTGGAATGTAACGATTAGGTAAAATGGTAATTTCATTGTAATTCTAGTTTTTATTTGATAATTTCAATCTATCACTAATTAACACCATCAATAATAAAAATGTGAGCAGTGGCTGTTTTTTAGGAAACCCGTTAATGGTCAATATCAATGGATGTCAACAATAAAAAAATGAGCAGTGGCTATTTTTTCCTATCAGTGGATACACAACAGTTTTTTAAACACTGATGTTTGGTAAGTCAGTGGTCAACACGAAGATTGAAGAAACAAAGGTTGTATTTCAGCAGTGGATAACTTTTAACAATCAAATGTTTCAACCAACACAGTGGTTGTAACAGGCTTTTAAACAGATGTTGGGGCTTAAACAGATGTTTCGCCTTATATATATATCAGTTGTCTGGACTTAAACAAAAGTTTGAACTTAAACAGATGATTGCCCATATACAGAAATTTGGCCATAAACAGATTTTTGGCCTTAAACAAATCTTCGAGCTTAAACAAATGTTTGCCCATAAACATCTGTTTGCAAAAATTGTTCCAATTTCAAGAATACTATACCCAAACAATCAAAATGAGGAGCTTAATAATCATCCAAGTGTACTTTATTTTTATTTATTAGTATAAAAATGAAACAACTGTTCAATTTATAGTACAGATCAAACCAATGAAGTGATGTGATAAATACTGTTACATATAAAAACTGTTGGGATAAACACTGTTACATATAATCACTGATGTCATAAAAATTATTACATATAAAACACTGAGGTGATGACATCTAACAACCTAACAGACTATAAAACGTTGATGTGAAAAACACTGTTACATATAAACACTGTTAACATAAACAAAGGTCTAAGCTTAAACAGATGTTTGCCCATAAAAAGAAGTTTGGCCATAAACAGATGTTTGCCCATAAACATCTGTTTGCAAAAAAAGACCAATTTCAAGAATACTATACCCAAACAATCAAAATGAGGAGCTTAATAATCATCCAAGTGTACTTGATTTTTATTTATTAGTATAAACATGAAACAACAATGTCTTCAAATCACCGGATTAGATCATGAACCCATATTAGAGGTCAAACAAAACCACAACAGGACCACATGAATAATATCATTTCCACTTTTACTTCAATGCACTTAAATGATAGGGTGATTTGTGATTTTGTACTTGTTTAAAAAATAAGATATTGACCAAAATTCAAACAGATGTTGACCAAAAGTCAATCAAATGTTGGACAATAGTGAAATAGATGTTGACCTTAAACAGATGTTTGGTTTAAGGCCAAACATCTGTTTATGGTCAAACATCTGTTTAAGTCCAAATATCTGATACAGAAGGCGAAACATCTGTTTAAGGTAAAACATATGTTTAAGGTCAAACATCTGTTTATGGCCAAACATCTGTTTAAGGTCAAACAACTGTTTAAGTCCAAACCTCTGATATAAAAGGCCAAACATCTGTTAAAGGCCAAACATCTGTTTAACCATGAACAGATGTTTAAGTTAATATGATCTACTGTCTTCTCGCACTGTTTTCCTCTTAAAAACACTGTTCAACCTAACATGGGTTTCCATTATCTATTGACCTCAATGCAAACAGATGTTCAAACCACTGTTTGTTATTGAACTTTACAAAATTACATAGAATTAAAGAAAACGAAACTAAGAAATTTACGAATCTAAAAGCAACACTTTAAAATCTAAGAACAACACCAGGAAATTTACGAACCTAAAAGCAAAAATTTAGTGCTTTTAGCTTAAAATTTAGTGCTTTTAGCTTTAAACTCCATCAAAGTATATCTTCGACAATCGCCATGAACTCCACAGAAGTACTCAATGCATCAACAGCCGGATTTATAGAAAGCTGATCTCACGTGAACAGACCAAGATGCAGTACATGAAAACACTTCTTCAGCCGTGGAAGAGTAGCCATGTCCTCATATACTTAATACTTAACTTTGTTCATAAAGAGCTGCTTTAAACCAAACTTTATGCTTCTTTTAATACAAAAAAGGCAGGAAAGACCATTACTCTAGTAAGATAAAATCTTATCTTACAGCAATAGCAGATGGTTTCTTGCGTTTAGTAGGAACTATTGCGGCTTCTACATCATCATCATCATCTGCCCAGAGTCACATATAATCATCATTTAGTCACCAGCAAAAAATATTATAAATGTAGATTTAAAAATATTTCTTTGTGTTTAATTTAACTTTATGCTTCTTTAATATAAACCTATAATAACCCGCAGCAGATTGTATGAATTTCAAACAGCTGTGATTAGACTGAAATATAAAGCAAGAATTAGAGTATATCACTTCAAAATAAAAAAATAAAAAATTCAAAATTGGAGTAGCAAAACACACATACTTTAAACGATGTTGGAACAATGATACTGGAAACCGTAGAACAATCATCATCATCATCATCTGCAGCAGATCATTCACAATCATCATTTAATCACAACTCAGATAACAAAACTTCAGTAAAAATAAAAAACAAAAACAAATACCATTATCAAGGGAAACCACATATCAACAAATTTTTTTTTTCTGAAAATGGGTTAGAGAGAGCTTCTGTTTTCTCTTATCCTTTATGAACAAATGCCGAGTATTGAGAAGAAGAGATACATATCGTCCGTTCAACTTACAACTCTCCCATCAAAGAAGGTAGCACATGCAACTTTTCACGATGTTGCAACAATTATACTGCAACATCGATATTGAAAGGTTGATGTGTGATGAGAAGCTTCATTGAAACGACGATGTTGGAACAATGATACTGGAACAATGATTATATAAGGAACATTGGTTAGTTATAACAGTCCTTAGCACATTCAACTTTAACAGGGATTTGTCTTCAACAATGGATAGGCCTCATCAGTATTTAAGTCCATCAGTCTTTATAAGGAGTAGTGGTTAGTTATAACAGTCCTTAGCATGATCAGCTGTTATAACCATTCCATAACACTTTGAGAGGAAACAAGGGTCGGTCTATTTGATTGAGAGGAATAATTGCATTACATCCCTGTTGAAAAATAGAATTGATAAATTTAGGGAAAGTGAGGTTGAAAAATGATAACCCAACAGTGGAGGATCTCATTCTACAGCTTCGATAAATTAAGGGTATTCTCATATAATGGTTCCTGGCTGCTTCCAAAGAATCCGCAGTTTGGACATATGTTGTTCTTCAAACATCTATTATCTATTCTATCTATGATATATAATAAATGAAAGTGATTTGGTCTACGTGGCCCAAATAACTTTCATTTATTATATATAATAGATAGAATAGATAATAGATAATAGATGTTTGATGACAACAGATGTCCAAAGTGTCGCTTCATTGGAAGCATCTAGGAAGAATTATATGAGAATACCCTTAATTTATCGAAACTGTAGAATGAGATCTCCACTATTGGGTTAACATCTTTCAACCTCACTTTCCCTAAATTTATCAATTATATTTTTCAACAGAGATGTAATGCAATTATTACCTTATTTAAGATACCTTCAACTGCATCTTCTGATAAATCAACATTCATTTCACTCAAATGATCCCTTCAACTGCATCTTCAATCATGAACTATCTAAAGAAATGGATGAAATCATCCAAAAATACCCAAAATAAAACTAAGTAAACCATCCAATATTCTTGAGTACTCACCATTAATGTGATGACCAATATAAAATCAAACCCTAAAAGCATACAAATCATAATGAAATATGAAAGAAACAAACCAAAAAACTTGTTACGCGATTAAAATTAAAAGGATATCATACGCAATATTCAGATAATTAGAATGGCCATTTTTACCTTACTTGACAACAATAGCAAACAACATCAAACAATAATAGCAAACAACAATAGCAAACAACATCAAACAATAATAGCAAACACATGATGTTGAATCCACTGTAGATGTTGAATCCACTGTAGATGCTGAACCACTGCTGTTACAAACAGATAATACCTCGGGAACTGGAAATTTAAAAAGATCGGCTTTAAAGGCTTCAACAATCAGAAGATTCAAATCTCAAGCAAATGAAACCCTAATTTCAAAAAGAATAATCGGTGAACATATTCAAAGATCAATAATCAACAGATGTTGTACTCATATCATCACCGTTAAGAAAAAACCCTTAGTTTCTGAACATATTCAAACATACCAGTTCATGGCGGAAATCTATCCGCAGGTAAGCGGATTTCAACTTTGATGACCATCGATGACAACAACCCTGGAACCATATGATGATATTACGATTAGAAATTAGGGTTTAATTAAAACTTTGTATGAAAATAAGAAGAAATCAACACAGATCTATAAACATACAAATCAAACCTCAAATGGAAGAACCTTGCCGACGAAGAAGATGAAAGAATCTTCCCAACTATAGCTCGGGATGATAATTACAAAAGCCAGATATTACCTCTTCATGGTATAATCAGACATGAAAATTACAAAGGCTGAATGACTCATGATGAGATGATTTGGTTTGATCTTTGATTAAGAAGGGAGAAGAGTACAGGATAAGGAGAAGGAGAAGGAGAAGAAGATTCAGATTCAGGGTTTTGAAAAGGAAAAAAGGAGACGGAGGGAGTATAAAAGAGATGGAAGTGTGGTACTGTTGGGCGGGAAAACAGAACTGAGGATGCCCTAATTAAGTAACACGTGGCCCAAATAACTTTCATTTAGTATATATAATAGAAGTCACAACCCATCACACCCTTTCAAAAAGTCACAACCTTTCAAACTACTTTTTTATGTATATCACACCCTTACAAAAAGTCACAACCCTTCAAACTACCTTTAAATATATCACACCCCTTACCAACTTGAGGTTTGTACCCCATTCGTTTTAAAAGTCGCGTTGGTTAGAAATTCTATGAATAAGTTTCTACCTCTTCGTTTAAACGTCGCATCGATTAGAAATTATACATATATAAGTTTGTATCTCTACATTTAAAAATTCAAAATTCTGTGTTTTATTTGAATATAGGTAGATTTTGTTCGGACAAAATCTAATTTGGTGAATATTTAGATTTAAAGTCATATTATGATTACAATTAGCAACGCAATATAACCAATGTAAATAACATTTGCGTTAAGTTCACACAAAATATAACCAACGTAAATCACATTATATAAAATAAGTTCTTACATATCTTCCTTCTCAAGAACATAAGTTTTATTTGAATATTTATATTTAAAGTCACATTATATATGGTAACGACTCAAGACCCTTCAATTTATTCACACACCCTATGAGTAGTATCGCATCGATTCATGTCGTAACCATGTTCTTTGAAACCATCGCAACTACTCATCAAAGGGGTATTATAATTACCAACTTTCAAACCCACCACTTCAAAACTAATCACCCCACCGCTTCAAAAATAAAATACCCTATTAAATATTAAATCCTCAAAAACAAAATAACTTATTAAATATTAAATAATTAGATACATTAAAACGGTTATGCATTCTATATTATCACGTTTTGTGTAATAATAATTAAATTGAATAAATATCTCTAAACCCAAACAGTGTGCTTAATAATTAATCGTCGCGAAAATCGGGTTCGGGTGTTCGACCACCGTTTATTGCTTTTTTTTTTCTCTTCAATTTTTATTTTGCAAAATCCCATTTTGCATAACCCATATGCCATTAAAAACTTATATAAACTTTGATTTTAGGATTTATTTTATATTAATCAAAAAGTACATTTTTTCTCAAAAGTTTGTTAATTTTGTTAAAATCTTTCACATCCAACCCTCTATTTCTACCTCTATCTTACTCACAACATTTATTTTATTATTATTTTCTCTAACCTACACACTCACATTAATAGTATAGAAAGTTACTTTTCCCTCTATATTATATAGAATGTTTGTGTATCGAGACTCCAATAGAAATGCTCTAAAGGATATGCTTTAAGATACAAAGAGGCCAAACATGTACAATCCGCGTTGTAGTTTTTTTTAGTTATGTATTTGCATGTAATGAATTGTCAAAATAATTTTTTCCACTGGCGTGTGTGGTATTCGTAGAGTATGATAACTGTGTATATAAAAGAAAAAATTAAGTTATATAAGATTTCAATAACCTGAAATTTCACTAATTGACCGATAATACTCTTAACTTTCGATTTATACCACACCATTCCCAACTTTGAACTTATTAGCACTCCCAAACTTTCAACTTATTAGCACTCCCAAAAAGTCAAGTCAGATGCCATATCGGATGCCACATCATAAAAAAATTACACGCCAGATGTCACGTCAACACACAAGTGACACATCAGCAAAAACTAATTGGGTTAGAGTTCAATTAGTTTGGGAGTGCTATCGACAAATAAGTTGAAAGTTGGGAGTGGTGTGGTACAAATCGAAAGTTGAAAGTACTATCAATCAATTGATGAAACTAAAGTTAAAGTTATTTAAATTCAATATCCCAATCATCAAATAAAAAGGGTTTTAGCCTCGAAATCGTAGATGAATTATGGATCACTAATCGCACAAATTCATCGAGTAAGATTGAGAAGGCATTAAAATTGTCTTTGTTAACTTTTTTTTTTTAAATCTAGTTCACCAAAAAAAGTTTATCTTAAATAACTAACAAATTATTTTATCATTATTACAAAATATATACCATAAAATCAAGAATTATGTCCATTTTAACTTGAGCATAACATTGCCGTATTTTTTTTCTTAAGAAAAAAGGGCATTCTTATAATGTTGATGTGTTATTTATTACAATGTTGACCCAAAACAATTACGACTACAAGTCTAAACATCTTGTGTTTATTACAACAATGACTATGACCTTGTTAAAATTGTGCCTCTCATTTTACAACTGGAGATTACATTTATGTGTCAACTCATTACAACAATGCATATAAAACCATTTGTAACTTAACTGACGCGTTTACTCTTGCCCTAAAATATACGTATCACATCTCAGATCTTTCATACACTTCACATGCTAATTTTTTTAACCGCCCCTTATATAAACTACTTAATTAGTAATTAAGAATTGAGCTTGAATTATAAACTTAAAAATGGAAAAACAGAATAAAAACTTGAGATGTGTTAAGTTAAACGAGTCAGGGTCATGGGTCAAGTGCTCACCTCCTTTACACCTCCGTTCATAATCCTAAACACTTCCGTTTATAATCCTAAACACTTATGAACTGATATAAATATTTATAGCGTATTATATTTAAAATACATGGTCAATTTGATTAACAAAACTAAGTGAGATATATATATATATATAACGTATTATTACATGGTCAATCTGATTAACAAAAAAAGTATTTAAATTGTTATATAAAAATACTTGTTCTTATGATTGTAAACGAAATTTTTCTAAATTCTAAAAATGTTATACACATGTTAAAAACAGTGATTAACAATCATAAGAATATATGATCTTATGATTGTAACGAAAATGATTTTTCTAAATTCTAAAAATGTTATACACATATAAAAACAAGAATCCGGGAGAAGAAGATAAACAAAGCGATAGTATTGCAGTTTGCAAAGGGAGAATTGCATATTTCTTCTTAGAAAACCCTTCTAATTGTATATTTATCCAAGCCTAAATTGAAATTGTATATTTCCCCTTGTTATTCAAAATGACTAAATTACCCTTTTCAAAACCAAAACATACTTAACATTCAGAGAGAAATCTAGCTTCAAAATACTCTCAACTACTCACGACTCTTTGGTGTCTTCTCTATCGTCTATGTCACGCTTTTCCACGGTCGGCGAATCAACGACTGGTGGTTCCGTCTCTCTCAGCAATTCTGACGCCCGTCTCTCTCGGCGATTCCGGCAGCCGTTTCTCTCAAGCGATTCCGACGGCTGTCTTTCTCAGGAGATTCCATATAATGACAATGACGATTAAAGGCCCTTTGTTAAATATATTGCGACAGAGGATAAAAGTCGAGTCCACTGCATATGACCAGATATTTATCAAATATATTGTTGTAACTCTCCGGTTGGTTTGATTTTTATCTATGTATGATGTAATTTTTCAAATGGTTTGCTTAATCAAAATAGAAAAAAAATGCAAATCATTATAAATGGTTTGGTTAATACCTCTGTTTGTTTAGATGTTTATGTTTCGATTAGTTTGTGTTTTTAACTCCTGTCATTGTCAATGTATATCGATAGATCCCATTATCATGTCTTATGTAGATTTTGGTGGTTGGTTTTTTAGTACGATTATTTTGGTACCGTAATGGATTAAAGTTTTATCATTTGTTTAGAAGATTATCACTCATATTTTTTATGATTGTTACAGTAGCTCGTGACAGAAAATTAATAAAAAACAAAAAATATTATTACACACCCAAAAAACATATAAAAATAAAATTAACTAGCGAACTTAACAAAAGCTAATAGAAACAATTGGGAAAAAGACACAAAAACTAGTAAAAATTGAGTAAATATGTAATTTTTCCAATTTTTAAGGTTTGGTAAAATTTAGGGTGAAATAGTCATTATATAATCTAATTTTAATAAAATAAATCAAAATGGATAAATTTGCAATTTTATTAGTTAATAAAAGGGAAATATGCAATTTTAGTTTAGGCTTGGGTAAATATACAATTAAGAAGTTTTATAAGAGGAATATATAAATCACCCATTTGCAAAAAGTTACCGAATCCAAAGTGCAAAACCTTATCTCCAGCCTCTTTTAACACATTCCTATGGAGAAGAGATGGGTTGCATTTAACTAATAATAACGGTGAAAATATGTATATACAATAATGTTTGTATCAAAATAAATCCTTTTTATTGTACTGTTTTTTATTGTTATTAAATATACATTAACAAATTTTGTGTATTTATTTTTTCTAAGTGAACAATATTTACCTATTTTTTTTTTTTAACTTTATATTTGCTACTTGTACGTAAAGCTTTTGTTGAGTACGTAATTTTTTATCCAATATTCTTAGCATTAGAAACTTTAGAATTAGAAATAATCAAAAATTAATATGTCACATTTTCAATATTCAATGCATATTGAAAATGTGACATATTAATTTTTACCAGAAACTGATATAATTATATAATACAATCTCAAGAATATAGATGTAGATTATTCATTTGAAAAATCAAAAAACCCATTAAACTGAAATCGGTATTAATTCTATTAATTATTTTATATAATGGAGTATTAAATTTATAATTAAAATCTTGTGTTATTAAAATAGGTTTCAATTATTTAAATAAGTTATGGGCTAAACTATAGAGTTTGTTAATGTAAAAAGTATGGTACCATGTGGAAAATCAAGGTGGCCATGTAACATGAGATGGAATGGATGGGTTTGGTAGATAATTCCATCTTTAACCTAACTTTTGTTCCATCCCCTTCATGTGTTATGTCACAATAGTTGGATTGTAACATAATTTATAGCCAAACAAGTTGTAATGACTTGTGAATAATAAATCTTTTTATAGCCAAACAAGTTGTAATGACTTGTTAATAATAAATCTTATAGGAAATTATGCGGTATTTTTATCAATAACTTTGTATACACTTTTTATTTATCAAGATATGTAGTCCCAACCTTTACTCAAACTATAATACATTCAGTCCTTAAACTAGACGGACGTTTGTATTTTTTTACTTAATTCTTTAAAACAACCACTAAATCCATTTGCTTAAAAAATAATATTGCCAAACTACCTAAGTACCTAACTCCCTCTTCATATTCACCACAACAAATCATATCAACCAATCATAAGACTTCTTCGTTCTCCTTTTCTCGTCGAGTTAATCGCAAGAATTCCCGTTGAACAACATGACATCTTTAAAGGCACGCTTTTCTACAATTCACGTAAACAAACCCTAGGGGTATTATGGGCATTACACGAGTAAGCGCTTGCGGGTCGATGTGGCTACACCGTCGCCGATAATGCGGGTAGGGGTGGGCGTGTCTGGGCGCAGGGCTAGCTTAAAGCAACGGGTGATGCTTTGGAATTCAAAATTGTGACAATTGAGCGATGATTAACTCAAATAAAAAATTTAAATAAAAGCTATATATGCCTTCATTCTTTTAGAATTTCTAACCCAAATTCTCTATTTTATCTTTATTTTCTACACTCATTTTTTTTCTCAATTTCTTCAAATCTTTTACCCAAATATCCAACCAAATCTTTTTACACCACAATATGGATCTTAAATTATATCTTCTTCCTCCCGATTCATCGGATGAGTTTGATTGGTTCGATGATGGTAGCCTAGAATTTTTCGTGGATTTTGTCGCCCAAGCCGGAGTTGAAGACACGGCAACATCAAAATAAAAATACGTGTCACATGAACGTGAAAAAGCTCTCGAGGTCCTAATGTAAAGTAATTTCGTCGATAACCCAAAAATGATGTGGGTATGTTTCGATCAAGATTTCGGATGTCGAAGAGATTATTTTTAAAAATCGTTGAAGACATATATTCTAATTTGAATGGTTTCAATAGGGTGTAGACGGGAATATGAAAACGAGTTTTACGACTTTGCAAAAATACATATCAGCAGTTAGATAACTCACAACCGGCAAACTTCGTGACGAATACGATGAGTGTTTATGTATTGTGTCGATTGGACTTCATGTGAATGCTTATAATATTTATGCAATGCCATAATTCATTTGTACGATGAAGAGTTTTTACGTAGACCAATAAGCCACGACATTACACTTTTGTATCAAACACATGAAAAAAGACATCACCTTTCGGGGTGCTCTGTAATATCGATTATACACATCTCGTTTGGAGAATGTGTCCGACCATGCTTTGTGGCCAATTTACAAGAGGGGATCACCAATACTCGACGATCATGCTCGAGGCGGTGACTTCAAATGATTTGTGGTTTTGGCACGCATTTTGTTGTTCACCCGATTCAAACCACGACATCAATGTTCTCCAACAATCTCCAATATTTACCGCCGAGCAACTTGGAATCGTGCCTAAGTCTCCATTTCATGTAAATGTGTGACAATACAAACGTGGATACTGTCTTACCGATGCTATCTACCCAACTTGGTCAATGTTTGTGAAAACGTTCTCTTATCCAATAGACCCAAAGGAAAAGAAGTTCAAGAATATGCCAAAATCGGCACAAAAAGATGTCAATCGAGCTTTCGATGTGTTAAAATCTAAATAGGGCATACTTAAGTGACCCACCCAAGCTCATAAGCAGGAAAACAAACAAGGAATGCTACATATGCTTCATCATTTTGCACAATATGATCTTAAAAGACGACGGAAACATGATATCACCAGGGGATCATTTAATTGATCTAATGGTTGACGTTGACGTTCTTTAGGAGTTGTACGATGTAGATACACATGTCTGTCTTCGATTGATCTTGTGGAGTATATTGCGAGTCAAGTTATTCCGTATGCGGAATCGAACGAAGAGTTGTTTAATTAGTTATTCTTTATATAGTTTTCTTATTGTTTTTTTATTTAATGAAGTTATATTTATTTAACTTTTAATTATAATAATAATAATAATAATGAGGTGGATGAGGACATGGTTGTAAAAATCCCGACTAATATCCGATTAGTCAACGATTAATCACTAATCGGATGTTCACCGATTAATCGCTAGGCGGTCAATGGCGGTCCTATTCTGGCTAAATTTTGGCCAGAACTGGCTAAATTTCGACTAAACCTTATAAATTTCCGTCAATTACTTTAAAACATGTCTACTTTAAAAAATACATATAAAAATCCTGATTTGATTAATCGCTAGTCGGTACTCTACTGACCGACTAGCGTCTAGCGATTCTTACAACTCTGGATGAGGGTACAAGGATTGTGCCCCTATCAGTGTGGGTATGTGAGGGTAGTTTGATGTGGCGTTGTGTGATTAGGTAATGGACGATAGTACATGAGGGTACGGGGGTTGTGCCCCTAGTACCCTAAGCCTCTCTTCCCTAAGAAACCCCATGTGTCCTTCGAATGTCGCACCCATCATAGAAAGTTGAACTAGTTCCTAAGGATCATAAAACAAGTTCCTTTTCTTCTTTAATTCAGTGTGTAGTTTATTTTCTTATATAACACTCGAAAATTGTTAGAATGCTTACAATTCCAGTTCGAATCAAATAGTTAACGTGTGATTATAACATCTAAGGATCATAAAACAAGTTACTAACACCATGATTATCTTATATGGAGGTTTCAATTTGTGCTTTGCGTGAATTTGGGTCTTGTTGGAGTTGTCCAAACTCATTGAAAAGACATGAATAAACAGAGAGGTGCAATCAACGGGCGACATGGAATGGGAGATCAAGTGATTATAGAAGAAAAGGCCTCAATGATTAAGCAGAGTTGTTGTGTGATGAGGGGTGGTTCGACCACAAATTCGAAATTCGGAAATGTAGTGCCTATTAAAATGACAAAATAGAGAAATGTGCAATCAAGGAGCGAGAGAGAACGAGAATTTGTGTGATTAAGGAAGAAAAGGCCTCAATGTTTAAGCAAAGTTGTTGCATGATCAGGGGTGGTTCAACTATACATTCGAAATCCGGAGAGGCAATGCATATGCAAACATGTCGAGATACAGAGAACGAAAAAGACCGATGAAATATTCGTTTGGCTAATTTATTTATTTCTTTAAATATGAGGCTTTAGTGATCATCTCATAATGTCTTTAGTTCCCGTTCATTCAAAAGATCAAATGTGTTATGGTTAACTTACAATTAGAATCCTATTCGTAATTTTTTAAAGAAAGAAAAATCCATATAAGTTATGGTTAACTTACAATTAGAATCCTACTCGTAATTTTTTAAAAGAAAGAGACATCCATATAAGTTAAAAGTATGTTAGTTTTAAAGCTTCTTATTTTTTTTGGAACGATTACTTTCTTATGTTAGGTCACCACACTCTCTAACGCTTCTTTAATTATAGCATATCAATATGAGGATTTTTTTTTTTTTACCAATGATCTCTAGATCAAGTGGTGGAGGGCTTGCATTTCTTTTGAGAGATGCAGGTTCGACTCCCACTTGGTGCAGAGTGAGGTACTGGTGGGCAATGATAGGAGACCCAGGGAAATTTGGGTTGGATCCTTGAGCCAAACGGGTTTTACCGGTAATTTCACCGTCGTGCCTACGGGCGGGTGGGTTACCGGGTTTTCCCCGGAATTGGTGGTGGGCTCGGGTTACTCTCGGAGTACTCCGTTTGTCCAGTGGGTGTCTCGAGAGTGTTCGGGATTGAGTTTGTTGGCCGTTCAAAAAAAAATATGAGGATTTTTTTTAAATATCTTATAATTCATCATATGTGAATAATAAACTATATATATTTTTAACATCATTGTTGTGTTTAGTAGAGTGGCAACATCAAAATATTGTAACATGTGGATGTTGCTTTCGAAGATTACTTGTAGAAATGGTTCCGCAAACGCGTATTTTTATTTTTAATATTTCGGGAGAATCTTATTTAACTTCTAGTGTTGTGGGAGGACTTGGTAACACCATTGACTTTCATTACATACATTTGACCCTTTCAAATTACCTTTCTGACCCTTTCTTCTTGTATTCTTTCCGGTTTCTATAACAAACGGCTATAACTACTAAACGGTCTCTTAGATATTAAATTTTAAAATAATATATAACCATTGGGATTCTCCCGCGCTACGCGGCGGGGTTCGACCGGTACCAGTTCAGTTCATTGTGATATCGACACTCGCTATAGCAACTGAAATGGAAAACCCAAAAAATAATTTCGTGATATTCTGAGAACCATATCCATACATGCTTTACATCGATAAAAAAAACTATAATAATGAATACAATGGCAATTACGATATCGAAACCGGTACAGATGTTGTTTGGTGGGAATCGATTCAGTTCACCATGGTACCGTCACTCGTATGGCTTACTATACCAAAAAGACACCATTGTGAATAAAAATATATACATTGGATTGTCGAGGGGGAAAAGTAAACACATATGCGTATTGATCTATTTATAAAGTTAACGGATGCAAGTTATTAGAGAAAAATTAAATGGGTTAACAACAAATATAACGATATCTTATTGGTTCCGATATTACCGATACCAATGCCGATGTTCGGTCAAAATCGGTTTCGATAGTACCAATTCCGGTACCTATGTTGTTCTGTCGAAATCGGTTTAATTCATCACGGTATCGACACTCATATAGCTTACGATATAAAAATACTATATCTTTAGTAAAACGATGTTTTCCGTAAAAATTATAACAGAATCTGTTTGTTTGTCTTTTATATTCAAGAAGTAATTTTAACAATGTGAAAATCGAATAAAACCACGCCTGAAATTTTTACATAAATGGAGAATTGGCCTGTAATAATCCCAACTAGAGGTCTTTGGCCATTGAAAGTCTCACATTAAATATTCCCTCTACCAGTCCCACCTTTCACCTATTTTTTCTACGTCGGTCCCCCGTTAAAAAAACTTAACGGAGTTATGTTTTTTTTTCCAAATTACAAACAGTTTTTTACGGCTTTTGATCAGAACGACGATAGGAGTCCATTGATGTAAAACTTACCTCGAAACGGTGCTTCAAACGATGAAAACGATGCTTCAATTCGGGTGTTTAAATTTCCAATTAACAAAAATCAAGTCATTTGAAGCACCATTTCGATGTAAGTTTTACATTAATATACTTGTATCATCGTTCTGATAAAAAACCCTAAAAATCTGTTGGTAATTTGCAAAAAAGCTTAACTCCGTTAAGTTTTTTTTAACGGGGGACCGGTGTAGGAAAAATATGTGAAATGTGGGACTGGTGGAAGAATATTTAAAGGTGAAACTGTCAATGACCTATAGTTGGAATTATTAGAGGCCAGTTCCCCTTTGCCTTATTTTTATAATCTTGAGTAGTAGAGTTTGATATATCAAATTGACAACATTCGCATATAACTATATAAGGGCCAGATAAGCAACATATAAAATGAATAATTTTTAATGAAATACATCCGGCATTTCAAAAGAATATATAAAAGGATTGATTGTATTAAAATATATCGAACCGTGTATTGAGCTTTAAAAACTTTACTTTTAAAGACACGCTCTATAAAAGTAGTTAGAACAAATTTGAATCATAGATTAGTTCTGTCAATGACTAGAAATACTTATAGGCATTTTAAAAATTAAAAAGTAAGAAATAAACACCTAAAAGTATCCGACCCAAGACATCTCATCTTAAGGTACATACATACGTCTTCCATCGAGACTAGTTATGATATTATTTTCTGAATATTATTAAGTCGATTGAATCACTGAACGGGATGTGGGTCAGTTCATTGTCGAGTTCGATTTTCAAAACGTTCATTAAAGTTAATGAAGAAATACATAACTAACAAACATAACAACTTTTGTTTATACCCATAAAATATATAAGTTACGTGTCATATACTTGTACCTTATAAACTAATGTTGCATGATGACAACTCGTTAAAACATAACTAAGGCCGCCGCGGGGGGGGGGGGGGGGGGGGAACAAAATCAACGCGTGGAAAACAAAAATTCCCACCGCCACCTCTCAATTTCACGCGTAATAGTTTAACGTGGGCCGATTCCGTTGTTTTCTTCACGGCGTGATGGTTTTTTTTTGTGAGGGTAATTGTTGGTTGGGGGGAAATTGTTGGGTGTGGTGATGAGTGATGACCACCGCCACTAAAAAAGGTTCTGAGTGATGGAAAAATGGTTGCTGACATGGCGGAACATGATTGAATATTGTGAGTGATGGAATTCTATCACTAGTAGTGACCACCCCCACCTCCTAATTGTTGTTTTTTTTTTTTTTTCTATTAAGTATAGATTCTTTTTTCTAAGGGAGAACATATTTTTTTAAGGATGACTTTTTAAGAGGGCATATATGGAAAAAGCCATATGCCATTGCTTATGTATTAGGAGAACCAAATGTAAGTATTTGATGTTTGAAACTTGAAAGTAAAATTGTAAATTGGTATACTTAATAATCATAAACTATACATGATAAGTTATTAGTATTTTGAAAATTGAATCGGATCAATCGACCCGACTAGTTAAACCGCCAACCATTGATATTGTTTCGGCATGCTTACAAGCTAAGGGTGGCGTAAATGTCCTGACCCGTCTGAACCCACACCATCAGCCAATTATAATATGCCACCTATTTCAACCCAAGTGTACCACCTCAACGCTAACACTTCCCAAGAAAGTAGTTTCTCTTTCTCCTTCCACCATCACAATCCTGGTTAACCAATCAGCTTTCCATCCCATCACCACCAGGGGCGGACTTATGTATTGTGGTGGGTGGGCGGGCACACCCCTTGAACAAAAAAAAATTAGTGTATTTTATAGGCAAAAATCACGATCGCACCCTTTAAAAGTTTGATGAACCCCTCGTTCGAACCCCAGAAAATAATTAATGGGTCCGACTGCCCATCACACGTGATAATGGAATTTGCAGCGGTGTTCACTTGAACAGTTGAATCCAAAACTTCATCTAGGAAGCGCCCAGTCCACCCTAACATAACATAATATAACATAAATCAATAAACAGGTTAAGTTGCTTGTGTCAACCGGACAAAACCAGAGTAATATACTAGGATAAAACCAATGAAAATCGTAAGTGCTTGTTTTCTATCCTTGTTGACTGACTTTTTTTTTTTTGACCGACCATTTTTTGAACCGGTCAACGGCCATTAGTTACAAGTTTCGGAAACACAATAAACTGTAGCTTGTTAACGTTTAAAAAAAATAAAAAAAGAAACCGTTAGAACATATAGGATAACCTCAATAAAAATAATATTTCTCACACTATTGACAAAGAATAAATATTCATCTCACTTATATTTTAGACATTGATATTAACTTTATTTTTAACAGCAATTTTTTTATACTTACATCAAATAATGAAGTTTGCACTTCATATGATTCTTGAGCTTTGTTGCACTTCTGTTTTCAACCCATTTTCTACAAAGCAAATCATTAAACTGGATTGATTATGCTTTAAAAACTTAAAGCGTTTATTTTAAAATAACAAGAAATTTGATTTAATACAAGTATACAACTAGAACCGTTTGTTAGGTCATGGGGTGTTCATGAACATGTTCATTTATTAAATCAATGTTTTAAAAACCGGTTCAAACCGGCCGGTTGAACCATCCGGTAAAACCGGTTAAACCTCCCGGTACACCCGGCTGAACCGTCCGATACACCCGATTAAACCGTTTTTAGCCAAATCCGATACAATATAAAAACCGGATTTAAAAACATTGTATTAAATCATGTTAGTTTGGTTCGTCTACGCATTTTGCTTAATTTCTAAGTTACAAAAATAGATAGTTTTGAGACAAAAATGGAAAAAGGAAAACTCTTGGTACATTGATTTATTTCACAAAACAAGTGCTTGAGCTATTTCTCTATTTTTTTACATACTTGAAACTTATTATCAAACAAATATCTATATATCACACATCTATTCAGTTCCATAAAAAACTTGACATAAAAAATCTTTGGTGTCATTCTCATATTTAGTGGTGCCCATATTGTTCTGGTTGTTAATACTTTATGAAACATATGTGACTAACTGTAAAATTTATTTTTACATATATAACTTTCTTATTTTCCAACATTTAGCAAAATCTAATTATTCTTTTTGTTTGATATTTGCATGCCATATATTAGTTTTATGTACGTTAGTTAATAGTTATACATATTTTATTATAACTTTTTTTCATACAAATTGTTTCATGTGAATAAAAAAGAAAATAGATATTTCCCCTAGGGTTGAGTTCATTTCAGAACTCTAAATAACTACAGAACTTTCAGAACTCCTAATAAAAAATCATTTTATATATAAGTTTTTGTATTTAGAATCTTTTTATCATCTATTATATGTATTTCTATGATTACATACATGTTAAAAGTAGTTTACATATGTTTAATTGTCAAAATTATATATATGTGTCATAACTAATTACATATATGTAAAAAAACTAGTTTACATATGTGTAATTATAAAATTACATATAAAAAATGATAAAATTACTCTTAACATGTATGTAATCGTAAAAATACACATAATAAATGATAAAATTATCCTAAACATAAAAATATATAAATAAAAAGATTGTTTATTAGGAGTTCTGCGAGTTCTGTAAATATTTATGGTTCTTAAATGATCCTGGCCCATTTCCCCTATATTTATATATTTAAAGGAAAACTACAATACATTGACAAATATCTAGAAGCTGTTCCTCGTGATGAATCGACCCCACTTTGATACTTGAGCTTTTCCACTTTTCGATCTCAAGTTTATATTCTATTAGGGTAATTAGGATCGGGAAAAAAGTCGAAACCAAGCCATAATAATATAATAAATAACTAAATAAATAAATAAAACTAATCAAAATACCTTAGCAGTGAATAAACTGAAGTTTGGTTATAATTTTTAAGTAGCCAATTACTATGATTTAGTTGTTATATAGGCCGTTCAAAAAAAAAAAATTGTTATATCTATACATGTATTATGATTACATAGGTTGAATAAAAAGATATTAAATTGTTAATTACACAAATTCTAGGAATAATTAAACAATACTTTAAGATAACATATGACTGAAACTAAAATTAATTTTTTTTTCTAAATTAGATAATAAATAAGAACGGGTGAAACAGTGGCGGATCTAGAAAATCTTTATAGGGGCAACGTTTCATATAAAAGGGGTAACCGAATCGAAAAAATCTCAATTTTTTTCCAAAATTTACACTGCCGTTGGAGCGGCAAGGGGTAGCGGGGGCTACCCCTAATATCATGCTAGGTCCGCCCCTGGGGTGAAATAAAAGAAGAAATCTTGGGTATATATTGTTACACTTAGTGCAACCAGTGTAGTTATTTAGTAGGTATAAAATACGTCAGAAAGACTTTTATTATATTTTCTATACATAATATTAGTTGCCATTTAAACTCCTTTATAATTTATAATTATAATTTATAGGGCTGCTAATATTTTATTGACTAGCTTGAATCAACTCATGGCCAAAACCAACGGACGAATTAACTAAACTATATTTCCAATATCATATTTAACTAAGGGGTTGTTTGGGAACTTCTAAATGAGTAAGTACTTTATCACTAAGAGATCTGAACCATTAAGTGCTGAATTAGTAGAGATCTAAATCATTAAGAGCCATTCAGATTCAGTATAATGTTTAACCATTCAGATACAAATTTCTGAACCATTTAGACATCTGCTCACGAAACAAACAGTCTAAACCATTAAGTCTTAAACCAGTAAAAGATCTAAACCATTAAGAGTCCACTAAGAACTGAAACAAACAACCCTTAAATTGTCTATAACCAAAATTGGTTGATTATGATAACCTTAAAACCAAAACATCGGTTATAGGTTTAGTATTAGCCCATAACCGAACCATACCACACTCAAACTCTGGATTATGTAGATCCATAACCATGATTTAGAAAAGAAAAAAAAAAAATCCAAAAACGACGTTGTTTCACAAGGTGAACACGCTAAGTCGCTAACATTAAAAAAAGTTAATCTAATTATTTTAAAGATGATTGGGTGTACATATAATTAATAAACTAATTATACTTCAATAAAATAAAAGAGACATGGGTATAAAGATAAGCAGCAGCTAAGCTAACCACCTTTGACAAATGAGGCCAACTTTCAAATTCTAATAAAAAATCTGCTTTGTTGATTGTAACACACGTAAAACACCTTGTACATATATAGATACAAGTTAGTTGTATACATAAAAAAATATGTAACACTTGTTTATAAGTTTGGTTTTGTTGAATGTAGGTATGAGTTGGTAAAGGTGTTTGCTTTAGTTGTTATGATTCTTTCTGTAAAGTTCCTTCAATCTCAACTTCCTCCCAGTAATGGATCATAGATTACACCTGGAAAATACTTATGTCATCATCATCATCATCATCATACTCAGTATATCCCACCAATAGCAAAGCTAAGGTAGGGTCTGAGGAGGGTGAGATGTAGACAGCCTTACCTCTACCCCGTAGGAATAGAGAGGCTGCTTCCAATGAGACCCCCGGCTCGATTGTGGTTTTGCATCAAGCCTTGGACATAAGGCACATAACACTCAGCAATTGAGACAAACGCCGATTAGTGCATGCACCCCCTTGTCTTTTGGCTATCAACGCCACCACATGATGCATGATTAACCGTCCCCCTCTTTTAACGTTATTTTCACGAAATTAGTAAAATAACGTTAAAATTAGTGCACTTTCACTTTTGCCCCCCGAGCGCCCACGCTCGGGATTTGTTTAGTTTTGGCTGGAAAATACTTATGTATAGATAGCAATTAGCATATGATGAACATTGAATCTTTAGTTTTGGCTAAGGGATTTGTTTATAACAATTTTTAGAGGAATTTAGATTTCGGGTTAATTGACTTAGGTTAAATTACTAGAGAGATGGATGTGTTTTGTTTTTGATTCTAAGAACAGATTTTTTAGTTTATGCTTTTAAAATATAGATATAACGTTGAAGAACAAGACGAATGTGAAGAAAGGTTGAAGATGAAAGAAGATGAAATGATAATAATACGTGCACGACAACCTAAGAATGACAAAGGGCCAGTTGTTATAGGAAGAGTGGTTAATTAATTTAGCTTATACCTAACTGAAAAATTGTAAAATACTCTTACTATTAAGAGAAGATTCGTCTTCATGTCAAAAAATATAAAAAAAAGTGGTTGACAAAAATCCGAAAATGTTACAAAGTAGTTAGTTTATAGTTGTTGGATTACCTGTTAATTTTAACCTATAGAGTTTGCGAATATCAAGTATATCTGTTTATGGTCTATGTAGTTAAAACTTGATGCCCACACCCCGAAATCCAATCCTTAACGAACATAGAAAATAAACTTAAATATTCATAATATTATAATTTTAATAATTTCGAGTTTCTAATAATATTATAATTTGATAATATTATATTCTCAATCATACTTTTTATAATATTATAATTTTAATAATTTCGAGTTTCTAATAATTTAACATGTAAATAAATGCGTTTGGATGTTCGAGCAAATATCATTTTTTTTAAAACTAAAACTTCATTAAAACAAACCTCCGACCCAATCGGGCAAAAGACCAATACAAAACAGAATCCCCGACCCAAACGGGCAAAGGACAGAATTACAAAAGATACATAGGAAATTTACACCACTCCTTCCAACATATATATTTACATGACGATCTATTTTTTAACCACCCAAAACCTCTCGTTTTAATATCTATCAAAATCTCTTGAGAGCTTCTCCTGATCTGATTGAACACCAAATCATTTCTCGCCTTCCATATACACCAACATGAGATAATAACCAATCCCCCTAAAATCTTCTTCGTTTTTTTACCTTCTTGATTAGAATTATGAATATCCATCAAATCTTTGAAATCTAAAGCGAAAATCGGGGGAATGTTGCACCATGCGCTGATAGCCGCCCATACTCGAATCACCACCGAACATGCCGTAAATAAATGATCCACCGACTCCTCCTACTCGTTGCAGAAAGGACACATAACCGATGTTATATCCACGTTCCTTCTTTTCAGGTTGACTCTTGTAGCAAAACGATCCATGTTACCTCTTCAAGCCATAATATTGCATTTGATAGAAAATATCATCTAATACATTTATATTTGGGAAAATCACGAAAATAGCCAAGTCAACGCCGTTTTTTCAATTTTAGCCAACTGACACCCCTCTCCGAGCCGTTTCAGCATCCTGAAACGGCACAAGATTTCCCTTTAACGGCCAGCCAACCCTTGATAGCCACGTGTCCGACAAAGCCTGTAACGGCTTGAGGTTGCTTCATTGGACGCCACGTGTCCGACATTGTTGAAAGATCTTAGCCAAGCCGTTACAGTCGGCCGCCGTTGAAAGATCTTAGCCGAGTTCTTTCCACGAGCCAAGCCGTGTACTTAGGTTCCAGCCGAGCCGTTACCCGTACACACGTGGACCCCACTTCTGCATGCCAAGCCGGTTCAGCTGACTTCGAGCCGGTTCGCTTAACTGTCCAAGCCGTCTCAACTGCTCCGAGCCGGTACACCTGGCTCCGAGCCGGTACAGCTGCTCCGAGCCGTTTCAAGCTGTGGTTCGAGCCGGTACAGCTGTCTAATGCCGGTTCAACTGGCTCCGAGCCGGTACAACTGTCTAACGCCGGTTCAACCTATACTTCGAGCCGGTTCAACGTGTTGTTCGAGCCGTTTGACCGTCTGTTCCCACTATATATTTACCCAGTTGTTTTTTTTTTGTGTGTGATTGTTAAACGAATCCCTCTACCACACTTAAATCTCAAAGAAAATGTTATCTTGCTTTGTTCATTTGATTGTCATAGATGTTTTTGTGTATCACCGCCAAGAAATATTTATGAAATCTCACGTATCTGATAGTGTAAAAGACGTGTTCCTGGGCTTTAGTTATCAAATTAGCTTTTGATATTGTTTCTCATATTGGAGTGTCTTTCTCTTCAGAAATTCCACCTCTACTTACCCAGTGAGTGTGGATGGAACAATCGAGCAAAAGATGCATCTTTATCATTGCTACAAGCGTTTTGACTCGATTTCCAGAAGAAGAGATTTGAATCACTCCTAACTTTCAATTTGCTCTCGGTTATCTGCCGATTCAGAAGCAGCGGTTTGGCGAAGTTATGTTGTTATCTGAAGACTGCTTGCTTGGAGACCGAGATTTTTTCTCTACTAGCCGTTTCAACGGTTATCAGAAATTCTATGGATGAAATTGAATCACTTTATTAGCCGTTTCATCGGTTTGGCGAAGTTATGTTTGTATTTTTACATGTTATATCTTTTATGTAATTTGTATTATATAATAGTCCAGTAAATTACCTAGCAAATAATTTTAAATCTTGTTTGGGTTGTTTATGTGTTTGGGCCGTTCATTTTAAATAATTTAAAATTTGTTTGGGCTGTTTATGCGTTTGGACCGTTCCAAGTTCCCACAAAAAAAAAAAAAACAAATTATATTCAAAAAACTTAAACCGCGTTTATTATTAAAATATAACCGTTGCCGTTCCAAGTTCCCACGTTTACTCCCCCTTATAAATACCCTCAACACGTTCAACAACCACGCCGTCTGCAATATTAAGAATCCACCGTTTTCAAAAGATTTTTCTCCGACTCCGTCAACGAATGGCAACTACCTGGACCGACGTCGAAGACATCGCATTGTGCGAAGCATGGGAAGAGGCGATGACCGATCCCCCAAGACGTGGACAGGGGGGCTGTGGGTTAAGGTTCAACAGATCTTTGGGCAGCTTCGTGGTCCGGACCATAACCGGACCGTGGACGCCTTATCGTCCCGCTTTCGTGTGCTACGATTGGAGTGTGAGCGGTTTGACAGCTATTTCAAGAAGGTCGAGAGAGAAATGCCGGACCTGGTTGAGGATGACCAGAAGGAGGTGGCACTGATCAATTACCATCATGACGAGGGTCATAAATTCAAGCACGTCTCCGAGTGAGAGGCAATTAGGATTTGGTTTTAGATATATATATATATATATATATATATATATTTTATTATGTTTTGTTTACTTTTTTTAAGTTATGTTTAATGTTTATGTTTGCTATATATATATATATATATATATAAATTTTTTGTCTCCATAACAAAAAAAATAAATCTACTGTATTACAAAATAAAACAGGCCCAAGTATTATAAATTTTATTTTATTTATGTCCGTTAACAAACGATTTGGGCCGTCCACTTTTAATAATTTAACAGCTCCTGTTGGGCCGTCCACTTTTAATAATTTAACAGCTCCTGTTGGGCCGTCCAAACGAGTGTATAAAAATAATTAAGGTAAGAATTCTAACAGCTCCTATTAGGAGGATAAACTTGTTAAGACTTTACGGTTTCATACGAAGTGTGCGCGTTCGATCCATGAAGGGGCCGGTTCTTTAAAGAAGAACCCCCCTTTTTATCCGTTTTTGTAAAATTTTCAGTTTAGTACTCTGAAGTTTCATAAGTTTACTAACTGATCTAACTGAATTTTATTAACCTAGATAGTCTTTATATAGGATATTTAACTAACTTAGTTAATTTGATTATTAATAAGTAATTAACCAAGTTAGTTAACCTTGTTAACTTTATTAACGGGTACAAAATTAATTTTATCAATTAATTCCTTCTTTTTATTATTTAACTATTTTTATTTAACTTTATTAATTAGTTTAATTAGTAATAAGATTAATTTATAAATTATATTAATTAAAATACAACGTTGTATATATCACATTTTTGGGCCGTTCACATTTAATAATTTTAAACTGTTTGGGCCGTCCAAACATGTTTATATTGGGCCGTCCAAACGAGTGTATAAAGGTAATTAAGGTAAGAGTTCTAACAGCTCCTATTAGGAGGATAAACTGGTTAAGACGTTATGGTTTAATATGAAGTGCGCGCGTTCGATCCATGAAGGGGCCGGTTCCTTAAAGAAGAATCCCTGAAGTTTAGTCCCCTGAAGTTTCATAAGTTTACTAACTGATGTAACTGAATTTTATTAACCTAGATAGTCTTTATATAGGGTCTTTTAACTAACTTAGTGAATTTGATTATTAATAACTAATTAACGGTTAAAAAGAGTTAAAAAACTAAATTCACGGTTCACATAGACAAACGGTTAAAAGTCATACATTAAGTTGCACGATACAAGCTAAATATTACAAATTCATTTCGTGAATTACAGATAAATTTTTAAAGTTTCAAACACTGAAAGGTGCGACAAAGACCATTTCAAACCGACGTTCGTCATCAGTCTTGATATGAGTGACAGAACCTGGATTTACCCGCTCTAGATTGTAACAGTAAAATGGTAGTTCTGCAAACGAATTTCTGCTTGTTCCTTGTAAAACCTCTAGCGCCAGACTTTTTCCACGCCAAGCTTGACTAGTGGTTATCTCAACTTGGAATCTTTGTCTAAAATCTTTCACTATTTCATTACAGCGATATATTCTACCACTGTCTTTTAAAGGTTCTTTTAAATAGTGAGCAACAACCTTTGGGTTTGCCTGACGAAGATGTGGGTACGTTAGCGTCTTCGAGCATGTGTGTTTATCGTTAAAACTCTTAACAAAAAACACCCCACTATCCCCAAAACTGTATGCACGAAAACGCCAAACGCATCCGTCCACCAAACATGACACTTCGTACCGTGTTTTAGAAGATCTATCTACTTTAAACTCAAAGCGTTCTAACAAACATTTTTTCCCAACTCAAGTTTCATGTCTTCTTTGTTATTAAATACGTGCCCTTGTTCAAAAGTAATTGATGAAGATGGCAAACAATTTTCAAATGAATTATCAGGAGTTGGCTGGTAGTCGTTTAAAACATCATAATTTTCTTCATCAGTACATAGATTCACATCAAGAACTGTAAATTTTTTTGAAGGTGAAAAACTAGATGACCCAGCACAAAACCCTTCAACGACATATAATTTATAAATTTCAAAAATATTTTCCATAGCAAAATTATAAAACATTACAACATCATCATCGTTTATTATATCAATTGGATCACAAAAGGAAGACAAACGATACGATAACTTCGTAATGTTTGTAGAACTACATATGTTTGACACTTTACTTAGAAAAGCAGTGTATGAAAGGTTGGGTTCAACTTCTAAACCACGTCTACTTGAATCAGCATCAGCAACATACTCCAACTTTTCGTTAACGATTTCCCACTTTCCGCCGGTGTATACAACCAAACGAATCTTCATAATTCTAAGTTGGTAAGTTCCTTACAAAAGCTAAATATAAATCAGACAAATATATCCCAAATTATAAATCAATAAAATAATGCAATGAAACGGCTCGAACCACGTTGAACCGGCTCGAACCACAGCTTGAAACGGCTCGGAGCAGCTGTACCGGCTCGGAGCCAGGTGTACCGGCTCGGAGCAGTTGAGACGGCTTGGACAGTTAAGCGAACCGGCTCGGAGTCAGCTGAACCGGCTTGGCATGCAGAAGTGGGGTCCACGTGTGTACGGGTAACGGCTCGGCTGGAACCTAAGTAAACGGCTTGGCTCGTTGAAAGAACTCGGCTAAGATCTTTCAACATGAGCCGATTGTAACGGCTTGGCTAAGATCTTTCAACATATGTCGGACACGTGGCGCGAACTGCAGGATTCTCAAGCCGTTACAGGCTTTGTCGGACACGTGGCTATCAAGGGTTGGCTGGTCGTTAAAGGTAAATCTTGTGCTGTTTCAGGATGCTGAAACGGCTCGAAGAGGGGTGTCAGTTGGCCAAAATTGAAGAAACGGCGTTGACTTGGCTATTTTCGTGATTTTCCCTTTATATTTTCCCCTCTCTCTAAGACCCATGGGAGTCGACCAGTATATATATTAACCGGGTGAACTAAATTGTTTTATAACAGGGTAAAAATAGGAATTATTCATGAAGTTTTGAAAAAAGAAAAGAGATTCTAAAATAAGTATATTCATTGCTTACAAAAATAAATGAATGCAAACGTATTCTTACAAGTATTAATGTTGTACTTCAAAGATAATCAACAATAAAAAAATTATTTTTTTTTATAATGAAACGTTTTTATCACTATAAAGGTACTTTCAACAAGTTATATAACGAATAGATAGATGAGTGTAAGTTAAGTTTTAGCTAAAAAATGTAGCACAATAAAAAGAAGACAAATAAATCGTATTTGCGACTTTATATTTAATAATAAAAGAAAGTAACAGAACAAATAAAGAAAGCATCACCGTCAGTTGGCAACTTTTATAAAATGAAGAGCAGAAAGCAAAGTACGCCTTCATTCTGTTTTTTTACTTTCAAAACTCAAATCATTTGTGTGTCATGCATGCAATTAAATATAGAGAAAATCAAGAAATTGGTATTATTTAAAGATTTGATTTATTCTTATCATTAATTAGTTTGTTAGAAGTTGTATATGGGTCACCTTTTAATGGTTTATCATCAATAAAAGTATAAAACAATACGGTTTATTGATAAAACTCAATTCATATGTGAGATTGAATCGCACATTCATCAAGATATTCACGTATTTGGCTGTTAGTATTCATATATATTTTTAACAATATTATTGTACCTCTATATACCACCCAACATTGCATTTGCAACGATATGAACCCACATCACTTTTAGGGGACCCGGGGTGGTGAGTGATGGAACCCCCATCAATCGTGAAAAACTTTAGCACACCGCCGCCACCATCATTTATCACTCGTGAAACTTACCACGCGTGATATTTATCATGCGTTGAATTTCGATGTTTCAATTGACAAGATGACCATTTGAGGGGTTTTTTTTTTTTATAAAATCCAACCATTTCCACTAAAAAAAGGTTGTGAGTGATGGAATAATGGTTGAATTTAAAAAACATGGCGGAACTTGATTAGAAGTTGTGAGTGATCAGTGAGTGATTAGTGATCACCACCCCCTCCCCCCTTAAGGGGGTCAAGCATTATACGTGAATAGAATGAGATTACTATGAACCAACGATTTTTTATCGACTAAGGTGATCCAAGCATACCAAAGCTCTTTACACAATATCATTTGTTGTTTTTGTTGGTTTGTAAGGTCAATCATGTGAGTGATGTTGTGCAACACTATCAACTTATCAGGAGATCAAGGCACGATGGATTGATTTCATACGTGATGTTAACAACTCATCCCAAACATCATTCACTATAACTTTTACATTCTCAACACTTTAATTATGTTGTTGGTGATGTCTTACCTTCTCACCTTTTGCGATATGTTTTTCATCTTGCTAAACTAGTGATTATGTTAACAACACAATGCAACATCGGTAGTTAACTATGTTTGTTTGTAATGTATGTTTTTATCAATAAAGAACGTTATTGGAGAAGGAGACATAAGGTAATCACTATACTAGGGGTGTACATTGTCAATATAGGTCGGTACAATACATTCGAGCCATGTGGTCATATTCCTTTTGACATCTCTTTCTTTTAGTGAACCTTACAATACATTCGAGCCATGTCGTGCCACCAATGTTGCGTTATAATGTCAGATTAATCGCTAAAGAATGACGAAATAAGGGAATGATGTTTGGACTTAAAACTGTCATGTGAAATGTTGTTACATACTCAACCCTAGCTATATATAAGGGAATGATGTTTGAATGTTATTCTTAGGACATAAGATGGATAAGTGAGCCAAAGTACATACTCAACCCTAGCTATATACGTAACCGACATGGTTATAGAGGTATGTCACATATACGTAACCGACATGGTTATAGAGGTATGTCACATCCCAAAAATTACTACATTCATAATTATATCTTTTATACCGACATGGCGGCTATAGGGGTATATGAGTATATCACATCCTAAAAAATTACAAATTTAATGTAACTTTAGTTTTTTTTTTTTTTTTTTCGTTTCATGTCTAACCGTAAAAAATACATTGAAATATAGAATCTAACCCGTTTGGTACTTCTAAAAATTCACGATTATCAAAAAAAAAAATCTCGTAATAAGGAAAAATATTACATAACGAACAAAATTTTCATTTGACATTGACAAATGTGTGTGTATATATATAATATATAAACCAAAAACAGAAATGTTTATGATTTTCTTTCTGTCTATTAGTTTAACAACATTATCTACCGTTAAATTAAAAGAAAGATTTTGTATTGAATTCTTTTTGGCATTATTAGTCCTATTGCACACGTAGTTGTGACCATATTGAAATAAATGTTTAATAATAAGCACTCAACATCATAAGATCACTGGGATCTTATAGATGTTGGCTAAACAGTATCTTGCCCTTTTAAAACAATATAATATAGATAAATAATAAATAAAATTATTTTATTGTTTACTGCTAAGTTGGTTTTTCTGTTGTGTATATCATTTGTGAATTAAGTGACTTGAGTAGGGCTGTCCAAACTGCTCGACGATCGCTCGAAAAATGCTCGAATAATGCTCGTTCGATTCCTGCTCAGTTTGTAAATGAGCCGATCGGATCGGTTCGATTCAAATTCAATCCGAGCATGAGCAAGGCTCCGCTCGCTCGACGATCGCTCGGTTTCGCTCGAATTATTTTTTATTAATAATTAATATATATATATATATGTATATTATATATTTTATAGATTAAAACCCAAAAAAGTAGCCCAAATAATTACAAGCCCAATAATATTAGCCCAAAATAATTACAACCCCCAAATAATATTAGCGCCCAATCCCTGCTAAAAATTCAAACCCTAAATCTATTCCCTCATTCATCGCCGCTCTCAACTCTCAACTCTCAAGTCCGCTCTCAACTCTCAAGTCATCGGACATCGGACATTCGCCGTCGGCTCAAGTCATCGGACAATTCATCGTCGGCTCAAGTTATTGCCTAAATCGGTTTGTTAATCGGTATGTTTCAAGCTTGTGTTAACTCTATAATCTGTTTGTTAATCGGTTTGTTAATCTGTTTCTGTTCGCTGCCAAAGGGGTCGTTTGGAATTGCTTATTAACAAACTATAATCTGTTTGTTAATCGTTAAAGTTATTGCCTAAATCTGTTTGTTAATCGTTAAAGTTATTGCCTAAATCTGTTTGTTAATCGGTATGTTTCCAACTTGTGTTAACTCTAAATCTGTTTGTTAATCGTTAAAGATAGTTTGCTGCGATAATCTGTTTCTGTTTCTGTTTAAGCGATAAATCTGTTTCTGTTCGCTGCATAAATGGAATCGTGCCGAAAGAGTTTGCAATCTACTTGTAGTTTTTTTAAAAGCTACTAATTTGTTTTCCGGTACATCGTATCCAACTTCAAACTTGTTTCTTATTGAAATTTATGAAGTGAAGAAAGAGATATGTAATGCATTTTTTTCCGATGATACTTTCTTGAAGAGCATGAGTAAACCGATGTATGTGAAATTTGAAAAATATTGGGGGGAAATTGGGATCCTTATGTCTATTGCATCAATTTTAGATCCCCGTTTTAAGATGTTCTCAGTTGAGTGGACTTTTGAGAGATTGTATTTAGAGGATGAATGTAAGATCATGGTTGAAGATGTGAAAAGTAAGTTGAAATCACTTTTTGACAAGTATTGTAATGCATATAAGAATTCTGAGGCTGCCATGAATAGCTCAAAAACATCTTATAATGAATCAAGTTCACACACGAATGATTTTTATGCTTGCCTCAATTCAAGAACCATGTCGATTGAAAGAAAATCTGAACTTGATGAGTATTTGGATGAGCAAAACCTAAAATGTATGGATCCAAAGTTTGATGTGTTGAAGTGGTGGAGTCAACATTGTAACAAGTTTCCGGTTTTGAGTAAAATGGCGAAAGACATTTTTGGCATCCCGATCACTACCGTGGCTTCCGAATCAGCCTTTAGTACTGGGGGGCGTATATTGGATGACTACCGAAGCTCTCTTTCAAAGGATATGGTGGAACTTCTTGTTTGTGGAAGTGATTGGTTAAAGGCGAGCTCAAAAACAACCTTAAAAACATTGAAAGTAAGATTTTATTACATTTATAGTCTATTTATACTTTTGTAGTTTATGCATTAACATTTATATTTTGTTTTTTTAATGTGTAGCAAGCTGCAAGAGATGAAGAAAAATTGGAAATTGATGTGTTGACTCCAGACGGGTCGGATAACAAATGAAAGGTATTTTTATAATTAACAAACCATAAAACTATCATGTAATGTCAAATGTGTAGAACTTAATGGTTTTGTTTAACGCTTGTGTTAATAGGTTATATGTATGTTGATTTGAAGTGGAATTTTGTGGATGGAGAACGGAGATGACCAAGCTTTAAGAAGATGTTTATGGCTTTTGAGCTAGATTTCAATTTGTATTTCGCACTATATTTTTATGCTTTGGATTCGATATTGTTAAGAACATTATTAGGATCGTGATTTCAATTATGTATTGCTTTTGTTTTAGTTTAATGCAGCCTAAAAGGTGCTGCTGGACATGATTTATTAAGTCATGATTTCAGTTTTTTGTTGTTGTTGCTGCACATTTATTAAGTCATAATGCAGCCTAAAAGGTGCTGCGAAACCGATCGAAATCGATCCGAACCGATCCGATCGATTTAAATTCGAACCGATCATGAGCAGCACTTTTATGATCGGTTTTACAAATTCGAACCGAACCGATCCGATCGGTTTTAATTCGATCCGATCTCGAGCAGACCCTCGCTCGGACCGGATCGGCTCATGAACACCCCTAGACTTGAGTAATAAACCCAACAGATTTGAGAAAACTATAATAACAATTGCATATAAGATATACAAAGAAGTCATATGCATAGGCGGCATACTATTACTAAACTTGGAGATCATGAAATTCAAAGATAATTAGAAAAATAAAATAGGGATAACTATATATGTTATGGTCTAATACCCCTTCTCAAGCTAGGACATGAAACGATTTATAACTTGAACATTAGAAACATAACTCGACGTGTGTTTAACGCCTTCATGAAAATATGTGATTACTGATTAGTATATAAGTGCGGGACATAGTTATCTATTTGAGACCGGTATAAGAGATTAAGTTGGACATAAGTATATGAATGTTTGATTATCCTTGGCACCAAACCCATTCCACATTCAAAAAAACGCTTTCGACAAATTGACACTCACAGGCGTTGGTGTAACATGTGGGACAGAACTACGACACGCGTTTTGCTTTTGATAGAAGGTATTTCCCTCTTGTTTAAAGTTACTTTTTTTACTTGAATTGTACTAGAAACAAGATTAGAATCATAGAAGTATAGTTTTGGTCAAAATAGATATTTGACATTCACTACAAAAGTCAACAAATGTATTGCATAAGGCTATTTGCATGTGTTATTTAGTTGGTTCATGATAGACATAGGTATCACTTATTCAACTTACTAAAGGTCAACGAACACCCCGATTTGTGCACCACTGGATACCACATGCGTATTGGGCTTTCAATTGGACTAAAAAGCTAAAAAAATCTAGTGAAACATGAACTTATATATATGAAGGGGTAAGGTCCCAAATAAGCATTTAGGACCATACCATAACCTAACCTTTTAACCTTGCGCGGCCGCGCACTGGCCTTACAAAAGGAAGAAAGAAATCAGCAATCTATAATCGCGCGCCCAAATGAGAACATAAATCCTTGCGCTTTCTCCCATTAGCAAAGGGTAAAAATACTGAGATCAATACTTCCACCCAAATATCCAGACTTGGATATTATTTTACCCAGACTTGGGATTTATTCGTCTGTTTCCACACAGTAAGGTGTCACACCAGATTACAGCAGTAATCTTCTAGAAGAAATGCAATCGTGCACCACCTAGACGGTTATAACCGTCTGGACACGTGTCATTACCACAGGCACCCCTGAAATCACAACGAAGGCATGCAATTGGAGAGTAATCTCCACTTGATCACATTACACGTGGCAAATCCCCAGCCTTTGATCAAGACCACGATCCGTGTGCTCTCACGTCGGATCAAAGAACTTAAACGGAAGGAAATGTAACCGCTTACGGGGTTAGCATCTTCCGTTAACTTTTCACTAACGGGTTTTCCCGCCTAAAATGACTCCCGGCTATAAATATGAGAAACAACCCAGGTATGAACTCAGATTACTCACACTTCTCAAATACATCTTCTTCTTCATCACCAATACTTATTCTCACACCGGAGTCGGGTCAAGGAGAGAACCCTCTTCTCCCCTTGGCGAGACTAACGGTGCTCTTTTTTGCAGAGCTTCGGAGAAGAAGATCGATTACAACTGAATCAATCGAGAGAGAGCTAACCTTTTTATGCGGATTCAAACCCCCTAGATATCTCGGTTCCGACCATTTATCTAGTGTTTCTTCATTGGCGCCCACCGATTCCTCTGTTTTTCTAGTTTTTATCTCGTTTCGATTCAGTCCTTTTCACCCTCTGTTTTTAAGCATGGCAGAAAACTCATCATCTCACCGGCAATCTGGTCCTCGACCAAACATCGGAAACAATTTACAAATAGAAGGATCCCCAGAACATTGGTTTAACAGATGCCAAATCGCTTTAGACACAATCGTTATACAAATCGCCAGATCTGATTTCCCAAACATCAGATCTGGAGAAGAAATCAACATTACAGTATTGGACCCACCAACACCACGTCGGGGGGACATCCAATCTAGTCGTACCATTAAAACACAACCCAGATATAGCAGTTATCAAAAACCTAAACAAATACACATGGTTCAAGGAGGTCCGTCACGAAGACCAAATAAACGAAACTATGATCAACACTGGAGAGAACAGCAAGTTGTGTTTCCTGTTGTTCCTGGGGGCCCTCAGGAAGAACGACCAGTGATTATTACTGGTATCTTCGGACATTACCGGACGGACTATATGTTTATAGATCCGGGAAGCTCGATGGACATCATATACGAGCAATGTTTTAAACAGCTAGACTCGGAAGACAAAGCACGTATAGAACCGGTTGATTTTCCCCTCACCGGATTCTGCAATGAAGCTGTATTCCCATTAGGGCAAATAACTTTTCCTGTGACTCTATCAGATGGCGAGCATTCACGAACAGTCACAGTCAATTTCATGGTCATGCCAGCAACATCACGCCATGATGTCTTGCTTGGAAGAAGGTCATAAAGAGAATTTAGCATGATCACTTCTATTCCACATGCTGCATGCGGATTTCCAACGGAAACCGGAGTTGCAATTTTATACTCAAGTAAAGAAGTCATGTACGTGGACGATGAGCCACCGACAAAGGTAGTCAAACCATCGGCATCAAACGAACCAGAGAAATGGGTCCTGAACAACGAACACCCAGAGCAGACCATCCTGCTAGGACACGCCATTTCACCGACAACACGAACACAACTAAAAGAATTGTTGTCTAACAACAAAGATATATTTGCTTGGTGTCCAGCAGACATGACTGGAGTCCCACGCGACATCGCGCAACATTGTCTAAACATCAAACCATCAGCGGAGCCTGTTGCTCAGGGGAGGCGCAGCTTTAGTGAAGAAAAAGCAAAAGCCATGGACGAGCAAGTGGCAGAGTTACTTAATGCGGGAATATTACGCGAAGTAAAATACCATACATGGGTTGCCAACCCAGTCATGGTACAAAAACATAGTGGCGGATGGAGAATGTGCGTCGACTTCAAAGACCTGAATAAAGCATGCCCAAAAGATTGTTACGCGCTTCCAGAAATAGACAAAAAAGTCGACTCTCTAGCATCGTTCAGATGGAAGTGCTTTCTCGACTGTTACAAAGGTTACCATCAGGTCCAGATGAAGGAAGAAGACGAAGATAAAACCGCATTCCGCACAGACAAAGGCATTTTCTGCTACACAAAAATGCCCTTTGGCCTGCGCAATGCTGGCGCAACTTATCAACGTTTAATGGACACAATTTTCAACAGAGACATCGACAAGACAGTTGAAGTATACATGGATGACCTCGTCATCATGAGCCATGAGGAAGACTCGATGCTCAACAATATTCAGCGCACATTCGACTCTCTACGCAGCGTGAATTTAAAGCTCAACCCAACAAAATGCTCCTTCGGCATGGAAGAAGGAAATTTTTTGGGCTTCATAGTCACAAGAGATGGCTTTAAAGTAAATCCAGAAAAAGTGCAGGCTATCCAGCTAATGCCATCACCAGCAACAGTTAAAGAAATGCAAAGGCTCGCCGGGCGTTTGGCAGCCTTGAACAGATTCTTGGCTAATCACGCAGCAAAGTCTTATCCATTCATCAGCACGCTACGAAATTGCGCAAAGAAAACCGACTTTCAATGGACATCTGAAGCGGAAGCAGCATTCAAGCAAATGAAAGAATGTTTAATCCAGCTACCAACGCTGACCGCGCCAAAAGAAAAAGAACCACTAATTTTATATCTATCTGCTGCGGAAGTAGCGGTCGGTGCAGTACTGATGGTAGAACGCGAAAGCATTCAGACTCCAATCTACTATATAAGCAAAATGCTCACCGGTCCGGAAACTCGTTACTCGATGATAGAAAAACTAGTCCTTGCACTAGTACACTCATCACGGCGACTGCGCAGATATTTTTCGGGCCACGTCATCACAGTTCTCACCAATTATCATTTGGGCCAGATTTTATCCAAACCCGACGTCGCAGGAAGGTTGGCTAAATGGGCCATTGAGCTGGGAGGATACAATATCTTCTATAAGCCAATACCAGCAATCAAAGGGCAAGTTCTAGCAGATTTTGCCACCGAAGTTCCCATCGACAAAGTTCAAGAGTGCGAAGCAATCCAGAACCATGTACCCGTTTTCGACGATAGAGTCTGGACTTTACACACAGATGGCGCTTCCAATGATGATGGAGCAGGGGCAGGTCTCCGACTAATCAGCCCAGACAATCACGAACTCACATATGCCATACGCTTAGATTTCCGAAGCACCAACAACGAAGCAGAATACGAAGCGTTTCTAGCTGGCCTTCGCTTAGCGCTAAAAATGGGGGCAAGAAATCTTGAAGCTAACGTCGACTCAAAACTAGTAGCCGAGCAAGTTAACGGCCACTATGATGCAAAAGGAGAAGCTATGGCATTATACCTTGAACAAGCGCAGATACTAATCAGCCAATTCCAAACGTTCAAAGTTAACCACATAAACAGAAGCGAGAACAAACACGCCGACGCGCTAAGCAAGTTAGCTGCCACCAGCTTCAAGCACCTAGCAAAGGAGGTACGCATAGAGGTACTGTCCAACCCTTCCATTCATCTCAAACAAGTAAACGCCATAGAAATGGGAAATCCATCCTGGATGTCCTCAATTATCTTGTACCTTCAACACGGAAAACTTCCGGAAGGAAAGGCAGAAGCTCGAAAAATACAACACAAAGCGATAAATTATGAAATGGCGGATGGCGTCCTGTACCGGAAGTCATTTATGGGACCATTATTACGCTGTGTTGATAAAACAGATGCCCAATATCTGGTCAGAGAAATCCACGAGGGATTATGTGGAATACACGCAGGACCGCGCATGGTCGTGGCAAAGATTATGAACGTCGGATACTACTGGCCAGGAATGCATATGGATGCAGTTGATTTATTAAGGAGATGCGCAGCTTGTCAACACCATGCACCAAAGACACTCCAACCAAAGAATCCACTAATACCTGTCACGTCTGCCTGGCCCTTCCAACAATGGGGCATCGATCTTGTTGGACCATTTCCTGACGCGCCAGGCGCAGTAAAATTCATCATTGTGGCGGTCGATTACTTCACCAAATGGGTAGAAGCCAAAGCCTTGGCTTCAACCACAGCAATGGTAATCCGCAAATTCATATGGGAACATATCATTTGCAGGTTTGGATTACCATTGCGCATTATTTCTGACAACGGCACAAACTTCGCCTCAGAAGATCTTCAAAAATGGTTCAAAGAAATGAAGATCGAGCATAATTTCGCCTCCGTCGCACATCCACAAGCGAACGGCCAAGTAGAAAGTGTAAACAAACAGATCGTTGACGGCATAAAAGCGCGACCAGGGACAGCACCCAGAGGGTGGGTTGACGAACTCCCCAGCATCCTCTGGGCGCATCGAACAATGCCAAAGACTAGCACAGGCGAAACTCCGTTCAGTCTAGTCTATGGGTCTGAGGCCGTCATTCCAGCCGAGATCGGCCTACCATCACCGCGCATGATAGCTATGGAAAAACAAAACAATGAACAAGAGCGAAGGATGGATTTAGACCTTACGGAAGAAAGGCGCGAGAATGCCGCCATAGCAGAAGCAAGGTACAAATCCAAACTCGAAAAATATTACAATGCGCGCGTCCGTGTATGTACCTTTGTCCCCGGTGATTTTGTCTTGCGCGACAATGAAGCTTCAAATGCGGAGAAACCAGGCAAATTAGCGCCAAAATGGGAAGGGCCATACATCATCAATGAGGTCCTAGGCAAGGGGCATATACCCTAAAAAGGATCGATGGGACCCTAGTCCCCCGCACTTGGAACGCACAACAGTTGCGCAGGTGTTACATATAAAGCCAGTCTAAAAAAGCGGAAGAACATACAGGCAATGTATTTCTTTATTATCCTTTGTATTACGAGCCTTGCGCCCTTATCAATACAAACATCATTTTTACTTATATCACTGTTTATTACAAATTGCATGTAATTTCTTTGGTTCGCGCGAAAACAATATGGTCAAACATTGTACACCTCATGAACAGTCTAAATCAAGCAAGCTATTGCGCCTTTTGGACAAACGTTCACACATGAGCACAATACCATCTCTCATTCGCCCTACCTATCCAAAAGCAAATAAACACATGCAACATATTGTAATCCAAACATGCAAAAAGTAAAACCATACAGCATATAATAAGGGTACATATCATTAAGTGTAGCAAAACACTTCATAACAAGATCATGGCAGTGATCTTCAAAAAAAATTTAGTTCCAAAGACTAGAATATTCACAAAAACAAAAGAAAACCTGTCTCCAAACTAACTGGTAGCAGGACATTCAAAACAATCATAACATTGATTTTCAAAAAACCACAAAAGGGGAATACACAAATCCCAAATCTAACCTACTCGACGGCATAATCATCATCAACAACAGACACCTGCTCACACCGACGAGTTTTCCGGCGTTGATATACCAGCGGGCATCCTCTTTCCTGAAACTTCGGAAACCAAGCTGTCAAGCCATCAGCATCCAGCACAACACCAGCATCATCATTGACATTCAGGTGCTGAAGAACTTTACAGTCAGCATCAACATCTGCCGGAATAACAGTTTCAAACGGACTCTTTACTGTAGCAGCAACTAAAGGTGGAGAACGAGACAAAAGCATGAGGCCTTCAGCAGCCTCATAAACCCTGAAGACATCCAATAAAAGACGAGTTTGGTAAGAACGCTTCATCTTCTTCGATAAAACTCAACCAGAAGACAAGGTATCTCGAAAATACATATATATAAAAGAACTCAACCTCGGGAAAGGGGAAACCTACTCATCATTAATTGTCAGAACTACATCACATCCAAACGGCGCTACAGGACCCAGGGTCATGTCCTCATTAATGAAGTCTGACAAGCGCCACTACAAATATCAAGACAAAGGAGAAAAATACCCACTATTACCGCCAACTGACGTCATTACACGTCAGAGCATGATTACAAAGTCACATTTTCCCCTTTTTTCAACAAATTAAAGCTTCTCAGAGAAGGTTCCTTATTTTTCGCGCCCAAAAAGCAATCCCCTTTTATAAGTCCAGTGCTCCATTTACTTGTATAAGTACAACACTAGACTGGGGGGACTTGAAGGGGTAAGGTCCCAAATAAGCATTTGGGACCATACCATAACCTAACCTTTTAACCTTGCGCGGCCGCGCACTGGTCTTACAAAAGGAAGAAAGAAATCAGCAATCTATAATCGCGCGCCCAAAGGAGAACATAAATCCTTGCGCTTTCTCCCATTAGCAAAGGGTAAAAATCCTGAGATCAATACTTCCGCCCAAATATCCAGACTTGGATATTATTTTACCCAGACTTGGGATTTATTCGTCTGTTTCCACACAGTAAGGTGTCACACCAGATTACAGCAGTAATCTTCTAGAAGAAATGCAATCGTGCACCACCCAGACGGTTATAACCGTCTGGACACGTGTCATTACCACAGGCACCCCTGAAATCACAACGAAGGCATGCAATTGGAGAGTAATCTCCACTTGATCACATTACACGTGGCAAATCCCCAGCCTTTGATCAAGACCACGATCCGTGTGCTCTCACGTCGGATCAAAGAACTTAAACGGAAGGAAATGTAACCGCTTACGGGGTTAACATCTTCCGTTAACTTTTCACTAACGGGTTTTCCCGCCTAAAACGACTCCCGGCTATAAATATGAGAAACAACCCAGGTATGAACTCAGATTACTCACACTTCTCAAATACATCTTCTTCTTCATCACCAATACTTATTCTCACACCGGAGTCGGGTCAAGGAGAGAACCCTCTTCTCCCCTTGGCGAGACTAACGGTGCTCTTTTTTGCAGAGCTTCGGAGAAGAAGATCGATTACAACTGAATCAATCGAGAGAGAGCTAACCTTTTTATGCGGATTCAAACCCCCTAGATATCTCGGTTCCGACCATTTATCTAGTGTTTCTTCAATATATTATTACATTATATACGGAGCTTGGTAAATTGATTATATATATATACGTTTGGCTAATCGGTTTGGTTTAGTTATTTTTTGTTTTAGATATATGATTAACCGAAACCTAAAATTTGGTTATTCAAAAAACAAAAACCGAACCATCGGTTATTGTTTCGGTTTGGTTAATTCGAATATTCGGTTTCAGTTTTGGTTAATTTGGTTTTATGTACACCCCTAAATTGTTAACTCTTAGTATAATACACATAAAATGTCACCAATTAGTAGATAACACATCAATATATATATATATATATATATAATTATATATAGGGTTACTTGATCATGGTACTCCATTTTTGTTAAATTACACTTCATTGCTATACATATTTGTACATAAACACATGAATTCTCTAATCCATTTGGCTTACAAATGTATGTATACATGTATACTTATGTCGGAAGTACTCAGACTCGTCAAAAGAAGAAAGGTGTGTTACAGGGCAGACGATCATTTATCCGACTTGATAACATTTTTAGTTACTTATAAACATGTCGAATTATAGTTTAAGGCAATTATAATTATCATTTTTTAGGAATATAAAATAAAAGGTAATATTTGTGTATATTTTAATTATAGGTGAAAATTGTTATTAAATTGTGTAGAATATATAGTGATGGGAACACATGAACCACCAAAGTGCCGGTGGTATAGTGGGGGTTTTCTTCTTTCTCCTAAAGTTATGACCAAATATTTTTATAGTCTTTATGGGATTAAAGCTGGTCCTCGATCCATGCCTTCACCCACAAGAAAAACATTTTTTTTTCCTTTTCTTTTGTTTTTATTAAAAAACTGCAATAACAATTTTTTATTTAACTGCAAACACACATCCCCTAAAATGTACCCTAAAATTCACTTTTATCCATTTTGTGGGACAAGCTCACACAAATTTGGTATGATAAATATATGATACCATAATGTCACGGGCTAAATAATAGGTCAGAATGCTATGCGCTGTGCTTGAACGTTTGAATTGCTGGTTAATCCGGGACAACCCCAACAGATAAAAAGGTGTACGTGCGACGAACGCACCACTGGTTGAGTGCTTTCTTGGACTCATCAGGAGAGCAACGCTAGCTCTCAATCAGCGGTGCGTTCGTCGTATAGACACGACTAAGCATGTACACCTTCTTATCCGTTGAGGCCGTCCCGGATAAAGTCCCGGACTAACCAGCAACCCAAACATTCAAGCACAACCCATAGCATTCATACCTTCAAATATTTGGCCATATCATCCACAACAAAAATTTAATTAGTAATATTTATTTGCACCTTTAACCTTTGTATTATTGGACCAGGCCCAACTACTTTGGGCTTTGATTATTCTGGGTTCAAACTGAATATGGCCAAGACTAACACCATGTTTTGAAGCAACTTTTAACAATTTCTTTATAACTATTATTTATATTTGGAGTGGTAAACTTGTTACATGAACTTGATTTCTTATGACACGACTCATTTTATTCACAAGTTGCACCTTAAAGAGGCGTTGGTTCTTGAGTTCGTTAAAATTCAATAGTATCTAATTGGACTAGAGGACATCGATATCTTTCTAACTCGCTTTGTAGAAATCGTTTAAACTAGAATTTGAAACCGCCGCCATCATTCATTGACGTAACCATCACCACCGCCACCATCATTACCGCAGCCACCCTCATCGCCACCCACTACCTTCACCATCGACACCACTTACATTGCTACCACCACGACCCCACATTCCAACTTCTTTAACAAAGTAACAAATCATGACTAATTTATCAACCAAATGGAGACTTTCAATTCAATATATAGGTCTTTCAAATTCCATTTCAATTCTTTTGAAGAAAATCAAGAACCAACGACCTCCACACTTTTACTTTCATCAACTAGTCATGAATCTAAAAATACTTGTTTTATACTTCATTCAACAATAAGCGGTTGTTTGGCAATCTTTATGCCAATAAGTACTGAACTAGTAAGAGACTCTGAAACAACCAATAAGAGTACGATGATGCGGTGGTGGTTGATGGTAGAGGAAGTGTAGTGGGTCAAGAAGGTGGCGCGGGAGTAGTCGTGTGAGGGTTATGAACACGTGTAGGTACAAAGGGGTAAAATTTTCATTCAGCAACATTTAAAACTTAATGGGTAAGAGGCTTGCTGTCTGATTCAAAGACGTCCTTCTGGTTGACCAAACACACTTAATGTTGACTGATTTGTCTTAATCTACCTCTTAATGAAATCATTAAGAGGCTACCAAACAACCCGTAAGTCTTTGAAGGTCCAACTAAGAGAAAACATCAAGAGTACATAACATTGGCTAGAGAACTAGAATAACAAAAACAAGAGAACTAGACTTTCAATTCAAATACATGTTTAACAAGTGATGGTTTGCATATAACAAAAGCAAGAGAACTAGAATTTGAAATGATGATCAATCTCCACTTGCACATCCCTTGCAACCGCAATGCACACACTCAATCACCTTTTCTTCTCTCAGATGTTTGGGTACTCGACAAACACACGTCGTGTTGAAGTTGTGATCGCGTGGTTGAATGCATCTTAAACAACAAAGTCTTTCATACCCGGGCTGAAATTTAGAAATTAAAACATGAGAATGCATTGTAACATAAAACGTATGTTAATTAACGGACATAGTATTCACCGTTCATGATGAGTAAATGTAGCAAAATGGGCACAATGGGTATAGTTATAAAGAGACTTTTGTATGAGTTAGGTCAGTTTAACCTAAATAACAATTTTTATCCATGAAAGTATACTTTCTAGTTATAAACAGTTAAGTGTACAAATACAATCACAAGAAACATATATTTCAATAATAATAATAATACAATGATTTAGGAGGTTTTGTGTTTTGAAAATACAAAAGGAGACAAATGTTAGCATGTTTAACATGAAAGATGGCACCGGTCAATCTATTTGTCAAAAGTGGAAATTAAAAAATACGGTGGGTCGACGCAAAATACCTTTTGTCAAAAAAAAAAAAATTAAATAAATACCACGAATGGGTGCAAGTGTGCAACAAATGTCGTTACACTAACAAAACAGGCTTAAAAGAGATTATTTAAATTTTTTATTTTGGAAAAATGCTTTATGAAGACTTTTGACCCATTTGACAAGTTTCTAGTAACCTCTAAGACTAAAGCTATTTAACCTATTTTACCCATTTGACTGGTTAGTGATGAAACATAGCCCGAATTGACCCATATACAATTAAATGGGTTAAAACTTAAAAGTACCGCCTCTATGTATCCCATGGGGCCATTGTATTTACGAAATAACAGATAAGAGCGACAAATGGATTTTATCAGGGCATCGCATAAACTCGGTAAACGTCAATGAAAAAAAAACAAAAATATGAAAGAAAGACAGTAACTTGCCTTTTTCCATTTGGCAATGATATTACGATCGGCGTACCCCTGATCCAAGCAAAATTCATACAGCTCAGCCGAAATTTCTTTCCTACGATGATAAAGATCAAAGATGTAGCGGCTCTTCTGGTGTGCAATTTTAAAGATCGGCCACAAAGCCTCACATTTTCTCTTTCCGTCATGTGGATCATTCTCAGCTATACATTTAAAAAAAAGAACAAACATAAGTACTCAATCCACTGTATATATAAATCGTATATACAGGGAAGAAGGTTAACAGCATATAATAGCAACATAATTGAATCAAACATCCAAATTGATCAAAGTCTAAAGACCATTCCAGTTCAAAAAAACACAACATTATAGGACAACTGAATACTATGTCAGCGTGTACATGACATGACAACTCACATTGCAACCAGAAACTTCCATTTTATCTGGCTAAAAATTGTTCTAAAATAGTGTGTAGAGGTGTTAATGGTCTAGTTTGAACGGTTTTTACATCAAACGGTGAGCCAAACCGTTAGTACGGTTTTTAATGAACGTAAACCAGAAAAAATCCGTTGATTATTGAAAGTTTGGTTTCATGGTTTGAACCTACTGGATCGGAAAAAGATTATTAAAAAGGTGAAACATTCTGTAAGAGCGTAACTAAAAAGATGATAAGAATCAAAACTGCGAACAGCTCCAAACATTAACTTTCGACACAAGTTGGGTCGACCAAAAACTTCTATTACTACGTAACATTGCAATAATATTAATTTGTAAGTCTTGATTTTAAAATAAGCAGAAACTTTAAGTAAAGGTTAACTAGAATTATTATACACAATTAATTAACATGCTTAGAACGATCCGGTTTGGTCTCTTACGAAACATTATTTTGAGACCATACCGTTCAATCCACAGTTTAAATCAGACCAAGAACACGTCTAAAATTGTGGGGAATTACTCAAAATCTGAAGGTTATTCAACTGTTTTCATACTACACAAACCATCAAACTTTTGCAAATCAAAGAAATAGCTGCATCTCAACATGACATCAAATAAAAAAACGAGTTATTACGGATAAAGAAACCAAACCTTCTCTCATCTTAGCCTGCAATTCATTAAGAGTCGGCTCCACGAGTTCCCAACCCTCCGGGTACTTGACCCGATTCGTCTTCACCTTAGGCATGAGTCCGACTACGATAATCAATCCAACACCATAAACAATAATGTCACTAATAATGTAATCCTAATTCCTTAAAACAACAAATCATAACAATTTATCTCTCCTATAAATTACCAACACCAAAAAATCAATTGACCGTAACACGTAACAAATTAGGGTTCCCGAATTCAATATTAGGGCTCCCAAATTCAAAATTAGGGCTAACAAGTAAAAAATCAAATGAAGAAAACAAGGACGATCAAAATTATATGTCAGGAGTAACAAATTAATTAACAAATGTTCAAAAGAATCATCGATTTAAGCGTAAGAAGCTAAAAAATTAGGGTTTTGAGCAATCAACTTCAAATTAAGCGTAACAAGTAAAAATTATTTAAAAAAAAAAATAGTATGTATCAAATTTATAATTCAGGAATAACAAATCGGTCAAGAAATGTTGAAAGAAACAGCGAATTTAAGCGTTAAAAAAATTAGGGTTTTTAGATTCAAAATTAGGGTTTTGAGCCCTCAACTTCAAATTAAACGTAGCAAGTAACAAATCACTGAAAAATATCAGCGGAAATCTAAGTTATACGTCAGGAATAACAAATTAATTAAGAAACGTTGGAGGAATTAGCGATTTTAAGTGTAACGAGTAAAAAATTAGGGTTTCTAGATTCAAAATTAGCTGGACGAAGAAGAAGAAAGAAGGAGAAAGAAGCTTTACTGGAGAAGGTATTACCGGAGGTGCGGTTGTGGTGGTTCCGTCGAGTAGGCTGGCCGGACGATAATCGTGTTACCGGAGACCGTTGAGTTAAAAGGTCCTTATATGGTGCATCCAATTGGAGGCGGTTTCTACTATTTTTTATTTTAGTAAGAAAATCTGGAACAAACATACTGAAAATATCGGTGTCGAAAATATCAAAAAAACAGGTATCAGTACCGAAAAACTTGATACGGTATAGTTACGTATTTGTATTTAAAGGTAAAAACAGATAAATATCAGTATTGTACCAGACCGGTACCAAAAACGCTAAATGTGGTACCGAAAATCGAGTCGGTTCGGAAAATTCGGTACTGATACCAAATCTATACTTGGTACCATTTGTTCATCCCTAAGACTAAAGGGTATGGTGAGGGGAGGATGGGCCGCCACGTAGACGCCACGTAGACGGGTGTGAGGATGGGCCTAGAGGGGATGGATCAAGGGGGTGGGGGATGAACCCCTTTATATATATGTATGTACTAGGTTATCACCCGGGATTGCTTCCCGGGTAGGAAAATTTAATTTTAAATACTCACAAGTGTATAATTAAAATAAACTTAAATAATGTGATGTATTAGATAAGTTAATGACAAAATGCATACCTTGTTTTGGAGCATTCTATAAGCATATAAGTCCTGCGGATTCGTGCCGTGGATTCAAAAGTAGTATGTGTAAGGTGATATCTACTTCAAAGGGCCAATAACATGAGTATTTAAAGTTTTTAAGTACAAATGATCCTACCCAATTAACTTACGTGCTTAACATCGACTTCAGTAATTCAAAAATACACATTACATTAGTTAGCTCAACTATGCTCATTTATCACCAAATTTACACCTTTATTTTGTATGATATTCAAGAACGACTATCCCGTTTTCAAAAAAAAAAATCCATCCATTTCCACCTTCTGCCAACTTCTCTAAGAAAATGACCCTCTTTGTTACGTCCTCTCCCAAGATCTGCAAAATAGGAGAGTCGGGTTAACGGTCCGGAACAGGTGATTCGATATGGGTTGGGCTGACAGAAACTCTTCTATCCAGTGTTTTTATAACTTAACAAATAATTAATATGTCAGGTATAATTATAGAACTTTATATTGCATATAACTGAACTTGGGCAACTCTTGACCCGTTTCTGTTTTAGCTAAATGAGTTGAAACCGACCCATCCATAAGAAATGTTGAAACCAACGGCTCTACGCTAAACGAACGACAAAATATACCAGAGTATATAAAGGGCTTCTAATTTGCTAACAGTGCTAAGAATTTTATGTCTCTCATCTACATTAAGGTTTATGTTTGATTTTGAAAATAACAAACTCAATACCTTAACAGGAGTAGAAGGACCTGTGGTGCCATAATTAAGAGGAAACACATTACTCTGTGGAGCCTTTGGCAGTCCGGTGTGCTTTTCTTAACTGATGCATTAGTCGGCTTTACTACAGAACCAATAGATAAAGCAACAGGTGTCCCTGCAATAACTAAAATTAATAAACATTACAAAGTTATGTGAACACAGAAACCGAACTGTTCGATCAAAATTTGTATAACCATTCTGAACCTTAATCAAGTGTTGTTTTCATAACTGTTATAAAATCACTCATATTCCAAGTGTTTACAATTTCATTGTTTTAATCTAAATAATCATATTTTAATAACAGTTATTTTTTATCCAATTTATATTTTAAAGTTTAGTTCATCTGTTCGACCAGGCATTATAGGCTTGCAAGCACACAGTTCTCCAAGGATACGTCATGCACTCAGGAATCCACACCAACTCCATAATGAGTTGATCCGAGTAGTAATTCTAGTGGTCGATACCACAGAGTCACTACCCGGCTGGTCAATGACATGGTTTGGTTATGATTAAACAAATATCTAGTGTTTTAAAATAGTACTAATGAAGAAAATTCCTTACATCAATTACCTATGTAGTGTTTGACATTTCTTCTTTAAAGATGATCTATAGAGTTCTTTAGCTCAAAGACGAAGTTCATCACTAAAACCCCACATGGACATCTGAGTAGATTTAAAAGACGGCTCAATTGTAATATAATCAAATAGAGACTACATGAAGCAGAATTAAGTTAATCCTAAATTTTCATACCTTAAACATGAGATCCTCTATCTGGGACAAGTACATGTTTGCAGCCATCATCCTAAGAAGTAGGCAAACATCCCTTGTAACTTCAGAAATTACCTATGTATTTTATGACAACGAATTAACGTTTTATAGAACATTATGATTATACATTTATACAGATGAGATATGTGCTGGAAAATCATACATAATCCCGATCACCACCCATCCATTAGCTTCTTAAACATCCAAATAGTCTGCTCAGAGGGAGTGCTTTACTCTTATTTTACATTATTTTTATTTAAAACTAAAAGTTATAAAAATTAACATATATAACAGGTGTTGCATACCTTCCATGTATGAGCACTAAAGATGTCAAAGAGACCAAGCTTTCCCCAATACTGAACTGCTAATCAACTGACAAAAGAAAAAGTTTCAAATAAATGAAATACGCATTCCCTATCCGACTCACCTTTTCTGACCCATATCTAAAACTACTCAAAGCTCACACTTAAAGCTACCTCATCAACTTGACCCGTTTCTACTTTTTAGCATATAATAACTTTTTTACTATATTTATCATTTAAGTTTAGTCAATTGACTCGTAATTATATATAATCCCTACAATGAAACCAAATACGAATCGATCAATTAAAAGCTTGAGACCCATCCCTACAATGGGTCAAACGGGTTGAAGTGTATAATACATACAACACCCAGTTATTAATAAATGAACAAAAGAGCAACCACATAATTATAACTAAAAGCAATCAAAAAATTGTCCTAAATTCTAATAATACCTTGTTTAATTGGTTCTTTTTCTCCAAAGAACAAAACCGATCCTCACCCACCAAGTTTCACAAGGACCTCTTTAACCCCTGATAATAAATTAATAATATAATCAAAAGAATGCAAAAAAAAAAAAAAACTTTAAACCAATACAGTAACCTACACATGAACTTTTAATCATGTTTAACTTTTGAAACTTACCAATTTGTGACATTCGGAATCAGCTAGGCTAATTTGTTCAAAGCTCTCTGTTTGCATTCCTGTTAAATGTGAAAGTTCGCTTTCATTTGTACTTGGAATATCGACATGTTTTTTCCAAACATTCTCCTAACTTCCCTAATCTCAACAATCTAATATCACCAATGACCAATCTCAAAGTAACTTAGGCCATACAAACTCGATAACTCAAATTCCATCTTGAATCTGTCCTTGACAGCTTTGGTGGTGCCGAATGTTGAAGGAACCCGCTATTCCACTCCAGATCTTTATAGAATGACAAAGAAAAACAAAAAAAACATCAAGATCAAAAAACCCAAATTTCAAAAAACCCAAGTTTCAAAAAAACACATAGAAGGAGTAAATCAAAACTAAATCAACCGAATCAACAAACATAGAAGGAGTAAATCAAAACTAAATCAAAAAACCCAAGTTTCAACAGAACATAATCACAACTAAATCAACCGAATCAGTTCGAAATCAATCAAAAATCACTGAGACAAATCAATGTTTCGTCTGAATCAATCCTAATTTTAACCAGATATTATCCGTTCAAAAACCTAAATGTCATTTTATCCGTTCAGAACCCTAATTTTAACCGGATCGGAATTATAGTCAGTTATATATGAAAAATTTAAAACCATTTCCTTGCTTCGATTAACTATAAAAACACCAGTTCTTTCGTAATAAACATCTCATTACTGATTGATCGATTTGATTTAAAAAAAAAAACAAACCACGTAAATCGAGTGAAAAAAAAAATTAATGAATATCGCTTGCCTGAGATGTGTGATAGCCCTAACCCTAATGTACAGAGTGTGCGGCGAGATTCTAGGGTTTGATTATCGTGTAGTTTGTTTCAGCTTGACCTAGCGGCAATAATCAACAGATGTGATGGCGTATAGAAGAAGAAGAATCCACAAATGCGATTGTGTTTGCGATGGTGTTTTCTGATTTAGTGTTGTTGAATGAGGCAGTTTAGGAGATTAGGGTTATTACATGGTTTATATAGCCGGGTAAAAAAAACGGGTTTGGAGCAGCACGCGGGATCCGTATTTACTCATCCATTTTCCCGCCAAAACCATTCTGAGGTGCAATATCACGATGACACGTGTCCCATATTTTTTTTGTTTATTATATATAATAGATGTATATATAGGTGTGTGTGAGAGGTGGTCCAGGTGGAGGGGCGGCACAAGCGGCTTCATCTTGCTGGGCTTGCCGGACCAAGCACGTCGCCGGACCAAGGGGGATGGGGGGAATGGAGCGGCAGTATGGGGACGGGCCTATGCCGTGCCCCATACCCACTAGTCTAATAGGTGTTAAGGTTGATCCAGTTAGATTCATATATGAGTTGTGTAATTTATGTAATAAGAAAAATATATAATTAATCTTTACTTACATGACTCGTATACTTAGTGTCTAAAAATCCACCAAGATTGTGCCATCATCTTGATTGTAGGTTAAATAACAAAAGTTCAAATGTTTCGCTCTTATACTTGTAAAACGTTATATTTTATTAGATCATAAGTTTATCTATACTATATTATAATACATGAGGGAAAGATTCCCAAAAGTTAAGAACTTATTCCCCCATTATTTATAAATAAACCCCTAGAATGAGGGTAAAGTGGTCTTTTAAACCATAATTATTTTTTAGTCCCTCAATCTATTACATTTAAATCCTTGACATTTAACATAATTATGGGTAATTAGTTACACTTCCCCCCCCTCTTTAATTCTTTAATGTATTCCTGCGATATCTTACAACCCGTAATGTTTTAAAAAAATCCGAAGGTACCATGACGATCCCCATTTTTTTAAACGTTTCGATAGTTGTCTTTTTTAGTTTCGCCGTGCGTTCATAAAGTACAAATAGCCGATGCGTAAATGTAAAATTGATTAAAGCCAACATTTGTTTTTTACCCAAGCCAGCTTTGACCATTACCTAGCTACCGTGCATTAACATTTGTTTTTTACCCAAGTTTTTTGTTTTGAACGACATTAATAAACTAAAATATTCTCTAATTTTAGTTGTACAGAGTCAGTTTGTTGTGGCATGTTTAATATAGTATAGATAAAACTCACAGCAAACTTCCTATTAAACATGCCACAACAAACTAAACAGGATATGTGCATCTTATTTTAAAAACTTAAAACTCACAACAAACTTCCTAAATAAATGGATGACCAATCTAAAACTAAACCCTAATGGACTACTATAAATACATAGCAAACACTCATAATTCTACATTTCTATTGCTAAACAGATTTAAAATATGGAGCCAATTCTGAATTCACTTGATGCGAAAAAACAAGCATGCAATATTGAAAAATCTAAGGTCGGTTCTATGATAAGTTTTGTTATATCGCAATAATGAATAATTGTTTTCTTTTATTTACTTTTATGTGAATACTAACTTATTTGATTTTTCAGATTCAACACACCAATTTAAACACCCCAGTTGTCGAACAAGCTTTTGTTAATTTTTAAGTAATATTTTCGCTTATAATCTTTCATATTAACAAGTTCGTTATGTTATTATTTGGTGTTTTATTGTAGGATGATTGTGATAATATTGTTGAAATTATTTCTTATGGTGCAATGTTCAGTCCATACAAGTCTAATCTTCAACGTCAATTTAGTAAAGAGGTAATTTTAAATTTTATTTAATCTTTTTTAAAAAAAATAATATTCAATACTTGTTTTTTTTTTATAAAATTTATTTAAACATTTTTAACTTTTTTTATTAATTTTTTGTTTTTTAAGGATCGGAAGTATGAGAATCAAAAGAAAAGATCTAAGAGACTCTCTGAATGGAAATGGGTCGAGGTTATAAATTTAGATGATTCTGAGGACGATGAGAAAGAAGATGAATTAGATGATACTGCTGATTCGAGCACAAACAAGAAAAACGGATCAAAAAGAAGAGAAATTAGATGAAATATATCAAGTGTTTTTATGTTTTTTTTCATTTTCAGTTGTTTTTGTTTGATCTAGACTATCCCATGAATAATAAAGTTTATTTTATATTTGAAGTTTATGTTTTGTGTTATTTTATTCCACTTATAATTTACATCTCGATTGAACTAATATACCTTTGTCATTTGTTTAGTATTTTTTATTAACAAACGAATCTTTACATGTTTAAAACAGTTTTTCTATACTTTATTTATTATTAATTTTTATAACAAAACAAAACTTTGATATTTAGTAGATAGAAGATAAACTATGTTCCAAAATTTTAGGAATTATTTAATACTAATTTACGATATTAGTAGATAGATAGTAAACTATATCCCAAAATTTTAGGAATTATTTAATACTAATTTACGATATTTATTTAATACTAATTTACGATATTAGTAGATAGATAGTAAACTATATCCCAAAATTTTAGGAATTATTTAATACTAAGAGAAAAATGCCCGGATAGTCCCTGTGGTTTCACCTTTTTTCACCTATAGTCCCTATCTTTCTAAAACTACTTGAATAGTCCCCAAGGTTTTCCGTTTTGTTCTCGGATAGTCCCTGGGTCTAACTTCAGTTACTTTTCTCTGTTAAGTGGGTGTTGAAATGACCAAAATACCCTTTCCTTAAAAGGCCAAACCATAGGGACTATCCGGGCATCTTCTACATTTTTAGAGAAAAACCCCACCACCACACTTTCCGGCGAACTTTTCCGGCGAAATTAATTTCCGGCGACTTTAAATCTTGAACGCGAGTTATTCCGACACCGCCGCCTTTCCGGTGAACTTTTCCGGCGGCCAACCACCATTAGCCACTACCCTACACCACTCTCAACATCACTACCACACCACCACTCTCACCAAACCTCCATCACCACCACTCTCACTGAACCTTCACCGCCACCACCAACAACCACCACACTCTCAACATTCCCACCACGCCACCAAGCTCAACATCACCACCACGTCACCACTGTCACAAAAACACGAAAAGTCGCAGGTTTCACCATCACTCCGGCGAATCTGATTGAAGTAACGAGTTTGTAGCCGACAAAAAATGAAAAGTCGCAGGGTTCAGATCTACTCTCCGACGACAATAAATCATCATCAACATCAGCGGTGGAACTCTGACGCCGCCCGAAAAATTCATGCAACTCGTCTGCCTTTGACATCAAGACACCATAGCTGTCCACCGTTTTCCTCCCCCCTCCGACATCTCTCTCTCTCTCCCTCTGATTTTCTCTCACTTCGGTCTCTCTTGCAAGTTCCAGATGGGTGTGTGTTTGTGTGTATAGAAAGAGAAAGATTCGGGGTGTGGGGTGTGCGTGGCCGATGATCTTCGCCGGAGTGCCCTAGAGAGCCGGCTCCGGTGACCGACAATAAATTGACAGAGAAAGAGGGATGACGAGAGGGTGGTGTACCAGAGAATGAGGATGGAGGTGTGTGGGTGTCGGAATCCACGCCGATGTGCCCGTCTTCAAACAAAATCAGAGAGAGATGATTGGAGGGGTACTCGTTGCCGTCAAACAGAGCCGCCGGAGCTCGCCGAAATGCGGCTCTAGTCGCCGGAAATTCACGAGAGAGGGAGAGCAGAGAGGTGGTGTGCGGTTATATGTCTGTTTAGATCTAGGGTTTCAAATGATAAGTGATGATAAGTTTTCTTTATCATCGGAAAAGTTCACCGGAAAGGCGGCGGTGCCGGAATAACTCGCGTTCAAGATTTAAAGTCGCCGGAAATTAATTCCGCCGGAAAAGTTCGCCGGAAAGTGTGGTGGTGGGGTTTTTATCTAAAAATGTAGAAGATGCCCGGATAGTCCCTATGGTTTGGCCTTTTAAGGAAAGGGTATTTTGGTCATTTCAACACCCACTTAACAGAGAAAAGTAACTGAAGTTAGACCCAGGGACTATCCGAGAACAAAACGGAAAACCTTGGGGACTATTCAAGTAGTTTTAGAAAGATAGGGACTATAGGTGAAAAAAGGTGAAACCACAGGGACTATCCGGGCATTTTTCTCTAATACTAATTTACGATACTTAGTAGATAAATAGTAAACTATGTCCCAAAATTTTAGGAATTATAAGTCAACTAATTAGGTCCTCCAAGTTAATTATATGGGATGAGGCATCGATGGCGAAACGTCAGGCGATAGAGGCAGTTGATCGAACATTGCAAGACATTATAGGTGTTAGGCTCCCATGTGTAACACTTATGACGTATATCCACCACAATAATGTTATCATATACAAATAAGAAAACTACCAGCAACGAGTGCCGCAATCCAAAGTGTCGCCCCCGCCGCATCGCGCGGGCACCCTACTAGTAATGCATAATGTAGGGTGTACTCGAAGATTTATGTGAAGAAATGTAAGATTTCGTATTGTTGAGAGGGATGTATAAAATTGCTCTTTAATGAAACCATAAATTGTGTTTTAAAGATATACGTGTTTATGTGTTTTATACATAATAGTTAAAACAGTTCGTATAAATAAACTAGTGGGAATGCCCGCGCGTTGCGGCAGGATAAAAAAACTTGCAATGGTGTGACTGTAGAAAACGCAAAAATGTAAAATTAATAGTTGACCCAACGTTGTGTTTAGAACAAGCTATTTCGAAATAAATACCCAGTTGCTCGTCACGAACGGTCTCATCATGAACCGTATGTCAAAAATATAAGACTCTGCCTATTCATCTAAACGCCTCACCAACCAAGTCTCTAGTAACTAAGCTTCATAGTCATCTAGTAGACAAATGCTTTATGACAAAGAGTAGGTTTGCCAAGGTATCAACACACAAACGCACATAGAACAGTACACAAATCATGTATATGACCATTTTTTTGTCGATCACAAAGCAAGACGATTTGATAATAAAAAAACAAAATGCATGTCGAGCTAGCGTATTCAAGCACCCCATTTCATAACAAGTCTCGCATTGGCTATATGAACCAAGAACCACAGATCAAAAACAGAGTTGAGTATTTCGTCAAAAACTTGCGCAATTCCATTGTTTTACATATTACCGAATAAACGAGATGATCTTTAAACATAAATAGCAATGAGACAGCCGAAAGATCGGTGCAGGTCATTGTTGCTTCAAATGTGTAACATACCATTCATAAGTGCCAACAACGCCATCGCGATGAGAAATCTTCGGCTCCCAACCGAGCTTCCTCGGAGTTCTATCAGGCTTTGAACCATCCCACACATGCGCTTCCACTTTCCAACTTTACATGGCCATTGGTAATTGTTGTAGATGCTTGATGAAAACATAACAAAAACTCTTCAAATGGTTTTTATACAACACAAGCTTGACCAGAAACTCTTCTACAAGTTCATAATCTGCAGACACAAGACGCATACAATCGAATGTAAATAAGGGACTTATATGCACTTACCTTAGCAAGTAGCCCACCAGAAGACCAACCGTATATGTTACCAGCCCACAACAAGATCTGATCACAGCCCAAATACTTCAGCCCAGCTACACGTCCAGCGCTCCGCAACAACTATATTAGTTCCAAGACCAGCAGATAAATGATATTCACATGAAACAAAGGAAATAAAAATAAGTACTAAATCATCAATAAATAACAAATTATTGAATTGACAAACAAGAACGTAAGTTTTCAACATGATTTATGTTCACTTGGTGTTTTCCTTGTGCACAAAATCATGTAAAAGGTTGTCCATCAGTATAAAAATTTGTTATGCTTTTTCCTCCAAATATTAAATGAAAAAGAAATAGCAACCATACCTGACAAGGGTATTGAAAGGTATATTAAGGTATCTGAAACAAATAATCAAGTTAATGCCAGTAATGAAGAATAGATAAGATCCTAATTTAAAAAAAAAGGGATTTTTACATATTTCCCCCTCATAAACCTCCTTATTACATATTTCCCCAAACCATAAAATCAATTACATATTTCCCCTTTTTTTTGAGAAATTACCAGATTACCCTCAAATAACTCCCCATTAACTCATTCAAACCCTACACAGACGACGTTTCTTCTCCCTCACCAAAGACCACGTTCATCTTCTCATCAGGTGTGTTCAAAAACTCGAATCATATTCATCTAGTTTGTTCGTCATTTCAATCTGACGACGTTAACTTGCTACATTATTCATCGATTTTAACTGTTTCGATCCTGTTAATCGACTGGTTCGATCCTGTTTCTGAAATTATTCTTCATCGATTTTAACTGGCTTGTTCGATCCTGTTTACAATACTGGTTCGATCCTGTTTTTTATTTCCGAAATTCTTCTTCTTCGATTTTAACCGGTTCGTTCATAATTTTAACTGGACTATAGTGGACTATTAATGGTGGTGTTTATGGTTCGTTCAAACATCCTCCTCATCATGCTCACGCGTGCTTTCTATATCCAATCCAATGGCCACAATTCATCCCACAAACCCATCCAACGACCCACATTCTCTCTCTTTGACACTCACCTGCAACAAAAAAGAAGAAAAAAGCACCCACTGTCCCCTGCACCCAACATCAAAACCCACCCACTTCTCTCCATGTTACTTGTCTCCCTCATTTCACACCATATCAACACCACTTCCTTTCCAAAGGTTTCATCTTTATCCAAGATTCTTAATTTGGGTATGAATTGTTTGTTCTGATCTTTGAATTTCTTGTGTTTTTTTGAGGTTTTTATGTTTGATAGTATCAGGGGTTTAACTGGTATTGAGATCAGGATCTTTGGAGTTTTGTTTCATAAAGTTTTGATTTTTTTTTTTTTTTGTTTCAAGAATCTCAATTTGGTTATGTTTGTTAACTGATTTATCATTTGGTAAGTTTGGGGATTGAAAAAAAAAAATTACAGCAGTTGTTATTATATTAATGGGTTATTTTGTTTCATAATAATGATCAAGAAATGTTAAGAGCTTTATTGTAAAAGAGATCAAGATCTTCTTAAGTTATAATCTTTTGCCTAGGTTCTGAATTTGGGTGTGTTTCAGCTTTGAATTTAGTGATTTTTTTTTATCAAATTTCAGTAGGCTTTCATCTTTTTTTGCTGCTTTTTTTTGTTTGATATATAGATCAAGAATTATTGGTGAGTATGGACACCGTGAAAAAACATGCAAAAACTCAGCACCTAAAGATCCTACTCAACATCAAGCGTCAACAAGTAAAAGGGGATGAGGAAAGAGTACAAAAATATGTGAAAGTAGAAGAATTGTGGTTTGAACGGAATTTATGTTTTTTGAACGTTTATGTTTTTATTATGAGTATTATGGTTTTGTGTGTATTGTTTGACAAGAGTAACAAACGGAATTTATGTTTTTATTATGAGTATTATGGTTTTGTGTGTATTGTTTGACAAGAGTTACAAGTAGAAGAATTGGGGTGATACTACATAATCTGGGTAAATATGCAATTGATTTTACATATTAGAATGGGGAAATATGTAAATATTCATTAAATAATTCATTAAGGGTAAAATAGTCATAAATAAGAGTCATAAAAATGAAAAGGGGAAATATGTAATATATATAAGTTAGGGAGGAGAAATATGTAATTGATTTTATGGTTTGGGGAAATCCGTAATAAGGAGGCTTAAGAGGGGGAAATATGTAAAAATCCCAAAAAAAAAAAAAATAGAAGCAATGTTCAAAGAAGTCAATAAATTTTATTTTTTTGAACAAAGTGGGCTATAACTAATCACCAAAAGCATTAAACGCACATCAAACACAATAAGATTACAAGATGAAATCCAACGATCAAACGAGAACCTAGCTAAATGGTCTAAAACCAGGCTCAAACCAAGCTTGAGCCTAAAAATAAGCTTGTTTGATAATTGATCTCAAACACGGGTTTAACTTATCGGGTTCCATAAGGCTCGCGATGTTAGACGAACGAGCCTATTATTTATATAATTCTTATTAGTTATTCTAAGTAGATGTATTAATTTTTACAATGCAACTAAAATCCCCCATTAAAAAAGTAAACTATACTGAATTATATGGACAGTGAGTAATGGATAAAAGAGAAAGAAAGATATAATGATATGGAAACTAACCAAAGGATGTGTGAGTGGAGTCTCGAACACGCGTCAGGTCGCTTCAAACAAAATCCAATCAACTAACTATTAAAAATAAATAAATAAAAAGATATGACAGCAATAATTCAAAAGACGAAGTACACTTTATTTCTATGTACAGATAAAGGGAAAGAACCAGTTAAATATGTTGTGGTGTCTTGATGCCATTCCTACGAGTCTTGTACGACTGGTTGCACGCGGTATGGTTCTTCCATGTTGTTCATAAGCATACAATACCATCAATTTCGAATCATAACGCATTTCTGCAACAGGAATGATGAATGAGTTCATATATTACAAGAAATTAGAAACAAAACCAGTAGAGAAAGACAGAGAAACCTGCAGATGTGGTGGTTGACGAATCGATTAGGGTTTTGGCGAGATGAAGAGGGGTTGTTTCAATCCGTCTTTTTAAACATCGATTACACCTTCGAAACACGGGTATAGATCAGTCTCATTCGATTATCATCATTACCAAACATAATCAAATCCAAAAACATACCTCTGGAATTCTCAATCGGAACCCTAGGTAGAAGATTTGGGAGGAATCCAACACAATTTGGAAGCAGAAGATGATGATGAAGATGTGGTTGTGCGTTTGGCTGATGAAGGGTTTCATGAGGTGTTTCGTAGAGATTTTGAGGAGGAGAGATTTGTACCGGTGTGTGGGTATGAAGGTGAGACGCTTCATTTGCAGGCCAGCATCGAATCCCATTCAATTCAATGGGTGAAAACCCTAGTTTACCCCTAGGTGTCTTAAAATACCCCCTCACAAATGGCTTGAAGTATCTTGTACATATTGCTTCGAAAGTTGTATACCATGTAAAATTACATCTCTATCCATCACTTTTCCTTTATATAGTATATATATATATATATACTAGCCATTTACCCGCGCGACGCAGCGGGAGTGATGAATTTACAATAGGATACCGTTAGTTTATCAGTCGTCTCGTGATATATTGTATAGTACTTAAGTTGGTTTTCTTGTTCGTGTTATGTCGGTATTTGTTTTTCTGTTAGTTTATCGATTCTTTGGTGATATACTTTTATTAATTTTTCTGTTAATCTATCAATCCACTCTTGATATATTGTATAGTAAATTTGTCAGTTTTTTTATTCATAGAATTGATATGGTCTATCTATTTTATAAGCTTTACATATCTTAATTTAATAATCATCTAAGAAAGTCTTATTCCACGTATCAATCAATGAGTGGTAAATACAATGGTGAAGTAGGATAACATGATAGTGAAACGATGTTAAAATGGGGTGCGACACTTACACACGATGGTTATAGTGTAATGGGCAATTTATGGTAATTGATAGAGGCATACGAAAACAAGTTTGTATAGGGTTTACCTATTTGCACACCTATTTGCCTATTAGCACACCAAAAATGTGTTTTTTGTCCTATAAGCATACTCTGCAGTGTCGAGTTGTGGTCAAAGCGCGGCGTTTTGATCCGGTCAACCAGACAAAGACTGACGGGTGTCTGACGGGTCTGTTGACCGGACCAAAACGCCGAGCTTTGGCCGCGTTTTGGTCCTGTCAACCAGACAAAAGACTGACACCCGGTCTAGTTGACAGGACCAAAACGCGACCAAAGCTCGTCGTTTTGGTCCGGTCAACAGACCCGTCAGACACCCGTCAGTCTTTGTCTGGTTGACCGGACCAAAACACCGTGCTTTGGCCACAGCTCGACACTCCAGGGTATGCATATAGGACAAAAAACAATTTTTTGGGTTGGCTATCTACACACTTGGTGTGTAGATAGTTTGAGCCTTTGTATATTTTATTAATTTTGTTTTAAAGATAAAAAATCCAATATGATAAATTGATAATAAAAATATATACAAACTTATGTTGGGCCCATTAGACTTGGCCAGTTATGAAAAAACACAACACAAAACGATTAATTCTTATGACACTCCATATTCTAAAATAAACCGAATCAATTTTGTTAACAGTTTTGTTACTTGGATATCGTTCCAATATGGTAAATTGTTAGTTGGTTGTCAGTTTTGTTAATGATGATGCATATCGATCCAAGATCGATCCAATATGGTAAATTGATAAATTGTTGGTTGGTTATCAGTTTTGTTTTTGTTAATGATGATGCATATTGATCCCCTAAGAAGATGTTGAGAGTCTTATGTATTTGAGGGATGTGCATACAAAACGGGTGATGGGCGAGAAGGCTGTTATGTATATATGAAAAGGGCCAGCCATGTTTGCAAAAGCATCTTAGCTCTTCTAAAGCCAAAATTTGACTCTTCTAATACCAACAAATAATCCTTTTGTAACTCAACTGTTTTTGAACTACAAGAACTTTAAAATGCAAAGATGATGTTTGTGACGCCCATAAATATAAGATATCATCTGAAATTTGTCCAGTTAAAATATCAAGAAGCCAATGTAAATTACCAGATTTTTGTGTGATTTAGTCCAAGTCTTGCAAGTTCCCTTTAGAGTCTCTAAAGAAACAGTGTTGTAACAAAATGCAAACACTTATCATACGCCAAGTACAAGGGTTTTTTTTTTCTTTTAAACGTTTCTCAATAAATTCTCATGACGCATTTCAGAGACCAAACTTTCATATCTCGTCTTGCTTTTTGATCCTTTCCCTCAAGAATGGATACACGTCTGCATGTCTACATCAACTTTTGGTGCCCATCTTCACCACATAATAGATCTGAATCAAATTGCCCAACAATTGAAACAGGAATGACCATGATCAAATCTGAATCAAATTGCAACTCTTTGAAGCAACAATCCAAAAGGATACAGAAGAAGAAACAAAGATAAAATATTCCAAACACCCAGGCTAAAAATTCTAAACAAAAACACTAAAATTGCATCTAGTGGGCAGTTTTTTTTTTTTCTTTTGAACAGCAAAATACACCATAAATTGAAAAAGGGCATGGGGGTTAGACACCTAGTTTCCTCACAACATGGAAGAAAATAGTAATAAAACTAAACACAAGACAAGGGTTTAGACACCCAATCTTCCCAGCAACACTTAATGGTCTTACACCTATTATTAAGCCAACTAAAAGGAATGGAAATGATGCCCTCTATAGTTTATCAAATGAGCATTTTGCCCACCTAAAAACTCTCCCATTCCGCTCCTTCCATAAGCACCAAAGCGAAGTGTATATGATCCCCAACAAATTCTTCCTTTTAACTTGATACTCCATGTATCCATACTTCTTAAGCAGAAAGTGTTGACTGCATAAACCGGTAAAATCACAGCCAGAACAAATACAGTTGAATCACAGCTACAATATTTTAATTTTATAATATGGCCAATGCAAGTGAAAACCATTTCCCTTATAGGAATCTTATGATGTGCATTATTCGGCCTGGTACCTCTTGCTTCTGACCAAAACAATGAAAAAGAGTATAAAGTTGAAATAAATGCAAAATGTCAGTCAACCCATCAATCGGCTCAGCAAGACGTAACACACTTTCAACCCTCAGGCGTCGATCCCATTGCTCTAAGAACACAATTACTCCAGCAATATAAGAAATAGGTAGCAAGATAGGGTCGATTACAGTCATTTAAAAAGGTATCCCTCATATTCATCCATATAACTCATACCAGTTCTTTCAAAAGCTAAAAGATTTCCAAGAAACCATTTTTCAATCAAACTACTAAATTTGGTCTTTATATAATAAGATTTCAACTACCCGGATCAGATAATGATAGATTTGACTGAATGGTACCCCAAATCAAATTGACACACAAAATCACTTCAAATTGATTTTGTAATAATCGATCTGAAAGTTACCATACAACCTAACTATCACAGAACAATTATAAAACTCAAAACTGAAAAAGCAAAAACACATACCCTTTCAGAGTTAACACAAGCAATCTTCCAATTTCTATCCTTTCTATCTACAAAACTACACCATCAAACACCCCAAATTTCTATCTCAGTTCTTAATCCTAGTTTTCATCACCATTGCAATCACCAAAATAATAATTTAACAGCAGAAGAACAAGCTTAAAAAAATCTTATCGTGCAACCCCATTGAGCCTTTAGGTCAACTTCCGAATCCATCAACTTCTTTGTCTTTCGAATCGGAAACCCACTACAGTGATAGTCATGTATGTATCCAAAACGTAAACCTAATTTGAGGTGTTAAATCCATGGTTACCCAAATAAGCAAACTGTAATTTGTATGCGTATGCACATATAAGAGATTAAAAAGGAGATTCAACAGAGATTAGGAGATGAATACCTCGAGCATAGTTAGATCAGAGTTTGATAGAACTTGTCATTAGCACAACCATAGCTGACACCGAATCCTAGTAGACCCCTAGCCGCTACCCTGCATCACCTGAGCACCACTCCCGACAGGTAAGCGGTACAATTTTTTTTTTAATATAAGAAGCATGGCATGATCTGAGCACAACTGGTCAGCAGATCACGTTTTCAGGTTAAATAAGTGAATAATGCTACTGAATTTCTTAATGTTTCCTCCATTTTCTTTTAGCTCTGTTACATATATTGGCTGCTGAAATGAATGTCGTACATAAGTCTAGTTTTAAAAAGGACATGTGCTGAACAATTAAAAACTGCCCATAAGTCTAGTTTTAATGCCAAAAATCCTCATAAAAACTGCCCATAAGTCTAGTTTTAATGCCAAAAATCCTCATAAATTGTGTTTTTTTTTTCAAAACGAAATTATTAATACTGAAATTATACATGTTTTGTGGTAATAAATGGCACTAATTGTTTATTAATAATCAGAAATTTAGGACGAAAAGTGTTTAATGTCAACCCCACTCATTAAAAATCTTTAATTTCCAAAATTACCCTTGGATTTACTGGTCAAAGTTTCTTGCTGTCATGTTGAAACAGTCTTTAGTTCACCTACAGGTATGGTTTTCCACCTTTTCTTCTTGTTTCTTCAGGAGGTCCAAAGGAACGTCCTGAAACTTTTTGTAGATTGGTCTGTTGATGGTTTTAACGGTGTTCTCCATGCTTTGGACGAATGGACGCTAGGCTTAAACCGGTCGGCGTTCTCCTTGCCATATTTGTAAACAGTCGGCAAACAAACAACAGAATTGTCACACCCCGAAATTTTCACATATGACCGGTGGGCCCGGCGGGGAGTATCGTGACGTAGTTGATATCATCATAGTCAATACACACAATATAATAGCACAGTGGAAGTCTTGGTGAATAAACTATTACAAACCATATTGTCTGAGTGTTCGAGTTTATGAATATACAGACTGGAATGTAATAAGATCCACAGGCGGATCATAAATGTACAAAGAAACAAAAACAACAGACTTCAGGCATCACATGGATTTGCAAGATCCTCTAATGACACCATATAGCTCCAGTCTATTACGAGAGGTACCTGTCAAATCAGTCTTTAAGAAAATACGTCAGTTTACACTGGTAAATACAATTAACTGACTCATTTTGAAAATATTTAAGAAAATTGATTTAAGTGCACATGGCACAAACCTTTTATAACTTGGGACAATTATTTAAATATAATCTTGTATACAGCTTTACATGTTTGTCTTACAATTGGGGACGGCTGGAAGCCGGTCATGATTAACCGACTCACCACTTATAGAACCCACAAATGAGTTATCCCCAACATATGGGTTTATATATATTATTTTAGCATTTGCATCTGTCAGGTGTATGCCTACACCCCGTGCATAGGTCGTGGCCATTTTAAATGAAATGAGCCGAGGATATCCAGGACACGGTCAGATTAACCCCCAATGTTTATGTTATCAAACAAGACATATTAAAACAGGTTATGCAAATTTATTAATCATAATCCGATTAAATGATTTCATACCCGACCAAGTGGTATTATTATAATACCATATCCCAAACCCGTATAAGGGAAAATAAGTTAAAAGTATTTACCTGATGCTAGCAGTAAAGTCCTAAAGCTTTTTGGAAGGCACCTTCTACCGGAAGCTATTTAATCTGTATAGAAGGTTTATTAACCTATTAGAGCATTCACATCCTAACCATCAAATTATGTGAGGATGAGTTTTTATATTATAAAGGGTATAAAAAGTGGTTGTGAGTAGAGGAGAGAGAAAATGTTACTGTTCATCTGTATATTTGGGGGGACACTGTTCACCCGTTATAATTTTTTAATATATTTTGAAAGTGGTTGTGAGTGGAAGTGAGAGAAAAATGTAATGATAATATTATTTAATTGAAAGGAGAGAGAAAAAGTATTTGTTTTTAGTGGAAATATATTGATATAGGAGTTGTTTTTTAGTGGAATGTATGTATAATTTGATGGATTGGATGTGAATGCTCTTAGGATGCTAACGGGTCTTTATTTTAGTCAAGGACTTAGACCGGCTAGCTAGAAAGAAACCTTACAGTTCTAAACGCTCGATTAAGCGGAGACCGGAATAGAATGCGATTTAGACCCGACAAGCTTGGATACTTGTATAATATGGGTAGACTAATCACATTCTGGAATTTGAGGATTTAATGATAAGGTTTGACCCGTTTCGGCTATTTTATGTAAACTAGTCACATAAATCGATCCGAACGCGTAAACGCGTAACGGGTAACCAAATAAATTATATACAGGTCTTAATCATTATTATGCTCAAAATATGTTAATACATCAGTAAGATGTTAACATATATGCCCAAAAAGTAATTTAAACCAAAATAAGTCCCATAAGGGCATTTTGGTAATTTTAATGCCCATAAAAGAGTTTAATTGTGCAACTGAGTTTCAGGTCTGATTAAATCAGTAAATATATGTATTTTTATAAGTTATAACAGTAGGATACTTTATGTATGTGAAAATTATCTTATATAGCCAAACTGTGTCCCATAGGGGCATTTTGGTAATTTTACATAGGCTTTAAAGGTCAAAATATACTTCTGAGTTTAAAAACTTTATCTTACTGTATAATTATATAATTTAGCTTAAAACATCAGTGGTTAATAAGTTTTATATGTCAAATATAGTTTTGACCCATACTAGGTGCTAAAAATGTTTAAAAATCGGTTTAAAGGGGTATTCGGGTTAAAATAGAAAATCTGAGTTTTTAATCAGTTTATAAAGTTCAAAATACTTTATTTATCATATGAAATCAGTAGCAAAATGTTTGACACTAAAAAGATATGTAAAACTCATTTTATGCATAAAAAGGGTAAAACCGACATTTACCGAACTTGAGCTATAATCCTAAGTTATGCTCAGCCTAAAAATAATTAAAAATCTTTAAAAATCCCAAAATATTATTTTACATCAGTAGGTAAGAATTTTGGTGTCAAAAATCGGGTTTAGATAGGCTTCATACTAATTACGCCATTTAAGTAATAAAAAGCTCCTTAATTACGCTATTGAGCATAACTCTTATTCTAGACCTCCAATTGATGTCAAATTTTTAGGACATGTCTAAATATCAGTAGCAAAGGTGTTAGTCCAATCATATTGTTAAAAATCTCAGTTGTATGTAAAAAGGGCGTTTATGGCATTCTTAAGCATAATTACGATCAAGTGCATATAATTCAAACCACTAGGTACCATGCAATATAACTCCAGGAGGTTATACTACTAAGTAATGTGGTTCTAATGGAAGCTTAAAACATGGAAGAATTAAGCTTGAACCGGTCAGAACTGAAAGTCAAAGCAAAAGTCAAGCTTTTGCGACTTTCGGTTATAAACTGACCTTAGACTATTAATTGTCGGGTTAGGACTGATAAAACATGTTTTAATATTAATTACCAAGTCATTAGAATGTTAAAATATAATTTAGAACCTCTGGTTTATTAATTTTAATCATTTGCAAACATTCTGTCCAATTTGACTTTTTGTCAAACTACTTTGACCCGACAATTGACCAGTCAAACGAGATAATTAGGAGATGCCCTTTTAAGGGTTAATCACCTACACTAATGTGGTCTTATAACCTCTTTCAATTTGATCAGTGGTTAAGCCACATGTAATTAAAACGAAAGTCAAACTAATTTTACGATAAGTTTGACTTTAGAGTAATTAAGCTAAATTAAACAACTAAACAAGTAATTAGAAGCTTACTTAAGGTCCTAGCAAACTTTTCTACACTTGATTATCCTCTTCTTACTGATGGAAGCTCCAGAACAAGTCCCACAAGTGAATTGTTGCAAAGTGTGTTTATGAACACAAGACTAGCTCCCCTTATATAGCAATTTTCTTGGATTTAGATCATCTCCAGGTGTTATTGGAGGCCCTGGGATCACCCCAGCTGTCCTAGCTACTGATAATAACCGACTTACAGCTCCCTATGTCGTTACAACCTAGACTAAGGCGGTTGTCACGGCCCCCGACCCGATTTGACCCGTTTCAGGAGCCGCGGGACAGAAATACTGCGGTATTTATTTAGTTGAGTTTAACAGCGGAAACAGGATCGTTTAAAGCTAAAATTTTCCCCGATTATTTTATTTCACAATTCGGGATAAAACCCCGATAATTTACAATAGTATGATTTTACTATAAAATCGTTATGTTACAAAACTTATTTCTTTATTTTATAATGAGCCACTATCTTAAGCTTGAAATGCTTCCCAGCACTTTTTCCTGAATTACAGCAAATCACCTGAAACATGTTTGAAAAAGGTTTTGTCAGCGGGAAATACTGAGTGAATCATTCTATTTATTAAAATGACACATTTGTTATAATTTACAGTATTAAGAGCGATTACAATGTTTCTGATATCAAGCCAACTACCCACAGTACTTGTCACTCAACCCATTGGCCCATTCGTCCAATGGTGTCTGTGACTATGGTCATATACCCCATTGGCTGCCCCAATGGTGACGATTATCAAGTAATGTATACAAAACCCCACATACCGGCTGTAACTTGGTGATTACAAAGACTTAATCCCCGTAATTATAACTTTGAAAATAAACATACTTTTGTAAACAAATTTGATAAAAAGAGAGAATGACTCACATTGCTGATTTAATATGGTCAGAGTCTAATCTATGATTTAGCCTTGTTAACCTAATATAAATAACAATGCACACAAAACTGGGTTAGTAATCAATCCAGCAATTACGATAATTTACGAGATCAAATTCTCACAATGAATGACAAAATGCAATACTTCATCCATCGAATTAACGATGATCCGTTGAATTAACAACGAACGACAAAGTATAATACTTTATCCATCGAATTAACGATGATCCGTCAAATTAATGACGAACGATAAAGTATAACCCTAATGTGGGCGGCACTTAAACATCCATTGGATATCTTGATCGTCGGATAAATGAATCGTAGCAGCGATTGTGCTAATACCCTGTTTTGCAGCAGAATTTCGAGACCCGTTTGTGGATTTAGAGTAATTTGAACGTAACTCAGTGAATATTTCGAAATTTTACGTCGTTTCTGTGCCCAGATTCCAGTCCCAAACCCCACTATTTATAGGTAAAATTTTACCCTTACGCGGCCCGCTTTAGTTTTTGGCTTATTCTCACGCGGGCCGCGTGAGACCTATTTTCTAGCTATAGGTTGCCACGTTTGGGACTAGCTTAGCTGAGTTGATAGTTTTCGTAAATTCCTTGTTGCCAACGTTTTAGATGGATAATCGTCCATAGGGTTTAACCCCCCATGAGTTTTAGGGGCCCTAATCCTGATTCTGAAAATTATGAAAATTTTAGGGTTTGTCCAGAATCACTTGGGTGTCTCAATTAGGGTTTCCTTTTGGACTAATTAATTTAATAATGATGACTTTTGATGAGAGTTGTTACATTCTCCCCACCTTATGAAAAATCTCGTCCTCGAGATTTACTGGAATAAATGAGGATACTTTTTCTTCATTTCTGATTCCAGTTCCCAAGTATACTCAGCTCCTCTCTTTGAATTCCATCTAACTTTGACTAGAACTAGTCGTTTGTGTTTGAGAAACTTGATCTTTCGATCCTCAATTTGAAGAGGTCTTTCAACGAATTTCAACTTTTCGTTTACCTTTATGTCTTGAAGAGGTACTACTAGTGATTCATCTGATAAGCATTTCTTGAGATTGGATACATGAAATACATCATGTACTCCAGATAATTCTTCTGGTAATTGTAAACGATAAGCTACTGGTCCTATACGTTGGATCACTGGAAATGGTCCTACGTATCTTGGACTTAGCTTTCCTTTCTTACCGAATCTTACCACTCCTTTCCAAGGAGAAACTTTCAACAATACCTTGTCTCCAACTTGGAATTCTAACGACTTGCTTCTATTATCTGCATAACTCTTTTGGCGATCCCGAGCTGTCTTCAGTCTTTCCTTGATTTGAGTGATCTTATCAGTTGTTTCTTGCACTATTTCAGGACCTGACAATTGACTTTCTCCGATTTCTGCCCAGCAAACTGGAGTTCTGCACTTTCTTCCATACAGTGCTTCAAATGGAGCAGTATCAATGCTTGAGTGATAACTATTGTTATAGGAGAATTCAATTAATGGTAAGTGATCATCCCAACTTCCACCAAAGTCTATTACACATGCTCGGAGCATGTCTTCTAGAGTTTGGATTATCCTTTCACTTTGTCCATCTGTTTGTGGATGATATGCAGTGCTTAAATTTAGTCGAGTTCCCATAGCTTGCTGGAAGCTTTTCCAGAAATGGGAAGTAAAACGACTATCTCTATCCGAAACAATGGAGAGTGGAACTCCATGTAAGGATACAACTTCATCTACATACAATTTAGTCAGTCTTTCCATGCTTAAGGTTTCTTTCATTGGTAAGAAGTGAGCTGATTTGGTTAATCGATCCACAATTACCCAAATCGCATCATTACCTTTTCTGGTTTTGGGTAACTTAGTAACAAAATCCATTGTTATAAGTTCCCATTTCCATACTGGCATCTCTAACTGTTGTAGTAGACCTGAAGGTTTCTGATGTTCTGCCTTAACTTGTGAACAAGTAAGACATTTAGAAACATAGCTGGCTATGTCCTTTTTCATTCCTATCCACCAAAAGTTCTTTCTTAAATCTTGGTACATCTTATTGTTTCCTGGGTGTATAGTATACCTAGATTTATGAGCTTCTTCTAAAATCTTAGGTCTTAAGTCTCCCTGCTTAGGTACCTAAATTCTACTTTTGTGGAATCTCCAAATTCCATCTGCTCCTTGTTCTAATTCCTTGATTCGTCCTTTCATTCCTTCAGCATCATCCTTGATTGCTGTAATTTGAACATTCTTCAATTGTTCCATTAAATCTATTTGTAGATTTAATCTGAGAGCACGAACCCGTCGTTGTTTCTCATAATACTTACGACTTAAGGCATCTGCAACTATATTCGCCTTTCCTTCGTGATACTGAATATCACAGTCGTAGTCACTTAGGATTTCTATCCATCTCCTTTGCCTCATGTTTAACTCTTTTTGCCCAAAGATATATCTTAAACTCTTATGATCTGTATAGATAGTAAACTTACTTCCATACAGATAATGTCTCCAAATCTTAAGGGCAAAAATTACGGCTCCTAACTCTAAATCATGAGTCGTATAATTCTCTTCGTGCCTTTTCAATTGCCTTGATGCATATGCAATTACCTTCTTGCGTTGCATAAGCACACATCCAAATCCTAATTTTGAAGCATCACAATATACTTCAAAATCTTCAGTTCCTTCTGGTAAGGCTAAGATTGGTGCATGGGTTAATTTCTGTTTCAAAATTCTAAAGGCTTCTTCCTGTTTAGGTCCCCATTCAAACTTAGTGGTTTTACAGGTTAACTTAGTTAATGGTACGGCTATTTTGGAAAAATCCTTAATAAACCGTCTATAATACCCAGCTAAACCTCTAAAACTTCTTATTTCCATTGCTGTTTGTGGAACCTTCCACTTGGTAATTGCCTCTATCTTAGCAGGATCTACATGAATACCTTCATGATTCACCATGTGTCCTAAAAATTGTACTTCCTTTAGCCAAAATTCGCATTTCGAGAATTTGGCGTACAACTTTTCTTTTCTTAACAAAGTTAAGAGTGCATGAAGATGTTCACAATGCTCTGTCTGACTTTTGGAATAAATAAGTATATCGTCTATGAAAAAAATTACAAATTTATCCAAATACGGTTTACAGATCCTATTCATCATGTCCATGAATGTTGCAGGTGCATTCGTTAACCCGAAGGGCATGACTGTAAACTCGTAATGACCATACCTAGTTCTGAAGGCAGTCTTAGGTATGTCTTCTTCTTGTACCTTCAATTGATGATATCCAGAGCGTAAATCTATCTTAGAAAAATATCTAGCCCCTTGAAGTTGATCAAAAAGATCATCAATCCTAGGTAATGGATATCGATTCTTAATTGTAACCTTATTCAATTCTCTATAATCGATACACATTCTCATTGAACCATCCTTTTTCTTTACAAACAACACTGGCGCTCCCCAAGGGGATGAGCTAGGTTGTATGAATCCTTTACTTAGTAATTCATCTAATTGCTTTTTCAGTTCTAACATTTCTGTGGGTGCTAACCGATAAGGTGCCTTGGCTATCGGTGTAGTTCCTAGAATTAGATGAATCCTAAATTCTACTTCCCTGTCTGGAGGTACTCCTGGTAAATCTTCTGGAAATACTTCAGGATATTCTGATACTATTGGTATTTCCTTAAGATCTTTTCCCTTAGTGCTAATGATTACTGAAATCATATACACTATTCCTTGTTTTCGTTCATAATTAGCAACTTTCATTACTAATATGAACTTCATGGGTTTCCGTGGTTTATCTCCTATAATCCTAATCACTTCTCCGGTAGGTGATTGAATTTCTATGGAATTCTGATCACAAAGGATTCTAGCATGGTTGGCTACTAACCAATCCATTCCTAATACAATATCAAATTCAGCTAAATTCATCGGCAATAGTTTTGCAGAGAATTTATGTCCTAAAAGTTCTATGTTTCCTTCTTGAAATACTTTATCTATTTTAACTGAATTTCCGTCTGCGGTTTCAACTGTAAAAATCTGCCTAATATTGGTTAAAGGTAAACTAAGAGCTTGACAGAATGAAGTATTTATAAAACTTTGGTTTGCACCAGAGTCAAATAATACTTTTGCGTACACGTTGTGAACTAAGAACGTACCCGCTATCACATCTGGAATAAGTTCTGCTTCTTGAGTGGTCAGCTGAAATGCCCTGGCATTCTTCTTAGTAGTGCCTTCGGTTTCTTTGGGTTTGTTATCTGCTGGTTTGACCAATTTAGGACATTCTGTTTTATAATGCCCAGCTTCTCCACAATTAAAACAGATTACTGTTTTCTTTTTGCAGTTCTCTTCACGATGTCCTACAGCTTTGCAAAAATTGCAAGTGATATCACATCTTCCATAATGCTTCTTTTTGCATTTCCTGCAGAATGACGGAACTGGAGCTTGCCCTGTTCCTTTTCTCTTGAAGCTGTTATTATTACCCACACGAAATCCTTGGGAAATTTTCTGAGCTAGTGCCTTTTTCCTATCTTCATCTCTTGTGCGTACCAATTCATCGGTTAGAGTATTGGCTAATTCTACCGCATCATCAATAGTGCGAGGTCTCGCAGCTTTAACAATATTGCGGATTTCGCTAATTAGCCCCCAAATATAGCGAGAAATGAGTACCGGTTCTGGCGAAGCCAGTGTTGGTACCACTCTTGCATATTCAAAGAATGTCGAGGTATACCCACGACAATCCACACCCATCATCCGATGATTTAGAAACTTGTTCGCCATCTGTTCCTTTTCATACTCAGGACAAAATTTTCTCTCCACCAAACCTTTAAATTCTTCCCAAGTCATAGCATAAGCTATTATTCTTCCTTTTGATTGTAACACAGTATTCCACCATTCAAGTGCACTTTCTTTGAACAGATTGGATGCATACATAACTTGATCATCTTTACCACATTTACTTATTGCAATGACTGCTTCGGTTTTCTCTAACCAACGCAGTGATGCAGTTGCTCCTTCATTGCCTGCAAATTCAGTGGGTTTACAAGCAAGGAATTCTTTGAAAGTGCAACAAGGCGTTGCAGTTTTCATTTTCTTGGGTAATGGAGCTTGATGTGGTTCCTTATTATGATTAACATGATTATTGCCTCCATTTACACTATTACTGAAGTTATCTTCAGTAATCTGTTTACTAGGGACAATTTGTTGTGGTTCGGGTGGATTCTTGATAGCAGCAACGAATGCTGGAATAGCATTAGCTATCCCTTGAGCAACAATGTTTTCGATATCTTGCCGAGTCATATATTGATCTCCTGGATGTTGCTCAGACTGATTATCTTCATTTACTGGTTCATTACCATTGTTGGCCATCTGATTAATATATATATATAGCTTTTATTAGTATCTGCTAAATAATAATTACATACAAACAATCAGAAAATTTTATAATACAGATATAGTCAAAACAATCGATTTCTCGATTTCTTTTTATATCTATCATAGTATGCATCGTTACACACCAATATCATACAGAGTTTTATTTGTTATTTACAGACTAACTTTATTATTACTATTATACAAACACTGTTTTACCATCCTATTATCTCTCGTCACTTGTTGTTCTAAAAACGTAGTTCCCTCTCATCGTACTTCCAGGCAATCTGTCCCCCTATTTCCCTGATTCTAGTTCCAGCATCAAACAACTCTTCACCAAAGTGGCGAAGTTCAGCCATGTTTTCATTACTCATGGGTGGATTAGGTAGGGGTTCTGGATCGAATTGTGGAAGAAAAGAGTAAGGATCATTGACAATATTTTGAAATTGCCAATCGTTCGTCCACCATTCGTCCATTCCTATGGGTTGGGAGTGGACTATTGGATCTGGAATTGCTGGTTCCCAATTCATAAGGAATTGGTTTCCAAGAGGATAATTAAAAATATTATTATTATTATTATTGACAGGCTGAATGGTTTCACAGCTTGCCAACAGGAAATCTATCTCATCTTGAAAAGTTCTTTCCTGGGTTGGATTGGAGCTCTCTCCGATTTCTCTCTGAGCTGGTATAGACCCTTGTCCAACTTCCATTACTACTTCTTTAGTAATTTCCTCCATCTGTATTTCTATCTCCTTATCCTTCTCTTTGTCTCCAGTTTCCATTTCTTGTTGTTTAGAACTCTCTCCGGTTATAACTTCTTTTCCCTTTTTCAAAGGATTGTTTATTTTGGGCAGTTTTTTAGCTGGCTTCTTCTTACGGATTTTCCTCCATCCTACATAAGTTCTTTTCTTTTGTTTTGGCTTGCTCAAAGGTGGAACCTTGAATTCTACTGGTTGTTCAACATCGGGATAGTAGCTAGTATATTCTTTGGAAGCTTCGATAGTTACGGGGTAAAGATTAAGGTTCTGAAAAACTTCGGATATTCCACTCATGCTGATGTAGCATATATGCAAAATGCATAAAATACTAAGTTAAAAATTTACAAATAACTTTGTAATTTATTACACACTGTGTACTAGTTAATTACAAAGATAACTGACAAACACACTTAGGTTTCAAATTTTATTTATCACACAGGGTTTCTAGATTGTGAGAGTAGGGTGCTAAACTTTTAAAGATTTATATTTTCTGCTACTGTGGCTAGCATATATAAATTTGCCCAGTTCTCATCTAGTTTATCTTCCCAAGGTGATTTATCAATTAATTCCTGAGTTTCTTGTTTAATCCTCTTTTCTCGAATTTTCTCTTTACTTTTCTTAATAATCATCTCCCTCTTTTTAGGAGAAAGTGATTCCTCATATTGTGCCTTTCGCACAAATATTCCTTCTTCAGGAATTTCAGCCTGATTCGAGGATTTGGTTCGGGATGAACTTCCCTTCTCATTAGATGATCTATCTAATTTAAGATAGATACTTGACAGCTTTTTCTTACCCATACTGTAACTAACAAATAATCAAATAATCAGTTAATAATACAAATAATCACATAATAGTAATCAGGAAAAATTAAGTATTTCTAAATACTTAATTAGCTTAACTCAGTGGCTCTGATACCACCTTTTTCTGTCACGGCCCCCGACCCGATTTGACCCGTTTCAGGAGCCGCGGGACAGAAATACTGCGGTATTTATTTAGTTGAGTTTAACAACGGAAACAGGATCGTTTAAAGCTAAAATTTTCCCCGATTATTTTATTTCACAATTCGGGATAAAACCCCGATAATTTACAATAGTATGATTTTACTATAAAATCGTTATGTTACAAAACTTATTTCTTTATTTTATAATGAGCCACTATCTTAAGCTTGAAATGCTTCCCAGCACTTTTTCCTGAATTACAGCAAATCACCTGAAACATGTTTGAAAAAGGTTTTGTCAGCGGGAAATACTGAGTGAATCATTCTATTTATTAAAATGACACATTTGTTATAATTTACAGTATTAAGAGCGATTACAATGTTTCTGATATCAAGCCAACTACCCACAGTACTTGTCACTCAACCCATTGGCCCATTCGTCCAATGGTGTCTGTGACTATGGTCATATCCCCCATTGGCTGCCCCAATGGTGACGATTATCAAGTAATGTATACAAAACCCCACATACCGGCTGTAACTTGGTGATTACAAAGACTTAATCCCCGTAATTATAACTTTGAAAATAAACATACTTTTGTAAACAAATTTGATAAAAAGAGAGAATGACTCACATTGCTGATTTAATATGGTCAGAGTCTAATCTATGATTTAGCCTTGTTAACCTAATATAAATAACAATGCACACAAAACTGGGTTAGTAATCAATCCAACAATTACGATAATTTACGAGATCAAATTCTCACAATGAATGACAAAATGCAATACTTCATCCATCGAATTAACGATGATCCGTTGAATTAACAACGACCGACAAAGTATAATACTTTATCCATCGAATTAACGATGATCCGTCAAATTAATGACGAACGATAAAGTATAACCCTAATGTGGGCGGCACTTAAACATCCATTGGATATCTTGATCGTCGGATAAATGAATCGTAGCAGCGATTGTGCTAATACCCTGTTTTGCAGCAGAATTTCGAGACCCGTTTGTGGATTTAGAGTAATTTGAACGTAACTCAGTGAATATTTCGAAATTTTACGTCGTTTCTGTGCCCAGATTCCAGTCCCAAACCCCGCTATTTATAGGTAAAATTTTACCCTTACGCGGCCCGCTTTAGTTTTTGGCTTATTCTCACGCGGGCCGCGTGAGACCTATTTTCTAGCTATAGGTTGCCACGTTTGGGACTAGCTTAGCTGAGTTGATAGTTTTCGTAAATTCCTTGTTGCCAACGTTTTAGATGGATAATCGTCCATAGGGTTTAACCCCCCCCCCCTGAGTTTTAGGGGCCCTAATCCTGATTCTGAAAATTATGAAAATTTTAGGGTTTGTCCAGAATCACTTGGGTGTCTCAATTAGGGTTTCCTTTTGGACTAATTAATTTAATAATGATGACTTTTGATGAGAGTTGTTACAGCGGTGGAACAGCCTAACCCGCACCTGGCATCAACTTTCTGATCTGGGCGTACTGAGGCGGGCCGCGTAAGACTTAAGGGTGTCTTACGCGGGCCCCTTGGACCTGTTAAACCGGGAAAACAAGTTTAAAAGCTGGCAGAGGCAGATTCAGTCCCTGCTCATTTAAACCCTTTTTAACTTCATTTTTGGCAATCAAGGCCCATGTAGTTAATTTGTTGAGGCTCAAGGGTGTATGATCTAACTTCGTTAGGCTCCGGTTCGTTAAATATCTCTATGAAAGCAAGTTTCATCAAGTTGACACTTTTGGCTCAAAGTCTTGAAAACATATCTAACGATCTCGAAACCACGTGAAATTTATACCACTTATTCTTAAGAGTATACTTGAATGTTTCGAAGCCTCGGTCTCGTTAAAAGGTCACTCAGAGGTCAGAAACGACATGTTGACACGTTTAACCCTTGTAATTTAATAATCTTCCGATTATTTTCATAAACGGCTTCTTATATCAATTCAATCACTCGTTTAAGAATATATTCATCATGTAAGGTCATTCAGAGGCACAAGTTTGGCATGTTGACACTTTTAGTCCCTGTGGTTTCATAGTTTCACTGTTCGATAACTTTGCTCCTTCAAACTAAACCTTTCACATGTTTAGAGTTTAGGACACGTGTCTATACATAATTGGACACGTTTTTACGTGGTGTTACATCCTCACCCCATTAAAAGAAATCTCGACCCCGAGATTTACTGGAATAAGTGAGGGTACTTTTGTCGCATAGTGGATTCGACTTCCCACGTATACTCAGGACCTCTACGGGCTTCCCATTTGACCTTTACTATAGGTACATGCTTTCTTCGGAGCTTTTTAACTTGTCGATCCTCGATCGATATAGGTCTTTCAACGAATCTCAAGCTTTCATCAATCTGTACGTCTTTATGGGACATAGCTAGCGATTCATCAGCTAGGCATTTCTTGAGATTACAGACGTGAAAAACATTATGAATCCCACTTAGCTCCTCAGGCAGGTTTAGCTTATAAGCTACACTGCCAACACATTCGATAATCTCGAATGGTCCAATATACCTAGGGCTTAACTTGCCCTTTTTAGCAAAACGCATCACACCTTTCCAGGGTGATACTTTCAATAGAACTTTATCACCTATTTCGAACTTTAGAGACCTTCGCTTCCCATTAGCATAGCTTTTCTGCCTATCCCTGGCAGCTTTTAAGCGATCACGAATTTGGACAATCTTGTCCGTTGTTTCAAGGACTATATCAGGTCCTGACAACTGAGCTTCTCCTACTTCTGCCCAACAGACAGGCGTTCTGCATTTCCTACCATATAAGGCCTCAAAAGGCGCAGCCTGAATGCTAGTATGGTAGCTATTGTTATAGGAGAATTCTATTAATGGCAGGTGGTCATCCCAACTACCACCTAAATCAATAACACATGCTCGAAGCATGTCTTCCAATGTTTGAATTGTACGCTCACTCTGTCCATCAGTCTGAGGATGGTAAGCAGTACTAAAATTCAAACGTGTGCCCAAAGATTGTTGGAAACTTTTCCAAAAAAGAGAGGTGTATCTAGTATCTCTATCAGAGATAATAGCCACCGGTACTCCATGTAGAGCTACAATCTTATCTACATACAACTGGGCTAACTTATCAGAGCTATGAGTCTCCTTGATGGGTAAGAAGTGTGCTGACTTAGTCAGTCTATCAACAATAACCCATATAGTATCATTTTCGTGCCTTGTCTTAGGTAACTTGGTTTTGAAGTCCATAGTTACCATTTCCCACTTCCATGTGGGAAGTTCTGGCTGTTGTAACAGGCCCGATGGCTTTTGATGTTCAGCTTTAATCTGAGCACAGGTCAAGCACTTAGCTACATGGGTGGAAATATATTTCTTCAACCCTATCCACCAGTAGTTAGCTTTCAAATCATGATACATTTTGTCACCTCCCGGGTGAACCGAGTATTTAGAGTTGTGGGCTTCCTGGAGGACTACCTCTCGTAGTCCTCCATGGATAGGAACCCAAATTCTTCCATTCATTCTGAGGATTCCATCCTTCCCAGGTGTTAACTGTTCAGCAGTTATACCTAACTTTTCATTTGGAAGATTATCTTCCAACACAGCATCCTTCTGTGCAGCTAATAGTCTTTCATTCAGACTATTCTTCAACTCAATGCTTTTGGCATTGATCCTAATTGGTTTAACTCTTTCCTTTCGGCTTAGAGCATCTGCGACCACATTCGCTTTACCGGGATGGTAGCGAATTTCGCAATCATAGTCATTTAAGGTTTCCATCCATCGACGTTGTCTCATATTAAGCTCTTTTTTATTAAACAAATGTTGGAGACTTTTGTGATCTGAATAGATCACACATTTAGTTCCATACAAGTAATGTCTCCATAACTTTAGTGCGAATACAACGACACCTAATTCTAAATCATGGGTGGTGTAATTCTTTTCATGCACCTTTAGTTGTCGTGATGCATAGGCGATCACTTTGCCTTTTTGCATGAGTACACAACCCATTCCGGTGTGTGAAGCATCACAGTATACGACAAACTCTTCAATTCCATCAGGTAAGGTTAATACCGGAGCATTGCTCAACCTTTGCTTAAGAATCTCGAAGGATTCTTGTTGTTTTGGACCCCAATCAAACTTAACATTTTTACGGGTCAAAGAAGTTAATGGTGCAGCTATTCTTGAGAAGTTTTCTATGAACCTTCTATAGTAACCAACCAAACCTAGAAAACTTCGAATTTCAGTTGGAGTTTCGGGTGCTTCCCAATTCATCACGGCTTCTACCTTAGCGGGATCAACTTGGATTCCATTCTCACTGACAACATGTCCAAGGAATTGAACTTCGCGAAGCCAGAACTCACACTTGGAGAATTTGGCATATAATTTCTCCTGTCGAAGCAATCCTAAAATGCACCGAAGGTGCTTCTCTTGATCAATCTGATTACGAGAGTATATAAGTATGTCATCAATAAAGACGATGACAAATTTATCTAAGTATGGCTTGCAGACTCTGTTCATGAGATCCATGAATGCTGCTGGCGCATTAGTGAGTCCAAATGGCATCACTAAGAATTCGAAATGTCCATACCTTGTCCTGAATGCCGTCTTAGGCACATCTTCAGTTCTAACCTTAAGTTGATGATACCCAGATCTCAAATCAATCTTCGAGAAGTAGCTTGCCCCTTGGAGTTGATCGAACAAGTCGTCGATCCTGGGCAAGGGATAACGATTCTTGATCGTTACTTTATTTAATTCCTGATAATCAATGCATAGGCGCATTGATCCGTCCTTCTTTTTCACAAACAGTATTGGAGCTCCCCAAGGTGAAGAACTAGGTCGTATGAAACCTTTCTCCAATAGTTCATCCAATTGAGTTCTGAGCTCTTTCATTTCTGTAGGCGCTAAATGATAAGGAGCTCGTGCTATAGGTGCTGATCCTGGGAGAATGTCTATCCTGAACTCTACTTGCCTCTCAGGAGGTAATCCAGGTAATTCCTCAGGAAAGACATCAGGATATTCAGAGATAATTGGAATATCTTCAATTTTAGGCTTAGGATTACTCACAGTCACTTGTTCCATGTAAATGACACATCCACTTTTCATACACTGCGCTAACTTGAGAATAGACACATTGCTGGGCAATCCATATTGTGTATCTCCCTGAATGGTGATTGATTCGCCAGAAGGGGTTTTGATAATAACTAGCTTTTTATCACAGGTAATTTGGGCTTGGTTATGCGACAACCAATCCATGCCTAAAACTATATCAAACCCAGCCAATTTCATTGGCAAGAGAGATAACGGGATAGAATGATTCTTAATGGATATAGAACATCCATCAAGAAAAGTGGAAGCTGTTTCTAAGGTACCATCAGCAAGCTCTACCTCGTATTTTATGTCTAGAGTCTTAATAGGCAGATTCAATAACTTACAGAACTTATGGTTTACAAAAGACTTACCAGCACCGGAATCAAATAAGACTCTAGCATAATTATTATTGACGAGGAAGGTACCTGTTATGACGTTCTCGTCATTCACCGCTTCCCTTGCTTGCATCTGAAAAATACTTGCGTTGTTCTTCTTTGCCTCCTCGGGCTTCTTTGTATTCTTGGGGCAATTGGTTTTGATGTGCCCCTTTTCATTGCAACCATAACAGGTTGCATCCTTGATATTTCGGCATTCAACAGACTTGTGCCCCTTCTTTTTACAGATCCCACATGGTTTGGCCTGTGGGTCTTGGTTGCATTTCCCAATATGCCTTTTGTTACAAGTCTTACATCTGGGCTTGTCACTTGACTGCCCCTTTTTGGAACCAGAGTTCCCTTTGCCCTTTTTGTTTGACTGAGGAGACTTATCCTCCTCTCTTTTCCCTTTCCCCTCATCAGTGGTTTTCTTTGCCCTACTCCTCACAACATCCAGAGTGAGGGACAAAGATAGATCCACAGCGGACCTATAAGTGGTTGGCTTTGAAGCCTTAACATTCCTTTTTACTTCGGGGGCCATACCACCGATAAAACGCGCAATGCGTTTGGGTTCAGGAGTGACTAAATATGGTACCAATCTTGACATTGAATTGAAACTAGTCACATAGGATCTACAATCCAAATCCTTCATCACTAATGTGAGGAAATCTGATTCAATCCTCTCAACCTCGTGTTGAGGGCAGTAAGTGTCCTTTACAAGATCTACAAACTTTTCCCAAGAAAGATTATACAAGTGAACCTTCCCAGTAGACTGCACTAGGGCTTTCCACCATGTGAGGGCATCACCCTTGAAGGATTGTGATACAAACATAACCACATCCTCCTTAGCACATCCGCTAATGTCTATTACAGTTTCCATCTCGTCTAACCATTTCATACAATCAATCGCTCCTTTTTCTCCAGTAAAATCCCTAGGCTTACAGGAGACAAAGTACTTGTAGGTACAACCCTTGGTGTACCTAGGAGTCGGCTTGAGGACTATCTGCCTCTTGGGTTCACTACCCTGGCTAGATGAGTTCTGAGACTCACTTTTCTTATTAGTGTGGGGTTGAGATTGGGATTTTGAATGAGTTTGAGACCTAACAATACTAGGCTCTTTAAACTTAGCATCTACCGCTTGAGAAACTTGTAACACCTCGAAAATTCACGTCCTATAAAGTGTTGACACGTGTCATAGGTTTGAACGTGTGAAAGAATGTTATTGAAGGATTAAAGTTGACAATCATGGAAAGTATGTGAATATACGGGTTCTAAATGTCAACAGTGAATAAATATATTGTACATTAACCCTACATGATGCTCATACCTTCAAACGAATAAATCATGGATCATACGAAGCTAAATATGAAAGAAAGTGAGAGATTACAGACTACAGGGGTTAAATGTGTCAACATGTTTAAGTTATACCTCTGAGTGACCTTTTAACAAACTCGAAGCTTTGTAACGATTAATTATGCTCACTAGAATGCACGATATAAATTTCATAAAGTTTCTTTATCGTATGAGAAAGTTATGATCAAATTCGTATACAAGGGGTTAAAGCGTCAACGTTGAAAGTTATGACTTTTCGGGTAATAACAAAGTGATCAAGGACTAAATAAAGTGGGTATAAGCCTTGAAGCCCTTGTAGGTAAATGTGAAGGGGTCAAATTGCAAGAAATAAAGTTAGTTGACCTTTCGAAAGGCCAAGGGACAATATGCAAAAACTTGAAAATGTGAAATTCTGAATACGAGGCTCAGGCGGGCCGCGTAAGATGTTAAGATGTCTTACGCAGGCCGCGTCAGACGCCCAGATACAGAAACATCAGACAGCAGCCTGTATTCGTGCATAACCGACCCAAAACAAATATTTTCACATCATGGGCGACCCCTAAACAGTCCTAGGCACTTAGGGACATCTGTTGATGATCCATGGTCATTGATAGCATGATTTGTCAATGATCTAAGGTGATTGAAACACTATAAAAGGGCCTTGTTGCAACCATTTTGATCACACCTCATTTCTGCATTTCTGGAGCTTCTTGGAGCTTAAGAGCAGACCCAAGTCCTTCCTAATCGTGCATAGGACTCTTGTAAGTATGCTTAACCTTCGTTAGTTGAGTTTTTACTTAGTTTAAGCTTAAAAGTCAAACCGTCATAATTAACGGTTGACTTCACAATTAATCACTAATGGTCCAGTGATTAGCCGAATTGAAAGTAGTTATAAGTTGGTAATTATGTGGGTAATAAACCCTTAAAAGGGTTCCCCCTGATTCCCACTCTAACTAGGTCAAATGTCGGGTCAAACTTGTTATTAAAAAGTCAACAAAATGCTTATTTTCCATTTTATGCATAATTAGCAATGTAGAACCCATACAACCTGTTTGATCATTAATATAACTTGGTAATTAGTGTACGAATATGTCTAAACATGTTCAACCCGACAATTTTCTGTTTAGACCCGGTTCGGAACCGAAAGTCGCAAAGCTTTGACTTTTTCTTTGATTGGACTAGGTTACATGCTAGTATAACCCTCTGTGATTATACACCACGGTTCATTAGTTAACCAATTAGTATGCATGATTCTGTTAATTGCTCATATGTTGACCATTATGCCCTTTTCACCTTAAAACGTGATTTTTGAAAATGTAAAAGAGTAGAAACCTTAATTACTGATATATAAACTTGTAACCAGAATTTGACATCAGTTTGAGGTCTAGATTAAGAGTTATGCTCATTAGCGTAAAATTGAAAGCTTTATGTTAATTAAACGGCGTAATTAGCGTATAGCCTATTTAAACCTACTTTTTGATATCAAACTTCTTACCCACTGATGTAATATATTATTTTGGGATTTTTGAAGATTTTTAATTAATTTTAGGCTGAGCATAACTTATAGTCATAGGCTTAATCCGGAAATTATCGGTTTTGCCCTTACGGGCTATAAAATGAGTTTTACATATCCAATCGACTCCAAACCTTTTGCTACTGATTAGATATGATAAATAAATTATTTTAAGCCTACTGGAATAATAAAAATATCAGCTTTCTATATAGAACCCGGAAACGGCTTCTAATCGTCTTTTTAAGCGTTTTTAACGCATAGTATGTACTAGAACTATTTTAAACATACAAGGGTTGATACCTACTGATATTTTAGGTAAATTATAATATTTTAACAGTAAGCAAAAGTTGTTTAACTCAGAATTCAGTTTTGAGCTTTACGGCTTATGTGAAATTACCAAAATGCCCCTACGGTGCATAGTTTGGTTATAATTGATAAATTTCACATATATACTCTACCCTACTGTTATAACTTAGTAAAATAAGTATTTTTTCTGATTATATCAGACCTGTAACTCAGGTTAATACTTAAACTCTTTTATAACCTTGTAAATGACCAAACTACCCCTACGGGGCATAGTTTGTGTTTAAATTCGTTTCGGGCATAATAGAAGACATCTTACTGATGTCACAACATATTGGAAGCATATTAACTTAGGAAACTTGTATATGGCTCTTACGGATACCCGTTACGCTTATTACGCGTTCGGTTCGGTTTATGTAACTAGTTTACATAAATTAGCCGAAACGGGTCAAACCTTATCGGTTTTATCTCAAAATCCAGAATGTGTATAATGTACCCATATTAAGCAAGTCTTCAAACTTGTCGGGTCTAAATCACATTCTATCCGGTCTTCGCTTAATCGTGCGTACGAACCGTATCTTTGAAACTAACCGGTCTAAGCTTAAGCTTAATTAAAGACCCGTTAGGATTCTAATAGGTTATTATAAACCTTCGTTCTAGAATAGGAGGACCAGTAAAAGCTACTTGCATTTGCTTATTGTGATTATTACTTTGCTCAGGTAAATACTTTTAACTTATTTTCCCTTATACGGGCTTGGGTTACGGTATATAAAATACCGCTTGGTCGGGCATTAAATCTTCCATCGTTTGGTGGTTAATTGAATAATTTGATCGGCCCGTTTAAATCGTTTTGTTTACTTAAAGCCCTTGGGGTCCCGGATATCCCTGGCATCATTTTACGAAATGGCCACGACCTAAGCGCGGAGTGTAGGCGTACACTCGTCAATGCATAAATAGATTATGTGGTGGGTCTATTGATCTTTAACCTGGCATGATCCGGGCTACTGAACACATAAGGAACATGTAATTCTTTTACGAGATTATATATTTAAATAATTATCCCAAGTTATAAAATGTTTGTGCCATGTGCATCCAAATCAATTTTTAATCATTTTTAAAATGAGTCAGTTGATTGTATTTACCAGTGTAAACTGACGTATTTTCCCAAAAAGATTAAATGCATGTACTAAGCGTAATAGGCTGGATTCTCTCCTTAGCATCAATAAAGAGTCTCGCAAGCTTAAGATGCCTATCGTCTGTTGAACTACTGTTTCCTATTTATTTCGATCCTTCTGTGGATAAACTTTCAACTGTTTGTGATACACGATATTACAATATTTTATTCGGTTGAAATATATCTTTCATTTGCTTCCGCTGTGCATTTAAATGTTGTGTTGTTTGACTATTATGTTGCCAACCACGTCACGATACTCCCCACCGGGCCCACCGGTGACACGTGGAATTCGGGGTGTGACAGGTTGGTATTAGAGCCAACACTGAGTTAATTAAACACTAGCCTTTTGTGTTTAATCTCAGTTACACAATTGCACTTATCAAAACTTTCGAGTCTAGACAAATAACATAGGACAAATTCCACTTTGGTTTGTTTTGTTTTGTCCTTTATTATATATATTCTTGTCGTTATCATATATTGTATTGACAGGATTAATTATGCCGCCAAGATTCTTTCGACGAAGAGGACGAGGCAAGGGGCCAATCACCGCCCCCAATGACGACGAGGCAGGACCTTCGCACTTGCGAGCTCCTACCACCACTGCGAGTGCTGACCCTAGAGAAAATCGAAGGAATCTTTTTGAACCTGCAAGACGATCAGTATCGCACAGTTCGACGCCTCCCATTCACAACTCATATGGGCCACATTCGGAAAATGAGCCCGACAACCCCAACCTTCTTACATACCTCTTCAGCGATCCCTATCGCATAATTCCTTTGGTGACCCTACACCTGTTTTTAGGGGCCGGTTTAACCCGACAAATTACATACCAGAACCAGTGGGTTTTAACCCATTGGGGCCGGAGGATCATTTCTCCGGCGATCATGCGGAAGATATGGACGAGGACACCGATCCAGTCGAGCCTGCAACCGGAACTCCCAACCATCCTATCGAGGTCTCAGATGGTTCGTCTTTTCATGGATCACCCTACCGTGGTCCAGACAGTTACCAGGCATGATTTAAACAGTTCGAGTGGTATTTTACACCCTCGCATCATTCGTCGCCTCACCAGCAGCAGCAGCATCAGCAGCAGGATCCCTCTGAGGATTCACGATTCGTGGCAGTCACGCCACCGCCTCCACCGCCACCAGTTCAGCCGGCACCTCCGCAACCGCCGAGGCGTAGGAGAACCGGAGCGCGGATGTCCGCACGAGGAGTAGATTTTCACTTTAGTTCCCCTCGATACTCAAGTGGCAGTCATTATCCGCCACTACATGAAGACCCGCCAATGGGTGGACCTTCAAACCCAGTTGCACCGCAACCACCACCGATGGGTTTTGATAACCCGATTCCGGCCTACACTGGTTCAATGGCATATAACCCATTTGAGCCGCCGGTTCACACCAACTATGGCTACGCTGAAGCCGACCCATACTTGGTAGCGGCCAATTACAACACCTTTAACCCTGAAGGACCGTATGGAGCTCCTTGGGGAGTAGGTTACTCAACTTATGGGTACCAGATACCTGCCAGACCTATAATACGGACACAATCGCAGCCGCCACGGTTTTCTCCCCCAGAACGAGAGGAAATTCTTCAGAGACTGGACCAGGTCGAGCGAGACTTTCACCGAGATCGCAGGGAGCGACAAACTTTCTTCCAAGGATTGACAAGCCTAATAAAAGGGAAGAGCAAGAAGGACCATTGAATCCTTCCACTGTTGTTGTAATTTCCTTGTATCAGTTGAGCCCCTGCGTGGGCCTGTCTTGCTGTATTAACCCCTGTGTGGGTATGTATGTTTGTTTGTTTTGACCCCTGCGTGGGTCTATCTTTCTGTTAACCCCTACGAGGGTATATTATTTGTTTAAGTCCCTGCGTGGACTAGTATTTCAGCTTGACCCCTGCGTGGGTAAGTGTTATGTTGAAAGACCCGTTTAAGGGCAGTGTGTACTTTTATGATTATTGGAATGTTAAGTTATAAATTTCATTTTTTGCTATTATATGCATAAATATTATATATGAAATAAATAAATAAAAATCATTCCTTTTTATTAATAATCTGCCTACTAAATATTGAATAAGAATCTTAAGAGTGAAACTAGCCTGAGTGTCGTTATAAAGACCTGGCAAAGATGGTAAGACCTGTTTAAAAGATTCGGATCCCTGTTAACATCTAAAAATATGTTAACACTCCTGGCAGACGTGATTCGTTAAAATCACACACGTCATTCTTATATAAGGAATTCTTCAAAAGATTCCTAACCCAACTTAATGATCTCTGAATCATGGGTTTAAATCATCAAATAAGATGATCATATTTTGACCATACATTGGTAATATAGTGCCTACGGGCCTTACTCATTTCTACATGAGCCAAAAGACAGTGGTAGCTATGACTCCCTGTCCAAAAAGGGTAATGAACTATGTTCAAGCCTTAAAAACTTTGATTCTCTGAAATTATAGCTTATAATTTAAAAAAAAATGTCCTTGTGACTAGGCCTTTTGTGCTACTAATAAAACTATTATTGTTTTATAATTAGGATAAATTATAATAAAAATCCTAAATAAATATGATTAATAAATTAACCAAATATGGTCTCTGTTTACCGTGGTTAATGAATTGACATAAAAGACAATTCCATAATAAACTCCCAAGTAAACTATTGTCCTTGTTTTCTGTAACAGTTCAATTAAAATGGCTGACTCGGATGAAATTAATAGTCACCCAGTGGAGAATAATGATAACGCCCGAATTAATCTAACGGGTGCTGAATTGAAAGCATTAGTAGACGACGCTGTTACGAAGGCCTTAGAGCGGCAGTATGAAGAATATAGTGGGACTCGAAGTAGGACCCTATCTACACCGCATTCGAAGCCACCTTCCAAGAAGGAAGAACCAAAGAAAGATGATGATCGACTCTCCTCAAACCACCACAGTGCTCCATCTCAACAGATTATACTAAATCAAGAACCCCGTGCTAAGGGTTGCTCCTATAAATACTTTGTTTCATGCAAGCCCAGGGATTTCACTGGGGAAAAGGAGCCATTGACTGCATGACGTGATTAGATGAGATGGATACAGTTGTGGATATCAGCGGATGCGCTGAGAAGGATGTGGTCAAGTTTGTGTCGCAATCATTTAAGGGCGAGGCCTTAGCCTGGTGGAGATCGCTGATTCAAGCCACTGGGAAGATCCCATTGTACAACATGTCATGGGAGCAATTTGTTGCCCTCATCAGGGAGAACTACTGTCCTCAACATGAGGTCGAAAAGATTGAGTCTGATTTCTTATCGTTGGTTATGAAGAACCTCGACTGTCAAGCTTACCTCACGAGCTTCAACACCTTGTCGAGATTGGTTCCGTATCTGGTGACCCCGGAACCCAAACGCATAGCTCTTTTCATTGGGGGTTTAGCCCCAGAAATAAAGGCAAGCGTGAAGGCCTCTCGGCCAACTACTTTCAGATCTGTCACTGATATATCTTTGTCCCTCACATTGGACGCGGTCAGACAGAGATCGCTGAGGAACACAGATACTGAGAAAAGAAAACGTGACGATGACAGTTCACGAAGGTCAAATAAGAAGTACCGAGGAAACAATGACCACAGGAAAGGGTCTGAGCCCAAGAAGGATGGGCATCAGTCTAGTGATAAGCCCACATGCAAGGTCTGCAAGAAACAACACTTCGGCAAGTGCAAGTTTGAATCGAACTCCCAGACTCAGTCAAGAACTTTTGCATGTGGTATATGCAAGTCCAAGGAATACAAGACCTTGGATTGCAAGAACCTGAAAGATGCAACTTGCTACAGTTGCAATGAAAAGGGGCACATTAAGACAAACTGCCCGAAATATGCAAAGAAAGCCGATGAAGGAAGGAAGACCAATGCTAGGGTCTTCAGGATGGATGCGAAAGAGGTTGTGCAAGACGATAACGTGATCACAGGTACTTTCCTTGTAAATGATGTCTATGCAAGAGTAATTTTTGATTCAGGCTGTCACGGCCCCCGACCCGATTTGACCCGTTTCAGGAGCCGCGGGACAGAAATACTGCGGTATTTATTTAGTTGAGTTTAACAGCGGAAACAGGATCGTTTAAAGCTAAAATTTTCCCCGATTATTTTATTTCACAATTCGGGATAAAACCCCGATAATTTACAATAGTATGATTTTACTATAAAATCGTTATGTTACAAAACTTATTTCTTTATTTTATAATGAGCCACTATCTTAAGCTTGAAATGCTTCCCAGCACTTTTTCCTGAATTACAGCAAATCACCTGAAACATGTTTGAAAAAGGTTTTGTCAGCGGGAAATACTGAGTGAATCATTCTATTTATTAAAATGACACATTTGTTATAATTTACAGTATTAAGAGCGATTACAATGTTTCTGATATCAAGCCAACTACCCACAGTACTTGTCACTCAACCCATTGGCCCATTCGTCCAATGGTGTCTGTGACTATGGTCATATCCCCCATTGGCTGCCCCAATGGTGACGATTATCAAGTAATGTATACAAAACCCCACATACCGGCTGTAACTTGGTGATTACAAAGACTTAATCCCCGTAATTATAACTTTGAAAATAAACATACTTTTGTAAACAAATTTGATAAAAAGAGAGAATGACTCACATTGCTGATTTAATATGGTCAGAGTCTAATCTATGATTTAGCCTTGTTAACCTAATATAAATAACAATGCACACAAAACTGGGTTAGTAATCAATCCAGCAATTACGATAATTTACGAGATCAAATTCTCACAATGAATGACAAAATGCAATACTTCATCCATCGAATTAACGATGATCCGTTGAATTAACAACGAACGACAAAGTATAATACTTTATCCATCGAATTAACGATGATCCGTCAAATTAATGACGAACGATAAAGTATAACCCTAATGTGGGCGGCACTTAAACATCCATTGGATATCTTGATCGTCGGATAAATGAATCGTAGCAGCGATTGTGCTAATACCCTGTTTTGCAGCAGAATTTCGAGACCCGTTTGTGGATTTAGAGTAATTTGAACGTAACTCAGTGAATATTTCGAAATTTTATGTCGTTTCTGTGCCCATATTCCAGTCCCAAACCCCACTATTTATAGGTAAAATTTTACCCTTACGCGGCCCGCTTTAGTTTTTGGCTTATTCTCACGCGGGCCGCGTGAGACCTATTTTCTAGCTATAGGTTGCCACGTTTGGGACTAGCTTAGCTGAGTTGATAGTTTTCGTAAATTCCTTGTTGCCAACGTTTTAGATGGATAATCGTCCATAGGGTTTAACCCCCCCTGAGTTTTAGGGGCCCTAATCCTGATTCTGAAAATTATGAAAATTTTAGGGTTTGTCCAGAATCACTTGGGTGTCTCAATTAGGGTTTCCTTTTGGACTAATTAATTTAATAATGATGACTTTTGATGAGAGTTGTTACATTCTCCCCACCTTATGAAAAATCTCGTCCTCGAGATTTACTGGAATAAATGAGGATACTTTTTCTTCATTTCTGATTCCAGTTCCCAAGTATACTCAGCTCCTCTCTTTGAATTCCATCTAACTTTGACTAGAACTAGTCGTTTGTGTTTGAGAAACTTGATCTTTCGATCCTCAATTTGAAGAGGTCTTTCAACGAATTTCAACTTTTCGTTTACCTTTATGTCTTGAAGAGGTACTACTAGTGATTCATCTGATAAGCATTTCTTGAGATTGGATACATGAAATACATCATGTACTCCAGATAATTCTTCTGGTAATTGTAAACGATAAGCTACTGGTCCTATACGTTGGATCACTGGAAATGGTCCTACGTATCTTGGACTTAGCTTTCCTTTCTTACCGAATCTTACCACTCCTTTCCAAGGAGAAACTTTCAACAATACCTTGTCTCCAACTTGGAATTCTAACGGCTTGCTTCTATTATCTGCATAACTCTTTTGGCGATCCCGAGCTGTCTTCAGTCTTTCCTTGATTTGAGTGATCTTATCAGTTGTTTCTTGCACTATTTCAGGACCTGACAATTGACTTTCTCCGATTTCTGCCCAGCAAACTGGAGTTCTGCACTTTCTTCCATACAGTGCTTCAAATGGAGCAGTATCAATGCTTGAGTGATAACTATTGTTATAGGAGAATTCAATTAATGGTAAGTGATCATCCCAACTTCCACCAAAGTCTATTACACATGCTCGGAGCATGTCTTCTAGAGTTTGGATTGTCCTTTCACTTTGTCCATCTGTTTGTGGATGATATGCAGTGCTTAAATTTAGTCGAGTTCCCATAGCTTGCTGGAAGCTTTTCCAGAAATGGGAAGTAAAACGACTATCTCTATCCGAAACAATGGAGAGTGGAACTCCATGTAAGGATACAACTTCATCTACATACAATTTAGCCAGTCTTTCCATGCTTAAGGTTTCTTTCATTGGTAAGAAGTGAGCTGATTTGGTTAATCGATCCACAATTACCCAAATCGCATCATTACCTTTTCTGGTTTTGGGTAACTTAGTAACAAAATCCATTGTTATAAGTTCCCATTTCCATACTGGCATCTCTAACTGTTGTAGTAGACCTGAAGGTTTCTGATGTTCTGCCTTAACTTGTGAACAAGTAAGACATTTAGAAACATAGCTGGCTATGTCCTTTTTCATTCCTATCCACCAAAAGTTCTTTCTTAAATCTTGGTACATCTTATTGTTTCCTGGGTGTATAGTATACCTAGATTTATGAGCTTCTTCTAAAATCTTAGGTCTTAAGTCTCCCTGCTTAGGTACCCAAATTCTACTTTTGTGGAATCTCCAAATTCCATCTGCTCCTTGTTCTAATTCCTTGATTCGTCCTTTTATTCCTTCAGCATCATCCTTGATTGCTGTAATTTGAACATTCTTCAATTGTTCCATTAAATCTATTTGTAGATTTAATCTGAGAGCACGAACCCGTCGTTGTTTCTCATAATACTTACGACTTAAGGTATCTGCAACTATATTCGCCTTTCCTTCGTGATACTGAATATCACAGTCGTAGTCACTTAGGATTTCCATCCATCTCCTTTGCCTCATGTTTAACTCTTTTTGCCCAAAGATATATCTTAAACTCTTATGATCTGTATAGATAGTAAACTTACTTCCATACAGATAATGTCTCCAAATCTTAAGGGCAAAAATTACGGCTCCTAACTCTAAATCATGAGTCGTATAATTCTCTTCGTGCTTTTTCAATTGCCTTGATGCATATGCAATTACCTTCTTGCGTTGCATAAGCACACATCCAAATCCTAATTTTGAAGCATCACAATATACTTCAAAATCTTCAGTTCCTTCTGGTAAGGCTAAGATTGGTGCATGGGTTAATTTCTGTTTCAAAATTCTAAAGGCTTCTTCCTGTTTAGGTCCCCATTCAAACTTAGTGGTTTTACAGGTTAACTTAGTTAATGGTACGGCTATTTTGGAAAATCCTTAATAAACCGTCTATAATACCCAGCTAAACCTATAAAACTTCTTATTTCCATTGCTGTTTGTGGAACCTTCCACTTGGTAATTGCCTCTATCTTAGCAGGATCTACATGAATACCTTCATGATTCACCATGTGTCCTAAAAATTGTACTTCCTTTAGCCAAAATTCGCATTTCGAGAATTTGGTGTACAACTTTTCTTTTCTTAACAAAGTTAAGAGTGCATGAAGATGTTCACAATGCTCTGTCTGACTTTTGGAATAAATAAGTATATCGTCTATGAAAACAATTACAAATTTATCCAAATACGGTTTACAGATCCTATTCATCATGTCCATGAATGTTGCAGGTGCATTCGTTAACCCGAAGGGCATGATTGTAAACTCGTAATGACCATACCTAGTTCTGAAGGCAGTCTTAGGTATGTCTTCTTCTTGTACCTTCAATTGATGATATCCAGAGCGTAAATCTATCTTAGAAAAATATCTAGCCCCTTGAAGTTGATCAAAAAGATCATCAATCCTAGGTAATGGATATCGATTCTTAATTGTAACCTTATTCAATTCTCTATAATCGATACACATTCTCATTGAACCATCCTTTTTCTTTACAAACAACACTGGCGCTCCGCAAGGGGATGAGCTAGGTTGTATGAATCCTTTACTTAGTAATTCATCTAATTGCTTTTTCAGTTCTAACATTTCTGTGGGTGCTAACCGATAAGGTGCCTTGGCTATCGGTGTAGTTCCTAGAATTAGATGAATCCTAAATTCTACTTCCCTGTCTGGAGGTACTCCTGGTAAATCTTCTGGAAATACTTCAGGATATTCTGATACTATTGGTATTTCCTTAAGATCTTTTCCCTTAGTGCTAATGATTACTGAAATCATATACACTATTCCTTGTTTCGTTCATAATTAGCAACTTTCATTACTGATATGAACTTCATGGGTTTCCGTGGTTTATCTCCTATAATCCTAATCACTTCTCCGGTAGGTGATTGAATTTCTATGGAATTCTGATCACAAAGGATTCTAGCATGGTTGGCTACTAACCAATCCATTCCTAATACAACATCAAATTCAGCTAAATTCATCGGCAATAGTTTTGCAGAGAATTTATGTCCTAAAAGTTCTATGTTTCCTTCTTGCAATACTTTATCTATTTTAACTGAATTTCCGTCTGCGGTTTCAACTGTAAAAATCTGCCTAATATTGGTTAAAGGTAAACTAAGAGCTTGACAGAATGAAGTATTTATAAAACTTTGGTTTGCACCAGAGTCAAATAATACTTTTGCGTACACGTTGTGAACTAAGAACGTACCCGCTATCACATCTGGAATAAGTTCTGCTTCTTGAGTGGTCAGCTGAAATGCCCTGGCATTCTTCTTAGTAGTGCCTTCGGTTTCTTTGGGTTTGTTATCTGCTGGTTTGACCAATTTAGGACATTCTGTTTTATAATGCCCAGCTTCTCCACAATTAAAACAGATTACTGTTTTCTTTTTGCAGTTCTCTTCATGATGTCCTACAGCTTTGCAAAAATTGCAAGTGATATCACATCTTCCATAATGCTTCTTTTTGCATTTCCTGCAGAATGACGGAACTGGAGCTTGCCCTGTTCCTTTTCTCTTGAAGCTGTTATTATTACCCACACGAAATCCTTGGGAAATTTTCTGAGCTAGTGCCTTTTTCCTATCTTCATCTCTTGTGCATACCAATTCATCGGTTAGAGTATTGGCTAATTCTACCGCATCATCAATAGTGCGAGGTCTCGCAGCTTTAACAATATTGCGGATTTCGCTAATTAGCCCCCAAATATAGCGAGAAATGAGTACCGGTTCTGGCGAAGCCAGTGTTGGTACCACTCTTGCATATTCAAAGAATGTCGAGGTATACCCACGACAATCCACACCCATCATCCAATGATTTAGAAACTTATTCGCCATCTGTTCCTTTTCATACTCAGGAAAAAAATTTCTCTCCACCAAACCTTTAAATTCTTCCCAAGTCATAGCATAAGCTATTATTCTTCCTTTTGATTGTAACACAGTATTCCACCATTCAAGTGCACTTTCTTTGAACAGATTGGATGCATACATAACTTGATCATCTTTACCACATTTACTTATTGCAATGACTGCTTCGGTTTTCTCTAACCAACGCAGTGATGCAGTTGCTCCTTCATTGCCTGCAAATTCAGTGGGTTTACAAGCAAGGAATTCTTTGAAAGTGCAACCAGGCGTTGCAGTTTTCATTTTCTTGGGTAATGGAGCTTGATGTGGTTCCTTATTATGATTAACATGATTATTGCCTCCATTTACACTATTACTGAAGTTATCTTCAGTAATCTGTTTACTAGGGACAATTTGTTGTGGTTCGGGTGGATTCTTGATAGCAGCAACGAATGCTGGAATAGCATTAGCTATCCCTTGAGCAACAATGTTTTCGATATCTTGCCGAGTCATATATTGATCTCCTGGATGTTGCTCAGACTGATTATCTTCATTTACTGGTTCATTACCATTGTTGGCCATCTGATTAATATATATATATAGCTTTTATTAGTATCTGCTAAATAATAATTACATACAAACAATCAGAAAATTTTATAATACAGATATAGTCAAAACAATCGATTTCTCGATTTCTTTTTATATCTATCATAGTATGCATCGTTACACACCAATATCATACAGAGTTTTATTTGTTATTTACAGACTAACTTTATTATTACTATTATACAAACACTGTTTTACCATCCTATTATCTCTCGTCACTTGTTGTTCTAAAAACGTAGTTCCCTCTCATCGTACTTCCAGGCAATCTGTCCCCCTATTTCCCTGATTCTAGTTCCAGCATCAAACAACTCTTCACCAAAGTGGCGAAGTTCAGCCATGTTTTCATTACTCATGGGTGGATTAGGTAGGGGTTCTGGATCGAATTGTGGAAGAAAAGAGTAAGGATCATTGACAATATTTTGAAATTGCCAATCGTTCGTCCACCATTCGTCCATTCCTATGGGTTGGGAGTGGACTATTGGATCTGGAATTGCTGGTTCCCAATTCATAGGGAATTGGTTTCCAAGAGGATAATTAAAAATATTATTATTATTATTATTGACAGGCTGAATGGTTTCACAGCTTGCCAACAGGAAATCTATCTCATCTTGAAAAGTTCTTTCCTGGGTTGGATTGGAGCTCTCTCCGATTTCTCTCTGAGCTGGTATAGACCCTTGTCCAACTTCCATTACTACTTCTTTAGTAATTTCCTCCATCTGTATTTCTATCTCCTTATCCTTCTCTTTGTCCTCCAGTTTCCATTTCTTGTTGTTTAGAACTCTCTCCGGTTATAACTTCTTTTCCCTTTTTCAAAGGATTGTTTATTTTGGGCAGTTTTTTAGCTGGCTTCTTCTTACGGATTTTCCTCCATCCTACATAAGTTCTTTTCTTTTGTTTTGGCTTGCTCAAAGGTGGAACCTTGAATTCTACTGGTTGTTCAACATCGGGATAGTAGCTAGTATATTCTTTGGAAGCTTCGATAGTTACGGGGTAAAGATTAAGGTTCTGAAAAACTTCGGATATTCCACTCATGCTGATGTAGCATATATGCAAAATGCATAAAATACTAAGTTAAAAATTTACAAATAACTTTGTAATTTATTACACACTGTGTACTAGTTAATTACAAAGATAACTGACAAACACACTTAGGTTTCAAATTTTATTTATCACACAGGGTTTCTAGATTGTGAGAGTAGGGTGCTAAACTTTTAAAGATTTATATTTTCTGCTACTGTGGCTAGCATATATAAATTTGCCCAGTTCTCATCTAGTTTATCTTCCCAAGGTGATTTATCAATTAATTCCTGAGTTTCTTGTTTAATCCTCTTTTCTCGAATTTTCTCTTTACTTTTCTTAATAATCATCTCCCTCTTTTTAGGAGAAAGTGATTCCTCATATTGTGCCTTTCGCACAAATATTCCTTCTTCAGGAATTTCAGCCTGATTCGAGGATTTGGTTCGGGATGAACTTCCCTTCTCATTAGATGATCTATCTAATTTAAGATAGATACTTGACAGCTTTTTCTTACCCATACTGTAACTAACAAATAATCAAATAATCAGTTAATAATACAAATAATCACATAATAGTAATCAGGAAAAATTAAGTATTTCTAAATACTTAATTAGCTTAACTCAGTGGCTCTGATACCACATTTTTCTGTCACGGCCCCCGACCCGATTTGACCCGTTTCAGGAGCCGCGGGACAGAAATACTGCGGTATTTATTTAGTTGAGTTTAACGGCAGGAAACAGGACCGTTTAAAGCTAAAATTTTCCCCGATTATTTTATTTCACAATTCGGGATAAAACCCCGATAATTTACAATAGTATGATTTTACTATAAAATCGTTATGTTACAAAACTTATTTCTTTATTTTATAATGAGCCACTATCTTAAGCTTGAAATGCTTCCCAGCACTTTTTCCTGAATTACAGCAAATCACCTGAAACATGTTTGAAAAAGGTTTTGTCAGCGGGAAATACTGAGTGAATCATTCTATTTATTAAAATGACACATTTGTTATAATTTACAGTATTAAGAGCGATTACAATGTTTCTGATATCAAGCCAACTACCCACAGTACTTGTCACTCAACCCATTGGCCCATTCGTCCAATGGTGTCTGTGACTATGGTCATATCCCCCATTGGCTGCCCCAATGGTGACGATTATCAAGTAATGTATACAAAACCCCACATACCGGCTGTAACTTGGTGATTACAAAGACTTAATCCCCGTAATTATAACTTTGAAAATAAACATACTTTTGTAAACAAATTTGATAAAAAGAGAGAATGACTCACATTGCTGATTTAATATGGTCAGAGTCTAATCTATGATTTAGCCTTGTTAACCTAATATAAATAACAATGCACACAAAACTAGGTTAGTAATCAATCCAGCAATTACGATAATTTACGAGATCAAATTCTCACAATGAATGACAAAATGCAATACTTCATCCATCGAATTAACGATGATCCGTTGAATTAACAACGAACGACAAAGTATAATACTTTATCCATCGAATTAACGATGATCTGTCAAATTAATGACGAACGATAAAGTATAACCCTAATGTGGGCGGCACTTAAACATCCATTGGATATCTTGATCGTCGGATAAATGAATCGTAGCAGCGATTGTGCTAATACCCTGTTTTGCAGCAGAATTTCGAGACCCGTTTGTGGATTTAGAGTAATTTGAACGTAACTCAGTGAATATTTCGAAATTTTACGTCGTTTCTGTGCCCAGATTCCAGTCCCAAACAACACTATTTATAGGTAAAATTTTACCCTTACGCGGCCCGCTTTAGTTTTTGGCTTATTCTCACGCGGGCCGCGTGAGACCTATTTTCTAGCTATAGGTTGCCACGTTTGGGACTAACTTAGCTGAGTTGATAGTTTTCGTAAATTCCTTGTTGCCAACGTTTTAGATGGATAATCGTCCATAGGGTTTAACCCCCCCTGAGTTTTAGGGGCCCTAATCCTGATTCTGAAAATTATGAAAATTTTAGGGTTTGTCCAGAATCACTTGGGTGTCTCAATTAGGGTTTCCTTTTGGACTAATTAATTTAATAATGATGACTTTTGATGAGAGTTGTTACACAGGCGCTGATAAGTCTTTTGTAGATGATAAGTTTTACAAATTGATGAATTTACCTATCAAAACCTTAAGTGTGAATTATGAGGTGGAGTTAGCAGATGGCACCATAGAAACCGTCTCAACTGTGTTAGATGGATGTGTTATATCCATTAAGAACCACTCTTTTCCTCTGTCTCTACTTCCCTTTAAGTTAGCCGGTTTTGACATAGTATTGGGTATGGACTGGTTGTCTCATAACCAGGCCCAAATCATCTGCAACAAGAAACAAGTGGTGATCAAGACTTCGTCTGGTGAAGCACTTACCATTCAGGGAGATACCCGGTATGGACTGCCTGAGCAAGCGACTATGCTCAAGGCCTCTAAGTTCTTGGAGAAAGGTTGTGTCATCTACATGGCACAAGTGACTTTTGATGAGCCGAAACCTAAGATGGAAGACATCCCCGTCATTTCTGAATACCCTGAAGTGTTTCCTGAAGAACTACCTGGTTTACCACCAGATAGGCAAGTGGAGTTCAGAATCGACATCATCCCTGGAGCAGCACCTGTTGCTAGAGCGCCTTACAGGTTAGCACCAACAGAGATGAAAGAATTAAGAGCGCAACTAGACGAATTACTAACTAAAGGTTTCATTAAACCTAGTTCGTCTCCTTGTGGAGCGCCAGTCTTGTTTGTCAAGAAGAAGGATGGATCGATGCGTCTGTGCATCGATTACCGTGAGCTTAACAAGGTCACAATAAAGAATAGGTATCCTTTGCCCAGGATCGACGATTTGTTCGATCAATTGCAAGGGGCAAGTTATTTCTCGAAGATTGACTTGAGGTCAGGCTACCACCAACTGAAGGTTAGAGATGAAGACGTACACAAAACTGCATTTAGGACTCGTTATGGTCATTACGAGTTCCTAGTGATGCCTTTTGGGTTCACTAATGCACCTGCCGCGTTCATGGATCTCATGAATCGCGTCTGTAAGCCTTATTTAGATAAATTCGTCATCGTTTTCATCGACGACATTCTCATCTACTCGAAGAGCCTAGCTGACCATGAGAAACACCTTCGCTGTATTCTTAAACTCCTACATCATGAGAAGCTCTATGCCAAATTCTCTAAGTGTGAATTCTGGCTACGAGAAGTCCAATTCCTTGGACATGTGGTTAGTGAGCGGGGTCTCCAAGTGGATCCCGCTAAAGTTGAAGCAGTTATGAACTGGCAAGAGCCGAAGACGCCCACAGAAATTCGCAGTTTCCTAGGCTTAGCAGGATACTACAGGCGTTTCATTGAAAAATTTTCAAGGATTGCTGCACCCCTAACTTCCTTAACTAGGAAGAAGATTAAGTTCGACTGGGGACCTAAGCAGCAAGAATCCTTCGATATCCTTAAGCAAAAGTTGAGCAACGCTCCTGTACTGACATTGCCTGAAGGTACCGAAGAATTCGTAGTTTACTGCGATGCATCACACACTGGCATGGGGTGTGTGCTTATGCAGAAAGGCAAGGTTATTGCCTATGCTTCAAGACAGTTAAAGGTGCATGAAAAGAATTACACCACCCATGACTTGGAGTTGGGTGCCGTTGTATTTGCACTGAAGCTCTGGAGGCATTATTTATATGGAATCAAGTGTGTGATCTATTCTGATCACAAGAGCCTCCAGCACCTATTTAATCAGAAGGAATTAAACATGAGGCAGCGCCGATGGATGGAGACGTTGAATGATTATGATTGTGAAATCAGATACCATCCCGGCAAGGCGAATGTAGTCGCTGATGCCTTGAGTCGAAAGGAAAGGGTGAAACCCATCCGAATCAATGCCAAGAGCATTGAAATAAAGAACAGTTTGAATGAAAGGTTGTTAGCTGCACAGAAGGAAGCTGTGTTGGAAGCTAACTATCCTAACGAAAAGCTAGGGGTAACTGAGGAGCAGTTATCTCTTGGCAAGGATGGAATTCTAAGATTAAATGGACGAATATGGGTACCAATTTATGGAGGACTTCGAGATGTTATCCTCCAGGAAGCCCATAGTTCTAAATATTCCGTTCATCCTGGAGCTAATAAGATGTACCAGGATTTAAGGGCAAACTATTGGTGGATAGGCTTAAAGAAGTCTGTAGCTACCTATGTAGCTAAATGCTTGACGTGTGCACAAGTAAAAGCAGAACATCAAAAGCCGTCAGGTTTGCTACAACAGCCTGAACTTCCTACTTGGAAGTGGGAAATGGTAACTATGGATTTTATCACCAAGTTACCTAAGACAAGGAAAGGAAATGATACCATTTGGGTGATCGTAGACAGACTGACTAAGTCAGCACATTTCCTACCCATTAAGGAGACTTATAGCTCCGACATGTTAGCCCAATTGTACGTGGATAAGATTGTAACTTTACATGGCATACCTGTGTCTATTATCTCTGACAGAGATACTAGATACACGTCACATTTTTGGAAAAGTTTCCAGCAATCTTTGGGCACGCGTTTGAATTTTAGTACGGCTTACCATCCTCAGACGGACGGCCAGAGTGAGCGTACTATTCAAACTTTGGAAGACATGCTTCGAGCATGCGTGATTGATTTGGGTGGTAGTTGGGATAACCACCTGCCGTTAATCGAATTCTCCTACAACAATAGCTACCATACCAGCATTAAGGCTGCGCCTTTTGAGGCCTTATACGGTAGAAAGTGTAGAACGCCCGTTTGTTGGGCGGAAGTTGGAGATGTCCAATTATCAGGACCAGAGATAGTCTTTGAAACGACGGACAAGATTGTCCAGATTCGTAACCGTCTCAAAGCTGCCCGAGATAGGCAGAAGAGTTACGCAGATCCAAAGCGTAAACCTATGAAATTTGAAGTAGGTGATAAAGTCTTACTTAAAGTATCACCCTGGAAGGGAGTGATGCGGTTTGGTAAGAAAGGTAAGTTAAGCCCGAGGTATATAGGACCATTCGAGATTATCGAATGTGTTGGATCAGTGGCTTACAAGTTAAATTTACCTGAAGAGCTCAGTGGTATTCATAACGTATTCCACGTCTGCAATCTGAAGAAATGCCTAGCTGACGAATCGCTAGTCATACCACATACAGATGTGCATATAGACGAGAGCTTTAAATTTGTGGAAAAACCACTGTCGATTGAAGATCGACAGGTTAAGAAGCTTCGAAGAAAGAATGTGCCTATTGTAAAGGTAAAATGGGATGCCCGTAGAGGTCCCGAATATACGTGGGAGGTTGAGTCCACGATGAAAGTAAAGTACCCTTATTTATTTCAGTAAATCTCGAGGTCGAGATTTCTTTTAAGGGGGTGAGGATGTAACACCTCGAAAATTCACGTCCTATAAAGTGTTGACACGTGTCATAGGTTTGAACGTGTGAAAGAATGTTATTGAAGGATTAAAGTTGACAATCATGGAAAGTATGTGAATATACGGGTTCTAAATGTCAACAGTGAATAAATATATTGTACATTAACCCTACATGATGCTCATACCTTCAAACGAATAAATCATGGATCATACGAAGCAAAATATGAAAGAAAGTGAGAGATTACAGACTACAGGGGTTAAATGTGTCAACATGTTTAAGTTATACCTCTGAGTGACCTTTTAACAAACCCGAAGCTTTGTAACGATTAATTATGCTCACTAGAATGCACGATATAAATTTCATAAAGTTTCGTCATCGTATGAGAAAGTTATGATCAAATTCGTATACAAGGGGTTAAAGCGTCAACGTTGAAAGTTATGACTTTTCGGGTAATAACAAAGTGATCAAGGACTAAATAAAGTGGGTATAAGCCTTGAAGCCCTTGTAGGTAAATGTGAAGGGGTCAAATTGCAAGAAATAAAGTTAGTTGACCTTTCGAAAGGCCAAGGGACAATATGCAAAAACTTGAAAATGTGAAATTCTGAATACGAGGCTCAGGCGGGCCGCGTAAGATGTTAAGATGTCTTACGCGGGCCGCGTCAGACGCCCAGATACAGAAACATCAGACAGCAGCCTGTATTCGCGCATAACCGACCCAAAACAGATATTTTCACATCATGGGCGACCCCTAAACAGTCCTAGGCACTTAGGGACATCTGTTGATGATCCATGGTCATTGATAGCATGATTTGTCAATGATCTAAGGTGATTGAAACACTATAAAAGGGCCTTGTTGCAACCATTTTGATCACACCTCATTTCTGCATTTCTGGAGCTTCTTGGAGCTTAAGAGCAGACCCAAGTCCTTCCTAATCATGCATAGGACTCTTGTAAGTATGCTTAACCTTCCTTAGTTGAGTTTTTACTTAGTTTAAGCTTAAAGGTCAAACCGTCGTAATTAACAGTTGGCTTCACGATTAATCACTAATGGTCCAGTGATTAGCCGAATTGAAAGTAGTTATAAGTTGGTAATTACGGTCCTTAGAGCTTTAACTGGACTAGGTTACATGCTAGTATAACCCTCTGTGATTATACACCACGGTTCATTAGTTAACCAATTAGTATGCATGATTCCGTTAATTGCTCATATGTTGACCATTATGCCCTTTTCACCTTAAAACGTGATTTTTGAAAATGTAAAAGAGTAGAAACCTTAATTACTGATATATAAACTTGTAACCAGAATTTGACATCAGTTTGAGGTCTAGATTAAGAGTTATGCTCATTAGCGTAAAATTGAAAGCTTTATGTTAATTAAACGGCGTAATTAGCGTATAGCCTATTTAAACCTACTTTTTGATATCAAACTTCTTACCCACTGATGTAATATATTATTTTGGGATTTTTGAAGATTTTTAATTAATTTTAGGCTGAGCATAACTTATAGTTATAGGCTTAATCCGGTAATTGTCGGTTTTGCCCTTACGGGCTATAAAATGAGTTTTACATATCCAATCGACTCCAAACCTTTTGCTACTGATTAGATATGATAAATAAATTATTTTAAGCCTTCTGGAATAATTAAAATATCAGCTTTCTTTATAGAACCCGGAAACGGCTTCTAATCGTCTTTTTAAGCGTTTTTAACGCATAGTATGTACTAGAACTATTTTAAACATACAAGGGTTGATACCTACTGATATTTTAGGTAACTTATAATATTTTAACAGTAAGCAAAAGTTGTTTAACTCAGACTTCAGTTTTGAGCTTTACGGCTTATGTGAAATTACCAAAATGCCCATACGGTGCATAGTTTGGTTATAATTGATAAATTTCACATATATACTCTACCCTACTGTTATAACTTAGTAAAATAAGTATTTTTGCTGATTATATCAGACCTGTAACTCAGGTTAATACTTAAACTCTTTTATAACCTTGTAAATGACCAAACTACCCCTACGGGGCATAGTTTGTGTTTAAATTCGTTTCGGGCATAATAGAAGACATCTTACTGATGTCACAACATATTGGAAGCATATTAACTTAGGAAACCTGTATATGGCTCTTACGGATACCCGTTACGCTTATTACGCGTTCGGTTCGGTTTATGTAACTAGTTTACATAAATTAGCCGAAACGGGTCAAACCTTATCGGTTTTATCTCAAAATCCAGAATGTGTATAATGTACCCATATTAAGAAAGTCTTCAAACTTGTCGGGTCTAAATCACATTCTATCCGGTCTTCGCTTAATCGTGCGTACGAACCGTATCTTTGAAACTAACCGGTCTAAGCTTAAGCTTAATTAAAGACCCATTAGGATTCTAATAGGTTATTATAAACCTTTGTTCCAGAATAGGAGGACCAGTAAAAGCTACTTGCATTTGCTTATTGTGATTATTACTTTGCTCAGGTAAATACTTTTAACTTATTTTCCCTTATACGGGCTTGGGTTACGGTATATAAAATACCGCTTGGTCGGGCATTAAATCTTCCATCGTTTGGTGGTTAATTGAATAATTTGATCGGCCCGTTTAAATCGTTTTGTTTACTTAAAGCCTTTGGGGGGTTAATGACCATGTCCCGGATATCCCTGGCATCATTTTACGAAATGGCCACGACCTAAGCGCGGAGTGTAGGCGTACACTCGTCAGTGCATAAATAGATTATGTGGTGTGTCTATTGATCTTTAACCCGGCACGATCCGGGCTACTGAACACATAAGGAACATGTAATTCTTTTACGAGATTATATATTTAAATAATTATCCCAAGTTATAAAATGTTTGTGCCATGTGCATCCAAATCAATTTTTAATCATTTTTAAAATGAGTCAGTTGATTGTATTTACCAGTGTAAACTGACGTATTTTCCCAAAAAGATTAAATGCAGGTACTAAGCGTAATAGGCTGGATTCTCTCCTTAGCATCAATAAAGAGTCTCGCAAGCTTAAGATGCCTATCGTCTGTCGAACTACTGTTTCCTATTTATTTCGATCCTACTGTGGATAAACTTTCAACTGTTTGTGATACACGATATTACAATATTTTATTCGGTTGAAATATATCTTTCATTTGCTTCCGCTGTGCATTTAAACGTTGTGTTGTTTGACTATTATGTTGCCAACCACATCACGATACTCCCCACCGGGCCCACCGGTGACACGTGGAATTTGTGGTGTGACAAAACTGCTGCGGTGATCATTGCTTGTAGTTCGGCACCAGTGATATTAATTCTCGTGTTGTTGTCTTCTGTAGGATGACTGTTTGCTTCATCTGAGCCAGCCATTTCTGAATACTATACCAAACATAGATGATATATTTAATTTACATATTAGATCATCATATTGATGAGTAGGTGGTCATGGTATTATTAAACCATATAGACCATAAAAATAATAATCAAAGGGATAATCATATTACACAAAGTTCGTCTCGAAGGACATTAAATAGCTTAGAAAGCTTGTTACAAGGACGATTGAAATATAACCAACGATCCTTTGGATCAGTGACCACTTAAGGGTCGAACAAAGTTCATCGCCTTTTTGACAAGAAGTTTATAAATAGAACTTTCATTGTCAATATTACACCTTTGCTTATAAGCATACATCTCTAATGGATGTTGTGGTGTATACATCATATTGATGTTTATTAGTCATGATTCATGATGATCATATAAGCTAAAAATAGTGGATTGGAAAAATCCAAGTACATTAGGAAGATTGTGTGATTTCTCGTACCGCACAATGCAGGATTGTTAACATGTTTTCAGATGTTAACAGAGAATCATTATCTTAAAAAGGTTATACCATCATAGCCATTTAATATTTTGGCTTGGTTATACCTCTAAGAGTTTCTTAGGCGGATTAAATAAAATTTGAAATGAAGTAGCATAATATAATATAATTAAAACCAAAATAACTGCATTAAAATCACAAAACGATTACAACGTTGCCCGAAAAGGGACTTGAGAAAAACATCACAAACTACCCACGCAGGGGCTACTGAAAACATTGCCCACGCAGGGGCTACTAAAACGGAAATTTAGTCCACACAAGGACTGGATACAAGGAAACAAAATAAACGTCCTTGCAGGGACTTTATTACAAACAACCAAACATCACCCTATTTCTTCTTGCCCTTGAGAAGGTTCATAAGACCCTTGACAAAACCATTGTGCTTCTTCTTGTTTTCATGAGCCACATGCTCAACCCTGTCTAACCTCTCTAGAATCTCCTGAGTTTGCTGTTGCTGAACAGGAGGAGGTTGTTGGTATGGCGGGTATTGAAAATCCTGCGCCGGGTATCCAGTGGGATAAACTGGAGGGTAAGAAGAAGGGTAAAGATGATGGTATTGTGCAGCTGTAAGATAAGGGTCATGAGTCCCATAATCAGATGGATAACCAGATGGGTTATACCCGGATGATCCTGGGTATGTTGGGATCGGGTTGTCAAAACCCAACGGTGGCTGAAGTGGAGCATGTGAAATTGGCGGAAGGTTTACTTCCGTCACCGTGCGTGATGATTCACCCAACTAAGGGTCTTCTGGGATAGGAGGGTACGAACTTGAGCCACGAGGAGATGCAAACTGTGGTCCCCCACGTACTGACATTCTAACATTCCTCCTTCGCCTTGGAGGCTCAGGAGGTTGTTGAGGTGGATCCTCAACTGGCATGGGTGGTGGGGTAACAGCCCTAAGCTGTGGTTCATCCAAGGGAGGTCAGATTGGGGAGTTATGGTATGAAGGTGTAAAGAACCAGTCATACTGACCCATTCTCTCCTGGAATGAATCAGGCCCATTATACGGTGATCCCTGAAATGGGGAACCGCTTGAGATACTTATTGGGTGGCTTGGTGTTCCTGTTTGCAAGTCCGGGTCCGGTTCGTCATCCATCTCCATTTCCTGAGAAAAGTGATCCTCAGGTCCCAAAGGGTTGTAGCCCAAAAAGTCATTAACATATGCGTTGGGATTGAATTGTGAAGGTGAGTAAGTGGAATCTGAATGATGAAAAGGATGAGATTGAAAAGAGTGAGGTGATTGGTGTGAATAATGAGTTCCTTGCGAAAGAGGAGAATGATGGGGTTCGATAGGAATGGGCAACCCAAAATAAGGAGGGTCAGACGGTGAGGACCCCAGCGAGACAGAATGCCTTGCTGGTTGAAAGCTATGGCTCCAATTATCCTTGGAGTCGGAACCGGAAAGCGAGTTGGATGGTGTACGCCTGTGGGAGGGTCCCGTGCTGCTGGACGGTCCTCCACGCATGGGTCCTTTACCCTTTCCTCGTACGCGTGGTGGCAGTTTCCTGTCAAAACAAGTAAATATAATAAAACAATAAAAGGAAGGTTAAGAGTAAAATCCTAGGTCATTTTCCTAGACTCGAGAGTCTAAAGAATGTGCTTATTGTGTCATTGAGATTAAACAAAAAAGGTTAGTGTTTAATTCACTCAATGTTGGCTCTGATACCAACCTGTCACACCCCAAAATTTTCACATATGACCGGTGGGCCCGGCTGGGAGTATCGTGACGTAGTTGATATCATCATAGTCAATACACACAATATAATAGCACAGCGGAAGTCTTCGTGAATAAACTATTACAAACCATATTGTCTGAGTGTTCGAGTTTATGAATATACATACTGGAATGTAATAAGATCCACAGGCGGATCATAAATGTACAAAGAAACAAAAACAACAGACTTCAGGCATCACATGGATTTGCAAGATCCTCTAATGACACCCTATAGCTCCAGTCTATTACGAGAGGTACCTGTCAAATCAGTCTTTAAGAAAATACGTCAGTTTACACTGGTAAATACAATTAACTGACTCATTTTGAAAATATTTAAGAAAATTGATTTAAGTGCACATGGCACAAACCTTTTATAACTTGAGACAATTATTTAAATATAATCTTGTATACAACTTTACATGTTTGTCTTACAATTGGGGCCGGTTGGAAGCCGGTCATGATTAACCGACTCACCACTTATAGAACCCACAAAGGAGTTATCCCCAACATGTGGGTTTATATATATTATTTTAGCATTTGCATCTGTCAGGTGTATGCCTACACCCCGTGCATAGGTCGTGGCCATTTTAAATGAAATGAGCCGAGGATATCCAGGACACGGTCAGATTAACCCCCAATGTTTATGTTATCAAACAAGACATATTAAAACGGGTTATGCAAATTTATTAATCACAATCCGATTAAATGATTTCATACCCGACCAAGTGGTATTATTATAATACCATATCCCAAGCCCGTATAAGGGAAAATAAGTTAAAAGTATTTACCTGATGCTAGCAGTAAAGTCCTAAAGCTTTTTGTAAGGCACCTTCTACCGGAAGCTATTTAATCTGTATAGAAGGTTTATTAACCTATTAGGAGGCTAACGGGTCTTTATTTTAGTCAAGGACTTAGACCGGCTAGCTAGAAAGAAACCTTACAGTTCTAAACGCTCGATTAAGCGGAGACCGGAATAGAATGCGATTTAGACCCAACAAGCTTGGATACTTGTATAATATGGGTAGAATAATCACATTCTGGAATTTGTGGATTTAATGATAAGGTTTGACCCGTTTCGGCTATTTTATGTAAACTAGTCACATAAACCGATCCGAACGCGTAAACGCGTAACGGGTAACCAAATAAATTATATACAGGTCTTAATCATTATTATGCTCAAAATATGTTAATACATCAGTAAGATGTTAACATATATGCCCAAAAAGTAATTTAAACCAAAATAAGTCCCATAAGGGCATTTTGGTAATTTTAATGTCCATAAAAGAGTTTAATTGTGCAACTGAGTTTCAGGTCTGATTAAATCAGTAAATATATGTATTTTTATAAGTTATAACAGTAGGATACTTTATGTATGTGAAAATTATCTTATATAGCCAAATTGTGTCCCATAGGGGCATTTTGGTAATTTTACATAGGCTTTAAAGGTCAAAATATATTTCTGAGTTTAAAAACTTTATCTTACTGTATAATTATATAATTTAGCTTAAAACATCAGTGGTTAATAAGTTTTATATGTCAAATATAGTTTTTACCCATACTAGGTGCTAAAAATGTTTAAAAATCGGTTTAAAGGGGTATTCGGGTTAAAATAGAAAATCTGAGTTTTTAATCAGTTTATAAAGTTCAAAATACTTTATTTATCATATGAAATCAGTAGCAAAAGGTTTGACACTAAAAAGATATGTAAAACTCATTTTATGCATGAAAAGGGTAAAACCGACATTTACCGAACTTGAGCTATAATCCTAAGTTATGCTCAGCCTAAAAATAATTAAAAATCTTTAAAAATCCCAAAATATTATTTTACATCAGTAGGTAAGAATTTTGGTGTCAAAAATCGGGTTTAGATAGGCTTCATACTAATTACGCCATTTAAGTAATAAAAAGCTCCTTAATTACGCTATTGAGCATAACTCTTATTCTAGACCTCCAATTGATGTCAAATTTTTAGGACATGTCTAAATATCAGTAGCAAAGGTGTTAGTCCAATCATATTGTTAAAAATCTCAGTTGTATGTAAAAAGGGCGTTTATGGCATTCTTAAGCATAATTACGATCAAGTGCATATAATTCAAACCACTAGGTACCATGCAATATAACTCCAGGAGGTTATACTACTAAGTAATGTGGTTCTAATGGAAGCTTAAAACATGGAAGAATTAAGCTTGAACGGGTCAGAACTGAAAGTCAAAGCAAAAGTCAAGCTTTTGCGACTTTCGGTTATAAACTGACCTTAGACTATTAATTGTCGGGTTAGGACTGATAAAACATGTTTTAATATTAATTACCAAGTCATTAGAATGTTAAAATATAATTTAGAACCTCTGGTTTATTAATTTTAATCATTTGCAAACATTCTGTCCAGTTTGACTTTTTGTCAAACTACTTTGACCCGGCAATTGACCAGTCAAACGAGATAATTAGGAGATGCCCTTTTAAGGGTTAATCACCTACACTAATGTGGTCTCATAACCTCTTTCAATTTGATCAGTGGTTAAGCCACATGTAATTAAAACGAAAGTCAAACTAATTTTACGATAAGTTTGACTTTAGAGTAATTAAGCTAAATTAAACAACTAAACAAGTAATTAGAAGCTTACTTAAGGTCCTAGCAAACTTTTCTACACTTGATTATCCTCTTCTTACTGATGGAAGCTCCAGAACAAGTCCACAAGTGAATTGTTGCAAAGTGTGTTTATAAACACAAGACTAGCTCCCCTTATATAGCAATTTTCTTGGATTTAGATCATCTCCAGGTGTTATTGGAGGCCCTGGGATCACCCCAGGTGTCCTAGCTACTGATAATAACCGACTTACAGCTCCCTAGGTCGTTACAACCTAGACTAAGGCGGTGGAACAGCCTAACCCGCACCTGGCATCAACTTTCTGATCTGGGCGTACTGAGGCGGGCCGTGTAAGACTTAAGGGTGTCTTACGCGGGCCGCTTGGACCTTTTAAACCGGGAAAACAAGTTTAAAAGCGGGCAGATTCAGTCCCTGCTCATTTAAACCCTTTTTAACTTCATTTTTGGCAATCAAGGCCCATGTAGTTAATTTGTTGAGGCTCAAGGGTGTATGATCTAACTTCGTTAGGCTCCGGTTCGTTAAATATCTCTATGAAAGCAAGTTTCATCAAGTTGACACTTTTGGCTCAAAGTCTTGAAAACATATCTAACGATCTCGAAACCACGTGAAATTTATACCACTTATTCTTAAGAGTATACTTGAATGTTTCGAAGCCTCGGTTTCGTTAAAAGGTCACTCAGAGGTCAGAAACGACATGTTGACACGTTTAACCCTTGTAATTTAATAATCTTCCGATTATTTTCATAAACGGCTTCTTATATCAATTCAATCACTCATTTAAGAATATATTCATCATGTAAGGTCATTCAGAGGCACAAGTTTGGCATGTTGACACTTTTAGTCCCTGTGGTTTCATAGTTTCACTGTTCGATAACTTTGGTCCTTCAAACTAAACCTTTCACATGTTTAGAGTTTAGGACACGTGTCTATACATAATTGGACACGTTTTTACGTGGTGTTACAAGAATAGATCACCAAGGTTTGCACAAAACCGAGATACTTGAGATGCTTCTCTCCTCCATCCTTTTGTGCCTGTGATTTTACAAATCAATTAAAATCGCATTACTCCAAGCAAAATTAATGAAATTCGAAAAAGGTTTAAAAAACCAGATCCGGTCTAGTACAAAATCAAAATTTCATCCAAAAACAAAGTTGATTTTGAAAATTCTACTGCGATCTACGATTTTACGATATCATGATCCTGGTTTAAACAGCAAAATAGGGAAAAAAACATACTAATGTACATTTGTGCTTGATATATTGTGAATTCATACAAAAATCACAGCAACATCTTCCTCATTCAAACATCACAACAAGAAAAAATAAATTAAGGCACATATGTGATTGCATTTTATAATGTAACAGAATGAATTCATACGAATATCATTTCGTTTACATCAAAATCAGTTTTCCAGACATCAAGTACAATTTAGAGCAATGTCTTACAATGGCGGATCTAGAAAATTCTTATAGGGGCAACGTTTCAAAAAAAAGGGGTAACGAAATCGAAAAAACGTCGAATTTTTCCAAGATTTACACTACCACCGGAGCGTCAAGGGGTAGTAGGGCCACCCCTATTTATTAGCTATATCCGCCCCTGATATCTGCGTTGTTTTAGCAGCAAAATACAAAAAGAAAAAGCAAATTAACGCACATCTATAAATACACTCTATATTCCAAAACAGACCGAATTCATACGGAATCATCTCCTTTAGATCAAAAGAAGTTTTCTAGATATCAAATACAATTTACAGCAACACCGTCGCCGTTTAAACAGTAAAATAGAGAATAAATCAAATTAACACACATCTGTAAATGCATTTAACAATTCATACAAAAATCATTTCGTTCAGATCAAAAGCAGTTATATATATTTATATATATCAATGCACGTTACGCACATCTGCATTTGTGTTTTATTACGTAACAAAACGAATTCATACGAAAATCCTTTCATCACATCAAAAGCAGTTTTCTAGATATCAACAAGAATTTACGGTAACATCGTCGTCGTTTAAACAAAATAATACATAAAAATCATATCAACTCACATCTTTTTTTTTTTTAAATTATATCAACTCACATCTACAATTGCATAATGAACTCATACGAATATCATTTCCTTCATATCAAAAGCATTTTTCTAGCTATATATCATTTTAATTCACACCAACAATGCCGCCCTTATAACAGCAAAATACAAAAAAAAAACAAATTAACACACATCTGTACATGTATTTTATTACGTAACTGAATGAATTCATGCAAAAATCATTTTCATCCAATTATCAAATACAATTTACAGAAACATCTTCAACATTCAAACAGATTAAGACAGAAAAATTATGGTGTACAGAAGCAAGAAACTGTGTACCTCCTTCTCGTTGCCATACACTTGGGCACAATCAATATGTCGATACCCCATCTACATATGCATAAGAACCATGATCTATAAGAAATTATAACTGGAAGTTATATAACTGGAAATAAAGGTACAACCTATTAAATCATATAAGTGTCAAAGTTAAAAAGAGTGCGCTAGTGGGAAACCTCTACCATTACTTAAGCCTACATCTGCAATTATTTGCATAAGAATCCCATATAATGGTTCAAAAGTCACAATAAAAACTTTTATAAGTACACCCCTTTCACTTGAATATATTTCTGAGCACCCTGTTCATTAAACTAGCCGCATTTATCCTATTTGGTTCACGAATTTTAGTTAAATAAATTCCAAAAATTAAAGTAAAACCCTAGATCTGCAAGTTTTAAACAAACACAAACATCAGATTCAAAAACTAAAGCGTGTGACCTAAACAAATCAAAAGGAGGTCGCCGGACATACCTCAGTTTGTCTGTCGGAACCTACCTTAATCACCATCTACAGCCGGGAACTCTTCTCCGTAGCCACCGATCTTTGCAGACTTGATTCCCTATAAACTACACGATGCCCGATTTGGTGAGTTATGAAACCCTAGATCTAAAAATTGTAATTATTGTTCCAAAACTCATGGATACTGAAACCCTAGGCCTCAAAAATCGTAATTATTGTTCCAAAACTCATGGATACTCAGATTCAAAAACACAAACCTGATGGTTGTTGAATCGGAAGAACGAACTTATTCGACGTCATATCTCCCAGATTTAATCTTCAAATCGGTGGTGTTCTGAGAAAGAGAGAAAAGATGGAGCCGTTCAATATACATGAGAAAGAGAGAAGATGGAGCCAAATCCTCAAATCGATGTTGAACCCCTGTTTCAAAATTCAAATGTCACAAAAGCTGTACAAAAGATGGTTCGTGTGGAGTTAATGGACGGTAGGATAGGATCATGATAGTGATGGACGGTGGGATCATGAACTCTGTGTTTTTGTTTGAGTTAATAAGGGTATAAGTGGAAACTAATATTTTATAGTGTTTAAAAGACTTGTACATCATGCTTTAGGGGTGTTTTAAGGAAATTCTTATGACCTTAAGAAGTCATTTGGATATGCTTATTAATATAGTATAGATTATAGATATATATGTTTGTCGTAATTTTTGGTTAAAGTTAGTTTTATGTTAAACTACTACTTTAGTTGTCAACAGATAAAAATAAGTAAAATCAAATTAATTATTTAAAATAGTTTTGATCAAGCTAGGGTGACCATAAAACAGATGAACCGAATCATAACCAAAATAACGTATCAGAAAAACAAAAGAACCGAATTAACTGATTTTTAGTCTTAGTTTTTTTAACTACCTTACATTACACCAATTAATTATAAGATCGGGCAACAAGAGAGGGAATCTTGAACTTTAATAGATGCAAGCTTGTCCAAAAGGAGATTGTTTTAAAGGCACATGATCGACAACAAAATTTTTAAGGGGTGCAGACGAGAATTTGCCCTATAAAATACACTAATATTTGTTCAAGGGGTGCGTCCGCCCATCCACCCCGTTACTAGGTCCGCCCTGATTGATAATCAAGAATACCCACAACCGAATTTGTTGGAAACCAAGCCCTTAATCGAACAAAAAAAACACGATTTGAACAAAACCAAGCCCTTAATCGAACAAAAAAAAACACGATTTGAATGAACTCGTTCGACTCTTTTTATTATTTATCAATGAAAGCACACAAATTAGAATAGACCAAACCATTTATCTATACTAGATTCATTCTAATCTTAACCAAACTCAATTTATATAAATAAATAAACTCCTAGATAAACTATATTAATAAAAACTAACAATTATCTCTAAAAAAATATGAAAGATTAAATAAATAATTCACCATAATTATCTATAACCCGTCTTGATCTATATCTCATCAATTCAAGATTAACGTCCTCATAATTGAATTGATGGTATTTAGATTTATTTTGGAAATTTTAGTTGGTGTTTTTTTTCTAAATATTAAGGAGCAAACATAAATTAATACAAAAATTGAAACGAACAGACTCATTTTCTTAACATATGAAAATCAGTAAAAAATCTGTTCATTTAAGTGTTCAAGTTCGTTCGTTTAAAGTACGACTCATTTGATTCGTTTAGAGGACTAGAGAATAGAGACATATAGAGAGCGAGGAGTTGAACCTTTCGCCAAGCCAGGCGTGTTCCTTTCTAGTGGAAAGATAAGTGAAACCTGAATGTCATTAGCCAAACCTCTTAGGCCAGACAAAACTATTCTGAAAACAAAAAAAATATAAATAATAAAAGCTAATCGGCAGTTTATGTAAACGAGCCGAACCGCTTGTGAGCAACTCAAAATTGGTTGGCTGAAAGTTTAAATCGAGCCAAACTTAAACGAGCTCGAGCCCGAGCTTGATCCTAATATATAAGTTTGTTCTCTAAACGAGCCCGAACTTCACCTATCAAGCTCGAGCTAGCCTGATGTTTATAAAATAAGTAATAAATAATAAACGAGCCGAGCTTGACCTTGAGCCGAACTCGAGCTCTTGTAAGTTGCTTGATGTGTGCTAAACAGACTATAAAAATTAACTAAATAAGACTCTCTAAACTAGACACTAAAAAGCTTTAATTTTAGACTCGACCTAAAACCACACAATCGGCAAGTGTACCGATCAATGTAGTATAAACCTAGGAAGTCCGGATATCGAACCACGAGACTCTATGTATCACGTAAACTAGACTCTAATAGACACTGACAGACACGACTGAAACTTGTTTATTTGTTTTTTTTTTTTTTTGGGGGGGGGGGGGGGGGGGGTTACAGAAAACTAAGGAAATCTATATTAAACTACTAAATTAAACTAAAAATTAAACTAAAGCTAGACTAATACGAAAGAAGACTAAAGGCTTTTCTTATATGAGAGCGAGACCACCTAGACAAGAATCCTGGATTACTTTTAAAGAATTACCGATTAAGTTAAATGCATGAATTATGGAACTGGGATCTTAAAGTACTAAACCTATTAAGAACCAACAAAGCCCCTCGACCCTTCTCAAGGAGAAACCTGTGGAACTACCTAGGCTGTTAATCCTACCGGTTATTAGACGCCTTTCCAGTTGTCTAATTATTGTGTAAGTACCCTAATGTTGACCTGCTCTTTTCCAATCATAGATCTAGGGTAGTTTGAAATAATTAACTTGACTTGATAGACTAATAAAACCGACAGGTCAACCAAGACACGACCTTTTCCAAGGACTATCTAAAGCAATTCGCCGGGTAAGACCTACCAATAGCCCCTCACTTTCCAGGTATTAGGACTAGTAGAACACTAAGACTTAGTAAATTATTACCAATTACTTCTAGGGTTTATTGGCCAATTCTCCCTAAAGAGTTAAGGTTTTCTTACGTGATATAGACACTCACCGAAATCCTATACCCTAATATGACTCTATGTTGTGATAAAGACCGTCACTAAGAATCATATGAAGCAAATAATAACAATAAACCAACTCAAAGCATGCATATACATCAAATCATTAAACCAAACTTTTTACTAAACACAATCAATCCATAAAAAACATGCAAATAACATAAACGGTAAAAACTTCATATTAATCCATTCATCAAGTCTAGGTGGCTTAAATGTTTAGCCAAGCATGTTAAAACGTGAAAACAAATCAAAGATGTCTAAACATGAATTCATCATAACAAGTTTCGTAAGAAAAGTCAAGAATAAAGAACTAGAAAACCTGATTAGATCTTCAAGTCTTCTTCCCCGAACTCGTACCGAAGATTCCTATGCTTCGAGAACTCCAAAATTGCTCCAAGAATGCTCAAAGATTGCCCAAAGAAGTCCCAAAATCGTGAATAGCTTCTGATCGTGCGTCCCTCCTCTTTTTCTCTTTTTGTCGCAGCCCCCTTATTAATATCGATCCCCTCCTGTTTTGTCTGACTTCCCTCACGTGAATCTTGCTGGGCTTAATGGCCCAAGTAACAATAGGCAGTCAACTCTCTTTTTCTCTTTTCTATTGCCGCCTCAAACAAAGAAAAACAACCAAGTAAATATTGCCAGCAACCCTCCAATTTCTAAAGTAATTCCTTCTTCTCGTGACCCCTTGCGTATGAAGTAACAGCCCATCAATTAGCCCAATGATGTAATCAGTTGATCCATAAAATATGATATGGCATGGCAAGCATTTTAATTCTTTTATCATATAATGTCTCAACTCTCAAGCCCATTAAATTCTATTGATTTGCATTTAATTTCACAAATATCAAGTTTCACAATTCACGTGTATGGTGTAGGTTAGTTGTGGGAATTAATTCCATGTTTCACCATTTATACACTTATGGTCCCCCCACTTTTATCTCATGTCACATTCAATTTTTCACTTTACATTTATTTCACTTCAGGTCCTTCAAGTTTAAATAACTTATTTTTCAAAACGACTTTCAGCTTTTTGCATTTTTATCCCTTGTCCTTATTAACTCCGGTTCTTCATTTATTTATTCGTTTAAGCTCGTTTCAATGCCTTTTTCACACTGAGACCTGTAACAATATAAATTAATAAAGTATACAATAAAACTAATACAAACGACTCTAATTAATTACTAAACTATACAAAATACATAGGATAAAAGTGTGTGTTTTACAACACATCATTGCTCGTTTACACCCCTAACGTTGACATGTTCGGTTTACATGGTGTATTCTCATTTTCAAACCGAACCGCTAAATAAAAAAAACGGTAAAACCAAACCGTCTAGATCTTAAACCAACCGATTTACTTTAATCTAGATTTGCTCAGTCTACAATACCTGACCGGCCTGAGAAGACATGAACACGATCGAAACCGGCTTACGATCCTTCCGGTACTTCATTCCCGGCAAAACAACCTTAACTAACCTAAACATCCCAACATGCCCGTCCCTGGGGGTGGGCGGGGAGGACCACCGGCCAGGGCCCGATATTTCGAGGGGTACGTTTTTGTATGAAAAAAACCCGATATGTATATGCTTAACCATTCAGAGGCAATTGTCTGGCCAATTCAGATTAGAGGTCTTTACCATTCTGACTCAGTATAATGCTTAACCATTCAAATGGAAATGTCTGAACCATTCAGACATCTGTTTGGCTGCTTGCGAAACAAACAATCTGAACCATTAAATGTTAAACATTATTAAGAGTCTTATTAAGAGCTAAAGAATATATGTTAACCAATAATAGCCTCAACTGATTTATCTTGTGCAACTTTATCCACATGTGTGCTATATGTGTCCCCTTGTTTTTTTTCTTTTCTTTTTGAATGGAGATTTGTCTATGACCATAATTTTAGTGAAAACCATAAAATATAAGCAACATTAACTTCAATTTCCAGATTATCACTCAAATCATTGATGGTCCATACAGATTAGACTTAAGTACATTGGTTTAACTAACTAACTAACTGTCTGTTAATTAGTTAGTTAATCATTCACAAACAAACCCTTAAACATAAAACAATTACATAATAGCCCCTTTATTTATTAGACCGTGACAATTTCTTCAACAAACTCCAATTCTTTTCAAACGTTAGGCGCGCTTGCTCTTCGCATGATACTTTTCGATGCTTCTATACCAAGTCCACTGAAAACACAATGCAACAATACGTAACACGCCAACAGAAACAACCTCAACAAACGCCATGAGATATGATCTCTGTGGAGACAGACCCGCAGTCATTATCGACATCAAGAATCCTTCAAGGTTGCAGTGGACGAAAAAGGATCCTGATTTGATGCCGTTCAAGGCTTTCTTCGCCACCTCATCAGCTTTCATTGAACCCGAAGATCCCAATATGATGTTTGTCAATGGTGGCCTTCTTTTGTTCTCTGCAACAACCGAAACATTTATCAGAATATCTTCACTTTCATGGCTGACCGCTAGGGGGGCAAATGAGCCAAGCCGAGCTGATCCCGAGCTCGACTACGCTTGAGCTTTGTTTCTAAAGCTTGAGCTTGGCTCGGGCATGTATCTTTTTATTAATTAATTTATATTAATTATAATTATTATTTTTGGTACAATATAGTTATTTTTCCATAATTTTATAAATAACAAAAAAAAATTTTAAATATATATTTAATATATCAATTAAAAATCATATAAATAGTGGGCTTGTTTAGGCTTGTGAGTGAGCTCAAGCTCGAACTTGTTTAAGCTTGGCTCGTTTCGAGTTTTTTTTCAAGCTAAGCTCGAGTAGCTCGGCCCGTTTGCACCCAGGCCTACTGGCCGCCATACAAATAAATATTAGATTGTAAAAATAAGAGTTTTTTTTTTTTTTTTGGGGGGGGGGGGGGGGGATTGAACCTTCGGCAAGGGCAGGTGTATCGGTTTCGGGTGGAAATATAAGTGAAACATGAATGTCATCAGCAATAACTTCTTGTTGCAAGGCTTCTGCAAAACCCCTTAGGCCAAACTTACTAGCTGAATAAGCAGTGTAACCATAAATGCCCACCTATTATTGAAAATGTGGATCAAGAAACATAAAAATCCTCCAATTAGCATAAAATAAAACTAAGAGATATAGAACGTTGGTTATGCTCGTTCAGTTAAATTCTTAACGAACATAAACAAACGTAAATGAACAAAGAAAAAGACCATGTTCAAGTTCGTTTGTCCAAATCATTACCCGATTACCAAAGGCCTATTTCTAAAATTCGATTTGGTGATGGGTTGATACATCACCACCAAATTACTATTACTAATAAATAATAATTAATAAATAAGTTTAAGTAAATACGTAAACAAGCATAAATAAACAAACATAAAGGAACGTAAATAAACAAACATAAATGAACGTCCACCGGCATAAATAAACACACATGACTTCATGTTCGCTCAGTTAACTAAACAAACATTTTTTTTTTGTTTCATATTCGTTTGTTACTTCTTTTATTGCCAATGATCTCTAGATCAAGTGGTGGAGGACTTGCATTTCTCTTGAGAGATGCCGGTTCGACTCCCACTTGGTGCAGAGTGAGGCACTGGTGGGCAATGATAGGAGACCCAGGGAAACCTGGGTTGGATCCTAGAGCCAAACGGGTTTTACCGGTAATTTCACTGTCGTGCCTACGGACGGGTGGGTTACCGGGTTTTCCCTGGAATTGGAGGTGGACTCGGGTTACTCTCGGAGTACTCCGTTTGTCCAGAGGGTGCCCCGAGAGTGCTCGGGATTGAGTTTGTTGGCCGTTCAAAAAAAAAAAAACTTCTTTTATTAACAAAAAAAACACAAACAAACTTCCCATAAAACGGTTTTACCTGACCCAACTGCGACGACATAAACGCGATCGAAACCGGCCTCCGATCCGTCCTCTTCTTCATTCCGGCCAACGCCGCTTTAACAATATTAAAACTTCCAACCAAATTCACACCAATAATATTTTCAATCATATTCATCTCCATATTCTCAACCTCGTACGGAAAAAACACACCATGATTACATACCAAAACATCTATCACACCCACACTCTCAACCGCGGTCTTAACCGCGTTAAAGTCAAGTACATCCGCACACACAATATCAACTTCTGTTCCGGTAGAAGCCCGGATAGAGGCTTTTGCTTGTTCTAGCTTGTTGATGTCACGCGCTAGGATTGTCACGCGCGCACCCTCGCCAACGGCTTGGCGTGCTAGCGCCAAGCCGATGCCGCTAGACCCGCCCGTGATGAACACGTGGCGGGATTTTATTGGGATTTTTGTGGGGTGTGGGCGGGTTATGAGTTTTAGGAATATTAAGAGGGGGATGATGAGTGAGAGAAGTAAGAGGAGTGAGAGATCGGTGCCGGACATTTTTTCCGGTGACCGGAGAAGAGAGTAGACAGTAGAGTTGTGTCGGCGCTTTTGTGTTGGGAAGTGTAGAGAAGTTAAGTAACGAGTTAAATGCCATTTTAGTCCCTATAGTTTGTATCATTTTGTCAGTTTAGCCCAAAAGTTTTATTTTTTGCCTGTGGTTTAAAAAGGTTTCACCGTTACCATTTTAGTCTACCGGGTTAAGTTCAACCATTTTTCTGTTAACGAGAAGGGCAATTCGGTCATTTTATATGTAATTCTGTGAACTAAAAAGGCAATTCGATCTAGGGATGAGCATATGCCACCGAATACCGATCCCGATCTCGAAATACCGATACCGAATTTTTTCGGTATCCTATACGGTATCCACTTTTTGGCGTTTTCGGTATCGGTACGGTATCGGTATAATACCGATACCGACCCTCAAAATACCGATACCGTACTGTACCGATACCGAACCGACATGTTTCGATATCTAGTTTGGGTGAAATTCGGGATCGGTATTAGGCGGTATCGGTTCGGTATCGGATACCGCTTTGCTCATCCCTAATTCGATCATTACAAAATGACCGAATTGCCCTTCTCGTTAATTGAAAAAAATAGATGAAGTTAACTAGTGGACTAAAAATGACAACAGTGAAACCTTTTTGTACCCACAGATGAAAAATAAAACTTTTGAACTAAACTGTTAAAATGTCACAAACCACATGAACTAAAATGGTATTTAACTCTTAAGTAATTATATATTATATAATCCACATCTACAACATTCTAGGGCTTCACAAGTTGTACAGTTTGCTTTGCAAGTTGGACAGTGGTTTAAACCACTTTCTTTTTTATCTTTTCTTTGCAGTATATCTTGTACTTTGCACATCTTTTGTTTGTATGGTAGTTTTGTGTATATTGTGGGCTGGTATTGTGAAATGATGGGTTATTTGTACCTGCTTTAAGGGTAGTGTCGGGGCTTTTGTGTTGGGAAGAAATATAGTGGATGGTCCACATATTTTAAATAAGGTGGTGAATAGGGCAAAAAAGAGGTTAAAATATTAATATTTTTATTTAAAGCAGATTTAGTAAAAGCATACGATACTTTAAATTGATTTCTTTTTAAATATCAATCTTAACTCACACATGTTTTTGAACAAAGTGGAAAAATTGGATTATGGGAATTCAATTTTTGGGGAGGGCACCAGTACCGGTAAACGGGTCTTTACTCGAGGAATTTCAGTATGAAAGGGGTTTAAGGCAAAGCGATCCGTTGTCCCATTTTCTATTTGCAATTATGATGGAGGCACTCTATGTTTTGTTTTAATGATGAACGCGGTGAAGTGTTTTTAGGGGTGAAATTACCTAATGACGGACCTTATATTTTGCAAATGTTCTTCTCTTTTGAGTACAATCTATTGTCCCTAATCAAAACCATAAATCACGCTTGCCAAATCCTAATCACGCATGTTGTTTATGGTCGCGTAAAAAAAGGAAGACATGTGTCTCAATCTCTTGCTAGCGTCCGCACCGCACGATAAGCACTGTTGTATTTTACACACTCTGTCTATAAATATATGTGTGATGTTAAAAACTGACTTTATTAAACACATCAGCTTACATGTTCCAAAAAATGTATAATCAAATACTTGATATCTCGTCACACAATCTTAGAATAATAAAGACAAATTTTGAATGAATGGAAAATAAAATTACTAATTAGGGTTCTTGCATGCATAAATCAACAAGGGAGAACTCACATATTCTTGTTCCTTCTCACCCAAATTCTTCTCTTCTAACCACAATCTACTGTCCAAACCACTTCTTGGCCTAAACAAGAATATCCCAACCTTTGATTTGGTATTATGATCCGAATTCGATTCGAAGAACCAATCATGCACATCCCACATCATATCTACCAACATTCCATCCAAGAAAATGATTTGATTCCCGCGAAAATTCCATCGTAGTCTCTTCACTTGAATCACATTCTTTTTGTCGTTACAAACACACAAGCTCAACGCGCTCGAATCATCTGTCATGAATGTGACCTTTATGTCATGACATCTCCCCTTGTCGAAAAACTTGGCCTTTGTTGAAAAATGATCTTTACAAAAGATTCTTTCATTTTGAGAAATCAAAGAACATTTGGCAAAAGGGTATCCGAAAAGGAGCTTCTTTAACCCTTGATTTTTCTCTATCTCGCCAATTAGAACGAGCTCAGAGTTGATCAAGAGCGCCACGTACCACCCGTTGATTGGTTGAGGGCCCATCTCATATGTGGCATTTGAAAGGTCCCAAATGAGGTGAAGTTTTGAGGCAAAAGATTGGATCTTTTTGGACCCTTTAATCTTTCTAATATGGATAGATTTAGAAAACATGCAAGAATCTTGAATGATGGTAATGGTGAGATAAAAGTCAATGTTGTGAGTTGACCAGGTGAGTTTGATCAAGAGGTGGTCTTGTGTGGAGAGTTTGACTTTGTATAGGATTGAAACTTCATCTTGGATAGAAGGAATGAAGGATGGAGTAACACTAACCTTGTTTAAACTGTGACAACGATATGAGTCCGATATTGTAATCGCATGTTTGCTATAGCAAGTTGCTAGATTTGCCATCTTTTGTCTTGTAAAGCCACAAAAGATAGACCCTAGATATGATCAATCATCAAAACACATCTAAGAGCTTTTATATGAAGAACATATAGATATGTATGTATAGATAATACTATTATAGAAGAAGGAATCAGCAATCAGTGGGATTCCATATTACCTGCTCCTTGAATCATCTATGATTATTGATTAACTACAGTAGAGATTCTCATTATCATAGCCATTAATTATTTTTAAATATATATATCTATATTATTATCATAGTACTTAATATTCCATGTTAAAAGTTATTTATATATGAAACAGTCAGAAAAACCTGTAACATTTTATATGAATATAAATGGGTTTATCTGGGTTGATATGCTAAAACTTATTTTTAAAATTAATTAAATAATTTGCTCTCTTTTTAATAATAGTTAAATTTATGAGGATTTAATTGCTTATTCATTTTGCATGTTGAAAGATAGAAAAGCACTTGAAACCATTCATGTCAAACTTATAATTCATGTTAAAATTTTGTAATGGCATGTGTTTGTTTTTTGGTTGCTATATAGTTTGTTTATTTTTGTGACATGTTATATCGAGTCGGGGGTCTCATTAGAAGCAACTTCTCTATTCTTACAGGGTAGATGTAAGGTTGTCTATATCTTACCATTCTCAGACCCTATCTTAGCTTTGCTATTTGTGGGATTTACGGAGTAGATGATGATGATTTCTGACATGTTATGACTTATGACTACACAAGAGGTGTGGATTTCTACAACATGGGTTGGCTGCCGCTGAACTTGGGCTTAATGGGCTGGTTTGGAAGACAAAAAAGAATGTTCATAAGGAGATGGTTTGGATCGGGTTGTTTTCGTCCAGGTTAGTATAAAAGAGTTTGTTATTAACAAACTCATTATTCATTCACTCAGACCATCCACAATAAGGAACCTCAAACCAGGTTAGTATAAAAGAGTTCGCTATTAACAAACTCATTATTCATTCACTCAAGACCATCCACAATAAGGAATCTAAAAAACACATAAAAACATGCCTAGTCAGCTGTCATGTCATGAAAACACTAAGCCTTTTAAAACACCAAAAAATCAACCCAATAAGACTATAGAGTATGGGGCGTGGGTTGGCTGAAAACACCCAAGCCACCACCCCGGGTGGGCTTGGGTTTGGGCGTGGCCCAAGGGGTGGGAGTTTAAAGCCGGGCGTGGGGCATGTTAGCGATCCTATGTGGCCGGCTCTTATTCGCTTGTTGGCTAGGTCATAGGGGGCTACATTTAAAATTCAAATTATAATTTTTAGGAATTTAATGAATTTTTATGAATTTTGTAATTTTTATGAATTTAATAAAATTTTAGGCTTTTTTTTAATGTTTTGTGTATTTTTTAATTTTTGTTTTTTTCATTTTTATTTTAATAAACTGCCAACCCACGCGGGCTAGCCACGCCCCGCCATACCCCACGGACACGTCACTCACCGACGGGAGGGCTCGAACTCCACGTGTCAACCCATGCCCCCAACCACCGCCCCACCATACCCCCACGGTCTAAGAAAATCTAAAAACACTAAAAAACATTGCCACATCATTATCTAAACCTACCCTTTTTATATAAAGGGATATTGGCCTCTAATAATCCCAACTAGACGTCATTGACCATTGGCAGTCCCACTTTTTTTTATTCCCTCTTACAATCCCACCTTTCAACTATTTTTCCTCCACCAGTTCTCGGTTAAAAAAACTTAACCCCGTTAAGTTTTTTTTCCGAATTACAAACTGACGTTTTAAGGATTTTGATCAGAACGAGGATACAAGTCTATTGATGTAAAAAAAATGTGAGACTGCCAATGGTCAATGTCGTCTAATAGAGATTATTAGAGGCCAATAAAATTGTTTTTTTTAATATTAAACCAACTCTCTTGGCCCCACTCACTACCACATATTTCAATTGAGAGTTAATATTCACACATCGCTTATTTCTGTCTCTTTCTATATATATATAGAGAGAGAGAAAGATAGAGTGAAAAATAATGTGAAAATAAGATTTAGAGATGTGGGAGCCATTTCATTTTTACCCATATTTCATGAAGAACATGGCTCTAAAAATGAGCTCAAAAAACAAATGGCATATTTATTATGCCACAGATACCCAAAAACACACAAATATGTGCTACTAGGAATACTCTTACAGTTTTAGATATTTTCTTTTTCTCTCTCTAACTTTCTAGAGTTCTTGTAGATCTAGGGCTTCTAGTGTTTAACCCGTGTAGATCGTGCAAAGCTTGAGGTCAGTTTATCGTGTTCATGATCTGAGTTTTAGAGATTGAAGAGTGTGTTGCGTTTGAGATTTGTACAAGTCTTGGTTGTTCAAAGTTAATACAATCTCAGTTATTTTTTCATGTTTCTTAAAGTCTCTGAATACCAATTTTGACAGTGTAGAAACAAAGTATTACACATTTGTAGCATTCAACGTGTCATTCCTATTAGCGGGAATATTGACCAAGTACATATGGAAAGCATATATCTAGGACTAATGATAGTAGTGATAGTTGTCATTTTGTATCTATAAATATTCTGTACATTTTGGTGATTGCATCGATTCAATCAATAGTCAATACACAAGTTAATATGGTATCAAAGCCTATTAACTAATAAACCTAAAGTCACCGCCTACCTTCTTCTTCTCCATTCAGTTTTCCTTGTTTTTTTCTGTTCCTTCTATTTTCCGATCAGTCCCTTCTTCCCCGGTGACATGGCTGACAAACAAGATACCTCCTCACCCTCGGTCACGACCGAAAACAAGCACCTTCACCCGGTTTACTCTGTCACAAACATCCAGAACAAGATCCGCACCCTTGACGGCGAGAAAGTTACGTACTCGGCATGGGTCAAGCTCTTCAAATTCCATGCCAAAGGGTACGACGTTCTGCAACACATCGACGGCTCGGGTCCTCTGGCCGAATCTGACCCCGGTTACGACCTATGGGTCAAGGTTGATTCCATTGTTTTGCAATGGATTTATGCCACTCTATCGGTTGGTCTCCTTGTCCACATTCTCGAAGACGAAACCACTACCCAGAAAGCTTGGAATAAGCTTCAATCCATCTTTCATACTAACAAAATCTCCCGTGCCTCGTGTCTCCTCTCGGCCTTCACAAATACCACCCTTGCTTCGTGTGCCTCGTTGAACGATTATTTTCAGAAACTCAAAGACATTGCTGATCAGTTGGCCTACGTGGACCAACCGGTCACGGAGTCCCGACAAGTCCTTCAAATGGTTCAAGGTCTCCCCGCGGAGTATGATACTACCGCGTCCTTTATTAATCAGTCTAACACCTCATGGGACGATGCCCGCAACATGGTTGAACGTGAACAACGTCATCAACAAGCCTGCCAACAAACTGCCCTAGCCGCCCCCACTGAACCTCCCACCAACACCCATCAACAACCGGCCCACAACCAATACCCGTCCAACAATCAACCCACCCCACCACCCTCCTACAACTCGACCCAATCCTTTGACCAATACCAAAACCGTACCAACTCTCGTGGCCGTGGCCGCGGTCGAACCTCCAACCGTGGTCGTGGTCGTAGGCGTACCAACACATTTCCACACTACCCATCGCATTACCCTTACAACCCACCCTACAACCAAAACCAAATGCCAAACACCTACCCTTGGTACCCAAGCCCACCCGCCTGTCCCCACCCGGCCCAGTCTCCATGGGTCTCAACTTGGACCAAACCCAACAACACTACCACTCATCCTCAACATCCTACTGCCATGAATCCAAACCAGGCCCACTGTTATGGGCTTACGGCCCAACAACCTCAAACCAACAACTCTTTCCCATTTGGCCCACCCGCACCCGCACCCGCACCCTACCCCAACCCTCCTGTGGACCCACTTCAACCAACTGAACTTGGTGTAGCCTTGGCGACTCTCACCTTGAACCAACCGGACCCTACATGGAACATGGATACGGGTGCCTCTTCTCACGTCACTGCGGATCAGGGTAAAATCAGTTCACCTTTATCTAGTTCTGTTAATACTAATATACTTGATGGAAATGGTCAATCTTTACAAATTTTGGGCTCAGGTGATGGCTTTCACCAAACTGAAAACCAATCCTATTTACTTAAAAACATTTTATATGCCCCAACCGTTCTCAAAAACCTTATTTATGTCGTAAATTTACCCGTGATAACCTTGTTTCTGTTGAATTTGATCCTAATGGCTTTACTTTGAAGGACTTCAAGACTGGACAACCTCTTTCGTGCCATGACAGCACCGGTGACCTTTACCCCTTCACTCCACCAACTCAAGTTTTTTTGGCAACTTCATCAAATAAATGGCATGATCACCTAGGCCATCCTGGCCCTCAAGTTTTAAAATTTCTTTCAAGTACTTTTAATCTTCCTTGTAATAAGACATCTTTTGCTTTTTGTGACTCATGTCATTTATCCAATAGCAAAAGACTACCATTTAATACTTCTAATTCCTTTACATATGCACCTTTTGATATTATCCATTGCAATCTATGGACTTCTCCAGTTTTAAATAATTCATCTTATAAATATTTTATGGTACTTGTCGATAATTATTCAAATTATGTTGGGTCTACCCCTTAAAGTTTAAATCAGAAACATTTGCCACCTTTGCTAAATTTCACAAATTCATACAAACTCAATTTCACAAAAATATAAAAGCCTTTCAATGTGATCTCGATGGTGAATTCGACAACCATGCTTTCAAAAGTTTTGCAAATTCAACCGGTCTCACCTTTCGTTACTCGTGCCCTCAGACCTCCACACAAAATGGTCGATCTGAGCGGATGATACGGCATCTCAATGATATCATTCGGGCTCTTCTTACTCATGCACACATCCCCCCCCCCCACCTTTTGGGTAGAGGCCCTTCACACGGCCGCCTATCTCCACAATATTCTTCCTACCACCCGTCTCAACTACAACACCCCAACCTTCGCCTTATACCTTTGTCACCCAACCTATGAACACCTACGGGTGTTCGGGTGTGCGTGTTATCCAAATGAGTCTGCAACCCAACCTAACAAACTTCTCCCACGGTCACACCGGTGCATCTTTTTTGGCTATCTCCTGGATTTTAGAGGTTACCGTTGTCTTGACCCTTCAACTGGAAAAGTACACATATCTAGACATGTTAACTTTGACGAGGACACATTTCCCTTTGCCCAACCTTTACCCGAAACCTCGTACCAATTTCTTGATGACGAACCAATTACCTCACAAACCTTTAACTTTCCCTCAACTACCAACCCCACCACCTCACCACAACAACAACCTCCACCGTCCCCTAACCCGGCTACCCCACCACCTACCACAAACCCACCATCCCAACCACCCTCACCACTACTTCCTCACCCTCAACCAGAACCGGTCCCATCCTCCCAGCCGATACCAACTAGCCACCACCCCATGACCACCCGAGCCAAACTCGGCATCACCAAACCCAACCCCAAATATAACCTCCACACGACCCCATTACATCTATTTCCCCACTACCCACCTCCCACGTGAAAGCCTTAACCGACCCAAATTGGCGAGACGCCATGCTTAATGAGTATAAAGCATTAATGGAGAACGGTACTTGGGAACTGGTTCCTTGCCCTACATCTCACCCGGTAATTCGGTGTATGTGGCTTTTCCGCCACAAGTTTAAGGCCGATGGAACACTAGAACGCTATAAGGCTCGCCTTGCTGTGAATGGCAAGTCACAAACGGTTGGTATTGATTGTACAGACACTTTCAGTCCGGTTGTGAAACCGGCTACCATTCGGACAATCCTTTCCATTGCCATTACCAGGGGATGGCCCATTAACCAACTAGACGTTAAAAATGCCTTCTTACATGGTGACTTGCAGGAGACAATTTTTATGAATCAACCCCCGGGGTTCACCGATGACACTAAACCCCATTATGTTTGCCGACTTCGAAAGTCCCTCTACGGACTCAAGCAGGCACCACATGCCTGGTTCAGTCGTTTTCTAACTTTATTCTCTCACATGGTTTCAGGGGGAGTTTGTGTGATACGTCACTTTTTATATATCGTCATGGTGATAAGCTTGCATATCTCTTATTACATGTTGATGACATCGTTTTAACAGCATCTTCCAACGAGTTACTTCAATCCATTATTCAGCTTCTTTCCAAGGAGTTTGCTATGTGTGACTTAGGCGCCTTGCATCATTTCTTGGGTATTTCGGTACAACGAGATTCTAATGGATTATTTATGTCACAGTCTCAATATGCTCGCAACATTCTCCATAGGTCTAATATGACCGATTGCAAGCCCTGTGCCACACCGGTGGATACGTGTCACACCCCTTTCTAAGGCGGAAGCACGAGGTGTGATCCTGAAAGGTTCTCATTGCATACGAATGGTAAACATACTACATGCTCGTAAAATAACTCCAAATGCCATTAACATTGCATAATTAAAAACATAACATAAGTTAAGTGTTTGCATCACAAGATAACATATTGTTTGAAAAGTTTACAACTTTATTTAAAAGACAACCACAAGGTTTTTAATCATTATATCGCCACACGAGATGGAATATAACAATCAAATCCCACAAAAGAGGCATTGGAGTCTTGACACAACACATCTAAAAACATAAACGACATCCTGGAGCAAGAGTAAGACCCCACGCATATCCACTTTAGTTACCTGAAATACATGTGAGTTTTGGAAAATCGTCAACATAATGTTGGTGTGAATTCATGCAGTTTTATGTAAACATTTAAGCATTCGCTGTAGAAAACATGGTATGTAATTTGTACTGAAAATAAGTACTTCTGTAAATGTAAGGAAATCGAGATATCTAATGGTTTGCAAGGCCATTAACATGTCACGACATAGGAAGCATCCAAACCATAGGCATTTTTACTTGTCGATTCACGATTAGAGACAAAAAAGCACTTCTTGGTAAAAGAGTGGCCAAGAGTGTGGTTGCCTGAAACCCATTAGATCTAACCTTTTGTTCCGCGATATTGGTATGTAAATGATTAATGGTGCTTATGGAACCCTATTCGTGACATGATCTAAAGTATCATTCCTTAGTTTTTGTATTCAACATACCATAACACATGTATTTTCCCCAAGTTTAGAAAACAAGTAAAAGTTTAAAAGTGGGGACATGAACTCACAACTTTGCGTATCCTGCACCGTAAACTTCACCGGTTGGTTTTTATAGCGTCGTGACCTATACGTGTTCTATTCATGTTAGTCACTAGACTTGTATCACACAAGTACAAGTCACCATCTTTTATTTATGTATATGTTCTTTGTATGTTCATTCTTTCATGAGGGTCGTGCCCTGGTTTGTCGGGTCTTGCCCGTACGTTGTGTCATGCACTTTTGAGTATGCATTGTAAATATATATTTCACTCTTAAAATATATATGGGTTTATGTAGACTTTTCGAGGTAATAAGTGTTAAAAATAATTTATATTTTTAACTTTTCAACTAAGTTACTTATATTATTTTTCCAAAAAAAATAAATATAAGTATTTTGTGAAATAATATTTTCAATATTATTTTTGTACAAGTATTCTTAGGAAAGTATACTTGTATTTTATGTAAATACTTGTGTATTTTGTATTTTTCATCAGAAATCAATACTTTGATTTTTATTACTTTCTGGAATTATATTTCTTAAAAATAATATATTTTTAAGACTTGTATGAAATATATATTTTGTCATGCTATAAAATATATATATGGTTATTCTTGTTATACACCCGATTTTCGTATAAATTCCAATACTTGGTATATGTTATATATTTGTCCAAAAATATATATTTAAGTTCATAACTTGTCCAAGTTCAATAATATGCTAAGAAATATATTTCCATAAATATATTTTCTTGTATTTGTCCATGTATTTCCTTGTGAGGAGATTTTGTATACTTGTATACTTATGTGTTCTCATGTATTTGTATGTGTATTTTTGTATTCATACTCCTTGTGAGTGTTTAGTGTATTTTCAAGTCCCTAATACACTATTACATATAATACACATAATATACACTTAGCTCAAAATTTGGTGATCACTAAATATATATATTTTCCCTAAAAATATACATACTTAATATAAATTTTAACTTGAAGAAATCATCATTTCTTAACTTGTAATTTCTTACAAAAATTAGGGAAACCTTGGTAAATATTTTTAGGTGATTTTTTAGGGAATAAGTTTCACCAAAACTTATATTTTTCTAAGTGTCAAAATTTTATAAAAATTTTGACATAGTTTCCCCTAAAAATTTTGGTTTCCCATGTTTTCAAAACATGTGTTTATTTTCTTTTCAACACCAAAAACAATTTTCAACAATAATCATCAACAATAAACACTAACTTCTTCATATGAAACATCATGGTGAACTTGATTCTTGTTAAAAATGTGTAGTCTTTTAGATCTACACTTAACATATTATGATCTTTCCAAAAATAAGTGTTCTTGAGTATTTTAAGCAAACTTGTATGAAACTTTATTTTACTAACCAACTCATTCATGAGTTTAATGGTTTCAAAACTTTGTAAATCATGTTCTAAGACCACTTTTATGTTCATTAGAAAGATCATTATTTTTAACATCATGTTTAACCATGGATCTTTCAAGATCCATGCTTAATAACTTTAGATCTTTCAAAAACAAACTTTATGTTAAATTTTAACAAACTTTCCATGAGTTTTAGTTTAAAAAATTAGTTCTACACACACTTTATTACTTCAAGATTACAAGTTTATGCATAAAAATTCATATTTCAAGTTCACATCATGCTTCATATGTTCATCTTCAAGTTTAACCATGGATCCTTCAATATCCATGCTTAAACTTGTTAGATCCAAGCTTTAACATACTTGATCTAATCATAAACATAAGATATAACATCAACAACTTCATTACATACACTAAAATTTCATGTAACCACTTGATTTCTTCATAAATATGTTAGATCTTCTCATTTTCTTCTTTAAAAGTTAAGTTGTTTAGATGGTGAAACTTGTACATAACATAAACATGACTTATTTTAGTGATCAAGAAGCTTACTACTAGCTCTAATGGCTAGGGAAGTGGCACAAGAATGAAGAAGATGAACAAGGAAGAAATCAAGTGGTTAAAAGCTCCAAAGTGAGGTCCTTCCACTTCTAGCACCTTACACCTTCTTAGATGAGCTTCTTACACCTTGTAGTAGCCTTGGATTGCTAGGAAATGAAGTGAAAATGGGTGATGTATGGGTGGTGAAAGTGAGCCGAGAGCAAGGGGAAGGAGATGAAGAAGATGGTGATTTACTGATTTTTATGAGATGTAGGACAATACTTACTTACTTATGGTCTTATAAGGAAATTTCCAACACAAGATCTTCTTTTAGGATTATATGCACCAATTTAGGGGACAAGTGTAACACCCGTTCTTATAAATCAAGGTTTAGCGTATTATTTACGAAAACAATCATGTAATTAAGATTACATATCCATCGGAAAAACGGGTTTACTAAAACCTTTTTACAATTTAAAAGTTTAGAACATAATGTAATTAAGTTCGTCACTTAAAAGAAACAATGAAACGACATTCGTCATTTAACATAATAACGATACATAGTGCGGAAGCTTATTTCGTGATCGTGTTCGGTTCTTGCTCGTCGCTTGATCTTCATCCGGGCACTCATGGCAATCACCTATGATAAAAACCAACTTAAAAGTTAGTTTTGATAGTCAAATATGAAGTTCAAACAAGTACAGGGGTTAAATATGAAGTTCTAACAAGTACGGGGGTTAATTATGACAAAAAATAACATTTTTCCGGGTTTGGGGGCGTCGCGTGACGCCAAGGGGAGTCGCGTGACGCTAGGACCCCTTTTAGACAGAATGTTGCTGCATATTCCCTGCACGATCTGATTTCACGGAAACGGCCATAACTTCTTCGTTATTGATCCGTTTTACCCGATTCTTTTTCCTACGCGTCCGTAATTTAATTCTCCATCTTATGGAGTTAAAATCCAACAACCTTCATAATAAAAATTTCAGACTTTTAAGTCTTCGGCTTATCGCCCTTTTACCAAATTTTGACCCGTTTATGCATTTTATCAAACGAACATATTTGTTTGATTCCTACATCACCTACACTTCTCAAATTGTTATTAACTACCATTATAGGTTCTAATCACAAGTTTATTTCACAATTTAAACCCGTTTATGCTCGTATGCTTATTTTGACCCGTTAAGGGTATTTAAGCACTTTAAAGCTTGAAATCGCTTTCATTCCTTTCTAGCATCTTATTCCTACATTACTTATCAAGTAATATTCAACTACAAATCTTTGTGTGTTGGATTTCAATGTGTATATCTATATGTTCCGAGTTTTACCCTTCGGATTGTTATTTTACGGTAAGACTCAAATAGAGCTATTTGGCTAACGTATTACATCTATCAACATCTACACTTATTCTAAGCTTTTGTTTAATCATAAGACTCGTTTCCAAACAACCTCTAAGGGTTGTTTGTTCGATTTAGCCTACAAGGGCGTTTTGGTCGATTTTGGTCCTTCTTTTACAATGAAGGACTCTCACCAATTATTCGACCAAGATATCACTTTTAACTACAACATAAATATGCGTACCTGGCTCGGATCAACAAATAGACCCGATTTATATCTCGCTTTTATTATCACATTTTCTATGGCGACGGAAGTATCCGAATCGCTAATCGGTCCTGTTAGCATAAGACTTGGCAACCATATTAGTCGATATTGTCAAATGGTGTTATCACACCATTTGACCCATTTGGCCTATAAGACTAGGCATTTTCATAAGTAGCAAAACATGGTTATTAATTGCCAATTTGTTCATTCGACCCATTTCGGATTTTTGCTACTAGACCCCTTTTTCTCTTAAACTCATTTCTTATGTTTTTTACCCATTCGGCTTACGCCACAGGTGCCCCTTTTGAACTCTAATTTACTTTAGCCAATACTTGACTAAATTTTCATTTTTACTCATTTTCTCGTTATTAGTTTTCGTTAAAATAATCTTAACGAAAACTTCTTAGTTATTAGTCATTACATGACTAAATTACCGTTTCGCCTCTTTTCACCATAATACATGGTTTTTATCATTTTTGTTTGTTCCGACTCATGTTAATAACGTCGGAACCCTTAATTCGGATATTACACTAATCGCATTAGTAATTTACAAAATAATACATATTCTACAAAAAGGATGTAAGCGTCGCTTACCTTGCATCCGGTTATGCTCTTTTTCCTTCATTCTTGATTTGTTTGACCCGCTTTCACTCCAAGCTTCACCTAGCTTGTTTAAGCGCCTACTATCATCCATCATTCACAAGGTTGTTAGATTAGTCATTCTAAATCATGACTTTCACACCTTATGAATCTTTGACTACTTTCTTATTGAACTAAATCATGAATCATGAGTTTAATTCTTATGTCACGACCCACTTCAAATCAAGTATGAACTCTTAACAATTTCCCCTTTTTTGTTCAAGTAGTTCATTTATACAAGTTAGTATGGTGTTTATAAACACCAATACAACATCAATTTCATTTAATCATCTAAAACCCATTTTTTTTCCATCTTTTTATACTAAACCCAATTTATGGTAATTATGATTCATGTACCCAAACACCTAAATTGTTCAAGTACTAAATCTTTACTATCTAATATGATGATTATAATCACAAATTAGACACTAACATCATCATATTATAAAAACCCATTTCAAGACATGTATGTTTAACACTCAACTTGCTAATTGTTCAAGTATCTTGTTCTTACTAGCAACTATGATGATTATAAACATGTATACATCATCATCTTTACTACATAATCAAAACCCACTTGACATATGAGTGTATGATCATGAATTCACCACCATGAACATCAATTCAACAAATACATGACTAGGGTTTACTCCTAGACATAGTTTCATCCCTAATTTCATCCAAACAACAAACATGCAAGTTCAGATTCGAATTTTCTAGGTTTGCACAGAATTTCAACTAGAGATTTCTTAAGAAATTTACATACCTCGTGACTCCTTTTTCAATGGAGGTCACTAATTCATACTCGGATTTTGATTTGGACTTGATTTGCCCCGTTAATTTGATGAAATTGTGTTGATTAGGGTTTGAACCCTTCTTTGTGCTCCTGATGATCGATCCACACACACAAGGTGTGTGTGGTGTGTGTTTTTTTTTATTAATAGAACTTGTCACCTTTTTAACGATTTTGGTCCCTCAAGTTTTGTTAACTAGTAAGTAGGCTACAACCTACTTATTTTCAACAATACTTTGTTTTGTTAACTAGGTTAAACTTTGCTAGTTTAACTTAGTGAGTTCGGGGTAGTCATAACCCGTTTTATTTTAAGTCCCGTTAGCTCGGGCCTTCTTTATACTTTGTTTTTCCTCAAAAGCTTTTATTCACTTTTTATTTAATATTAGGATTAATTATTTAAATCCCAATATTTACCGGGTAATTTTGCCACTAACGGTATTTTCCCCGTCTTTAGTATTAACGGGGTTTAATTACCAAACCTGTTTTCGGGGTGTTACAAGTCTACCCCACTTAAAGAGGTTTCGTCCTCGAAACCTTTTCTTACGTAATTCATTGAGTTTAAACTCAATGTATTCGATCCGAGAAATATTTTAAACATTTCTCATACTTTTTAACCATTCGTTAGTATTACCTGAAAAGTGCGGTAACATCTCTTTTGGTTACTAATGTCTACATGTCTCATGTGACATAGTGTAACTTCGAAATAACACAATCTCGTTCTTTCCACTAGTTTAGTTAACTTAACGATATTCATCGCTTTCATATACTATCGAATTTCCTTATAAATCCGTTACTTTGACCCGTTTAAAGGTCTTTAGTGAAATCTTTCACTTTTAGCAACAATTTCTTTTGTTTTCAAATTCATTTATTCGGTTTAGTTATACCGAATCTACCGTTTACAAGCAACCAACTTACTTAAGTGACCTCAACCGGTCTCACTAGCTAGACTTATTAGTCCAGTTGCCTTTTTTTTTTTTACCGCTCGCTTGGTTATAATGTGATTTTACTTCACATTACTTTTCCCAACCGTGATCATGTCACATCCTGTTTAGTTTGTATCAACCTTTCATCATTTTTTTTTTTTTTTTGAAAATATCAATTTTCGAATATATCATCTTGCGCCTACCAGTGTCAAGACTTGTATCGTTTATGCTTACTATTTAAATTCCTATCAGAATTTATGTTTGTAAAAACATTATTTCTTACTAAAACCGAAGTTTTAGTTTTAGGATCTTTTCTTTAACTAGTGTCAATCATCCATACCGGGATATTGACAGTCCGTAATTTAATCCTTTACAGTCTTAGTTTTATGCGGGGATTCTTAACTGATTTCCTCGCTTTATTCAATCTAACCCGTAGGTTTTATCACTTAGCCTTATGGGCTATTTTTGAGTAGACATTCACCTCTTTAGGGCGAAGTCCTTATAACTTCTTTCTAATCATGACCCGTGGGTCGTTTTAGTCCATAGATCTCTCATTTGTTTATAACCCTAAAGGTTATGTTGATCCCGTAGATCACTCTTTTTACTCGTGTCTTATTAAAATATATATTTGGTGTCAAAGCACTCTTTTTACGTTTGATAATCATTTTTCTCAAGCTTACCGTTATCCTGCTTGCGCTTACTTATGCCTTCAAGCATTATACTTTATTCAACCCGTTCAATCTCAAAATAGTTGAATATAATTATCAAAATTTCTGTTTACGAAATTTTATGGTCTTTTAGTCATAACTCATAATCCGAGTCTTTTGACTTTAAATTCGTGTTCTCGTTTCTCGGTTTACGCATGCGTTTAAATTCTTACCCATCAACCGGGTACTTTACTGAAGTCATTATTAGTGCAAGCATTCTGGTATACATCAAGTTTTCGTTTTAGTTTGTTTGGTTGTCTTAGCGGAAGCCCTCGCTTTTATTCAACCAAACTTTTATTCTTTATTTGACCATCCTTGACAGTCTTTTAAACTATGAATGATGATTATCATCATCATCATTTCTTTACTACGACCAAAGTCAACGATTTTGATCGTTTTTCTCGTGTGGGCAATACCTTTGTTTCTATGACCCCGCGGGTCATTTATACTTTGGTTTTACAATGCCCTTTTTGTCTACCATGGTTGTTTCGTCAAAAATGACTTATGTCACGAATTTCCTTGGGTCTTTTATTTCTATGTGCGCCATACATCGTTTTTATGGTTCCCGCGAAAACCATTTATACGAGTATGCCCATAAGATTTCTTGACCCTAAGGATCCTTTAAAGTTCATTCATCTTGACCTTACTACATCGGACATAACTGCGCTCATTATAAGAAGCTCATGCTATCATGTGTTCACTACTTACTTGGCCAGAGTAAGCGATCAACACGTGGTACGCGTGACCTTATTATAATTACCACATCACGTCCCATGTAAGTAACTCCTCAAATTATCTCCATGTTTATGGTTTCATTTGGTAAAACTTTATTTAATTGTTAGTTAACAATTATTAGTTTTAGTCGTTTATCCTTGAACATGTACAATGTCCCTTTTTATAAACATTTATTCACATTCATTGATGTGATCATTACTTTTCTCAATAGGATTTATATTGAGAATACTTACTTGGATGATCACTCTCGTCCAAGTTTCTATATAAACAAGTCTTGTTATTCATTTGTTATTCATCATTGTGAATAACACATTTCCTATTAAATTTTTCTTGGAAATCAGGTTTTCCAAGTTATATCATATGTGTATGCAACCGTTATTACTTACGTGTTTGTTGCATATAACGACTCGTGCGATTAAATTTAAAAGTGTGCACCTGGTAATGCTTGCCCTAACGGGCTTCTCTTGTCATTAGTCTTGTTCGCGACCGTTACGCGATTTTGGTCCTTGATGAGTATGCTCTTCCTGTCATACCTCGGACCGTTCCATCATCATATCCATAATTCGTTCAACTCCCGTCAACTTCAGACGCGGGTGTCCTTCAATTAAAACATTCACAAGAGTTAGTAATGTCAACTTCAATAATCGCCCGTATTATAATACAAGGCTTTTTCTACTATACGCGTCAACGCGCGTATTTTCGTCAACCATATCAATCATTTAAATTGGGGTAACATATACCACACGATAGCCCTATGTGTTGTTTACAACACTTTAGCATGCTAAGCTATTAACATACTTGTACTTATCGGATTTGCGATCAAGCCTCGAACCGAACTCTTTACCCTTTAACCTTGGGCTCTGATTACCAACTTGTAACACCCGTTCTTATAAATCAAGGTTTAGCGTATTATTTACGAAAACAATCATGTAATTAAGATTACATATCCATCGGAAAAACGGGTTTACTAAAACCTTTTTACAATTTAAAAGTTTAGAACATAATGTAATTAAGTTCGTCACTTAAAAGAAACAATGAAACGACATTCGTCATTTAACATAATAACGATACATAGTGCGGAAGCTTATTTCGTGATCGTGTTCGGTTCTTGCTCGTCGCTTGATCTTCATCCGGGCACTCATGGCAATCACCTATGATCAAAACCAACTTAAAAGTTAGTTTTGATAGTCAAATATGAAGTTCAAACAAGTACAGGGGTTAAATATGAAGTTCTAACAAGTACGGGGGTTAAATATGAAGTTCTAACAAGTACGGGGGTTAATTATGACAAAAAATAACATTTTTCCGGGTTTGGGGGCGTCGCGTGACGCCAAGGGGAGTCGCGTGACGCTAGGACCCCTTTTAGACAGAATGTTGCTGCATATTCCCTGCACGATCTGATTTCACGGAAACGGCCATAACTTCTTCGTTATTGATCCGTTTTACCCGATTCTTTTTCCTACGCGTCCGTAATTTAATTCTCCATCTTATGGAGTTAAAATCCAACAACCTTCATAATAAAAATTTCAGACTTTTAAGTCTTCGGCTTATCGCCCTTTTACCAAATTTTGACCCGTTTATGCATTTTATCAAACGAACATATTTGTTTGATTCCTACATCACCTACACTTCTCAAATTGTTATTAACTACCATTTTAGGTTCTAATAACAAGTTTATTTCACAATTTAAACCCGTTTATGCTCGTATGCTTATTTTGACCCGTTAAGGGTATTTAAGCACTTTAAAGCTTGAAATCGCTTTCATTCCTTTCTAGCATCTTATTCCTACATTACTTATCAAGTAATATTCAACTACAACTCTTTGTGTGTTGGATTTCAATGTGTATATCTATATGTTCCGAGTTTTACCCTTCAGATTGTTATTTTACGGTAAGACTCAAATAGAGCTATTTGGCTAACGTATTACATCTATCAACATCTACACTTATTCTAAGCTTTTGTTTAATCATAAGACTCGTTTCCAAACAACCTCTAAGGGTTGTTTGTTCGATTTAGCCTACAAGGGCGTTTTGGTCGATTTTGGTCCTTCTTTTACAATGAAGGACTCTCACCAATTATTCGACCAAGATATCACTTTTAACTACAACATAAATATGCGTACCTGGCTCGGATCAACAAATAGACCCGATTTATATCTCGCTTTTATTATCACATTTTCTATGGCGACGGAAGTATCCGAATCGCTAATCGGTCCTGTTAGCATAAGACTTGGCAACCATATTAGTCGATATTGTCAAATGGTGTTATCACACCATTTGACCCATTTGGCCTATAAGACTAGGCATTTTCATAAGTAGCAAAACATGGTTATTAATTGCCAATTTGTTCATTCGACCCATTTCGGATTTTTGCTACTAGACCCCTTTTTCTCTTAAACTCCTTTCTTATGTTTTTTACCCATTCGGCTTACGCCACATGTGCCCCTTTTGAACTCTAATTTACTTTAGCCAATACTTGACTAAATTTTCATTTTTACTCATTTTCTCGTTATTAGTTTTCGTTAAAATAATCTTAACGAAAACTTCTTAGTTATTAGTCATTACATGACTAAATTACCGTTTCGCCTCTTTTCACCATAATACATGGTTTTTATCATTTTTGTTTGTTCCGACTCATGTTAATAACGTCGGAACCCTTAATTCGGATATTACACTAATCGCATTAGTAATTTACAAAATAATACATATTCTACAAAAAGGATGTAAGCGTCGCTTACCTTGCATCCGGTTATGCTCTTTTTCCTTCATTCTTGATTTGTTTGACCCGCTTTCACTCCAAGCTTCACCTAGCTTGTTTAAGCGCCTACTATCATCCATCATTCACAAGGTTGTTAGATTAGTCATTCTAAATCATGACTTTCACACCTTATGAATCTTTGACTACTTTCTTATTGAACTAAATCATGAATCATGAGTTTAATTCTTATGTCACGACCCACTTCAAATCAAGTATGAACTCTTAACAATTTCCCTTTTTTTGTTCAAGTAGTTCATTTATACAAGTTAGTATGGTGTTTATAAACACCAATACAACATCAATTTCATTTAATCATCTAAAACCCATTTTTTCCCATCTTTTTATACTAAACCCAATTTATGGTAATTATGATTCATGTACCCAAACACCTAAATTGTTCAAGTACTAAATCTTTCCTATCTAATATGATGATTATAATCACAAATTAGACACTAACATCATCATATTATAAAAACCCATTTCAAGACATGTATGTTTAACACTCAACTTGCTAATTGTTCAAGTATCTTGTTCCTACTAGCAACTATGATGATTATAAACATGTATACATCATCATCTTTACTACATAATCAAAACCCACTTGACATATGAGTGTATGATCATGAATTCACCACCATGAACATCAATTCAACAAATACATGACTAGGGTTTACTCATAGACATAGTTTCATCCCTAATTTCATCCAAACAACAAACATGCAAGTTCAGATTCGAATTTTCTAGGTTTGCACAGAATTTCAACTAGAGATTTCTTAAGAAATTTACATACCTCGTGACTCCTTTTTCAATGGAGGTCACTAATTCATACTCGGATTTTGATTTGGACTTGATTTGCCCCGTCAATTTGATGAAATTGTGTTGATTAGGGTTTGAACCCTTCTTTGTGCTCCTGATGATCGATCCACACACACAAGGTGTGTGTGGTGTGTGTTTTTTTTTTATTAATAGAACTTGTCACCTTTTTAACGATTTTGGTCCCTCAAGTTTTGTTAACTAGTAAGTAGGCTACAACCTACTTATTTTCAACAATACTTTGTTTTGTTAACTAGGTTAAACTTTGCTAGTTTAACTTAGTGAGTTCGGGGTAGTCATAACCCGTTTTATTTTAAGTCCCGTTAGCTCGGGCCTTCTTTATACTTTGTTTTTCCTCAAAAGCTTTTATTCACTTTTTATTTAATATTAGGATTAATTATTTAAATCCCAATATTTACCGGGTAATTTTGCCACTAATGGTATTTTCCCCGTCTTTAGTATTAACGGGGTTTAATTACCAAACCTGTTTTCGGGGTGTTACAACAAGATCAAATAAAATAATTAAAAGTGAAGTGGGGCCCATAGGGGCCGGCCATGGTGAAATGGGGGGGGGGGGGGGGGTAAAGTGTAAAATTTGGGAAGTTAGGGGTTTAAAGTGCAAACGAGGGGGTTTAAGTTAGTTTAAGTGTGTTTAGGTGTTTTTATGATTTTTAAGGTGTCCTAGCAGCAATACTAGTTTAATATCATAAAAACATTACTTCTAGTCAAATTTTGATGTCCCGGGTATTGTCCGGTTATTCGTTTCGTTACGGTTCGTTAAAGTGCTGAATTGCGCAGTTTCACTAGGTATGAAGCACCTTTTGTGGCAGTTTCAATTCCTGGCACTTTGTAAGTTATTCTAGACAATAAAACATAAATTTTGCATGACATTATTGTGTTAAAAAGCTGATTATAGCTGAATTATGGCTGTATTATGCTGAATTCTGCATTTCAGATAAGTTTCGGGTGCTTTTTAGTGCATAGTTTAGCTTCCGAAAAGTTTATATGTTAACCCTTGTATCCTCACTTGGGTTTTAATGTATTTTAGATGTTGGACCTATTCCTAGGCCCTAATTCTATTGTCTGACTGCTTTCTGCAGAAATGCTGACACAGTGTGTCTTACCGGTGAGTTTACTAGTCTTTCTGACGCAACGCTTAAAGTAATGCAACAAGCAATATTTGAAGTATAAAACGTGCATGAATTCACATGTATAGCATGTAATCAGACAATGTTGACGCTTAAGCACATAATTGCAGATATTAAATAATAATTAAAACTGTACGAAAATTACCGGTTTCGTGCCAATTGTCACACAAACTTAATGCTTCTGATGGTGACGCACTTCCCGATGGAACTTTGTACCGCAGTCTCGCAGGCGCACTTCAGTACTTAACCTTCACTCGTCCTGACATCACTTATGCGATACAGCAAGTATGTTTATTTATGCATGCCCCACGTGAGTCACATTTTGCTTTTCTCAAGCGGATTCTGAGATATGTTAAAGGCACTCTTGATTTAGGATTAAGATTATCCGCCACTCCCAACTCATCTCTCATTGCATACTCTGATGCTGACTGGGGTGGATGCCCAGACTCCAGACGATCTACATCTGGTTATTGTGTCTACATGGGTAACAACCTTTTGTCATGGTCCTCAAAGCGCCAACCCACAATTTCTAGATCCAGCGCTGAAGCCGAATACCGAGGAGTCGCTAATGTTGTTGCCGAAACCACTTGGCTGCGCAATCTCCTTCTAGAGCTCCATGTTCTGATACGTCAGGCAACTATTGTCTACTGTGACAATGTTTCAGTTGTTTATCTTTCAGAAAATCTGGTTCAGCATCAGAGAACTAAACATGTCGAGTTGGATATTCATTTTTTTAGAAAGAGTGCGTCTTGGTCAGGTCCGCGTTTTGCATGTGCCTTCTTCCTATCAGTACGCCGATATCTTCACCAAAGGGCTGTCACGACAATTATTTGAAAGTTTCTGATCCAGTTTGACCGTTTGTCACAACTCCCGCTCAAACTGAGGGGGAGTATTAGCGGGAATATTGACCAAGTACATTTGGAAAGCATATTTCTAGGAGTAATGATAGCAGTGATAGTTGTCATTTTGTATCTATAAATATTCTGTACATTTTGGTGATTGCATCGATTCAATCAATAGTCAATACACAAGTTAATAATTCCTACACATTGTCTTCTTTGTCCATGTAGCTTCATAACTAGGAGCATATGTCTTTATTTTTTTAACACAAAATACTTCAAGTTTATTATTTTTTTTAAGAAAACACCCATTCTAAATTTCTCACGTTACCTACAAAGTTTTCTCCTTATCCAAAAATAGTCAAGGCATCAAAATTTGTTGCATGTGGTTATTGGATGTAACTATTATTTATGATCCTAGCATTTCAAAGTGAAACATGGTGTTGGTGCATACATGCTTATATATTAAATTGTATCTTTTTTGAAGTACAAAATATCATTGATAAGATAAAGTTTTTCAAAGTCAAAATCTGGATAAAAGGAATGGTTTAAAACTTTGGGAAAACATATTTTTCACTTAGATCACCCGTAGTGAAGGTTTTTGGGCGTTTTTCCCTAAAAAACGCCCCTCCACGTCTTGGTACCGCCTCCTGGGCGTTTTTTGTCAAAAAAAAAAGGGGGTTTGGCATTCTTTTTTCAACTCCCTTGTTCATTCTTTTTGGCCAATGACTTTTTTGATGGTTTTTGTTTGGCCAATAAGATTTTTTTTGATAGTTTTTATTTTATTCTATTACACCCCTTTTAACATAATGTCTCACAATGTCCACATCCCCGCTACACTCATTTTAGAAAAAAAAACGCCTCATAATCAGTGGCGGATCTAGGATTCCGACCAAGGGGTAACGTTTTATAAATAAGCCGTAACGAAATCGAAAAAACGTCAATTTTTTTCCAAAATTTACACTAATTTTTCCAATTTTTTTCCGACCAAGGGGTAGCGGACGCCACCCCTTAATAAGCTATAGGTCCGCCCCTGCTCATAATGTCTCATTGCTGACTAGACTGTCACATGACGCACAACGCCTATAAACGGAGACATCATTCATGTGTACCACTACATATTGTCTTAAAAACAAAGTATCTGATTTGGTCAAATGACAGTATGACACATGGATGAGGCTTTTGCACATTGTTTGGATGAAGATTAATAAACTACTACAATCAAGTGTGGGAGTTCTCCCGAAAAAAAAAACAACCAAGTGTTGACTTGTCACAACTCACAACTTTTTTTTTGTTAGAGTAAATTACGTTTTTGGCCCCTGTGGTTATATCAGTTTTACTATATTGGCCCAAAATAAGATTTTTTAACAGATTTGCCCCCATGGTCCTTATAACTAACTGTTTTGGCCCCTAAATTTAACCAACCCCTAACTCAGGTTACTTTATGGGTCACATGCTTATCACATGATGTCTATTTTGGTAATTTCCTCCCCTTTCTATCTTCTTCTACCTTAGAAAACCCTAAACCAAAAACATAAACAAAACTTTCAACTCATCAGTTCTTCACATCTCAAACACACCTACACATGAAAAACTCTCCTGCTCACCTTCTTCCTTCTCAATGAAGGCCAGCAGCCGACCGGCGAGACCACCGGCGGCAAGCCAGCGACGGCTACCGGCTACCACCGGTGAAAAAGATCAAAGAGAGAGAGAGGGCGACGAGATCGAAGAGGCTCTGACGACGAGATTCACGGTAAACACCCATCCCCTTCCTCAGTTTCCTTTATTTTTTTCAGAAAAATTAATGATGATGGGTGGTAGTCTTGAACACGGTAGGGCTTTCTCTTGAAGTTCCTTGAAGAACTCACAGATGAATGGAGCAGATAGGTTCATTGTGGAAACCTTTTAGATATTGTTTGGTTTGAGGGTATGTTTTGAAGAAATGGAGTTAACACAGATAAAATTGGGCATATCCAAACCCACCTAAAGGGTTTTTGGGTTGGGTGGCGGTTCTCGAAGAAATTGGATTGTTAAAAAGAAATCTGTAGATGTGGGTTTTGACCAATCAGGTTTTGTTTGTTCTTCAGATTTATAGCGGAGATGATGTGTGGGATGTTAAAAGTAGCGGAGATGATGTGTGGGTTAATAGTTAATTTGGGGAATCTTCAGATTTATAACAATCGGGATGTTAATATATTTTTTTGGTTTGTTCTTATTCATGATTTAAGTGGGTTTGAAGATCTGGGTTTGAAGACGAAAGTGGGTTTGAAGATCTGGGTTCTTCGATTGTTTAATTTCTTCGATTGTTGCTGAGTTCTGAATCGGTAGCTTTCAATTGCAGTTCTGGGTTTGAAGATGAAAGTGGGTTTGAAGATCTGGGTTTGAAAGTGGTTTGAAGATGAAAGTGGGTTTTAAGTTCTGGGTTTGTTCAAGAAAGATCTGCAGATGATGATGATTTGTTTAAGATTTGAGCTTTATTTATAAAGTTATAAAAGAGGAGGGGAAATTACAATTTTACCCATCATGTGCAACCCATGTGACCAAGAAGTTAACCAGAGTTAGGGTTTGGTTAAAATTAGGGGCCAAAATGGTTAGATATAGGGACCATGGGGGCAAATCTGTTAAAAAATCTTATTTTAGGCCAATATAGTAAAACTGACATAACCACAGGGGACAAAAACGTAATTTACTCTTTTTGTTATGTTATGTTTGTGACAAACAGGATGGTTTTGAATTCTCATGAATGGTGACATGTCCTTCCAACTTTTGAGTCACCTCTTTTATTATCTAAAAATATATGACACAAATTATATTATATTATCCTTTAAATATTATATTATACTTACTAGGTTAGAACCCCGTGTATTACACGGGTTAAATAATGTAATTTTATATAATAAATAATAAAAAGTTATATCTTTATGAAACTCGTATGTTGTACGGGTTAAATAAATGTAATTTTATATATCAAATAATAAAAAAAAGTTATGTCTTTAAAAAACATGTGTATTACACAGATTAAATAAATGTAATTTTGTATACTAAATACAAAAAACGTCGTATCGTTAAAAACCCCTATAAAAAGTTATATTTTTAAAAACTTTGTGTATTACACGGGTTATATAAATGTAACTTTGTATAGTAAATAATAAAAAAAGTTAAATTTTTTAAAAACCCCGTGTTTTACACGAGTTGAATAAATATAATTTTGTACACTAAATAATAAAAAAGCTATATTTTTAATAAATTAGGATAACATTTAATATTAATTTATTATTTATATATTTAATATAAGATAAGTAGGAAAGAGAGGTATTTGTTTTAAAAATATATTAAATTAACAATTTAAATTTGAGGATAATATTTTTATTAAAGTACGATAAGATTTAATATTAATTTATTATTTATTTATTTAGTTAATATAAGATAATTATATATTTGAGGATGCCTTCAATGAATGACATGTGTACAAAAGTTTTTTTTTTATTATTATAGTAGACTAGCGGTAAGACCCGTGTGCAAACACGGGTCGTTTCTTAGAAAACCATGCATAGCCCATATTGACAGAGAGTAAAAAAATAGTTAGTACAGACTTATGAAATTGATATACACTAATGGTCAATAGGTTTATTCAACAGCAATTCCATTATGTTGATAGCAAACTACTGTTATCTATTAACTGTTAAAAACTTTTGTTGCTTTCCAACAGACTTTAATAAGAACTGTCATCCATTATCTTCAACAGAGCTTGCTAGATGGATAGATAGTAACTATCAGATGTTAGTCGACCCATGTTAAAAAGGTCAGTCAACAGAAACTACAAAGGTTAGTAAACGGATATTAAGAGAATAATGTTATTAACAACATGTGTTAGAAAACCATGCATAACACATATTGATAGAACATATACATATGTGTATAGATATTGTACCAAAACGTGTTATCTATTATAGCTAAAAGACATCTATTATAGCTAAAAGACATCTATTATGTGCAAACACGAGTCATTTCTTAGAAAACAATGCATAACACATGAATAACATTATTTCCACTTTTACTTCAATGAACTTAAATGATAGGGTGATTTGGGATTTTGTAAAAATGTTTGTTTTTGTACTACTTTACAAAATTACATAGAATTCAAGAAAACGAAACAACGAATTAAACCGATGTTGAGTTATTCAAAGTTCTGTTGAATACTAAATGAGATGTTGACCAAAATTCAAACAGATGTTGACCAAAAGTCAATCAGATGTTGACCAATAGTCAAACAGATGTTGACCTTAAACAGATGTTTAATTTAAGGCCAAACATCTGTTTATGGCCAAACATCTGTTTAAGGTAAAACATCTGTTTAAGTCCAAATATCTGATATAGAAGGCTAAACATCTGTTTAAGGCAAAACATGTGTTTAAGCTGAAACATCTGTTTATGGCCAAAAATCTGTTTAAGGTCAAACAACTGTTTAAGTCCAAACCTCTGATATAAAAGGCCAAACATCTGTTTAAGTCTGAACAGATGTTTAACTTAATCAGATCTACTGTCTTCTCACACTGTTTTCCTCTTCAAAACACTGTTGAACCTAACATGGGTTTCCATTAACTATTGACCAAAAGGCAAATATGGGTTCAAACCACTGTTTGTTATTGTACTTCTTTACAAAATTACATAAAATTCAAGAAAATGAAACAATGACTTAAAGAATTATAATTTAACACATAATCTAATCGGGCAAAGAAATCTATTATCTGACAATTCCCTGGTTTTTACAACATGAAACACAACATCATCATGCCAAATACAGTTATATATATCCATCCATTATTCTAAATTCATAAACCCATAAATGCAGAAGAATGTCACATTTGCGATTAATAAACCAAGTTTCTACTAATTGCAGTTACTATTAGCAAAAAGAAGCATGATATCATCTATATATAAAACATAAAGAGCTAATAACAGTGTTTTATCATGTTAGCTATACATAGCAACAAAACATCAAATTAATAATTAAAAAAAAAACATACAACATCACCATCACCATCAAAAAATTCATAGTTATAATATCTGATATCAGAACATACTTAAATGTCGTTGTTAAAGTGAGGTAACTTGATTTAATATGATCTTCTGTTGCGAAGACACATATGTGAAGTGCAACATATCACCAAACCTCAAGTTATTCTCAGTCATAAACTTTCGCCAACCGTCCAACGCATAACGTGGCTTCAATTCATTTAACTCCGACTTAACATCATAAACCTCCACAACTCCAACCATGTTTTGAACTTTCAAAGGATGAAGATCAACAGAAAGACCTGCTTGTCTGGCAACTTCAACAGGAAGACGCTACATGTATTGTGTAGAAAAAAAAATAATAGTCAGACAAATAAACATAAATCATTAGTTTATTATAAAAAATGGTATACCAGCCTATAGTCTCCTTTGTGATCAAAATGAAAGAACTCAGGGTCAAGAAGATGTCCAGAATGGTTTTTTGCAGTCATCGTAATCTTATTTGTGAGCAGATGAAAAAGTAAACATATACATGTGAATTAAAGGAATGTTGAATATATGCACAAAAAAAACAGTTTATATAAGATATACTAATTAAGTGGCGAGTATAGATACCTTAACTTTTTGAGCAGATGAAGAACATCCAATATGATCACTTGTGTCGACAGATAAGTCAGCATTTCCCTTAGTCCTATTCTTTACCGTCTCCTTCCTCTCAGAAGTAACTTTATCTTTCTTCTTAACCTGTTGTCATAGAGTAACTATAATAACCATAGTAATATAACAATCTTTAAGATGGTAAACTTACATCTTGTGTTTTATTCAATCGTGAAGACATGCGTCTCTTCGACGTGCATTCGGCATTGGTTGGTAACTTCTTCTAAATAATACATTATTGGATAAATGTAACATCAGTAAACAGCATTACTAATAGTTGTAAAAACATTAAATTCTTATATGTGTTAAATTAAAAATAAATATAAATAATTTTAATAATTTAGTAAGTACCCGAGTAATGGTTCTTCCTTCACCTACAGACACAACTTCTTCATCCTCATAGATGTCCTGGTCAACATTAATGAAATAATTAATATAATGATAAAATAATTAAATTTTTTACTGTTAATGCTAAATACATACGTACCTTGAATGCATTCTCAACATAATCAGCCTTCGATATCTCAAGTACACTATCATCGTCAGATTCAGGTTTCTTCGAAAAGCAAATCTCAGTCTCATCTCTATAAACTACTACCTCAAAAACAACATCATCAATTCTGCTAAACACAAGCAAATCATCCTCAAGTATCCCAACATCTTTGCACATTTCAGGCCATCCTCTAGAAAATACAAAGTTTGTATCAACCTTAGAAACCTTAACATTCCAATAGGAACCCTTATAACAGATTTGAAATTTGCCACTTGGTGGGCTGTTTACGTAAAATTGTTTAATGAAGCAGTCTTCGATTACCAGCATAAAATTAAAAATAATGAATACTATACGTGAAGTATGTAACTTATGAGAATAAGTGTTGACACGTTTAAGATGCAAAAGGATTGAAGTTAAGATCAATAGTCATACCGTAAAACCAAATCTTGCATAACGATTAAACGTGAAATAAGATTCACCACACATGCTATCAACAAAACGTGAAAGTTCAAGCCCAAAATCACCTAACGCTTTGAAAACCAACAAAGTATCCCTCGGCAGATTGAGATCTTTAACAACATTGTCCCAACCGTCAGTTATTATTGGTGTTGAATTTTCTATTCTGACCCTCACAACCCATTTTTTACCAGACTCATGATAGATTCGCAACTTATTTTTTTGCCAACAATCTCCCCACTTTTGATCAGCAAAGGCTATAGGTACATCCTGTATATAATTTTTAAGTAGTGTAAGAAAATATAAACCATAACAACTGTTAAATATATACCTCAATAAAAATAAATTATGTATATAAAAACATGTCATACCAATTTCAAAGATTCTGGGTTATCAAGAAACTTGACAAATGTAGTATACATGATAAAACCTGAATCAGTAAAGATGTTAAAAGATTGAAATTAAAAAGTTGGCTTCGAAGATGAACATTAACTTTTTGTATTAACAGAGTATCTACTGAAATTAATCATAGAAACAGAGCACGAGTTAAAATTTTTCTGCAAATAATAACTATTTTAATATGTTCTCTACAAATGATTCAAACACCTAACTAAACCCTTCTTGAATGTATAGCAATAAACATTTAAAATCGTATTTGTAGCAAGATAGGATTTGAATTAAAATCGGTTAAACAATATAAAGTTCATTACAATATGAATGTACATACCAGTTGCTGAAGAAAAAACAATAAAACCTCCAGTGATTGAAGTGTAGAAGACGGAGAATAAGAAAGTTGAAACCCTAGAAAATGACTGGGAAGAAGAGATTTTTGAAAGAAGTCAGATGATAGATATTTGATGTGTAATGATGCTAAAGAAATAATGACGGTTGTGTTTTCGTTTCCCATATTTTCAACAAATGAAAAATATTTACACATACACCCCTTATTGAATTTGTTATTTACATGTCTAAAAGATGTCTAACAAAATGTGTTTGGAAACCTCTGTTGGTCGTTGGGAACAGCGTGAGTCAAACAGTGGTTAGATAAACAGAAGTTATGAGAACAGATGATAACTTTCAGCAGTTGTTTAATTTTTAGCTAACATTTGTCCACGTCAGAATCTTTGTTGTCATAATGGATGACAGTAAGCAGTATAGTAAATCAACAGTTATTAGGATAAACAGAAATTATGACAACAGACGGTACTATTTAGCAGTGGATGTATTTTTAGGCAAGCATAAGTTTCAAAAATAGTTGTTTTCAATCGGTGTAACTCAACAGTCGTAAGTCTAACATCTGCTATTAGCCCAACCATTGTTAGTATCAAATCCTCTGTTAAACATTTTAAGACTGAAAACACACCTTTTATAACAGCAGATGCTCTTTTTTTGTCAGACTTTAGCTACAACACACCTTTTATTCATTTAGTCAACAGTGATAAATCAAACAGTCGTTGGCATACACAGTTGTTTCATCATCAGCAGATGTTCTCTTTTACCAAACTTTAACTACAACAGACCTTTTACAACTACAAATATTGACTCTCTGTAAGTTTGCAGGAGCACAGATTCTTCAAAAAACTACTATCAATTATCAAATTTTAAACATTTGTTTTATCTTTGCACTCATCTGTTCACCATCAAACCAACCCTTGATACTATTAAACCTCTGTTGACTTACCAAACAGATGTTCAAACACAATTCAACATCAACAAAATCTGTTCACCATCAAACCAACCCTTGTTACTATTAAACCTCTGTTGACTTACCAAACAGATGTTCAGACATAATTCAACATCAACATTATCTGTTCACCATCAAAACAACCCTTGATACTATTAAACCTCTCTTGACTTGCCAAACAGATGTTCAGACACAATTCAACATCAACATTATCTGTTCACCATCAAACCAACCCTTGATACTATTAAACCTCTGTTGACTTACCAAACAGATGTTCAGACACAATTCAACATCAACATTATCTGTTCACCATCAAACCAACCCTTGATACTATTAAACTTCTGTTAACTTACCAAACAGATGTTCAGACACAATTCAACATCAACATAATCTAAATGAAACTCAAACACTAAATAAGTAAAACTAAAACACAAAGTTCAAATCTAACAATAACAACAAGATTTGCAGGAACACAGATGTTCAAACACTTAATTTGCAGAAGCACGGATTCTTCAAAAAACTACTATCAATGATCAAATTCTGAACATTTGTTTTATCTTTGCACTCATCTGTTCACCATCAAACTAACCCTTGATACTATTAAACCTCTATTGACTTACCAAACAGATGTTCAAACACAATTCAACATCAACATAATCTGTTCACCATCATACCAACCCTTGATACTATTAAACCTCTGTTGACTTACCAAACAGATGTTCAGACACAATTCAACATCAACATTATATGTTCACCATCAAACCAACCCTTGATACTATTAAACCTCTGTTGACTTACCAAACAGATGTTCAGACACAATTCAACATCAACATTATCTGTTCACCATCAAACCAACCCTTGATACTATTAAACTTCTATTGACTTACCAAACAGATGTTCAGACACAATTCAACATCAACATTATCCGTTCACCATCAAAGCAACCATTGATACTATTAAACCTCTCTTGACTTACCAAACAGATGTTCAGACACAATTCAACATCAACATTATCTGTTCACCATCAAACCAACACTTGATACTATTAAATTTCTGTTGACTTACCAAACAGATGTTCAGACACAATTCAACATCAACATAATCTAAATGAAACCCAAACACTAAATAAGTAAAACTAAAACGCAAAGTTCAAATCACACAATAACAGTAAGAATTAAGAAACTTTAGCTTCAACTCCATCGATTGCTGAACCTCTCGATGTATGTCCTTCAGCATCGCCATGAACTCCACGTCTCTATCACCGATTTCTATATTACTAACAACACAACGCTCACGAACAGAAGTTGAAGGCATCCACATAAGATCTCTCGAAACCTGCTCTCTAGTGAACAGGCCAACTTGCAATCCATCAAAACATCTCTTCAGCTCTTGAAGAGTAGCCCTATCTTCATACACCTGTTCGTCGATTTGCCTGACAAAAGACAAAACGCTGCTTTAAAACATCTGATTTTGCATTTGTGAATGACGCCATTTGAATAAACTATATTACTCGACTTTCCTGAAATTTACTACAAAACAAGTGAAATGAATATGAGTTTATATACTGAAATTTGTAATTGTGAAAACGTGTAGATTTAATATAAAAAATATTAATGTATATTTCACAACAGCAGTCTTTTAATGCAAAAACCTTTTCAAACCCCAACTTTTATGGGAAACTTCAACTTCTACCACTGGTCAGACACCAGCGATGTTAAAACACAGTTCTCCATGTGGCCTCTCAAAGAACAAAGAACAAACGAAGAACTAAAAAGAAAAGTCGACATAATCAATGACACTAATTACAACAAAACCTGCAACATGCTAACTGACCTGAAATTCAAAAGAGAGCATGAAATAACATGGAGAAGGTTGATGTGTGATGGGAAACTTCATTGAAACGACGATGTTGGAACAATGATATTGGAACGATAACATGTAGACAGAATCATCAAAATTCGAACAAAGAAGTGTAATAGGAGATTAGCGGCTGAATCACGAGAAAGATGCATTTGAGAGAGAGAGAGAGAGAGAGACACGCTCGCAGATATGAGCGAGAGAGATTTGAATGTGAAGCCAGATAATTATGTCTTATTTATAGGATTAGAATATATGGTTTGAATTTTGAATGTGGAGCCAGAATTTTGAATTGAGAACAGATGTTTGATTATAAAATGTTGAGGGCAGATGTTGAGGGAACTGGATTTGAGGTTTTGAATTTTGAATTTTGAATCGTCAAAGGTTTAAGGCAGTGGTTTGAATTTATAACATAGGTTTAAATTTTGAATATAGACAGTGGTTTGATGACAGGCCTTTAGAATATGAATGTGGGCCACCTTTGAATTTGTTAGTCTTTTAATATTAGGCATTATGATGTAATAATGACATAAGAAAAACCTTGTTGGACATGCTCTCCTGCTGACACATCAACTTTTCTTATGTCATTGGGATTTCTCCTTTTATAGAAAGTATAGATAGATACTATACTTTAAAAATAAACTTAATGAATAGTATCAACAGTCTTTGTTCGCTGCCACTAAGGGTAGATAATGACTCATCAACTGCATGTCTTTATCTAGCAGCTTAACCATCTCCTCGTTTGTTGCGTCATTCAGGGATGGATGCAATTTATGCTCGGGGGTGGCAAGGCACCCCTTACACCTTACGGCATCACCTAAAGCCCAATAGTGTGAGAAAAGATCAATTTTAAACAAAAAAAAAAACATTAGGCCCCAAGACTTTTATTGATAGGACCCCCAAAGACTTATACTAACCAAAAACCAGTCGGCAATTACAACTCACCAAGGACCAAAATTGAATTCATTGTTGAGCAGCCTCTTCTTCCAACGAAAATCTCATTGCTTGCGTCCAAAAGCGAACTAAAAATTTAGCCTTTCGAAGCATCATGTTGTTCAAATCGCTAGCATTTTGTGTTGTTTATGTATATGGCCATCACAGGTGAAGCCTCTATTTTTTCTTCAAGACTCGTATCTTGGTGAGGTGGGGCAAGGAGTGGCAGTGCTTGTTGCTTGTGCTTTTTTAAAAGAAACTTTATTTGAGGGTGAGAGCATCAGAACTTGGGATGACCATTTGTTCTTGTATTTGTCATGCTTGTGCTTTTTTTACCTCACAAAATCACATATTAAAGTGTTTAATTTTATGACGAATTGGAAATAAATAATCACACCTAACTCAATTTGGCTGATAATAATCCCAAGTCAGTTATTGGCTGATAATAATCCGAAATGGTCAATTTATTTTTTGTAAAATAGTCTGCCGTTAAAATAGCTTAACGGAGTTAAGTTTTTTTTCCGAATTACAAACCGATGTTTTAGGGCTTTTGATCAGAACTAGGATACGAGTCGATTGATGTAAAACTTTCCTCGAAAAAGAACCCGGGTAGACCAGCAGTAAAGAGGAAAAGAAACACTGATGAGAAAGAGAAAAAGAACCCGAAGGTTGGAATTGGAAGAAAAATGTCTTGTCAAAATTGTTATGGAACGGGGCATAATGTTAGGTCTTGCAAAAACGAGAAAAAAGTCCCCCCACCAAAGGTGAAAAGGCCAAAAGGTAGACCTAAAAAGCGTAGTGCAACGAAGAAAATCTAACATGATTCCGTGTTTTTTATTTTTTTGAGTTATCTTTTTGTGATATGAATTTTGGACGATGTTGCCTACGTTTTTTGTTTATCTTTTTGTGACGAATAGATACGATGATATTGAAAGTTTTGGTTTATTATTTATTTTTCATTCATCATAATATTTTATAGTCTTATTAGTTTAGTATAAATCACAAAAAATACCAATACGATTTTTAAAATAAAAAAAAATTGTTTTTGTTATTCATTCAAAATTTCAATTTTTTTTTTGCTTTTAAAAAAACTCAATCGTAACACTATATATTTTATTAATTTTAGAATAAAAAATGATTTTTCAATTTTTAGAGAAAAATACATGTTATTAATTTTACACATCATATTAAAAATTAAAAAAGATAATAAAACCTGACACATCATCATTACTAACCTGATAATTACATAGTATCTATCTACTATAATAAAAGAAACCAACTTTTGGACATGTGTATCATTAAAGGTATCCTCAAATCTATACTTATCTTATATTAATTAAATAAATAATAAATTAATATTAAATTTTATCATACTTTAATAAAATATTATGCTCAAATCCAAATTTATTAAAAATATATATTTTTTATTATTTGATATACAAAATTATATTTATTCAACTCGTGTAAAACGCGGGGTTTTAAATATATATATATATATATATATATATATATATATTTTATTATTTACTATACAAACTTAAATTTATATAACCCATGCAATACACGAAGTTTTTAAAGATATAACTATTTATCATTTGCTATGTAAAATTAGATTTATTTAACACGTGTAATACACGAGGTTTTAAGGATATATTTTTTATTATTATTTGGTAGATTTTCAACCCAACTATACATGAGTTTTTTAAAGATACGATGTTTTTAGTATCTAATATACAAAATTACATTTATTTAATTTGTGTAATACATTTTTAAAGATATAACTCTTTTTAGATATATTTAACACGTGTAATATATGGGGTTTTTAATGAAGTAATTTTTTTATTATTTGGTAGATTTATTCAACCCGATTATACACGGGCAGTGGCGAAGCTTGAAAATTTTCACCGGAGGGTCGGAAGTCACCGGACCTAAAATTATATACCTAAAAAAATTATTTTTTATAAAACCGGGGGGTCGAAAACGTTTATACCTAAAAAATTCTATACGAAACGTACATACATAACACTACTGAGCGAAAAGTTCGGGGGGTCGGGCGCCCTCTCCGGCCCCTTCATAGCTGCGCCACTGTACACGGGTTTTTTAAAGATACGACGTCTTTAGTATTTAGTATACAAAATTGTATTTATTTAATCTGTGTAATACATATGATTTTTAAAGATATAACTTTTTTTATTATTTGATATATAAAGTTACATTTATTTAACCCGTACAATATAGAGGTTCATAAAGATCTAACTTTTTATTGTTTAATATATAAAATTACATTTATTCAACCCGTGTAATACACGAGTTCTAACCTAATTAAAACATTAAATGAAACTTGAGTTATTTTATAAACACAAAAAAAAGTTTCAATAACTTAATTGAAACAGTTTTCAAAGTTTTTCCATTTACCCCTAGATTTTAAGTCAACAATTCTCTTTTAGTTATTATATTTTAATGAAATTAACATCACGTTTTGCTTAATATGTAAGGTTTACAAGTCCACTTGCATGGGTCCACACGTAACCGCCACAAAATCCTCAATCCTTCTTCCTAAACCCTGATTGGCTAAAACCACTTCCTCAAAAAATATCTGTCAGAGAATCACCAACGTAGATGCTTCCGACACTGACATGCTGTCAACTACCATTGGTGGACTTAACCGCCATTCTAACCAGATATTTCCACACGATACCTATATATACCCCATTTTCATCACTCTCACCGACCATTTACATTTTCACTCTCTATTCAACTTCAATGAATCCTCCATCTTCTTCTTCTCCCACAGGATCCGACCCGGTTTCATTTGGGTGGTCTCCGATTCCGGTCTCGAGCCACCACCCGCTTCCGGTTTCATCAGCTGCTGGTAAGTGTTTAGCAGCCTTTATACATCCAGTATTTTCATTTCCTCTATAGGGATGAGCATTTTGTTCGGTACGGTACCGGTAAAATACTGATATCGTACCGTACAGAACATTTTCGATACCAGTAGTGTAACCTGGTTTTGACGGTTTTTGGTGTTGGTACCGGTACCGGTACCACGCTCATCCATATTTTATATTACTCGGTTTTAGAGGTGTGCTTGGGTCAGTTTTGGTTTTCCCAGTTTAGGTTCGGTTTCGGTTTTACCATTTTTGCTTGAATTTTTTTTCCGGAAAAAGGATTGTAGCAAAATGATGATTTTGGGTCTGAAACATTATCACTAAGGGGCTGTTTGGTAGCCTCTGAATGGTCATTAAGAGGCTACCTCTTAATGGAACCATTAAGAATTTTACCAATGAGAAGGTAGAAGAATGTGACATGTGATGATTTACCATTCAGAGGTTACCTCTTAACCATTCAGACTTGAGGTTACCTCTTATTCATTCAGAGGTTTTAAACCATTAAGAGGTAGCATCTGAATGGTCATTAAGAGGCTACCAAACAACCCCTAAATCTCTTTCTTAATTAGAGATTAATTGGTTAGTGTAGATTATGGCTATAATATTCGGGTTACACCATTTACTAAATTTTTATAAATTAAAATTTTCTCACTTGTTGCTTGCTAGCGGTTTTGTTTCTAATAAAAGTTGTTGTTCAACAAAATAACTCAAAATTTTGGTTCGGGTTTGGTTTTTTTTTTCTGTTAATTACATGCAAAACCAAAGAGGATGGCGGCGCAGTTTGTTGCTCGTCTACCTGCTATTTTTATGTAATTTGCCCTGGTAATTGGATTGAAATAAAAAAGATTACTTAAAAAAAAAACAAAAAAAACAAAAATTTTGGTTTTTCTTTCATAAAATATAAAACTAAACCAGCAGTTATTTCGGTTTGATTTTTTCGGTTATGGACCATTTTTTTCAGTTTCATGCACACCCGTACTCTCTGTTTTGCTCTGTTTTCATATTCTTATGGTAGTTTTACGGTCGAAAATTGGCAGCAGGAGAAGCGATTGTGACGATTTCAGAAAGGGATTCTATCCCCCAACCGCTGGAATGTTTACAAGAAACACCAATTCCACCATTTTTATCAAAAACATTCGATCTAGTGGACGACCCGATACTAGACCCGGTTATCTCATGGGGCAGGAGTGGGAACAGCTTCGTCGTGTGGGACCAGATTGAGTTCGCCAGGATAATCTTGCCCAGTCACTTCAAACACAACAACTTCTCGAGCTTTGTTCGACAACTTAACACATATGTGGGTAAATATTAGTCTGTGTTCATGTTCGTGTTCGTGTGTATGTAAACTTTTTTATTTTATTTTTTGTATATCTCTGTTTTCCTCTGTTTTTCTACTTTGTAATTGACTTATGTAACATATTTCAATGTAATTTCAAAGAAAATTTGTATGTAATTACTGGATTTCACATAATTAGAGTATCTGCGTTTTTCGGGTTATATCGATGCAGATTAACACGCGTTTCATCTCAATTTCGATCATAATTTTGACCTGATTGAAGGTGGTCTTTAAATATTTTTAACTTTTTAATAAATATATGTTCTTGGTGTTGTTTAATTTCTTTCACATTCGGTTTTTACATGTTCTTTCGATTCGATTCAGGGATTTCACAAGATCGATCCAGACAAATGGGAGTTCGCGAATAGAAGCTTTTTAAGAGGACAAAGAACCCTTTTGAGGAACATTCAAAGGCGTAAATCGAATCCCACAACGTCTTCAAGCGGTTCTTCAACTAACGAAGAATCTAACATGTTAGTCGAAGCCGAGATAGAAAGATTACACAAAGAGAAAGCCGAAATGATGCAACAAATCATCGAGTTAAAAACTGGAAACCGCGAAACACATCAACATATGGAACTAGTAAACGAAAAACTCGAAGCAGCCGAGCATAAACAGAAACAAATGGTCTCATTTTTAGCTCAAGTGTTTCAAAACCCGACATTCGTGTCTTCCATACGAGGAAACACCGATGAACCACCTCAAATATCGGCTCCAAGAACCGCTCGAAAGTTTGTTAAGCATCAACACATTGGTGGGTCATCAAGAAATGTTGAATTCGGTTCACAACCGGAAGATTTTGACCCGAAAGGGAAAAACGCGGTGGAGGTTGAACCCGAGGGGGCACCCGAGTACTTCTTGGACCCGATTTCGGGTGGGATTGATGACATTGTTGTGAAAGAAGAGGGTATTTGGAGTGATATTGGAAACTATGAGTTGCCGGAGTTGCCACCCGAGTTGCCGGAAATCGGTGCCGGAGGTGGTGAGTTGACGGATTTGTGGAATTTGGGAACTTCTGGTGGTGAGGATTGGGAGGATTGTGGTATTCGTTTTGATGATATTGAAAGGGGTGATCAAGATAGTAGTAAGAAAATGGATCCTTAGGGGATTTGATTATTTGAATTTATATTTTTGGTATATTGAATGAATGGTAATATTTTTTGTTGTTTGTATTGTTTGACCAAAATAGTTGGTTTGACTATTTGCAAGAATGTTGATGCTACCAAATGTATAGTCAAATGTATAGTCTATTGTGTAGAAAAAAATCAAATATAAATACCTTTTATCATATAAAACGTATGAATACGATCAAAAAGTAAAAAGAAAACGTGATAATATTTTCGTAATTAGTTACTCGTAGAGTAATTATCAAAATTACCCTACAAGTGATTTTGTAGGGTAATTTTGATCTTGTAGGGTAATTTTGTTAAATGTTTTGTAGGGTAATTTTGATCTTGTAGAGTATCATAATTACTTTACAAATGATCTTATATGGTAATTTGGATCTTGTAAGATAATTTTGATATTGTAGGATAATTTTGTAGAGTATCATAATTACTCTACAAGTGTATCAAAATTATTCTGAAAGTTTCAAAATTACACTACAAAAACATTTTATAAAATTACCCTACAAGATCATTTGTAGAGTAATTTTGATAATTACCCTACGAGCAAATATTTACGAAAATATAACCGCGTATTTTTAATTTTTTTTTTGCTTTTTCATACCTTTCGTACGTTTTGTACGATAAGACTGTTTGTATGTGAACTTAACTCGTATAGTGTATAGAGGTATTCACGCGTTTCCTAGCTTGTAGATCGGGTCGGTTTTCAAAACCATGAACGCTATCGTGTTAGTAAAAATAAGAAGTTTGACATTCTCGTCTAAATATGTATAAGATGTTAAAATATTGATTGAGAGTTCATTTTGTAAAGGAATTTGAAATGATCTTATATGCATTCTATTTATACATTCTAGATTTTTAATTGTATATCTATGAGAATTGATCAACCTCTATTCCAAAGTTATTAATGTGACGTTTACCTATCTGTTAGGGTGTCCGGGGTACTCCCCTAAGAGGGGAGTCCCCTCTTTTACGCACACCCAATCCTCGTGTGCCACGTCAACTCCCCTCTTAAACTCCCCTCACACCCCAATTTGATGGCGCCACTCCCCTCTTAGGTGAATTGCTTTTTTTATTCAAAAAGGAAAAAAAAAAAACAAAGTTTTCATTGGTTGAAATAGCGGCTGGCCCCACCACCATCTCTCCCCCTCTTCGGTCACTCCCCACCGCTCACCCTCCCCGATTCGGGTTCCCGCTTGGATGGCGGCGGTGTTCCCGATCGGGGAAAGTGGTCACCGAAGGGGTCCCCGATGGGTGCCCCGGATACCCTTACATTTAGATGTAAATACATATCTATGTCATGTCACACATTTCTAAATTAATTTGAAAAACGACATACCAAATCAGATGGGTTGGTTAGGTCGGCATGACGAGTCAATAGACTCAACACTGGTTTGGTTTGACAGTTTACGTCTTTCAATTGACCTAACGTTTTTTTAATCGTTGTTTTTTTAGAGATAACAAAGAGTGTTTCAGTTGACCGAACATTTTTTTAAGGGGTCCCTTATTCCCACATACCCTATATCTTATTTTCACATCCCCTATTGTATACGGAACGTATACAATTATACGGCTCGTATATAATGTTTTTGAATAGGAAAACGCGCAGGGAATGTTTTATTATATACGAGTCGTATACATGTGTATACAATTTGTAAAACGTATACGGCTTAATGGATTTATTTTTGTAGGTTTTTGATGTTACCACATTTATACGGGCCGACCTTAGCGATCGCAGAGATCTTCGTGTTGGTTATTTATCGATTCCGAATAAATATCAGAAGAACCCGACACAAACAAGTTCTTCACAGTTTGTTATTCAGATCTCTATTCGGTCATTTTTCCAAACTACAACACACGATAACTGTAAACTTTATATTGTGTGATTTGATCAGGAAATGATTGGAGGTGATTGCTACTTTTAATAAGCTGTCATAGTTGTCAAATTCGATTTCAACAAATTTTTTCCTTTTCCTTCAATTTCTAAAACATTCTCCGGTACATGAAGACGTGTCGAGTTCTTGTACTGGTATTTTAATGAAGTATTGAAGATTGAATGTGCAGACCCAACCGTTTTTTACTACGGAAACGGTGGCTATGCGAAATACAAACCGCAATCTTTTGTGACTATGGGAAACACAAGTTTTCTTTTTTATACATCCAGTATTTTCATTTCCTCTATAGGGATGAGCATTTTGTTCGGTACGGTACCGGTAAAATACTGATATCGTACCGTACAGAACATTTTCGATACCAGTAGTGTAACCTGGTTTTGACGGTTTTTGGTGTTGGTACCGGTACCGGTACCACGCTCATCCATATTTTATATTACTCGGTTTTAGAGGTGTGCTTGGGTCAGTTTTGGTTTTCCCAGTTTAGGTTCGGTTTCGGTTTTACCATTTTTGCTTGAATTTTTTTTTCGGAAAAAGGATTGTAGCAAAATGATGATTTTGGGTCTGAAACATTATCACTAAGGGGCTGTTTGGTAGCCTCTGAATGGTCATTAAGGGGCTACCTCTTAATGGAACCATTAAGAATTTTACCAATGAGAAGGTAGAAGAATGTGACATGTGATGATTTACCATTCAGAGGTTACCTCTTAACCATTCAGACTTGAGGTTACCTCTTATTCATTCAGAGGTTTTAAACCATTAAGAGGTAGCATCTGAATGGTCATTAGGAGGCTACCAAACAACCCCTAAATCTCTTTCTTAATTAGAGATTAATTGATTAGTGTAGATTATGGCTATAATATTCGGGTTACACCATTTACTAAATTTTTATAAATTAAAATTTTCTCACTTGTTAGCGGTTTTGTTTCTAATAAAAGTTGTTGTTCAACAAAATAACTCAAAATTTTGGTTCGGGTTTGGTTTTTTTTTTTTTCTGTTAATTACATGCAAAACCAAAGAGGATGGCGGCGCAGTTTGTTGCTCGTCTACCTGCTATTTTTATGTAATTTGCCCTGGTAATTGGATTGAAATAAAAAAGATTACTTAAAAAAAAAACAAAAATTTTGGTTTTTCTTTCATAAAATATAAAACTAAACCAGCAGTTATTTCGGTTTGATTTTTTCGGTTATGGACCATTTTTTTCAGTTTCATGCACACCCGTACTCTCTGTTTTGCTCTGTTTTCATATTCTTATGGTAGTTTTACGGTCGAAAATTGGCAGCAGGAGAAGCGATTGTGACGATTTCAGAAAGGGATTCTATCCCCCAACCGCTGGAATGTTTACAAGAAACACCAATTCCACCATTTTTATCAAAAACATTCGATCTAGTGGACGACCCGATACTAGACCCGGTTATCTCATGGGGCAGGAGTGGGAACAGCTTCGTCGTGTGGGACCAGATTGAGTTCGCCAGGATAATCTTGCCCAGTCACTTCAAACACAACAACTTCTCGAGCTTTGTTCGACAACTTAACACATATGTGGGTAAATATTAGTCTGTGTTCATGTTCGTGTTCGTGTGTATGTAAACTTTTTTATTTTATTTTTTGTATATCTCTGTTTTCCTCTGTTTTTCTACTTTGTAATTGACTTATGTAACATATTTCAATGTAATTTCAAAGAAAAATTGTATGTAATTACTGGATTTCACATAATTAGAGTATCTGCGTTTTTCGGGTTATATCGATGCAGATTAACACGCGTTTCATCTCAATTTCGATCATAATTTTGACCTGATTGAAGGTGGTCTTTAAATATTTTTAACTTTTTAATAAATATATGTTCTTGGTGTTGTTTAATTTCTTTCACATTCGGTTTTTACATGTTCTTTCGATTCGATTCAGGGCTTTCACAAGATCGATCCAGGCAAATGGGAGTTCGCGAATAGAAGCTTTTTAAGAGGACAAAGACCCCTTTTGAGGAACATTCAAAGGCGTAAATCGAATCCCACAACGTCTTCAAGCGGTTCTTCAACTAACGAAGAATCTAACATGTTAGTCGAAGCCGAGATAGAAAGATTACACAAAGAGAAAGCCGAAATGATGCAACAAATCATCGAGTTAAAAACTGGAAACCGCGAAACACATCAACATATAGAACTAGTAAACGAAAAACTCGAAGCAGCCGAGCATAAACAGAAACAAATGGTCTCATTTTTAGCTCAAGTGTTTCAAAACCCGACATTCGTGTCTTCCATACGAGGAAACACCGATGAACCACCTCAAATATCGGCTCCAAGAACCGCTCGAAAGTTTGTTAAGCATCAACACATTGGTGGGTCATCAAGAAATGTTGAATTCGGTTCACAACCGGAAGATTTTGACCCGAAAGGGAAAAACGCGGTGGAGGTTGAACCCGAGGGGGCACCCGAGTACTTCTTGGACCCGATTTCGGGTGGGATTGATGACATTGTTGTGAAAGAAGAGGGTATTTGGAGTGATATTGGAAACTATGAGTTGCCGGAGTTGCCACCCGAGTTGACGGATTTGTGGAATTTGGGAACTTCTGGTGGTGAGGATTGGGAGGATTGTGGTATTCGTTTTGATGATGTTGAAAGGGGTGATCAAGATAGTAGTAAGAAAATGGATCCTTAGACTATCCCCATTAGTTTGAAAGGGGTGATCAAGATAGTAGTAAGAAAATGGATCCTTAGAATATCCCCCGTTAGTGACCTTTGTGTAGTTGAGTTCCCACTTGTTAAAATATTATTGGTTGTACTAAAGTTAAAAAAAAAAAAATGAAACCAACGACCAGGTTAGGCCATGGGGTATGGGGCTTGGGTTTGGGCGTGGGTTGGGGGAAAACGCTCAAGCCACCATCCCGGGTGGGCTTGGGATTGGGATTGGGCGTGGCCCTTGGGGCTTGGGTTTCAAGCCAGACGTGGGGCGGGGGAAGTGAGCTGACATGGCGGGCTGTGTATGGCCAAAAGAAAAGAACCGTTGGGCTAGCCGTTGGCCAACGGCTATATTAAAAAAAAAAATCTTCCATTTTTTCACTATAAAACTCACATTTTTCTTCCATTTTTTACCACATTCAACCACATCTTTACTATAAAAAACTAGTCTTAGCGATGAGAGAAGAGATAAAAAACAAATATAAAAGTTATGAAATTTTAATGTTTTTGTAATTTTCTTTATTTAAAAATATTAAAAAAATTAAATTTGTTGTTTTAAATATTGAAATAGCCCGCTGGGTCAGCCCAGCTCCAGCCCACCAAACCCACGCCCCAAACCCCCGCCCCGCCATACCGTGTTGAATGTGGGTTTGCCCATGTCTGCCACCCCATTCCATGTGTCAACCATTACCCAACCCACGCCCCAACCCAAGCCCCACCATACCCCACGGCCTTATTAGTCCTTGCGTAGTGGGCGGTATGCCCGGCGCCATGACCGGAAAACGCCCAGGAACACCAAAACATGGGGCGGTATCAAAGGAAAAAGGGGGGTGTGGCGCGAGATTTATCGCGGCGCCATGGGGGTGCTTTTCAAACCTTGGACCAATCACAAAAAAGCATGGGTTTTTATAATTATTTAATAAAAACGAAAATTAATAATTAGGTATTGATGGGTAGGGGCTTTATGACTACGGGGTTAAAATGCATAACGCCCACCCGCACATGTGGCGCGCCACGTGTCGCATAACGCCCACAAATGGGCGTTATGACTACACATGGCCTTAGAGCAACCTAGGTCATGACCCAAAATCATATCCACTTGTCCAAACATGATTGGTGCACCTTTTTTTATTAACTACTAATTCCCCCCATCAATTTAATTACTTAAATAACTTTATATAATTAATCTTATAAGAAAAACTAAATACACAGTATTTCTTAAAATAATTTTGTGAACATCCCTATATAAATTTTATTAAAATCAGATTTTGTTAAAAAACACATTTTTAATATAAAATAAATATTTATTTATAAAAGTTGGTTTTGCCGGCCCGGCTTGGGTCGGTGGTTGTGTTAATGATAGTTACCTTTCAAAAAAAAATGAAAGAAAGATAAATTAGTTTTTTATTAAACGTTAGTTTGAGTTGGGTTATGAATGTGGATGGTATTAGGGGATTTGATTATTTGAATTTTTATTTTTGGCATATTGAATGAATGGTGATCTTTTTTTTGTTGTTTGTATTCAACTTTGATTTGATTGGAATATTTTGACCGAACTAGTTGGTTTGACTAATTTTGACCAAAATCTTGTTATGATCTTCCAATTTGCAAGATTAAATACAAATATCTTTATCATACAAAATGTACGAATAGGGTGAAAAGATAAAAAAACGTGATAACATTTTCGTAATTATTTACTCGTAGAGTAATTATCAAAATTACTCTACAAATGATATTGTAAGGTAATTTTATAAAATATTATTGTAGGGTAATTTTGATCTTGTAGCGTAATTTTGTAAAGTATCATAATTACCCTACAAATGATATTGTATGGTAATTTTGATCTTGTAAGATTATTTTGATCTTGTAGGGTAATTTTGTATAGTATCATAATTACTCTACAAGTGTATCAAAATTACTCTGCAAGTTTTAAATTACCCTACAATATCATTTGTAGAGTAATTTTAATAATTACCATACGAGCAAATAATTACGAAAATGTCACCGCGTGTTTTTTTTTCTGCTTTTCATACGTTTTGTACGATAAGGCTGTTTGTATGTGAATTTAACTCGTATAGTGTATAGAGGGATTCACGAGTTTCCTAGCTTATAGATCGGGTCGGTTTTCAAAACCATGAACGCTATATCGTGTTAGTAAAAATAAGAAGTTTGACATTTTCGTCTAAATATGTGTAAGATGTTAAAATATTGAGAATTTGATTGATCAACCTCTATTCCAAAGTTATTAATGTGACGTTTACCTATCTGTTAGACCATATGTAATGGGGCTTTATAAGGGCATGAAAGATTTTGATAATGCCCTTACACCATTACTCATGGGCATTATAGGGGCATGAAGAGTGAGGGGCATTTCTAGAATAATGCCCAATAAGAAAGAAAAATTAGGAAACTAATAAATAAAAGGGCATTATGAAGTCTTAACCATTACATGAAACATTATGATGGTGATGTAGCAAAAAATGCCCCTTAAAGGGCATTAACCATTACCCATGGTCTTACATTTAGATGTAAATACATATCTATGTCTTTCCATCTGTGTCACACATTTCTAATTAATTTGAAAAATGACATACCAAATCAGATGGGTTGGTTGGGTTGGTATGACGAGTCAATAGACTCAATACTGGTTTGGTTTGACAGTTTACATGCTTCAACTGACCTAACGTTTTTTTAATCGTTGTTTTTAGAGATAACAAAGAGTGTTTTAGTTCACCTGACGTTTTTTTAATCATTGTTTTTTAGAGATACAAAGAAGATTTGTGAAGATTATACGTGTGGATGTAGATGAGTAACCGTACCAACAAGGAAAAAAATAATAAAGATAAATGACTGGCTTAGTTTATATTAGTTTCAAGTTTTGTTATGTGAACCAAACAATGTTTAAAAAAAAAACCGGTTTTTAAATCTTGGGCTAAAAATGGTTTAACTGATTATACCACACGATTAAAGTGGTTAACTAGTTAACTCGATAATTTCATAAAAATGCAAGTTCAACTTATAAAAATATTCCAAAAGTACATGATGGAATATTAGATTTTAATAATCCAACTATTCGCCGTTGCCCGCCAACAGTCTCAACTTCAAAAATAACAACTGGCAATCTCAACTATTAACATATTGGTCTCCAATGGATCCTGACTAACAGAACCCTAACGTCGTTGGTCTCTAGTCGCCGGGAAAAACGTTTTTGGTTGGAAAACTCCTTTTTTAGCCGTAAAACACAACATTTTCGTCCTAAAACTCTTTGTAACCTTATTACGGACCTTTATGAACCTTTTTCTAGTAAAAACCCCAATTATTGAGGTCGCCGTAAAACTTCTTTTGTGCCGGAAAACTTCTTTTTGGCCGGAAACTCAACTTTTTTGCCGGAAAACTCAACATTTTCGTCCCAAACCTCTTTGTAACATTATATCGAACCTTTAGGAACTTTTTTCTGGCAAAAAAATGTTTTTCCTGCAACTGGAGACTAACGGCGTTAGGATTCTGACAGTCAGGGTCCATTGGAGGCCAATATGTTAATAGTTGGGACTGCCAGTGTTTATTTTTTAAGTTGTGAGTGTTAGCGGCCAACTGCAAATACTTAGAATTATTAAAATCCAATATTCCATGTCATAATAAAAAATAATTCAAAAGTTTATCCATAATAAAAATAATAGTAACCTGAAAGTACTTAATTTTCCAACAAAGCTTTTTAAACAAAAAGTGTACAATATTTTGGGGTGTTAAATACATTAAGTTCATGATGGAATATAGAAGATTGGAAGGTCGTGAGTAGCGTACGTTGAAACTAGGAACGCTAGGTTAATTATTGTAAATACGGAAGGTCGGTTATTATCTTAATATCAAAATTTAATAAAATATAAAAATCAAATTTGAAGATTTTGCAAACTGATTCAACGGTTTGAACCATTAGAACAAACTCAACATGCGGTATATCACAAATACCATATTCTAGTTTTACCGGCCTTTTTGGTACCAGGCCCATGTCCAATGGCGGAGCTTAGTGTAAAGTGGGGGGTGCACCCCCCCCCCTCGAATGTTTCGGTTAGAAGTGTAAAATTTCCTATTTTCCGTCCGAAATTTTTAAAATTATATAGGATTGTCCCCCAATTATTTTGCCTACATATTTATACAATATATTAATTGGGTCTCATGACTTTCCGCCCCCTCGGAAATTTTGTTCAAGCTCCGCCACTGCTCATGTCCAGTATCTGGTTTCATCGGTATTACTGATGATACATACGTGTATTTGACCTGCAACTTCCAACGACTACACTTCGCCTACCTTGTAATCACCTGCAGCTTAGGTTTAAGTGAAGAAGAACAATGGTGGTTTTAATCAGTGATTAGTGATTATTGGCTATTGGTAAATGACGCAGATTTTTAACTGTTTATTTGTCTTGTGGGTTGCACAGTTTGATTTGGAGCAACATTCGTAAAAGATAGAAAGTAAACCACAAATGTTTCTGACGAGTTGCAGGTGAAAACAAATCATCTTCAGCTGGTAAGGAGCTTTTTCAAAATCAACGAGAGAGTGTTTGGGTCACCAGAGACGGTGACGGTTGTGTGGTGATAGTCGGTAGGTGGTGTGACACTTGTGCTCCGTAAACACACACATGTAGGACACTATCTTTTATCAAAGAAACAATGTGTTTTGGTCTCTAAAATTTGTTTATTTTGGTTTTACGATTTCACGTTTTGATTCTAGTTCATTTTCAAGCTTTAAATCGCTTTCTGGAAAGTTATACACGAACTGATACGTAAACGTAATCAGTTTAATGCGGAAAACACTCTGGAATAGTGACATAGGCTTAACATACCTTAAATAACTTTTATATAACTTAGAAATAGGTTTTAAAAGCTTTGGTGTGTCAAAAACAAGTTTATTCACACTCAGGGACTATTTGCGTCAAACTGCGAAAGTCTGCTGATTCACATAGTATCGAACATTCCGGAACTTGATCATAAGTTAAACATTCCCTAAATATCCTTTTCATATCTTATAAATAGGCTTTGAGGTGTTTGGTGCGCAAAAATAAACTTATTTGATCAATAGAGACTAAAAGCGTCAAAAAGTGCATAAGTTTGCATTTTCGCGCATATCTTACGTTCTGAATATACCCGGACATCCAAAAATTTATGTAATCATTAAAATAATTTATTTTAGTGATTGGCATGATAAAATTCCATTCGTCGCGTAATTTGGATCGTTTTTCGCGTCCGTTCGTGTTGCGTCGTAATTAACCGAACAACGCAGTCGTACAACCAAACGAACCGACATCCAAGATTTTTTTGAGCATGTTTCATGTTCCCTATGCTTAAACTTCATTTTTGAGCCTTGAAAATGGGTTAACGCGGTTTAAACGCGTCAAAAATGGCCTAAATGAGTTGTAGGGACCAAAACTAACAATTTTTGAAAGTTTCTGTATCTGGCATATGGTGGCGTCACACCACCACTATATGGCTTTTCCGTGGCACGACGCCACAGCCTCATATGGGCAGAAAACTCATTTTCTGCAACTTTCAGCAATTTTCAGCAACCGACTTGAAGTTCAGGGTCCTTTTTGTAACATTTGCAATACCGTTTGATGGTTTTGGGACACCCCTAGTATTCCAAAACAATGTGACACACTTGTAAGGTCTAGATTGAAGCTCAATTATCGAGGAACGATCCTAACGGTTGTCCAAATCCTATATAAACCCACCATCTTCATCACTTTCACTTGCACATTTGTTCTCAATTTCTTCTCTAAGTTGAAGCTCTCCTTGTGAAGCTTCATACCTGAGAAATTCTGAGTTCAAATATTCCTAGCTTGGACCCTTTGTAAGTTTCTTTCATGCTTGTTATCGTTTTTCAAGCGTGAAAGTCCAACAGTGTTTAACTTTCTGCTTTGACCAGTCTATGGTCAACACAAAGTTCGTTTGAACTTTGCAACGTGAGCGTAATCACGATGGTTATAGTCCCTTGTGACTATACCTACTGATTACCATGTTGATTAGGCATAGTGACGAGTCATAGTTTCGGTCAAAATACGTGCCTATGCGTATTTTGCAACCAAACTATTCTTGGCTATCAAAACCGTTTGTTTTGATATCAAAACCTGTTTTCTAACTTAGTTAAACATGTGTTAACATGTTTAACTCGTCACTTTTAGTTTAGTGCTTGTATAGGGTCATAAGATAAGCGGTCTAAACAACCGCTTAGACTTTCGAACCCGACCCGTTTGGTCGATCGTTAGGATCCGACCAAACATATAATGTGATTTAGATAGCGAAACGGGTGTAATAAAATAAGAACATGGTGGATACGCCGCTGGTACTTCCTATATATAAGTGTTCTTATTTTTTTATTCTTGTAGCGTTATCTGGATCACTTTAGGATTTTGTGTATGATTGTTTCAATGTTCAATTATCCAAATCTTTGTAGAATCTTCCATATCTCTATATGTTGGATTCTTAGAAAGATATCTGAAGTATTATCATGTCTCGTTTATTTGATTTATATAATACTTTCAAAAGTTTTGATTTATTTCAAAACATTTATTATTAATCCTCGATTGGATTTCTAATAACATATCAACAAGTTTTTACGATGATTTAAACAAGATTGCAATGTAAGGCATAAAAATGACTTAGTAATAATCATATTGCCATATACAAACCTATTTTGTCACGAGTTTTCACAATTAAGATTATGTATTGCAAATGCTCAATTTTTGCCATTCTTTGGCTTCAAGATTTATTTTCAATTAACAGTTCTCGTAGCTATTAAAGTATTGCAATACCAAATGTTTTGCCATTTACTTGGCTAATAAAACCTATGTATTCGCCGGCATTTTTATGCTGACTGTTTTTCACATATGTTTCAGGTTTTCGACTGTTCAAGCATGCAACGCATAGGACTGCATACGGGCCTTAGACTTCTAAAACAAAAGAACAATTTCATGTATTCTATGTTTGTAAAACGATGTTAACGATATTGAAACAATTTAGTACCAGTAGTTGTGAGCAATTTGTAACGTGACTCCCTAATATTTCCGCCGCATGTTGTTGTATTACGCGATTGGGGTGTTACAGATTGGTATCAGAGCACTGGTTATAGAGAATTAGTTTATTAGCATGCCTTAAACCTAGTCTATAACCATCTTAGGACCCAAACGTGCGTAGACTTAGGAACTCTTTCCTAAATTCTCATCTTTATTCGTGCCACAACTGCTCTATGATTTACGAATCATCTAACCTTAGGTGATTTATCCTAAACCTTAGGCTTTATACCTCGGGGTATTCCTCAAAATGTTTTCTTAAATGTTTTTGTCAAAATATTTCGCAAACGTGTTTTATCTCAAACGATTTGTATCAAAAGATTTCTTAAAATGTTTTTCCTCAAACGTTTTTCATTGAAATCTTGGGTTTTAATAATGTGAACACATGCAATCTGGAAGGGTGGATGCCTGTACCCTGAGTTTTCTGTCTAAGGCTAGAGTGTTCGTACAAATCCGCATTATCGGACCAGTCACTCTTACCTGGGAACTCTTAGGGTGAGTGTCCACTTATAGGCTAAAGCATGTCTTCGTGAAGCATTATAAAAACCCATCCATCTTGACCCTACCAAACAATTTCTAAACAACCTTTGTAACCCTACTCATTCATGTTACCCTCGGTAATGTGTTTGCTCTTCATAACAATCGAAGCATCCTTCCTTTCCCAATACCATTTCATCATATTACCTTCGGTGATATGTTTGATTCAATACAGTTGGAATGAATCTTATTTCATTTCATGACTCTACGAGATCCTATTTTATTTTCAAAATACTACCTTTGTCTTTTAAAATTTCAAATTTTTACCATTTGGATGAGAATTTTCAAAATTTCAACACAAAGTTTCTTTATTTTAAAATTTTAATTTAAAAACATTTTGTCTTAAAAACAATAAATTTTTAACATGTAAAGAATTTATAATACAAACCATTAACTCGGTTTGTATTCTCTCATCCAAAAATAAATTACCAAAGTTTTATTTTTCAAAACAACTCTTGTTTCAAAACAAAATCCACAACACCATATATTCTAAGTATAAGAACAAGACCAATGAACAAGATTTTACTAGATCAAAGTTTTCACAATACAATAATGTTACAAACTCATAACAATTGGATAAATCTAACTTATTTGGTTTTCTCTATAGCTGAACTTTCGTAATGCCTCCTCGACGAGATGCACAACCTCAAACTAACGAAGAAATCGCAGCCCTTGTCACTCAGCAGATGGCTGCTGTGCTTCCGAACATAGTAACCAAGGTTCATCAGATATACAACAACAATAACAACAACAACGCCCAGTGTAGTTTCAAGACCTTCAATTCAGCCAAACCGCTAAAATTTTCTAGGTCTGAAGGAGCAACCGCACTCCTACAATGGTTTGAAAGTATAGAAAGCACATTCCGCCATGTTCAGTGCCCCAATGGGCGCAAGGTGGATTTCGCCTCGAGTGTGTTTCAAAGGCGAGCACTCACTTGGTGGAATGGTATTATGAGATACCGAGGTGCCGATGTAGCAATGGAACTGACATGGGAATAATTTAAGGATCTTATGAAGAAAGAATTCTGCCCATGAAGCGAAATAAGGGCACTTGAAAATGAGTTCTATTATCTAAAACAGGATAGTGGGGAAAACCGTGCCTACACTGACCGATTTGAACAGTTAAGCCTACTTTGCCCCACTATGGTCACACCTTTGGAACGGGCCATTGAGAAATACATCGATGGTTTACCTGACCCTGTCCAAGACATCGTCACTGGCAGCCAACCTACAACGCTTAGGGAGGCTAAGGAATTAGCCGCTATCTTAACCGACTCACAGGTTAGAAAAGGTAAATTATTTCGACAAGGAGGCAAGAAACAAGACACTGAATTTGTTAACGAGAATTCGAAAGGAACAAAGGCCGAATCTTCTAAAAGTTCTAGGAAGCGCAAGGCTTCAAAGAATTTATCAATTCCTGCACCTGTTCCACTAAACTCAGTACCCTTCAAGGGTTTTTATCGTGGAAAACAACCTCAGTGCAATCATTGTAATTATCATCATGCGTCAAATTCCCCTTGTCGCCAGTGTACAATTTGTGGTTTATTTGGACATCTAACTGTGACCTGTCGTATCCAGAACCGAGCAGCCCCTACTCAGACTCGCCCAAGAGCATGTTTCAATTGTGGTGACTTAAATCATTTCAAGCGAAACTGCCCTAAGCTTGCCAATGTTAATGGAAGAGTATTCAACATCAACGTGGCTCAAACTAATGATCAAGCACTTATGATCATTTGAACCTCTAAATTTCCTGTTATTTTCGAGAACAATGTACATATTTTAACTATGTTTGTAATGACAATATAAATTCCAAGAAGTTTATCTTTTTCTTTGTTATTCAATTTTCAATTTCAAACTCTAATGTGATTGCGCTATGTGTGATTTCAAATTTCATGCTGATTTTGAGGATTCCGTTCTTTAGGAACTAAATCTTATAATATTAGCATAATATAAATTGCACTCAGGTGCATTCGTACGAACCTGGTACACGATCGATACGAGTACTATGAACAAGTTAATACTATTTTATGATCATGACAATACATATATGATTTATTTATCTAATATGTATAGTACATGGTTGTAAATACAAATTGCTTCGTATGTTGATATAACATACTTAATACATTTTTGCTTAGTATGTTAACTTAGCGTACCTAGCACAGGATTCGAGAACATATTCTTGATATGCTTACATTATGATGGTAATGTATGATTAGTATATGTTGCATTCTACTTGTTGGTTAATATGAAACATATATATAAACATTCGTACTAGAACAGAACACCTACTACTGAAATTGTTGTATGCAAAATAAGTAGTATTATCATTGCTAGTATGAAATACGAATCGATTTGACAGATATATTATTGTGACAATGTTTAGTTGATTTAGATTGTAACACTCTACTCGTTTTCATAATATTTTATTATAAACAAAGTCTTAGTATACCAAAATCTTGATTTTTATATCAAACATAAAGAAGTTTTAACCAAGTTAACATCTAGGACAGGTACTACTAGTTTAAGAATCCCAAGACAAAAGAACAAGTATTCAAGAGTCAACTACATAGACATTGATTTGAACATATTAAGTAATCGCGGAAGCTTCAAAATATCGTGTTCGGTTCTTGTAATCGTGCTTGATCGCCAACCGGATTTAGTTCTTCATCACCTAAAGTCAAAACCACACAAAAGATTAGTTTTGACACCTTAAATATAAGTCCGGTTAAGTTACATGCTCAAAACAATGCAAAAACAACAAAATCCATCCATCCTGGATGGTCGCGTCGCGCGACGGAGACCACCGCTGGTGGTCGCGTGCCGCCAGCACCGTCGCGTCGCACGACGGGTTTAATGTTTGGCCGTGACGTAGCGCCACGGCGTGATTTCGACAGAATGTTGTTGCTGATTGCTGTATATCAGTTCAGCATCACAAATTTTCACTTATAAACTTTAAATTATCATAACTTTTGACTCGTAAGTCCGTTTTAGGTGATTCTTTTTCCTGAACGTCTGTAAATTCGTTACCGACGTGCCTATCATAATTACCATACCGAAAATTTGACTTACGGGCCAAACAACTGAAAATCACTATGCATATATTCAACCCACTCTAACTTCACTCATTTTACTACCATTTCACTAGTAAGCCTATGGCGCCTTATACCCAACATCCGGGGCTTACCATCACCCGCATTTTCTTTCCAATTTCATGGTTTAATGCTCTTGTGATTGTTATCGCCATCGCTAACTGTTAAAACATTAGTACTACAATTTACTCCATTATTCGACCCATTGGCTCATCTTATGGAATCCTCCAATATAATGACTACCAAACGGTTTCTTGCCAATTCTTAACCTATTGATTCAAGTGACAAACATGGTCACTAAAATCAACGCAACATCTATTCTATTATATGAATATACATAATTTAATAACAATTCACTTAATGTAACGAATCAAGTTACATACCTTCAAAGTACGCCCTTCAAACGCAAGTCGCCACTGGCTTGTCCACTCGACGCTCCGGTGTCCTTCCCTATAGAGTCCAATCATAACATGTTTAGAACTCTTTTTAAATCATATGTCGCACAATTTGCCGAAACATAACAATTATGCAGTTTAACTTTAAATTTCAGTTTTAAGCCTTCTTTGAGGCAATTATACAAACACTTTAAGGGCAACAATTTACATGATGTATTAGCAAGTTCATAACTTGTCATATAGCCCTATATTTTCATCAATCAACTACCTTACATGAATATTAGCCTCTAGGATTCTGAAATTGCTTCATACATGTCAAATTTCACTAGAACCACCCCCAATTTCCTAGGGTTTATCAAGTTCTACTCCACCCACTAACCACCTACAATGGTGTTCATGAACTTTGCTAGAATTAAGTATGATTTCAACATGTATTTGTCTAGGGTTTACTCCTAGACACTTCAATGTTCCTATTTCACCTATATATCATTCATGCATCCACAGATTTCGGATTCCCTAAATTCATGAGAATTTCAAGTAGAGAATTTTTATCAAATTTTACATACCTTATGATCTCCTTGCAATGGGGATCACTAATCTATGCTCGATTTTCGTTTTCGACTTGATTTGAACCTTCAAATTGGAGGTTTTGACAAGAACTAGGGTTTTGGGGAGCTTAGGATCGCCCCCTGCTTCTGATTGATCTCACCAACACCCACACAAGTGTGTTTTGCGTTAAATTTTTTTATTAATATTAGTTTTCATTTAAACACTTTTGGCCCCTCAACTTTCGTTCTTTATTTGTTTTAACTCTTTAACTACTAACAACTCATCATCTAACTAGGTTAATATCATTCCTAGTTAGTTTATTTTTCTTATTTATTCACAACATTATTGTATTATAAGAATTTGTATTTTCGGGGTGTTACAAGTCCACCCCCCTTAAAAAGGGTTTCGTCCCCGTAACCAGAGTACATACCGAATAGTGTAGGGTAGAGACGTCGCATCTCCTCTTCGGACTCCCATGTAGTGTCCGAACCTTTCCTATGCTCCCACTTGATCTTGACTTGATCGATTTGTTTATTTCGTAAGTGCTTAACCTTTCGATCTAAAATCTCCAATGGCCTTACCGCATAATTCAGGCTATCATCCACCTCGATATCGTCGTAATGGATATAAGTTGTTTCCTCCGCTAGACATTTTCGTAGCTGTGATACATGAAACGTGCCATGTATTCCACTCAACTCTTCCGGTAGCTCGAGGCGATAGGCTACCTTGCCAACCCGTTCAATGATTCTAAATGGCCCAATAAACCTCGGGCTTAGTTTCCCTCTCTTTCTGAACCTGATAACGCCCTTCCATGGGGAAACCTTTAACATAACCATGTCGCCTATCTGAAATTCAATCGGTCTTCGTCTTTTATTGGCATAAGACTTTTGCCTATCTTGGGCTGCTTTCAAATGGGCTCGTACCACTTCAATTTTCTCATTAGTGGCTTGGACAACATCTTTATGGGCCAGTTCACGTGGTCCCACTTCACCCCAACACACCGGGGTTCTGCACTTCCTACCATATAGCATCTCGTAAGGTGCCATACCAATTGTTATACGTAAATTCGGCCAAAGGTAGATAAACATCCCAACTTCCGTCGAAGTCGATGATACATGCCCGTAACATATCTTCTAGCGTTTGTATTGTTCTTTCACTCTGCCCATCCATCTGAGGATGGTAGGCGGTGCTAATGAAAAGTTTCGTTCCCATTTGTTCTTGAAAATCTCGCCAAAAGTTTGAAGTAAACCGGGTATCTCTATCCGACACAATAGATACCGGTACTCTGTGACGTGCCACTATTTCGTTTGTATATACCTCGGACATCTTTTCTGAAGTATATGTCTCACGTATAGGAATAAAATGAGCACTCTTCGTTAGTCTATCCACAATCACCCATATAGCGTCGAATCCCCGAATCGTTTTAGGTAGTTTGGTCAATAGGTCCATAGTGATATGTTCCCATTCCCAAACCGGGATCTCCAAAGGTTGCAGTTTTCCATATGGTTTCTGGTGTTCCGGTTTGACTTGTAAACAAGTCAAGCATTTCTCCACGTATTTTACTACATCCCTCTTCATTCCGGGCCACTAATAATTTTGTTTCAGATCATTGTACATCTTGGCCGCACCCGGATGAATAGAATATCGGGATTTATGAGCTTCATAGAATAGAAGCGTCTTAACCCCACAAGAATTTGGAACCCATATTCTTCCGGATCGAGTCTTCAACCCGTCCTTTCCATCCGACAAATCTTTTAACTGTCCGATTATTCTTTCCTTCTTCCAGTTCTCCTCTTTCACTGCTTCTACTTGTGCTTCTCGGATACGTTCAAGTATGCCCGAGGTCACAACAAGCTGCATCGACCTTACTCGTATTGGGACATAATCCGCTTTTCTGCTCAGGGCATCCGCCACCACATTTGCCTTTCCGGGGTGGTAATGTATTTCACAGTCAAAATCTTTCACCGTTTCTAACCATCGCCTTTGTCGCATATTTAGCTCCGTCTGATCGAAGAAATATTTTAAGCTCTTGTGATCGGTAAATATGGTGCACTTTACCCCATATAAATAGTGCCTCCATATTTTTAACGCAAACACCACCGCAGCCAATTCGAGGTCGTGCATGGGATATTTCTTTTCATGTATTTTCAGTTGCCTCGAGGCATAAGCTATAACTTTGCCCCGTTGCATCAAAACGCATCCGAGCCCCGATAGTGAGGCATCCGAATAAACCAAGTCTTCGACCCCGTCCGGTAATGTTAATACCGGAGCTTGAGTTAACTTCTCTTTTAGCGTTTGAAACGCTCTTTCTTGTTCGGCACCCCAAATTAACTTTTCCTCTTTCCGGGTTAACTTAGTTATCGGCGACGCAATCTTGGAGAAATCTTGAATGAATCTCCTATAGTATCCCGCAAGCCCTAAGAAGCTTCTTATTTCTGAAGGATTCTTCGGGGGGCTCCATTTTGACACGGCCTCTATCTTTGAAGGATCTACCAATATTCCATCGGCGCTTATGATATGGCCGAGGAATTGCACCTCTTGCAACCAGAAGGCGCATTTTGAGAATTTCGCATACAACCTTTCTTTCCTGAGTGTCTCTAACACCTCTTATAAGTGGCGTGCATGTTCTGCTTCACTTCTCAAGTATACCAGAATATCGTCAATAAACACAATTACCGATTTATCCAGCATCGGCTTGCAAACCCGGTTCATGAGGTCCATGAAAGCCGCGGGTGCATTTGTCAGCCCGAATGACATCACGAGGAACTCGTAATGTCCGTATCTCGTGCGGAAAGCCGTCTTCGGTACATCCTCTTCCTTGACTCTTAGTTGGTGATACCCCGATCTAAGGTCAATTTTTGAAAACCAGTTCGCACCTTGTAATTGGTCGAATAGATCGTCTATTCTCGGAAGCGGGTATCGATTCTTTACCGTGAGTTTATTTAACTCCCGATAATCGATACACATGCGCATGTTTCCGTCCTTCTTTTCACGAATAGCACGGGCACGCCCCAAGGAGACACACTCGGCCTTATGAATCCTTTATCGAGCAAGTCTTGAATCTGCGACATTAATTCTTGTAATTCCGATGGTGCAAGTCGGTATGGTGCTTTTGCTGTGGGTTTCGCGCCCGGAACTAATTCAATTCCGAACTCCACCTCCCGCTCGGGCGGCATTCCCGGTAAATCATCCGGAAATACTTCTTCAAAGTCACGTACCACTGGTACGTCTCCAGTCTTCAGTAATTCTTTCTCGGGCTCATTCGCGTATATCATAAATGCTTTACATCCATGCCTCATGTGCTTGTGAGCTTTCATCATCGAGCATATTATAGGATTGCCTCCCTTTTCGCCATAGATTGTAACGTGTTTTCCGCTCGGAGATGTTAGCTTTATCTCCTTACGGAAACACACGACCTTTGTGTGGTGTCGAGATAGCCAATCCATCCCTACCACCACTTGAAACTCTACCATAGACATCGTAATTAGATCTATCAAGTATTCCTCATCATCGATACTTAATTTGCAGCTTTGACAGACATCACACACTATGAAACTTTTATTATCTCCTATCTCAACCTCTAAAGGCATAGGTAATTTTGTCAATACAAATGAAGGATGTCGAATAAATCCATGTGAAATAAAGGATTTATTCGCACCCGTATCAAATAATACACGTGCAGGGATCGAGTTTATTGCGAATATACCTGAGACCACATCGGGTTCTGTCTTTGCTTCAACTGTTGTAAGTTGGATAGACCTAGCCTTCGCCTTTGGAGCTTCCATTGGAGATTCTTTAGTGTCTCTCTTTCCAACCAAATCTGGGCATTCGGACTTTTTGTGGCTGGGCTGATAACATTTGTAGCAAACCGAGACTTTACCCGGGCATAGCGACGCCGTGTGCCCCGTTTTACCACATATGGGGCACGGTTTGTCTTTGAAATGGCACTCTCCCTTATGCCCTTTTCCACACACTTTACAACTTGGCGACCGGGCTTTAGCATCCACTTTCTTTCCCGATTCCACAGTTCGAGCTTTCTTTGTAGGGCTTGGATTCACATCCTGTGCCCTTCGCTCACCCCTTTCAACTTGTTTCTTCAACTCGATTTCCCGCTCCCGGGCGGTGTTGATAATTTCTGTAAGGGTTTCATACTTTAAGGGAGTCATGAGCTCCCGGTATTCAGCACTCAGCATGTTGTAATAGTAGTATATCTTCTGCTCTTCAGTGGTGACTAACTCGTCACAGAATCTCAGTTTATCCATAAAGATACCCGTGATTTTATCAATTGATTCTCCTTTTTGTCTTAACTGGATAAATTCTACTTTGATCCTGTTGATAACCGCCTTGGGACTATGGTGCTTAAGGAATGGCACCTTAAACTCGTCCCATGTCATAACTCTTGCCGCCTCGGCTCCTATCTCCTTCTTTTTATTGTCCCACCAATCCTTGGCTTGACCCCTTAATTGACCCGTTCTGTAAGCAACAAAATCACTCACGTCACAATGGGTCCTTTCAAACACCCCTTCAACGTCGCTCAGCCATCTTTGGCAAATTATCGAGTCAACCTCCCCGTTGTAGATTGGCGGTTTACACGCCATAAATTCTTTGTACGAACATCCTTTATGTTCTCCTGATTTCTCTTTCATAAGGTTGACATTATCTTCCAACCTTTTAACTCGTTCTTCAACTAATGATAACACCGTGGTTTGAATTTTGTCTATGAACCCGGATAGACTACCCTCAATTGCCTTTCCCACTTCTTCGGCAATTATTTCTTTCATTTGTTCGGTGCTTGTCGGCACCGGATCATCGTCATTCCCTTCCGACATCTAGAAACTGAAATGTTTACGTCAATTATTAAACATCTCATTTATAACATAACTTTATTTGCTTTGGTTTAGCCAAGTTCGTAACTTGCTTTAACCGTTCACATTTGGTGCACTTTCCGGGTTTGAGTGTGTTAACACGCTCTTCCCATGCACATTAACTCACATCTCGTTTCTTACATAAGATAAAATCTACTAACAAAAATAATTAATTCTTACCGGACGATCAATCAAGCTTGAACCGAACACTTTGTTGACAATCTTAAGCTCTGATTACCAACTTGTAACACTCTACTCGTTTTCATAATATTTTATTATAAACAAAGTCTTAGTATACCAACTCTTGATTTTTTATATCAAACATAAAGAAGTTTTAACCAAGTTAACATCTAGGACAGGTACTACTAGTTTAAGAATCTTAAGACAAAAGAACAAGTATTCAAGAGTCAACTACATAGACATTGATTTGAACATATTAAGTAATCGCGGAAGCTTCAAAATATCGTGTTCGGTTCTTGGAATCGTGCTTGATCGCCATCCGGATTTAGTTCTTCATCACCTAAAGTCAATACCACACAAAAGATTAGTTTTGACACCTTAAATATAAGTCCGGTTAAGTTACATGCTCAAAACAATGCAAAAACAACAAAATCCATCCATCCTGGACGGAGACCACCGCTGGTGGTCGCGTGCCGCCAGCACCGTCACGTCGCACGACGGGTTTAATGTTTGGCCGTGGCGTAGCGCCACGGCGTGATTTCGACAGAATGTTGTGCTGATTGCTGTATATCAGTTCAGCATCACAAATTTTCACTTATAAACTTTAAATTATCATAACTTTTGACTCGTAAGTCCGTTTTAGGTGATTCTTTTTCCTGAACGTCTGTAAATTCGTTACCGACGTGCCTATCATAATTACCATGCCGAAAGTTTGACTTACGGGCCAAACAACTGAAAATCACTATGCATATATTCAACCCACTCTAACTTCACTCATTTTACTACCATTTCACTAGTAAGCCTATGGCGCCTTATACCCAACATCCGGGGCTTACCATCACCCGCATTTTCTTACCAATTTCATGGTTTAATGCTTCTGTGATTGTTATCGCCATCGCTAACTGTTAAAACATTAGTACTACAATTTACCCCATTATTCGACCCATTGGCTCATCTTATGGAATCCTCCAATATAATGACTACCAAACGGTTTCTTACCAATTCTTAACCTATTGATTCAAGTGACAAACATGGTCACTAAAATCAACGCAATATCTATTCTATTATATGACTATACATAATTTAATAACAATTCACTTAATGTAACGAATCAAGTTGCATACCTTCAAAGTACGCCCTTCAAATGCAAGTCGCCACCGGCTTGTCCACTCGACGCTCTGGTGTCCTTCCCTATAGAGTCCAATCATAACATGTTTAGAACTCTTTTTAAATCATATGTCGCACAATTTGCCGAAACATAACAATTATGCGGTTTAACTTTAAATTTCAGTTTTAACCCTTCTTTGAGGCAATTATACAAACACTTTAAGGGCATCAATTTACATAATGTATTAGCAAGTTCATAACTTGTCATATAGCCCTATATTTTCATCAATCAACTACCTTACATGAATATTAGCTTCTAGGATTCTGAAATTGCTTCATACATGTCAAATTTCACTAGAACCACCCCCAATTTCCTAGGGTTTATCAAGTTCTACTCCACCCACTAACCACCTACAATGGTGTTCATGAACTTTGCTAGAATTAAGTATGATTTCAACATGTATTTGTCTAGGGTGTAACACCCCGTGTTTTCGAGAAGTCAAAGTCAAAGTCAAGGTCAAAGTCAACAACCGATTTCGCGCGATTTGACTAGTAGTGAATTTCTTTTATGTATTGTATTATGTGGAGTAAGTGTCAATAATTACAATAATCAACGTATGATTTTCGCTATCTAATTGATTTACGACTGTGAACTATAGGAAGTAACAATGCGATAAAGTTAACTAAGCGGTAATCAAACTATGCTAATCAAATCGACATCGAATCGCAACTCGAACTACGCATTTTGGTTAATTGTTATACGTGTGTGTGTGCCTTATGTGTTACTTGTGCATGTTTAATTTATGTTATGTGTGGAAATCGAACGAAATCAAATCGAAACTCGAAACGCAATCGAACTCAATCGAAATCGAACTATGATAATTAGTGGAGAAGAGATAGTGCAAGATATGAATAGTTGGGACTAAAAGTAATTTGACTAGGAAACTCTATCGTATTCGCACCACTCGCAATCGAAATCGAATCAGCAAAAATTGTCGCGTCAAACACCCGAACCAAGTGCCATCCGACCGGATAGCCATCCGACCGGGCTGCCACTTGGTCATGGTGCCAAGATGCCATCCGACCGACCCACACTTTCCCCTTTTGGAATCCTATAAATACCCATGTCACTTTCATTCTTTCTACTTTTGGAAACCTCTGTCCGACCAGCACGCTCAGCTCATCTTTTCTTCGATTTCTCTCGATTCCGGTAAGATCTCACCCTAAATTTTGTACTTTCTTGATCTACACGCACCTCTACACCTTTCTATCTTTTGAATCTTAACTTTTAACCGTGAAATCACTAGATTTGAGGTGTTCTAAGATGACGTCATCATGAGTTCTTGAAAAACTTCATGTTTTGGCCTCCATCCATCAAGAACAACTTAGATCTAACTGATTTCCACACCAATGAACAAAGATCTATGCTAGATCTAAACACATTCATGGTGAAAAAGGATTGAAAGATGGTTTCTAACTTTCCTTCAACTCTTTTACACTCAATGCACTCAAAACCGATAGAATCGGACCTTGTCCTAGCCTCCTACTCATTCTTAGTGTTGCGCTAGTTCAAGATCTGGATTCTACTCACGAGACCACCACCGATTTCGGGTTAAACAAGAACGACCGTCTTGAACCGGTTAACTGGCCGAACTAGGGTGATTCCTAGTCGATCAGGTCACTTGGGACAAGATAGGATTCTGTTGGTTAACACATGTCAAAACGTCTCGATAAAACTACAAACAAACGAAACAACCAAGACGGAGCAACCAGGACGGAGTGCTATCTGACCGGATTACTGTCCGAGCGGATAAGCCACCCGAACGGTTTGCCATCCGAACGGATCACACCTTGGGTCCCACACTTAACCAACCTTATCTAAAGTTTGAGTATTGAATGAATTGCCGTCCGATCGGATTACTCTTCGGATCATGAGATACTAGGACTTTAAAGACTTAAACAATTTTCAACATGTTCATTAACAGGGTTGCCACCCGGACGGATGGATATCCGACCGGGTGACACTCTTGCTATGAATTTGTTCCCACTAAGTAACCTTATCATTAGAGTCGTCGTCCGACCGGACTACCGTCCGACCGGATGACCATCCGAGCGGATTGTCATCCGCACGACCGACCATCCGATCGACCAACTTGAAGGATAAAGATACTTCAATGTTTTCAAAATGCTACAACGAAAACTTCAAAGGACAAGCCATCATACACAAACACATCAAAGGAAGAAACAATCCACTCGAATAGTCATCCGACCGGACAACCTATCCGACCGGATGACCATCCGAACGGATTATCATCCGCACAAACAAGTCGTCCGATCGGATTACCATCCGACCGAACTGTTGTCCGAGCCATTGATACTTTGCACCGTTTTACGCGTCACTTATCGTTATTCTATCAAACTATTCAGGCTAACCTTACTCGCTAAGCGCTCCCTTCAATCCATTCATCGCTATGAGTATACTCGGTCCCTTTTTGCTTTACGCACTTTTGGGTGTTACATACGTTACGAATATTCAAATCACAATCAACACACTACTCATACTATTTGAACGATAACCGTTAATGCATGTTATACGTGGCTTATGAATGCTTGTTTGTTATGTTTACACATGGAATGTTGTCCACCTGCCTTAGCAACGATAGTACTATAGTTTGGACTCAGCACCTGTTCACAGGGGTTGTTAAGGATAATTACTTGCATGGATTACGGTGGTAATCATGTATTGCGAACTGCCTTTGGCAGTCAACCCGCAGTCATTGGTATCGATGGATCTATGTCGATAACTAACGTGCTTCATTTCTCTATGTGTACGTGCTGGTTATACGTAAACGAAATTCGAACTCTATATGCTATTATCAAACTTGTATGCTCACCTTTACACTATGTGTATTGACTTTTACTTTAACGTATGTGACAGGTGCTTAAGTTGTTTCTATGCTTAGCTTGCTGGTGATGAACTTGAGGCTAGGGAAGGAGTCCTAGAAACCAATAAACAATTTAACTATTTTTGTAAATCTGAGTTGTCGGAACAGAACTACTTGACTAGATTTGTCTGTAATAATTGGTTTTCCTTTTAAGACATGGTATGGGACATGTTACTTAAAATTAATTGGTAATGATAATTGTTATGGAAACTTCTGGACAATCTGTTTCGCTCAGTGCCATGCCCCGATGTTTCCGCCATCGGTTGGGGTGTGACATAGGGTTTACTCCTAGACACTTCAATGTTCCTATTTCACCTATATATCTGTTAGGATCTTCGGCTCTCATGATAGTGTTTGTTTGTTTAAAATGAATGATCAACGAATATGAAAATATATTAGGTGCAGCGGAAATGAAAACAAACTTTGTAAACACAATCAAAGGAGAAAATAGTTTGATAAACAATTGCTTCACATAGAGTCAAAAGATTACAAATCAAAGCAAAAGATTACAGACATGCTTACAAACTATACTCCCCCTCAGCCTGATGCCCCAAGGTTGGTTGCACACAAGATGAAAGGATTAGACATGAGGAGAAGAACCCACTCAGTCAATCAAATGTAACAATACAGGGTACTGTTACATTTATAGGCAAACCAAACCACTGAGGTATCTCAGCTGACGTCACCATGAAAGCGACGTCTAACAGCCTAACAACCTGTATCTACTGTCCTTACACAAACACTGCTAACCTAACCACTGACTATACATAAAATAAACAATTCACTAAACAACCGCTCTCCCTTTATGTCAGTGCTTTACTCAAGGTTGATCAGTCCTTGACTAGGCAGTGCTTTATCATCAGTAGATAGGACCAGCAGTGTTGGATACTTCAGGGTGTTGATCAGCAGTTGAAGGACCAGCAGTAGTTGTATCTGAACAGCGCATAAAGACCATCAGTTGTTATAAATCACTTTCAAGGGGAGAGCAAAGTGTAAACTGCTGCTTATTGTGAATCCACTGTTGTGACCTGGTTTTGGCTTTACATTATCTGTTCCTCTGGTAGGGTTCAATCCCAACAATCTCCCCCTGGAACAGATAATGCCAAAACCTGTCATTATTCTGGATCTTTATTCCTCATCAGAAGTTCCCTTGCTTGTCTTTTAAATTCTTTTTCAAACTCTTTGGAACTTATATCATCTTCATCCCGGCACAGTGTAAGTTCAAGGAGATCCTGCAAATCTTGAACACTAAGGCCTAGTGCTTCTTTCCTTGATATGTACTTCACATCTCCATTGGATCTGACTATAGTCAATACGTGGGTCTTTTGGTCAGACATCCACTTTAGTACTTTTGAACCCAATGGATTTTTCGGGAGAGGGTTATTTGTAGATGAGTTGAGAGATAATGGCCTTGAAAACACCTGCAGACTTTCAGACATTCTTTTGAAAGCTTCTTCAATGACTTTGTCTGCTGCAGCTATATCTTCTGCAGTTTCTTGTTCAATAAGTTCTTGTCTTTCAACTTCTGTCTTGTCTTTTGCAGTGTTTGGAGACGCAGGTTTGTTTAATACCTTCTTAAAAAGGTTTTGAAGTCTTGATGAGCTGTCTTCATTCAGACCCATTTTTAAGATGGCGCCCTTGAGATACTCTGCTTCTTTTTCTACTACCTCTTCTTCAGTCAGCTGTTTGCCTTCAACTTGGTTTGACACAAGAGTAGAACTGTCTGCTGATTTTAACATTGTTATGAGGTTTTCAATTTTCTGTTCAAGCTTCATCATGTGTTCTCGCTTCTTTGAGGTGCTTGAAACAGTTATCTTTCTTTTCTTTAGCCTTTCATAGGCTTCATCGGTCTGCTGTTTTGACCATTTTGATATGGCTTCAGCAGTATCCATTTTTGCATCCACCAGCTCCTTTTTCTTTCTCTTATATTCAGCGGTTAAGTCAGCAATGAGCTTTTCATATTTTCTCCAGTTAGGAGCATTCCTTTTCTTCGTAGGATCATTCTTAATCTTCTCAATCCTTTCTGCCTCACGCTTAAGAGCTACTACTGGCCATTCTTTGAACTGTTGTTCTTCAGCAGGATAGAATTTCTCTTTCATGATGTAGGCTAGATATTGTTTTCTTAACTCTTTCTTTTGATCAGCCTTTTCTTTGTTTAGGTCTTGTGCAAACTCTTCTATCTGCTTTACTTTTGTGAAGTAGAACTCCAGTCTTTTAGCAATGCCATCTTCGCTTAACCGTTCTTTTTCACTCTCAACTTTAGCTCTTAGTCTTGCTTGCCTTGCCTTGATTTTGAGGTAATCATCCATATCATCTGGTGGCATGTAGCCTATGAGTGAGGAGAATCTCCTTTTTGAAGGATCTTCTTCTGTATAGAATTGCCTCATCTCATTTTTGATGGCTTCAAGTTCCAGTGGATATTGTGCAGCATTAGGATCATGTATACCCTCATCGGCAGGTATTGGCTTTCTTTTTCTGTTGAAGAGCTTTGGCTGTGAAGTAGGAGAGGTGAGAGCAGTGGTGGATGACTGACTAACAGCTGTTGAAACAACTGGTGTCTCAACATCTGCTGTCATTACAACTGCTGATATGTCAGCAGTTGTCTTCTGCTTTTGAGCAGGGGATGGAAGTGGTGAGGTAGTTTTTGATGGTGGTGATGGTGGTGGTGAATCATCATCTGATATGAGATTCCTTCTCCTTTTTACTGAAGAAGGAGCAGATGATGTTTTGGGTGGATCAGTGGTGGTAGATTGGATAACAGTGGTTTGTGATAGTGATTGACTGACAGTGGTTGAAACAACTGGTGTTTCAATCACTGTTGCCATTACAGCAGATGTTGTAACATCTGCTGTCTTCTGCTCTATGGCAGGAGGCAGTGATGATGGTGTGATTGTAGATGATGGTGGTAGAGCAGTAGTTGTGGTGGTGTGTGTTGAAAGTGTGTGTGTTGATGACATGGCCAGCTGTTTGGCTACTGATAGCAGTTTTTGAAACTACTGGTGTATCAGCTGTTTGACTAACAGGTTTTGAGACCTGCTTTTCTTTTTCTTTTTCTTTTTCAGGTTCAATATGAAGGCCATGTTCTATTCCCTTCTTCTTCATTTGCTTCATTATCTCCCCCTTTTTGGCATTATCTGCAAGGGGATCATCAAAGAATAGTAAAGTTGAGGGAGCCTTGCCAGTGGCAGTTTGGATACTGGCCTTAATAGCCTTGATATCTGCTTGAGTGTCCTTGAACCTTGATTCCATCATGTTGGACAACATTTGTACTTGAATAGCATGCTTTTGAGCAGCCATTTGTTGCTGTTTTTCAAGCATGGGTTGGAAAATATTCCAAAGCTCATTTGCAGCAGGTGCTTGTTGTGGAGCAGGTGCTTGAGCAGGAACAGCATTGGATTGTGCTTTCTGAGCTTTTAAAATCTCTTGCACCATCTCCTTTATTTCAGAAACTGATTCTTCAAGTTTTTCCACTCTGCCCGTCAATTCCTGATATCTTGAATCATCACCCATTTTACTAGGATCATCTGAATCCCCACCAGTAGTGGTTATATCAATGTTTGACTTAGGAACTGAGTCCCAAAATTCACCCATTGATGCCCCTTGTTCTTGGTACTGGGGACTTCTTTCTTCAGCACTCGATAAACCTTTGATGGTACCAGTGGTTAGATCTAACTCACTGGTGGTTACCGAAGTTGCCATGGAAGAAATTGCCTTCAAGGGAGTCTTACTTATGAAACAACTGTCCAACTGAGGATCTGTTGATCCACCAGTTGTAGTTGCTGCTCCACTTGAACTACCACCGAGAGTTACTTGTAACTCAGGGGGTGTAACCTCCTCAATTGTTGCTGGGATAGCAGGGGTAGTAGCATCAGACCCAGTCACCTGTGGGGGTATACTCTCAGTGACAGGTGATAGAGAGGAACTGGTTTGTGTCTGAGCTATAGCAGCTGCATGCAACAAAGGTAGTATGGATTGTGGCATTATTATTAGTGAGGGGATGGGAGTTGAAAGAGACATGTCCTTGGGATCAGGACTGAGGAAGATGGATCCGAGTGGATTCAGAGCTTCATATTGTGGTGTCCCTGTGCTTACAACCTGATCCTTTTGTGAGGATGCAGGAGGAGTTTCAGGCATGGGTTGAGATCTTTCTTCCAACTGCTGTGAGGAAGTAGCAGCAGTGGTTTGTGGTGACTTTTGTGTTGTCACAGGCATTTCCTCTGGGATCTCATCTTCCAGAGTTGCCTTTGTTTTAGGTTTGGTGGGTTTTCTGGATGTTTTTCTTCTGGTCTTTTTGGTTATGTCAGGTGTGGGTTTCAAAGCAGTGGTTGTGTTGCTTTGATCACCTGGAGCAGTGGGCTCAGCAGCTGATACCTGAGGAGCAGTTGTAACCACTAAAATCTGCTCAGGTACCCCTGCTTTTGTTTTTATTGGTGCCATCATTCTTGAAAATGTTTCTTTTGTTAAGCCTTTTATTTGACAATGAACACCTTGTTTGAGCAAATTTACATTTTCCTTTTCAAATTTTTATTCAAAATAGTAACTCAAAAATCTTGGAAAAAGTAAAAATCCTTTACTTTCAACGTTTTTCACCATGTCATTGAAAATCTTCTGGGAGTAGTTATAGTCCTTATTATTCAAAATAGCGTAACCCAGGCATTGAATTTTTAATGGTATTTCGTTAAAAGATGTTGTTTTATTCGAAACACACATCAGAAGTGTGTGAAATAAAAACCTAGGTGCAAAAGGGAAATAACCTTTTTGTAAGGTATCTACCTTTGATTCTTCTGCATATCCCCTTTTTACGAAATCAGTTTTCATCTCGGCTTTATCAAAAGAGATTTTACCTTCCTGATCGTCAAGATTAAAGACTTCGGAGATTGATTGTGGTGTGATTCGAATCACTTTACCCTGTAACGAGGAGTTAATGGCTATGACTTTATCGTCTTGTTTTTCAAGCGTCGCCTTTTTCCAAAACTCTCTCTGGGTTTGAAGATAGATGGGAGCATTTGCTGTTAACAAAGTTTTGTACTTTGATGCAGATAATGTATCAATGATGGTGTCAAAGGTGTGATTATCAGTAGGTTTTGTGAGTAAACCCAGATAGTTGTGAGATTGTTTGTATGGTATTTCGATGGGTTCTTCGGTCATTTGAGCGACCTCATTTGAGGGTGGTGGTGATTTAGGTTTTGATTTTGACTTCGACTTTGATTTCGTCATTTTTGCGGAGAAGAATGAAGAATGATTTAGAAGATTTTGAGAAGAAGGGTTGGAAACTGCTTTCTGAAGAGAATTTTGGAATTCAATTCGTCAGTGTAAAACCCTGTTTGGGGTTTAGAGCAGGGTTTTATTTAGAAAAAAAATGATCGCTGATGTGGCAGCGGTTATTACGATCTGAGGGCTAAAAACTGACCACGTGTCAAACACTGATGAAAAGGATGAAGTATGGAGAATAGTTGTTTTAAGGGCCACTGACGTATCAAGCATCAGTGGTTACAACGGTAAAAATTTTGGGCAGTGGATGATTTTTACTATCAGTGGATAGCATATCAGTGGATAAGTCACTGATTTTGAACATCAGTGCTTTTCAAGAAAATGAGGGATCAGTGGATAACTTTCAGCAGTGGACAGTGTTTAGAGATCAGACGTTGGAATAAAACAGTGGTTAGGGTAAATGATACATATCTGAAGAGCAAGTATTCCAGCAACTGTTTTGAGAATGTTCATTCAAGGTTTTACCACATGTCAATTTTGAAGGACAGTGGTTTAGTACCCCAGATGACGAAAACTTTTTGCTAAGGCAACACATTTTCGTACAATATTCAATTAAAACATGAGTACCCTAGTATTTCAAGCACAGTTTACAATCAACCTTTGATAAAGATTTTAGGAGCAAAACTGAGTATGACATGACCCTGACATATAAATATACCATTTCCTTTTGACCCATTTAAGAGGACAGTGATACCAACAAAAATAAGGTATTACATCCTGACAGGAACTGAAACTATTGCTAAACAAAAACAAGCAAAATTTCCAAATATATTATTCCAAAAAAATGAATAATATATCCTGGTTATTCGAGAAAATCCCTTTAAAAAATGGTTAAAGGATTTTCTGAGAACAGCATCAAAAAGAATCTGGTATAATTTCAATAAAATACATAATCATATCATTCTCAAGTTTTTGGAAATGGTCAGTGGTTTTGACAATAGAGGTAGGAAAACTTTGAACACATTTTGACCACTGTTTGGTACCATTTTCTTTGTCAGTTGATTGCAAACATGATCCTCTTTATAATTCATTCACTGGAATCAAAAACCCTTTACTGAACAGGTGAATGCACATAGTTGCTCAATGACCATTATTACCCTACACTTTGACTCATCAGTGTTTTATGTTTATACTCTTTTCTTCTGACTTCAGAAGTTTTGAGATGAACACACTTCTGAGTTTTAGTGAATTTTCTTAATGTATTTTAACATAGTTGATTTTGTCCTTTTGAGGAACTCAACCTGTTTTCAACACATAAGATTTGAATGACTAAAGTTTTAATTCCCCTCTTTTTATATTACCAGAAACACTAATGTTTTATGAACATAGGTTTTTGTTGATCTGAGGTTCATACTTTAGCATTTTAATAAGGTGACATCACAATTATCATAACAGCAATTGAAATCAATTTTGAAAACATGAAATAATCCCATAGTTTAACAGATATGTTTTCAGATCTGAAAACTATGAGTGACTTGTGCATGAATTCACTTGTTGAGTGAAATTTGTGTGTCATATGACATCTTGGTTGATTTACAGAGTTTTTGATTAACCATTTTGAACATGATTTACTCGATACTCTGTTTTTCAACAAAATACAACCAACCTTAGTATCAATGAATTTTGAGCCGAAATGTTATGTCAATTTGACTGTTAAATCGAAATTGACTGTCCAGGCTCTGATACCAATTGTTAGGATCTTCGGCTCTCATGATGGTGTTTGTTTGTTTAAAATGAATGATCAACGAATATGAAAACATATTAGGTGCAGCGGAAATGAAAACAAACTTTGTAAACACAATCAAAGGAGAAAATAGTTTGATAAACAATTGCTTCACATAGAGTCAAAAGATTACAAATCAAAGCAAAAGATTACAGACATGCTTACAAACTATACTCCCCCTCAGCCTGATGCCCCAAGGTTGGTTGCACACAAGATGAAAGGATTAGACATGAGGAGAAGAACCCACTCAGTCAATCAAATGTAACAATACAGGGTACTGTTACATTTATAGGCAAACCAAACCACTGAGGTATCTCAGCTGACGTCACCATGAAAGCGACGTCTAACAGCCTAACAACCTGTATCTACTGTCCTTACACAAACACTGCTAACCTAACCACTGACTATACATAAAATAAACAATTCACTAAACAACTGCTCTCCCTTTATGTCAGTGCTTTACTCAAGGTTGATCAGTCCTTGACTGGGCAGTGCTTTATCATCAGTAGATAGGACCAGCAGTGTTGGATACTTCAGGGTGTTGATCAGCAGTTGAAGGACCAGCAGTAGTTGTATCTGAACAGAGGATAAAGACCATCAGTTGTTATAAATCACTTTCAAGGGGAGAGCAAAGTGTAAACTGCTGCTTATTGTGAATCCACTGTTGTGACCTGGTTTTGGCTTTACATTATCTGTTCCTCTGGTAGGGTTCAATCCCAACAATATCATTCATGCATCCACAGATTTCGGATTCCCTAAATTCATGAGAATTTCAAGTAGAGAATTTTTATCAAATTTTATATACCTTATGATCTCCTTGCAATGGGGATCACTAATCTATGCTCGATTTTCGTTTTGGACTTGATTTGAACCTTCAAATTGGAGGTTTTGACAAGAACTAGGGTTTTGGGGAGCTTGGGATCGCCCCCTGCTTCTGATCGATCTCAGCAACACCCACACAAGTGTGTTTTGAGTTTAATTTTTTTTATTAATATTAGTTTTCATTTAAACACTTTTGGCCCCTCAACTTTCGTTCTTTATTTGTTTTAAATCTTTAACTACTCACAACTCATCATCTAACTAGGTTAATATCATTCCTAGTTAGTTTATTTTTCTTATTTATTCACAACATTATTGTATTATAAGAATTTGTATTTTCGGGGTGTTACATAGATGATAGTTCGACCTTATTATTTGTTTACCCTCGCTTAACAAGAGGAGCTATGTGGACCATGCGACGAAACGAGTAATTATGGGTGCACACTTAATTATGAGATTCGACGCATGAGAATCATAGTAAGCCTTGTTAAGTATGGTGGCATAAAATCTAGAATGATCAAGGAAACGGGAGGAGTATAATGCGATAAGAACATGGTGGATACGCCGATGGTACTTCATATATATAAGTGTTCTTATTGTGTTATTATTCAGAACGTTGCTGAGATCATTTGGTGATTTTATGTTATCTTGGACTATTATGTGTTTAATTGTTATTTGTGTGGATATTTCCGATAGACAAGAACAAGTACATTCATTAACTCAAATCGAGCCGACCGGGAGTATAATATGGTGTTAAAGGTGACGATCTTGATGCCATAGGTATGTTGACCCGTCTCATATGCATGGGATGCTCATGGTACATTGGAGGTATCTCGTGGGACGTTAAAAACCGTGTACGTGAAGGGATTGAATGTACACCCCATTGTTTGCTAGGAATTACACTAGGAGCTTAGTGTAACATAGTGCCATGCTTAAATGATTTTTCAACACTAGTCGCCTTTCACAAGTTTCAAAGGGTTGAATACCTTGAGACACTTTGAATATCCCAAATCACATTTTGAATTCCCTGAAATTTCCAACACCAAATGATGCTCCACATCTTTGGGATCTAGCAATCTGCTTATCCGTTAGTTGTTTCAATTCGACTCTACGGTCTCCTTCGAATAAATTTCGGGACAAAATTTCCTGAAGTAGGGGAGACTGTGACACTTGTGCTCCGTAAACACACACATGTAGGACACTATCTTTTATCAAAGAAACAATGTGTTTTGGTCTCAAAAAATTTTTTATTTTGGTTTTACAATTTCATGTTTTGATTCTAGTTCATTTTCAAGCTTTAAATCGCTTTCTGGAAAGTTATACGTGAACTGATACGTAAACGTAATCAGTTTAATGCGGCAAACACTCCGGAACAGTGAAATAGGCTTAACATACCTTAAATAATTTTTATATAACTTAGAAATAGGTTTTAAAAGCTTTGGTGTGTCAAAAACAAGTTTATTCACACTCAGGGACTATTTGCGTCAAACTGCTAAAGTATGCTGATTCACATAGTATCGAACATTCCGAAACTTGATCATAAGTTAAACATGCCCTAAATATCCTTTGCATAGCTTAGAAATAGGCTTTGAGGTGTTTGGTGCGCAAAAATAAAATTATTTGATCAATAGGGACTAAAAGCGTTAAAAAGTGCATAAGTTTGCATTTTCGCGCATATCTTACGTTCTGAATATATCCGGATATCCAAAAATTTATGTAATCATTAAAATAATTTATTTTAGTGATTGGCATGATAAAATTTCATTCGTCGCGTAATTTGGATCGTTTTTCGCGTCCGTTCGTGTTCCGTCGTAATTAACCGAACAACGCAATCGTACGACCAAACGAACCGACATCCAAGATGTTTTTGAGCATGTTTCATGTTCCCTATGCTTAAACTTCATTTTTGAGCATTGAAAATGGGTTAACGGGGTTTAAACGCATCAAAAATGGCCTAAATGAGTTGCAGGGACCAAAACTGACAATTTTCGAAAGTTTCTGGATCTGGCATATGGTGGCGTCATGCCACCACTATATGGCTTTGCCGTGGCGCGACGCCACGGATTCATCTGGGCAGAAAACTCATTTTCTGCAACTTTCAGCAATTTTCAGCAACCAACTTGAAGTTCAGGGTCCTTTTTGTAACATTTGCAATACCGTTTGATGGTTTTGGGAGACCCCTAGTATTCCAAAACAATGTGCCACACTTGTAAGGTCCAGATCGAAGCTCAATTATCGAGGAACGATCCTAACGTTTGTCCAAATCCTATATAAACCCACCATCTTCATCACTTTCACTTGCACATTTGTTCTCAATTTCTTCTCTAAGTTGAAGCTCTCCTTGTGAAGCTTCATACCTGAGAAATTTTGAGTTCAAATCTTCCTAGCTTGGACTCTTTGTAAGTTTCTTTCATGCTTGTTATCGTTTTTCAAGCGTGAAAGTCAAACAATGTTTGACTTTCTGCTTTAACCAGTCTAAGGTCAACACAAAGTTCGTTTGAACTTTGCAACGTGAGCGTAATCACGATGGTTATAGTCCCTTCTGACTATACCTACTGATTACCACATTGATTAGGCATAGTGACGAGTCATAGTTTCGGCCAAAATACGTGCCTATGCGTATTTTGCAACCAAAGTATTCTTGGGTATCAAAACCATTTGTTTTGATATCAAAACATGTTTTCTAACTTAGTTAAACATGTTTTAACATGTTTAACTCGTCACTTTTAGTTCAGTGCTTGTATAGGGTCGTAAGATAAGCGGTCTAAACAACCGCTTAGACTTTCGAACCCGACCCGTTTGGTCGATCGTTAGGATCCGACCAAACATATAATGTGACATAGTTGTATAGGGAATAACCTTCCGAGGTTATACCTTATGGTCACTTCGTTTAGTTAGTTGTATGATAGGTAGTTTATATGCCTTAGGAAATGACCAAAATACCCTTTTTGCGCGTAATTTCATTTTAAGCATATGTAACACATGTTTTGACATCTAAACTGATTATATAACATAATTAGATATGTTAAGGCATATAATACTTGTTATAGGACTAGTTAGGCGTCTCGAACGCGCTTTCGTGCAAACGACGTGTTAAGGTGGCGTAAGCTACTTTAGTGGGTCGTAATGGGTCGTAAGCACTTAGGATAGGTTCCGATTTAAAATGTAGGCTTTGTTAAACCATATTACATGAGTTCCAATACTCGTTTGGTTTACAAGACCTCATCCTACCCTGTCTTTCGATTTAGGTGTCGTTTCGCTAACATAGTATCCGTTACCCTAGGAACCGCTTCAACACTTGGACTCTTGGTCTTTTAAAGCTTTGTTATACCCTTTGAACCGGGACTATACGCAATCCCAAACGAGTACATAGTTCCCCTCTTTTACCGTTTTCAAATGTTTTGTGGTGATTCATATGTGTAATCGATTTGTTTTCAAAATGTATGACATATATGTGTTCACTAAGTGCTTTTATGTGTTTTATTCCGATTATGCAAATACAATGTTTTATCCTTAAGTGATCTGCCTATCTTCATAGTTAGATTCATGCAGGATATTTGAAGTACAGTCTTAGATCTTCCTATCTTCATAGTAAGATTTTTAAGAAGTACTTTACAACTCGATGGTTGGTTTTTGTGTAGTTTGTTGGTGATTTAGATAGCGAAACTAGATGATACAATAAGCACATGGTGGATACGCCGCTGGTACTTCCTATATATAAGTGTGCTTATTGTATTACCTTTCGTGACGTTATCCCGAATCACCATTAGGATTTAGGATTGTTTTGATTCAATAATTCAATATGACAGAACCCAGAATCCTTATAGCATATATCTATCTTTATAGATTGATTCTTGTAGGATGTTTAGAGTACTAATATTGAAGCCCTTGTTTGGAATTCATTATGTACTTTAATGCATGTTTGACTAGACAATGTGACAAGAACCCAAAATCCCTGTAGTATCTACCTATCTTCGTAGTTAGACATATATGGGATGTTTAGAGTACTAATATTGGACCCTCCGTTTGGATTCATTGTGTACTTTAATGCATGGTTACGAGGTGGAACAAGTTGACAATTATGTGTTTATGTGGTAGTTGTGATTTAGATAGCGAAACGGGTGTAATAAAATAAGAACATGGTGGATACGCCGCTGGTACTTCCTATATATAAGTGTTCTTATTTTATTATTCTTGTAGCATTATCTGGATCGCTTTAGGATTTTGTGTATGATTGTTTCAATGTTCAATTATCCAAATCTTTGTAGAATCTTCCATATCTCTATATGTTGGATTCTTAGAAAGATATCTGAAGTATTATCATGTCTCATTTATTTGATTTATATAATACTTTCAGAAGTTTTGATTTATTTCAAAACAGTTATTATTAATCCTCGATTGGATTTCTAATAACATAACAACAAGTTTTTATGATGATCTAAACAAGATTGCAATGTAAGGCATAAAAATGACTTAGTAATAATCATATTGCCATATACAAACCTATTTTGTCACGAGTTTTCACAATTAAGATTATGTATTGCAAATGCTAAATTTTTGCCATTCTTTGGCTTCAAGATTTATTTTCAATTAACAGTTCTCGTAGTTGTTAAAGTATTGCAATACCAAATGTTTTGCCATTTACTTGGCTAATAAAACCTATGTATTCGCCGGCATTTTAATGTTGACTGTTTTTCACATATGTTTCATGTTTTCGACTGTTCAAGCATGCAACGCATAGGACTGTATACGGGCCTTAGACTTCTAAAACAAAAGAACAATTTCATGTATTCTGTGTTTGTAAAACGATGTTAACGATATTGAAACAATTTAGTACCAGTAGTTGTGAGCAATTTGTAACGTGACTCCCCAATATTTCCGTCGCGTGTTGTTGTATTACGCGATTGGGGTGTTACAGGTGGTGGCGGTGTGATCTTATGGTGGAGGTTAAAATGTTTTTCTTTAATCTATGTATTTTTCTTGTTTTTACGTTAATATATATTGTTTTTTTAACCGATGGGTGTTTTAGTCTATACCAAAAATTTAAGATGAACTGGATGAGGCTAACGGAGGTGGGGCTAATTAAAACAAAAATGAAACAATTAGTACTGTTTTAGCAATTTTTAAATAGTTAATCTCAACAAACCAAACCACGTAGACGAAAAATCAACTTGAGTCCCAGTGGTATGTTGCAAAAATCAAACCAAATGACAAGAGTCTTTTGTCGTTTTCCTTGAGATTTGAACTACTCAAAGACAAGTGGGTTTAATGTGCCCTTATATTATGTTTTTGACCCAACCCCATCAAGTTACAAATTTACCCCTCAAACCCTTTACCACTAGTTAAACTTGGAATCGAACCTAAGACCGCCCGTAGTGGGATGTTTTTTTTTTAATTAAAAAAAAACCCTGAAACACGCCCCTATCCCATTACGGCCTGGCGTTATCGGGCGTTTTTCGAGAAAAAAATTCGATTGCCGTTTTTCAAATCACGCCAAAACTTGAATTGGGAAAAGAGTTGACCGTTGCCAACGGTCATTTGTTTATTAATATTATATTTTTTAATTCCAATATTAACACACTATATATATTACCCACTTTTCCATCATTTTTTATAAAAAAACTCACACACTCTCAAACTTTCTCTCTACTACTTCTATATTTTATAAAAAGATGCATCCATTCCGACCCCCATTTGGTGTCCCCTCAAGACCTATGAACCCGAACACAACCCAACCGTAACAACCCTTTACCTTTCAAGACATGGACCCGAACATGTTATTGTACGCGGCTTACTTGAGTGGCGCTACTCCATTCGTGCAACCCACTTTCGGCTTTGTTCAAGCCGGCGGGTCGCAACCTTCACAACAACAACCCGAACCCGATGTGGATATCATGCCAGAGACGCAACCCGAACCGGAGCGAGAGACATCCAAACGCGGCAGAAGGTCGTATAAGAAGTAGGAAGCGAACGAACCTCGACGTAAGCATTCTTACCTTAATTGGACGAAGGAGGAGGAATACACGTTGGCTCGGGCGTGGCTCGAGGTTTCGGAGGACCCCGAAATTGGTAACTTTTATATTTTTTTACTTATTTTTTCGTACACGTCTATTTTGTTTTATTTTTAACGTACAACTTTATATTTCAATTTGTAGCAAACTTTCAAACGGGCCCCTTTTTTGGGATAGGGTTCGTGCACTCTTTTATAGCACGTGGGGTAAGGGCGAGCATCGTGACAAAGATTCCATTTCTAGCAAATGGACCGACATCAACAACAAGTGTCACGCCTTCCAAGAAGTGTATCAATGTAACTACGATAATCGCCCGAGCGGAGAAGGTGACGTCGGGGTTTTAACGAAGGCTTTGGAAGAGTACGAGAGAACGAAATGCCCTTTCCCGTACTATAAGTGTTGGGATCTACTACGAAAAAGTCCAAAGTGGGCGGGCGTAGTGACCATGACGTCGAGTAGTAGACGTCGAGCTAAACGGTCAAAAACATCATCCTCCGTTGACCCTGAAACACCGACTTCGGATGCCCGCAATATCGATCTAAATGGGGTGGTGGACGTTGACGAGCAACTTGAAGAAGAGTTGGCCCGACCGCCCGATAGAAGAAAGGATAAGCGAACCGGGAAAAAAACGGTGGAGTCGTCTTCCGATCTCGAATTGAAGGAAGATTTCGAGGAGATGAACCGTCGTCTCCAAGACATTCGAGACCTCGGCCACCAACGTTTGGAGACTATGAAAGAACGCGTCGCCGAAACCAAAAAGTTTAACGAGATGCAAGAGGCGAGACAAATGGAAAAGGACATTGAGTTTTTGTCCAAACAGATCGACCACCTCCAAGGCGACGCGTTGATCCTTGCGCAAATGCATCGCCAAAAAATTCGGGAAAAATACGGACTCTAGATCATCATCCTTTTTTTTAACTTTATTTTTTTTATTTCCGTTTTTTTTATATTCTGTTTTTTCCGTTTTTTTATTTAAAGTAGTGTATTTTTTTTAAATTAATGAAGAATTTTATGTTTTAAATTTAAAAAAATAAATAATTGTGTAATGATTGCATGGGCGTTATTGGGTATTATTCCCACTACGGCACTTTTGCAATAACGCCCAATAATGACCCCATGCTGACTGGACTGCCACATGGCAGAAAACGCCCCATGGTGGGGGCATTATTGATAAAACCACCACGCATGGTCTAAAGGATTTGTACCCAAACAAACAACCCAGTACCATAAATGATCATTTTTCATCAATATTAACACTATCCAATGAAGTTTGTCTTACCATTTTTGTATTCCCTACGAAAACTCACCCCCATGGTTAACTTTCGGTGAGAAAAATGTTGGACGACCAGCTGTAAACAAACAAACAAAAACGTTAATCCACCAGCCATAAAACGAACGTGAGGTTTCGAATTCAATGATTTCAATTGATCATTGGGTTCATTTCGGTTCGACAACTTCTAATTTGGGATTTTAGATTTTGCACAAGGACGTTAACCAAAACAATCATACAAATTCAAGGATTCATAGTGTATAAGGATGAGATTACATATTGTATAAGGATGAGATTACGATAATACCCATAAGTCAAACAGTGAAACTAACATCGAAGTAACACAGCCGTTCAATGCAAAGTGTAACCACTAAAACTAACATGCTAAAAAAAGTAATTTACTCTTTCCCATCAAATTCATATTTTGACACTACTTGCCTACTTGGTCCACTCCACTTGTATATTGTAACCCGTAAACAACGGAATCGGTACATTCTCTGCTTCAAACAACCCACAAAAGTCCAAATATTTACAACTATACCCTTCAGAAACATCCCCCCTTCCCTCTTTCACAACTGAAAACAACAACCGAATCTCCAGTCCAATGGTTGATTAATTGAACAAAATCACCAATTTCACTCATCAAAATGCTTGCAAAACGATCAAATTACACCTTATTGTCTCCAATTAGTGGATACGAATCATCGAACTTCATAATCGATCACAATCTGATGCAGCAGAATCGTCTTACGGCGTCGGCTGTTGAGTTTCCGAGACAATCGAGCGGTAGCAGTTACGCTGAGAGCTCGTTTTCAGGTGCGATTAGCGGTGGCGATTGCGGTGGTTATGTTCAGCTGACTGACGGCGGAGGTGACGGTTTTAGCGGCGGAGATGACGGTTTTAGTGGCGGAGATGACGGTTTTAGTGGCGGAGTGTATAAATCGTTGAAAAGCTGGGCGCAACAGACGGAGGAAGGTTATCAGTTGCAGTTAGCTTTGGCGTTACGGCTTTCGTCGGAAGCTAGTTATGGTGATGATCCTAATTTGCTGGAGCCTGTGGTGGATGAAAGTGCAAGAGCTAGGTCATCTGTGTGTTCTGCTGAAGCTTTGGCGCATAGATTTTGGGTATGTGATTGAGATAATGAGATATGTGTGTGTTTTATGTTGTAATTGTTAGGTTTATGATTATATTTGGTGATTTGTACTAATTTGTTAGATGATAAGGACCATGAGTGATGCGAGTCAGCGAGTGTAAGTTGTTTGTGAGCTGCTTGAGATCAGCTCGTTAAAAGCTCAATTGAGCTGAGCTTAAACGAGTTCGGGCCTAAAAATAAGTTTGTTTAATAAACGAGCAGAACTCGAGCTTGGAAAACTACTCATGAGCTAAGCGTAGGTAGAGCTCTCATAGATTAAATGAGCCAACTCGTTTACATCCCTAGATTATTGTGAATGAGATCGGCTTGTTAAAAGCTCAAATGAAGCCGAGCTTAAACGAGCTTGAGCTTAGGCCTATAAATAAGCTTGTTTAATAAACGAGCCGAGCTCCAGCTTGAAAAACAACAACAAACCGAGCTCGAGCTATCATTATCAAATCGAGCTAAGCTTGAGCGTAGTCAATCTTGGGCTTGGCTCGTTTACGTCCCTAATCTTGTGAATGAGCTATTCAATGCTAACATAGAGTAATAAGGTTGTCAAATGCTTAGTTTAAAAAGGCACGCCAACACATCATGCCTCTTGTAGTTCTAGGTCAAAATTGATCAAAGTTAGGTATCGACGTATCGTAGGAGGTTTATATGTAAAAAAAAAACTAAGGGGTACAGGAATTATGAAAGGTTTACTTGATAATTAGGTTTATGTGTAAAACATACGAACGAGAGATATGCAGTTTAGGTTGTAAGATGCGCGCCTCACATACATGATGCGCGCACCTTGGCTTTTGGTACCAAAACGCTACAGAGTGCCTCACGCCTTTTTAATCCAAGGTCAAATGCACACTTTTGAATCATCTAACTCAACAAACTCAATACTCTTTATGGTTATTATGTATCAGGCAAATGGCTGCTTATCTTACTTTGACAAGGTACCGGATGGATTCTACTTTATTCATGGAATGTACCCATACATATGGAATGTATGCACTAATCCACAAGAAAGTGGACAAATTCCATCACTCGAATCATTAAAATCACTTAATTCCGGGACCGAATCTTCATTAGAAGTTACCGTGATTGACCGACATACTGATCCCAACCTCAGGCAACTTCAGAACCAGATTCATAGCATCTTCAGTAATAGGGTCACCAGACTCACTACAACTGAGGTTGTCAACCAACTTGCACGACTCGTTTGCCATCAAATGGGGTGAGAATTTAGCTCATGGTATAATAACTCAAAACATTTAACTTGGGTAAACTACCAAATTATGAGTTTTAAGTAAAGTAGACGGATGGTCCATGTGGTTTACCAACATTCTGGATTAAGTCCCCATTTTTTCCAAAAGGACACAGATGGTCCCTGTGGTTTGTACTTTGTAACACATTTAGTCCCCAACTTTTTCCAAAAGTACATGGATGGTCCCTGTGGTTTGCACTTTGTAACGCATTTAGACCCTAACTTGGACATGCTAAAATGCGTTACAAAGTGCAAACCACATGGACCATCCTTGTACCTTTGGAAAGCTATGGACCAAATCCAAAATTTTGGTAAACCATCGGGACCATCCGTGTACTTTACTCAATTACTATATATTGAAACTACCATAACAACTTTTGAAAATGTTTTCATAGTCCACAAACGTTAGCATCTTATGTACTATCTTACAAATTAACTTTGTTATGTTCACAAGAGGTGCAGCTTTAAATGGAGAAAGTGAATTGGTTCCGTTGTGGAAAACGTGCAGTCATGAACTCAAGAAGCGTCTAGAATCAGTCACACTTCCCATTGGTAGCCTATCTATAGGCCTTTGCAGGCACCGCGCTTTATTATTTAAAGTATGTTTATATATTTTCTTTTGTTGCCATTATCGTTAAATATTTATATTAAAATTTTTATTATTTTTTCCATGTCTTATATTATGCCACATATAGGTCTTAGCTGATACCATTAACTTACCATGTCGAATAGCGAAAGGTTGCAAATATTGTAAAAGTGATGGTGCATCATCTTGTCTAGTTCGTGTTGACATCAATAAGTAAGCTTTATTGTTTGTTCATTTAAGAGTAAAATGTCAATTTCGTCCCTGAGGTTTGGCCAGTTTTGCGACTTTCGTCCAAAGGTTTGTTTTTACGCATATGGATCCAAAAGGTTTGAAATCTTGGCATTTTCATCCGGCTCGTAAACTCCATCCATTTTTCTCCATTAAGTCAGGGGTATTTTCGTCTTTTTTTGTTAACTTAAAGGGCAATTCAGTCTTTTGCACTTTATGTACAAGCATTTAAAATACCCCTGACCGAATCCATTAGACCTAATTGCCCTTTAAGTTAACAAATAGACGGAAATACCCCTAATTTAACGAAGAAAAATGGATGGTGTTAACGAGCCGGATGAAAATGGCAAGATTTTAAACCTTTGGACGAAAGTCGCAAAATTGGCCAAACCTCAGGGACGAAATTGGCATTTTACTCTTCATTTTAATTTTTAAATGTCACTACAAACTTTGTGTATGTACAGATTTTGTGTTTTTATGGCTACATTGAATTCCAATTTTCATTGCAGGGAGCTCCTTGTTGATTTGATCGGAAACCCCGGTTGTCTTTATGAACCCGACTCATTAATCAACGGTCCATGTTCAATCTCGATATTTTCCCCATTGCGTTTTCCACATTTTAAAAATATCAACTCCACTCTTAGTTTTGAGTCACTTGCCAAACGGTACTTTCGTGACTCGTTAAATCTGGTGTTTGAAGATCCATCCACTGGCAAGTTTCTAAGAAACATTCCCATTTTATATATTTAATTTTGTTTTTTTAATGTTGTATTGTTACTTATAATCATAGCATCATTTGAAGATTCTGCTTTACAACATATGCCAGAAATTAGACATACAGATGACCAGTCACATGTTGGCTTATCTGATCTAAGGGTGGAGATCGTGCCAGATAGGATTCCCCCCGATGTTGATGTTTTCGACATACCATGGACCGATATGGTTTTGAAAGAGAAAATCGGAGAAGGTGAGCTTGTTTCTGATTTGGATGGGTGGTCCGGTTGTCAAAAAATGGGCAAATTTGTTTGTTAACAATGTTTGTCCAATTTTTATACAACTAATTAGCGTGTCTAATACGATTACAAAGTCCACATTATTTTAAGAGTAAAGTACACGGATGGTCCTTGTGGTTTACCAAAATTTTGGATTTGGTCCCTAGCTTTTCAAAAGTACACAGATGGTCCCTATGGTTTGCACTTTGTAACGCAATGAGTCCCCAGCCAGCCAACAAATCTAAAGATTTCAGTAGGTCCAACTTAGGGGCTAAATGCGTTACAAAATGAAAACCACAGGGACCATTCATGTACTTTTGGAAAAGTTGGGGACTAAATGCGTTACAAAGTGCAAACCGCAGGGACTATCCGTGTACTTTTGGAAAAGATAGGGACCAAATCCAAATTTTTGGTAAACCACAGGGACCATTCGTGTAATTTACTCTTATTTTAATAATTATCTAGTTTTTATGAATAAAATGATTTTGGAGGTTATTGCATTTATAATACACATTGGGTGACTTTCAAACTGTTTCACCCATTTGACCCATTTCCTTTTGAGGTATTTTTTTTTTTCAAATTATACCTACATGACCTGTTAGAGATAAAACATAACCCAAATTGACCAATTATTTAGAAGTAAATGGGTCAAATCAACCAATTATTCACATTCACTGACTCCACTGTGTGGATTTTCAGGTTCTTTCGGTATTGTTTGTCGTGCTGATTGGAATGGAGAAGTAAGCAGTTCCACACTCTTTTTTTTCTATGTTTTTTTTTCTTTATTATGTTAAGCATAAAAGCGTGCCAAATAGCACCAATGCCACACCATCGCCGTCGACCACCAACACTGAAGTTGCGACGAACCTGTCAAACGGGAAAAATAGACGTAAAAACGCTGAAACACACATGCACGTTGCGCCGTGTTAGCTCGCAAAATTTATAACAAAATGTAATGCGAAACGTAAAAACGTTGAACCACACACGCATGCTGCGCTGTGTTAACTCGCAATATATAGAACGGAACGTAAAACGAAAATTTGCGAAAGATGAAAAGTGTAAGGGACCAAAGTTGAAAGTAAAAAAGTTGTGAGGTTAAATTGCAAAAGATAAAACTTCTTGGTTAAAAGTAAAAAATATCTTTTTTTTTTAAAAAACACCCTAAGCATGAGGTACAACACCATTATGTGTTGAAAAATTGCAAATTAATACTATGTGAATGTGAATGAATGTGCATTTTTTTCGGGGATTTTTTTGTTTATTATTGTATATAAGATCTTTATAGGCCTACTAAATTCGAATCATGGTTAATTACTTGCAGGATGTTGCTGTAAAGACACTTTCCTTGGAGCAAGATTTTCATCCTGGGAGATTTAACGAGTTCTGGCGTGAGGCAAGAAATTTCCCGTTATAAATGATTACTTTTTTGTTGAAATTACGTATATACTATTTAGTCATTGTTGCTTTGTTCTGCCAATTATTTTAGGTTGCAATAATGAGACGCTTGCAGCATCCAAATATCGTTCTTTTTATGGGGATCGTAACCCAGCCCCCAAATCTTTCAATAGTCACCGAATATTTACCAAGGTTGGCTTCACCATTATGTACAGGTGGCAAGATGGACGGGTTGATTTGTAAACACCTTTTTGTTCATTTTCTAATAATATAAACAATTGCGGGCTAATGCCATATTTTTATTAGACCAGCAATTAGCGCAATAATTATGATTACAAAAACAATATTGTTACAGTAATAACAGTAAAAACAATTTTGGTGATTCTATGCACTAAAGACAGACTATGGGAGACTTATCGACCCGTTAGACCCATTAAGCCATTCCACTTTTAGCTTAATTTTCTTACTTGACTCTTTTAATATGTATAGTAAAGTACACGGATGGTCCCTGTGGTTTACCAAAATATTGGATCTGGTCTCTAGCTTTCTATAAGTACACGGACTGTCCCTGTGGTTTGCACTTTGTAACGCATTTAGTCCCCAGCCAACAAATCTAACGGTTTTAGCAGTTCCAAGTTAGGGACTAAATGCGTTACAAAGTGCAAACCACAAGGACCATCCATGTACTTTTGGAAAGCTAGGGATCAAATCCAAAATTTTGATAAACCACAGTGACCAACCGTGTACTTTACTCTATTATTATATGATGGCCTAACATTATGATATATGTTTTGTATTTTAGAGGTAGTTTGTTTAGTCTTTTGCACAAAGCTGGTCCAAAAAGGATATTGGACGAGCGGCTTCGGCTGAGGATGGCTTTCGATGTGGTAATAATTGTTAAATAAGGATATAAGAAATGAATAATTATGATCCTTTGGGTGCATAATAAATGAATAATTCTGATCATATATCAGCATTCTATATAAGTATATAATATAATGACCTGCTTTTTTATATAGGCAAAAGGAATGAACTATCTTCATAAACGCAATCCTCCCATTGTTCACCGTGATTTGAAATCTCCAAATCTTTTAGTCGACAAAAACTATACCGTGAAGGTAAAAAAGAAGCTTTTCTTTTCCCTATTATTTATTTTTCTTGGTTTTGTATTCATGCATTTTGGAATATTAATGATGCTGTATAAAAACTGTATTTTATTGACTTTATAATACTGGTCACATAATATATACTCGTGTTGTTTTTTATTTATTGTTCTTACAGGTAGCTGATTTTGGCCTATCACGTTTAAAAGCAAATACATATCTGTCATCCAAATCAGGAGCAGGAACTGTGAGTTCTTTTTTACTCAATTACTAATTAATTATAATTTATGTTCATATAATTATGTTTGTCTATCATAATAATAACAGCCCGAGTGGATGGCACCCGAAGTCCTATCAAATGAGCCATCAAATGAGAAATCAGACGTTTATAGCTTCGGTGTTATTTTGTGGGAGCTTGCTACTTTACAAATGCCTTGGAGTAATCTAAGTGCTGGTCAGGTCTGCCATTGATAATTAGTCTTAGATAAGCGTGTAAATAAGCCGAACCGAGCCCGAGCTCGAGGTTGGCTCGTAATTATTTTGTTTATCCATATTTATAGTTACAATTTTTGTATATATAATAACTATATATAATAATATTAAAGTACACGGATAGTCCCAGTGGGTTTTCAAAATTTTGGATTTGGTCCCTAGCTTTCCAAAAGTACAATTTAATTACGAAATAAAAATTATATAAATCCGCGAGTCTAGTGAAGCTAAGCTCAACTTGATTCGAGTTAAGCAAGCTGTTATCGAGTGGCTCGCGTCATTTAACACCCCTAGTCTTATAGATTAGGAGAAAAAAACAGGAAATACAACAATTTTTATGCATTTTGTTTTTATTTCTTATTGTAGGTTGTGACCGCGGTAGTCTGTCACCACAAAAGGCTAGAAATCCCTCACTATGTAAATCGCCAAGTGGCAGCCTTGATCGAAGCCTGTTGGGCACCGTGAGTTTCGATTGTATTTTATTTTTTGTGATTTATTTTTTAAGTAGAGGTGGCGATTTCAGCCAATTTACCCGTGAATGGTCAAATGGTGGGTTGAAAGAACTTGACTAAAAAGAATGGGTCAAAATCATTTTGTTCAAAAAGTTAGATTACCATTGAAATAGTATAAATTCCAACACATATTTGACACCAAACTCTGTGTCGTCATCATCATCATCATACTCAGTATATCCCACCAATAGCAAAGCTAAGGTAGGGTCTGAGGAGGGTGAGATGTAGACAGCCTTACCTCTACCCCGTAGGAATAGAGAGGCTGCTTCCAATGAGACCCCCGGCTCGATTGTGGTTTTGCATCAAGCCTTGGACATAAGGCACATAACACTCAACAATTGAGACAAACGCCGATTAGTGCATGCACCCCCTTGTCTTTTGGCTATCAACGTCACCACATGATGCATGATTAACCGTCCCCCTCTTTTAACGTTATTTTCACGAAATTAGTAAAATAACGTTAAAATTAGTGCACTTTCACTTTTGCCCCCCGAGCGCCCACGCATATATACATTATATGAGCATACCGCAAGCGGGGCGTATGACACCAAACTCTGTGTAAAAGGTTTATTTGTTTTGGACAACGTGTTTTGAGCCGACCCGCGTATTTGACATACTGATAAAATGTTGATATTGCAGTGACCCATCGAAGCGGCCTTCGTTTTTCAATATCATGAAATATTTGGAACCATTTGAAAACCCATGATGGTATGCAGAATGCTTTGGTGTCAATTGTGCAGATATATGGATTCTTCTTACTAATATTATTTCAAGCTTTAGAGTTTTAGTTTGATAATATAGTTTTCTTATGTATAAAGCATTAGTTATTTGTAAAATCAGTGACAGAAAACATTGTAATAAATGAACTCTGTAAATGATATTCGTAATTTTTGGTAAACCACAAAGACCGTTTTGTAAATTACAACCATGTAGTTTGCTATGCTAAACCCGTGTATTTGCAAGTAAACAAGATGGTCTATCGGTTCGTTGACCTAAGAGAACATGAACTTGACTTGTTTTAAGCTTATTTCCAAAGCTCAAGTTCGACATGTTTACTATTTAATTATTTTTATGTATATATAATTGTACTTTGTAGATATTTATACTATAATTATGCATGCAGCATACGTTTTGTTATTTAGCTGGTTTTACATGTTATCCTATAATTAAATAATCTATAAATACTGTTATATTCACATACGTAATAGTCTCATTTAGACTGGCGATTCGAATAAAAAATGATATATAAAGCTTGATGTCACGGAGTAAACTTCTGACTCACGTGTAGCAACTTAGACTTGATCTAAGTTAAGCTATGTGCCCCAACGATGTAGTGTTTTGAGTGATTCAAGTGACGGTTGCAAGTTGTGTATACAAAGTTTGTATTGATTACAAGAAGATTTACAAGAGTGTGTTTACAAGTACAAGTGTGTTTACTTGTGATATTGTTGGGTGATCTCCAAATGAGACCCCATCATCCTATTTATACTAGTCCTTCCTAGTTCTAGAGAATTCTCCATCTAGATAATTCTTTACATAATATCTTTGGATATTTATAAGTTGATTTCTAGAGCCTTCTTGCAAAATATCAAGTGTTTTCAAGGTGTTTCTAGATAATTCTTGGCTGAAACTTTGGACAGAATTATGTAGCCCTTTCTGGACCCTTCAGAGCTCTTTCAAGGCCGATCTAGAGTATTCCGATGGTGCCAAGACGTTCCAGCAACTTGTAGGCTGTTCCGGAAACTTCCGGGCAGCCCTAGATGCTTCTTTAGTGTTTCGGAATCTTCCGGAACTCGCGAAAAAAGTTATGTATTTAGGTGGATCGTGACATTGAGCTCTAGCTATATTTTGAAGAATCTCCAATTTAGCCCACTAGTGGTTTGGTTTGTTTACACCTTTGTTTTAAATAAAGGAATGTTAATCTGTCAGGTTTCGGGTTTCTTTGGTTTGTGGATGCTATATTATAAACCAAAGACATATCCAATTAAAATTCAGGTTAAACGATTTTGGGTTAATCTGTTCTGGGTGGATCTGGGATTAGTTTTGGGCTGCCAAGAGTTGTTCCAAGAAAGCTCAAATCATAGTGATCGTTCATGTTTGTTTACATAATGATCGGAACAAACAAAATGATTATATAGAATGCTTGTGTGGCAAAGCCTTGGACTAAAGATTCATTATGTTCTTAAACAGGTAAAAAACTTGAAAAATAAAAACAGGTTTATTTATAATATTTTGTAAATATGCACATGTCTCTACAATATATGCAGTTATGCACATGTGTGTGTATATTGAATTGTAGGTCCATTATTCCTATAGAAAAAATTAGAGAGAAAAAAATAAAGGGATAAAAAAGAGAAACAACTTTTTATTTATTTATTTAATATATGAGTTAACAAACTAAATAATCATACATTTATTAAGTGCAAATATTCATTTGGGAATAGTCCTATGGTGTTAATGAATTAGATATACTTTAGGGTAGTAGAAAGTCTCATTCAATTCCCATGATATGCAAGTTTAGCTATTAATATATTTAAGTGCAACTCATAGAACACATTACCCTCATCTAAAAACCGACTAGTTGGCGATTAATCGCTAGTCGACCAGTAACTGAGTAATTTTTTGTTAATCAGTCCATTAATCGCTAGTCGGGCCTAGTTGAACCTAGTCGGCCGGCCAAAAATCGACAATTCCGGCAAAAAACTGTATATTCCGGCTAAAACATCTAAATTCCGCTCAGTTTCTAACCAAACAATGTGAATTCTATATACTTAAAAAACTGAGTTGAGTAAGAGTTAAAACCTACCTACTAAAAATTACATATAAAATCCCTGATTTGATTAATCCTGACTAGTCGCTAGTCTCCACCTCATTGGACATCGGCTGACTAGTTTTTTTTTTTTGAACGTCCAACATAAGAATCGCCGGGTACTCCGTACGAGGCACCCATTGGCCGAAAAGTAGCCCGCGGCAGCCCAACCTGCACGCACGGAGCCCCTAGCCCACCATGCCACCAGTTCCGGGGAAAACTCGACCCTGCACCCTCCCGAGGGCACGACAATGCAAAGCCGGTAAAACCCGGGTGGATCAGGAATCGAACTCGAGACCTTTCAGTCAGGAGTCTTCCCTCATATCCATAACCACTGAGCAATAAGCCCAGGGTAGACTAGTTACTAACCAGTTCTTCAACCTTACTAAAAACACAATTAATTTTTTTTTTTTTTTTTGTTTTTAGAAAAAACTTAAGGGTGGACTGCGATGTAGCATATCACACCTCCATCCATCCCGCTCTCTCTTTATAACACGGTATTCATTTCCTCCAAAACCCTAACGTTTTTTTCCACTCAAACACAGCCCTCTGCCGCTAACGTTCTCTCTCGAATCTTCCTTCTGCAACAATGGAGTTTTGGGGTAAAATATTTATATTTCTTCATCTTCTTTTTCCTGATATTGCGTTCCGTGTGTATCGTGTTTGTTATTCTGATTTTATGTTATGTGCTTCGTTGTTGTTTTTAGAAATTAGTGGATATAATAATTATTAATTAAGTTAGAATAATATCGGAACGATTGTGTATAAGAATATAACAAGGAATGTTATGTTAGCATCTGGTATTTGTGTGTACAATATGATCTATACATTTGGCCTGATTAACATTTGCATAATAAGTTTTGTAAATGCATAATCTGTGGTCAGCAATTAGGGGTGTAAACTAGCCGAAACCGAGCCTCAAGATTGTCTTGTTTAATTTGTGAGATCTAAAATAAGTAGAGCTCTTCTCATTTCAAGCTCTGTTTTTAAAACGAGCTTGGTGACAAGTTTTTCAAGCTTAAGCTCCGTTCGTGCTTGGCTTATTCATTATTATTTTTATTATATTATATATACGTTGATAGGGTGGGAGTTGACTAAAAAGTCTATTTTTCATACAAAGTGTAAAAAGTCATATAACGCCATAATATTAACTATAAAACACACTCAAAACCCACAAATAACAAAGTGAAGATTACTAAAACGCCATATTTGTGGATTTTGTGTTGTGTTTTGGATGATAAGGCTTTGATTATCGAATGATTAACATTAGTGTGTTTTATGTTGATTATTATGTTGTGTTTTATATTCATAGTTCTATGAGGGTATGTTTGAAGTTTTTATGGACTGTTAAGATTTAGATATTGTATTTTAGTGATTTTCACTCTGTTATTTGTGGGTTTTGAGTGTGTTTTATGGTTGAAATTGTGGTGTTTTATGACTTTGTACACTTTGTAGGAAAAATGAACTTTGTAGCCGAACCCCACCCTACGTTGATAATCATTTTTATATGTATAACATAATATATATTAGTTAGTTATTATAGTATTCAACATATTAGTAATAATTGTATATGTAGGCTCGCCTTGGTTCTAAAAAGCGAGAGGCGCACAAAAGCGACGGGTCTAAAACCGAGGCACGAAGCGCAAAGCGCAAAAGCGGCGGGCTTTTCGTACCCAAGGCGCAAAGTAATTATGTAACTTTTTATATGTATCCCATAGGTTTTTAGCATCCCTTATTCATAATATAGCTATAAATAAGGTTTATATATGATTTTACCTATAAGTACACGCCAAAAAACCTATTGTACAGCAGTTTGATGCTTAAAATGATGCTTAAAAACAGTATAAAAACACCCTATGTACATGAGGCGCGCGCCTCAGGCCTGAAAAACCTTCAAAATTTGCGTGTTTTGGGGCTTTTTGTAAAAAGCGCGCCACTGGCTACCTAAGGCGCCAAGGCTTGCGGCTTGATATGCCTCGCGCCTCGGCGCGCTTTTTAAAACCCAGAGGCTCGCAAGCCAGCTCGGTCTCTGGCTTGTTTACACAGCAAGCTTATTTTTAGGCTTGAGCTCGTTTAGACTCGGCTAGATTCAATCTTTTAGCAAACGAATTTTGAGTAGCTTACGAGCAGCTTGACTTGTTTAGACTCGGCTAGATTCAATCTTTTAGCAAACGAATTTTGAGTAGCTCACGAGCAGCTTGGCTTGTTTACTTCCCTATGAACATTGGCGTTTTTGGATTTATAAAGTTTTGTAGAAATTGATTAGTGGTCAGCATATGAAATCGAGAGCGTAATTTGCAGGTGTGGAGGTTAAAAGTGGTCAGTCACTCAAGGTAATCCTTGGCGAAGGAAAAGTTCTGCATCTTTCACAGGTATAAAATAGTTTCATACAATGTGAAATGTTACTTTCGTTGCATTGAATGTATAATCATATAAACGATTTTGATGCATAGGCTTGTCTTGGAGAAATCAAGAATACCAAATCAAGTGACTCTGTTTGCTTATACGTCAATGTTGACAGCAAAAAACTTGTTCTTGGAACACTTAATTCCGAGAGGTTGCCGCAACAACTGTTCGATTTGGTGTTCGACAAAGACTTTCAGATTTCACACAACTGGAAAAACGGAAGTGTGTTCTTTTACGGATACAAAGCTGACCAACCTATTGATGGTCCATCATATCCTTCACGCATTTAAATCTTCATTTTAATTTTCTCTCTGTTTTTGTTTGTAATTATGTTAATATAGAAGTTGGGTGTTGTTTGACTCCTTGACTCACTTGCCGTTGTGTCGTGTGATCACTGATGATGAAGATATTGGTAAGTATACTAGCAGTTTTGCAGTATATATTTTTTATTTAGTTTTTAAGTTTTTTGTTAATTGTTATATATTTGTTGTTTTGTTTAGATTCTGACGAGGAAGAAGATGCTCTTGAACTTCCAGTTCCTAATGGTATAAATTTGGTTATGTTTTGGTTTACAAAAGATCTAAAAGATTAGGGCTGCAAACGAACCAAATGTTCAGCGAACAGTTTGCGAACCGTTTCGGCGGGAAGTTCATTTGTGTTCGTTCATTTATTAAACAAACGAACACGAACAAGAAGTTTCATTCATTTAGTTAAATGAACGAACACGAACAAACGCTGCATTTGTTCATTTTTGTTTGTGAACGTACGGTAACGCGTTTGTTTATGTTTGACTGTGTTCGATAGTTCATTGGTGAATTTAGTTTTTAAATTTTATTTAAATACTTCAAAATTCCGACAAATAAACTATTTAATTAGTGTCGGTGTATTATATATTCTGTTTATGAACGTTTGTTTGTGTTCAAATGTGTTCTTCACTTCTTCAACGTTCGTTCATTATAACTAACAAACGAACACATTCATTTCCTTAACAAACAAACTCGAACATAAAATCTTGTTTGGTAAGTGTTCATGAACTGTTCGTAGACACAAATATATTTCTTAACAAACGAACACGTGTTCGTTTGCAGCCCTATAAAAGATCATACGCTATTCGGTTGGACTATAATAATAACATTTATGTTGGCTTGCAGGCAAGCAGGATGCTAAGAAAGAAGAGAACGCAGCGGCGGCTAACAAGAAAGATAATAAACAAAAAGTGAAGATCGTGGAACCTGAAAAAGACGATTCCGACTCTGATGAAGATGATTCGATGTCTGGAGATTCAGATGAGGTATGTATTTCTTACATTAACGCGCACGTTATTTTAGTTACGCAACTTTTAAATATCCGGTTATGAAATCTATCTGATGTGGAGTTTTAAGTGTGTTCATACTCGTTTCTCTTTTAGGACGATGAGGACTCTGACAGCGAAGACGATAGTGATGAGGGGGAAGAGACTCCACAGAAGGTTAGTGAGGTTATTTCTTATAATTTTTTTTATAATTATTATTCGTTTGGCTCATTATCTTTATTAATAATAATTATAGCCACAATCTGGAAAGAAGAGACCAAATGAGTCTGCTATCAAAACCCCTGCAAACGAGAAAAAGGCAAAATTGGTCACCCCTCAGAAAACAGGTATAAATCTGAAATAATCAAAGAATGCTGATAGGGCTGCAAACGAACCTAATCGTTTGTTAAGAAATGTGTTTGCGAATTGTTCATGAACATTTTCCGAACGGGATTTTATGTTCGTGTTCGTTTGTCAAGGAAATGAACGTGTTCGTTTGCATTCGTTTTAGGCAATGAACGAAAACGAACGTTGATGAACACAAATGGAATAAACGTACACAAACAAGCATTCATGAACAGACGAACACTTATTAAATATCTTATTTGTCGGAATTTTGAAGTATATAAATAAAAGATAATAACTACAAACACTAATGAACTATCGAACATAAACGAACATGTTACCGAACATTCACCAACACAATGAACGAACATGTTACCGAACGTTCACGAACACAATGAACGAACATTTTCTTTGTTCATGTTCGTTCATTTAACGAAATGAACGGAATTTTCTGCCCGAGTGAACACAAACGAACTTCCCGCCGAACAGTTCACGAATTGTTCGCTGAACGTTTGGTTTGTTTACAGCCCTAAATGCTGAAAACTGTTATTTCTTTTATTTTAATTACATGTTATTATAAATATTTGTGACAGATGGTAAGAAAGGTGGAGTGCATGTAGCAACACCGCATCCTTCAAAGCAGGGTAAGACTCCAGCAAACAAATCGAATGAAAGCCCGGCTTCTGCTTCTGGTGGTGCGTTTTCTTGCAAGCCTTGCAACAGGTAAATCTTTTTTATTATTTCTCAATTTTTAAACATTCTTTTATCGAAAAATTGTACGGAAAAGCATGATTTATATTTTGGTTGTTGATTTGTTTGTAGGAACTTTAAAACAGATATGGCTCTTCAATCTCACAACCAGGCGAAACACAAGTAGAAGTGTGAAACTGGTTGTTGGCTGGATGATGGATGAAATAGTTGATGTTTCTTCAAGAATGAGTGTGGCTATTGGCTAGTAGTTTTAATTAAGTAGGTTTTTTTCCTTCATGTTTTGTTTTGGAATTGTTGTGGATTTTGAAAGGCAATTGTGCTACCATCACAAGTTGGATTTCTGTGCTAATTTTGTTTTTAAATTAAGTACCGAGGATGAAAGATTTTCAAATGGAGTTTTATCCGCAACATCTGTTGCTTGATTTTGGGTCTTGATTCTCTTGACTCTTATTTAGTTATTTTTGAGTGTGCAATTGAGAGTATAACTAAGCATGAATCATCCAGCAAAAAGAAGCAATATTCAATGTCTGGTTGCAGCATGATGAGATGTAGCAAGGTATTATATATATATTTTTGAATGGCCAACAGAATCAATTCCGAGCACTCTCGGGGTACCGGTTGGACAAACGGAGTACTCCGAGAGTAGCGCGAGTCCACCACCAATTCCTGGGAAAACCCGGTAACCCAGCTGCCCATAGGCACCACGATGAAATTACTGATGAAACCCGTTTGGCTTAAGGATTCAACCCAGGTTTCCCTGGGTCTCCTATCATTGTCTATCAGTGTCTCACTCTGCACCAAATGTGAGTTGAACTTGCATTTTTCAAGAGAAATGCAAGGTGATATTCAAAAAAAAAAAGAGAAATGCAAGGTATTATATTCATGAGTAATTTTATATGCTTGGTATTAATGAGTCTTAATTAGCTTTGTGATTTTTATATTAGTGCAATTTGGAAATCTTAATAAGCTTTGTGGTTTTCTATACAAACTGGCTTCATGTTGTCTAAAGCTCTCCTAAATATGTAATTAAACATTCATTTATTTATAATCCAGTGGTGGTAGTCGATCGACGACATAACCAATCGCGGCAAACAACAGTTCATGGCAATAAACAAGCACACACCACCAGTTAAAGATTTCAAATTTAACGCCTATGATATTCGTTACATGTATGTGTTTTAAAGTACTTGATTGTAAAGTAGCTTAAATATTGTAGAGGATGTTTTGGCAGCCACGTATGTGTTAAGAGGATCTTCGGACAACCTATATCTTAGGGAACCTTCGAGCAATCTCAAACGTGTTAGCTTTGAATTGACAAGTTTTTTTGCAAGGTAGGTGTTTTGAATGATAAACGTTTGAAACCACCAGCAAAAGCTGACCCATTTTAACATGCATTTCAAGAGTACTCGACCCTTCTGGTCGTAATGGGAAAGAAAAGGCGAGTTAGATGACATCGGATGGCTATAGGATGAGAACGAGATTTATCTAGGTTTTGATAAATTCGGCATAAACTTAATAACATCAAGAAACATGCTCACATGTTCAAAAGATAACATAATAAACCAAAAAGATCAATTACCAGAAAACAAAATCCGTCGTAAAAAAACTACTACCTCGGCCTCACAAAGCTTCATTGTCCCGACAAAATACTTAAATCTCAAATAGAAAAAACAAAACAAAATTTCTCGACTGCCCATTATTATATGAAGAAGAGTCTATTCCGCACTTCTGTTGGTTTTTATTTAGATGGACACTCCAAGCCGTCTTCCACACAGATCTAATACGGTTCAACAGGCTTTCGGAAGTTGGCTCCAGCATAAACTGCTTCTGACCCGAGCTCTTCTTCAATTCGCAACAGCTGCATACATTCAAACGGGTTGATTTGGTTAAAGTTACATAATGGGTCATAGTATTATTATACATTAAAATAATATTATATTATATTATATTATATTATATTATATTATATATATAACAAAGTTCATGCTTGTGAATAGTGAGGTGGTGCTAAAATGCACCATCTCCCTTTGCTAACATAAGCCACACTATCTAAGCTAAAATGAGCCGCTTTTTGTAGTTTTGTCCTTTTGTGTGGTTTTTTTTTACTTTCAATCGCACCCGTATACTTTAAATAACTTGGGTTCGTTAATTATACCGATTGTCGGAGTTGTACTTTATGAGTTTTTCCTTTTGGTTGCTATATTGAATGTCAGTACTGTATTGATTTGGCCGATTGTTGGTATTAGTATTATAACTGACGAGACAAGAAGGTGAGAAAGATCAACCTGATTGTACTTCGCAAGACGTTCTGATCTACACGGTGCTCCGGTCTTGATCTGGCCCTGCATTACATCATATAATCGTAATCGGCTTTTTTCTTTATTTACTTTTGTAACATATAATATTAATCATTACCGTTGCTAAACCAACAGAGAGATCAGCAATGAAGGTGTCTTCTGTTTCTCCACTGTGAACAAAAATATAAAATCTTAATTAATATAAAAAAAACTGAAAATAAATATATTTTGTAATTGATTTTACATACCTGCGATGACTGGCCATCACGCCCCAACCGGCATGTTTCGACATCTTCACGGCTTCAATGCTCTCAGTTACCGATCCAATTTGGTTAACCTAACATTAGAAAATGCGTTGACCAGGTCAACTCAGACCCGGAACGGATAACAAAATTATGACAAGAATCGTTTCTTTCGCCTCGGGTTTAATTTAATCAATTTGACGTGTTGCCTTTTAAGAGTAATATTTAATTTAACCGGTTTGACACGTGAAAGATCAAACATAACCCAAATCAACCCGTTAACAGCTAAATAATTGACGATATACCTTGAGGAGAAGCGCGTTACATGTCTTCTCACTAATCGCCTTCTGAACTCTCTGTAAACAAATTTAAATAGCCCGAATTAATATCAACTTTTGTCAACCAGTTGAAAAAAAAAAAGAATAAATCGAGGTTCTTGTAATTTGAAAACGACGAATCTAACCGTTGGATTAGTGACCAACAGATCATCTCCTACAATCTGCACTTTGTCACCGCATTCTGCTGTCATTTTTCCGTAGTGTTCCCAGTCATCTTGGTCAAACGGGTCTTCAATCGACACGATAGGGTACTCGCTCACAAATGATTTGTAAAGATCTTTGAGTTGTACTCCTGAAATCTTTTGAGACCCGTTGTTGTTCTACGTAAAGCATTCAATTAAAAAACTCGTGTTAGAGTAATATTACGGTGGTAAAAAATCTTTTAAATAAAAACAATAGTGAATATGAATGACAGAATGAGAAAACACCTCTTCCTTGAAGTTTAGATCATAGGTCTTGTCTTTTCCGTAGAATTCAGATGCTGCAACATCCATTCCGATGACAACCTACACGAATGAAATGTTATAAACGTGTACACAGGCAGGTCGGGTTGGAGAATATTACTGCAGACTAGCAGTTTTAACGTAATCACCTTTCCAGTGTAACCAGCTTGAGCGATAGCGGTCTTGAGCAACTCAAGGCCCTCCTTGTTTTCCTAAAGATCAAGAAGACGTATTCACGTTAAAAAGCAACCAAGAACTTAAAAATGAATATCGAAATGATATATGATAATGGTTAAAACAATTTACCTGAATATTAGGAGCAAAGCCACCTTCGTCACCAACATTAGTTGCATCCTGACCGTATTTCTTCTTGATAACAGCCTGTAAACACGCGGAAAAAAAATTATCAATCACACATATTCATGTTGATATACTTTGTATTTTGTAACATGTTGATATACCTTTAGATTATGGTATACTTCAACGCCCATTTTCATTGCTTCTTTAAAACTCGAAGCACCAACAGGAAGAATCATGAATTCCTACCACAAAAAAAAAAAAAAAAAAAAAAAAAAATAGCTCTTCGTCAGCGAACATCCGAATTATCATTTTGCCACAAAGAGTGTGTAATCGAGAGTTATACCTGCATAGCAAGCTTGTTTCCAGCATGTGATCCACCGTTGATGACATTGAATGCTGGTACCGGTAAAACTAACTTTGAGTTGCCTGCTAAGTTTGCTATATGCTGGAAAACGTTTATCAGTCAAAACATATCAATTGACTTCACATCAATAAGAGCAAAAAAAATAAAAATAAAACAAAATCTGATAGGTGCTATATCAAAAATAAATTTACCTTATAAAGGGGAATATTTTTGACGCTAGCGCCTGCTTTGCAAAGTGCAAGAGAAACTGCTAGAATAGCGTTTGCTCCAAGCTAAAAAAAAAAAAAGAAATCATTTATAAGTAAACTAATGTCGAATTTTGTTTAAGAAAACAAATTTAATCCGGAATCTGAAACTATACCTTTTGCTTGCACCAACCCCACTCGTTTTTAGTCCCATCGAGTTGTTGAACCATGTAATTGTCAAGGCCAGTTTGATCAGTTGGGTCCTGTAAAACGAACATACATTCAAATCAAATACATTATATGATTCAAAACATCATTCTTATTTTCTTATGGTCTTAATTTAACACTAAAAATAACATATACAGAAATCAAGTGGTAAGGATGATGAAACAAACCTTGCCTACAATTGCAGGGCCTATAACAGTGTTCACGTTGGCGACAGCCTAGTCATAGAATATAAAATGTATTATCATATAAGAATCACGGTGAGTAGACTGTATATATAAAATATATGGCGGACCCAGAAATTCTTTGCTGGGGGTGCGGATGAGGCATTCAACCATATTTTCAAGGGGTACGGTCAGGTTATTTTCCTAAAATATACACATTTTTTTTTTCAAGGGGCAGCCCACCCACGACTGTGGGTAGGTCCGCCACCGGCTATTTAGCTCACCTTGGAGACACCTTTTCCTAAATAATCCGAGCCCCCATCTCGTAATTCAAGAGCTTCATAGACACCTACAAGACGATAATCATATGCACATCTTATTATTGTGTCTAAAACTCTAGTAATTTATTATACATGATTAAAGCTTTCGAATAAAATGCATGAGTGCCTACAACCAATATACAATATCGAAAGGCTACAACGACATCAATAACAGATCTTACCTGTTGATGCTCCGCTAGGAACAGCTGCGCGGGCCCATGTACCATTTGATAGAGTAATATCCACCTACAATACATATAATTAGCATTTAAATTGCAGGAAAATAATCTTATCAGTTAACACACTTTCAATCAACACAAAACATTACTATTAGAGTATAAGTTGATTTGAAAATCAGTGTCTAGATCAATATACATATGCTTCTTTTTTAATAATTAAATAAATACAAATGATTGATCATCACAGATGATATACTTCATATGAAATATACATATGCTTCAGCTGCTCTAATTAAATTCCAATTCATAGCAAAACCAATCATAATAACGAATATCAATAACCGTTACAAACAAAACAAAACCTTACACGACACGAACCAAACACAAAATTCACGGGTTTATGTTTGGTATAAATGGGTTCAGGTCAAACCCACAAACACGTTATTTTACAAATCGGGTCGGGTTCGTATCAATCCGATACACATAAACTAGATTGATTGGGTATTTTATGCCAAAATAAAAAAAAACTTATGAAATAGACATAAAATTTTATAATTAAAATGTAATTGTTTTATATACCTTCTTTAAAAAAAATTAAAAAAATGTAATTTTAGAATATTAAATAAATATAAATTAAAATGTAATTGTTTTATATACATTCTTTTAAAAAAATCAATAAACGTAATTTTAGAATATAAAAAAATATATAAAATTTCAGGTTAAACATAACATATTGTGTGCATGTGAATATGCGTGTCGTGTTCGGGTTCATATGTCTGACATGATTTTCAGGTTCGGGTTCGTGTCAAATATCCCCCGCATATGTAAAAATTAAAAGATCAACAACGAAAACTATTAAACAAACCTCAACGGTTGGATTGCCTCTGCTATCGAAGATTTGACGAGCGGTTACAGACTTGATGGTTGCCATTGTGGTTTGTGTTTGAGATTAAGTGAGAAAATGATGCGAGTGAATAGATGTATTTGTAGGTGGTGGAGGTATTTATTATAATACCCTCCGGTTTTCGTGATGAACAAGTCGCATCGAAATAAAAGGGAATGTACATCTTTTCTATATATAGTTTTGTTTAATAAGTAAGAGGTGTTGTTACATTTTTAAAATGGTTAATCACGAGAATAGCCAACATTTGGTCAATTTTTCAAAAATGGCCAATTGAAACGGCTCTACGAGCCTTTTCACAAATTCTGACACGGCATAAAAGAGGTTTCCTCAGCAACCACTCAGCTTTTGACACGTGGCGACACTCTTTCTCTCTCCTCTTTTTTTTTTGTCATCAGACAACGTGGCAGTGTATTGACAACTTCCCTTTCATAGTACTGAAACAACTTCCCTTTCACCCCTTCATCTTCACCTTATTCCACTTTCACCCTCTCCTTTTCCATCACCCACTATAAACAACCCTATCACCCACCACCATTGGCGAAGCTTTGAAGGGGCCGGGAGGGGCGCCCGACCCCCGAACTTTTCGCTCAGCAGTGTTATATATGTAGTTTTCGTATAGAAATTTTTGGGTATATACGTTTTCGACCCCCGATTCTATAGAAAATTTGGGTATATACGTTTTCCGACCCCCCCGTCAAAAACGTCAAGCTTCGCCACTGCCCACCACACATCTCACCTTCACTCTGATTCTTCAACGCCAACTAAAAAAATATTTAGTTTGAAACTTGAAGATCTTTCAAACAATCCTATAAATTCATACCAGATCCATTAATTTTATTATAAACTTATCACAAAAATTGATGGAACCTATAACAGGCCAAGCAATTTCAGCTACCAAACAGACCGGCGGCTGGTGATTGTGAGAGGCAAAGGGAACCAAATATACGCCGCCGGGGGCGGTGGGAGGTCGCCGGAGTATGGGCCGAGGGTGTCGACGTCGTCGGCGAAGCCGTGGGGTAGGTTTAATGATCCGGATAGCTGTGGTGGTCGGTGATGGTGATGGTGGTTTACAGTGGTGGTTGGTTGCAGGGTGGTGGTGCTCGGTGAGGGTGGTGATGGTTTACCGTGGTGCTCGGTGAGGGTTGTGGTTAGTTGCAGGGTGGTGGTGCTCGGTGAGGGTGGTGGTTAGTTGTAGGGTGGTGGTGCTCGGTGAGGGTGGTGGTTAGTTGTAGGGTGGTGGTGCTCGGTGAGGGTGGTGGGAGGTTGCAGGGTGGTGGTGGGAGGTGAGGGTGCTCGGTGAAGAAGATGAAGACAGGGAGTAAGGTGTGAGTTGTGAAGAAGAAGAAACAGGGGGATGACAGAGAGAGAAAGAGGAGCGAGAAAGGTGAGAGGAGAGAGAAAGGTGACAATTGATGGGAGATGTCTTGACAGTTAACACGTGTCACAAGTGGGAAGAGTTATGTCTTGAGCCGGGTTGGAATTCGTGAAACGGCATTTTATGGGGTGTCAACTGGCTATTTTTGAAATTTTGACCAAATCTTGGCTAAATTCATGATTTTCCCTATATATAACCTTATTTAAAGATTAGGGAAAATCACGAGAATAGCTGTTGAGTGGTCAACTTTTCAGAAATAGCCAATTGAAACGGCTCTACGAGCCTTTTCAATCTCCTGAAACGGCTTAAAAAAATCCTTTCGAGTCAACCAATCCATGATTGCCACGTGTCCGACAGCCGTCATTCAGTTGAGATCTTTCAAAGACGGCTTGAGTTCTTTCAAAAACGGCTTGAGTACTTTCAAAGATGCCTTGAGATCTTTCAAAGATGGCTTGAGAACTTTCAAAAAAGGCTTGAGATCTTTCAGTGTAGCGGCTTGGCTTGGCTTAAGATCTTTCCTTGACTAAGGTCTTTCCTTGGCTTGGCTTAAGGATCTTAGATTTAAGATATAACTTGTTTTATAATTTGATATATAAAATTAGATTTATTTAACCCGTACAATACACGAGTTTTTTAAAGATATTATTTTTTTTACAATACACCAATTTTTTTTAAAGATATTACATTTTTATTATTTAGTATACAAAATTACATTTATTTAACCCGTGTAATGCACATAGTTTTTTAAGGTATAACTTTTTTAATTATTTGGTATATACAATTACATTTATTCAACTCGTACAATGCACGAGATTCTTAAATATATAACTTTTTTGTTACTTAATATATAAAATTACATTTATTCAACTCGTGTAATAAACGAGATTTTTAAAGTTATATTTTTTATTATTTAGAATAAAAATTAAATTTATTTAACCCGTGCAATACTCGGTGTCGCCGGAGAAAGGGGTTGATCGATTTTAGCAGGAGTGGAGGACCGGTGGGAAGGTGGGGGGGGGGGGGGTAAATGTGCTTTGATCCATTACTTATAGGGTGTTGTATTGTATAAGCTACACAATGGTTTGTTGGAAATTACCTTTTTACCCTTTGACCTTTACATAGTTATGTTGACTGTTAATCTTATTTGACGCCAGGGGGTAAATGTGCGACATAACAACAACGTTGGGGGGTAAAATTGCAATTATTTCCATGGAGGGGTCAGAGTGTCAATTGGCCTAAACCCCAGGGGTAAAATTGCAGTTTACTCTTTTATTTATTATTTAAACCAAATTTAACTAAATAAGAAGTAAAAGTTTATAATTTATTTTCCTGTTGTTATATAACATTTTTATTGGATCGATCACTTTCTTGTGTTTTGGCCACCACACTCTCAAAATTAGAGAGGCCTGTTGCCCTAGTCCGGCCAGATTATGTTGTCTTAACTGAGCCCACGTTAGCTTCAGAGTTTGGCTTGAGCGTTCCCCCGGGAAACCATACCATCGGCTGCCACTTGACAGTCGTTGTGACACCACAAGAGCAGAACTCTCTGGCGTAACACACGGTGGGACGGAAACAAGGGTGGGCTCGAGATTTAAACTGACAACCTCGCACAAGGCCTAGCTCAAATCCTTCATTGCCTTAATCCATCAAAAGTGACACAAGTGAGTATCGAACTTGGGTCTCCACTAGAGAAACCAAGCCTTCTACCACTAGGCCACAAGTGGAGATATATAACTAAACTTTTTTCTATTGTGTAACTTGATTTTTTTTTTCTTGAGTTAACTGTCATTTTCGTCCCTTAGGTTTTGTGGAAATGACACTTCAGTCCAAAAAACAAATTTGCGTCAGTTCCGTCCTCAATATTTTTGAAACGTGCCACTTCAGTCTAAAAAGATAACGCTTTGCACCAGTTCTGTTCTCAACGTTTTTAACGACGTGTTACCTTTTTGGACTGAAGTGACATGTTTCAAAAATTTTAAGGACGGAACTGGCGCATTTTTTTTGGACTGAAGTGGCATTTTCCATCAAACCACAGGGACGAAAATGGCAGTTAACTATTTTTTCTTTTGTGTTATCATTTAGAGTAAACTGCCATTTTGGTCCCTGAGGTTTTTGCATCTGGGTCCTGTGGTTTCATTTTTTTTGCTATTTCGGTCCAAAAATGAAATCAGGTCAGATTTCTAAAAAAAACCTGGTTTTTTGTCCTTTTCCTCGGGAGCAAAATGGTCATTTTAAATACCCCTCTGTCTCTCTCTATAAATACCCATCTGTATCTCTCTTCTCTCTCTCTCTCTCTCCTGAGCAACACCACCGCCACCTTCTCTCTCTTCAATCAACCTCCACCACCACCTTCGTATCCCAGCCGACCTCCACCACCACCACCTCCTCCCTTAGCGGCGATGGGTGGTGGTTTCTATCCGGATGGTGATGATGAAGGCAGAACCAGATCCACCGCCGGCCATGGATGGTGATGATGACGACAGAACCAGATCCACCTGTGACAACCCTCATAATTACAGGTATCAATACAATTAATTAATATTGTTTAATACTTAATGACTGTGCTTAATTACAACTGATGATATAAACTGCTTTATGATTTCTGTATCATACATACATGTGCATCACATTTCATACTGTCACACCATTTATTAAATACAAACTCTAGTGACATACATGATGCACAAAGCACAGTTAGCACAGTTAGTGGATAACTCAGAAACATACTGACAGTGCCAGTACATAGACAAACAGTGTTTTGAGATCCCGTAAGGGCCAGAGATAAGGTACTACACTAGTATGGAGTGTAGGGAAGTAAGGACCATAAAACTGCGTCACTAGGTGATAGTTTAAGTGCCGGAAAGTGCCTAAAACCCACTCAATGTGCAGAATTCTGCATTAATTAACAAAAATCAGCATTTTAACATGCTAGTAATATGCAAAAACATGGCTAAATGGTCCTGTATGCTTTCCTAAGTGTCGGGAATTAAAAGTGTCACAAAAAGATACATAAAAGACACTATACAGTATAACTTAGCACATTAACGGAACGGTATCTAACCGAACAACCGGACATTACCCAGAACACCAAAATATTGCTAAAGACATTGTTTTACTTTTTTCTGAGCTAGTTATGGTTCCCGCACACTTTAACATACTACATAAGGCATAATACACACTAAACACTAGACTTACACTTAACACCCTAACTAATTACCATCTTTTACCAACAAATTACATTTAACCCCCCACCCTCTCAAAACTTACAGCCCATATCATGGCCCCACACCCAAGATTTACATAATCTTCTAAAATCTTTCCATAATCCCTTCTTGGATTTGTTGAGATGGTGCTTGTACTTGAGGAGGCATTAAGACCTTTGGGTATTAGAGATTGTGTTTATAAGAACCATCATCTTCTTCCCAAAACACAACACCACAACTCCTTCTCTCCCTCATAAAAGCTACGGCCCTTACCCACACACCACCATTTTCGAGCAAGCATCATCCAATCCAAGCTTCATACAAGGTGCTAGAAGGTGAATTAGGAAGCTTGGAACACTCGGATCATCAAGGACCTCTCTTGTGTGCTATTATCCACTCATTATTCATCTTGTTCTTCCCTAGCTTTAAGCTAGTTGTAAGATTCTTTTAAACCCTTGTTACTTCATGTTTTTAGTGGTTAAAAGATTTATTGTGATGAAGATCATATGAACACTAAAAGAACATAAACTTGAATCATGAAACATAAAGTTTACATAATGATGAAATATGATGAAATATTACTAGTATGATGTTGTTTTGCATATGTTGATGATTGCTTGTTGAATTCTTGGTAATATGATATTGATCATCATGTGAAACTTGTTAGATTATGATTAAAAACATGATCTAACAAGATAAGAGGTGATTATGTGTTTACATAAAATGATCATCTTCTTATTAAGACATGAACTTGATAATGAAATGATTTCTTGAAATATAGTAAACAAAGTGAGTTGATAATCATGTGAATCTAAGACTTGTGAATGATTTTCCAAGAAAACCAAGTTTAAAAAGATGATCCTTGAAGGATCATGGTTTTTATTAAACCTACACTAATTTTTAGTGACAAAATAAGTGTAGAAATACTTTTGAAGCAAGAAGATGTGAAAAATAAACATTTTTGTAAATTATGTTTACAGTTGTAAACACCAAATCTTTGCAAGAATGAGATTTTAAAAGAAGTAAACACACTTTGGAGGGTAACTAAACCCACTAAACACTTTACCAAGTTACTACGCGTTTTGTGAAAGATCAAGTTCATGTTGTTATGAAAAGTGTATAGTTTTTGCACTTGGTAAGTGTAATATTGTTTAGAAAATTGTTGTTGATTGTTTGAATGGTTTTTGGAAAAGAAAATGATATGCTTAATAACATGGACACCTCCATTTACAAAGGAAACTATGGCGAAATTTTCTAAAAATTCCAACACTTAGAAAATATTTTCTAACAGGTAAATTACAAGTGTATTTTTTACTATGATTTCCAATATAAACTTTGCCATAGGTTTTTATTACAAAAATACAAGTATTGGAGGTTGGTTTTTGTAAATAAGAATGGATAAATATATATTTAGAATATATATTTTATATTAAGACACTTGTGTGAATATTTGTATATTTTGTGGACTAGTTATATTATTTTAGGGTAAAATAATATAACTTACAAATACCATGGAAATAACAACTCCAAAATAATACCATAAATCTCACTGAATAAATATTTAAGTTACACACTTGATATTGTGAAATCGCACGCTAAAACGTAACTTACGAAATATTCCGGAAAATACTTTTACGAATATATTTTTGGTAAATATTGTTTTGGATACAAGAAGTGAAAATATATTATTTTTGGGAAAAATATGTATATTTTGGAATACATTATTTTTTACGAATAAGGTTATACATATATTTTCTAAAGCGAAACTTGAAAATATATTATTTCGAGAATACAAATATACATGTATAAATTACTCCCATCCTTGGGAAGGAAATGCGGAAATATATGCTTGAGAAGTATTAATATAGAAATATTGTTTAACGATTATTCCAACACTTGAATATAATGTAAAGTTAAAATAGATATTATTTTAACAAATAATTATAACTTGGAATAACATAAGGAACGCAACTCAAAACGTTAAACTCTAAGCCAAGGCACGACCCGTTCGTCTAATAGACGTTAGTACACTGTAGGTAGTCGTGATTAGCTGCGGAGATTTGAGTAGACGGTACCGAAGACGCACTACAGTGAGTTCATGTCCCCCTTTTCTTTTAACTGCTTTTAGTTTTATACTTCGGGGGTGAAATACATGTTACAATTATTACAGATATTTTTATACATGGTATGGTTAGCTTAAGGAGGGTTTACTACTTAGATCATGTGAAGGGTGGGTATAAAAATTAAGGCCATTAATCCTCGTCGTAGGACCGAGGTACATGAGTGATAGATCTATTTGGGTGTAGCGAGCCCACACCCATGGGGACCAGGGTGGCCCATAGTGGTGACTATGTCTTCCAGCCGGAGGCCCGATACAAATTTGCTAGGTTTGAGTACTTCCTGCACCATTTCACACATACCATTGGCTTTGCAACCCATTGGTGATCTCCTTTTCCTTATTGCTACATACCAGGGACTTCATACATACAGACATACTTTAAAGGTTTATTCATACACAGACATACACATGAACTCGCTCAACTTTTGTTGATTTTTCAAACTACATGTATTTCAGGAAATTAGAAAATGGATCTGGCGGGCAATGGAGTTTTAGCTGCGAATAAAGATATCATCCGGGGTTGTAGGGTTTAGGAGGTGTAACCTCTAATCCCAGTTTTATTTAAAGTCTTTTTTTGAGTCTTTAAGAACTCATTTCAAACAAGTATGTTGTGGTTTGTAACTTAATTTGGTGTCGATGTTATCAGACAATGGTATTGTGGTATTTTCTAAACTTAATTAATGGATGAACATCTCATGTTTTTATCATATAGCGTTGTTATGATTGAATGCTATGGTATTAAGAAGTCACACCAATAAACCCACGCTTCCGCAAAAGTCAGGGTGTGACAGCTTGGTATCAGAGCTTCGGTCGAGCGAACTAGGATTCTCTCTTGAGTCTAGACTACGACCATTAGGGATCTCATGAAAATGTTTTCACAACATCTTTTCATTGCATACACAAAGCGTCCAGATCCATGAAACAAAACATTTTTACAAATAAAAGACACAAAACACTTTTCAAAATTTATAATTCAGTCTGAGAGACTGGGTAGTCTGAGAGACTAGTTGAGACAGTCTGAGAGACTGGGGAGTTGGTCTGAGAGACTAACTGGGTAGTTCAGTCTGAGAGACTGGGTAGTCTGAGAGACTAGTTGAGACAGTCTGAGAGACTGGGGAGTTGGTCTGAGAGACTGACTGGGTAGTTCAGTCTGAGAGACTAGTTGGAGCAGTCTGAGAGACTGGGAGGTGTAGCCTGAGAGGCTGGGTAGTTCAGTTTGAGAAACTGGGAGGTTTAGTCTAAGAGACTAAGTAGTCCAGTCTGAGAGGCTGGGTGGGATAGTCTTGGGAAGACTAGGATGATTACTTGCTTACATTGTTACTGCTTACATGCTTATTTGATGATTGATGATATATGTGCATACTTGTGATTGATTTGTTACAGGCACCATGTCATCATCCTCCGAGAGTGGAGTGTCAGACACCATAGACCTGATAGCCATAGTATCAGATGACGAGATCCTTCCAGAGGACGAGGTTTTCACTTCAGATACTACGAGTAGCGATAACGATGACTTCCAGCCCTTCGCGCTACCAGATTTTGGAGACGACATACTTATAGCTGATGGCTTTCTTGATGGGGATCTACCTCTTGCTCAGATCCCTGCTCCTGTTCCCCTTGCTGCATTTCTTGTTGAGGATCTGCCACTCGATGTTTTGTCTGATGACGACATCGATCTCTTCATCGAGGGTTCCCCTGAGGATGCCTAGGATGGTGGGGCTCCGGTTGATGAGGATGTTGCTATTCCTCTTGTTGAGATTCCGGTCGATGATGACGTTGTTGTCCCTGTTGATGAGATTCCAGTTGTTGATGCCATTGTTTTTCCACATGTCGAGGTTCCTGTTGTGGAGGTTTTATCTGACCCGTCTGGTCCCGATTCGTTTGAGTCTGTATCATCCGCTACTGTACACGCACGGGGCGTGCAGCATTACCCCGCTGACACTGATTCCGACATGGCGATGTCTGCTGCACCCATTTTTCCACATGACTTTGACCCAGATCATGAGATCGAGTTTGTACCTGACGAGCCACCTGTTGAGGCACCTGTTTTTCCTGATGATCAGCTCCTCGATGTACCCGCTGATCATGAGCCTGCTCCAGCTGACCCAGAGCCTGAGATTGCACCAGAGCCCATTCTTGCTCACGACCCTTTACCTGTGCATGACCCTATCCCTGCTGATGTCCCAGTTGTTGCACCCTTTCCTGACCTGATACCTGTGCTTATCGATCATGCTCCTTTTGCTACCCACGTTGACCCTCGATATGCTCACACCCGCAATGGGTGGATTGAGGAAGACGACGACTATCCTCCTTTTGTCAGACCAGTTACTCCCCCTTCTGCACCTGTTCAGGCACCCGTTGATGTCACACAGTTTCGCCCACACTTGTCAGATGTGCACCGCACAGATCTACCAGTTACATTTCTTCAGGACATTCCTCCTCCCCGTCCAGGGGAAGGACCTTCGAGTCAGCAGCACACACACATACCTTTCGTGTCAGCAGCCGATCAGTTCATGCCGTAGTTTCCACACTCTGCTTCTTCTTCTGCACCCACGGGCGAGCCATTTATGTGGTTTCCGCCCAACGTCATGCCTATATCGGATCCATACCATCCCTTCCACATCGGATATTTGAGGGATGATCTGCTTTTATCCTTGCAGCTACAGCAAGATATGTTGAGTCGTAGAGTCACTGAGCTCGAGAGGATCCCGCGTCCTCCACCTGGTGCTGATCCATCACAGTCTGCTTTTCCACCTGCTCCACTGTTTCCTTACCCGGATTTTGGTATCCGTTTTCTCACCATGGAGCAGCAGATTACCTGTTTGTTGCAGCTTGTTCATGAGCTCGAGGAGGAGTTAGCGCGTATGCGCCGTTTTCTTTTCATTCCTCCACCTCCTCCTCCTCCCCCATCAGCTTCAGGTTTTTGGTTTTCTGCAGATAGCATGTTTTGATGAGAGTGCAGCTATTGAGCCAGATTGCACAGCTTTTGAAGACCACACTTTGACATTTGACTTTTGACTGTTGTAGTTGTTAGACGATTCGGACGAGGGTGATGTGACCCTTAGTCTCTTTTGATGTATGATACAATTATGAAACTTGTAAACACTGTATTTGTGGTCTTGATTATATGAAGCTCAATCGCATCATTCTCATTACATACATTGTTGGATTACTTGTTTGTGTTATGACATGGGATGTTATGTGTATACTTGTATTGATGGATGTTAATACATGCGCGTATTACATACTTACTATACTTATTATGGCCTGACCAATACAATCTTCTTATAGAAGATGCCTCCACGAAGGGAAAATCGTTTGCCCACTACTGAGGCTGAATTGCAAGAAAGGATCTCCTGAGCAATAGCAGATTATGAGGCCTCACGCGCCGAAACTAGCGGGAATACCTCGAGGAACAACCCACCCAATGGTAATGTTCAAGTCGCTTGAGACACATTACGTTACATTTGGATATTCCTTGTATGTCCACTAATGCTTTCTGTAAACGTATTGCCTGTACAGGCTGTACCTACAAACAATTTCTGGATTGTAAGCCTTTAAATTTTGACGGCACCGGGGGTGCTATAGCCTTTGTCAGATGAACGGAAAAGATGGATTCGGTGATAAGGATGAGCAAGTGTGCTCCTGAACATCAAGTTACTTACATCTCAGGACTTTTTCTTGATGGTGCCTTGTCCTGGTGGAATCTTCAAGTCCAGACGCTGGGAGAGGCAGCGGCGTATGCATTGACATGGACTGAAATGAAGGAGCTCATGCGGAAGAAATACTGCTCCATAGCTGAAATCCAAAAGCTGGAAACTGAATTCTGGAACCTCAAAATGGAAGGCCCGAAAATTGCTGAATATATGCAGAGGTTTCACGATCTGTCTCGTGTGGTACCTTACATGGTGACTCCTGAATTTAAGCGCATCAAACGTTTCATCTGGGGATTGGCACCTCAGATTATGAGTATGGTAACAAGCTCGAAGCCCCCGATAATTTCTGAAGCCATTGATCTCAGTGTGGCACTTACGGAAGAAGCGGCCAGATTAAACAAGTTCTCAATTTCTGATCAGAAAAAGAAAGAGACTCACGTGGAGTCGTCGGGCGAGAACAAGCGAAAGTTCTCCAACTTTAAGAAAGGTACCAGCAGTGCCAGCAAGAAGAGAGATACAAACCCGCCAGCTGAAGTCAAGACCGGTGCTGAGGTCAAAGGAAAGGGTTACATGGGCGCTCTGCCCAAATGTGATGTATGCCAGTACCATCACTCCGACCAATGCAGATTAAGGAAATGTGAGTCTTGTGGGAAGACTGGTCACTCGAAAGAAACATGCTGGGTTGGTACTGGCCGTGGCGGTCAAAGGGGTTTTGGTAACAACAACCGTGGAGGAAACAGGAATGGAAACCGCAACGGCGGAAATGGTAATCGCGGTGGTTTTGGGAATCAAGCTGGAAATGGGAACCGTAATCAAAACAACGCTCAAGGTGGTAATGGGAACGGTAATGGTCGAGGACCAGGATGTTTTAATTGCGGAGACATCGGGCACTTCAAGCGTGAATGCCCAAAGCTCAATCAGGCACAAGGAAGAGTTTTCAATATGAGTGCGAGGGAAGCTCGCCAAGATCCTAATGTAGTCACTGGTACGTTCCCTATTAATCAATGCTTTGCATCTGTACTATTTGACACTGGTGCCGACTATAGTTTTGTATCGCTAGAATTTAAGAATATGCTTGGGTTAACTGCTAGTAAGTTAGACATTCCGTAGTCAATTGAACTGGCTAATGGAAAGCTGGTAGAAACGAATGAAGTCATCAGAGGATGCGTGATAGAGCTGGGAGAACATGAGTTTACACTGGATCTACTGCTAGTCAAGTTGGGAAGCTTCGACGTGGTGGTAGGAATGGATTGGTTGTCAAGCAACAGAGCAGAAATTGTATGTCACGAGAAGACCATTCGCATTCCAATGGGGAATGGAGAAACGATTGTGGTACACGGAGAAAAGCGCGATACGCCCTTAAGGATCATTAGTTGCTTGAAAGCTCGAAAGTGTTTGAAGAAAGGGTGTGTTGCCTTCTTGGCACACATCATGGATAAAGAAGCCGCTGAGCCGAAGCTAGAAGATATTCCAGTCGTGAAGGAGTATCCTGAAGTCTTCCCAGAAGACTTGCCAGGACTGCCACCTCAGAGACAAGTCTAGTTTCATATTGACTTAGTTCCAGGCGCCGCGCCTGTGGCTAAAGCACCTTATCGACTTGCACCGTCTGAGATGCAAGAGCTGTCAACACAACTTCAGGAGTTATTGGATAAGGGATTTATCAGACCAAGCTTCTCACCTTGGGGAGCTCCAGTTTTGTTCGTTAAAAAGAAGGATGGTAGTTTCCGCATGTGTATTGACTACCGGGAGCTGAACAAATTGACTATCAAGAATAGATATCCTTTGCCAAGGATTGATGACCTGTTCGATCAACTACAAGGTTCAAGTTTCTACTCTAAGATCGATCTTCGATCAGGTTATCACCAGTTGAGAATATAAGAGGAAAGTATTCCAAAGACGGCCTTTAGGACTCGCTATGGGCATTACGAGTTCCTGGTTATGCCGTTTGGGCTGACGAATGCACCAGCCATGTTTATGGATCTGATGAACAGAGTTTGTAAGCCGTACCTCGATAAGTTTGTGATTGTGTTTATTGATGATATTTTGATTTATTCGAAGACGAAGGAGGAGCACGAACAACACCTAAGGGCTATCTTAGAACTGCTAAAGAAAGAAAAGTTATACGCGAAATTCTCTAAGTGCGAGTTCTGGCTGCGTGAAGTCCAGTTTCTTGGTCATGTAGTTAATGGAAATGGAATCCATGTGGATCCCACAAAGATCGAGGCAATCAAGAATTGGGAGACTCCTAAGACACCAACCGAGATTCGACAGTTTCTAGGTCCGGCTGGTTATTACCGCATATTTATTGAGGATTTCTCAAAAATCGCTCAACCGTTGACCTCCCTCACACAAAAAGACAAGAAGTATGAATGGGGAGACAAGCAAGAAGAAGCATTCCAGTTGTTGAAAAACAAGATTTGTGATGCACCAATCTTATCTCTACCCGAAGGCACTGACGACTTCGTGGTATATTGCGACGCCTCGCGCCAAGGTTTGGGGTGTGTATTAATGCAGCATCAGAAGGTTATAGCATATGCTTCTCGCCAGTTGAAGGTCCACGAGAAAAATTACACCACACACGATTTGGAACTAGGCGCTGTGGTGTTAGCTTTGAAAATCTGGCGACATTACTTATATGGCACGCGATGCACGATCTATACTGACCACAAAAGCCTACATCATATATTCGATCAAAAAGAGTTAAATATGAGGCAGAGACGATGGGTCGAGTTGTTAAACGATTACGATTGTGAAATCAAATACCACCCTGGGAAGGCAAACGTGGTAGCGGATGCCCTAAGTCGAAAGGAAAGGATTAAGCCCATAAGGGTTAGGGCTTTGGAAATGATAGTACAAACAGACCTCTCGTTGCGCATTCGTGCTGCGCAGAGCGAAGCTCTTAAAAGGGAAAATCTTGAGAATGAATATCTCCGTGGGATGGAGAAACAATTGGTACCAAAGGAGGATGGAACATTGTGTTTCTTGGGAAGAATTTGGGTTCCTCTCTTTGGTGGTCTTAGAGACGTGATTTTCAATGAAGCTCATAAGTCAAGGTACTTGATTAATCCTGGATCGGATAAAATGTACCAAGATTTAAAGGATTTCTATTGGTGGCCAAGACTGAAGAGCGATGTTGAAACGTATGTTGGCAAATGTTTGACTTGCGCCAAGGTAAAGGCCGAATACCAGAAGCCTTCAGGTCTTCTGCAGCAACCAGAATTACCCAAATGGAAATGGGAGCAGATTTCCATGGACTTTATAACAAAGTTGCCAAGGACGCCCAGAGGTCATGATACGGTCTGGGTAATCGTAGACCGTCTAATGAAATCAGCACACTTTTTGGCAATCAAGGAGGAAGACAACACGAGTAAACTTGCTGAACTATACCTGAGAGAGATTGTAGCACGACACGGAGTGCCTCTCTCGATTATCTTTGATAGAGATGGAAGATTTGTATCAAGGATTTGGCAATCCTTCCAAGAAGCTTTTGGTTCTCAGTTGAATCTGAGTACTGCATTCCATCCGCAAACAGATGGCCAGAGCGAACGAACAATTTAAACGCTGGAAGATATGTTGCGAGATTGTGTAATGGATTTAGGTGGAAGTTGGGACACTCACTTACCATTGGTCGAATTTTCATACAACAATAGCTACCATACAAGTATTCAGACCGCACCGTTTGAGGCTCTCTATGGACGTAAGTGTCGATCACCGTTATGCTGGGCAGACGCGGGTGATAGACAGCTTGTTGGTCCGGAATTGGTTCAAGAGACTACTGATAAGATCTTTCAGATCCGAGAACGCATCAAGGCGGCTCGCGACAGACAGAAGAGCTATGCAAACCAAAGGAGGAAACTGATGTATCGCAAAATACATACTTATATCGTGTATAGTTTGTACATTTTATCGTTATTTCTAGTTTTGTTTTGTTCAGAATTGCGTGTATTGATCAAAGTTCGGTTTTCCAGGTCCTTGATACACAAAGTTGCTGAAAAAGGAGCGAAAATGTGTTATATTGCTGAAGCATCAAGTCCCGGAACCATTTGGAATAAGTGTTAGAATTATTTTAGAGAATTTGGAAGTTGGAGCTGGAAGTTTTAAGCAACTTGCTGTGAAAAAACGCCCGTGGCGTCGCGCCACGAGTAGATGAACATATACTCGCGTAGCGCTAACAAGTAACAAGAAAAAGCTGAGTTGTGAGATACTCGCGTCGCGCGAGAGAAAGAGGAATTACCCGTCGCGTAGCGCGACGGGGTTGGCTGGCGAAAATTTGTTGTTTGTTGGCTAGGGTTTACTATTTAATCATGAGTTAATGATCATTAAAAGAATCTTACGAATCAAGAAACCCTAGGCGACTTTGGAGAGCAGATTTTGAGGTTTTTGGAGAGTTTTAGCTTGCGGGAATCATAAGGTTGAAGCTTGGAGCGTGGAAGTGAAGATTGTTCGGGTTTTATCCCCGGTTTTATTTAATTTCGTGTTTCAATACTTTTCCAATGAATTCTTGTTTTGAACTTGATTTGTTTAGTATAGACAACATGTTTCTTGGCTAAACCCTAGATACTACCTAGACAAGATGATGGTTTGATTAAAGTTTGGATCTTTTAACGGTTATTATTGTTTGATTATGGATTGATTTTTGAAAGTAAAGTGTTCTAGAATTTCTGATTTGGTGCGTGTGCGTATTTACTTTTGATTGTTGATTATTTACTGTTTCACATAGATTTTGGTGAATGTCTTTCACATAATAAATTTGTGTTAATTATTTGCACCTTTGCGGGTTCGGGTGATCTTTGGGTAAATCGGCCGATAGCCTTAGAAACAGTAATTAAAATTCAATTAGACTTAAGTATTCTGCTTAACTTGTCGCTGAGAGGCTCGAGTTAGTTATTAGGTCTCAGTGCAATATATAGCTAAGATAGATTTTGAGAGAAGTCGGTTTTAGTTCCCTAATTGCATTTGTGTCTAGTAAACTAAGTCAGAACCTAGAATTTCCTTAGATTATCGCGCTGAGAGGTAGATAGTCATATTAGGGCACTTTTAGAATCATTAGAGGACTGATAGGAAGTCTAACAGTCGGTAATCACAACAACCTTGTAGGGTTTCCTAGGTTTCTTCCTGAGAAGGGTCGGGAAGTCTTAGGATTGAAATACCTTAAGGTTTAGTATTTTACGATCCCGGCTCCATACAACAATAGTACCGTTAGAAGTCCATTCTTAGTTAATCTGGATTCAAGTCTAGGTAGTCGTTAAACTCATCTGAATCAAACCTTAGTCTTCGTTCGTGTCTTAGTCTAAATTTAGTTAATTAATTAGTTTAATATAGATTTCCTAGTTTTTCAGTACCCCCCCCCCCAAAACAATTAAACAAGTTTTAGTTGCGTCCGTCAGTGTCTGTCAGAGTCTAATTTTCGTGATTTATAGAGTCCTGTGGTTCGATATCCGGACTTCCTAGGTTATACTACATTGATCGGTACACTTGTTGATTGTGTGGTTTTAGGTCGAGTCTAGAATTAAAGCTTCATAGTGTCTAGAATAGAGAGTCTAATTTAGTTTATTTTTATAGTCTGTTTAGCACACATCAAGTTTTTGGCGCCGTTGCCGGGGACTCTTGGCAGTTGCGTTCATTAGCTTTGATAGACTTAATTGATATATACATGCTACGTGTTTTCTTTTTTTTGTTGAGTCTTTGTCTTTTCTTGTCATCTTGAGTCGTAGTAACTAGTGTTTGCTTTTCTTGTGTTCAGGTTTTTGCTTGTAGTGGATGCCACATCTACGCTCGCACGGACCACCGCCACCAGTCAAGTAGTCATCATCTCAACTGGGCGAAGGCCCAGAGGTTAGTTCTTCATCTTCACCTTTTACTGTTTTCCCATATTTCGACACCAATCCCATTACAGTCCCACCACCTTCACCAAACCATACACCTAAGAATACCCCACCCGATAGCCCTACTTCTAGTACCTCTAGTGAACCAGAAAACGTAGAACCAATGGCCAACGCTAGGCAAACCGTCCATCAGCAGGCCACTCAGAATTTCACCGGCCTTGCTTTACCCATCACCGTTCCACCTATAGTTAATGAAAATTCATGGCAGATTCCATCTTATGCCATGTAGGCTATAACCAATAACATCCAATTTCATGGCCGAGACGATGAGGACGCCCCGGCCCACATTAGCCGTTTCTCCCGTATGCTAGCCACCTTTAGCCTTCACGGTGCTCCTAATGATGCCACCTACCTACAGCTTTTCCCATTTTCACTAGCTGGCCGTGCGGCTACTTGGTTGGACTCTCAGCCAGCCGGTACCTTTACCACTTGGGCGGGGCTTCGTCAATCCTTTTTGAACAAGTATTTCCCGCCCGTTAAAGCCTCATGTCTTAGGGACCAAATTCACTCTTTCCGCATGGAACCCGACGAGCCTTACTACCTTGCTTGGGAGCGATTCCAAAACCTTTGTGCTCGTTGCTCCCAGCATGGTCTTTCCGATTGGGCTTTATGTGAGAAATTCTATAACGGTCTCACCCAAGAGACTCGTGATCGTTTCGATACCAACGCGGGGGGGGGGGGGCATATGATGGGTATACTTACTGTTGCTGAGTGTTTAGAGCGTTTTGAGGCATTTGCTCAGTCTCAATCTCAATCGCGAGCCGATCAGCGGTATCAAAGTGGTAATTCTAATACCACTACTAGTGCACCCACCCGAGGGGTTAACCATGTCACCATGGATCCTAGTTTAGCCGCTGTTTTGGAAAACATGTCTAGGGAACTTAAGGAAATTAAGGCTAAGGTAGACAAGTGTGAGTATTGCCGAGGGGGTCACGATACGAGTGCGTGTCCTTTACTAGTTGGTGAGGAGCAATGTGACTACTTAGGAGGAGGGTTCGGTAGAGGTCAATCTAGCGGTTTTGGTAGTACTAATCCTTTTGGGTCGGGTTGGCGTAATAATAATAATAACTTTAATAATAATAACAACACTTTCCGCTCAAATGGGCCCCCTGGCTTTCAAATGGCTCAAAACCCGAATAGGGGCCAAAGTTCACTTTTTGGTAGGGGTTCAAGTGGGCAGTTCAATAAAGGGTTCAACGGGCATATCAAAGATGGGGGGTCAAATAACCAGGGTCAAACAGGTCAAGGTTCAAGCTATGACCTAGGGGGTAGTTTAGAAAGAATGGAGTCCATGATGAGCCAACTAATTGTTAGGGACCAAACCACCCAAAAGACCCTTAGTGAACATGACCTCTTGCTTAAGAACCACCAAGCCTCGTTCCAAGACCTTCAACGAGTTGTGGGAGACCTATCTAGGAAGTTAGAGGAGAGATTACCTGGTCAGTTTGCGGGTAACACCTTAAAGAACCCGGCCCATGCCAAAGCCATTACCACTCGTAGTGGCAAGACCGTAGGTAACCCGAGAGTCGAGGAGAGGGTAGTCGATGAAGATGGAGATATTATATATGAGGAGATCCAAATGGAAGCACCCGGTAAAGTGCAAAATAGGTTAAGCCCAGCAAGTACCGCACACACCGGGGGGTTTCCAAGTGAGAAGAGTTTAGGTAAAAAGCCCACTCAAGTCGTTCCATCACCCACTGTTGATTTTTCCCGTGCTCCATTCCCATCCCGTCTCAAAAACCAAACTTATTCTAAAGAGTACGAGAAATTCTTAGAGATCTTTAAGCAGCTTAGAATAAACCTTCCTTTCATAGAAGCCCTTCAATCGATGCCAAAATATGCAAAATTCTTAAAGGACCTTCTGAAACGTAAGGATAGGTTAGGAGAAGTTTCTAACATCCCCCTTAGTGGAGGGTGTTCAGCCGTAGTCTTGAACAAGGTCCCGGAAAAGTTGACGGATTCGGGCCTTTTCACCATCCCGTGCTTGTTTGGGAGTGACACCGAGTGTAGGGCCCTAGCCGATTTAGGAGCAAGTATAAACCTAATGCCATATTCCATGTATGAGAGGCTAGGTTTAGGAGAGTTGTCACCTACACGTATGTCTTTATCTCTAGCCGATAGATCAGTGAAGTATCCACGTGGTATTATCGAAAACCTCTTAGTTAAAGTGGATAAATTTGTCTTTCCCGTAGACTTTATCGTTCTTGATATGGAAGCCGACGAAAAGGTTCCTATCATTCTAGGATGCCCATTCTTGTGTACCGCCAAGGCTATCATCGATTTCTTCGACGGAAAAATTACACTTCAAGTCGGTGAGGAGAGAGTTGCTTTCGAGATTGCACGCTCCATGGAACACCCTAGTGGTTCCGATGACCTTAGTAGTCCTTGTCATTCAGTCTATTTCATAGAGTCTTTCCTATCATGTGTTGACCATTGCTTTGACTATATTAGTGGAGCCGATTTAGTCGAGAGTAGGATAGATAAGGTAGTTGAGAAAGTAGAGGAGATTGTGAGTGAGAGTGAGGAAGTAGAAGAGAACGAGTGGGTCCCCGAAGTGCTAGAGTTGAGTGAAGTAAAAAGTGAGTTTGAGAGTACTCCCATAGAGAAGCCCGCCCCACTAGAAATTAAAGTTCTCCCGTCCCATTTAGAGTACGCTTTCTTGGGTGAGGGGTCCGATTTTCCCGTTATTATTTCATCCGAGTTAGAGGGGGGAGAGAAGGGTAGGTTGTTAGACGTGTTGAAAGAGAATAGGGAAGCCATTGCATGGCGACTTTCAGATATCAAGGGCATAAGCCCCGCCTATTGTACCCATCGGATACTCATGGAAGATGAATATAAGCCGGTGGTGCAACCTCAAAGGCGACTGAATCCGAACATGCAAGAGGTTGTTAAGAAAGAAGTGCTGAAGTTGTTAGATGCCGGGGTGATATACCCCATTTCCGATTCACCATGGGTTAGCCCGACCCAATTCGTCCCAAAGAAGGGCGGGATGACGGTGATCATGAATGAAAAGAATGAGTTAATCCCTTCTCGTACCGTTACCGGTTGGCGTGTATGCATAGACTACCGAAAGTTAAATGACGCCACCCGGAAAGACCATTTCCCCTTGCCATTCATTGACCAAATGTTGGAGCGTTTAGCGGGTCAACAATACTATTGTTTTCTCGATGGATTTTCGGGTTATTTTCAGATCCCAATCGCTCCCGAGGATCAAGATAAAACGACGTTCACATGCCCTTACGGCACTTATGCGTATCGCCGCATACCTTTCGGGTTATGCAACGCTCCAGCTACTTTCCAAAGATGCATGGTTGCTATATTCCAAGACATGCTTGAGACTTCTATGGAGGTTTTCATGGATGACTTCTCGGTTTATGGTACTAATTTCAATCAATGTCTTTCTAATCTTGATAGGATGCTAAAGAGGTGCATAGAAACAAATCTCATGTTGAATTGGGAGAAATGTCACTTCATGGTGACGGAGGGGATAGTGTTAGGACACAAGGTGTCTAAGGAAGGGATAGAGGTGGATAGGGCAAAGATAGATACCATAAGTAGATTTCCTCCACCTACTAGTGTCAAGTCTGTTAGAAGTTTTCTAGGTCATGCGGGCTTTTATAGGCGTTTCATCAAAGATTTTTCCAAGATTACTCGCCCCATGACCCGAATTTTGGAGAAGGATGTGCCTTTCGTCTTCGACGAAGAGTGTATCAAGGCGTTTGATTTCTTGAAGGAAAAACTCGTTAGTGCCCCGATACTTGTTTCGCCCAATTGGAGCTTGCATTTCGAGCTCATGTGCGATGCGAACGATTATGCCGTAGGTGCGGTCCTAGGTCAAAGAGTTGACAAACACTTTCATCCAATCTACTACGCGAGCAAAACTCTAAATGATGCTCAAGAGAACTATACCACCACGGAAAAGGAGCTCTTAGCCGTAGTGTTTGCGTTTGATAAGTTTCGCTCATATCTCGTTCTTTCCAAAACCACCGTATTCACCGATCATGCCGCTTTGCGCTTTCTGTTCCAAAAGAAAGACGCGAAGCCACGTCTTATTAAATGGATTCTTTTGCTCTCCGAGTTCGATATCGAAATAAAAGATAAAAAGGGAGCGGAAAATGTGGCCGCCGATCATTTGTCACGTTTAGAGGATCCAATGAGGGAGGAGGTTCGTGATGATTCCATAGGAGATACTTTTCCTCACGAAACCATAGATTTTGTTAGTGCCGAGTTAGAGGGTTTGCCATGGTTTTCGGATTTGGCAAATTATTTAGCGACCGGAGATCTTGTGAGGGGTATGTCATACCAACAAAAGAAAAAGCTTCTTAGGGATGCTAGGAAGTATATTTGGGATGACCCGTTCCTATTTAGGATAGGAGGAGATAGAGTGCTTCGGAGATGTGTTTCAAAAGAGGATGGTTTAAACATCCTTAGTCATGTGCATGAAGGGTTGACGGGAGGCCATCATGGGCCATATGTGACGGCACAAAAAGTTTTTGATAGTGGCTTCTATTGGCCAACAGTAGTGAAAGATGTCGTAGAGTTTGTTAGGAGTTGTGATCGTTGCCAACGTACCGGCAACATTTCATCCAAGGATGAAATGCCTCAGAATCCCATCCAAGTTCTTGAAGTGTTTGACGTTTGGGGCATTGACTTCATGGGACCTTTCCCCTCATCGAGTGGGAATAGGTACATCCTCGTGGCCATTGATTATGTTTCAAAGTGGGTGGAAGCTCAAGCTTTACCTACCAATGATGCCCGAGTGGTGGTGAGATTCCTTAAAAAGCTATTCACACATTTTGGAGTTCCTAAAGCCTTAATAAGTGACCGTGGTACACACTTTTGCAATTTCGCCATGGAAAAAGCACTAGCACGCTACCGTGTCACTCACCGTCTTTCCACCGCTTACCACCCTCAAACTAGTGGCCAAGTAGAGAATGCTAACCGAGGGGTGAAGAGAATTTTAGAGAAAACGGTAGGGAAAAGTAGAAAGGATTGGTCGGAAAAGATCGATGACGCTTTGTGGGCATTCCGCACCGCCTACAAAACACCGTTAGGAACAACACCATTCATGATTGTGTATGGAAAAGCGTGCCATCTTCCGGTAGAGTTAGAGCATAGAGCTTTGTGGGCTTTGAAAACTGTTAATCTTGACCTTACCGAAGCCGCAAGAAGGAGATTCTTCCAAATTCATGAGTTGGAAGCTTTGAGGGATGCCGCATATGAACGATCTTGGAGTATCAAGGAAAAAACGAAGGCATTGCATGATAGGAGGTTGCGAAGGTTGAGAGAGTTTAAGGTAGGTGATAAAGTGCTTCTATTCAACTCAAGGTTGAAATTGATAGCAGGGAAGTTGAAGTCAAGATGGAGTGGACCGTATGTGGTGAAGGAGGTGTTTCCATACGGCACGGTAGAGCTATATGATGAAGTTGACAAAGGAGTGTGGAAGGTAAACGGTCATAGATTGAAACATTACTTGGGAGGTCCGATAGATACCACCGAAGAGGAAGAAATTCCTCTAGAGGACCCACCCACCTTCACCGAGCAGTGAATGCAAAAAGCTTCGTTTGTAGAGTTTGTAAATTTCGTTATTTCATGTTTTTCGTAGTTCTTTCGTGTTTGTGTTTTTGTGTGTCTGAGAAATTTGCAGGAAACGTACCTTGGAGAGCTGAAAATGCGAAGAAAAAGTCGTTCCAGGTAAGTCCCATACTTAGAAAAATTTCGGGATAGTTTGGGGAAGGTTGGGTGAAAGTTAGCAAAATTTTCTAAGGCAAAAACTTGAACTTTTACACAACTTTCTGGTCAAAAAACGCTGCTCGCGTCGCGCCACCACCACACACCTGCCTCACTCGCGTAGCGCCACCATCTAGGGTCATTTAAACCCTTGTGACCCCTTTCAAACGCTTTGAACCCCCCAAACAATGAACCTTTTCAGCTGAACCCAGCCGTGGCGCTACGCCACGGCCATCACCCCCACACAGTCGTGCGACGCCAGGACTTTTAAAAACGAGAAAAAAATAAAATAAAGAGTAAATTACAAAGTTCGTCCTTTATGTATGTCTAATATATCAAAGTATGTCCTTTATCTTTAATAAGTTCAGAAAACATACTTAATGTTTGCAAATCCTTACATGTTACGTCCTTTAGTCCTAATCCAGTTACTTTTCATGGTTAAATTTGACTAAGTCAGCCCCACATAAGGGTATTTTGGTCATTTTATCATAAATATTAAAATAAATAATAAAAAAAATTATATATATATATATACATGTGTATATAGTTATATATATATACAGAGAACGTCTTCTCCCTCTCTCTCTTTCTAATTATCCTACCCCCACAACCCACCTGCCACCGCCACCAGCCACCGTCACCTGCCACCGCCGATCTGCCACCACCACCACTTCACCTGCAAGTTTACTCTGCTCCAAACCAGTTTTCCGGCAAGTTCCAAACCAGTATCCGTTGAGTATCAAACCAGTTTTCCGGCGACCCATACTTCTCTCTGTTCTACACAATCACCACCCAAAAAACGGCCTTTTTTTACCCTCCACCGGACAAGAATATGCACCAGAAAAAATGTCACGAATTCATCACCAACAACAACAACAACCAAGTGGGTCATCAATATTTGGAATAAAAACCTCCGGCAACAGTGGTGGTGAGATTGTGGAAGTTCAAGGGGGTAACATTGTACGGTCAACTGGTAAAAAAGACCGGCACAGCAAAGTATGCACCTCAAAAGGACCAAAAAATAATCACCCCTAAATTTAAGTCATAATTTTCATGTGAAGTATTATTACACAGTACTTACTCTTTCCATCCTAATTGACTCGAATGCTCGATAAAATTCAAATCCCTCTTCAAATCACGAAACGCATAAAGAAGATCTGCAAACAAGTTCAAGAAATCGATCTAGGGCTTCATCATAAGTTCCGAAAATTTCAAGTCTTCACTTACAGATCTAGATCTCAGGCTGGTCACAGCGGTTAGGGTTTCAATCACTGAACAGATCTCCGAAAATTTCACTGAACAAATCACTGAACAAATCGTGTGCTGGTCAGTGGTTAGGGTTTTCGAGTTCTGGTTGCGTGCTGATATGAATCGGAAGCGTGCGGTTGACGACGCCGAGGAACTTTGTGGTTAGGGCGGTCGCGCGGTGCTGGGGGAAGTGGTGGTGGTTAGGGCGGTTGACGACGCCGAGGAACTTTGTGTCCATGGAAACGATGTCGATGCTTCAAGATGGTGGTTGCTGATGGGGTGGTGGTGTTGTTGGTGGCAGGTGGATGGTGGTGACGGCGGTTGTGGTGGGAGACGATGGGAGCAGGTGGCGGTGGCTGGTGGCGGTGGCAGGTGGGTTGTGGGGGTAGGATAATTAGAAAGAGAGAGAGGGAGAAGACGTTCCCTGTACATATTTATAACTATATACACATGTATATATATATATATATAATTTTTTTATTATTTATTTTAATATTTATGATAAAATGATCAAAATACCCTTATGTGGGGCTGACTTAGTCAAATTTAACCATGAAAAGTAACTGGATTAGGACTAAAGGACGTAACATGTAAGGATTTGCAAACATTAAGTATGTTTTCTGAGCTTATTAAATATAAATGACATACTTTGATATATTAGACATACATAAGGCTGTGTTCCAGAGATCCACTTAACAGAGGGAGGGGAGGAGAGGGAAAATGAGGTTTTTTTTGCCTGAAAATAGTCTTTCCAATTTGGAAAGACATGGAGGAGAGGGGAGGGGAGGGGAGGGGAGGGGAGAGATTTTTAACTCGGGAAGACACCGTAAAGGACCAACTTTGTAATTTACTCTAAAATAAACTCTGCCATCCCCAATAATTCAAAACAACCTTCTCTAACCCTACCGCCACCACCGATCAACTCCCCACTCCATTCCACAACCATCTCTCCTCCACTACACCTCCACCTTCATTAAATCACCACCATAACCATACCGTCGATATTCACCTCCGTCCACCAGTCTCCGAGTTCTCCACCGCCGATCACCAAACAAAACCTAGTATTGCCACCTTCATCCGTCGCCGCCCACCGTACAATCAAAGCCCTCATCCACTCTTGAAACAACCACACCACCGCCTCCACAACTGAGCTGATACCCTATTCCGAGCGATTTCGATTCGTCTTATACAAGGTAAGTTTCTGCAATTTATCTCAATGATATGTGCGTGTTGAGTGTTTACAGTGAGTCGTTGTGTCAGTTCCGTCCAGGTTCAGTTCCCGAGTCCATTATTTGGTTGAGTCGAAGTCGTTTAGAGTCGTTTTGTAAGTTTTCTATGTCGAATCATGTGGTCGGTTCAATCAGTGTTTTGTGTCCAGTCAGTTAATTGACTCGGGTCGGTCATGGTGTAATGTTGAGTCAATAGTCTCAGTTGAGTCGCTAGTTCGTTCAGTTTGTGCGTCTTCGAGTCAGTGGCTGAAGTCCGGGTGTCTATATATTAGTGTCAGTGTCCAATCCGTGTGATGTCAAGTTGAAAGATGTCTACTTAGGTCTTTGGAGTCGTCTATGTCGAGTCAGGATTGTGGTAGTTTCAGTCGTCTATATCTTTGTCGAGTATTTAGTGTCCCTTATATGCAGATTTGATTGTGATATTGGGCAGGTCAGTTTATTGTATCCATAGTTGTTTTGTCGAATATGACCAAGTTTGATGTTCGAGTCTAGCATGGTTGCGGGTGGCATGGGTTGAGTGAGTTGCTTGGTTTGATTTGATTTAGGAATTGATTAATGATAGGAGGATGGGGGTGTTTGTTTTGTTCTGTTTGGATACATATGAACAACGGGGTGGTTTCATTAGGTGGCTTTGAATATTGCGGGTATACTTGATATAGGCGTAGTAAAGCTCAAGTGTGGGGATACGGGTCGAAACTTTTTGACGTAAAAATGTAATTTTTCACCACACACTCGACCCGTTTCCGTTGCTTCCACGCTTATGCTATGTTTGACGATTTATCGGCACTTGGGATTGCTCGAGGCCGAGCAAAGTGCCGATGGGGGTAGTGTACATTGAGTCCTAGTTAATGTGTTTGCGTCATATTGGAGTCGTCTTACCTTAGTTTAGTCGTTTTTAGTATTGTTTAGGTTTACTTGCACGTACAAGTGGTTTAAATTCGCCCGTACTCAATCTCCATTCGGGCGAATTTAATTTCCGCTTAGCAATTATAAAGAGTAACCCGTTTGTTTTAGCCACGAATGAAATGCTATACGGCTAATCTTTATTTTTGTTGAAAAAATTATAAAAATAAAAAAAAAATATATATATAAAAAATTTCAAAAAAATTAAAAAAAAAATATATAAAAACGAAAAAAATCAAAAATAGTTTGTTATTACTGATGGTTTGCTTGTTTTGTCTTTGTTATACTTGTTTTGCAGGCATGGCGAGTAGTTCTAGAGCTGGTAGGGCTAGGAAAAGGGTCGAGGGCCAAACGGCACCACAGCAGGATCCACCTCAAGAGGATCCGGTTCCTCAGGAAACCCCAATTATTCAGTTAGCAGCCGATGATCCGAAATTAAGAAAAATTGTGTATCAAGCGGGTTATAACTTTATTCCAGATAGGAAGTGTAACAGAGCCGAACACCCGATGTTGATGTTTGAGATAAGTACACCGGAATGGAACAAGTATGATAAATTGAGAAAGACTGATCTACTTCAGCATCGGGTTATTGATTGGAGGTGGTTAGAGGAGATAGGTTCAGCACATGAAGTGCGAGATCTTTTGGGTGATAGGTTGAGCGATGCGCTGGAATGTATAGAGCCTCAGTATGAGGAGTTGGTTCTGGAATTTCATAGTACGTGGTTACATAAGGAAGGGAAGTTCGAGCAGGGCACGACGGTGTCGTTTAGTTTGGGTAGGCAAGTGTATGAAATGAATATGGCGCGGTTTGCTGTGGTTTCGGGGTTGTATACTGAAGAAGAGGTGAGGAGGCCGGAGTTTGCTACTTGGTTACGGGGTGCGTATAATAAGAACAGGGAGTGTAGTGTCGGTAGTGCTGAGTTGAGTGAGTTTTGGAGTACGATTTCCGATCATCCGTTTGGGTTAACGAATTTGATCACATCGGTTCGTAATCCGGTGTATAGGTATGTGCTGAAGATCTTGTCTACTACACTTGTGGGTAGGAAATCGGGGGAGAACAAAGCGAATTGGATCGAGCTTTTTATTTTGATGTGTAGAGTGCATGGCAAGGAAATGAATTTGGCTACTGTCTTAGCAGATTCGTTCAGTAGAGGTCGAAGAGGAGGTCCGCGGGCCGGTTTGGATATGGGCCCCTACATTACTAGGATTGCAACAAATTTGGGGGTTTTGACCAAGTATCTCCCCGAATTTCTACATAAGGGGCCCCCGACAGCGACATTTGGGTTGCAGGAGCTGCAGAAGGCGGGCATAGTGTCGTGGCAGGAACCCTACGCCTGGGAGCCGATCAGAGAGGGTCCACAGGTTCAGCCGCCACAGGGACATCCAGCTGAGGATGTCATGATTCAGATCGAGCCGACACATAGGCAGCGACCACCTCAGCGACACGAGCTGCCAGCACGTCATTACCCGAGGAGACAGCCTCCACCTGAGCCTCTGACTTTGGAGTCGTTCTCATTATATGTCGAGCAGAGGTTTGATAGGTTGGAGCATTTGATTGAGTCGCTTCGGGGGGACCAGCCGAGGCAGCAGGAGGAGCAGGCTGGTGCGGATGTGAGAGTTGATCCGGAGCCTGTAGTTCAGGTAGCTGGAGAGAGCAGTGGTGCAGCTGGGCAGCATCAGGAGTAGTGTGGGGATGGCAGGAGGATGCAGAACAGCAACTGACGATTATATCTTTTGCTGATTATTTTTATTTTATGCTGTTTTTGATCCTCACTTTTGGTCTGTACTGATATCTATACACTTAAAACAGGTTGGTTAGGGATGGCTGGGTTGGATGATGTGATGAAACTGATACACTACTGATATTTTTGCTATATATATGATGATATGCTTTGGTCGTTTGATTGACGGTTGATAGGTTGATTGTGTTAGCCGCTTTCGTTCGCGTGTTCGAGGTTAGAGTTGTTTGCCGAGCGCGTTTCGAATTGGAGGGCTTATGTGGAAACGACTGGCATTTTGACAGTCTCACATATCAGCTAAGTCGTTCCCCTTTTTGTTGTTGTATTTTATTTATTTATTTCGTCGTTAGTTCATTTTTATTTCGTTCGTAGTTTAGGGTTTTAGTGTTTAGGTAGTTTTGAGTCGTATTTCCATTCTTGCATTAGGGACAATGCAATCTTTAAGTGTGGGGATGGGATACATGTAAATATTCGAGTCTTATATTGAAAAATACAAAAAAAAAAAAAAAAATTAAAAATTTTTGAAAATCCAATTTTTTTTTTTGAAAAATCAGAAAAATGTCCTTCGATTTGAGAAGTTTGCATAAATAAAGCGGAAAATGATAGAAAAGGTGAATTGTTGCTTGGGTTGAATAATAATAATAATATGAGAATTTAAATAAATCGAGCTTGCGTCTAGTTAGGGATATGTGGATAGGCCCGGGTTTGGTTTTAGGTCCCTTTGATCTAATATACCTTAATTGTCGGTCTGCTAGTGGGTTTTCTCCTGGGAGATATGGGAAATTAAAACTGCCGATAATACTATAGTATAAGGAGCACCGTTATAAGTTAAAACTGTTAGAGTTTGTGATCATGCAAAAATAGAATAAAATAATGAGCTAGAAACTAAATGAAAGTAATGCACTTCTATGTAGTTTGGGTTGGGGATAGCGACTTTACAACCGAATTACCGCTAGGGTGTGTGAAATCGACTGTGCAAAGAAAAGAAAGAAAAAGTACCGAAACCTAAGTAATCTGTGGTTGGGGATAGCGACTCTACAGCCGGATTGCCTCTTGGTTAGCGAAAGCATCGTCTACGCTCATTGAAAAAAAAGAGAAAAAAAAGGAAAAAGAAAAGAAAAAGTTGATGGTAAACTCTCTTGGTTTTGATATAAGACGGTTAGGAATTGGTCCAGTGATCGTTCTTTTAGTCCTATAAGCTTGAGGTGGGAGTAGATGGACCGTAAATTCTAGTGTGAGACCATAGGTGGATTGACCGTACTTAAATTAAATTCACATGATAAGGGTTTAGGATTAGATTCGGGTTTAAGAGGACAAGTATATTCGCAATCGCGGCTAACGCAAGCTTTGGTTTTAATAAGATATAAATAATTTTTGATCCAAGTGATGATTCGTCTATGATTCCTTTGCACAATTCTTTTTCGGGGACGAAAAAAGTGTAAGTGTGGGGATGTTTGATGTATTGCAAAATACATACTTATATCGTGTATAGTTTGTACTTTTTATCGTTATTTCTAGTTTAGTTTTGTTCAGAATTGCGTGCTATTGATCAAAGTTTGGTTTTCCAGGTCCTTGATACACAAAGTTGCTGGAAAAGGAGCGAAAATGTGTTATATTGCTGAAGCATCAAGTCCCGGAACCATTTGGAATAAGTGTTAGAATTATTTTAGAGAATTTGGAAGTTGGAGCTGGAAGTTTTAAGCAAGTTGCTGTGAAAAAACGCCCGTGGCGTCGCGCCACGGGTATATGAACATATACTCGCGTAGCGCTAGCAAGTAACAAGAAAAAGCTGAGTTGTGAGATACTCGCGTCGCGCGAGAGAAAGAGGAATTACCCGTCGCGTAGCGCGACGGGGTTGGCTGGCGAAAATTTGTTGTTTGTTGGCTAGGGTTTACTATTTAATCATGAGTTAATGATCATTAAAAGAATCTTACGAATCAAGAAACCCTAGGCGACTTTGGAGAGCATATTTTGAGGTTTTTGGAGAGTTTTAGCTTGCGGGGATCATAAGGTTGAAGCTTGGAGCGTGGAAGTGAAGATTGTTCGGGTTTTATCTCCCGGTTTTCTTTAATTTCGTGTTTCAATACTTTTCCAATTAATTATTGTTTTGAACTTGATTTGTTTAGTATAGACAACATGTTTCTTGGCTAAACCCTAGATACTACCTAGACAAGATGATGGTTTGATTAAAGTTTGGATCTTTTAACGGTTATTATTGTTTGATTATGGATTGATTTCTGAAAGTAAAGTGTTCTAGAATTTCTGATTTGGTGCGTGTGCGTATTTACTTTTGATTGTTGATTATTTACTGTTTCACATAGATTTTGGTGAATGTCTTTCACATAATAAATTTGTGTTGATTATTTGCACCTTTGCGGGTTCGGGTGATCTTTGGGTAAATCGGCCGATAGCCTTAGAAACAGTAATTAAAATTCAATTAGACTTAAGTATTCTGCTTAACTTGTCGCTGAGAGGCTCGAGTTAGTTATTAGGTCTCAGTGCAATATATAGCTAAGATAGATTTTGAGAGAAGTCAGTTTTAGTTCCCTAATTGCATTTGTGTCTAGTAAACCAAGTCAGAACCTAGAATTGCCTTAGATTATCGCGCTGAGAGGTAGATAGTCATATTAGGGCACTTTTAGAATCGTTAGAGGACTGAGAGGAAGTCTAACAGTCGGTAATCACAACAGCCTTGTAGGGTTTCCTAGGTTTCTTCCTGAGAAGGGTCGGGAAGTCTTAGCATTGAAATACCTTAAGGTTTAGTATTTTACGATCCCGGCTCCATACAACAATAGTACCGTTAGAAGTCCATTCTTAGTTAAACTGGATTCAAGTCTAGGTAGTCGTTAAACTCATCTGAATCAAACCTTAGTCTTCGTTCGTGTCTTAGTCTAAATTTAGTTAATTAATTAGTTTAATATAGATTTCCTAGTTTTTCAGTAACCCCCCCCCCCCAAACAATTAAACAAGTTTTAGTTGCGTCCGTCAGTGTCTGTCAGAGTCTAATTTGCGTGATTTATAGAGTCCTGTGGTTCGATATCCGGACTTCCTAGGTTATACTACATTGATCGGTACACTTGCCGATTGTGTGGTTTTAGGTCGAGTCTAGAATTAAAGCTTCATAGTGTCTAGAATAGAGAGTCTAATTTAGTTTATTTTTATAGTCTGTTTAGCACACATCAGAAACCTTTGGAATTTCAAGTGGGAGATATGGTTTTGTTAAAGGTTTAACCCTGGAAGGGTGTAGCACGCTTTGGGAAGCGTGGGAAGTTGAACCCATGATATATTGGACCGTTCAGAATCCTGAAAAGGATTGGTCTTGTAGCCTACAAGTTGGATCTACCCGCAGAACTGAATGGCGTTCATGATATATTCCATGTATCTAATCTGAAAAAGAGTCTAACTCAAGAAACCGTTGTCATTCCTGCCGACGAAGTCCACATTGACGACCCACTTCACTTTACTGAAGAACCTGTTGAGGTTACTGACTGGAAGATTAACAAGACACGCAGGAGTAGTGTCAAACTCGTCAAGGTTCGTTGGAATGCACGTCATGGCCCAGAATTCACGTGGGAGCGTGAGGATCGTATGAAAGCCAAGTACCCACATTTATTGCCCAAGACCCCTGCATCTAGTAGCAGAACTTAAATTTCGGGACGAAATTTTCTTAACAGGGGGAGAATGTGACAACCCTCATAATTACAGGTATCCGTACAATTAATTAATATTGTTTAATGCTTAATGACTGTGCTTAATTACAACTGATGATATAAACTGCTTTATGATTTCTGTATCATACATACATGTGCATCACATTTCATACTGTCACACCATTTATTACATACAAACTCTAGTGACATACATGATGCACAAAGCACAGTTAGCACAGTTAGCGGATAACTCAGAAACATACTGACAGTGCCAGTACATAGACAGACAGTGTTTTGAGACCCCGTAAGGGCCAGAGACAAGGTACTACACTAGTATGGAGTGTAGGGAAGTAAGGACCATAAAACTGCGTCACTAGGTGATAGTTTAAGTGCCGGAAAGTGCCTAAACCCCACTCAATGTGCAGAATTCTGCATTAATTAACAAAAATCAGCATTTTAACATGCTATTAACATGCAAAAACATGGCAAAATGGTCCTGTATGCTTTCCTAAGTGTCGGGAATTAAAAGTGTCACAAAAAGATACATAAAAGACACTATACGGTATAACTTAGCACATTAACGGAACGGTATCTAACCGGACATTACCCGAAACACCAAAATATTGCTAAAGACATTGTTTTACTTTTTCTGAGCTAGTTATGGTTCCCGCACACATTAACATACTACATAAGGCATGATACACACTAAACACTAGACTTACACTTAACACCCTAACTAATTATCATCTTTTAGCAACAAATTACATTTACCCCCCCCCCCCCTCTCAAAACTTACGGCCCATATCATGGCCCCACACCCAAGATTTACATAATCTTCTAAAATCTTTCCATAATCCCTTCGTGGATTTGTTGAGTTGGTGCTTGTACTTGAGGAGGCATTAGGACCTTTGGGTATTAGAGATTGTGTTTATAAGAACCATTATCTTCTTCCCAAAACACAACACCACAACTCCTTCTCTCCCTCATAAAAACTATGGCCGAAAACCCTTACCCACACACCACCATTTTCGAGCAAGCATCATCCAATCCAAGCTTCATACAAGGTGCTAGAAGGTGAATTAGGAAGCTTGGAACACTCGGATCATCAAGGACCTCTCTTGTGTGCTATTATCCACTCATTATTCATCTTGTTCTTCCCTAGCTTTAAGCTAGTTGTAAGATTCTTTTAAACCCTTGTTACTTCATGTTTTTAGTGGTTAAAAGATTTATTGTGATGAAGATCATATGAACACTAAAAAAACATAAACTTGAATCATGAAACATAAAGTTTACATAATGATGAAATATTACTAGTATGATGTTGTTTTGCATATGTTGATGATTGCTTGTTGAATTCTTGGTAATATGATATTGATCATCATGTGAAACTTGTTAGATTATGATTAAAAACATGATCTAACAAGATAAGAGGTGATTATGTGTTTACATAAAATGATCATCTTCTTATTAAGACATGAACTTGATAATGAAATGATTTCTTGAAATATAGTAAATAAAGTGAGTTGATAATCATGTGAATCTAAGACTTGTGAATGATTTTCCAAGAAAACCAAGTTTAAAAAGATGATCCTTGAAGGATCATGGTTTTTATTAAACCTACACCCATTGGTGATCTCTTTTTCCTTATTGCTACATAACAGGGACTTTCATACATACAGACATACTTTAAAGGTTTATTCATACACAGACATACACATGAACTCGCTCAACTTTTGTTGATTTTTCAAACTACATGTATTTCAGGAAATTAGAAAATGGATCTGGCGGGCAATGGAGTTTTAGCTGCGAATAAAGATGTCATCCGGGGTTATAGGGTTTAGGAGGTGTAACCTTTACCTGGACGGGTTACATGTCTCTAATCCCAGTTTTATTTAAAGTCTTTTGTTGAGTCTTTAAGAACTCATTTCAAACAAGTATGTTGTGGTTTGTAACTTAATTTGGTGTCGATGTTATCAGACAATGGTATTATGGTATTTTCTAAACTTAATTAATGGATGAACATCTCATGTTTTTATCATATAGCGTTGTTATGATTGAATGCTATGGTATTAAGAAGTCACACCAATAAACTCACGCTTCCGCAAAAGTCAGGGTGTGACACCACCGCCGAACATCATTCGTCGGAACCCTAGCCGTATACATCACGTCATCAACGCGGCCGCACATTGATGTTGTTGCAGGTTCGATTCACGGTGATGTTTGCTGATTTGGGGTTCGATTTTACGTCACTCTTTTAAAGAAGTTGTTGCAGGTTAGATTCTCTCACACTCACATAAGGATGTTAATGTTTGCTGATTTTGGGGATGATGTTATATACCAATCTGCTACAGAAAGCTAGGATTTAAAATGCAGGTGGAAGTGAATGTGATCCGGGACGATTTCATGTCAATCTGTGATTTGGGAATTGAATGTGGTTTTGAGGGTTCGGATCAGGATGGTGGTTTGGAGATGTATGTGTAGAAGTGGTAGTTATGAGGCGGAGCACGGTGGTCGGAGTTGAATCTATGGTGACAGAAGCCTATTAACATCGCATGTGGTTGCTCAGCTTCTTCTGTTTCTTGAATCGGAGAATCCTTCGAAAGGGATTATTTGGAGAAGATGATGTTTTAGGGAAATGATAAGGGATTATTTTTTTTAATTAATAATTTGTTATAATAACTCATAAAATGATCAATTTGCCCCTGAACAAAAAGACAAAATAGGCAGCTTCCAACAGTCAAATAAGGTGTTTTTTGAATTTTGAACTAAAATGGTAATAAAAGTGAAACCACATGGACCCAGATTTAAAAGGTTTGAAATTTGGACTAAAATGACAAAAGTGTCCAAACCACATGGACCAAAATGGCAGTTTACTCTATAATTTAACTAAGTTTTAATTGTTTATAATAAATTTGGATTCAATTTACGGTTTTTTAATTATGACGTAATTTTTTTCGTAATTTCTAAATATAGTATCATAACATGTTTTTTCCTCCTTTTTAATGTGCAAGCGAATCGTTACCAACCAAATTCTTGCCACATATTGTATGAAAGACATCCAGTAGGTGATATACAACAAACCACTCTCAAATTGTTAATTGGGATATATGAATTCATTGTCATGAAACAAGAACGATAATTCATTTAAACAAACATCACACCACAAACAAAGTGATGTTGTAAGCAAGTTGTAGCATGGGTCGGTGCATCTTTGAGTGTGTGACCTTTTATATATCTATATATTTTGATGTAAAATATGTTTAATAGATTTTAATAAATGTATATGAGACTAAAATTGAATGTATTTTACAGTCAATATATGGGCATAGCACAAGAGTTTAACTAAGGGTGTAAGAAGTGGTTAAACACTTGGGTGTGGCAAACTAAAAAATCAACCAATGAGAGTGTGTCATGTCAAAGTGGTAAACTATGCTTAAAAGTGTTGGCAATGGTTTAGACACTTGATGAAGTTGTAAACTATTTAAAAAAAAGAAAAAAAGTGTGATTGGTTGAGATTGGAATGGACCCCACCCCACACTACCCTCTCTCTTTCACAAACACTCCCTCCCCGCTCGGCATGCCATCACCGAACGACAAACAAACCGCATTGGCAAAGGGTCGGCGACGGTGTTTGCCGCGCGGCAACCGGCTTTGTCGAACCCTTTGCCACACCCACACCGGACACCCTAAAAATATATTTATAGACAATTGATAGAAATCACTACTATTTATTGTAGTAGACCTTTTATAGAAGTAGACCTCTATCGTAACGAGATATCATACAACTTTATACTATTCACTACTTTCATCTATCGGTTAATTGATATATAGTTGATTAAAATGTATTTTAGCTCAATTAAAGTGTCATTTAGTTTCTATACGGTCCTTGAGTGATCCCACTTATGAAAAAAATCAATTGCTCTTTTACTCAAATGAATAATCGGGTTAATTACTGACGAGGTATGACCCCAATCGGATAATCCAACCCGGTCATTACCTATCATTTTATTATAAATAAACAATTATAAATATTTGTTCTAGAATATTCCATCCTGCATGGATAGGCTACGCAACCAAATCTCCAAGTTTTCGGGAAGATCATACAAATCCCTAACTTATAGGAGCTCATCCTAAGTTACGGAAAACCCTAATTATAAACTATAAATAGAGGTAAACGTATAAGATACAGATCATCTAACTCTCATACAACTTCTTCCTCTCTCTATATTTTTATACTCCCAAACCCGAGACTTATTCTCACGCCGGAGGGTGGTTACAGGAATAACCCCATTCCTGTAACGAGTCCTAACGGTGTTTCTGTTTTGCAGTCTGCCCGTTCGGATCATTGATAATTGAAGTCTACATCGGATGCTACCGTTAAGGTCAGTGTTTCTTCATTGGCGCCATCCGTGGGACCTTTTCGGTAACAATTAGTTCGAACCCCATGGCCAGTGATCGGAACGCAGCAGTCACCCCAAGCCAAGCAGCGACAAATAATAATCTGGTGGCAGGAACAGTCCCGGTCACAACTACTCCGGTTTCACCGGTCGTCACCAGGTCGCTTGATTTGGAATTCGAGGCGGAAGGACCACCACCAGGGTTTTCGGGCAATATAACCAGTTTACACTCAAACTCTGCCAACAGCAGAACCCGTCTATGACAGAGGGAACACATCCAGACCCAGATTTTCCCCGGGCAGAGGCCCCAGCTCTATGTTAAACAGCACTTCGGTGCTACCCACCTCTACCCAGGGTATAAGCCAGGGCGGAGTCATTCCTCCAGTACAACCTATCAATGTGGAAGAAGACGAACTCACTAGACCTTATAAGCCAGTAGATGCAACTTTCAAATCCAAGTTCACCAGAAGAATAGCGGAAGCTCCTATCAAGGAGAAACCCAAGATGCCGCAAACAGTAGGCAAATATGATGGTCTAGGGGACCCCGATGACCATCTTAACCTATTCAAAAGTGCGGGGGAGGTAGCTTGTTGGCCTATGCCCCTATGGTGCAAAATGTTTGTGCAAACACTGATGGGTGCAGCTAGGGTCTGGTGGGACAGCTTACCCACAGGGGAAATAGACAGTTTTGAAGATCTGGAATCTAAATTCATCTTACAATTCAGCCAGCAGCGCAGGCACACTAAGGATAGAAACGAGCTTCTCCATATCCGCCGGCGAGACAATGAAACGGTGGAAAATTTTATCGTCAGGTTCAACAAGGAAAGTTTGGCAATCCCGGGCGTGACAAACGATCTAGCCTGTGGAGCTTTCCTACAAGGAGTGAACGATGACGAGTTGCTAAGGACCCTCCATGGGAGAGATGGCGTGCCACCAACCATTGATGAAATACTACGGATAGCTAAAGTTTATGTCATACAAGAAAAGGCTGTAGCTGCCAGTCATGCGGTCAATAGGAAGAAAGAGGCTCTCAAAAATTAAGAAGATAGAGAACAGCGGAATTCTAAAGGTAGGGGTAGAGGAGACCGTTACCAGAGGAACGACAAGACGGACTCGCGGTACGACCGACCAAGAAACGCCTACTCAAGGAACGAGTCCTCGAAACCTCGATCTGACTACCCTAACCTAAGCAAGACACCGGCGGAGATCTTAGCCTCAGAGAACCTCAATTTAATCCTCCAAAGCCGCTAAAAGATAACCCAAACAAAGACACAAGTAAATACTGTGAATACCACAAAGGGAGCGGTCACGGCACAAACGACTGTTTTTAGCTGAAAAAACAGATCTAATATTTTGTGAAAGCAGGTAAGTTGGCACACTTAGTAAGGGATATCAAACAAGGTCCACCAGTCGTGAAGGAAGAGAACGATAAAGCGGCGGGTAAAAGACCGCGAGAATTGAATATGGTGCACGCTGACAAGGGAAAAGGGGCAAAGTGGAGTTTCTCCACGCTCGAACCCTGGATGCTAGCAACCATGACCATCGAACCTCGCATAGAAGACTTGCACCTCACTACGGACGCCCTAATCATATCCGCTGCAGTAGGGGATTACCGCATGAGGCGAATCCTGGTCGATACCGGGAGTTCAGCAGACATCATCTATGAACACTGTTTCAACAGAATGCAACCGGAGGACCAAAGGTTGCTTGAATCTGTACACGCCCCCATCAAAGGTTTCACAGGGGAAAAGGTTGACCCTATTGGTCAAATTACTTTCCCGGTCACATTTGGACAAGAGCCCCGAGAGAGAACCATACTCCTGACATTCCTTGTGGTACGCGCTGAGTCATACCACAATGTGATTATTGGAAGGTTCACTTTGGGCAAGTTAGACGCTATAGTCTCGACGGCGCGAGGTTTCATGAAGTTCCCCACCCCGCGGGGCATTGCAACAGTGTATCGAGATAAAATAGGGGAGATACTAAGCACCAAGAAATGTCGCCAAGGCCCCACCGGAGCTATCAGTCCAGAAAGATGGGTATTGAGCACACGTCACCCAGATCAAACGGTTACCATAGGAGACAGCCTCTCCCCAGAGGTTAAAAACGACTTGAAGGCACTGTTGAAAAGGAATGTTGATGCTTTTGCTTTCGAACATTCTGACATGACAGGAGTTCCCCGCGATAAGGCAGAACACTAGTTAGCAACACTCCCAGGCGTTAAGCCGGTCGCGCAAGGTAAACGCAGTATGGCTCCAGATCGGAAAGTAGCAGTCGTTAAAGAGGTACGGAAATTGGTGGAAGCTGGAATCCTCAGAGAAACACAGTACCACACATGGGTATCAAACCCGGTGATGGTAAAAAAGCCAGACGACACATGGTGAATGTGCATCGATTTCAAAGACCTGAATAAAGCATGCCCCAAGGACGCGTACCCATTACCTGAGATGGACTTCAAAGTTGATTCTCTGGTCCCCTACAGGTATAAATGCTTCCTAGACGCTTATAAGGGGTACCACCAAATCAAAATGTCCAAGGAAGACGAAGAAAAGACAGCGTTTCATACCGACGTGGGTATTTTTTGTTACACAAAGATGCCTTTTGGTCTGCGAAACGCCGGGGCAACTTATCAGCGACTCATGGACAAAGCTTTCGAAACCCAGATCGGTAGAAATCTGGGAGTGTACGTTGACGATCTTGTGATCAAAAGTAGGGAGGAGAAGCAGATGTTAGAGGACATTGAGGAAACCTTCCAAAAGCTTAGAGAATGCAACATAAAACTCAACCCTAAGCAGTGTTCTTTTGGGGTAGAAGAAGGAAAGTTCTTAGGCGTGGTAGTCACCCGGGAAGGCTTGAAAGCTAACCCGGAAAAGGTAGCTACTATAAGGCGAATGTCCACTCCTAGAACGTTGAAGGAAGCACAAGCGTTAAATGGATGTTTAGTGGCGATCAATCAATTCTTAGCAAGACACGCAGAAAGATCTTTACCATTCATTAAGACGTTGAAAGACTGCCTCAACAAAAAGAATTTTAAATGGACTGGCGAAGCTGAAGAAGCCCTGCAAGACATGAAGCGTTTTATCGAAAAATTACCCATGCTTACAACGCCATTCCCCAATGAAGTACTAAGAATGTATTTGGCGGCAGCCCATAACGCAGTGAGCGCGGTACTCATGGTGGAAAGAGATGGGAAGCAAACTCCCATATATTACATAAGCCGAGTACTGGCGGGACCAGAAACGAGGTATCCAACCCTAGAAAAGTTGGTCCTGGCTCTAGTACACGCCACTAGGCGATTGAGAAGATATTTTCAGGCACACCGCGTGCAAGTCTTGACAAATTACCCGCTACAGCAAATTTTGCACAAGCCGGAAATCTCTGGAAGATTGGCCAAATGGGCGATTGAGATAGGCGCTTTAGATATTGAATACAGAAAACGAACAACAGTCAAGGGGCAGGTTATCGCCGACTTCTTAGCAGAAATCCCTGAAGGATAAACCATATTGGACCCTGTCATCCGGGATATCCCGGAATCTAGCACTGCCAGACAGACCTGGAAACTTTACATTGATGGGTCGTCGAGTGAGAAAGGATCTGGGGCGGGCTTAATGCTGATAAGCCCTGATGAGATTAGACTAATGTACGCCCTACGCTTTGACTTCGAATGTTCCAACAACGAGGCAGAATACGAAGCGCTACTTGCTGGTTTAAGAATGGCTAAGTATATGGGAGCTACACGGGCCGAGGCGTATGTTGACTCCTTGCTGGTTAATAACCAGGTTAATGAGACGTATGAAGCCAAGGACGAATCGATGGCAAGATATCTAGCAAAAACAAAGGAGCTCATGGCTTCTTTCGAAAATGTCACACTCAACCATGTTCACAGGGGAAAAAACCAGATAGCAGATGCCTTAAGCAAGCTCGCCACTTCGGGTATGGAAAAAGAAGTCAAAGTAGAGACGTTACAAACACCTTCAATTGAGCCCTGGAATGTCTCCGCAGTAACGGCGGAAGAACCTTGTTGGTATACCCCGATGTTAAAGTTTCTTACAAAGGGGGAGTTGCCCCCCGGTAGAGGAGACGCTCAGAAAATACAAACAAAGGCATTGCAATATGAAGTAAATGGTGGCATTTTATACCGAAAGTCATACTTGGGTCCACTCCTACGGTGCGTTTCTCCGATAGAAGCTAAGTACTTGATTCAAGAAATTCATGCAGGCATATGCGGTATCCACGCCGGACCCTGGGCAGTCGTAGCCAAAATCCATAACGCCGGATATTATTGGCCCGGAATGCACGAAGACGCGGTACGGGAACTCAGAAAATGTCGTAGTTGTCAGAAATTCGCTCCTCAAACACTTAGGCCCAAGAACAACCTGATCCCAGTCACCGCGGCTTGGCCTTTTCAGAAATGGGCGGTGGATATCGTTGGACCATTCCCGCTTGCGCCCGGAAGGCTAAAATACTTAATTGTGGCAATCGACTACTTCACCAAGTAGGTGGAGGCCAAACCTTTGGCTAAGATCACGGCGGAAAATGCCAAAAAATTCCTTTGGGAACACATAGTGTGCCGGTTTGGATTGCCACTATATTTGGTGAGCGACAACGGAACGCAGTTCACTGACAAAGTTTTACAAGAGTGGTGTGCTGAACTCCAGATACAGCAAATTTTCACATCTGTAGCACATCCCTAGGGGAACGGTCAGGTAGAGCGGGCGAATAGAAGTCTGCTAGATGGCATAAAGAGAAGATTGGACTCAGAGGGGAGCTCCTGGGTTGAAGAACTGCCGAACGTCCTATGGGCGCACCGAACAATGCCCAAAATAAGTAATAATGAAACACCTTTCAGCCTAACCTATGGTATGGAAGCAATGATACCCGCTGAGGTTGGATTGCCGTCATTACGTCGCCTTACCGCGGGTAATAACAATGATAGGCTGTTAAGGGAGGGCTTAGACGAACTCGAGCAAAGGCGTGAAGCCGCCGCTATCAACGAAGCGAAATACAAAAAAACGTTGGAAAAGTACTACAACAAACGCGTGGCACAACATACTTTCAAAGAAGGCGATTATGTCATGCGAGACAATGAAGCCAGCAGGGCGGAACCCGTAGGGAAACTGGGACCCAATTGGGAGGGCCCCTATGTTATTCAAGAAGATCTAGGAAAAGGGGCCTACCGTTTGTCCAGGCTAGACGGAACCGCCATACCGCGTAGCTGGAACATTGCTCAATTGAAAAAATGTTACATGTGACATCTTGCTCCTAACAGCAAGGTCAAACTTTTCTTTTTGTCATGAACAAGTGTAATCCATCCACAGTGATGTTGCTTATTTTCATTTAAGTTTCGAGTTTAATAAAAGTTATTTCCTTTTGTTTTATCTCATTACGTAAAATTACCATCGCAAACAAATTGCACAAAGCGGTAAACAACAGTGCCCTTAAACACGAAAATATTTTCATACACATAAGTCATAGGGTCAAAATATACAGCGCTGAAAGCGGGTATCTTGGTAATAGATGCAATAACCGCTACCAAAAGATAGGTATTCTAACAAAACATAAATACAAACTATCTTATACAAAACCAAGTACTTGTCCCTATTGTTAAAAAGCCAACATATGGGAACCAAAAAAGGAACACGTTCTAACACCTACTTGTGGGAACAGGTCGCCATCACCTCTGCAGGGGTATGCAGCACCTTACCACAATCCAGCACATGGGGATCAATGGTCAAGTCATCAGCTGATCCTCCAATCACCGGTGGGGATATCACCCCCGGATTATCAACAGGATCTTTTTCAGCATGACCACCACCACGACGTTCGTATACTAAGTGGCAATGTTGAACATGGTTGGCCGGAATGAGTTGCATCAGATCATCGGCTGATAGTGGTGCCATGTCAGTGTCAGCTGGGACAACATCCTCATAAACAATACTCTGGCACGCACGATTCGCCCGGGTAGGAATGGCATTAGGTCTTCTTCTCATCCGAATCATCGATTTCGTCACCAGAGTTTGTAGTTGAACCAAGCCATCGGCGGCATCTAAACGCCGAAAAATGTCGGAAAGTCTTTGCTTATAACTTCTCCGACTCATATTTTTTAGTTACCAAATGTGGAAAAAAGAAACACAATTTATAGAGGGGCAAACAGTTTTGACAGAGATAACGACAGCAACATTAATGGTAAATAATCATTACGGGTCAAATCGCCACACTTCAGAAAAGGGCGGCTGCATGCATCATGAGATTAGCATTAAATGTCTGACAAGTTACGTAGATATTTGCACAAACGACAAGAGTAAACAGTGTTATTACAAACGATGCAAATGTCTAAAACATACGAACAAAACAGAACCACTTATGCTTCCTCAGACTCTTCCGCAGGGTCCAGCATCTTCCGGAGAGATTCGGTGCCCTCTTCATTCACCTTATCCACTAGGTTAGCATACCCAGGCAATGGCTCGTTGTACACCGCCTCCAATGCATCAGCCATTTCACCTTCAAATTTGCCCCTAGCCACGTGAAAGTCGGAAGGAATCTTTTCTGATTGTTTACAATCGAAATATCCTTGATAAACGCTGTTATGGTGACCAGATTGATAAGCAGCAGCGGAAAGACGGTCTATCAGCGAGGTAAAGGGCGCTGATTGGCGAAGGTATTTAAACGCTCCTACTAACCCGGCGGTTATCAACCAATTTCTGTCGCCCCGTAGAGCGGCCAGCTGATTGGTTAACCCCTCCACTTCAACATTTGCTTGTTCCAGGGCACTCTCTACCTCCTTTAGGCGTGTAGTGGAAGATTGGGTAAGCGTATTCCGTTCAAGGAGAAGGGAATCACAACGCTGTTGAAGTTCTTTAAGTTGCCCTTCCCGCTCTTCCAACTCCGCCTGTCTTGCCTGAGCCTTGGCATTTGACGTTTCTACCTCAACGGTTAACGCTTGATAGCGTTCCTGAACCTGCAACACAAAATCAGTGTCAATTCAAAATTTTTCCACAAGGGCAGTCATTTCGGATTTCACCTTCTGAGCTTCACTAACAGCTTTACGCTCTAGCTCCTCCTGAACGCTTTTAGCATGAGTGATAACTCGGTCCTTTTCCGCTATGTCTCGAGCCCACATAAGTCGCTCTTCGGCAAGGTTGGCAGTAACCCTCTTCAAGTCATCCTCGGCTTTGTTTTTTCTCCGATACAAACCGACTTTCCCTCAACCCAACGGCCTGAAGTTGACTCTCTAGGCGGTATTTCTCGTCTGTAAGTTCTTCAATAATAGCCCGGGCCCGGTGGAGCTCATTATTGCCGTGCATCCATCGACGTCGGATCTCTGCAAGCCTCCGGGGTTGGCTAACAGAATCAACAATAGCAGTATTCATCAAGTTCTCATTATTTAACCCCTCAACATATGCTACCTCCGCTGGAGGATAAGCCCGCTCCACCCAATGTTGAACCACTGGAGGGTAGATAAACCTAGAAGACTCCGCAATTTTCCACTGAGGCTGATAGCGCTTATCCCGATCGGTGGGATCCCAGTTAATAGTAGGCAAGTAAAGATCATCCCCCAAACGGGCTCCATCGTCAGCAATGCCACTGCTTGACCCACCAGTATCACCAGCGGCACGGTCCCCAGCACTCGTCGCCTCATGAGTAGAAGATGTGGCAGGAATCTCTTTCCCAACAGTTGAAAAAATAGTCAAAGGAGAAATAAACACAGGGGAAAGTGTGACACTGGAAGTCAGCGGCGTGGAAATAGGACTAGCTGTTACAGTCACAGCAGCGGTGAGTGTGGGTGGCGGCATGGCACAGCTAACATTGGTAGACGGACTCGCCGATGGTATGGGCTCCGGTTGGCTGCTAGCAGTGGGAATCACGCCCCCATAGATGACAGGGGCATGGCTGCCACATGTGAAGTTTGAACTGCGCCAGTAGTCCCTGTATTAAAAACACACTTTAGTCACACAAAGCATCTAATTAATAACCAAAAGAAGTAAAATGTGTATCAATTGGTATGGCATAGGCAGCCTGCACGGCTTCAAACGCAGGCAGTTTCGGAGCATCAAACGTCTTTCGTTTTTTCAACACATGGGTAGGGCTAGTGATTTCAGTTGTAGTAACAATATCACCTTTGGTGTCACACCCCGATTTCCACGTGTCACCGGTGGGCCCGGTGGGGAGTATCGTGACGTGGTTGGCAACATAATAGTCAAACAACACAATTATATAAATGCACAGCGGAAGCAAATTGTAAGATATAATTCAACCGAATATAATGTTGTAATATCAAGTATCACAATAGTCGATTGTTTATCCACAGACGGATCGAAAATAAAATAGAAACAATAGTTCAACAGACTTTGACATCTAGAGCTTGCGAGACTTGAGTAATGATGCCTGGAGTAGCCAGCCTATTTCGTCTAGCACCTGCACTTAACCTTTTTGGAAAATACGTCAGTTTACACTGGTAAATACAACTCAACTGACTCGTTTTGAAAAGAGTTTGTAAATTGATTTGAATGCACTTCGGCATAAAATATCTTTATAACTTGGGACAATTATTTGTATATAATCTTGTATACAGATTTACTTATTTGCCGTCCATTAGCACCGGTTAGAAGAGCCGGTTTAAGTTAACTGACACCCTGTTTAATGCCCACAAGGTTGATTCCTTTACGTGGATTACCAGTTTTTACATAATGCATCTGTCAGGTGTACGCCTACACCCCGTGCTTAGGTCGTGGCCATTTCGTAAAATGATGCCAAGGATAACCGAGACATGGTCATTTAACCTCCAAGGGCCATACATCAAATAATAAAGAATAAAGCGGGTTATGTAAATACATTAATCACAATCCGATTTAAATGACTACATACCCGACCAAGCGGTACTTTTATAGTACCGTATCCCAAGCCCGTATAGGGAAAATAAGTTAAGAGTATTTACCTGAGAAAAGTATCAATCAAATACAGCAAATGCAAGTACTTTTACTGGGCTCCTAATCTGGAACGAAGGTTTATAATAACCTATTAGAATCCTAACGGGTCTTTAGTTAAGCTTAAGCTTAGACCGGTTAGTTTCAAAGATACGGTTCGTACGCACTATTAAGCGAAGACCGGATAGAATGTGATTTTAGACCCGATAAGTTCGGAGACTTTCTTAATATGGGTATTTCATACACACTCTGGATTTTGAGATAAAACCGATAGGGTTTGACCCGTTTCGGCTAATTTATGTAAACTTGTTACATAAACCTAACCGAACGCGTAATAAGCGTAACGGGTATCCGTAAGAGCCATATACAGGTTTCCTAAGTTAATATGCTTCAAATATGTTGTGACATCAGTAAGATGTCTTTTATTATGCCCGAAACGAATTTAAACACAAACTATGACCCGTAGGGGTAGTTTGGTCATTTAAAAGGTTATAAAAGAGTTTAAGTATTTACCTGAGTTACAGGTCTGATATAATCAGCAAAAATACTTATTTTTACCAAGTTATAACAGTAGGGTAAAGTATATATGTGAAATTTATCAATTATAACCAAACTATGCACCGTAGGGGCATTTTGGTAATTTCACATAAGCCGAAAAGCTCAAAACTGAAGTCTGAGTTTAACAAACTTTTCTTACTATTAAAATATTATAATTTACCTAAAATATCAGTAGGTATCACCCTTGTATGTCTAAAAATAGTCTTTGTACATACTATGCGCTAAAAACGCTTAATAAGGCGATTAGAAGCCGTTTCCGGGTTCTATATAGAAATCTGATATTTTTATTATTCCAGAAGGCTTAAAATAATTTATTTATCATTTGTGATCAGTAGCAAAAGGTTTGGAGTCGATTAGATATGTAAAACTCATTTTATGGCCCGTAAGGGCAAAACCGACAATTACCGGATTAAGCCTACGACTATGAGTTACGCTCAGCCTAAAATTAATTAAAAATCTTCAAAAATCCCAAAATAATATATTACATCAGTGGGTAAAGATTTTTCTACCAAAAAGTAGGCTTAACTAGGCTATACGCTAATTACGCCGTTTAATTAACATAAAGCTTTCAATTTACGCTAATGAGCATAACTCTCAATCTACACCTCAAACTGATGTTAAACTTTGCATACAAGTTTATATATCGGTAACAAAGGTTTCTACACTTTTACATTTTCAAAAATCACGTTTTAAGGTGAAAAGGGCATAATGGTCAACATATGAGCAATTAACGGAATCATGCGTATTAATTGGTTAACTAATGAACCATGGTGTATAATCGCAGAGGGTTATACTAGCATGTAACCTGGTCCATGTAAGGCTCTAAGGCATTTCTAAAACATGCCTAAACGGGTCAGAACTGAAAGTCAAAGTGAAAGTCAAACTATGCGACTTTCGGTTCCGAACCGGGTCTTTACTGAAAGTTGTCGGGTTGAACATGTTTAGACATGTTCTTACACTTATTACCAAGTTATATTACTGATTAAACAGGTTGTATATGTTCTACATTGCTAATTATGCATAAATTAGAAAATAAGTATCCTGTTGACTTTTTAATGACAAGTTTGACCCGACTTTTGACCTAGTTAGAGTGGGAATCAGGGGGAACCCTTTTGAGGGTTTATTACCCACATAATTACCAACTTATAACTACTTTCAATTTGACTAATCACTGGACCATTAGTGATTAATCGTTAAGTCAACCGTTAATTACGACGGTTTGACTTTTAAGCTAAAACTAAGCTAAAACTTAATTAAGAAAGGTTAAGTAAACTTACAAGAGTCCTATGCACGAATTATGACCACTTGAGTCTGCTTCGGAGCTCCAAGAATGATCAAAAGTGCAAGAGAATGGTGTGAAGAACTTGTTGCAACAAGGGTCCTTTATATAGTGATTTAATCACCACAAAATGTTGACACACAAGTCTACCACTGACCATGAATCATCAACACATGTCCCTAAGGTTCTAGGAGGCATTTAGGGGTCGCCCATTATGTGGAAAATCGGATAAAAGTCGAGTAGAAAGCACTTAGCAGGCAAAAACCCAAGAAAATCGGATCAGACAGACCCTCGCGTGACGCGAAGGACCCCCCCTTGGGCTTCGCGTGGCGCGAGGCCCTCCTGCAGCAAATCAGAACTTTAGATTTTTTATGTTTTGATCCTTGGCTCTTCAAACTTTGTTTAGACTTCATTTTCTTGCATCTTGAACCCTCTAAATTGATTTATAAGGGCTTTAAAACATATACCCACTTTGTTAAGTCCCCGGTTAACTTTATTGTTACCCGAAAAGTCCTAACTTTCAACGTTGACGCTTTAACCCTTCGCACACGAATTTGATCATAACTTTCTCATACGATAACGAAACTTTACGAAATTTATAACGTGCATTCTAGTGAGCATAATTAACCGTTACAAAGCTTCGGGTTTGTCAAAAGGTCACTCAGAGGTATAACTTAAACATGTTGACACATTTAGCCCCTGTAGTTTGTAATCTCTCACTTTTAGCTTCGTATGATCCATGATTTATTCGTTTGAAGGTATGAGCATCATGTAGGGTTAATATACAATATATTTATTCACTGTTGACATTTCGAACACGTATATACACATACTTTTCATGTTTGTCAACTTTCGTCCTTCTATGATATTCTTTCACACGTTTAAACATATGACACGTGTCAACACTTTATAGGACGTGAATTTTCGAGGTGTTACATTTGGTAATCGCCGCGCCACTAGCGGATGACGTGGTCGTCCCAGCCGCCATATATTTCCTCCCGGTAATCTTTATCCGGGTGGGTTTTTTCTCTGAATTAACAGCGTCAGCACCCCCGCTGAGGCTAAAGGGGGCAATGTAGGAAGTAGGATCCGTAGGCAGGGCGGGTAGCAAAAATTGATCAAGATGAATTTTTAGCACGTCAGGCTCCTGGTCACCAAGCACGCGGTCTGTGGCCTTCAACGCCAGATGCCGCGGAGGGTCAACAAAGTCAAATAAGCTCCATTCTCCTGAAAAATGCATGTGTCATTTTCAAAAAACGGTAAAATACAGGATTAGCAAAGCATATGAATACCTTCATCATCCCTTCGAAATGAGGGATACTGTTTGATATCACGCCACAGCAGACTCATCCCCACCATTACCAGGGCCCCTTCCGGGATTACTGTACACTCGAATGGGCGACCACACAATCTTGTATACAGGGCATTCGAAGTATAGGCATCTTCAGGAGGAATGTCGTCCTTAACTTTGTCCTTTGGCCCCATGTTTCTCCATGCATCTCGCCCCGTCCTCGTCTCCTAAAGAATCTTGGAGGCATTTTAATATTCCTGTCAATAAAGTATAAGATAACAATAACAAATATAAAATTTTAAAGGACAAAACAAAATCCGAATAAGGTGGAATTTGTCCTATGTTATATGTCTAGACTCGAAGGTTTAGAAATGTGCAATTGTGTAACTGAGATTAAACACAAAAGGCTAGTGTTTAATTCACTCAGTGTTGGCTCTGATACCAACCTGTCACACCCCGATTTCCACGTGTCACCGGTGGGCCCGGTGGGGGAGTATCATGACGTCATGGTTGGTAACGTAATAGTCAAACAACACAATATCAATATGCACAGCGGAAGCAATTTAAAAATATGATACAACCGAATTTAATATTGTTTATCAATGTAACAATATCCGGAAGTTTATCCACAGAACGGATCGAAATAAAATAATATTAATGGTTCAACAGACTTCAGGCATCCTAAGCTTGCGAGACTTTTTATTGATGCTTAGGAGACAATCCAGCCAATTTCGTTTAGTACCTGCATTCAGTCTTTTTGGGAAAATACGTCAGTTTACACTGGTAAATACAATCAACTGACTCATTTTGGAAAATGATTGAAAATTGGTTTGGATGCACATGGCATAAACATTTTTATAACTTGGGAGAATTATTTAATATTATAATCTTGTGAACGAATTACATGTTACTTATGCGTTCAGTAGCCCGGATCTTGTCCGGGTTAAAGATCAATAGACACACCACATAATTGAGTTATACACTGACAGGTGTACGCCTACACCCCGTGCTCAGGTCGTGGCCATCTCGTAAGATGATGCCAAGGATATCCGGGACATGGTCATTCTGTAAAGTAAACAAGACTGTTTAAACGAGCCGATAAAATTATTCAACTACCCACTTAATGTGGAGATTTGATGCCCGATCAAGCGGTATGCTATATACCGTAACCCAAGCCCGTATAGGGAAAATAAGTTAAAAGTATTTACCTGAGTAAGTATTAATCATAATAAGCAAAATGCACGTAGCTTTTACTGGTCCTCCTAATCTGGAACGAAGGTTTATAATAACCTATTAGAATTCTAACGGGCCTTTTTATTAAGCTTAAGCTTAGACCGGCTAGTTTCAAGATACGGTTCGTACGCACGATTAAGCGAAGACCGGATAGAATGTGATTCAGACCCGACAAGTTTGAAGACTTGTTTAATATGGGTTTATTATTCACATTCTGGATTTTGAGATAAAACCGTTAAGGTTTGACCCGTTCGGCTAATTTATGTAAACTTGTTACATAGACCGAACCGTACGCGTAATAAGCGTGACGGGTGTTCATGAGAGCTATATACAGGTTTCCTAAGTTAATTATGCCTCAAATATGTCGTGACATCAGTAAGATGTCTTTTGTTATGCCCGAAACGTGTTTAAACACAAACTAGGCCCCGTAGGGGTAGTTTGGTCATTTAAAAGTTTATAAAAGAGTTTAGATGTTTAACTGAGTTACAGGTCTGATGTAAACAGCAAACATACTCAATTTGATAAGTTATATCAGTAGGTTAAAGCATATATGTGAAATTTACCATTTTCCACCAAACTATGCCCCGTAGGGGTATTTTGGTAATTTCACATAAACCGAAAAGCTCAAAACTGAAGTCTGAGTTTATCAACCTTAGCTTACTGTTAAAATGTTATAATTTGCCTCATATATCAGTAGGTATCAACCCGGGTATGTTCAATATGATTTTAAAACATACTATGCGTTGAAAACGCTAAATAAGGCGATTAAAGGCCATTACCGGGTTCAATACTTAAATCTGATGTTTTTATATTTCCAGAAGGCTTAATATAATTTATTTATCATATGTGATCAGTAGAAAAAGGTTTGGAGTCGCTTAGATGTGTAAAACTCATTTTATGGCCCGTAAGGGCAAAACCGACAATTACCGGATTAAGCCTACGACTATGAGTTATGCTCAGCCTAAAATTAATTAAAAATCTTTAAAATTCCCAAAATAATATATTACATCAGTGGGTATTAAGTTTGATACCACAAAGTAGGCTTAACTAGGCTATACACTAATTACGCCGTTTTATTAACATAAAGCATTAGTTTTGCGATAATGAGCATAACTCTTAATCTACAAGTCAAACTGATGTCAAACTTTGCATACAAGTTTATATATCAGTATTTAAGGTTTCTACACTTTTATATTTTCATAAATCACGTTTTAAGGTAATAAGGGCATAACGGTCAACATATGAGCAATTAACGGAAACATGCATATTAATTGGATAACTAATGAACCAAGGTGTATAATCACAGAGGGTTGTTCTAACATGTAACCTAGTCCAATTAAAGCTCTGAGGCATTTCTAAAACATGCCTAAATGGGTCAGAACTGAAAGTCAAAGTGAAAGTCAAACTATGCGACTTTCGGTTCCGAACCGGGTCTAAACAGGAAATTATCGGGTTGAACATGTTTAGACATGTTCTTACACTTATTACTAAGTTATAACAATGATCAAACAGGTTGTATATGATTTTCATTGCTAATTATGCATAAATGGTATTTTAAGCTTCCTGTTGACTTTTCTAAGTACATGTTTGACCCGACATTTGAACTAGTTAGAGTGGTGATCAGGGGAAACCCTTTTGGGGTTTTATTACCCACATAAATACCAACATATAACTACTTTTAATTCGAGATATGACTGAGCCATTATTGACCAATCTCGAAGTCAAACCGTAATTACGACGGTTTGACTTTTAGCTAATTAACTAAGCTAAAACTAATTAAAGAAGGACTAGCAAACTTACAAGAGTCCTATGCACGAAATATGATCACTTGAGGCTGCTTGATAGCTCCAGAAATGATCCAACAATGCAGGAGAAGGTGTGGGAATGTTTGTAACTAAAGAGGCTTTATATAGTGATCCAAGACACCATAAAAGCTTGACATCTTAGTCTAGCACCCATCCACAACTGATTAACACTTGTCCTAGTGCTTAGAGGGTGCCTAGGGGTCGTCCACATGTGAGAAAAACCGGCTAGAATGGTCACAATCGCGCATAACAGGCTGCAACAAGTTTTCTGGTCGCTGGGCATTTGTTGCGCACCGTAACAATTATTTGTTGCGGTGCGCAACAAATCATCAGCAGCCAAAAATTCTTGTTCCTTCATGCATTCGAAAGGGCAACCACTTGTTTCGAAATTGGGACTTGTTTTATCAATTAGGGACCTCCAAAAAGTGCTTTGTACAGTATCATACCCTACCATTATGAATTGTATGCATGTATTCCAAAAGAAAGTACCGAATTATAAGGTTTACCGTTGGAATTTCTTCGTAGGAGTCCACCAATTAAATCATGCATCATTCAATGTTATAATTCACTGAATTTTGAACATATATTAGATGTTTTTAATATGTTTTGAGTCTTGGGATTTATAACGAGGTCGTTCAGAGGTGCAAAAGTTAACATGACGATACTTTTAAATCCTGTCAAACATTTTTATTAAATCCGAGTTTACAACGCGTTTTGTCTTACATGACACGTGTCGTTTTATTATTTAACACGAATTTTCGAGGTGTTACATCCTCACCCCCTTAAAATAAATCTCGACCCGAGATTTACTGAAACAAATAAGGGTACTTTTCTTTCATGGTGGATTCAACTTCCCACGTGTATTCGGGACCTCTACGGGCGTCCCATTTGACCTTTACAATTGGTACATGCTTCCTTCGAAGCTTCTTTACCTGTCGATCTTCAATCGACAAAGGTTTTTCCACAAACTTCAAGCTCTCGTCTATATGCACATCTGTGTGTGGTATAACCAGTGATTCGTCAGCGAAACACTTTTTCAGATTGCAGATGTGGAACACATTGTGAATTCCACTGAGCTCTTCCGGTAAGTTTAACTTATAGGCAACTGACCCGACACGTTCGATAACCTCGAAAGGTCCTATGTATCTCGGGCTTAGCTTGCCTTTCTTACCAAACCGCATCACTCCTTTCCAGGGTGACACTTTAAGTAGGACTTTGTCACCTACTTCGAAGTGAAAATCCTTACGCTTAGGATTAGCGTAACTTTTCTGCCTATACCGGGCAGCTTTGAGACGGTCTCGAATCTGGACAATCATGTCCGTCGTCTCGAACACTATCTCTGGTCCTGACAATTGGACATCTCCAACTTCCGCCCAACAAATAGGCGATCTACACTTTCTACCGTATAATGCCTCAAAAGGCGCAGCTTTTATGCTGGTGTGGTAGCTATTTTTGTAGGAGAATTCGATTAACGGTAGGTTCTTATCCCAACTACCACCCAAATCGATCGCACATGCACGTAGCATGTCTTCCAATGTTTGAATAGTACGCTCACTCTGACCGTCTGTCTGAGGATGGTAAGCCGTACTAAAATTCAAACGTGTGCCCAAAGATTGTTGGAAACTCTTCCAAAAGTGTGACGTGTACCTAGTATCTCGATCAGAGATAATAGCTACAGGTATGCCATGTAGGGCTACAATCTTATCAACGTATAACTGGGCTAACATATCGGAGCTATAAGTCTCCTTGATGGGTAGGAAATGTGCTGACTTAGTCAGTCTGTCTGTCAACTATAACCCATATCGTATCATTGCCTTTCCTTGTCTTGGGTAACTTGGTAATAAAATCCATAGTTACCATTTCCCATTTCCACGTAGGAAGTTCAGGCTGTTGTAGCAAGCCTGACGGCTTTTGATGCTCGGCTTTGACTTGCGCACATGTCAAGCATTTAGCTACATGGGTGGCTACAGACTTTTTCAAGCCTATCCACCAATAATTTGCCCTTAGATCCTGGTACATCTTATCAGCTCCAGGATGAACGGAGTATTTGGAACTATGGGCTTCCTGGAGGATGACATCATGAAGTCCTCCAAAAATTGGAACCCATATTCGTCCATTTAATTTCAGAAGTCCGTCCTTGCTAAGAGTTAACTGCTCCTCAGTTACTCCTAACTTTTCATTAGGATAGTTAGCTTCCAACACAGCTTCCTTCTGCGCAGCTAACAACCTCTCAATTAAATTATTCTTTATCTCCATACGCTTGGCGTTAATTCGGATGGGTTTAACCCTTTCCTTCCGACTCAAGGCATCGGCGACTACATTCGCCTTGCCGGGATGGTATTTGATTTCACAGTCATAATCATTTAAAGTTTCCATCCAACGGCGTTGCCACATGTTTAATTCCTCCTGATTAAACAGATGTTGGAGGCTCTTGTGATCAGAATAAATCACACATTTGACACCATAAAGATAGTGCCTCCAAAGCTTTAGTGCGAATACAACAGCACCTAGCTCCAAGTCATGGGTGGTGTAATTCTTTTCATGCACTTTCAATTGTCTTGAAGCGTAGGCAATAACCTTGCCTTTCTGCATAAGCACACACCCCATGCCAGTGTGCGAAGCATCACAATATACCACAAATTCTTCTATTCCATCTGGCAATGTCAGTACTGGGGCGTTGCTCAACTTTTGCTTCAGAATATCAAAGGATTCTTGCTGCTTAGGGCCCCAAACAAACTTAACCTTCTGTAACACCTCGAAAATTCACGTCCTATAATGTGTTGACACGTGTCATAAAGTTTTGAACGTGTGAAAGAATGTTATAAAAGGACTAAAGTTGACAAACAGGGAAAGTATGTGATTGTACGTATTCTAAGTGTCAACTGTGAATAAATATACTTCATAATAACCCTACATGATGTTTATAACATCAAACGAATAAATCATGGATCATACGAAGCTAAAAGTGAGAGATTACAAACTACAGGGGTTAAATGTGTCAACATGTTTAAAGATATACCTCTGAGTGACCTTTTGACAAACCCGAAGCTTTGTAAATGTTAATTATACTCACTTGAATGCACGATTAAAATTTCATTAAGTTTCGTTATCGTATGAGAAAGTTATGACCAAATTCGTATGCGAGGGGTTAAAGTGCAAACATTGAAAGTTAAGACTTTTCGGGTTAACCGGAAGTGTTCAGGGACTTGGCAAAGTGGGTATAAGTCCTAAAGCACTTATGGGTAAAGATAAGGGGGTTAAATTGCAAGAAATAACGCTAGTTGACCTTCCGAAGAGCCAAGAGACAAGTTGTGGAAGCTTGAAAACGTATTGGAACGATCAGAAGTAGGGCTGTCCAAACTGCTCGACGATCGAAGATCGCTCGACGATCGCTCGAAAAATGATCGAAAAATGCTCGCTCGATTCCCGCTCAGTTTGTAAATGAGCCGATCGGATCGGTTCGATTCAAATTCAATCCGAGCATGAGCAAGGCTCCGCTCGCTCGACGATCGCTCGGTTTCGCTCGAATTATTTTTATTAATAATTAATATATATATATATATATATTATATATTTTATAGATTAAAAACCCAAAAAATATAATAGCCTAAAATAATTAAAAGCCCAAATAATATTAGCCCATATTTAGTATAAAAATCTAACCCTAAATCTATTTCCTATAACAATTCACTCATTCAGTCGCCGCTCTCAAGTCTCAACTGCTCAGTGTCTCCGTCGACTCTCAGTCTCCTTTTCCAACTCAATTCATCATCGGCTCAAGTGTCTCCGACTCAATTCATCGGACAATCATCGGCTCAAGTGTCTCCTAAAAGGTTAGTCGCTCCTGTTTCAGTTCCTGCAACATATCGTTAAATATATGTATCCATTCATTCTTCAATAATCGTTAAATATCTGTTTCTGTTCGCTCCAGTCTTTATTCGTCGCCTCGTCGGACTTGTTTCAGGCTTCAATCGGTATGTTTTTTTGTTAATTAATCGTTTCAGGCTTCAATCGGTATGTTTTTTTGTTAATTAATCGTCGGACTTGTTTCAGGCTTCAATCGGTATGTCTTTATTCGTCGCCTCGTCGGACTTGTTTCAGGCCTCGTCGCCTCGAAGATCGATCGAAGATCGCTCGACGATCGCTCGAAAAATTCAATCCGAGCATGAGCATCACTTTTGCGATCGGTTTTACAAATTTGATCCGCTCGGATCGGATCAGTTATAATTCAATCCGAGCATGAGCATACCCTCGATCGGATCGGATCGGATCGTGAACACCCCTAATCAGAAGGGCCACGCGGCCCGCTTGCCATATAACCAAACCTGAGGCGGGCCGCCTCAGGCGCCCAGAACCGAAAAACCGGCTGCAGCCTGTTCTTTCGCGATTATGACCGATTTCATTGGTTTTTCTCACTCATGGGCGACCCCTAAACTATCCTAGAGCACTAGGACACATGTTGGAAGGTTGTGGTCAGCTCTAGACTTAGTTGTCAACTAATTGTGGTGCCTAAATCCACTATATAAGGCCATGTAGTGCAACAATGTTCCACACACCTTCATTTGCATAATTTGATCATTCCTGGAGCTCTCAAGCAGGTCCAACTGATCTTAAGTCATGCATAGGACTCTTGTAAGTCTACTAGTCCTTCTTTATTTGAGTTTAGCTTGGTTAATTAGCTAAAAGTCAAACCGTCGTAATTACGGTTTGACTTCGAGATTAGTCAATAATGGCTCAGTCATATCTCGAATTAAAAGTAGTTATGAGTTGGTATTTATGTGGGTAATAAAACCTCAAAAGGGTTTCCCCTGATCACTACTCTAACCAGGTCAAAAGTCGGGTCAAACTTTTAATTAAAAGGTCAACAGGATGCTTAAAATGTCATTTATGCATAATTAGCTATCTAGAACATATATAACCTGTTTGATCATTGTTATAACCTAGTAATTAGTGTAAGAACATGTCTAAACATGTTCAACCCGACTATTTCCTGTTTAGACCCGGTTCGGAATCAAAAGTCGCATAGTTTGACTTTCACTTTGACTTTCAGTTCTGACCCGTTTAGGCATGTTTTAGAAATGCCTCAGAGCTTTAATTGGATTAGGTTACTTGTTAGAACAACCCTCTGTGGTTGCACACCTTGGTTCACTAGTTATCCAATTAATATGCATATTTCCGTTAATTGCTCATATGTTGACCGTTATGCCCTTATTACCTTAAAACGTGATTTATGAAAATGTAAAAGTGTAGAAACCTTAGTTACTGATATATAAACTTGTATGCAAAGTTTGACATCAGTTTGACTTGTAGATTAAGAGTTATGCTCAATATCGCAAAATTAAAGCTTTATGTTAATAAAATGGCGTAATTAGCGTATAGCCTAGTTAAGCCTACTTTTTGGTATCAAACTTAATACCCACTGATGTAATATATTATTTTGGGATTTTTAAAGATTTTTAATTAATTTTAGGGTGAGCATAACTCATAGTCGTAGGCTTAATCCGGTAATTGTCGGTTTTGCCCTTACGGGCCATAAAATGAGTTTTACTTATCTAAGCGACTCCAAACCTTTTGCTACTGATCACATGTGATAAATAAATTATTTTAAGCCTTCTGGAAATATAAAAATATCAGGTTTAAGTATCAAACCCGGAAATGGCATTTAATCGCCTTATTTAGCGTTTTTAACGCATAGTATGTTTTAAAATCATATTGAACATACCCGGGTTGATACCTACTGATATATGAGGCAAATTATGATATTTTAACAGTAAACAAAGGTTGATAAACTCAGACTTCAGTTTTGAGCTTTTCGGCTTATGTGAAATTACCAAAATGCCCCTTCGGTGCATAGTTTGGTTATAAATGATATATTTCACATATATAATTTACCCTACTATTATAACTCATCAAATTGAGTATGTTTGCTGTTTACATTAGACCTGTAACTCAGTTAAACATTTAAACTCTTTTACAACCTTTAAAATGACCAAACTACCCCTACGGGGCATAGTTTGTGTTTTAAATTAGTTCGGGGCATAATGAAAGACATCCTACTGATGTCACAACATATTTGAAGCATATTAACTTAGGAAACCTGTATATGGCTCTTAAGGATACCCGTTACGCTTATTACGCGTTCGGTTCGGTTTATGTAACAAGTTTACATAAATTAGCCGAAACGGGTCAAACCTTATCGGTTTTATCTCAAAATCCAGAATGTGCATGAAGGACCCATATTAAACAAGCCTCTGAACTTGCCGGGTCTAAATCACATTCTATCCGGTCTTCGCTTAATCGTGCGTACGAATCGTATCTTCGAAACTAGCCGGTCTAAGCTTAAGCTTAATTAAAGACCCGTTAGGATTCTAATAGGTTATTAAAAACCTTCGTTCCAGATTAGGAGCCCAGTAAAAGCTATCTGTACTTGCTGATTTGATATACGGCTGGGATTGAATTTATATTTAGCTCAGGTAAATACTTTTAACTTATTTTCCCTATACGGGCTTGGGTTACGGTATATAGCATACCGCTTGATCGAGCATCAAATCTCCACGCTTAGTGGGTAGTTGAATAATTTGATAGGCTCGTTTAAACAGTCTTGTTTACTTTACAGCCTTTGGGGGGTTAATGACCATGCCCCGGATATCCTTGGCATCATCTTACGAGATTGGCCACGACCTGAGCACGGGGTGTAGGCGTACACCTGTCAGTGTATAACTCAATAACGTGGTGTGTCTATTGATCTTAAACCCGAACTAGATCCGGGCTACTGAACGCATAAGTAACATGTAATTCGTTCACAAGATTATAATATTAAATAATTCTCCCAAGTTAAAAAGATTAATTTTGCCTCTGTGCATTTTAATCAAATTATAAAAGATATTTTGTACCACGTGCATTCAAATCAATTTTCTTTAAACCATTTTCAAAATGAGTCAGTTGAATGTATTTACCAGTGTAAACTGACGTATTTTCCAAAAAGGCTAAATGCAGGTACTATACGAAATTGGCTGGATATTTCTCCTTAGCATCAGTAGAAGTCTCGCAAGCTTAAGATGCCTAAAAGTCTGTTGAACTATTGCTTCCATTTTATGTTCGATCCTTCTGTGGATAAACTTCCGAGTATTGTGACAATTGATATTACAATATTAATTCGGTTGTATTATATCTTTTAAATTGCTTCCGCTGTGCATTATTATATTGTGTTGTTTGACTATTACGTTGCCAACCACGTCACGATATTCCCCCACCGGGCCCACCGGTGACACGTGGAAATCGGGGTGTGACAGGTTGGTATCAGAGCCAACACTGAGTGAATTAAACACTAACCTTTCGTGTTTAATCTCAGTTACACAATTGCACATATCTAAACTTCTGAGTCTAGACTTAACTTAGGAATATTCTCAATCCTAATCTTAAAATTTTTACTTTCAAATTTTTATTGGAAACGTCGCCAAGCGAAGAAGCCGTAATAGGAGTTCTCCACACCCGGAGCCCTGAGATGCTGAGCTTCGTACCGCGGCTAGAATGAAACGAGCACCCAAGGAGAAAGCGTTCAGAGATAGAATGAAGAAGAAACTCCTTTTGTTGAAGATCGTTTCCTTAATAGTCCTTATAAGGACATAATTATCTTTGAGTCCCTACGAGGACAACATTATTCCTTTCAAGTCCCGCTTAGGGCAACTTTATACTTTTATTTTTATATAATGGAATGATTAAGTTTAAGCTTTCATTCTAAATAAGAAATATTAAATAAATGGAAAAATAACATTTCCTTTTTGCAAGATCTACCATTATAATAAAATGGCAAAATCTAAAAAGGGCAAGACCTAGCTTCGGGTCATATTAAGACCGGCCAAAATGGCAGTTCCTCAATTTAGATTCAGATCCATATTTACACCTCAATTTAAAATTGTTCTGCGTTAATTATAAATTAAGAATCTTAAGTGTGAAACCTAGCCTTCGGGTCAATTATAAGACCGGGCCAAGATGGTAAGACCTGTTAAAAAGATTCAAATCATTAATTAAGAATCTTAAGTGTGAAACCTAGCCTTCGGGTCAATTATAAGACCGGGCCAAGATTGTAAGACCTGTTTAAAAGATTCAAATCCCTGTTAACATCTTAAAACATGTTAATACTCCGGGCAGGTGTGATTCATTTAAAATCACACACGTCATTTTTATGGGATTCTTCAAAAGATTCCTAACCCAGTTTAATGATCCCTGAATCCTGGGTTTACGTCATCAATTAAGATGATCATATTTTAACCATACGTGGTAACATAATGCCTACGGGCCCTGCTCATTTCCATATGAGCCAAAAGGCAGTGGTAGCGATGACTCCCTGTTAGATAAAGGTAATGAACTAGGTTCAAACCTCAAATGCTTTGATTCTCTGAAATCCTAGCATATAATTTATAATTGTCCTTGTGACTAGGCCTATTGTGCCAATATACTTTCATGCTTTGATTCTCTGAAATCATAGCTTAAAATTTATAAATGTCCTTGTGACTAGGCCTATTGTGCCAAGATACTGTCATGCTTTGATTCTCTGAAATCATAAGCTTATAATTTATAAATGTCCATGTGACCAGGCCATTGGGTGCCACCAATAAAACTATTAATGTTTTATAATTAGGATAAATTATAATAGAAATCCTAAATAAATATATGATTAATAAATTAACCAAATATGGTCTCTGTTTACCATGGTTAATGAATTTCCCTGAGGGGCAATTCTGTAATAAACATCCCTTTTAAGGGAAGTGACTACGGGCTATAGTTAATGTCCTCTGAGACTGAAGACAGTGGCAGCCTACAGCTCCCTGTCAGGAAAAGGTAATGAACTTTGATTCAAACCTTAATGCCGCGATTCTCTGAAATCATGGCTTATAGATTTAACTTGTCTACGCGAGTAGGCCATTTGTGCTATTATTATTAACTTAGGAATTAGGATTTATGATAAAAATCCTGAATAAAATAAACATCCTTCCTTCCCTGTCAGTATGCATGTTAACAGGAAATCTTAAAGGTGAAACCTAGCCTACGCGGCCAAGATGGTGAAACCTACTCAAGGGATTCGGATCCTTGTTAACATCTAAGAACGTGATAGCACCTTCGACAAATGTGATTCGAGAAAATCACAATAGTCATCCTTATATTGGATTCTTCCAATTCCCATATCTAACCTAGTGAATTAGGAATCATGGCTTATATCATCCTATAAGAGGATCATATTATGAACATCCGTTAGTGATGAAGTGCCTACGGGCTAAACTTGTTGTCCGATAAGACAACGACAGTGGTGGTCTTTGGCCTCCTGTCTAAAATGTTGGACTATGTCCAAACATAATAGTCTATATGATCGATGCGATCATGACTAATATCATCTAATACGATGATCATATTATTTAACATCCTTTAGTGATGTCTTGCCTACGGACTATAATATATTGTCCATATGAGACAAAGACATTGTGATCTTCACGATTCCCTGTCCAAGGTTAGCTATGCTCAAGCCTAATAGTCGATATGATCAATGCGATCATGACAAAAATCACCAATACGATGATTAAAAATTTTAACATCCTTAATGATGTTTTGCCTAAGGGCTATATTATATCGTCCAACTGAGACAAGGCAATTGTAATCTTTTATGATTCTTTGCCGAAGGGGTGAGCTATACTCAAATCCCATAGTCTATACTATCAGTGCGATCCTGACTAGTATCATCAGTATGATGATCATAATATTAACATCCCTCGTGATGAAATGCCTACGGGCTATACTTTATTCTAGTGTCGGTAAGACAAAGATAGTAGTGATCTTTACGATCCCCTGTTCAGAATGGTGTGATTATACCCAAACCTAATAGTCAATATGATCGATGTGATCATGACTAATATCATTAGATACGATGGTTATATATAAACGTCCATTAGTGATATTGATTGGCTTATTTTTCTGCTAAATGAATCGTCTGTCAAGACGATGACAGTTGTAGTCTATGACTCCCTGTCCAAAGGTGAAGAACCACGTTCAAACCTTGAAGCCCTAATCTAATAAGATTGCGGCTAATAAATTAAGGTTCTTGATGATTGATCATCGAGTTATGTTTTAAAGTCATTCATGACAAGCCTATGTGCTATAATTTGTCATTCGTGACAAGCTAACATATTAAAGGTTAACATCCCTGGTAACAGGCCTTAGTGCCATATCCTATAACGTCCTAGAGACAAGGCCATTTGTGCCGTATCTAAATGTCATCACGACAAGGCCTTCGCGCCATATGATTACTTATGTCCTTCGTGACTAGGCTTTATGCCATATCTTTCTACGTCCATCGAGACAGGCTTCTATGCCATATATGTATACATATAATAAAGGTCTTGTAAGGCAAGCCTTTGAGCTATTTATAATCGTCCTTGTGACAAAGACAATTGTGACATTATGGTCCCCTGTCAAGCAAGTATTGGACTCGCTCCAAACTTTGGATGCCATTGATGGTCCTGTTGTGACCTAGGCTAAATATAATGGAAATACATTCAAAATAATATTCACTATGAATGTTCGGAACAGAATAGCCCATACGGTTTATGAATGCCGTGGCTAATCTAAGTCAGGTCATCAGGATGATGACTAATAAGTGTTAAATCTTGGTGATTATTACCAAGCTTCGAGCATGGAAAACTCGGATGAGGTAGACGACAGTCGCAATACTATTAATGCAACGAAAGTTAATAAAACTGCAAACGTAAACCTCAATATCAATGGAGTTAATCTCCAGGCTGTGGTTGACGCAGCAGGTGGAAGGACCATAGAAAGGTCATGAGACAATCCAAAGAGCCGAATTCTTCTCGCTCTAAATCTCATTCAAAACCATGTTTAAATTGCTCATGAGGAGATTTTGTTCACACTTCGTGTATGAAGGATGAACCAAAAGAAGGAGAATAACTCCCAGAAATCTGAGAAAGAAGGCAAGTACAGGCTTAATAAAAAGCAACGAAAGTTCAGTAAGAAGCCTGTATACCCCAGAGACTGCTTCCGCAATTATTAGATGGATGTTTTATATCCATTTGGAATCATTTTTCCGATGTCCTAAGTTTCGTTAAATATAAGGGCTCCATATAGTGATAAAAAAATCGATGGTTGCCTTAAAAATCAAACCCATATTGTGGGTGATAAGAAGCAATTAATTATCAAGACTCCTTATGAGACAACCCTCATAATTACATGTATCCGTACGATTAATAAATATTAAACATAAAAAAATGGTGGAATTGGCCGTCCCCGGAATCGAACCCGGGTCTCGGCCGCACCCTTTCGCGCGCCTCGCCAACTGAGCTAGGTGCCTAGTTTGTGAAACTTCCATTATTGATTAAATATAAGCACTTGTACAATAAACTTCCTTGTCATTTATCAATGATAATTTCTGCTAAGTGTCCTGTTTTTAATACAGGCAATAATAAATCTTCATGAACCATAAACTTAGCAAATTTTTATTATCATCCACAAGGTATAACTACCAAGGAAACCATAGTAACCGATTCTTATGGATCGGCAAGGAGTCCTTCCGAAAATCTAAGAGCACTCTTTCTTTGCATAGAGTACGACAACATATGTTATTTTAATTATTTTTTCTCATTGTTTTCTATCGCCTGCGAATGCCAAACTATGTTTGATAAAAGTGTCATATGAGGATTGGCGTATCCTAGTGTGTCCCATAGATTATTTCTATGTCTGATCAGCATGGAGGTTTAATACATGGAACCCCTAAGATATCCCAATGATCATATTGTACTAAAGTCGACTAGTAGTATTCAAAGAAGATATCCAAAAATGGATTTTTTTTTCAAGTAAATGTTCCCGATTAAGGAATTCGTGGACTTATAACATAAAGGTGTCACTCAATTGACACGAACAATGATGGATGAACTGGAGCCTGAGATATGGAAAATCTCTGTAGCCTCCTTGTATCTTATTTATCTTCTCAAAAGTTTTCCCTGCTTACCTCCTGGAAGACAGGTAGAACTAAGATTAACATCCCGCTGTGGGCTGGAGTATTATGAAAACTCCATATTGATTATGGAAAAATCGAAACCTTGATTAAGTAGGTTTTAAGACATAGGCTCATATAGCCTGACTCGATATTCTGAGGGTTCTATGTTATTAAATAAGAAAGACGGTTCCTATTGCTTATGCATACATACCGCAACCCTAATTAGGCAACGATTAAGAAATTATCATCAGCTACCCAGGATCTAAGGGCAAACTATTGGTGGATAGGCTTAAAGAAGTCTGTGGCCACCTATGTAGCAAAATGCTTGACATGTGCACAAGTCAAAGCCGAGCATCAGAAACCGTCAGGTTTGCTACAACAGCCTGAACTTCCTACGTGGAAGTGGGAAATGGTAACTATGGATTTTATTACCAAGTTACCCAATACAAGGAAAGGAAATGATACGATATGAGTTATAGTTGACAGACTGACTAAGTCAGCTCATTTCTTACCCATCAAGGAGACTTATAGCTCCGATATGTTAGCCCAATCATACGTTGATAAGATTGTAGCCTTGCATGGCATACCTGTAGCTATTATCTCTGATAGAGATACTAGGTACACGTCACATTTTTGGAAGAGCTTCCAACAATCTTTGGGCACACGTTTGAATTTTAGTACGGCTTACCATCCTAAGACTGACGGTCAGAGTGAGCGTACTATTCAAACGTTGGAAGACATGCTGCGTGCATGTGCGATCGATTTGGGAGGTAGTTGGGATAAGAACCTACCATTAATCGAATTCTCCTACAACAATAGCTACCATACCAGCATTAAGGCTGCGTCTTTCGAGGCATTATACGGTAGAAAGTGTAGATCGCCCGTTTGTTGGGCGGAAGTTGGAGATGTCCAGCTATCAGGACTAGAGATCGTGTTCGAAGCGACGGACAAGATTGTCCAGATTCGTGACCGTCTCAAAGCTGCCCGGGATAGGCAGAAGAGCTACGCAGATACGAAGCGTAAAGCTTTTCACTTCGAAGTAGGTGATAAAGTATAGCTTAAAGCATCACCCTGGAAGGGAGTGATGCGGTTTGGTAAGAAAGGCAAGCTAAGCCCGAGATACATAGGACCTTTCGAGATTATCGAATGTATCGGGTCAGTTGCCTACAAGTTAAACTTACCGGAAGAGCTCAGTGGAATTCACAATGTGTTCCACATCCGCAATCTGAAGAAGTGTTTCGCTGAAGAATCACTGGTATTACCCCATACAGATGTGCATATAGATGAGAGCTTAAAATTTGTTGAAAAACCTTTGTCGATTGAAGATCGACAGGTGAAGAAGCTTCGAAGGAAGCACGTACCTATTGTAAAGGTCAAATGGGATGCCCGTAGGGGTCCCGAATTCACGTGAGAGGTTGAATCCACGATGAAAGAAAAGTACCCTTACTTATTTCAGTAAATCTCAGGTCGAGATTTATTTTAAGGGGGTGAGGATGTAACACCTCGAAAATTCACGTCCTATAATGTGTTGACACGTGTCATAAAGTTTTGAACGTGTGAAAGAATGTTATAAAAGGACTAAAGTTGACAAACAGGGAAAGTATGTGATTGTACGTATTCTAAGTGTCAACTGTGAATAAATATACTTCATAATAACCCTACATGATGTTTATAACATCAAACGAATAAATCATGGATCATACGAAGCTAAAAGTGAGAGATTACAAACTACAGGGGTTAAATGTGTCAACATGTTTAAAGATATACCTCTGAGTGACCTTTTGACAAACCCGAAGCTTTGTAAATGTTAATTATACTCACTTGAATGCACGATTAAAATTTCATTAAGTTTCGTTATCGTATGAGAAAGTTATGACCAAATTCGTATGCGAGGGGTTAAAGTGCAAACATTGAAAGTTAAGACTTTTCGGGTTAACCGAAAGTGTTCAGGGACTTGGCAAAGTGGGTATAAGTCCTAAAGCCCTTATGGGTAAAGATAAGGGGGTCAAATTGCAAGAAATAACGCTAGTTGACCTTCCGAAGAGCCAAGAGACAAGTTGTGGAAGCTTGAAAACGTATTGGGACAATCAGAAGGGCCACGCGGCCCGCTTGCCATATAACCAAACCTGAGGCGGGCCGCCTCAGGCGCCCAGAACCCAAAAACCGGCTGCAGCCTGTTCTTTCGCGATTATGACCGATTTCATTGGTTTTTCTCACTCATGGGCGACCCCTAAACTATCCTAGAGCACTAGGACACATGTTGGAAGGTTGTGGTCAGCTCTAGACTTAGTTGTCAACTAATTGTGGTGCCTAAATCCACTATATAAGGCCATGTAGTGCAACAATGTTCCACACACCTTCATTTGCATAATTTGATCATTCCTGGAGCTCTCAAGCAGGTCCAACTGATCTTAAGTCGTGCATAGGACTCTTGTAAGTCTACTAGTCCTTCTTTATTTGAGTTTAGCTTGGTTAATTAGCTAAAAGTCAAACCGTCGTAATTACGGTTTGACTTCGAGATTAGTCAATAATGGCTCAGTCATATCTCGAATTAAAAGTAGTTATGAGTTGGTATTTATGTGGGTAATAAAACCTCAAAAGGGTTTCCCCTGATCACTACTCTAACCAGGTCAAAAGTCGGGTCAAACTTTTAATTAAAAAGTCAACAGGATGCTTAAAATGTCATTTATGCATAATTAGCTATCTAGAACATATATAACCTGTTTGATCATTGTTATAACCTAATAATTAGTGTAAGAACATGTCTAAACATGTTCAACCCGACTATTTCCTGTTTAGACCCGGTTTGGAACCGAAAGTCGCATAGTTTGACTTTCAGTTCTGACCCGTTTAGGCATGTTTTAGAAATGCCTCAGAGCTTTAATTGGATTAGGTTACTTGTTAGAACAACCCTCTGTGGTTGCACACCTTGGTTCACTAGTTATCCAATTAATATGCATATTTCCGTTAATTGCTCATATGTTGACCGTTATGCCCTTATTACCTTAAAACGTGATTTATGAAAATGTAAAAGTGTAGAAACCTTAGTTACTGATATATAAACTTGTATGCAAAGTTTGACATTAGTTTGACTTGTAGATTAAGAGTTATGCTCAATATCGCAAAATTAAAGCTTTATGTTAATAAAATGGCGTAATTAGCGTATAGCCTAGTTAAGCCTACTTTTTGGTATCAAACTTAATACCCACTGATGTAATATATTATTTTGGGATTTTTAAAGATTTTTAATTAATTTTAGGCTGAGCATAACTCATAGTCGTAGGCTTAATCCGGTAATTGTCGGTTTTGCCCTTACGGGCCATAAAATGAGTTTTACATATCTAAGCGACTCCAAACCTTTTGCTACTGATCACATATGATAAATAAATTATTTTAAGCCTTCTGGAAATATAAAAATATCAGGTTTAAGTATCAAACCCGGAAATGGCATTTAATCGCCTTATTTAGCGTTTTTAACGCATAGTATGTTTTAAAATCATATTGAACATACCCGGGTTGATACCTACTGATATATGAGGCAAATTATGATATTTTAATAGTAAACAAAGGTTGATAAACTCAGACTTCAGTTTTGAGCTTTTCGGCTTATGTGAAATTACCAAAATGCCCCTTCGGTGCATAGTTTGGTTATAAATGATATATTTCACATATATACTTTACCCTACTATTATAACTCATCAAATTGAGTATGTTTGCTGTTTACATCAGACCTGTAACTCAGTTAAACATTTAAACTCTTTTACAACCTTTAAAATGACCAAACTACCCCTACGGGGCATAGTTTGTGTTTTAAATTAGTTCGGGGCATAATGAAAGACATCCTACTGATGTCACAACATATTTGAAGCATATTAACTTAGGAAACCTGTATATGGCTCTTAAGGATACCCGTTACGCTTATTACGCGTTCGGTTCGGTTTATGTAACAAGTTTACATAAATTAGCCTAAACGGGTCAAACCTTATCGGTTTTATCTCAAAATCCAGAATGTGCATGAAGGACCCATATTAAACAAGCCTCTGAACTTGCCGGGTCTAAATCACATTCTATCCGGTCTTCGCTTAATCGTGCGTACGAATCGTATCTTCGAAACTAGCCGGTCTAAGCTTAAGCTTAATTAAAGACCCGTTAGGATTCTAATAGGTTATTAAAAACCTTCGTTCCAGATTAGGAGCCCAGTAAAAGCTATCTGTACTTGCTGATTTGATATACGGCTGGGATTGAATTTATATTTAGCTCAGGTAAATACTTTTAACTTATTTTCCCTATACGAGCTTGGGTTACGGTATATAGCATACCGCTTGATCGAGCATCAAATCTCCACGCTTAGTGGGTAGTTGAATAATTTGATAGGCTCGTTTAAACAGTCTTGTTTACTTTACAGCCTTTGGGGGGTTAATGACCATGTCCCGGATATCCTTGGCATCATCTTACGAGATTGGCCACGACCTGAGCACGGGGTGTAGGCGTACACCTGTCAGTGTATAACTCAATAACGTGGTGTGTCTATTGATCTTAAACCCGGACTAGATCTGAGTTATACTGAACGCATAAGTAACATGTAATTCGTTCACAAGATTATAATATTAAATAATTCTCCCAAGTTAAAAAGATTAATTTTGCCTCTGTGCATTTTAATCAAATTATAAAAGATATTTTGTGCCACGTGCATTCAAATCAATTTTCTTTAAACCATTTTCAAAATGAGTCAGTTGAATGTATTTACCAGTGTAAACTGACGTATTTTCCAAAAAGGCTAAATGCAGGTACTATACGAAATTGGCTGGATATTTCTCCTTAGCATCAGTAGAAGTCTCGCAAGCTTAAGATGCCTAAAAGTCTGTTGAACTATTGCTTCCATTTTATGTTCGATCCTTCTGTGGATAAACTTCCGAGTATTGTGACAATTGATATTACAATATTAATTCGGTTGTATTATATCTTTTAAATTGCTTCCGCTGTGCATTATTATATTGTGTTGTTTGACTATTACGTTGCCAACCACGTCACGATATTCCCCCACCGGGCCCACCGGTGACACGTGGAAATCGGGGTGTGACACCTTTTTCTTAGTTAAGGAGGTTAGGGGTGCAGCAATCCTTGAAAATTTTTCAATGAAACGCCTGTAATATCCTGCCAATCCCAGGAAGCTACGAATTTCTGTATGCGTCTTTGGCTCTTGCCAGTTCATTACGGCTTCAACCTTAGCGGGATCCACCTGGATACCACGCTCACTAACCACGTGTCCAAGGAATTGGACTTCTCGAAGCCAAAATTCACACTTGGAGAACTTGGCATAGAGTTTCTCCTGATGCAGGAGCTTGAGAATACAACGAAGGTGTTTCTCATGGTCAGCCTTATTCTTCGAATAGATAAGAATGTCGTTGATGAAAACGATGACGAATTTATCCAAGTAAGGTTTGCAGACGCGATTCATGAGGTCCATGAACGCGGCTGGTGCATTAGTGAGCCCAAAAGGCATCACTAGGAACTCGTAGTGACCGTAACGAGTCCTAAATGCAGTCTTGTGCACGTCTTCATCTTTGACCTTCAATTGATGGTAGCCTGACCTCAAATCAATATTCGAGAAGTAACTTGCCCCTTGAAGCTGATCGAACAAATCGTCGATTCTGGGCAAAGGATACCTATTCTTGATCGTGACTTTATTAAGCTCGCGATAGTCGATGCACAGGCGCATCGACCCATCCTTCTTCTTGACAAACAAGATTGGCGCTCCCCAAGGAGATGAACTAGGTCTAATGAAACCTTTAGCTAGCAATTCATCTAGCTGCGTCCTCAACTCCTTCATTTCTGTGGGTGCCAATCTGTATGGAGCTCTAGCAACAGGTGCTGCTCCGGGGATGATATCGATCCTGAATTCCACTTGTCTATCCGGTGGTAAACCAGGTAGATCTTCAGGAAACACTTCTGAGTATTCAGAAATGACAGGGATGTCTTCTATCTTCGGTTTAGGATCATCAATGATAACTTGCGCCATGTAGATGACACATCCCTTCTTCAAACACTTAGAAGCCTTGAGCATAGTTACCTGCTCAGGCAGCCCATACTGGGTATCTCCCCGAATGGTAAGTGATTCACCAGACGGAGTCTTTATTACCACCTGTTTCTGCTTACAGACAATTTGGGCCTGGTTATGAGATAACCAGTCCATACCCAGAACTATGTCAAAACCGGCCAACTTAAAGGGAAGTAGAGACAGAGGAAAAGAATGGTTCTTAATGGATATAACACATCCATCTAACACCGTAGAGACGGTTTCTATGGTACCATCTGCTAACTCTACCTCATAGCTTACGCTTAAGGTTTTGACAGGTAAATTCAACAGTTTACTAAACTTATGATCTACGAAAGATTTATATGCGCCTGAATCAAAAAGTACTCTTGCAAAGACATCATTTACAAGGAAAGTACCTGTTATGACATTATCGTCTTGCACAGCCTCTTTCGCATCCATTCTGAAGACTCTGGCATTAGTCTTCTTAGCCTCCTCAGGCTTCTTGTTGTATTTTGGGCAGTTGGTCTTGATGTTCCCCTTTTCATTGCAACGGTAGCACGTTGCATCTTTTATCTTCTTGCAATCCAGGGTTTTGTGGTCCGTGGACTTGCAAATACCACAAGCAAAGGATTTTGACTGAGTCTGAGAGTTAGACTCCAGTCTGCACTTTCCATAGTGCTGTTTCTTGCAAATTTTACACTTGGGCTTTTCACTAGAATTATGCCCATCCTTCCTCGACTCCGATCCTTTCTTGTTATCACCGTTCCCACGGTGTTTCTTGTTCGATCGTCGTGAACCGTCATCTTCACGCTTCCTCTTCTCGGCATCCTTATTCCTCAGCGATCTCTGCCTGACCGCATCCAGAGTGAGGGATAAGGAAATGTCAGCTACAGACCTGAAGGTAGCTGGCCGAGAAGCTTTTACGCTTGCCTTGATTTCCGGGGCTAAACCACCAATAAAGCGAGCGATTCTTTTTGGCTCCGGGGTTACCAGATAAGGTACCAACCGGGATAGCGTATTGAAGCTTGTCAGATAAGCTTGGCAGTCGAGGTTCGTCATCACCAACGATAGAAAGTCAGATTCTATCTTTTCCACCTCATGTTGAGGGCAGAAATTTTCCTTGATCAGGGCGACAAATTGATCCCATGACATATTGTACAATGCGATTTTCCCGGTGGCTTGAACTAAAGATCTCCACCATGCTAATGCTTCACCCTTGAAGGACTGTGACACAAACTTAACCACATCCCTTTCAGCGCATCCGCTGATATCTACCACCGTTTCCATCTCGTCAAGCCATGTCATACAATCGACGGCTCCCTTCTCCCCATTAAAATCCCTGGGCTTACAAGACACGAAGTACTTATAGGAGCAACCCTTGTTACGGGGTTCTTGATGCAGTACTAATGGCTGAGATGGGACACTTTGATGGTTGGTGGACTGACGGTCATCACCATCTTTCTTGGGTCCATTCTTTTTGGGAGGAGGCTTGCTATGAGCCTCAGAATGTGTCTTGGGCTTTGAATGCGGTGTAGATTGGGTCCTACTTCGAGTACCACTATAATCATCATACTGCCGCTCCAGAGCCTGTGTAACAGCGCCGTCTATGATCGCTTTTAATTCAGCACCCGTTAACGTAATCTGGGCGTTCTCATTTTGCTCCACTGGATGGCTATTTATTTCATTTGAGTCAGCCATTTGAATTGAACTGTTGCAGAAAACAAGGACAATATTTTATTTGGGAGTTTATTATGGAATTACCCCTTAGGGTAATTCGTTAACCATGGTAAACAGAGACCATATTTGGTTAACTTATTAATCGTATTGATTTAGGATTTCAATCAAAATTTATCCTAATTATAAACAATAACAATATATAGTAGCACATAAGGCTTAGTCACATGGACAATTTAAATTATAAGCAATGATTTCAGAGAATCAAGACTTTTAAGGTTTGAACCTAGTTCATTACCCTTATCAGACAGGGAGTCATAGCTACCACTGTCTTTTGGCTCATATGGAAGTGAGCTGGGCCCGTAGGCATCATATTACCACGTATGGTAAAATATGATCATCTTAATTGATGATCTTAACCCATGATTCAGAGATCATATAATTGGGTTTGGAATCTTCTAAAGAATCCTTGTACAATAAGAATGACATGTGATTTTAACGAATCACTTCTGCCAGGAGTGTTAACATGTTTTAAGATGTTAACAGGGATTTGAATCTTTTAAACAAGTCTTACCATATTGGCCCGGTCTTATATTTGACACGTGGCTAGGTTTCACACTTTAAGACTCTTAATTAAATAATTACATAGGCAGATTAATTTAAAAGGAATGATTTTAATTTATTTATTTCATTTATAAATTATTTATGCGCAAAATGGCAAACATGAAATTTATAAAACAAACATTCCATTGATTTATTTAAAATATTATACACTGCCCTAAACGGGTCTTTTCAAATAACAAACTTACCCTCGCAGGGGTCAAACAAGTACTTACCCACGCAGGGGCTTAATAACACACATGCCCACGCAGGGGCTTAATAACATAATTGTCCACGCAGGGACTTACACAAACAATATACCCTCGTAGGGGTTTATGGAAAAATAGGCCCACGCAGGGGCTCAAAGCAAACATACCAACACACATACCCACATAGGGGCTTAACAACCAAATACACCCACGCAGGGGCTTTTACAGAAAATGGAAGGGTTCAATGATCCTTCTTGTTCTTCCCTTTGATCAATCCTACTAATCCTCGGAAGAAAGTCTGTCTCTCCCTACGGTCCCTGTGCACTTCCCGTTCCACCTGATCCAGCCTCTGAAGGAGTTCCTCATGCTCAGGTGGGGAGAACCTAGGCGGCTGCGATTGAGTCCGTATGATAGGCCTAGGTGGTATCTGGTACCCTTGTGTTGGGTACCCAACTCCCCATGGAGCTCCGTATGGTCCTTCTGGGTGCAGGGCATTGTAGTTAGCTGCCACCAAGTAGGGGTCGGCCTCTGCATACCCGTAGTTGTTGAGGGCTGGCGGCTCGAACGGGTTATAAGCCATGGAACCCGTATAAGCTGGGATTGGGTTGTCAAAACCCATTGGTGGCGGCTGCGGCATCACGGGGTTGGAAGGTCCACCCATTTGTGGGTCCTCCTGATGTGGCGGGTAGTGGCTGGCACTTGACTGACGTGGGGAGCTGAAATGAAAGTCTCCCGCACGTGATGACATACGTGCACCTGACCTCCTACGCCTCGGTGGTTGAGGAGGTGCCGGCTGAACTGGTGGCGGTGGAGGTGGTGGCGTAACTGCCACAAACCGGTGATCCTCAGAGGAATCTTGATGATGCTGCTGCTGCTGTGGCTGCTGCTGCTGAGACTGCTGCTGCTCATGAGGCGACGAGTGGTGAGAAGGTGTATAGTACCACTCGTGCTGATTAAACAGGGCTTGGAAACTGTCTGGACCACCATAGGGTGATCCGTGAAAAGACGATCCGTCGGAGATCTCGATCGGATGGTTTGGAGTGCCACTTGCTGGCATGACGGGGTCCGTATCCTCGTCCATGTCATCCGCATTATCACCGGAGAAGTGATCGTCTAGCCCTAGTGGGTTGAAACCCACGGGTTCGGGTAAGTAATTGGCCGGATTAAACTGGCCTCTAAAGATGGGTGTGGGGTCACCATACGAATGATGAGACAGGGATCGCTGAAGTGGTATGTAGGACGGTTGAGGGTTATTGGGTTCATAAGGGTTAAGAACAGGAGGTGTTGAACTATGCGAAACCGACCGTCTGGCCGGCTCGAACAGGTTTCTCCGGTTCTCCCGAGGGTCGTCACTCTCGGTGGTGGATGGAGCTCGCCGTTGCGAAGGTCCAGCTTCATGGTCGTTGGGGGCAGTGACTGGCCCCTTGCCCCGTCCTCGTCTCCTAAAGAATCTTGGAGGCATTTTAATATTCCTGTCAATAAAGTATAAGATAACAATAACAAATATAAAATTTTAAAGGACAAAACAAAATCCGAATAAGGTGGAATTTGTCCTATGTTATATGTCTAGACTCGAAGGTTTAGAAATGTGCAATTGTGTAACTGAGATTAAACACAAAAGGCTAGTGTTTAATTCACTCAGTGTTGGCTCTGATACCAACCTGTCACACCCCGATTTCCACGTGTCACCGGTGGGCCCGGTGGGGGAGTATCGTGACGTCATGGTTGGTAACGTAATAGTCAAACAACACAATATCAATATGCACAGCGGAAGCAATTTAAAAATATGATACAACCGAATTTAATATTGTTTATCAATGTAACAATATCCGGAAGTTTATCCACAGAACGGATCGAAATAAAATAATATTAATGGTTCAACAGACTTCAGGCATCCTAAGCTTGCGAGACTTTTTATTGATGCTTAGGAGACAATCCAGCCAATTTCGTTTAGTACCTGCATTCAGTCTTTTTGGGAAAATACGTCAGTTTACACTGGTAAATACAATCAACTGACTCATTTTGGAAAATGATTGAAAATTGGTTTGGATGCACATGGCATAAACATTTTTATAACTTGGGAGAATTATTTAATATTATAATCTTGTGAACGAATTACATGTTACTTATGCGTTCAGTAGCCCGGATCTTGTCCGGGTTAAAGATCAATAGACACACCACATAATTGAGTTATACACTGACAGGTGTACGCCTACACCCCGTGCTCAGGTCGTGGCCATCTCGTAAGATGATGCCAAGGATATCCGGGACATGGTCATTAACCCCCCAAAGGCTGTAAAGTAAACAAGACTGTTTAAACGAGCCGATCAAATTATTCAACTACCCACTTAATGTGGAGATTTGATGCCCGATCAAGCGGTATCCTATATACCGTAACCCAAGCCCGTATAGGGAAAATAAGTTAAAAGTATTTACCTGAGTAAGTATTAATCACAATAAGCAAAATGCACGTAGCTTTTACTGGTCCTCCTAATCTGGAACGAAGGTTTATAATAACCTATTAGAATTCTAACGGGCCTTTTTATTAAGCTTAAGCTTAGACCGGCTAGTTTCAAGATACGGTTCGTACGCACGATTAAGCGAAGACCGGATAGAATGTGATTCAGACCCGACAAGTTTGAAGACTTGTTTAATATGGGTTTATTATTCACATTATGGATTTTGAGATAAAACCGTTAAGGTTTGACCCGTTCGGCTAATTTATGTAAACTTGTTACATAGACCGAACCGTACGCGTAATAAGCGTGACGGGTGTTCATGAGAGCTATATACAGGTTTCCTAAGTTAATTATGCCTCAAATATGTTGTGACATAAGTAAGATGTCTTTCTTTATGCCCGAAACGTGTTTAAACACAAACTAGGCCCCGTAGGGGTAGTTTGGTCATTTAAAAGTTTATAAAAGAGTTTAGATGTTTAACTGAGTTACAGGTCTGATGTAAACAGCAAACATACTCAATTTGATAAGTTATATCAGTAGGTTAAAGCATATATGTGAAATTTACCATTTTCCACCAAACTATGCCCCGTAGGGGTATTTTGGTAATTTCACATAAACCGAAAAGCTCAAAACTGAAGTCTGAGTTTATCAACCTTAGCTTACTGTTAAAATGTTATAATTTGCCTCATATATCAGTAGGTATCAACCCGGGTATGTTCAATATGATTTTAAAACATACTATGCGTTGAAAACGCTAAATAAGGCGATTAAAGGCCATTACCGGGTTCAATACTTAAATCTGATGTTTTTATATTTCCAGAAGGATTAATATAATTTATTTATCATATGTGATCAGTAGCAAAAGGTTTGGATTCGCTTAGATGTGTAAAACTCATTTTATGGCCCGTAAGGGCAAAACCGACAATTACCGGATTAAGCCTACGACTATGAGTTATGCTCAACCTAAAATTAATTAAAAATCTTTAAAATTCCCAAAATAATATATTACATCAATGGGTATTAAGTTTGATACCACAAAGTAGGCTTAACTAGGCTATACGCTAATTACGCCGTTTTATTAACATAAAGCATTAGTTTTGCGATAATGAGCATAACTCTTAATCTACAAGTCAAACTGATGTCAAACTTTGCATACAAGTTTATATATCAGTATTTAAGGTTGCTACACTTTTACATTTTCATAAATCACGTTTTAAGGTAATAAGGGCATAACGGTCAACATATGAGCAATTAACGGAAACATGCATATTAATTGGATAACTAATGAACCAAGGTGTATAATCACAGAGGGTTGTTCTAACATGTAACCTAGTCCAATTAAAGCTCTGAGGCATTTCTAAAACATGCCTAAACGGGTCAGAACTGAAAGTCAAAGTGAAAGTCAAACTATGCGACTTTCGGTTCCGAACCGGGTCTAAACAGGAAATTGTCGGGTTGAACATGATTAGACATGTTCTTACACTTATTACTAAGTTATAACAATGATCAAACAGGTTGTATATGATTTGCATTGCTAATTATGCATAAATGGTATTTTAAGCTTCCTGTTGACTTTTCTAAGTACATGTTTGACCCGCCATTTGAACTAGTTAGAGTGGTGATCAGGGGAAACCCTTTTGGGGTTTTATTACCCACATAAATACCAACATATAACTACTTTTAATTCGAGATAAGACTGAGCCATTATTGACCAATCTCGAAGTCAAACCGTAATTACGACGGTTTGACTTTTAGCTAATTAACTAAGCTAAAACTAATTAAAGAAGGACTAGCAGACTTACAAGAGTCCTATGCACGAAATATGATCACTTGAGGCTGCTTGATAGCTCCAGAAATGATCCAACAATGCAGGAGAAGGTGTGGGAATGTTTGTAACTAAAGAGGCTTTATATAGTGATCCAAGACACCATAAAAGCTTGACATCTTAGTCTAGCACCCATCCACAACTGATTAACACTTGTCCTAGTGCTTAGAGGGTGCCTAGGGGTCGTCCACATGTGAGAAAAACCGGCTAGAATGGTCACAATCGCGCATAACAGGCTGCAGCAAGTTTTCTTGTCGCTGGGCATTTGTTGCGCACCGTAACAATTATTTGTTGCGGTGCGCAACAAATCATCAGCAGCCAAAAATTCTTGTTCCTTCATGCATTCGAAAGGGCAACCACTTGTTTCGAAATTGGGACTTGTTTTATCAATTAGGGACCTCCAAAAAGTGCTTTGTACAGTATCATACCCTACCATTATGAATTGTATGCTTGTATTCCAAAAGAAAGTACCGAATTATAAGGTTTACCGTTGGAATTTCTTCGTAGGAGTCCATCAATTAAATCATGCATCATTCAATGTTATAATTCACTGAATTTTGAACATATATTAGATGTTTTTAATATGTTTTGAGTCTTGGGATTTATAACGAGGTCGTTCAGAGGTGCAAAAGTTAACATGACGACACTTTTAAATCCTGTCAAACATTTTTATTAAATCCGAGTTTACAACGCGTTTTGTCTTACATGACACGTGTCGTTTTATTATTTAACACGAATTTTCGAGGTGTTACAGGGGATTTCCACACAAGCACGAAGAAGGCCCTGAAAACGATGATTTCCGGTATGTGCCCTAAAGCCACACACGCAAATTCGAATTGACGAAGTTTCACTAACCCTAGCGGATGTATTTGGGAAATGTGAATGTGGTAGTAATCAAGCACGGATTAGAGAAATTTGGTGATGGGCAACCGGAAATTACAAAATTTGAAGAAATCACTGAATAACGTGATTTTACCCTTTTTCAACGGATAGGCTGTGTCCGTTTTCGACGGTAACAAGGGATTCCACTCAGCGCTAATCCCGTAATCTTGCACAAGTTTGTTGTAGGACACAACTCCCCATTTGCAGAATAGGGTTTCGGAGCTAGCGGGGGCAGAGGAAGAGGATTCAACAATTTTAGAGGCCATTCTGTTTGAAAGAGGGGAAGTGAAAGAGGGGGTTCTGAGAAATTGGAACTCAATCCTCGTGCAAAGGGATACTATTTATATGGTAACTTTTCAAAATTCAAAAAGGAAAATGGACAGACATACGCGTCAGAGCAGGGTAAACCAAGTTGTTATCTCAATGATGGCTTAACTGTCACGTCCTATCACATCGCCGCCATTTTCTCATAACACATTATGGCACTATAATTTTTCCTGAAATAGGATATACTTTCTTTTTTCTCTCTAGTCCGATTTCATGAATTACATTTCATAACTTCGGACTGGGGGGACATGACGAGGTATGACCCCAATCGGATAATCCAACCCGGTCATTACCTATCATTTTATTATAAATAAACAATTATAAATATTTGTTCTAGAATATTCCATCCTGCATGGATAGGCTACGCAACCAAATCTCCAAGTTTTCGGGAAGATCATGCAAATCCCTAACTTATAGGAGCTCATCCTAAGTTACGGAAAACCCTAATTATAAACTATAAATAGAGGTAAACGTATAAGGTACAGATCATCTAACTCTCATACAACTTCTTCCTCTCTCTATATTTTTATACTCCCAAACCCGAGACTTATTCTCACGCCGGAGGGTGGTTACAGGAATAACCCCATTCCTGTAACGAGTCCTAACGGTGTTTCTGTTTTGCAGTCTGCCCGTTCGGATCATTGATAATTGAAGTCTACATCGGATACTACCGTTAAGGTCAGTGTTTCTTCAATTACAATTTACAAACTCTCAAAAATTACTATGCCAAACTACGTACTTTAGCATTCCCAATTTTTCACATTTTAGCTAAACATATATTTACTGTAAAATCATATAATTAAAACAAATATTTAGTATATATAAATCAATTTAATGTAATAAGTTTAGCGGCTAAAAAATAAATAGTGTTTAAAAGACTAAATTGCCCTCATTTTAGGGGTCTTTCTATAAATAAAGAGGGAAAATTCTTATTTTTTGGGTATCTTAAAATACATCTCACTCATGCAGTATAATATAGTATAGATATAGACAGGGTACCAAAACCCGAGTGACACCATAGGTTATATAGTGACGACGCTCATAATTTTTTTTGAGGTTACAGTGTTACCACACATACGGCTTCTAGCTCTACTACGTTAACCCCACACATCGCTATGCCCACACCTTAATACGGGCCACGTGGAGATGGTAGGTGCTTTTTTAATTAAATCAAGCCACGTGACAAAAATATGAAAATCTATTAAAATTAGACTGTCACTATTTCCACACCTCTAAAATCTTATTTTCACACTCCTACATATATACGGCCCGTATAGAGCTATACGCGCCCAGATCTATCCCTTAGACTATTACTAAACTATTTACAATATCATCTTGCTTATAAACCCTCATGTTCTCATGCCATTATATTTTCTTTTTTAACGATCAACAAAAGTCCCAGCTCCTGGGTAAACCTAATGTCAAATGACCACCAAGCCCGCAAATACAGAAGGCGCTGGTGAGTGGTGACCCGACCCACCACTCGAAGACCCACTGTTATAAAACCCCCTTGCTTAATACTGAGCAAAATACAAGACTCAAACCCATGAAACTGCAAATGGACCAGAAGATCGTCGACAAAAAATATCTATTTGTAACCTTATTCTTTTATCTTATCGGCCTACGGAGTCCGAGTGAAACTCGTGTTTCCCTCCTTCCCGGTCCCATCCAGTACAGCATTTCGTTTTCTTCTTGAATGCAATTAACACGTGGGTTTTTTCTTTTTATGTACAAGTTGTTGCTCTCCATTGCCGCAATTATTATTTTTTTTTTATATATATAAATATATATAACCACCTGAATCTCATCCCATTGCATTGCATTCTTCTTCCTCACTCTCACAACTCTAGAGCAATTTCAGTACATTAATCAACTATGTTGGCTGCTAAAAACTGTTTCTCCGACACCCGCAAAGACAAGTCTAGTTTCGCGATGACTTGTAATCGATTGAGTTCGTTTCTCAAAGAGAAAGGAAGTTTAAGCGATTTCGGAATCCATACAACTTTTGATGTCAAAGGTACACATCTAACTATCTAAAGACTTTATAATCGAGCTTTACTTGTATTTCATTTTTTTTTTGTGAATAGTGGTCTCTTGATTATTTTTTTTTGTCTTTTATGTGTTTTCGTTTTTTCTAATTTTTCTACCGTTCACTTTTAGCATTGACACTTACAACCGCTTAACTTTTTAAAGATTTTATAATCGAGTTTTACGTGTTTATTTTCATGTACGTATTGGTATAAATTCAATTTTATATATGCTTCGACTTAAATTTTTCCCGAAAATAAGTTGGGTCAAATATAATATGTTCTTATACTTATTACTATGTACGTTTTCAGTTGATTTACGTTTTGACGTACTTGTGTTATTTTCTTTTCCTGACCTTTTTAGATTCTTTTTTCATTAAAGTTATATTTTAGATAAGTTTACGTTTCAATTTACAATTAATTTAAAATCAGTTTGTCCCGTTGTCCAATTTAAATTTATTTTTATGGTTTCCGGTTGATGCAAAACATGTGTTGATATTCTTTTGAGCATATTTCTTTCTGTTGGTATATTAAACCAAAATAGATATCGACCGAAACCCCGCAGCGTAGCGCGAGTAATCTTACTAGTTTGACACAATTTCGATTTGATTTTCTGAAATCTTTTTACAGGAAAACCGGAAACGAGCAAGACGACTGTTGATTTGTTAAGTAACATAGATAGTCCGGTCAACATGTCGAAGAAATCTATTAATCATCTTCCTCAATACGTTACCGTTGATTCATTCTGTAAACCGGATGATTCAACAAACAAAGATGTTTCTGGTGAAGTATCCGCATCGATGACTATTTTATACAGAGGACAAATATTGGTGTTTGATTGTATTTCTGCTGATAAAGCCAGAAATATGATGTTAGCAGCTACTGCTTCTTCTTCTTCTTTTGAAGAAGATTTTGGATCGCGATACGGGCTTCTTCCAGAACTACAAATGAACGGATCGGATTTGCCAATAGCGAGACGCTTGTCGCTTCACAAGTTCTTATCGAAGAGGAAAGACAGAGCGACCGAAAGAGCTCCTTACCAGCTGCCCAATGCAGCTCCGCGTTTGAATCATATGTTTGATCTGAATCTGTAGTTATAGATAAATAAGAATCTGTTTGTAGTTGAGTAGTTATAGTATGTAAATTTATGGATTATCAAGCTCATTCAATTTTTCTGTTGATATTAGAATTAATTTTTTGATCAGGTATACAATTAACAAACAGGAATTATGCACTGACTGCAAAAGTTAACACTTCTATTTAATTAAGGTAATCTACACAAGTTGAAGATTCAAAAACCAGTCCTTCGGTTGGATCTAGTGGATTGAACCTTGTAGCAGTCGATAACCTGCAAAACAGTAAACCATTAGGCTCGTTGCAGAGGTGGGAGAGCAACTCTGCGACCACCCTCCGACATGAGGATAAATACAGGTTTAGAGAGTGAAAATAGAGAGAGAAAGTATGAACGAATGTACAGAGAAAAATGTACTTTGAATGTATGCGAAGTGGATATTATACCCATAGATTGGGATGACGTTCTCCGGTCTCTTTACCCTGTTTGATACGTGGCCTATTATTTAGCCGGGTGCTTTTGGTGTCTTCTGGACCGGATTTTACCTGACAAATTTGGATCACTGACGGACCACTGGAGTTAGGGACTATAGGTGTAATTTTAGAAAGTTAGGGACTAAAGGTGAAAAATAGATAAACCACAGGGACTATCCAGGCAATTTTCTCAACTGCAAATAAAACTTGTAAACCTTTAAAAAATGTAATGAATTAATAACAATAATCACATAACGTGCATGTTTAAGGGTCTACAAGAAATCTGCTTAAGAATGCCCCTTGGCTATTTTTACACACATTGATGAATCAAGACGTTGTAGTCCTATTTATATTTTGGGTTCCTATGTTTGTTAACATATTATACAAACTAGCAACCAAAAAATAGAAAATATTACTACCATCACCAACTAATAAATGGGGATGAACTTCTAAAGAAACACGGAACTAATTTTAAGTATTTAGTTTGTTTTATGTTTCGATCATAAAGGTTAATCTGCAAAACACTAAACACCCAGTTAAGCTCGTTTTGTGGGACGAATTAATTTTGTGTGTACACTAATTTATATATTTTCTGTTAAAATAATATCTTAGTGTCTGATAACAAGTAACAACCTTTTTGTTTGAAAAGGGAAATGAATATATTCGCATACTAGCAACCAAAAAATAGAAAATATTACTACCATCACCAACTAATAAATTGGGATGAAGAAGGGCTTCAAAACCATTCTACTCGATCAATCTTCTAAAAATTTTCATCTACCATAGATCTATTTAAAGGAAAATATTATGGCACCACCGCACATTGATGCTTCTAGTTTTTTTAAAGACTACAAACGACGATGATATCAAATAACGATAACATCATATGATAGAAGCCATTTGATGTCGTTTGAGCCATGACATCAAATGATTTACAGTGATAAATTCATAGAATCCAAGTTTTTATGAATTCGTTTATGCTACCAAGTTTAATATTTTCAAAGGCCTAATTTTGTAGTTGACTTGATAAAAACATGTAATTTTAACTTTTTAGCAAGCGGTCATTGCATAGGAGACATCTTGTAGAGCTTAGGATAATTAGTTAGCGGTCATTGCATAGGAGGCATCTTGTAGAGCTTAGGATAATGTGTCGTTTATCTGGATCCGTTAAGGTAGGTACTTGGTAGTCTTTTATTAATAACGTAGACACCAAGGTTTACATTAAGGCCGGGGGTGTGGTTTGCCCCCCCCCCCCCCCCCCCCGCCACCTCATAAAGTTTAGCGCCCTTTGACGCCCTAAACCACCCTGCCTCGGTTAAAAGGGGACGCTATCCTTGGCTTCCGCCAAAGGAATAGCGTGCGCGAGAGGAAGATATCAAGGGGCCCCACCTTCATCAACCAATCAGATTTTTTTTATTTATCTTTTTTTTAATATAATTAAAAGGGGCTTTATAAGGGACGTTATTCTACACCGTGTAAGTTAGCGATAAAACTCCCTGCTTATGTGTCGCCTACATTGCGTAATAAAGCCCCTAGGGCTTTAAACCATAATATATAACAGTGTAAAACTTGTTTTGTTTTACTTACTTAGCATTGACTATTTTTTGGTCAAATTTTACTATGACCAGCATTTTGTCTGCTTTATTTCACATGCAAATTTATAATAATTTATATCTCTAATAAAGCAAATCATTGGGGGACACATGTCACCCTATGGTTGATGCCAAATAAGTAGCCACATAAGCATACATGTGGCATATCTCAAATGAGAGGACATGTGGCATAGTTGTGGTGTGAGTATTGGAGAGGCTTATTATGTACGCTTCAATTACTCTCTCTCTCTCTCTCTCTCAATTTTTCAATCATCGTTCATTCTTCTTATTCAAAACCCTAATCTCTCTCTCTATGGCGAACACGACAATTCAATCAACCTTCTTCGGAGCTTAGGGTTTTCAAATCTTCCTCTCAAAGATGACTCACACATCATTGTGAAGCAATTCTAAGCTGATCCATCTTCCTGAACGTCCTTAGGGTTTACAACTCTTTCTCTCCAAGGTGATTTTATCTTACATCGATCTGTTTCACCGATTTGATTTGATGTTTATCTTAGAATTATCTTCCTCTCCATCTTTTTTTTTTGTTTGTTGAGAATATGGATTCTTAAGTCAGATTTTCGATTACAATACAATGGATTTTAGGGATTAGTGATACCAGTAGGTCAATCAAGATTGGTTCCGCTTCGAACCCAACGACGGAGATGATCAGAGGTTTTCCGGTAATGGATTTGGTAATGATTTTCTAAATTTTATCTTTCTGGTCATGTAATTTAAACTCAGGTTGATGTTGATTTTGTTTGTTAGTCATCTCTTTTATTTATTTTATTGTTGGGTTCATCATATGATTTCGAAATGATTAAGTGGGTTCATCATATGATTTCATCATAAGGTATAAGGTTTTGTACTATTTAATGCAGTTTTGCCACCTTCTAAGTGTTTGTTCATCCTTTACATTACGTCTTTGTGTTTAATTGACTGTTGCACACAATATGCTTGATAAAATGCTCAATGTTAAAAGGACCATCAGATATCACAAAAGTAAAGTTGCTCACAAAAATTGGGATTAGTTACTGATGCCTCACAATTATATTGGCTATATGACACCATGAGTGTTAGGTTATGCTTAAATAAAAAGTTTAAAAATTCCGAATGGTAACCATTTGGAGAAGATGAAGAAGTTGTGTTAATACAAGGACTCATTTTTTTTATAACTGACTTTGAGTTTGCAACAGTATATCAAAGATGGAGAAGATGATGGTCGTGCTTCACAAGCTGGTGGCAGTGTAAGATATGCTATAGCCAAACATAATGGTTTTTTTTGTTGTTGTCGATGGTGTGATGAAGCCGAAGACAGGCGACACAAGTAGAATTTTAATTTGTTTGTTATACTGTATATGGTCCTTAAGTTAGGTATTTTATTTGGGAAATAAGGGTTTGTGTTTCGACTATAATGATCTAAAATTCAAGGTATCTTTGATAAATATATAATTGTGCTTAGGGTTTTACTTTCTATTGAACATAATAGATTAGGTGAAGCTTCTCAAGTACGCCGTGCAGCAAGTGCCCACTCACATCGTCAAAGAACTGATCATGCACGAGGTTTGTTGAATTCGTATTCAGCCTTTTGCTTCGGTTAGTATTTTTGTTAATCTGAGTTGATTGTTATACTGTGTTTGAAAATTGAAGTAATTGATTTTTGTTGAGTTTTAGTGCGATATCACCTATGAACTCGAGCGGACAAAAAAATGCTGAAAATACAAAGCATCGTATTAAATTCTATCTTGCACATGTTTTAGTTGCTTTGGTTTAATCTTAATATTAAATCTATGTTAGTTTTTAAGTATCAAGAACATTAGCACAAATGATACTTTGTAACAAGCTTTTACTCTTTACAAACATGCTTGACACTTCCAATTTGGCGTTAAAGACACCTATTTGTAGGTGTTGAATGGTTCATTGGAGTTGAAGATGCCAAACCATAGAACTCAATCTGAGGTATATCACATATTTTCGGGGATCATATAAACGAGCCATTTATGTAAGTTTTATTAACTTGGTCCTTAAAAATAAGAACATTTGTATTTTTATTTAAGTTTTTTTATATTTTGTGTTAATTTATTGATAAAGGTGAAGTGGAGTCTTAGCTGTGCTTCTACATCACAAGTTAGCCAGCTGAATATATTTTATGCTGGCAATTTCATATTGGTATTAGATTGTAGCTGTGGTCTTACTCGGATTTGTTTTCGTCTTAAATTTATGCTTTGCTTTGTTTCTCGCCTTCCTAATCGTGAGCATTTTTTATGAACCATTTCACATATGAAGGAAGGCAAAATAAGAAAAGGAATGATCATTCCACTTGAACCACATTTAATCACCTTTGATGATTTCAAATACTATGTAGATATGTCACAGGTATGTAATGTTATTGTTATTTAAAATGGTAGATTGGCAAGAAAATAATTAGATTTTTACTTATAGGAAGCATTATGTGCAACAATTTTAAATTGAAACGGGTAACTATTTTAGAATAGATTGAAACAGTCCATAATGGGTTGGCTCTTTGATCCACAGACAATTTTAGTTTGCATGATGGAAGCCCGGTTTTTAAATCCTTGCTGGAAACACCCCTAAACTCGGTCTCATAAATCATTGATACTTTAAAATATGAGTGTTTGATGTTTTAAATTATTTTGCCATAGTCCATATAGTTGATCTATATATTCGTGCAACATATAGTTCTTCATGGGTACCCAAATATTAAAGTATATGGGCTTACTTGTGGAAAAGAAATCACCACTTTTCAAATAATTCACGTATATTTTGCAAAGATAATGTTATTATTAAATTGATGAGTATATATATGTGAAATATTTTATGGATGTTAAAAGTTATAATGCACTAAAGCTTTAATTCTTATAGTTTTTTATTTTTTAGGACGAGGACTCCGAAGAGCTTGAAAACATCATCATCAAAATAGATGGCGAGAATGTAGTTGCGCATACAATGAGGTCGATGTGAGTCATTTATTGGCATGTGGTTTTCGTATCATTGATACATCTCAAATGTGCACACAACAAAGATTACTTGGCATGTAGCTTTTAAGGAAAGTATTTGAACCAACTAGCAAAGTGGCGGGTCGGGCTGGTTCGGGTCACTGATTAAAGCTACTTTGGGTCAGAATGGGTTCGGGCCAATATGGGTTAGGATTAAAAGTTTAGTTCGGGTTAAGACTGGTTCAGATCAAAATGAGTTCGGTTCATTTAAAAATTTAATAATTAAGTTCGGTTCAATATGGGTTTGGAGCAAAATTAGTTAGGTCAAACAAGTAGTTTAAAAGAAAACTTTGAATTTTTGGAACCTCCTGGAAAAAGTTAAGACCGGAAAATAGGCGGGTTGGGTAATGGCAAAACGAGTAGTTTTTAGATACAGGTTGAAAAAGGTTAGTCAAGTCAGTTGACTCGCCAACATTTTTTTTTATTTGGTACCAAAATAAGTAGTTAATATGTTAAATACGAATACACTTTTTTTTTAATTTGGTACCTTAATAAGTAGTTAATATGTTAAATATGAATACACTAAGTGCTATAAAAACTTTACTCCATTTTTAGTTTCTCTCAACTTTTTGTTGGTCCATGGAGATGTTCACATCCATGTTTCAAATGTGGGGTCTGCCAAAGTTGTCGGAACCTACGGAGAAGAGTGGTAGTGGTGATAGATTATTACTTTTGTAGTGGTGATTTTGTAAACTTTATGTCCATATCATGCATGTTCTTAAAACGTGTGGATGTTATTTTTTTTTACCTAATTTACTTATGTTTTATTTTGCAGATTGTTAATAATATGGTTTTGGTTGAACCCGCGTATTACGCCGGCATTAACCTAGTATAATACATATCATTACCACTATACAAATCATAATGCATATATTACAACAACCACTGCATCAATATGTTGCAAATTATATTTATATAATATATAATATTTTGGCTAAATTAATTAGATTATTATAAATAATAATAATTTACAAATAAAACAACACAAATTTGAATGGATCAAACTGATTGAACATGGTAAGATAATGAAACCATTATTTGATTAGGGCACAATCACTTAAGCACAATTTACAACCATACATGCATACAAAACAAATTGAATTTGGTAAGGTAATGAAACCATTATTTGATTAAGATACAACCATTTAAGCATAATTTACAACCAAACATGCATACAAATTATTTGATTAAGGTACAAACATTTAAGTATAATTTACAACCATGTAAGATTAAATATATTAAGTTTTAATATTTAATCTATAGCCATTATAATCATTTACATAATATAGATCAAAATATATAATAACCTATTAAATAATTAGTTGGTAATTGTTGATGGACCATATTACCCTTATTAACTAATTAGGGTTTCCTCCTGGGTGCTTATATAAGGAGAATTATGTGGAGGTTAAGGGGTTAGACAGTTACACAATTAGACACACCTCATAAGCATAACATCAATTTTCGACCTCCTCTCCAAAACCGAATCCCCTATTCGGTTCTCATCTTCACCATCATCAGTCAGCACCCTAAGGAGGAACCAGACCAAGATAACAATCATGTCAAACCTTAATTGCTGCGTCTCCATCTGGATTCTCTGCTAACCTGTGCTGATGCAACCAAAGGTATGTTTTCATGTTTTCCATTATGTTCAAACAGAACTGAACCAACATGTGGTATCAGAGCATATGTTGATTAGTCAGTTCTGTTTTCGTATCCATAATTCTGGGATTGAAACTTGGAAAACGGAATTTTTTCTTTGAATAATCTTATGAACAGCCGATTTTGGGTCTTAGACCGAAATCATTATTTTCGAAATCTGAATTAATTATATGCTTTATGTTTTAACCGAAATCTGGGTTAAAATTCATCTGGGTTATGTTTTAACCGAAATCTGTTTAGAAAAAAAAAACTATTAAAATTCAGGTTTCGGGTTCCAGAATTTATGTTTTATGTTTTTAGGGTTCATAATGTTCTTAGTTAAAATTCGAATTTCCCTTATGTTTTGGAATGTTTTAGGATTAATGAATGTTTTTCCATGTTTGATCCAATTTTAACTTTTAAGTTTATTTCGAAAACTGTTAAGAGATATACAGTTATAATATTTCGAAATATTTTGATAATATTGGATCATCTTAAAACAGGAAACATATCTCATAATCCCTTAGTTTTCGAATTTTCTGTTATGTTATCACAATAAACAATAAACAGCTATAACAGTAGGTTTCGAAATCTTTAATGTTCAAATCGCACAAGTCCCTTAACATTCGCACAAGATCAGATCGGGAAAAAAAAGGAGATCTGATCGCACAAGGCATAACGGATCGCACAAGGCATTATGGATCGGACAAGTCTACTTGGGCCTTATGGATCGCACAAGTTTATTTGGGCCTTATGGATCGCACAAGTCTACTTGGGCCTTATGGATCGCACAAGTCTACTTGGGCCTTATGGATCGCACAAGTCTACTTGGGCCTTATTAATCGCATAAGACTTGTGCATTACGCCCGGCTCTTTTGTACTTTCCATTTATAGAAAGTTTTGTTCGTATTTCTATTTTTGGAAACTTTGTGTTCTTGTAATCGTTCCTTCCTTGTAATCATTGTGAAACCGAGACTTGGATCATTAATGAAACTCGTATTTTGTTACAAATATGTTATACACGCGTTATATATGCTCGTATGTTCGAATCAGTGAATCATTTGGTGTTTGATCGTTATTCTTGGAAACTATGTGCTAAACTTGTAATTAATCTAAACTTATGCCCAAAATGTGTTTTGAACGAGAACGACACTTTACTTTGATGCTCATACGATTAATTATACTCGGTTTATACTTCTCATACTTAAATGTACCTCAAACTATGCCTTGGTGGCAAGAATGGTCCTTAAAAGCCCTAAAATCATCAAATAAACAAGTCTGGGGGCTAAATTGTAATTTATGAAACTTTATGTCAAATAAGCAAGCCCGGGCGGCCCGCTTCAACTTACCTGATATCTCAGGCGGGCCGCATGGCCTTCAATTTCGCAGAAAAACACAGCAGCTGATTATGTACGCGAATTTGGCACGAAATCCCATCTTCTAGCCCTCCCCAATCACCATTAAGCCACCTCTAAACACCTCCAATCATACTCAAACTCTTCCACTATAAATATACACCTTCTCCAAGCATTCCTACACTTTCAACACTCTCAAATCACTCCAAATCCACTCTCAAATCAGTTGCAAATCTGCATTTTCGGACAGATTCATACTCTTGCACTAAAGTGAGTATAACTTGCTCATTTCTTAACGAAATCACTTGATTCTTATTCCTACTTGCTTGGATAATCCTTGGGTTTGATTCCTTGACTTCTCCTTGGAGAAATCAGACCTGGAATTGCCCTGAAATGGTCCAAAAACTTTCTGTTTTGTTACATACTCTTTCAAACTTGTTTAAACTTCATCCAACTTGTGTCTAACACATCTCACACCAATGTCCTAATGCTTACAACCTCTCTTATGGTTGGTTAAGCTTAAAAAACATGGTTGAGACACTTAAATCAGAGGATTAAACCTCATAAACTTTCTGTTTTGTTAGGGTGTTTTAACCCACAAGTCATGTTCGAGCTAGTTTTTTATGTAGAGTGATTATGGAACAACTTGGGTTGTTCCAAACATACAATCCTCACATGACTTGATGCTTTCTCTTAGTTAGATTGTTTATATTATTACCCTAAACCTAGTTCGTGACCCTCCTTGGTTGTTTTTACATCAAGAGAAGTGGTGAACATTCAAGGGGTTCCTAAATGGAAGCTTGTCTTCCTACCCCATACATGACATCCATGAATAACTCGAGGTGCCTAAATGAAGGTCATAATCTTCTACCTCCTACTTGAATTATTGGACCTAATAATATGTAATACTTAACCTAAATATATATATACACTCATTCGAACCTTTAATATTAAACTTGTGTTTATATGTTAAGGTAGTAGAATACCATCTAAGACTTAACACTCCAAGTATGATTCTAATGGGCATACTACCCATGAAATACAATATAACCCTAGTGGTTACGTAGTGTCATATAAAAGTATAAGTTAAAGATGATTATTTTGATATCATACTTTATGTTATGTTAAACTCCAAATTATAATCTTCCGTTGAACGCCAAACTCACACACCTACGTTTCCTCGTGTAGAAGGACTAGGTGCTCCAACTTAATCTACTCCAACAACTCACTCGCGGGAATTCCAAGTAGGAAAGCTTGCAACCACCGTGAGTATACTCGATCCCTTTTTCCCCTTTTTTATGTTGGGATGCAAAATGTACATTATGTAAACAATCTTTGAAACTAGAAACTAAACATACTCAATCCTTGTACAAACATGAAACTAATGTGCTTTACTTATGATTCTTGTATGCTCTATTTGAACGATTTGGAACGTATATGCTCATTAACTTTGCTAGCCCACCTTAACAATTATAGCGCTATAGGATTTACGCACCGCCCGTTAAACTTGGGGTATTGTTAAGTTAAACATTTACCATCCCGCTATCAATTGGGATTAGGCTATTTTATGCGTTGGATTCTTGGGTTTGATCATAGTGTACGCCAAAATATTCACATATTATGAACCATGTTGGATTTGAGTTTTTATTCTATTATGCTATGTAAACAAACTTGTATACTCGCTCATTGCCTTTGCATTGAAACTCTATTTTAATACATGTTGCAGGTTGATTAATGAAGTATGGATGTTTGATGAAACAAGTGTAGGGTGGACTAGATACACACCTTTAATCTATTTATCTTTTGTTGATTTGAATTTGAACAATGTTGTTATTTCCATTTTTAAATGTTGTATGACAATTTAGTTCTTGCAATGAAATTCGAGTTTAATTAAATATTGTCACATAGTGTTATGATGTTTTGAGCAATTTGTTCGTCTCATCCCGATGTTTCCGCCATCGGTTGGGGTGTGACAGATTGGTATCAGAGCCATAACTATAGGGAATTAGGAAAATTGCCATGCTTTTGCCCTAATCTATAGTTTTAGGAATTTTGCCTCTTATGTGTCGTTTAAAACTTTTGTACTCTACCATGCATGCTTCCTAGCTATACTTCTTGTTGATTTAAATTTACATGCCTTTCCTAAGGTTAACATGAATACACTTATGTTTATTTGTATACTCTTGTAACACAAACGAGACAACTTTACCAAAATAGGCGTGAAACCCACAATTTGGTAAACGACTCTCATTCTACCTTAAACTATTTTGCACGAAATTTCACCATTAAGCTAGGAGTGAAATCCACAACTTAATGGTAATTTCCATTTCAACTCTAGTGGACCCTTGTCAAAGTGTCGAAATTTTATTTTGACCCGACAAGTACCAATGATGTGTGTAAAATGCAACATATAAATTACATCAAATGAGGCATAAAACTAACCCTTTTTAAGTACTAATATTGGAAAAAGAGTGTTTTTGTCTTCCTTTTGTATTTTCAGGATTAAATGAGCTCAAAAACGCAAAAGAAGCAAAAAGACAGCTAAATCCAACATAAATACAAGAAAAGGAATATTAGTGGACTGCCCGACCCCTCAACGGCACCTTCCAAAGCAAAATAGAGAAATCAGAAGACTGAACACGCCCCGTGCTCAGCCAGCACGGGGCCGTGCCCAAGAAGCAGCAGAAAAGACAAACCTATAGAAGCTTCTATTGCCCACCACGGGCCGTGCTCAGCGGACACGGGGGCGTGTCGAAAGTACAGCAGGCGCATTTATTGTAATTGCGAATTACAATTAATGAGGAGAGAGATTGTCAGACAGACACGGGGCCGTGCCCAGCGGACACGGGGCCGTGTCCAGCTCTCTGTTCAGCCTATAAATAGGAGGGCTTGGATTCATTTCATCTCATCCCTTGGCACACCACCTCTCTCACACTTCATCCACCACCCACCACCATCACAACACCATCATCATCCATTGTCCATCGTAGAGTGTGTGAGTCATCTCGGGATCCAAGATTGATCGTAAGAGTTCTTGACAATCAAGGCCATGTTTGCCTAAGTCTCTTACATCACTTGGTGAAGACAAAGTGTCTAGTATAATACTTTTTATTTCTAATCTTTTGCACTTTTTATTTGGTTTTGTATTAATGACTTTAATAACTAGTTACTTATGTTGAAGGTGATCTTTCCTTATCGTTTGCTCGTGGTGTCTTGGCATTATTTTACTGTCTATATAAAATAAAGGATTTTCACCATTCATATCTCCACGGTCTATATGGAGATATGTTGGCTACCTGGTAGGGGGTTAAGGGAACGGTTTGGTAAAGGTCTTGCCATTGTTCAGCGTTTAGAGGTCCTGCAATGGACCTGGGTCAAATTTAGTAGGACCTCCTTCAATACTTCACGGTATTGGATGGCGGGGGTCCAAACTCTTTGATCCCCTCATAAGTTAACTACTATTAATACTATAACCCGGCTATTTAGGACTGTATCCCTGCTGACTCAGACTACTTAGCCGAGGGTAACGTCACCGCCAAAAGCGGGGCCTACCACAATACTGCATTAATAACTTAATTCATTATCTTTCAATAATCCACCCTTTTAGGATTGTATCCCTGCTGACTCAAACTACTGGGGTGAGGGTAACGTCACCTTCAAAAGAGGGGCCTACTACAATAACTAAGATAATCTCTTAATTATGTGCAAAAGTGCGGAAATAATCAAAGGTTATACTAGATACGAGTCGGAACCAAGTGATTCATCTTGTCTATCTGTTTTTTTCTTTTATTTTTATTTTCAGCATTTTAGTTAGTTTATAATTTTCTTAGTTTAAAACATTTTTCTAAACTTTTATTTTGGTTAGACGTTGAGGATAAACCGGTACTAAAAGCTCTTGTGTCCTTGGACGACCTCGGTATCTTACCAACGCTATACTACACTCAACGATGGGTGCACTTGCCCATATGTGTGTTTAGTGTTAGTGAAATATCGTGTTTTATAAATTTAAAACTTGGCTAAAATAAGTGTTAAAAAGGGCTTAAAATATATATACCTAAAATAAGTAACACTTCGCACGCATCAACCAACCACATTTAGGGTACGAAATCGTCAAGCTAGGGGTGAAACCCGCATCTCGTCGATTAAGTCCCATTCCTCGATTTTCAATCTCGCCAAAGTCCCGATTGTTTCAATCAATTAGAGATGTGTAGTAACCGGAAGGGTAAGATACCGTTAATCGCTTCTCGACGAGAGTATCTTACCTATAGGCCAAAGCACGTTTTCTCTAATTCGAAAGGACTTTCGACCCACTTTGGAATAGTCGACGTTTCTCTACCCGAAACAATCCTATGTTTTATTGAGCCTTTCTTTTATGTATCTCAATTTATATGTGATTTTATACTTGAACGTTCGTTCATTTCAAAATTTCGTTTTAATCATTTCGCACGTTATCGCAATCACAAACAATAATACTCCCTCGTGAACAAACTAAATTTACAATGCTTTCACTTATTCATGCTATACTATGTGGAACTCATGACTATGCTATGTGAAACTTCTAAACTCTTTATGCGATGTGAACCTATTTGAATCTTTTATGCTATGTGACACTTTATGCTATGTGAATCATTTTATGCAAACGATTTTTCGTAAACAAACGTTATGATCAAGTCTCACATATTCGTTCTTTTGAATCTTAGATGTCTTCTCGTCACTCCAACTCGTCTAAGAAGTCAAAGTCCCGTGCTACGAAGAAGATGATGGCTTTCATGGCCGATCAATTTGCGCGCGTCGTTCCAAAGGTCATTTCTGAAATTCGAGCTTCTGAAACTCCGAACTCTTCCGTCGACTCTAAGGTCGAAACACGCAAGCCCGCTTCGTTCAACTTCAAGCACTTTTCATCGTGCAATCCCAAACCATTCACTGGCAATGATGGGGTGACCGCCATGCTCGAGTGGTTCGATAGCATAGAGGTCACGTTCATCAACAGCGATTGCCCTAATGAGCTCAAAACGCGTAGTGCGACCGGGGTATTCCAAGCCCGAGCTCTCGAATGGTGGACGAACGAGAGGAACATTCGTTCGAACGAACTGGCATATGCGTTGGCATGGGAGGAAGTCAAGGCCCTGATGATGGATGAGTTTTGTCCTCCGCATGAGCAACAAAAGTTGGAGGAAGAATTTTGGGCACTCAAGCAAGTGGGAGATGAGAACCTAGCTTACACCACCCGTTTCAAACAACTTAGCTTCATTGTCCCCCACCTTGTCCTGACCACTGCTCGCAAGATAACTAAATACATCCATGGGTTACCCTCCGCTATGTGCGATACGATCGAGGCTGCCAAACTCGACAATATCGAAGCTGTTTATCGTTTGGCCGCTTCTCTGAACAACAACCGTGTACGCGATAAACAAGCCGCAAACCCCGCTTCTTTCAAGCCAGCCAACCAAATCACCCAACAGTCGAGTGGCAATAGGGGAAAGAAGCGAAAGCAATCGAACCCTGTTTGCAATGCGATTGTACCACCCGTTAACCCAAACCCTGTTGCTCCTGATAACACCCAAAAGTCATACACTGGGATTCACCCCAAGTGTGCCACTTGTAATTTCCATCATCCCGCAAACGCTAGGTGCCGTCGTTGTGACAATTGCAACCGTTATGGACATACCTCCAACTTTTGTCGCTTCAATCAACAACAACAGGCCCCACCAGCTCAGCAAGCGCAACAAGCCCCGCAAGCTCAGCAAGCACAACAGGCTCCACATGCTCCTCAAAACGCAAGACCCGCTAGAGCTTGTTTCAAATGTGGAGACGCCAATCATCTTCGTCCTCAATGCCCACTATGGAATCAAGAGCAACTACAACCTCCTCGTGGACGCTGTTTCAATCTGAACGCGAACCAAGCGCGCAACGACAATAATGTCGTTAACGGTACGTTCCTTGTTAACCATCTTTATGCTTCGATACTATTTGATACTGGTGCGGACAAAAGCTTTGTGTCCTTAGAATTCGAATCATTGTTAAATTGCACGCGCTCTAAACTACCTAAGTCGTTTTCCGTTGAAGTCACCAATGGCAAGTCCATCTCGGTCGATTCCGTTCTTCGTGATTGTCGTCTTACTCTTAACGAGCACGTCTTCCCTATTGATCTCATACCTATGCAACTGGGTAGTTTCGACGTCATCATAGGTATGGATTGGCTTCAAAAGAACCATGCTGAAATCGCTTGTCACGAGAAGTACGTTCGTTTACCCCTTCCTTCTGGTGATGTTTTACACGTCTATGGAGACCGGCCTTCAAAGGGACTGAAGTTGATGTCCTGCACACAAGCGAACAAATACTTACGCAAACAATACTTTGCCTTTTTAGCCCACGTTGTGGAAGAAAAGGGAAGGGAAAGAGTTTAAGTGATGTTCCAGTGGTGCGCGACTTCCCTGATGTCTTTCCTGAAGATTTACCTGTTCCTCCTCCACCTCGATCCGTTGACTTTCGCATTGACCTCGTACCTGGTGCGACCCCTGTTGCCAAGGCTCCTTATCGTCTTGCACCTTCTGAGATGCAAGAATTATCTACGCAGCTTCAAGAACTCCTCGATAAAGGCTTCATTCGTCCAAGTACCTCACCTTGGGGTGCACCTGTGCTTTTCGTTAAAAAGAAAGACGACTCTTTCTGTATGTGTATCGATTATCGCGAGCTCAACAAACTCACTGTCAAGAATCGTTACCCTCTCCCGCGTATCGACGATCTCTTTGACCAACTTCAAGGCGCTACTTGTTTCTCCAAAATCGATCTTCGTTCTGGTTATCACCAACTTCGGGTCCTCGAAGAGGACGTACCCAAAACCGCTTTTCGCACTCGCTATGGACATTACGAGTTCGTGGTTATGCCTTTTGGTTTGACCAACGCACCCGCTGTGTTCATGGATCTAATGAATCGTGTTTGTAAGCCCTATTTGGATCGTTTCGTGATCGTCTTCATTGATGATATCCTCATTTATTCTAAAACTCGAGCCGATCATGAACGTCATCTTCGTCTTATACTCGAGCTCTTACGTGTTGAACGCTTATACGCTAAGTTCTCTAAATGCGAGTTTTGGATTAAAGAAGTCCAATTCCTTGGACACGTTGTTAGTGAAAAAGGAATCCACGTCGACCCTGCAAAGATCGAGGCTGTAAAGAATTGGACCGCGCCTAAATCTCCTTCCGAAATCCGTTCTTTCTTAGGATTGGCGGGATATTACCGTCGATTCATCTCGAATTTTTCAAAAATCGCCGTTCCCCTTACTTCGTTGACCCAAAAGGAGAAACCTTTTGCTTGGGGTCCTGAGCAAGAGGAATCCTTTCAGACTCTCAAGGACTTGCTTTGCAACGCTCCTATCCTTACTCTTCCTGATGGAAATGATGATTTCGTAGTATATTGCGATGCATCGAACCGTGGTCTTGGTTGCGTTCTCATGCAACGAGGCAAGGTCATTGCTTATGCATCTCGTCAACTCAAGATACATGAGAAAAACTATACTACCCACGACCTTGAACTTGGCGCAGTTGTTTTTGCGTTGAAGATTTGGCGACACTACCTTTATGGTACTAAGTGTGAGGTTTTCACGGACCACAAGAGCCTTCAACATATCTTCGACCAAAAGGAACTGAACATGCGTCAACGTCGTTGGGTGGAATTGTTAAACGACTACGACTGCGAAATCAAATACCATCCAGGTAAAGCGAATGTAGTAGCTGACGCCCTTAGTCGCAAAACACATATGAAGGGCATTCGTTGTCTCCAACTTGTGAACGATCTTCCACGCCGCATTCGCGAAGCTCAATACGCCTCTATTAACGAAGGTAACTTCCAAATTGAAATACGAGGCGCTAAAGAACACGATCTCATCTCCAAGGCCGATGGTATCTTATACCTCGACAATCGTGCCTGGGTCCCTGATCGCGAAGAACTTCGAGACTTCATCATGAACGAGGCCAACAAATCCAAGTACTCAATTCATCCTGGTGCCGACAAGATGTATCATAATCTACGTACATCCTATTGGTGGCCTGGTATGAAGAAAGACATTGCCGTTTACGTCTCTAAGTGTCTTACGTGTTCAAAAGTCAAAGCCGAACACCAGCGACCTTCTGGTCTACTCGAACAACCTGAAATCCCCGTTTGGAAATGGGATAGCATCGCGATGGACTTCATCACTAAACTCCCTCGTACATCTTCTGGTCACGATAGCATTTGGGTGATCATCGATCGTTTGACCAAGTCCGCTCAATTCATTCCTATTCGTGAAGATTTCAAGGTTGAGCGACTTGCTCGCATCTATACCGATGAAGTCATACGACATCATGGTATTCCCCTCGACATCATTTCTGACCACGATGGTCGATTTACTTCGCGTCTCTGGCAAACCTTCCAGTCCGCTATGGGTACTCATTTAAATCTTAGTACGACTTTTCATCCTCAAACGGATGGACAGACTGAACGTACTATCCAAACCCTAGAGGACATGCTTCGTTCTTGTGTCATCGACTTTGGTGGTAGTTGGGATATGCATTTACCTTTGATCGAGTTCTCGTACAACAATAGCTACCACTCCAGTATTAAAATGGCTCCATTCGAGGCATTGTATGGTCGCAAATGCCGATCTCCTTTAAACTGGCACGAGATTGGTGACAAACACTTTACGGGCCCCGAAATCATACAAGAAGCAACGGACAAGATTCTCCAAATCCGTGATAATCTACTCATGGCTCGTGAACGTCAAAAGGTCTATGCCGATAAAGGACGCAAACCGATGGAACTCAACGTTGGGGATCATGTCTTACTCAAGGTATCTCCTTGGAAAGGAGTGGTTCGTTTTGGTAAAAAGGGAAAGCTTGCCCCTCACTATGTAGGTCCTTTCAAGATACTCGAAAGGATTGGTGCGGTGGCTTATCGACTCGATTTACCTCAAGAACTCAACAACGTTCATCCAACGTTTCCTGTCTCAAATCTAAAGAAGTGTCACGCTGAAGAAGGACTCCAAGTCCCTCTCGAAGACCTCCAAATAAACGACACCTTGCATTTTGTCGAGAAACCCGTCGAAATCGTGGATCAAGGAGTCAAGTTATTAAGGCGCAGTAAAATTCCTATCGTCAAGGTTCGATGGGAAGGTAAACGAGGCGCTGAATTTACTTGAGAACTCAAGAGCGAGATGAAAAAGAAGTACCCTCATCTTTTCCCTACGTCTTCCTAAATTTCGGGACGAAATTTCCTAAAGGATGGGAGACTGTAACGTCCGGCTCTTTTGTACTTTCCATTTATAGAAAGTTTTGTTCGTATTTCTATTTTTGGAAACTTTGTGTTCTTGTAATCGTTCCTTCCTTGTAATCATTCTGAAACCGAGACTTGGATCATTAATGAAACTCGTATTTTGTTACAAATATGTTATACACGCGTTATATATGCTCGTATGTTCGAATCAGTGAATCATTTGGTGTTTGATCGTTATTCTTGGAAACTATGTGCTAAACTTGTAATTAATCTAAACTTATGCCCAAAATGTGTTTTGAATGAGAACGACACTTGACTTTGATGCTCATACGATTAATTATACTTGGTTTATACTTCTCATACTTAAATGTACCTCAAACTATGCCTTGGTGGCAAGAATGGTCCTTAAAAGCCCTAAAATCATCAAATAAACAAGTCTGGGGGCTAAATTGTAATTTATGAAACTTTATGTCAAATAAGCAAGCCCGGGCGGCCCGCTTCAACTTATCTGATATCTCAGGCGGGCCGCATGGCCTTCAGTTTCGCAGAAAAACACAGCAGCTGATTATGTACGCGAATTTGGCACGAAATCCCATCTTCTAGCCCTCCCCAATCACCATTAAGCCACCTCTAAACACCTCCAATCATACTCAAACTCTTCCACTATAAATATACACCTTCTCCAAGCATTCCTACACTTTCAACACTCTCAAATCACTCCAAATCCACTCTCAAATCAGTTGCAAATCTGCATTTTCGGACAGATTCATACTCTTGCACTAAAGTGAGTATAACTTGCTCATTTCTTAACGAAATCACTTGATTCTTCTTCCTACTTGCTTGGATAATCCTTGGGTTTGATTCCTTGACTTCTCCTTGGAGAAATCAGACCTGGAATTGCCCTGAAATGGTCCAAAAACTTTCTGTTTTGTTACATACTCTTTCAAACTTGTTTAAACTTCATCCAACTTGTGTCTAACACATCTCACACCAATGTCCTAATGCTTACAACCTCTCTTATGGTTGGTTAAGCTTAAAAAACATGGTTGAGACACTTAAATCAGAGGATTAAACCTCATAAACTTTCTGTTTTGTTAGGGTGTTTTAACCCACAAGTCATGTTCGAGCTAGTTTTTTATGTAGAGTGATTATGGAACAACTTGGGTTGTTCCAAACATACAATCCTCACATGACTTGATGCTTTCTCTTAGTTAGATTGTTTATATTATTACCCTAAACCTAGTTCGTGACCCTCCTTGGTTGTTTTTACATCAAGAGAAGTGGTGAACATTCAAGGGGTTCCTAAATGGAAGCTTGTCTTCCTACCCCATACATGACATCCATGAATAACTCGAGGTGCCTAAATGAAGGTCATAATCTTCTACCTCCTACTTGAATTATTGGACCTAATAATATGTAATACTTAACCTAAATATATATATACACTCATTCGAACCTTTAATATTAAACTTGTGTTTATATGTTAAGGTAGTAGAATACCATCTAAGACTTAACACTCCAAGTATGATTCTAATGGGCATACTACCCATGAAATACAATATAACCCTAGTGGTTACGTAGTGTCATATAAGAGTATAAGTTAAAGATGATTATTTTGATATCATACTTTATGTTATGTTAAACTCCAAATTATAATCTTCCGTTGAACGCCAAACTCACACACCTACGTTTCCTCGTGTAGAAGGACTAGGTGCTCCAACTTAATCTACTCCAACAACTCACTCGCGGGAATTCCAAGTAGGAAAGCTTGCAACCACCGTGAGTATACTCGATCCCTTTTTCCCCTTTTTTATGTTGGGATGCAAAATGTACATTATGTAAACAATCTTTGAAACTAGAAACTAAACATACTCAATCCTTATACAAACATGAAACTAATGTGCTTTACTTATGATTCTTGTATGCTCTATTTGAACGATTTGGAACGTATATGCTCATTAACTTTGCTAGCCCACCTTAACAATTATAGCGCTATAGGATTTACGCACCGCCCGTTAAACTTGGGGTATTGTTAAGTTAAACATTTACCATCCCGCTATCAATTGGGATTAGGCTATTTTATGCGTTGGATTCTTGGGTTTGATCATAGTGTACGCCAAAATTGCATACTAGTAATTCACATATTATGAACCATGTTGGATTTGAGTTTTTATTCTATTATGCTATGTAAACAAACTTGTATACTCGCTCATTGCCTTTGCATTGAAACTCTATTTTAATACATGTTGCAGGTTGATTAATGAAGTATGGATGATTGATGAAACAAGTGTAGGGTGGACTAGATACACACCTTTAATCTATTTATCTTTTGTTGATTTGAATTTGAACAATGTTGTTATTTCCATTTTTAAATGTTGTATGACAATTTAGTTCTTGCAATGAAATTCGAGTTTAATTAAATATTGTCACATAGTGTTATGATGTTTTGAGCAATTTGTTCGTCTCATCCCGATGTTTCCGCCATCGGTTGGGGTGTGACAGATTGGTATCAGAGCCATAACTATAGGGAATTAGGAAAATTGCCATGCTTTTGCCCTAATCTATAGTTTTAGGAATTTTGCCTCTTATGTGTCGTTTAAAACTTTTGTACTCTACCATGCATGCTTCCTAGCTATACTTCTTGTTGATTTAAATTTACATGCCTTTCCTAAGGTTAACATGAATACACTTATGTTTATTTGTATACTCTTGTAACACAAACGAGACAACTTTACCAAAATAGGCGTGAAACCCACAATTTGGTAAACGACTCTCATTCTACCTTAAACTATTTTGCACGAAATTTCACCATTAAGCTAGGAGTGAAATCCACAACTTAATGGTAATTTCCATTTCAACTCTAGTGGACCCTTGTCAAAGTGTCGAAATTTTATTTTGACCCGACAAGTACCAATGATGTGTGTAAAATGCAACATATAAATTACATCAAATGAGGCATAAAACTAACCCTTTTTAAGTACTAATATTGGAAAAAGAGTGTTTTTGTCTTCCTTTTGTATTTTCAGGATTAAATGAGCTCAAAAACGCAAAAGAAGCAAAAAGACAGCTAAATCCAACATAAATACAAGAAAAGGAATATTAGTGGACTGCCCGACCCCTCAACGGCACCTTCCAAAGCAAAATAGAGAAATCAGAAGACTGAACACGCCCCGTGCTCAGCCAGCACGGGGCCGTGCCCAAGAAGCAGCAGAAAAGACAAACCTATAGAAGCTTCTATTGCCCAACACGCCCCGTGCTCAGCCAGCAATTTGTTCGTCTCATCCCGATGTTTCCGCCATCGGTTGGGGTGTGACAGCATGAGACTATAAGTTGTATGTAGGACAATCCAGTCCCATGTAAGTTGAAAAACGTCAAGGTTGGTATATGTATCCTCATGATTTGAAGATTACTTATATTTTGTGTTATTAAACTTGTTGACTATTTATACTTTCTATTATCTATGTTTTGAAGTTTTAACTTTGTGGTTGTGTGTACGACTATGTTATAGATATGTTTGTTTTATTTTGCTATATATTTTATTTATATATTGCTGAGTAAATTGCCAAAATCGTCCCTGAGGTTTGGGCCTGTTGCCATTTTCATCCAACTGTCTGACTTTTTTTTTTTGAGATTTGGGATTTTTTTGTCATTTTCATCCAAATGTTTGATAGAAAAAATAAAACAAATTAGATCTTTGGATGAAAATGGCAAAAAATCCTAAAAGTGAAGGACTATATTGTACAAAAAATTTGTTTTGGATGAAAATGACAAACGTGCTCAAACCTCATGGACGATTTTGACAATTTACTCTATATTGTTAAGTTTAAATCCGTTGCTGATTTGATGTTCGGAAGTTAGAACACAAACATAAATATAAATTATAAAAAAAGTAGTTAGGTACAATTTGGTTTCTAACCGAAGCCAAACCGAATTGAATTTGGTTTTGTTTGGTTCGGTTTGCATATTCCTAATTTTGTCTGAGGTATAAAATTTTGAAAATCAAATAAACCGAATCTAATAAACCAAATAAACCATAAAGCGAACCGATAAATACCCCCATTATGAAATGAAGTTCTCCTATAAGATCATCCCTCCCGTACACATTACTTTCCCTTGAAGGAGGGTTACCGTTGTCCACAACAACAATGGCACCTAAAGTCTGGAAGAAGATCAAGCCTATTGTTCTTCCAGATCACCCTCAACAACACCATCAAAACAAACCCACAATCACAAACTCCGTTCACTCTTCCAGTAACAGCAACAACAGTAGCAAACTTCTCGTTCTTCCTATCCCTTCTCATAAACCAACACCAATGGCATCGGAACCTAAAGTTTGGAAGATCAAGACCACCGTTGCAGCAGCCTCCGATCACCGGCGTAAACAAGACAATGGAAAGGTAGCCGGAATCAAGAACGTTGTTGCAGATTCCGGTGACAGTGAAGAACAAAAAGATGAAAAAGATTCTGAAATCGATTTGGGTATTTCAATGGATTGTCTTAAACTTGGTTCGAACAAGAAGAAGAAGCTTCTGGTGATTCCTTTACGGGGAATCTTTGTTCACCGAGCGCATCGGAGCTGGCCGGAAACTATTCCGAGAAACCGCCGGCCGGATTTCCGTTACGGCAACTTTCTCGGTCAGCCAAAAAGTCAACGGAAACCCAGTTTATATTAAGTTAGGTTACTAATAATTACTGATTAGTGTGTGGTTTGTGTGTATTATGCAGTTTACATGAGGCCTTATTGTGTGGAGTTTTTGAAGTTTTGTTTTGAAAGATTTGAAGTTGGATTGTGGTCTTCTTCTAGAGAGTTAGTGTGTCTTTTGATAGAGCATTTAATGTAGGTGAAATTACCGAAATAGTCATAGTTGACCAAAAGTTTAAAAAAATAGACATTGACTTTTAGCTGTCGCCAAAGGCGCCGGATAAGCCTTAGCCGGCGCTTTTCTAGTCGTCTCAGACGAACGCGTAGGCTAAATTCTAGTCGATTCAGCTAGTGTAGCTGATGTGCTAGAAAAAGTGTAGGCGAAAGCCTAGTCGTCTCAGTTGAGGGGCTGTTTGACAACTTCTTAATGGGTAAGTGTTGAATCAGTAAGAGGTCTGAACCATTAAGTGCTGAACCAATGATTCAGATAAGAGGTCTTAACCATTCAGACTCAGTATATATACCTTTCAGAGGCAAATGTCTGAACCATTCAGACATCTGCTCACGAAACAAACAGTCTGAACCATTAAGTGCTGAACCAGTAAGAGGTCTGAATCATTAAGAGCCCATTAAGAGCTGAAACAAACAGTCCCTTACCTGATAACTGATATCGCGGTTTCTAATCAGACCATTCAAACATCTACTCGCGAAACAAACAGTCTGAACCATTAAGTGCTGAACCAGTAAGAGGTCTAAATCATTAAGAGCTGAAACAAACAGCCCCTTACCTGATAACTGATATGGCGGTTTCTAATCAGAGGAAATGAGGGTTGACCGCTTTGTTGAATGCTAAATTTTGATGGTTATTTTTTAAAATTTTGGGTCAATTAAGACTATTTTGGTAATTTTTCACTTAATTTACTTTGATTTAAATATATTTACTGGATTTCATGAATTATTTATGTCAGACAAAACTTACAAGGAATTCTGGATAATGTTATGGGAGATCTCAAAAACAAGTTATTGTTCACTTGGGTGAGTTTAACCTTTGAAGTTTATAATAAAAGCTGTATATTATAGTTCATATATTAATTTGATGTTGTTTACACTTGTTAGGATCAAGAACACTGCACAGATTCAGGTTTCAAGTGTCTGGAAATAAAAGATAAGCCACTGTACTTGAAGGAACTGAGTCATATATGGGACAAAAAGTACCCGAATCTTCCATGGAGTGATGGAGAATACAACGCTTCTAACACGCTGTTGGTCACCTATCCTGAGAAGGCCCTCCTAAATCCTGTATGACTATATATATACTGCTTTCTTTTGCTTATTAAAGTAGTTATGCTAGTTATGAGTATCTTTTATAATTGGTAAAAAATGGCCTATAACCGGTTATAACATTTAGTTTTTTTTATTGTGTTCGTTTTTAACTAGTTGTATAACAGGTTAACACGGATACTTTTCTTTGTCGTGAGGCCTAAACTCTTTTGTCTGTGTTGAAAACAACTATAGTTGTTTTTGTTTGTTAAATATGATTAAAAAAGTACATGACCGTGTAACCCGACCTATTATAGTTGAGTAGTTGTCAATAGCGAGCGTAGCAATCGCTATAGCGAGCGTAGCAATCGCTATAGCGTGCTACGTAGCATATGGGTCTAGGCTTGCTATTAGGGTTGTAGCGATAGATAGCGAAAATAGCGACATTTTATAGGTACCTTGTCGCTATTCGCCATGAACAACTATGTATAGTTGGTAAAACCATGCATGTGATGGGTAGTTTTAATTGTGCTACAGCCGTTTTTTGTGTAGTTTTAAAAAGATTTTGATTAATGTACGCTGGGGTTGTATAACAGGATTAAGTGGGTAAATTGTCGACCGACAGATGTTTTGTTTGTTAGATATGATTACAAAAGCATATGACTAACATACATTAGGCTGACCCGTTTTGTAACACCCTAGATAAATCTCATAGCCTTGGACATGAGAGATGTTGGTTTCATAAGGAATGCTTGAATATAAACACCAACGCATTTTGGGCGCATTGGCTGTGAATGAGAGGAGTATGCGGTTAAGCAATCCCAGGGTGGGTGACCTCCTGGGAAGTCTCCACTCGAGCAACCAAAAACAATTATGCGAGCTGCTCATGGGCAGAACGGACAATATTAGGTGGTATGAAGGGGCGGATGTTACCCTTTTTTTATCAACATAAACTTCAACTGTTAATAAATCCACATCAACACCTCTGCTAAGATATATACATTATTAAATCATATGTTTGTCTGTGTTTTGTTGCAGCCAAACACAGCAATCTTTCCTCCGAGTTATGATCCTGAAAGCAAGAAGGATGATCTTCTAGGTAAATGTATATATTTATAGTGCATGTTTATGAATATTTATCGGTCTAAAGATTAATGTTTTTGTTTAGGCCCAAACGGCAAGTTACGAGTGTTCTTGGAAGGGCTTGTAGAAGCGGAAGATGTGCAAACGTATGTGGAAGATCACCCGATGGGGTACCCTGAGATTACGCCTTCCAATCCTGACTGGGACCATTATTGCAAGATTATTTGTTGTATTAACAAGAAAAGATTTGGTGATCCATCACCAAAGCTAATCTGATTCATTCAGACCAAGAAAAGTGTTTCTTCCACTAATTGGTAATTTGGCTCAGAATTTTGGTTTAAAAATTCAGACATGGGCCAGTGCAAGAATTTTAGTTGTATCATTTACAAAAAAAAAAAAAAAAAAAAATGAAGATTTTAAGTGCATATAATGGACGATCTAGAGTTTATCTAGAAAAAAATATATATGTATACAATTAATCTAGAGGTGTAAACAGGTTGAGGAGTTCGTGAGCTACTTGAGATTGGTTCGTTTAAAGTTCGAATCAAACCTAGCTACAAGAGTTTGAATCAATCCTAGCTTACAAGAGCTCGAGCCTGAGCTCGAGTGTAATAATAGGCTCGCTTAATAAATGAGCCTGAACTTCCCTTATTTAAGCGAGCCTAAACGGACGTTTTATTGGTATAACTTTATCTAATATATTAAATAACTATATATTTACATAGAAATCTAATCTAAATATTAATAAAAGACTACAAATAATGCCAGATGGCATTTTCTCCTTCAACCACATAAATTTTATTTACATTTTTTTAATTAATATATTTCTTTTAATACTAATAACCAATATATATAAATATCACTTATCTTTATCCTTATCTTTATTTTAATATTAATAAATCCAATTAATAATATTATAAATATCTAAATCTAATATCTAATAAATTATTAACATCCTTTGTTTTAGACCCTTTGTTTTTTTACTTATTAATAATATTACCCAAAACTTTTATACTTTTGCAATTTAGACCCTTTGTTTTTTTTTTTTTACTTATTAATCTAAAGCTTTTCATCTTTTCCAATTTAACCCCAACTCTTTTTAATTTTCAATTTTGTTCCACGATACTTTTCATCATTTCCAAGTTTTTCGTTTCGTTCTAAATTTGTGAGTTAACGCACCGCAACGTGCGTGTGGGGTTCAACATTTTTCGTATATTTTTCCCGTTTGGCCCGTCAAAACACATTTTTTTTCTCCGTTTGACACGTTTGTCGCAACACACGGATTCTGGATTAACTTAGTTATTTTTTCTATGTTTTACGTTTCGATTTAATTTCTCTGCAACGAGCTTGCATAATTCAAAGATTTTACGTCTGCTTTTCGCTCGACTTTATTTTTTTCCGTTTTTATTTATTTTGTTTTTACGAGTTTTCCGGTGTTGGGGATCGCTAATAATGGTATAGCATTGATACTACTTGACACAGTTTTACGACAACCGCTGCAACGCAGGGGCTTAATACTAGTAACTATTATATATAAAGCTATGATAAAAAATAACTAAAAATATAAATGTTTATAAACAAATTAATATTGTGATGAATAATATTGGACAACCAGTTATATTTTTACAATAATTTGTTACTTATTAGTTATAATTATCTTAATCTTACACAATTAAAGTGACAAAAGTTATAAATTTTACCAAAGCCACAAAAAAAATTATAAATACCCATAAACAAAAATAAAAAAATATTAGTTTAAACAGTACACATTTAATACGTATTCTGGTTTATAGTAAATTACAACCCTTTACCCAAAAAAAATTACGAAACGTGCCCTTTAAAAAATTTAATTGTAGTTTATGTCCAAAAATCGCATGTTATGTAACAGTTTATATCCTTTAGGGCTAACCCAGTTAAGAAACTCAGTTATGTTCACTTTACCCAAGGGCAAAGTTGTCATTTCACTTCCCATTTTACAACCAATTTATTTGAATAAAAATAGAAACCTAAAACCTAAAATTTAAGTTGGTCTCACCCCACCCTTCTTGTTCACAGCCACACCATCACCACCGCACCGCCATTGCCATCATCACTATCACCCTTCCACCATCACCAACACCACCATTACGCAAAGCATACCTTCAACACCACCATCTCCACTACCTGCAACCCTCCATTACACCCGCATAACCCCTGTCCTTCACCACCACGACAAACCAAAACCATTCCCCGCCCAATGTCCACTAATTAGTTATCCACCATCATCCATCCACGACAAACCCCTACTATCCTACACCTCCGTCGCACAAATCTGCAACCATCACTGATTTGCCACCCTAGCCCGACCACCGGCTGTCGCCTACAACCCTTCACACCACCACTTTTTCCAAGTTGTCATAGAAAGTGAAATCGGAGCTCATGGAGTCAATCAAACTCTCCATCCATTAATTAGTGTCAAAATCAACTCACCTACCGATCCAGATGCCACAAAATCAGCAAACCTAAACCCTAACTGGTGGTGTTGCTGGTTGTGATGGTTATCTAAGTTCGGAATCAGAAAGCCAGCTGCCTCTTCACCACCGACAACATTTGTCGTCCTCCGTAAAAAGGATCAGAAAAGTCGTCACCTAGAGTCGGAGACTGGTACCCTGTTGTGACACCCCAGGAAAAAAAAAACCCAGTAAACAACACAACACAACTAGCTTCCTCAGTAAACGCGTGCTAAATTTCGGGACGAAATTCCTTTCAAGTTGGGGATAATGTGACAACCCGAGTTTCAAGGTCTCTATTCGACTTAATTTATTACCTAGTTGCATGGTGGGTTGTTATAATTTTTGATATGCAATATACGCGTTGTTTGTAGATTTGTGATCTGTATATTATGTGTGTATGTGTATACATATCTTGTATTAATATTATGACTAGTATAATTAAAGCATGGAACCTTGGCCGAATACCCTACCCCACGAAATCACACTTAGCCGAAAACACTAGAGTGTTTTCGTCCAGTTAATGTCCAGCGAAAACAGAATGGGCTTTAGGCCCAGTAGTGGATCAGTTATATTATTCTCGATCCTTATGAAAACTAAATTGTCAAACCCTAGAGCCCTATTGTTTCTCCCTGTACGACGGCAACTGCAAATCTACAAACCTTTCTTTTCGATCAACCTAGTGATCTTCTATCTCGGTTAGTTGCACTGTTGTTTGTACGATGTATGATTTCATAGCTGTAGGTATATGTGATTTATTGGATGCTGATGTTGTGTGATTATGTAATATCTTTCCACGAATAATCTGGTAATTGTATGATGATTTTGATGATTCAGTAATTCATATGATTCCACGAATTGCTTTGATGGAATCGATTTGCATAATAGGAATCCGTATAGTCTGATACAAGATTTGGTTGTGTGATGCATACTATCTATGTTCGATTAATGATATGATGATGATTTGGCCAGTCTAGGGTTTATGTTTAGGTTGTCGTTTAGTTGCATGATCATAAGTGATGCGATGATTATTAATTATGTGATGTTGACTTTTGATGATTTAGTGATGTCTTCACGTGGACTCATGATAAGTTGTCGGATATTAACAAGTGGTGGTTAAGGGTTCGATGATATATACCAGGTCTGCATGATGGGTCGATCAGATGTAGTAGTTATGTGAGTATGTGCATGTGGTAAATCAATATTGGATACATGAACAAATATGTTGCTTTATATATAGGTCCAATGAGATTGTAGATAAATGGTTTGAGTAGATAATCTTGAATCAGTAAAGTGGCGACCCATGTGTTGGTTGGTAATCTAGATCTCATCAAACTTTGTGCACCTCCTAGACATGTCAGATTAATCAATGCATTAAATCTTATCATTTGTTTTGAATTATGTGAGAACCTAATTGGGTTAGACACATGAAGTTAGATATTGAACGAATATGATGATGAAACTGATTGAAAAAGGTGTCTTCGCCATAATAGTGTTTTCGCCAGTTAAGGGATTTCGCCAAATATGTGTGTTTTCGTCAAGCGTGCTGATATGGTTACTCTGTTAGTTGTTAACACGGTTAGTTGATAAACCCTGTTAAGTTGATTAACTTAGTTAAGTATGTTAACTTTGTTAAGTGTTAACCATGTTAAGTGTGTTAATTATGCTATGCATGTTACGAATATGAAATCTGCACTGTACCTTAGTTAATTCTGTTAAAGTTAACGGAGTTAGTTAACTGCTGTTAAGAGATACGCATGACTTGTACGATCATGGATACATGCAATGTGTTACTTGGTGATTTTGATGTGTTGTCTACTATGATTATACTTACGTGCCAACTCCGTGAATACAAACTGATTATGTATACGTGCGTACTTTAGGACGTGATTGATATACTGTGAGCACATACTTAGCATACCGAGCAAACCAAGGTGAGTTCACACTAGCCAAGGCATGGGATTCCCAGGGGATTGGGAATGGGATTGAATAACTACTCGTACAACTATTAAACAAATTATTACTGTCCTCGGTTGAAGGGCACGTACGTAAAACCTACGTACAGATATACTTACTACTGTCCTCGGAATGAAGGGCACGTACGTAAAGCCTACGTACACGATCTTAAGACCATCACCTCTATCAAAGGAAGTCCCTCAATTATCGACTTAATCGCCGAGGCCTAGGGCGAGCGGGTCATTAGTTAATAGCGCTATTAGGTTTAACAAACCTCACACCGTGCCAGTCGAACGGGCGTGTACTAATGGACTATGGGCAAAGGGTCAATGCTGATAGACATTGACTTAGGGCACCTCTTATATTTTCGTAGCAGTCGATACGCGTGGTCTTGTAACACATGGGAAGCCCCCACTAATCATCGCACGCATGCCTAGACAGGCAGCAAGGATTAACGCGATACATGGTTTACAAAACGAATATATACGATTTATGAAATGAATACTTTAACCAAACAACTACCTGTGAACTCGCTCAACTTTGTTGTTGATTCGTTGCTACTTGCCTTGCAGGTCATTAGGTACCCATGGAGCTTGCACAGGGAGGAACGGTCGTTGTGGGACATGGCAGTGTGTGCCATGCGTTAAACATTACTTTATTTCATACTTAATACTTGCTATGGGTTTTTACAATTATGCTTCCGCTAAACCTTTAACTATGCTTGGGTTTTTGAAACACCTTTCATATTGGTTGGTTAAATTATGTTTACTTTTATGCTTGTTCAATATGATTGGTGGCTTGATCCTGGTCAGTCACGCCTCCAAGCGGTGATACTCCGCGTGTGGATTTTGGGGGTGTGACAGATTGGTATCAGAGCCATTGGTTATAGAGAACTCGGTTTTAATAAAGGGAAAACGTTTTTATTAAAACCAGACTATAACCAGAACAGTGCTCAACGATCCACAACGACGCTTCGCTCCACGTGCAAGACTCAACATTTTAGGTAATATGGTATATGTTTTATTGCATACTTGCTAGAATTATATAGAACTTTGCTCATGGTATGCTTAGACGCACATAACCCCTATTGCTTGAGAACACTTGTGTGCTCACTCTCTTCTGTCATCGCACTATTCGCGAACTTCTTTCACTCATGTTCTCCTTGATATTAATAGTAGATGCGTTAACCTAACTCAAACCCAGTTGGCGGCTTCGATCACTGAACAAGTTACTGCAGCACTCGCAGCTGCCCAGGCAGGAGGTGTAACCTGCCATCACCACTTACCCTAGGATCTTTAGATCCTACTCTCGTAAACCAACACTCGTGCTTCAGTATGTTTACTCTTACGCACACGACAGGTCAACATGCTCAGCCACCTGTTTGCACCTTCAAAACTTTCGTGGACTGTCGTCCTACTACTTTCAGTGGCACGGAAGGAGCAGTTGGACTCCTCCATTGGTTTGAAAAGCTCGAGTCCGTTTTTGAGATGTGTGAATGCCTTGAGGCTCGCAGGGTGAAGTACGCCACTGGTACTCTAGAAGGCATTGCGCTGACTTGGTGGAAGGCGCAAGTTCAGATGATAGGGTTGGCAGTTGCTAACGCCACACCCTGGAACGATTTCAAGGAACTAATCAAGCAAGACTACTGTACACGTGATGACATCCACAAGTTAGAAGTGGAGTTCTTTAACCTGAAGATGACGGGGTCAGAAATAGAAGCGTACACGAAACGATCCAACGAACTGGCAGTGTTATGTCCAACTATGGTGGATCATCCCATCAAGCGCTTTGAGCTGTACCTCAAAGGCTTAGTACCAGAGATTCCAAAGTCATGTGACTTATACTAACCTTGCTACTATCCAGGATGTTACTGGTCTTGCTCATCGTCTCACAGACCAGGCAGTGGAACAGAACAGGCTACCTAAACGTATCGGTGCTACCACTACTATTACTACCTCTGCTATTCCTAGTGATAACAAGCGAAAATGGGATGGAACCTCCAGCAAGGGTTCAACTTCGGTTCAGTCCCAGGCACAGCAGTGAAAGACAGATAACTACCAGAGCCCCAGTCAGCAGTCGTCTGGTAGTCAAGGACAGGGTGGATATCGAGGAAATCACCCAAAGTGCAATAGATGCAACAGACACCACAGTGGTCACATAGTCAAGGGTTGTAACCTCGTCTTAGCTGGTCAGACTTTCTCTATCGATCTCATTCCTATAGTTTTGGGTAGTTTCGACATCGTCATGGGGATGGATTGGTTATCCCAACAGCAACTAGAAATCCTATGCAAAGAGAAGATTGTTCGTATTCCCCGTTCTGGCAAAGAACCTCTCGAAGTTCAAGGCGACAAGAGTGGTGTCGTGAGTGGCATCATTTCCTTCTTGAAGGCTCAGAAGTGTTTGTGAAAGGGCCACACTGCTATATTAGCACTCGTTACGGATACATCGACGAAAGAAAAGAAGCTAGAGGATATTCCAGTTGTACGCGACTTTCCTCAAATGTTTCCTGAAGAGTTACCTGGGTTACCGCCTCATCGTCAGGTCGAATTTCAGATCGAGCTAGCTCCAGGAGCAGCACCCATAGCTCGAGCACCTTATCGCTTAGCTCCAACCGAACTGGAAGAACTGTCTAAGCAACTGCAAGAACTTTTGGAAAAGGGTTTCATACGTCCTAGCTCTTCGCCCTGGGGAGCTCTAGTATTATTTGTGAAGAAGAAAGACGGTACCTTCCGCATGTGTATAGACTACCGCGAACTGAACGTGGTGCCCGTGAAGAATCGCTATCCACTTCCACGCATCGACGACTTATTCGACCAGTTGCAAGGGTCGAGCTATTACTCGAAGATTGATCTGAGGTCAGGCTATCACCAACTGAGAGTCCGGGAAGAGGACGTCTCCAAAACAGCATTCAGAACACGCTACGGCCACTACGAGTTTCTAGTCATGCCATTCGGATTAACGAACGCGCCTGCGGTTTTCATGGACCTTATGAACAGGGTGTGCAAACCTTATCTTGACAAGTTTGTTATTGTTTTCATTGATGACATCCTGATCTACTCAAAGAGTCGGGAGGAACACGAGCAGCACTTACGACTTATTTTGGAACTCCTACGAACGGAACAACTATACGCTAAGTTTACAAAATGCGACTTCTGGCTTCGTGAAGTCCACTTTCTAGGTCACGTGGTAAACAAGGATGGGATTCATGTTGATCCGTCCAAGGTAGATTCGATCAAGAACTGGCCTGCACCTCGCACACCAACCGAAATACGCCAATTCTTGGGTTTAGCGGGTTTTTACAGACGGTTCATCAAAGACTTCTCAAAGATTGCGCAGCCGCTTACACTACTGACACAGAAAGGTGTTGCTTACCGTTGGGGTAATGCATAGGAAACAACGTTTCAGCACTTAAAGGATAGACTTTGTAGCGCACCTATCCTCTCATTGCCTGAAGGCACGGTCGATTTTGTAGTCTACTGCGACGCATCCATCCAAGGTCTTGGATGTGTACTGATGCAACGGGATAAAGTCATTGCTTATGCTTCGCGTCAACTTAAGATTCACGAACGGAATTACACTACACATGATTTAGAGCTGGGAGCTGTTGTTTTTGCGCTCAAGATATGGCGACATTACCTGTACGGTACCGAGTGCACCATCTACACCAATCACAGGAGTCTCGAACATATCTTCAAACAGAAGGAACTGAATATGCGAAAACGACGATGGGTCGAACTGCTAAATGACTACGAATGCTCGATCAGGTACCACCCAGGCAAAGCCAATGTTGTGGCTGACGCCCTCAGTCGAAAGGACACCGCGCCTAAGCGCGTGCGAGCTTTACAACTCACTATACAGTCTAGTCTTCCTTCTCAGATACGAGATGCTCAGGTAGAAGCATTGAAACCAGAAAACGTCAGGGCTGAAGCCCTACGCGGCTTAAGGCAACGCTTAGAACAGAAGGAATATGGTGCTTACTACGTCACGGGACGCATTTGGGTCCCACTTTATGGCAGCCTACGAGAGCTTGTGATGGATGAGGCACACAAGTCTCGTTACTCGGTACATCCTGGTTCTGATAAGATGTACCACGATTTGAAAACTACATACTGGTGGCCTAGCATGAAAGCTCATATAGCAACTTACGTCAGCAAGTGTTTGACTTGTGCGAGAGTCAAAGCCGAATACCAGAAACCTTCAGGCCCACTCCAACAACCTGAGATACCACAATGGAAATGGGAACAAATTTCCATGGATTTTGTTACTGGCCTACCTAGATCTCAGCGCGGAAATGATACTATTTGGGTGATCGTGGATCGACTCACAAAGTCTGCTCACTTCTTGGCTATCAAGGAAACGGACAAGTTCTCCACACTAGCAGACGTATACTTGAAGGAAGTGGTCTCAAGGCACGGGGTGCCCACCTCTATTATCTCTGATCGTGATGCACATTTTACTTCAGAACTGTGGCAAGCGATGCACAAATCCTTCGGCTCACGATTAGACATGAGCACAGCTTATCACCCGCAAACGGATGGGCAGTCTGAACGCACCATCCAGACCCTTGAAGACATGCTTAGGGCATGTATGATTGACTTTGGAAACGGCTGGGAAAAGCATCTGCCACTTGTGGAATTTTCGTACAATAACAGCTACCACACCAGCATTAAAGCTGCTCCGTTTGAGGCATTGTACGGGCGTAAATGCCGGTCACCTCTTTGTTGGGCAGAGGTGGGAGATAGTCAGATCACTGGTCCAGAACTTGTGGTAGACACAACAGAACGAATTGCTCAAATACGACAACGAATGGCGGCAGCTCATGACAGTCAGAAAGCATACGCCGATAAGGGCAGGAAACCACTCGAGTTCCAAGTTGGGGATCGAGTACTACTCAAAGTTTCACCCTGGAAGGGTGTGGTTCGTTTTGGCAAACGAGGCAAGCTCAATCCGCGATATGTCGGACCGTTCGAAATCATTGAGAAAATAGGCAGGGTGGCCTACAAACTAAACCTACCCGCAGAACTCAGTGCAGTTCACAACGTCCTTCACGTGTCGAATCTGAAGAAGTGTCTGTCAGATGAGACCCTCATAGTTCCTTTGAAGGAGCTCACTAACGACGATCAGTTGCGATTCGTCGAGGAACCAGTTGAAATCGCGGACCGGGATGTTAAGGTCCTCAAGCACACTAGAATACCTCTTGTTCGAGTTCGTTGGAACTCCCGTCGTGGCCCAGAGTTTACCTGGGAACGAGAAGATCAGATGAAACTCAAGTATCACCAGTTATTCGGAAACAGTGCCACCACTACTGAGACTGAAGCTACTACAGAATTTCGGGACGAAATTCCAAATCAACGGGGGGATGATGTGACACCCCAGGAAAAAAAAAACCCAGTAAACAACACAACACAACTAGCTTCCTCAGTAAACGCGTGCTAAATTTCGGGACGAAATTCCTTTCAAGTTGGGGATAATGTGACAACCCGAGTTTCAAGGTCTCTATTCGACTTAATTTATTACCTAGTTGCATGGTGGGTTGTTATAATTTTTGATATGCAATATACGCGTTGTTTGTAGATTTGTGATCTGTATATTATGTGTGTATGTGTATACATATCTTGTATTAATATTATGACTAGTATAATTAAAGCATGGAACCTTGGCCGAATACCCTACCCCACGAAATCACACTTAGCCGAAAACACTAGAGTGTTTTCGTCCAGTTAATGTCCAGCGAAAACAGAATGGGCTTTAGGCCCAGTAGTGGATCAGTTATATTATTCTCGATCCTTATGAAAACTAAATTGTCAAACCCTAGAGCCCTATTGTTTCTCCCTGTACGACGGCAACTGCAAATCTACAAACCTTTCTTTTCGATCAACCTAGTGATCTTCTATCTCGGTTAGTTGCACTGTTGTTTGTACGATGTATGATTTCATAGCTGTAGGTATATGTGATTTATTGGATGCTGATGTTGTGTGATTATGTAATATCTTTCCACGAATAATCTGGTAATTGTATGATGATTTTGATGATTCAGTAATTCATATGATTCCACGAATTGCTTTGATGGAATCGATTTGCATAATAGGAATCCGTATAGTCTGATACAAGATTTGGTTGTGTGATGCATACTATCTATGTTCGATTAATGATATGATGATGATTTGGCCAGTCTAGGGTTTATGTTTAGGTTGTCGTTTAGTTGAATGATCATAAGTGATGCGATGATTATTAATTATGTGATGTTGACTTTTGATGATTTAGTGATGTCTTCACGTGGACTCATGATAAGTTGTCGGATATTAACAAGTGGTGGTTAAGGGTTCGATGATATATACCAGGTCTGCATGATGGGTCGATCAGATGTAGTAGTTATGTGAGTATGTGCATGTGGTAAATCAATATTGGATACATGAACAAATATGTTGCTTTATATATAGGTCCAATGAGATTGTAGATAAATGGTTTGAGTAGATAATCTTGAATCAGTAAAGTGGCGACCCATGTGTTGGTTGGTAATCTAGATCTCATCAAACTTTGTGCACCTCCTAGACATGTCAGATTAATCAATGCATTAAATCTTATCATTTGTTTTGAATTATGTGAGAACCTAATTGGGTTAGACACATGAAGTTAGATATTGAACGAATATGATGATGAAACTGATTGAAAAAGGTGTCTTCGCCATAATAGTGTTTTCGCCAGTTAAGGGATTTCGCCAAATATGTGTGTTTTCGTCAAGCGTGCTGATATGGTTACTCTGTTAGTTGTTAACACGGTTAGTTGATAAACCCTGTTAAGTTGATTAACTTAGTTAAGTATGTTAACTTTGTTAAGTGTTAACCATGTTAAGTGTGTTAATTATGCTATGCATGTTACGAATATGAAATCTGCATTGTACCTTAGTTAATTCTGTTAAAGTTAACGGAGTTAGTTAACTGCTGTTAAGAGATACGCATGACTTGTACGATCATGGATACATGCAATGTGTTACTTGGTGATTTTGATGTGTTGTCTACTATGATTATACTTACGTGCCAACTTCGTGAATACAAACTGGTTATGTATACGTGCGTACTTTAGGATGTGATTGTTATACTGTTGGACCGTTCCTTGACCCGAAAACGTCAATCCGAGTAACTCATCTTCATATATGAAGGCGGAATCAACATATAAGAAGTTACAACAGCTTATCCTTTAATTTCCTATCTTTTTATTGCTTTCTTGCTGAAATTTTGACAGAGTTTGGCTCCAAGCATACACATACAACTATGAGACTAATGAACACAACCAGCCTATTTATAATGTTGCTGGTCCGCTTATACGACATGCCGTATAAGCGATCCAGACCTTGACACAAAAGCGGTCCAGATATTGACATTCGAGCGAACCAGACTTAAGACACTGACATAAAAGCGAACCAGACTTATAAAATATCTATTTTGACATCTTTGACTCTCTGTTGACCAATATTGACTTCAGTCTTTTTGTAGACGCAGTCAACAGACATTCCGTGCATCAACAGACTCCCCCTTGGATGTTGACGTAGTCTTTTAGCTCCTGAGTCTTCAGTCTTAGTCTTTTCTTCAACTCTGTCTTTTCATCATAAGCACTCTATCTTCACATTCCCATTGATTGTTAATCCAGACTCCCCCTTTCACAGACTCCCCCTCTCAATATGCTAGAATCTGAGATATCTGGTTCAAGCTTTGACAAATAACTTCCGTTGGGAATAATGAAGTTCAAACCTGTTACTCAACCAACAAACATTACAAACTATCTTTCCAACAATAAATCACAATATCAATCAGCTATAGCAATCCACTCAAGTATTCAGGTCCAAGTTAATGACCCTGATTACTTGATTAATCTACCAAGTCCAATTTAATGACCTTGGTTGATCTTTTGACAAAACAGACTGATTTAAAACAACAATTTCAAACAATTTCTGAAAATAACAAGTATCAAGTTAATGAACTTGTTTTTATCATTTCAAACAATTCAAACTTCTTCAAAGTAAGCTCTCCTCATTCTTCAGTCCAGAATCTCCTGCATCTGCTTCAAACATCTAAGAATCCAACAATCCACTCTCCACTTTGGTTTGTCTAAAATAAAGCAGAAATAAAATCTTTTTGGATTTTATCAAAGTGTTCTAAACTAAGAAATGAAATACAGAAAACTTAAATTGCAGAAATTAAACAAAGTAAACTATTTACAAACATATTTTTGGTGAGCGTGTCAGGGAATCATATCAGCTTTTCAGACAAATCACAAGTACCGTTAAGCTACATTACATACTCAGATTTAAACAATTCACCTCGATTGTCGATATACTGATCCATCTTAAATTCCCACACAAATTTCAACTTACTCAGGATACGATTTAGATGAATTAAGAACTTAGATCATTCATGTGTCCCACCTCTTGAATATACTCTCGTATCCAGAATCTCAATAATCAGTCTTACAGGTGAGAATACTACAATGATATCTGTATATAATTTAGGTATGCGAGGGCTGAGGGATCTCAGATCGATACTTCCGTATACACAGAGAGATATCAGCTTCGACTTTTCAGTGTGTCCCCTTTAGAGGATCTTTTTGCTTACAACAGCAGCATTTATCAATTTTATTGTTTCAGCATGCTGAGGGTTTAATGCTGTGTTTCAAGCATTGCAGCAAGTATTAGCCAGGGACTAGGTCAGAACCACCGTTTAGCAGAAGTCCCGGAATAATACCCCAGACATCATTGAGTATAAAGACTTAGTATATCAGATTAAGAGACCTTTCAAACGAGATTTCAGGGGTTACCTATATATCCAAGTAGTGTTCCCCACGAATTCACAAGTTTGAATTTAGGTTTATATCCCGAATAAATCTACTAAATGTATGAAAACCTATCGACACATCATCAGTAAGATTGTTTAACTCTTTTATACTTTTCAAATCTTTAGCATACTGTGATCATCTAGCTGATGTACTATCATTTTCCCTATATACACAAGCTCTTTTTCAGATTTTATCATGTTTTTGTATTTTTGCATTTTTTACTGTTTTTGTATTTTCTGAAAATAACTATGTACAAACATCTACTCCCCCTAAATACCAAAACAAGTAAAAATTCGACAAACCATTGCAGATTGTTTCTCGTCTTCATCCGCAACAGTACTCTCATCAACGCCAATTATGCCATCCGACACCGACAGAAGCTTCATACCATTCAATTTTAACAAATATTTAAACCGATTTTTATCAAAAGCTTTGGTATGTAAATCAGCTTTCTGTTCGTCTGTGTGGATTTTCTCAATTCTTATCAACTTTTTCTCAAAACAATCACGAATAAAGTGATGACGAATTTCTATGTGTTTAGTTTTAGCGTGATGTACTGGATTCTTTGTTATATTTATAGCGGCCTCATTATCAACAAAAAGAGGTGTGTTAAGAAACTGCAAACCGTAGTCGCGCATCTGTTGCTGTATCCACAAGATCTGAGAGCAGCAACTGCTAGCAGAAACATACTCCGCTTCACATGTAGATAACGCCACAGACGTTTGTTTCTTACACTGCCAGGTAACCAATCTAGGACCAAAGAACTGGCATCCTGCAGTTGTTGATTTTGAATTGACTTTGCAGCATCCGAAATCCGAATCGGAATACCCTTCAAGCGTAAAATCACCTTTCCTAGGATACCACAACCCCAATGAAGGAGTTCCTTTCAGGTAGCGCAATATCCTCTTCACAATGATTATATGTGATGCTCTCGAGTTAGACTGAAATCTTGCTGCGAGGCACGTTGGGTACATAATATCAGGACGTGAAGCAGTTAAGTACATTAAAGAACCTATCATGGATCGGTAAAACGTTTCATCAGCCCTGTCTCCGGTGAGATCTGGGTGAATCCCATGATTTGTTGCAAGTGGGGTAGCAGCTGGAGTAGAACTTGACATCCCAAATTTCTCTAGAATATCATGAACATACTTTGACTGATGAATGAAAATTCCCTCAGGAAGTTGTTCAACTTGTAATCCCAGAAAGAATTTCATCTCCCCCATTGATGACATTTCAAACTTCTGCTTCATCACTGATTCAAAATCTTTACATAGATTTTCATTTGTCGACCCAAAGATTATATCGTCCACATAAATCTGAACTATCAGAAGATGACCATCGACCTCTTTAGTGAAGAGAGTGGCATCCACTTTTCCACGAATGAACTTGTTGGCTAGTAGGTGTTGAGACAAAGTCTCGTACCAAGCTCTCGGGGCTTGGTGTAAACCATACAGCGCTTTGTCCAATAAGTAGACCTTGTTTTTGTGGATTGGATCGGTAAAGCCCGGCGGCTGACCGACATAAACCTCCTCTTTAACCTTCCCATAAAGAAACGCCGATTTAACATCCAACTGATAAAATTTGAAGTTCTTCCAAGACGCAAATGCTAGGAAAATTCTGATTGCCTCTAGTCGTGCTACAGGAGCATAGACTTCGGTAAAATCAATTCCCTCCTGTTGACTAAATCCCTGAACAACGAGTCGAGCTTTGTTCCTTACGACAACTCCTCTATCGTCCCTCTTACACTTAAACACCCACTTAGTGTTAATTTTCCTATGACCATCCGGCAAATCAACTAACTTCCACACTCCCAATTTCTCGAATTGACTAAGTTCCTCCTGCATTGCATTGACCCAAGAGTCTTCAGTAAGCGCCTCTTTGTAAGTTCTTGGTTCAACCTGCGAGATAAAACAACTTAATGAGAATTCAGTTTGCAAAGGAGCAACTTTTGTATAAAAACATGTAAGCCCTTTATCAATCTGATTTCGAGTGCGAATGCCTTTCTGCAATTCTCCTATGATCAACTCCTCTGGATGATATGAAAAAGTTCGCGGCATCACTTCACTTGGAACATCTACATTTCCCTCCAGATTAGTAACATTCTGATCTGCATCTTGTTCACCAACTTGGTTTGTTTGACTTGAAAACTGAATTTGCTCCCCCTCAGAATCTGAATCTGAATCACCATGATCAAATACTGGCATGTTTTCAGCTTCTAGATTATCATTCTGAGCCGACTGATTATCCTGAGCAACTTCATTCTGTTGGACATCATCATGTTCACCAGCATTACTTGGACCTGCTTCATCATTATTTGAAGTTTCCCGTGGTCTTCTCGAATACTCAGCTGGGAACCTTAACTGCGACTCATATTCACGCAAAATATCCAACTCATCAAAGAAATCTTCATCATCCTCTGATTCTTCTCTCATGTCAAACGAATCCCAAAGTTTGTCATAATGATAACGCCATGAATCACCAGGATTCTGCGGCGGCATAGTATAACCTTGACATTCAACATTTGCAGCTTCAATAATCCGCTTCTCACTTGGAACGAAGACACGTCTCAACGGATTTGAATAACCAACAAATATTCCCTCAATGCTCTTCGGACCAAACTTTCCATGAGGCTCTATAACCGTACAAGGTGATCCGAACGGTTCTAGATACTTCAAATTCGGTTTGCGATTATTGATTAGCTCAAAGCATGTTTTGTTGAACTTCTTGACAGTTAGAACCCTGTTGAGCGTATAGCATGCGGCGGAAACAGCTTCAGCCCAAAAATTTATCGGTAACTTAGAATCTGCGAGCATAGTTCTAGCCGTCTCGATTAGTGTCCGGTTTTTGCGTTCTGCGACTCCATTCTGCTGCGGAGTGTACGGAGCACTAAACTCATGCAAAATACCTCTTTCATCACAAAATTCTTCCATCTTACTGTTCTTGAATTCAGTACCATTGTCACTTCGAATTCTCTTGATACGCCTTTGGTACAAATTCTCTATCTTCCTGAACAGCCCCATCAAACTGTCAAATGTTTCATCTTTCGTCTTCAAGAAAGAAACCCACGAAAATCTGGAATAATCATCAGTAACGACCAAACAATAATAATCTCCTGTAACACTTTTGACATTCACCGGACCAAACAAATCCATGTGAAGTCTTTCTAGAGGTCTCGAAACTGAATTGACTTGCTTTGTAGGGTGTGACTTTTTCTTCTGTTTGCCTTTGACACAGCTAATGCACTCCCCTTCCAGATGAAAACCTTTGATATTAACTCCCAATACCAAATCATTGTGCACCAAGTGATTCATCTTCCTTAGGTGAATATGCCCCATCTTTCGGTGCCACAATCTGGATTCTTTCTCAGTTGCTCTAGACACGAAACAATGTGCTTGACCAGTAGTTGTAGTTGCTACAGACATATCTAACACATATAAATCATTCACTCTAGGTGCCCTGATGATAATCCATTCTTCAGGAATAACAAAACCAGGTTTCAAAATCAAACATTCTTTATCAGTGAAGTGAGTAGTATACTGATTGTCACAAATCTGCGAGATACTAAGCAGATTGTTCTCCAGCTCAGTGATGTAGTTAACTCTCTGAAACGTCACAATCCCATTGGATAACGTTCCTTCACCAACAATTCTACCACCTTCATGACCTGCAAATCCCACATAACCACCATTGATATTCTTCACATCATACAGTAATGCAGTTTTTCCTGTCATATGTCGAGATGCGCCACTATCCATGATCCATCTTGAAATGGCTCTTGGAAGATCCTGCACATACCACAAGTTGATTTTAAAACATTTCAATAAAGATGCCGATTCATGCTTCGCGAACCAGGAAGCTCCGGCCATTCAAACTGCTTATTCGAACATGGTGTCCACCCAGGCTTCATCAGCCTTAGGTGTAACCTTGACTCTAGCAACTTGAATTTTGAAATTTTCAGCCTTCAAAGGTGGAAAATTTGCATCATAATCAACCGAAATTGATTCTTCAGCCTTTTTCACTTCAGAAGTTAAAATTTTCTTCTCTGTTTTAGGTTTCCAAATTTGTTCAGTTAATGCAACCCGTTTATAAAATTTGTCATTTTTAGTTACCACTTTCTTTACGGATTCATTTTTCACTTTGATATTGTCATTTTTAACGTTTTGCTTCTCTATCACTTTCTTCTCAACATACATTGGTGCTTTACCCTTCACATCAACCTTCTTTTGTTGAACCTTCACAGCTTCAGTCCTAGGCTTCACATATGTACACATTCGTGCAATATGACCAACTTGGTCACATCTAAAACAAGTACGAGTATCAGCTACTCGACTCGTGCCTTCAGACTGAGCCTGCGAAGCTCTCTTCTCAAAGAACTCTTTATTTGATTTTGAAAAAATTTCATTTTCCTCATCAGAAAGTGAACTTGAACCATTTACAAACACCTTTTTTTCAGCAAACCTTCTGTTTTGAAAACTCCTTTTCTGATAACTCTTACCACCTCGATAACCACCCGACCAATTGTTTCGATTATTATTATAAAAACGTGGTGGAACAACAGGCTTTTTGTAATAAGCTTTATCTTTCTCAAAATTCATTTGCCTTTTTGTTTGACTCAAACTGTTCACCTCTGACAACTCAACTTCAACTAACTTGAAAACATTTGTCAACTTTTTCACATTAACATTCTCAATGGGAAACTCAGAATCCGAATACAACTTATCAGATCCAGCCATCTTGTACATCACAAGACCCGGTTCATCACTTAAGTTGTTTTTGGACTTTGATTTCTGAATGTATTTTTCTAAGAAACACCCATCCTCCTCAGAAATGTCACAATCCGGTTTAAGCACTTTGTCTACCACACTTTTCACCACATCACTTTGGACACCCTCGTCATTGGAAGATGTGAACATGACATCAATGTTTTCAGGAAGTTTAACTTCACTTTCTTCCTCAATTTCCACCAAACTAGACTGCTTTTTCGTGTAGTTGTCTAAAATTGGCGGTGGAACTTTGTGAAAACCTACACCCGTTCCATCAGAAAACACATCCTCGCCATCTTTGTTTTTCCCTATAGGTTTAGGAACAATATGCTGCAAAACAAAGCTTGCCGATTTATAGCTGTTAAGCTTCAACTGGATTCGTTCATTCTCAATTTCAGCTTCTTGAACTTTAAGTTTCAGTTTAGCAATTTGATCCAGTTGTTCATTAATCGATTCTTCTTTTAACCTCAAAACAGTCCTTAGATGTTCATTTTCTTTAAATGTTTTGCCATTACGATCATCACTATCTTTGACAATGTTTTTCAATTTCTCAAACTTTTCAGAAATTTGACGGTTTTCAAGAATTAACTTTTCATTTTCAGATTTTATTTTCTCACGTTCAGTTTTATCATTTTCAATTTGAGCCGTTAATTCTTTGATCCGTTCAGTTGAAGCTCTTACACTTTTGTCACGATCGAGAATCTGATTTTTAACATTTCTAACCTTTGTTGTCAGACTCTGAATTTTCTCATTATTAAGATACGTGACAGTGCTACAAAAATTGCATTGTTTGGTGCAATTTTTGCAGTCAGCATTTCCTTCAAACTTGTTACCTGTCGCATTTGTTGACACACTTTGACTGACCGATCCCTTTGACTCAGTAACAGAATTAGGATCTACCTCAAGTGCTTTTGCAGCTAGCACTTTGTCAGCCATCACTCCCAAGTTCTCAGCTGTCAACTCTTGCGTAGTATCAATTAAGCCTGTATCAACCTGCTTTTCTTTCTTCTTTTTCTCCTCTTTCTCCTTTCTCTCTTTCTCTTTCTCTTCTTCAATCATTTTCGACGTTGGTGTTCCCCACCACTTGTGCTGCCAATATTCATCTTCTTCTTTGTACTCCTTGATGATGGCTTCGATATCTAGCGTTTTGTCATCAATCGCAATGTTGCCATACCTATCAAGATAGCACTCTCTATCTGGATCCCATCTGTTTGCTCTTCTAGCTTCCAGAAAGTCTGATAATCTTGGTTTCAGCAACCATCTTCCGGTATTGATACTTCTGTTCCTCAGTACGATCATCTTTCCACTTAATGGGTTCATCATTGCTTGCCATGAATGCGTAACCCACTGCATCTTCTTCCGGTAGAACTTCCTTACTCCAATCATACCCCTCATCATCATAAATCACAGCAAGAGCCCTTGATTTGTCTCTGTTATCTTCAACTTGCTTCAATCTAGGCGGCTCAGATTTATTCTGATGGTAGATTGCCTTTTTGTAATAATCATCTCTGAAAGGGTTCTCCGACTCATCAGCATAAGCGTTTCGACATTCTCGTTTGAAGTGACCCTTCTGCTTACATTTGAAACAAGTCACCTTCGATTTATCGAACCCCAGCTTGGTAGAAGCACCACCAATTGTTTTTCTTCCAGTAATTTCCATGAATCTTTGTGCACGACGAACAGCACTTGCCATAGCCCAACGAATATCGATTAGTTCCATTTCCTCCGGATCAATCTGATCGTAATCTTCTTTCGTCAGATTTGTATTGCCAATCTTCCCAGCTACCAATCCTTCATACAATTCCAACACTGATGCTAGAAAAATCATTTGTTGCTTGGCCGACTCCTCATCAAAATTCTGTGCATTCTTCAGATCTATCGCGATGTTGCATTGAAAACGATTCTTTGCATCAGAATGACTTCCAGAAGATGAAGATCCACTATGAAAACCACTGTGACTTCCACTACTTTGACCACTTTGACTTTCTTTGTCGACTGTCGACACATTTTCAGCAGAAAATGCAGTCTTTGGAGAAGTAGCTTTCGGCATCATGCTCTTTGGATAGTATAAATCCAGATTCTGCTGATAAGATGAATTATTAACTTTAAACGTTTTCTTCAGCTCTAGCTCATGACTTTCCAGTCTTTCAATCAACACATCTGGAGTCAAATCTTCTGGAGCAATAGTGTTTTTCAACATCAGCGCGTAATATCTCCAATCCACTTCGTCTGGTAACGAATCAAACAGTTTATCAACAAGTTCTTCATCAGTATACGTGATCTTGTGTCGAGCAAGCTCCAGTTTCAGATGACCGAACCTTTCAATCATTTTACACACCGATTCATTTTTAAGACAACCAAACATATCAAACTCTTTCCTAAGAAGTTTCTTTTTATTTTTTACAATCTCTTTGCTTCCAAGACACTTCTTTTCGAGTTTTTCCCATAAGTCTTTAGAATTGGAGTAATCTATCAACGAAATGATGTCTTCACGCACCGATTGAAACAATAATGCCACACATTTCTGCTCAGCCACAAAATTTTCAATCTCTTCAGCTGATCTTAATGCTTCACCATTCTTCTTTCCTTGGGCAAAACCATTCTTCATACTTTTCCAGCTAGAAAAAGCAAATGCCATCAACCAATCTTCGAACTTTGTTGCCCACCTGCTATAATCTTCTATAGCCATCAGCTTAAGAGGTTTGTTAAATGTTCCAAATGCACTTTCGGATTCCCAAGCTTCCTTCTTTCTTTCTTTCGGTGGACTTTTGTTTGCATCGCTTGAAGAAGTATCGTTGTTTCCTGAACTACCCGTGAATGCATACATATCGCTGAAGGGATTCATGAAAATATCATCCATTTTGATCGTACCTGCAAAAACAATCAACACTTAGAAAAAATTTCGAGATTTTTTTTTTTTTTTTAAATCAAACCACAAAATCGAACCAATCTGTGCACGTGACAGATAAGCGAATCAAAAAATATGTTCGAGCGGACCAGAAAGTCTGTTCGAGCGGACCAGAAAGTCTGTTCGAGCGGACCAGAAAGTCTGTTCGAGCGGACCAGACTTTGTCCATATGAGCGAATCAGATGTTGTCTGTACGAGCGGACCAGCTGATGTTCGTTCGGGCGAACCAGCAGATGTTCAGATAAGCGAACCACACAAGCTGTTCGTTCGAGCGAACCAGCTAATGTACGTAACAGCGATCCAGAGAATGATCGTTCGAGCGGACCAAGTAATGTCCGTATAAGCGGACCAGAAACTTGCGATGACCGAAAAAGCGGACCACAGATTTTAACCAATTTTTAGTCCGAATTACAATCTGGTATTTTCAAGGGTTATACTACTCTTAATTCCGATCACAATGATATGATTTACGTTCAATTCCGACCGCTAATCCATTCCAGATCTGAGTTTGAAATTTCTGTCCGAAAACCGATTGTGTTTTTGATAAAATTGATTGATTTTTACTATGTTTTAAAGTCTAAAACTGTTACTGATTGTTTAACAACAAGTTTCGCTCAAAATACTCGAACTTCAAACCATTTTGTCCGACAAAACTTGTTTAAACCAAAAAATAAAAGAGAAAGTGAGTAGAAATGAGATTATAAAGCCGAATCAGCTGATGTAGTATGAGCTTCTCGTCCTTTAGCTCTGATACCACTTGTTGGACCGTTCCTTGACCCGAAAACGTCAATCCGAGTAACTCATCTTCATATATGAAGGCGGAATCAACATATAAGAAGTTACAACAGCTTATCCTTTAATTTCCTATCTTTTTATTGCTTTCTTGCTGAAATTTTGACAGAGTTTGGCTCCAAGCATACACATACAACTATGAGACTAATGAACACAACCAGCCTATTTATAATGTTGCTGGTCCGCTTATACGACATGCCGTATAAGCGATCCAGACCTTGTCACAAAAGCGGTCCAGATATTGACATTCGAGCGAACCAGACTTAAGACACTGACATAAAAGCGAACCAGACTTATAAAATATCTATTTTGACATCTTTGACTCTCTGTTGACCAATATTGACTTCAGTCTTTTTGTAGACGCAGTCAACAGACATTCCGTGCATCAACATATACTGTGAGCACATACTTAGCATACCGAGCAAACCAAGGTGAGTTCACACTAGCCAAGGCATGGGATTCCCAGGGGATTGGGAATGGGATTGAATAACTACTCGTACAACTATTAAACAAATTATTACTGTCCTCGGTTGAAGGGCACGTACGTAAAACCTACGTACAGATATACTTACTACTGTCCTCGGAATGAAGGGCACGTACGTAAAGCCTACGTACACGATCTTAAGACCATCACCTCTATCAAAGGAAGTCCCCCAATTATCGACTTAATCGCCGAGGCCTAGGGCGAGCGGGTCATTAGTTAATAGCGCTATTAGGTTTAACAAACCTCACACCGTGCCAGTCGGACGGGCGTGTACTAATGGACTATGGGCAAAGGGTCAATGCTGATAGACATTGACTTAGGGCACCTCTTATATTTTCGTAGCAGTCGATACGCGTGGTCTTGTAACACATGGGAAGCCCCCACTAATCATCGCACGCATGCCTAGACTGGCAGCAAGGATTAACGCGATACATGGTTTACAAAACGAATATATATGATTTATGAAATGAATACTTTAACCAAACAACTACCTGTGAACTCGCTCAACTTTGTTGTTGATCCGTTGCTACTTGCCTTGCAGGTCATTAGGTACCCATGGAGCTTGCACAGGGAGGAACGGTCGTTGTGGGACATGGCAGTGTGTGCCATGCGTTAAACATTACTTTATTTCATACTTAATACTTGCTATGGGTTTTTACAATTATGCTTCCGCTAAACCTTTAACTATGCTTGGGTTTTTGAAACACCTTTCATATTGGTTGGTTAAATTATGTTTACTTTTATGCTTGTTCAATATGATTGGTGGCTTGATCCTGGTCAGTCACGCCTCCAAGCGGTGATACTCCGCGTGTGGATTTTGGGGGTGTGACACCTGTGGGCGCCCAAAACGAATTCACATTCTTACTGGTTACTTGTTGTTCGTGTTTGTTGTTGTTGATGAAGCTGTTGTTCTTATTGTTGTTATCGGTGCACACATAGGCCATTCCCCGACGGAATATTGCCGATGACGGTGTGTGTTACAACAACTTGGAAAAGGGGAAATCGGTGTGAACAAGAAAGGTGGGAGAAGGGTCAGGTGGAGTGGTAGAGAGAGAAATGGTGGAATTTTGGTCAAATGGGGTTATAAATGTGTTTTAAAGTCAATAACATATGGATGTTCCTTGGTCATATTGATGTTTCCAATTTGACCTGCGACCAATCCGCAGTAGGCACTGACCATTGTATTAATGAGTTCCATATGTTCCTTAGCCACTTCGATGCTTACTTTCGAAAGGTTTGAAGTATCAACTCTGACTGTGTTGAGGTTTTGGGGTGGAGGATTGTTACTGTAACAAGCTTGTTGCTGTTGTGGTTGGGCTTGAGGTTGAGTCGAAATATAAGCACTTGGACTAAATTGAGGTTGAGTAGTGGAAACTAGAGGCGGAGGTTCGGGTTTTAGTAGCCAGGCACTTGCATCGAATTGCGGTTTTGAAAAAGCGTGAGCTTGAGCAATAACATGCGCTGGCGGAAGATAGGCTCTTTGTAACACCTCGAAAATTCGTGTTCAATGAAATAACGACACGTGTCATATAAGACAAAAGTGATATAAACCCGGGTATGATTAAAGATGTATGGCAGGATTTAAAAGTGTCGTCATGTTAATTTTACCTCTGAACGACCTCGTTTATAAATCCCAAGACCCAATCATATATTTTAAACATCCAATATACCTTCAATCCGGTAATCGCTGACAATAATTGAATTCAAAGTGCAAAATAGGATCCTATGGAAATTCTATGGTAAACCTCCGTTTATGGCACTTTTATAAGAATCCAAGCAAACATATCAAAGTGGTAGGGTATGTAACTGTTCAAGGCACATTTTAGAGGCCCCTTACTGTAAAATAATGTCCCAAATTCGAAATAAGTGGTTGCCCTTTCGAAATCCTAAAAGAACAAGCAGTTTTGGTTCCTGATAAAGGCTTGCGCACCGCAAGCACATGCCTTACGGTGCGCAAGGTGTTGCCAGCGACAGAAAACACTCCTGTTTGCTGTTTAAACGCAATACTTGACCTTCAAACGATTTTCCTCATCTTGCTTGACCTCTAAACAACCCCTAAACATCTAGGGACACTTGTGGATGAGTTATGGTCAGTAGTAGACTTATTTGTCAACAATCTATGGTGAAAAATTCACTATAAAAGGCCATGAAGTTGCTACCATTTGATCATTCACTTCTTGTGCAATTCTGGAGCTTTTGGGAGCTTAAGAGCAGACACAAGACCTTCCTAATCAAGCATAGGACTTCAGTAAGTTTGCTTATCTTTCCTTAGTTAAGTTTTTACTTAGTTTAAGCTTAAAAGTCAAACCGTCGTAATTAACGGTTGACTTAACGATTAATCATTGTTGGTCCAGTGATTAGTCGAATTGAAAGTAGTTATAAGTTGGTAATTATGTGGGTAATAAAACCTTAAAAGGGTTCCCCCTGATTCCCACTCTAACTAGGTCAAATGTAGGGTCAAACTTGTTAATAAAAAGTCAACAGGATAGTTAGTTTCTAAATTATGCATAATTAGCAATGTAGAACACATACAACCTGTTTGATCATTAATATAACTTGGTAATTAGTGTAGGAACATGTCTAAACATGTTCAACCCGACAATTTACTGTTTAGACCCGGTTCGGAACCGAAAGTCGCAAAGCTTTGACTTTTGCTTTGACTTCAGTTCTGACCCGTTTTGGTATGATATCAAACTTAAGCCTACTTTTTGATATCAAACTTATTACCCACTGATGTAATATATTATTTTGGGATTTTTGAAGATTTTTAATTAATTTTAGGCTGAGCATAACTTATAGTCGTAGGCTTAATCCGGTAATTGTCGGTTTTGCCCTAACGGGCTATAAAATAAGTTTTACATATCTAATTGACTCTAAACCTTTTGCTACTGATTACATATGATAAATAAATTATGTTAAACCTCCTGGAATAATAAAAATATCAGATTTCTATATAGAACCCGGAAACGGCTTCTAATCGCCTAATTAAGCGTTTTTAACGCATAGTATGTACTAGAACTATTTTAAACATACAAAGGGTGATACCTACTGATATTTGAGGTAAATTATAATATTTTAATAGTAAGCAAAAGTTGTTTAACTCAGAATTCAGTTTTGAGCTTTTCGGTTTATGTGAAATTACCAAAATGCCCCTACGGTGCATAGTTTGGTTATAATTGATAAATTTCACATATATACAATACCCTACTGATATAACTTAGCAAATTAATTATCTTTGCTGATTACATCAGACCTGTAACTCAGGATATTACTTAAACTCTTTTATCACCTTATAAATGACCAAACTACCCCTACGGGGCATAGTTTGTGTTTAAATTCATTTCTGGCATAATAAATGATATCTTACGGATGTCACAACATATTTGGAGCATATTAACTTAGGAAACCTGTAAATGGCTCTCATTATTACCCGTTACGCTTATTACGCGTTCGGTTCGGTTTATGTAACTAGTTTACATAAATTAGCCGAAACGGGTCAAACCTTATCGGTTTTATCTCAAAATCCAGAATGTGTATAATATACCCATATTAAACAAGTCTTCAAATTTTTTGGGTCCAAAACACATTCTATCCGGTCATCGCTTAATCGTGCGTACGAACCGTATCTTTGAAACTAACCGGTCTAAGCTTAAGTTTAATTAAAGACCCGTTAGGATTCTAATAGGTTATTATAAACCTTCGTTCCAGATTAGGAGTACCAGTAAAAGCTACTTGTGTTTGCTTATTGTGATTTATACTTTGCTCAGGTAAATACTTTTAACTTATTTTCCCTATACGGGCTTGGGTTACGGTATATAAAATACCGCTTGGTCGGGCATCAAATCTTCCATCGTTTGGTGGTTAATTGAATAATTTGATCGGCCCGTTTAAATAGTCTTGTTTACTTAAAGCCTTTGGGGGGTTAATGACCATGTCCCGGATATCCCTGGCATCATTTTATGAAATGGCCACGACTTAAGCGCGGGGTGTAGGCGTACACCCGTCAGTGCACAAAAGAATAATGTGGTGTGTCTATTGATCTTTAACCCGGACACGATCTGGGCTACTAAACGCATAAGGAACATGTAATTCATTCACAAGATTATATATTTAAATAATTCTCCCAAGTTATAAAATGTTTGTCATGTGCATCCAAATCAATTTTTAACCATTTTTAAAATGAGTCAGTTGATTGTATTTACCAGTGTAAACTGACGTATTTTCCCAAAAGGATTAAATGCAGGTACTAAGCGTAATTGGCTGGGATTTCTCCTTAGCATCAATAGAAGTCTCGCAAGCTTAAGATGCCTAAAGTCTGTTGAACTATTGTTTCCATTTTATTTTCGATCCGTCTGTGGATAAACAATCGACTGTTGTGATACGCGGTATTACAATATTATATTCGGTTGAATTTATATCTTTTATTTGCTTCCGCTGTGCATATTAAATATTGTGTTGTTTGACTATTATGTTGCCAACCACGTCATGATACTCCCCACCGGGCCCACCGGTGACACGTGGAAATCGGGGTGTGACAGGTTGGTATCAGAGCCAACACTGAGTGAATTAAACACTAGTCTTTTGTGTTTAATCTCAGTTACACAATTGCACATTTCAAAAACTTTCGAGTCTAGACAAATAACATAGGACAAATTCCACTTTGTTTGGTTTTTGTTTTGTCCTTTATTTTATATATATTGTTGTTGTTATCTCATGCTATATTGACAGGATTAAAAATGCCACCAAGATTCTTTAGAAGAAGAGGATGTGGAAAGGGGCCAATCACCGCCCCCAATGGCAACGAGGCAGGACCTTCGCATATGCGAGCTCCTTCTTCCACCGAGAGTGACGACCCTCGACAGAACCGGAGGAACCTCTTTGAGCCGGCTAGACGGTCGGTTTCGCACAGTTCGACACCTCCTGTTCATAACTCTTATGGGCCACACTCGGAAAATGAGCCCAACAACCCACAACCTTCCTACATACATTTACAGCGATCTTTATCGCACCACTCCTTTGGTGACCCTACACCTGTTTTCAGGGGCCGGTTTAACCCGACAAATTTTATACAAGAACCAGTGGGTTTTAACCCATTGGGACCGGAGGATCACTTCTCGGGAGACAACGCTATGGATATGGACGAGGACACGGATCCCGTCGAACCTGCCAGTGGTACACCGAACCATCCCATAGAGATCTCGGATGGATCTTCTTTCCACGGATCACCCTACGGTGGTCCAGACAGCTTTCAGGCGAGGTTTACTCAGCACGAGTGGTACTTCACACCCTCACACCATTCATCACCTCACCAACAGCAGCAGCATGATCCCTCAGAGGATCCACGTTTTGTGGCAGTCACGCCACCGCCTCCACCACCGCCAGTTCAGCCGGCACCTCCGCAACCACCGAGGCGTAGGAGAACCGGAGCATGGATGTCCGCGCGAGGAGGAGATTTTCATTTCAGCTCCCCTCGACAATCAAGTGGCAGTCACTATCCGCCACTTCCGGAAGATCCACAAATGGGTGGACCTTCACACCCAGTTGCGCAGCAACCACCTCCGATGGGTTTTGATAACCGGATTCCAGCATACACGGGTTCTATGGCGTACAACCCGTTTGAACAACCAGCTCACACCAACTACGGTTACGCTGAAGCCGATCCCTACATGGTAGCGGCAAATTACAACGCCTTTAACCCGGAAGGACCGTATGGAGCTCCTTGGGGAGCAGGGTACCCAACTCATGAGTACCAGATACCTGCCAGACCAATAATACGGACGCAATCGCAGCCGCCATGGTTTTCTCCCCCAGAACGGGAGGAAATTCTTCAGAGACTGGATCAGGTTGATCGAGACTTTCACCGCGACCGCAGGGAGAGACAAAGCTTCTTCCAAGGATTGACAAGCTTGATCAAAGGGAAGAGCAAGAAGGACCACTGAATCCTTCCAGTTGTTGTTGAGCCTCTGCGTGGGCCAGTCTTGATGTATAAACCCCTGAGTGGGTATGCTTGTTTGTTTTGGCCCCTGCGTGGGTCTATTTTTCTGTTAACCCCTACGAGGGTATGTTATTGTTTAAGTCCCTGCGTGGACTATTATGTTATTTGTGTAAGTCCCTGCGCGGACTATTATGATGTTTGTTGTTAAGCCCCTGCGTGGGTAAGTCCTTGTTTAAACCCCTGCGTGGGTAAGTTTGTTTATTTAAAAAGTCCCGTTTAGGGCGACGTGTAACCTTTTAATAAATTAATGGAATGTAAGTTTATAAATTTCATTTTTGCTATTATCTGCATAAATATATTATATGGAATAAATAAACCAAAATCATTCCTTTTAATAATAAATCTGCCTATTTAAATATCGAATAAGAATCTTAAGAGTGAAACCTAGCCTGAGTGTCATTATAAAGACCTGGCCATGATGGTAAGACCTGTTTAAAAGATTCAAATCCCTGTTAACATCTGTAAACATGTTAACGCTCCTGGCAGACGTGATTCATTAAAATCACACACGTCATTCTTATATAAGGATTCTTCAAAAGATTCCTAACCCAATTTAATGATCTCTGAATCATGGGTTTAGGTCATCAATTAAGATGATCATATTTTGACCATACGTTGGTAATATAGTGCCTACGGGCCTTGCTCATTTCTACATGAGCCAAAAGACAGTGGTAGCGATGACTCCCTGTCCGAAAAAGGTAATAAACTATGTTCAAACCTTAAAAGCCTTGATTCTCTGAAATCATAGCTTATAATTTAAAAATGTCCTTGTGACTAGGCCTTATGTGCTAATATATATTCTTATTGTTTATAATTAGGATAAATTATAATCGAAATCCTAATTAAATACGATTAATAAATTAACCAAATATGGTCTCTGTTTACCATGGTTAATGAATTACCCTAAGAGGCAATTCCATAATAAACTCCCAAATAAACTATTGTCCTTGTTTTTTGTAACAGTTCAATTAAAATGGCTAACTCAGACGAAATTAATAGCCATCCAGTGGAGAATATTAATAACGCCCGAGTTAATTTAACGGGTGCTGAATTGAAAGCGTTGGTAGACGACGTAGTTACAAAGGCATTGGAGCGGCAGTACGAAGAGTATAGTGGGACTCGGAGTAGGACCCTATCTACACCGCATTCGAAGCCTCCTTCCAAGAAGGAAGAACTGAAGAAAGATGATGATAGACTTTCCTCAAAACACCACAGTGCTCCATCTCAGCAGGTCGTACTAAATCAAGAACCCCGTAGTAAGGGTTGCTCCTATAAATACTTCGTTTCGTGCAAGCCCAGAGATTTCACTGGGGAAAAGGGAGCCATTGACTGCATGACGTGGTTAGACGAGATGGACACAGTTGTGGATATCAGCGGATGCGCTGAGAGGGATATAGTCAAGTTTTGTCGCAATCTTTTAAAGGCGAGGCTCTAGCCTGGTGGAGATCACTGATTCAAGCCACCGGGAAAATCCCATTGTACAACATGTCATGGGATCAATTTGTTGCCCTCATCAGGGAAAATTACTGCCCCCAGCATGAGGTTGAGAAGATAGAGTCTGATTTTCTATCATTGGTGATGACAAACCTTGACTGTCAAGCTTACCTCACGAGCTTCAACACAATGTCCCAGTTGGTTCCATATCTGGGGACCCCGGAACCAAAAAGAATAGCTCGTTTTATCCGTGGTTTAGCCCCGGAAATTAAGGCAAGCGTGAAGGCCTCCCGGCCAGCTACTTTCAGATCTGTAGCTGACATCTCTTTGTCCCTCACTCTGGATGCGGTCAGACAAAGATCGCTGAGGAACAAAGATGCTGAGAAGAGAAAACGTGAAGATGATAATTCACGGAGGTCGAACAAGAAGCACCGTGGAAACGGTGACAACAAGAGGGGGTATGAGTCAAGGAAAGACGGGCATCAGTCTGGTGAGAAGCCCAAATGCAAGATTTGCAAGAAGCAGCACTTTGGAAAGTGCAGACTCGAATCGAACTCGCAAAGAACTTTTGCTTGCGGGATATGCAAGTCCAAGGATCACAAGACCTTGGATTGCAAAAAGCTGAAAGATGCAACTTGCTACAGCTGTAATGAAAAGGGGCACATTAAAACCAGCTGACCTAAATACGCCAAGAAGCCTGAAGAGGCCAAGAAGACAAATGCTAGAATCTTCAGAATGGACGCAAAGGAAGTAGTTCTAGACGACAATGTGATTACAGGTACTTTCCTTGTAAATGATGTCTATGCAAGAGTACTTTTTGATTCAGGCACTGATAAGTCTTTCGTAGATCATAAGTTTTGCAAATTGTTGAATTTACCTGTCAAAACCTTGAGTATAAATTATGAGGTAGAGTTAGCAGATGGCACCATAGAAACCGTCTCAACTGTGTTAGATGGATGTGTTATATCCATTAAGAACCACTATTTTCCTCTGTCTCTACTTCCCTTTAAGTTGGCTGGTTTTGACATAGTTTTGGGTATGGACTGGTTATCTCATAACCAGGCCCAAATCGTCTGCAACAGAAAGCAAGTGGTGATTAAGACTCCGTCTGGTGAATCACTTACCATTCGGGGAGATACCCAGTATGGGCTGCCTGAGCAAGTGACTATGCTCAAGGCTTCAAAGTGTTTAAAGAAGGGTTGTGTCATTTACATGGCACAAGTGATTATTGATGAGCCTAAACCGAAGATAGAAGACATCCCCGTCATTTCTGAATACCCAGAAGTTTTCCCTGAAGATCTACCTGGCTTACCACCATATAGGCAAGTGGAATTCAGAATTGATATCATCCCTGGAGCAGCACCAGTTGCTAGAGCACCTTACAGATTAGCACCCACAGAGATGAAGGAATTGAGAACACAACTGGATGAATTGCTAGCTAAAGGTTTCATAAAACCTAGTTCGTCCCCTTGGGGAGCACCAGTCCTGTTCGTCAAGAAGAAGGATGGATCGATGCGTATATGCATCGATTATCGTGAGCTTAATAAGGTCACGATAAAGAATAGGTATCCTTTGCCCAGGATCGACGATTTGTTCGATCAATTGCAAGGAGCGAGTTATTTCTCGAAGATTGACTTGAGGTCAGGCTACCATCAACTGAAGGTTAGAGATGAAGACGTGCATAAAACTGCATTTAGGACTCGTTATGGTCATTACGAGTTCCTAGTGATGCCTTTTGGGCTCACTAATGCACCTGCCGCGTTCATGGATCTCATGAATCGCGTATGCAAGCCTTACTTAGATAAATTCGTCATCGTTTTCATCGACGACATTCTTATCTATTCGAAGAACCAAGTTGACGATGAGAAACACCTTCGCTGTATTCTCAAACTCCTACATCGTGAGAAACTCTATGCCAAATTCTCTAAGTGTGAATTCTGGCTTCGAGAGGTCCAATTCCTTGGACATGTGGTTAGTGAGCGTGGTATCCAAGTGGATCCCGCTAAGGTTGAAGCAATTATGAACTGGAAAGAGCCAAAGACGCCTACAGAAATTCGTAGCTTCCTGGGATTGGCAGGATATTACAGGCGTTTCATTGAAAAATTTTCAAGGATTGCTGCACCCCTAACTTCCTTGACTAAGAAGAAAGTAAAGTTCGTTTGGGGCCCTAAGCAGCAAGAGTCCTTTGATATTCTGAAGCAAAAGTTGAGCAACGCTCCTGTACTGACATTGCCTGAAGGCACCGAAGAATTTATGGTTTACTGCGATGCATCGTACACTGGCATGGGGTGTGTGCTTATGCAGAAAGGCAAGGTTATTGCCTATGCATCACGACAGTTAAAAGTGCACGAAAAGAATTACACCACCCATGACTTGGAGTTGGGTGCCGTTGTATTTGCACTAAAACTGTGGAGGCATTATTTATATGGGATCAAGTGTGTGATCTATTCTGATCACAAGAGCCTCCAGCACCTGTTTAATCAGAAGGATTTAAACATGAGGCAGCGCCGTTGGATGGAGACTTTAAATGATTATGATTGCGAAATCAGATACCATCCCGGCAAGGCGAATGTAGTCGCTGATGCCTTGAGTCGAAAGGAAAGGGTGAAACCCATCCGAATCAATGCCAAGCGCATGGAGATAAAGAACAGTTTGATTGAAAGGTTGTTAGCTGCACAGAAGGAAGCTGTGTTGGAAGCTAACTATCCTAATGAAAAGCTAGGAGTAACTGAGGAGCAGTTATCTCTTGGCAAAGACGGAATTCTAAGATTGAATGGACGAATATGGGTTCCAATTTATGGAGGACTTCGAGATGTTATCCTCCAGGAAGCCCATAGTTCCAAATACTCCGTTCATCCTGGAGCTGATAAAATGTACCAGGATCTAAGGGCAAACTATTGGTGGATAGGCTTGAAAAAGTCTGTAGCCACCTATGTAGCCAAGTGCTTGACTTTTGCGCAAGTCAAAGCAGAACATCAAAAGCCATCAGGCTTGCTACAACAGCCTGAACTTCCTACGTGGAAGTGGGAAATGGTAACCATGGATTTTATCACCAAGTTACCTAAGACAAGGAAAGGAAATGATACAATATGGGTTATAGTTGATAGACTGACTAAGTCAGCACATTTCTTACCCATCAAGGAGACTTATAGCTCTGACATGTTAGCCCAGTTATACGTGGATAAGATTGTAGCCTTACATGGCATACCTGTGTCTATTATCTCTGACAGAGATACTAGATACACGTCACATTTTTGGAAAAGTTTCCAGCAATCTTTGGGCACGCGTTTGAATTTCAGTACGGCTTACCACCCTCAGACTGACGGTCAAAGTGAGCGTACTATTCAAACTTTGGAAGACATGCTACGTGCGTGTGTGATCGATTTGGGTGGTAGCTGGGATAACCACCTACCACTAATTGAATTCTCCTACAACAATAGCTACCACACCAGCATCAAGGCTGCGCCGTTCGAGGCCTTATATGGTAGAAAGTGTAGAGCGCCCGTTTGTTGGGCGGAAGTTGGAGACGTCCAATTATCAGGACCAGAGATAGTCTTCGAAACGACGGACAAGATTGTCCAGATTCGTGACCGTCTCAAAGCTGCCCGAGATAGGCAGAAGAGCTACGCAGATCCAAAGCGTAAATCTTTTCACTTCGAAGTAGGTGACAAAGTATTGCTTAAAGTGTCGCCCTGGAAGGGGGTGATTCGATTTGGTAAGAAAGGCAAGCTAAGCCCGAGATACATAGGACCTTTCGAGGTTATCGAACGTGTCGGGTCAGTTGCCTATAAGCTAAACTTACCTGAAGAGCTCAGTGGTATTCATAATGTATTCCACATCTGCAATCTGAAGAAGTGTTTCGCTGATGAATCACTGGTTATACCACATACAGAGGTGCATATAGATGAGAGCTTGAAATTTGTGAAAAAACCATTGTCGATTGAAGATCGACAGGTTAAGAAGCTTCGAAAGAAGCATTTGCCTATTGTAAAGGTCAAATGGGATGCCCGTAGAGGACCCGAATATACGTGGGAAGTTGAATCCACGATGACAGAAAAGTACCCTTATTTATTTCAGTAAATCTCGGGGTCGAGATTTCTTTTAAGGGGGTGAGGATGTAACACCTCGAAAATTCATGTTCAATGAAAGAACGACACGTGTCATATAAGACAAAAGTGATATAAACCCGGGTATGATTAAAGATGTATGGCAGGATTTAAAAGTGTCGTCATGTTAATTTTTACCCCTGAACGACCTCGTTTATAAATCCCAAGACCCAATCATATATTTTAAACATCCAATATACCTTCAATCCGGTAATCGCTGACAATAATTGAATTCAAAGTGCAAAATAGGATCCTATGGAAATTCTATGGTAAACCTCCGTTTATGGCACTTTTATAAGAATCCAAGCAAACATATCAAAGTGGTAGGGTATGTAACTGTTCAAGGCACATTTTAGAGGCCCCTTACTGTAAAATAATGTCCCAAATTCGAAATAAGTGGTTGCCCTTTCGAAATCCTGAAAGAACAAGCAGTTTTGGTTCCTGATAAAGGCTTGCGCACCGCAAGCACATGCCTTACGGTGCGCAAGGTGTTGCCAGCGACAGAAAACACTCCTGTTTGCTGTTTAAACGCAATACTTGACCTTTAAACGATTTTCCTCATCTTGCTTGACCTCTAAACAACCCCTAAACATCTAGGGACACTTGTGGATGAGTTATGGTCAGTAGTAGACTTATTTGTCAACAATCTATGGTGAAAAATTCACTATAAAAGGCCATGAAGTTGCTACCATTTGATCATTCACTTCTTGTGCAATTCTGGAGCTTTTGGGAGCTTAAGAGCAGACACAAGACCTTCATAATCAAGCATAGGACTTCAGTAAGTTTGCTTATCCTTCCTTAGTTAAGTTTTTACTTAGTTTAAGCTTAAAAGTCAAACCGTCGTAATTAACAGTTGACTTAACGATTAATCATTGTTGGTCCAGTGATTAGTCGAATTGAAAGTAGTTATAAGTTGGTAATTATGTGGGTAATAAACCCTTAAAAGGGTTCCCCCTGATTCCCACTCTAACTAGGTCAAATGTCGGGTCAAACTTGTTAATAAAAAGTCAACAGGATACTTAGTTTCTAAATTATGCATAATTAGCAATGTAGAACACATACAACCTGTTTGATCATTAATATAACTTGGTAATTAGTGTAAGAACACGTCTAAACATGTTCAACCCGACAATTTACTGTTTAGACCCGGTTCGGAACCGAAAGTCGCAAAGCTTTGACTTTTGCTTTGACTTCAGTTCTGACCCGTTTTGGTATGATTTAGAAATACCTTAGAGCTCTATTTGGACCAGGTTACATGCTAGTATAACCCTCTGTGATTATACACCATGGTTCATTGGTTAACCAATTAACACGCATGATTCCGTTAATTGCTCATATGTTGACCATTATGCCCTTTTCACCTTAAAACGTGATTCTTGAAAATGTAAAAGGGTAGAAACCTTAGTTACTGATATATAAACTTGTATGCAAAGTTTGACATCAGTTTCAGGTGTAGATTGAGAGTTATGCTCATTAGCGTAATTAAGAAGCTTTATGTTAATTAAACGGCGTAATTAGCGCATAGCCTAGTTAAGCCTACTTTTTGATATCAAACTTATTACCCACTGATGTAATATATTATTTTGGGATTTTTGAAGATTTTTAATTAATTTTAGGCTGAGCATAACTTATAGTCGTACGCTTAATCCGGTAATTGTCGGTTTTGCCCTTACGGGCTATAAAATAAGTTTTACATATCTAATTGACTCCAAACATTTTGCTACTGATTACATATGATAAATAAATTATGTTAAACCTCCTGGAATAATAAAAATATCAAATTTCTATATAGAACCCGGAAACGGCTTCTAATCGCCTAATTAAGCGTTTTTAACGCATAGTATGTACTAGAACTATTTTAAACATACAAAGGGTGATACCTACTGATATTTGAGGTAAATTATAATATTTTAACAGTAAGCAAAAGTTGTTTAACTCAGAATTCAGTTTTGAGCTTTTCGGCTTATGTGAAATTACCAAAATGCCCCTACGGTGCATAGTTTGGTTATAATTGATAAATTTCACATATATACAATACCCTACTGATATAACTTAGCAAATTAATTATCTTTGCTGATTACATCAGACCTGTAACTCAGGATATTACTTAAACTCTTTTATCACCTTATAAATGACCAAACTACCCCTACGGGGCATAGTTTGTGTTTAAATTCATTTCGGGCATAATAAATGATATCTTACTGATGTCACAACATATTTGGAGCATATTAACTTAGGAAACCTGTAAATGGCTCTCATTATTACCCGTTACACTTATTACGCGTTCGGTTCGGTTTATGTAACTAGTTTACATAAATTAGCCGAAACGGGTCAAACCTTATCGGTTTTATCTCAAAATCCAGAATGTGTATAATATACCCATATTAAACAAGTCTTCAAACTTGTTGGGTCCAAAACACATTCTATCCGGTCATCGCTTAATCGTGCGTACGAACCGTATCTTTGAAACTAACCGGTCTAAGCTTAAGCTTAATTAAAGACCCGTTAGGATTCTAATAGGTTATTATAAACCTTCGTTCCAGATTAGGAGTACCAGTAAAAGCTACTTGCGTTTGCTTATTGTGATTTATACTTTGCTCAGGTAAATACTTTTAACTTATTTTCCCCATACGGGCTTGGGTTACGGTATATAAAATACCGCTTGGTCGGGCATCAAATCTTCCATCGTTTGGTGGTTAATTGAATAATTTGATCGGCCCGTTTAAATAGTCTCATTTACTTAAAGCCTTTGGGGGGTTAATGACCATGTCCCGGATATCCCTGGCATCATTTTACGAAATGGCCACGACTTAAGCGCGGGGTGTGGGCGTACACCCGTCAGTGCACAAAAGAATAATGTGGTGTGTCTATTGATCTTTAACCCGGATACGATCCGGGCTACTAAACGCATAAGGAACATGTAATTCATTCACAAGATTATATATTTAAATAATTCTCCCAAGTTATAAAATGTTTATGCCATGTGCATCCAAATCAATTTTTAATCATTTTTAAAATGAGTCAGTTGATTGTATTTACCAGTGTAAACTGAGGTATTTTCCCAAAAAGATTAAATGCAGGTACTAAGCGTAATTGGCTGGGATTTCTCCTTAGCATCAATAGAAGTCTCGCAAGCTTAAGATGCCTAAAGTCTGTTGAACTAATGTTTCCATTTTTTTTCGATCCGTCTGTGGATAAACAATCGACTGTTGTGATACACGTTATTACAATATTATATTCGGTTGAATTTATATCTTTTATTTTTTTCCGCTGTGCTTATTAAATATTGTGTTGTTTGACTATTATGTTGCCAACCACGTCACGATACTCCCCACCGGGCCCACCGGTGACTCGTGGAAATCGGGGTGTGACACTCTTGGATCGAAAACCTGTGGAGGAGCTGATTGGGGAAAGGGAAACGAGCTTGTATTGGACATAAACGCTGTTTGTAGCTTTGGTTGCTGAACGGAACTGGAACTGGCTGCATGATTAAAACCTGCGAGGTACATATCTGTGTTTTGAGGAACTGGAATCCGTTTTGCTTTCCGGATTTCTTCATCATTCTTGTGCTCCAACTTCTGAACGAATTCATAGATACTGACAGTATCTAAGTACCCGTATGCTTTAACAATTCAATGAATGAACTCCACTTCGGGGGTAAAGCATCAGCAAACCTTGCAACCATTTCCTGTTGAGTAGCAAGAACACCATAAGAATACATTTCACTAATTAAATGATAAAAACGAGTTGTCATATCATTTAGTGTTTCATTATCCATGAATTGAAATGATTCAAATTCCTTCTTCAACAAATCATGTCGCGTCTTTCTTGTAGCCACCTTCCCTTCTCCTCTTGCTACCAAGGCATCCCATAAGTCTTTAGTGCTTATACAATAACCGAATTGATGATAGATGTCTTTGTGGAGTGCTTGTGTGAGAATAGAAAATGCCTTCTTCTCAAGATCATATGCCTTCTTGTCGGCTTCTTGCATATTCATAAAGGTTGTCGCATTTGATCCTGCTTCTTCAAGAGCTGTGTTGTATGGCGAAATAAAGCACGTCCATAACTCGGTGTTTTGCCCTAGAACATATGTGTGGAAACAATTTTTCCAAAACGGATATTCGTTCATATGATTCAGCTTTGGTGGGCGGTTGTTGCTACCCGTTTCACTCTCACTTATCAAAAGATTCTAAATACTTTGATTCTGATTCGTCACCAATGCCCATTGATTCTCACTAATAGATCGTGGTGGCATAACATTCCTCATCCAAGCGGTTGCGGAGGTCTGATCTTCACCTGGTCTTGGGTCCGTACTCCAATCCCATGGACTAGTACAACTCATGATTGATGTATTAAAGAGAGTACCTGATCACACACTTAAAAACACACTGTTAAATCACTTTTGCAAAGCTTCTGTTAAGAATTCACAAGTTTCTCGACGAAACTCTTCCCACGAAACTCAATAGATTTCGTCTAAGTGTCTTTGACGAAACTCTAGGGGTTTCGTTGAAGTATCTTTGACGAAACATAGGGGGTTTCGTCGAAGCTCCTTTTGGCGAAACTCTATTGGGTTTCGTCGAAGTTCCTTTGGGCGAAACTCTATGGGGTTTCATCGCTTGGGACTTTCGTCGATATAAGATAACAGAGAGTTGGTGAAAGTTGGTAAGATTTTCAAAAGTAAATCTTATCTTTTGACTAACACAGAACACCCGTTTTCAACTCACAACATGCCTAACTTACCAAACCAAGCATGGTCTCAATATTTTAATCCAATTTTCAGTTTATCTTTTAATTTTAAAATATAAGAACACTTTGAATGTCACTTGAAGATATGAAGAACAACCGATGAATATATGAACTTTCCGGCTAGACTTTTCACCGGAGAATTATCCGAACAACAAATTTGCTTAAAACTTTCACTAAAAACCTGGTTTTACCACGTGAACAAGCAAACTAACAAGGTTTTTAATAAAACTTTTTAGCAAACAAACAGATCCAAACATATTTTAAGAAACTTTTTCAGAAAAGTATGAACTCCAAGGATGACAGTTTTCAGAAAATCACAAACAAATACTTGATAAAATCCCAACTATGTTTGGTTTTAAACAAGGATAAGAGCTAAAGCTCTGATACCACTTGTAGGTCCCGAATCTCGGAGGATCGATTAATGAAACCAAATCCTTGTTTATCACAAACACGGTCACGAGTGCGGAATCCCCGTGACTATGCCAAACCCAACACAGAAAGAAACAACACAAGGTAACCAATGAAACACAGTCAATTGATTAAAGTGGATGAGAACAAGATCAAACAAATACACACAATGTTTGACACTAAACTTTCAGACAGGGTATGCTCTCATGGTTTCTGTGTGAAACCATGAAGTGTTTATATAGGCAGTCCAGGCCCACAAGTGACAAAACATGGATTGGGCCCGACGAAACATCACTTGGGCCTGACGAAACATCCTAGATGACGAAACTCTAGGAGTTTCGTCACCCATCACGACGAAACATGGGAGTTACAACCAAAGGGAGTTTCGTCATCATGGTCTCGACGAAACATGGGAGTTTCGTCGAAGGCTGCAATTGTTGTGTGTGCTGCAAACTGTTAGACAGTTTGCAGCAAACAATAAACACATAAACAACATAATACCCATAACATGCAACATGCATTGTTCATTAACTTTACATAACAAACTGAGACAAACTTGTCGGACACAAGTAGGATAGGAGGATATCCGACTTGGTCGACGGCGAATTACAGACTCGATAACGCAAAAAGACCGTACAAAATACATCGTAAATAAAGACAAGTTACAGACACAAAAAGTGCACCAACAATTTTGTGTGTACATTAATTTATATATTTTCTGTTAAAATAATAGCTTAGTGCCTGATAACAAGTAACAACCTTTTTGTTTGAAAAGGGAAATGAATATATTCGCATACTAGCAACCAAAAAATAGAAAATATTACTACCATCACCAACTAATAAATTGGGATGAAGAAGGGCTTCAAAACCATTCTACTCGATCAATCTTCTAAAAATTTTCATCTACCATAGATCTATTTAAAGGAAAATATTATGGCACCACCGCACATTGATGCTTCTAGTTTTTTTAAAGACTACAAACGACGATGATATCAAATAACGATAACATCATATGATAGAAGCCATTTGATGTCGTTTGAGCCACGACATCAAATGATTTACAGTGATAAATTCATAGAATCCAAGTTTTTATGAATTCGTTTATGCTACCAAGTTTAATATTTTCAAAGGCCAAATTTTGTAGTTGACTTGATAAAAACATGTAATTTTAACTTTTTAGCAAGCGGTCATTGCATAGGAGACATCTTGTAGAGCTTAGGATAATTAGTTAGCGGTCATTGCATAGGAGGCATCTTGTAGAGCTTAGGATAATGTGTCGTTTATCTGGATTCGTTAAGGTAGGTACTTGGTAGTCTTTTATTAATAACGTAGACACCAAGGTTTACATTAAGGCCAGATGGTGTGGTTCCCCCCCCCCCCCGGCCACCTCATAAAGTTTAGCGCCCTTTGACGCCTTAAACCACCCCGCCTCGGTTAAAAGGGGGCGCTATCCTTGGCTTCCGCCAAAGAAATGGCGCGCGCGAGAGGAAGATATCAAGGGGCCCCACCTTCATCAACCAATCAGATTTTTTTATTTATCTTTTTTTTAATATAATTAAAAGGGGCCTTATAAGGGACGTTATTCCACACCGTGTAAGTTAGCGATAAAACCCCCTGCTTATGTGTCGCCTACGTAGCGCTTACGTGGTGCTTACATTGCGTAATAAAGCCCCTAGGGCTTTAAACCATAATATATAACAGTGTAAAACTTGTTCTGTTTTACTTACTTAGCATTGACTATTTTTTGGTCAAATTTTACTATGACCAGAATTTTGTCTGCTTTATTTCACATGCAAATTTATAATAATCTATATCTCTAATAAAGCAAACCATTGGGGGACACATGTCACCCTATGGTTGATGCCAAATAAGCAGCCACATAAGCATACATGTGGCATATCTCAAATGAGAGGACATATGGCATAGCTGTGGTGTGAGTATTGGAAAGGCTTATTATTTACGCTTCAATTACTCTCTCTCTCTCAATTTTTCAATCATCGTTCCTTTTCTTATTCAAAACCCTAATCTCTCTCTCTCTCTCTATGGCGAACACGGTAATTCGATCAACCTTCTTCGGAGCTTAGGGTTTTCAAATCTTCCTCTCAAAGATGACTCACACATCATCGTGAAGCAATTCTAAGCCGATCCATCTTCCTGAACGTCCTTAGGGTTTACAACTCTTTCTCTCCAAGGTGATTTTATCTTACATCGATCTGTTTCACCGATTTGATTTGATGTTTATCTTAGAATTATCTTTCTCTCCATCTTTTTTTTGTTGAGAATATGGATTCTTAAGCCAGATTTTCGATTACAATACAATGGATTTTGGGGATCAGTGATACCAGTAGGTCAATCAAGATTGGTTCCGCTTCGAACCCGACGACGGAGATGATCAGAGGTTTTCCGGTAATGGATTTGGTAATGATTTTCTAAATTTTATCTTTCTGGTCATGTATTTAAACTCAGGTTGATGTTGATTTTGTTTGTTAGTCATCTCTTTTATTTATTTTATTGTTGGGTTCATCATATGATTTCGAAATGATTAAGTGGGTTCATCATATGATTTCATCATAAGGTATAAGGTTTTGTACTATTTAATGCAGTTTTGCCACCTTCTAAGTGTTTGTTCATCCTTTACATTATGTCTTTGTGTTTAATTGACTGTTGCACACAATATGCTTGATAAAATGCTCAATGTTAAAAGGACCATCAGATATCACAAAAGTAAAGTTGTTCAAAAAAATTAAGATTAGTTACTGATACCTCACAATTATATTGGCTATATGACAACATGAGTGTTAGGTTATGCTTAAATAAAAAGTTTAAAAATTCTGAATGGTAACCATTTGGAGAAGATGAAGAAGTTGTGTTAATACAAGGACTCATTTTTTTTATAACTGACTTTGAGTTTGCAACAGTATATCAAAGATGGAGAAGATGATGGTCGTGCTTCACGAGTTGGTGGCAGTGTAAGATATGCTATAGCCAAACATAATGGTTTTTTTGTTGTTGTCGATGGTGTGATGAAGCTGAAGACATGCGACACAGGTAGAATTTTAATTTGTTTGTTATACTGTATATGGTCCTTAAGTTAGGTATTTGATTTGGGAAATAAGGGTTTGTGTTTCGACTATAATGATCTAAAAATTCAAGGTATCTTTGAGAAATATATAATTGTGCTTAGGGTTTTACTTTCTATTGAACATAATAGATTAGGTGAAGCTTCTCAAGTACGCCGTGCAGCAAGTGCCTACTCACATCGTCAAAGAACTGATCATGCACGAGGTTTGTTAAATTCGTATTCAGCCTTTTGCTTCGGTTAGTATTTTTGTTAATCTGAGTTGATTGTTATACTGTGTTTGAAAATTGAAGTAATTGATTTTTGTTGAGTTTTAGTGCGATATCACCTATGAACTCGAGCGGACAAAAAAATGCTGAAAATACAAAGCATCGTATTAAATTCTATCTTGCACATGTTTTAGTTGCTTTAGTTTAATCTTAATATTAAATCTATGTTAGTTTTTAAGTATCAAGAACATTAGCACAAATGATACTTTGTAACAAGCTTTTACTCTTTACAAACATGCTTAACACTTCCAATTTGGCGTTAAAGACACCTATTTGTAGGTGTTGAATGGTTCATTGGAGTTGAAGATGCTAAACCATAGAACTCAATCTGAGGTATATCACATATTTTCGGGGATCATATAAACGAGCCATTTATGTAAGTTTTATTAACTTGGTCCTTAAAAATAAGAACATTTGTATTTTTATTTAATTTTTTTTATATTTTGTGTTAATTTATTGATAAAGGTGAAGTGGAGTCTCAGTTGTGCTTCTACATCACAAGTTAGCCAGCTGAATATATTTTATGCTGGCAATTTCATATTGGTATTAAATTGTAGCTGTGGTCTTACTCGGATTTGTTTTCGTCTTAAATTTATGCTTTGCTTTGTTTCTCGCCTTCCTAATCGTGAGCATTTTTTAGGAACCATTCCACATATGAAGGAAGGCAAAATAAGAGAAGGAATGATCATTCCATTTGAACCACGTTTAATCACCTTTGATGATTTCAAATACTATGTAGATATGTCACAGATATGTAATGTTATTGTTATTTAAAATGGTAGATTGGCAAGAAAATAATTAGATTTTTACTTATAGGAAGCATTATGTGCAACAATTTTAAATTGAAACGGGTAACTATTTTAGAATAGATTGAAACAGTCCATAACAGGTTGGCTCTTTGATCCACAGACAATTTTAGTTTGCATGATGGAAGCCCGGTTTTTAAATCCTTGCTGGAAACACCCCTAAACTCGGTCTCATAAATCATTGATACTTTAAAATATGAGTGTTTGATGTTTTAAATTATTTTGCCATAGTCCATATAGTTGATCTATATATTCGTGCAAAATACAGTTCTTCATGGGTACCCAAATATTAAAGTATATGGGCTTACTTGTGGAAAAGAAATCACCACTTTTCAAATAATTCACGTATATTTTCAAAGATAATGTTATTATTAAATTGATGGAGGAAGGTTAACGTATATTACGACTTAACGTACATCACGTACGACAGGTAATTACGCACGTTCATTTTAAAATCACGCACGTTATAACTCAAAATTCCAAAATCACGCATGTTGAAACACAATAATCACGCATAGAAAACATTAATCACGCATGTTATAGAACAAATCACGCATGTTGTTGTACGTGAAGTACGTTAAGCCGTAATGTATGATATACTTTTTCAAATTGATGAGTATATATATGTGAAATATTTTATGGATGTTAAAAGTTATAATGCACTAAAGCTTTAATTCTTATAGTTTTTATTTTTTAGGACGAGGACTCCGAAGAGCTTGAAAACATCATCATCAAAATAGATGGCGAGAATGTAGTTGCGCATACAATGAGGTCGACGTGAGTAATTTATTGGCATGTGGTTTTCGTATCATTGATACATCTCAACTGTGCACACAACAAAGATTACTTGGCATGTAGCTTTTAAGGAAAGTATTTGAACCAACTAGCAAAGTGGGCGGGCCGGGCTGGTTCGGGTCACTGATTAAAGCTACTTTGGGTCAGAATGGGTTCGGGCCAATATGGGTTAGGATTAAAAGTTTAGTTCGGGTTAAGACTGGTTCAGATCAAAATGAGTTCGGTTCATTTAAAAATTTAATAATTAAGTTCGGTTCAATATGGTTTTGGAGCAAAATTAGTTAGGTCAAACAGGTAGTTTAAAAGAAAACTTTGATTTTTTTAAACCTCCTGAAAAAAGTTAAGACCGGAAAATAGGCGGGTTGGGTAATGGCAAAACGAGTAGTTTTTAGATACAGGTTGAAAAAGGTTAGTCAAGTCAGTTGACTCGCCAACATTTTTTTTTAATTTGGTACCAAAATAAGTAGTTAATATGTTAAATACGAATACACTTTTTTTTAATTTGGTACTTTAATAAGTAGTTAATATGTTAAATATGAATACACTAAGTGCTATAAAAACTTTACTCCATTTTTAGTTTCTCTCAACTTTTTGTAGGTCCATGGAGATGTTCACATCCATGTTTCAAATGTGGGGTCTGCCAAAGTTGTCGGAACCTATGGAGAAGAGTGGTAGTGGTGATAGATTATTACTTTTGTAGTGGTGATTTTGTAAACTTTATGTCCATATCCTGCATGTTCTTAAAACGTGTGGATGTTATTTTTTTTTACCTAATTTACTTATGTTTTATTTTGCGGATTGTTAATAATATGGTTTTGGTTGAACCGCGTATTACGCGGGCTTTAACATAGTATAATACATATCATTACCACTATACAAATCATAATGCATATATTACAACAACCACTGCATCAATATGTTGCAAATTATATTTATATAATATATAATATTTTGGCTAAATTAATTAGATTATTATAAATAATAATAATTTACAAATAAAACAACACAAATTTGAATGGATCAAACTAATTGAACATGGTAAGATAATGAAACCATTATTTGATTAGGGCACAATCACTTAAGCACAATTTACAACCATACATGCATACAAAACAGATTGAATTTGGTAAGGTAATGAAACCATTATTTGATTAAGGTACAACCACTTAAGCATAATTTACAACCAAACATGCATACAAATTATTTGATTAAGGTACAAACATTTAAGTATAATTTACAACCAAAGATGCATACACATGTTATAAATTAATAGTATATAAATAAGTTTTGCAACTCGTATTGTATATATTCAAATCATTAACCTACTTTTAGTTAGCAATTTAGAAGTGTTTATGCTTTTGAAAACAATTTCGATGATTTTCAATCCGTTCAAATCTTTTCCTACTAAATCACATTTTCTAGCATAACGTGTTTGACCCATTGGCGATAAAACAAAACGCAAATAAACCGTTTTATAGGTAAATAGATTACCCGATGTATGAAGATATGTGCATGATGCAAGATACTCATATTTTCTACTAAATCACATTTTCTAGCATAATGTGTTTGACCCATTGGCGATAAAACAAAACGCAAATAAACCGTTTTAAAAAAGATAGAGTAACCAAACGTGGAGCGACGAGTGTCAATGGACCTGGCCCAATCCGCATCAGAGTAGCCAATAATGTTTGTGTGTTGCGGGCGAGTGAACGTAAGACAAAATGCAATTGTTCCTTTTACATACCCAAGGATGCGATTGACACTTGTAAAGTGCTCAATAGTGGGTTTTTGCAAGAACTGGCTTACCTGATTTACTGCATACGAGAGATCTGGTAGGGTGATGGTTAGGTACTGTAAAGCACTAACAAGGAAGCGTTACGCAGTCGGGTCCTTGTAGGGAATCCCATCTTTGATAAAAGTTGTATTGGGAGATAACAGAGTATGAGTGGGCTTGCAATCAAGAAGTTTCTTACGCTCAAGAATGTCATGAGCATATTTAGTTTGACCTAAGAACTGTCACACCCGCTAAAATCAGAGTTGGCGTGATCTGACTGGTATCTTCATTGCATAGCGGAAGCATATAATGCTAAGACTTCTAGGAAATGAACGCCCACTAAGTACTCGAATTCCCATGATTCTCCTATTCCAACCGTGCCATAATTTTGAAAATGTAACCTGAGAAAGAAACATGCGAAAAATCAACATAAAGTTGGCGAGTTCATAGTTTGTTTGAAAAAGATTTGAAATAAATCTTTTTGATAACCGGTTTAAATAATGTTGAGAAACGTAATAAAAATCATTTTTCCTCGGCATGTCATATGAAAACTTTGTATTTGTAAAACTTGTTTAACCGTCAATGTCCGCGTACGACAAAGACAACATGCCCGCATGAGACTATAAGTTGTATGTAGGACAATCCAGTCCCATGTAAGTTGAAAAACGTCAAGGTTGGTATATGTATCCTCATGATTTGAAGATTATTTATATTTTGTGTTATTAAACTTGTTGACTATTTATACTTTCTATGATCTATGTTTTGAAGTTTTAACTTTGTGGTTGTGTGTACGACTATGTTATAGATATGTTTGTTTTATTTTGCTATATATTTTATTTATATATTGCTGAGTAAATTGCCAAAATCGTCCCTGAGGTTTGGGCATGTTGCCATTTTCATCCAAATGTCTGACTTTTTTTTTTTTTTTTGCCAAAATCGTCCATGAGATTTGGGATTTTTTTGTCATTTTCATCCAAATGTTTGATAGAAAAAATAAAACAAATTAGATCTTTGGATGAAAATGGCAAAAAATTCTAAAAGTGAAGGACTATATTGTACAAAAAAAATGTTTTGGATGAAAATGACAAACGTGCCCAAACCTCAGAGACGATTTTGGTAATTTACTCTATATTGTTAAGTTTAAATCCGTTGCTGATTTGATGTTCGGAAGTTAGAACACAAACATAAATATAAATTATAAAAAAAATAGTTAGGTACAATTTGGTTAAATTTGGTTTCTAACCGAAGCCAAACCGAATTGAATTTGGTTTGGTTTGGTTCGGTTTGCATATTCCTAATTTGGTTTGGTTGCAGTGGCGGAGCCAGAAATTTTTTCTTATGGTGTCATTTTTTATGGATACCCCAGTTTATAGTAACCCGGAGTCGAATTTTTTTGGATCGGTTCGGATCTATTCGGGTCAAATCACATGATAAAAGCAAATATCACAGTAAAAGTAAAATGTCATTGAATTAAAACACATAATAAAATTACAAAGTCATTTGAAATATATAATAAAATGCATTTAATAGTTGCTCTGTACTCATTTTCATGTTTTGAAACGATTCATAATGTTTTCAATGGCAACTTGAAAAAAAAAAGAACCTCTTTTTCATTAAAACAAGTGCATACATCATTCAAGTGATCATCAAACATCCTGTTAGGTTAAACAATTGAAACAAAACTAATTAGACATGCGGCTATAATGCTTATTGGATTAGAAAAATAAAAATTAAGCATGGACCTTTAATGATTTAAAGTATACTAATTAACTTCAAGTAACTAGGCTTAATTTTAAAATATAAATTTGTTTATTATATAATTGTTTTAGAAGAAAACAAAACAATCGTGTCGCTCGAATTTTCCCTATTATACATTGTATTTGCTACACAAAATTCAATGGTGTCGGACGACACCGTTGTTCAAAGTGTGGCTCCGCCACTGTTTGGTTGGGTTGCCATGTTGGTATTGCCCAACCAATAACAAAGTTGCTCTCTCTTACCACTCTCACAACCCATTAAAAACACATTTCCTCACTCTCCTCTCTTCTCTTCTCTCTCTTCCTTCCCCCTCTCACAAACTCATTTTTTTCTCATATTTCATCACAAACTAATTAAGATCTTCTCTCCTCCACCTCATCACTCTCTCTCTCATACATAGCTTCTAAAATGAGAAAATATCCCTTGTTGTGGATGCTGGGGTATAAAATTTTGAAAACCGAATAAACTGAACCAAATAAACCGTCATAAAACGAACCGATAAATACCCCAGTTATGAAATGAAGTTCTCCTATAAGATCATCCCTCCCGTACACATTACTTCCCCTTGAAGGAGGGTTACCGTTGTCCACAACAACAATGGCACCTAAAGTCTGGAAGAAGATCAAGCCTATTGTTCTTCCAGATCATCCCCAACAACACCATCAAAACAAACCCACAATCACAAACTCCGTTCATTCTTCCGGCAACAACAACCACAACAGTAGCAAACTTCTCGTTCTTCCTATCCCTTCTCATAAACCAACACCAATGGCATCGGAACCTAAAGTTTGGAAGATCAAGACCACCGTTGCAGCAGCCTCCGATCACCGGCGTAAACAAGACAATGAAAAGGTAGCCGGAATCAAGAACGTTGTTGCAGATTCCGGTGACAGTGAAGAACAAAAAGATGAAAAAGATACTGAAATCGATTTGGGTATTTCAATGGATTGTCTTAAACTTGGTTCGAACAAGAAGAAGAAGCTTCTGGTGATTCCTTTACGGGGAATCTTTGTTCACCGAGCGCATCGGAGCTGGCCGGAAACTATTCCGAGAAACCGCCGGCCGGATTTCCGTTACGGCAACTTTCTCGGTCAGTCAAAATGTCAACGGAAACCCAGTTTATATTAAGTTAGGTTACTAATAATTACTGATTAGTGTGTGGTTTGTGTGTATTATGTAGTTTACATGAGGCCTTATTGTGTGGAGTTTTTGAAGTTTTGTTTTGAAAGATTTGAAGTTGGATTGTGGTCTTCTTCTAGAGAGTTAGTGTGTCTTTTGATAGAGTATTTAATGTAGGTGATATTACCGAAATAGTCATAGTTGACCAAAAGTTTTAAAAAATAGTCAGTGACTTTTATTTGTCACCAAAAGCGCCGGTTAAGCCTTAGCCGGCGCTTTTCTAGTCGTCTCAGACGAACGCGTAGGCTAAATTCTAGTCGTTTCAGCTAGTGTAGCTGATGTGCTAGAAAAAGTGTAGGCGAAAGCCTAGTCGTCTCAGTCAGGGGCTGTTTGACAACTTCTTAATGGGTAAGTGTTGAATCAGTAAGAGGTCTGAACCATTAAGTGCTGAACCAATGATTCAGATAAGAGGTCTGAACCATTCAGACTCAGTATACCTTTCAGAGGCAAATGTCTGAACCATTCAGACATCTGCTCGCGAAACAAACAGTCTGAACCAGTAAGAGGTCTGAATATTAAGAGCCCATTAAGAGCTGAAACAAACAGCCCCTTACCTGATAACTGATATGGCGGTTTCTAATCAGAGGAAATGAGGGTTGACCGCTTTGTTGAATGCTAAAGTTTGATGGTTATTTTTTAAAATTTTGGGTCAATTAAGACTATTTTGGTAATTTTTCACTTAATTTACTTTGATTTAAATATATTTACTGGATTTCATGAATTATTTATGTCAGACAAAACTTGCAAGGAATTCTGGATAATGTTATGGGAGATCTCAAAAACAAGTTATTGTTCACTTGGGTGAGTTTAACCTTTGAACTTTATAATAAAAGCTGTATATTATAGTTCATATATTAATTTGATGTTGTTTACACTTGTTAGGATCAAGAACACTGCACAGATTCAGGTTTCAAGTGTCTGGAAATAAAAGATAAGCCACTGTACTTGAAGGAACTGAGTCATATATGGGAGAAAAAGTACCCGAATCTTCCATGGAGTGATGGAGAATACGACGCTTCTAACACGCTGTTGGTCACCTATCCTGAGAAGGCCCTCCTAAATCCTGTATGAGTATAACAGGTTAACACGGATACTTTTCTTTGTCGTGAGGCCTAAACTCTTGTCTGTGTTGAAAACAACTATAGTTGTTTTTGTTTGTTAAATATGATTAAAAAAGTACATGACCGTGTAACCCGACCTATTATAGTTGAGTAGTTGTCAATAGCGAGCGTAGCAATCGCTATAGCGTGCTACGTAGCGTATAGGTCTAGGCTTGCTATTAGGGTTGTAGCGATAGATAGCGATAATAGCGACATTTTATAGGTACCTTATCGCTATTTGTCGCTATTCGCCATGAACAACTATGTATAGTTGGTAAAATCATGCATGTGATGGGTAGTTTTAATTGTGCTACAGCCGTTTTTTGTGTTGTTTTAAAAAGATTTTGATTAATGTACGCTGGGGTTGTATAACAGGATTAAGTGGGTAAATTGTCGACCGACAGATGTTTTGTTTGTTAGATATGATTACAAAAGCATATGACTGTAACATACATTGGGCTGACCCGTTTTGTAACACCCTAGATAAATCTCATAGCCTTGGACATGAGAGATGTTGGTTTCATAAGGAATGCTTGAATATAAACACCAACGCATTTTGGGCGCATTGGCTGTGAATGAGAGGAGTATACGGTTAAGCAATCCCAGGGTGGGTGACCTCCTGGGAAGTCTCCACTCGAGCAACCAAAAACAATTATGCGAGCTGCTCATGGGCAGAACAGACAATATTAGGTGGTATGAAGGGGCGGATGTTACCCTTTTTTTATCAACATAAACTTCAACTGTTAATAAATCCACATCAACACCTCTGCTAAGATATATACATTATTAAATCATATGTTTGTCTGTGTTTTGTTGCAGCCAAACACAGCAATCTTTCCTCCGAGTTATGATCCTGAAAGCAAGAAGGATGATCTTCTAGGTAAATGTATATATTTATAGTGCATGTTTATGAATATTTATCGGTCTAAAGATTAATGTTTTTGTTTAGGCCCAAACGGCAAGTTACGAGCGTTCTTGGAAGGGCTTGTAGAAGCGGAAGATGTGCAAACGTATGTGGAAGATCACCCGATGGGGTACCCTGAGATTACGCCTTCCAATCCTGACTGGGACCATTATTGCAAGATTATTTGTTGTATTAACAAGAAAAGATTTGGTGATCCATCACCAAAGCTAATCTGATTCATTCAGACCAAGAAAAGTGTTTCTTCCACTAATTGGTAATTTGGCTTAGAATTTTGGTTTTATAATTCAGACATGGGCCTGTGCAAGAATTTTAGTTGTATCATTTACAAAAAAAAAATGAAGATTTTAAGTGCATATAATGGACGATCTAGAGTTTATCTAGAAAAAATATATGTATACAATTAATCTAAAGGTGTAAACAAGGAGTTCGTGAGCTACTTGAGATCGGTTCGCTTAAAGCTCGAATCAAACCTAGCTACAAGAGTTTGAATCAATCCTAGCTTACAAGAGCTCGAGCCTGAGCTCGAGTGTAATAATAGGCTCGCTTAATAAATGAGCCTGAACTTCACTTATTAAGGCGAGCCTAAACGAACGTTTTATTGGTATAACTTTATCTAATATATTAAACTAGGTTAGTTCCCCGTGTGTTACACGGGTTGAACAATCTAAACTATATAATAAATATTTCTTGTAAATGCAAACCAAAGATGGGGACGTTTATATACCAAATTGACATAAATGAGTTAATATAAAGATGATGTATGTTACTATTATAAAATTTATCAAAGAAACATGTAATCTTTGAAAATGATACAAAAATAAATATATTATATTATATAACACTTATTATTGTATTTACGTATTACATTATATTTAATGAGAAATAAAAGTTACAATTATAATTCGCACATTACCGAAAATAATTTGAATCCAAAAATTATTTACATAATTATTAGATTTTTAGCTTGATTTTAGCGACGTATTGCAACATTTTGTTTTATATATATATATATAGGATGATGCTATATAGGAAACCTTGAATTTTTAGAAAACTTTGGAAACCCATCTAATGGCCTACATTTGGCCACATGTCCCAGCTTTCATAATATCATTTTTTAATCTTGAGGGCACATTGGTAATTCTACATATTCCTAACCCACTCAAAAAGTTATCTTGCCCAAAGTGATTTGACACCCTCATTAATATCTAACATCACATCATTCTCTTCCATCCTCCTAGATTTTCGATGAACCAAATTCAAATTAGAAAGGTTGTTTATTCATAATTTCTTCATCTTCTTAAACCACTTATTTCAAACTAGATCCACCATTAATGAACTATGGAGCATCCATCAACAATGGTAGATCTATGGAGCACCATTAATGTACTGTGGAGTATTCATCTTCCTAAACAAGATCTTTACTACAATCTGGGCTAGTGGGCTTTGGTTCGCTTTTCTTCTTCTTCTTCTATCACCTTCCAATGTTCGTCCAGATCTTGTGGTGAACAGGGGTGTGAATAAAGTTTCTTCCTTTTTTATTATTTGATTCGATTTGGGTCCGATATTTGTGGTGATATTTGCGATGAGGTAATCTTGATTTAGTTTCTTGATTTGATTATTGCATTGTGGGTTTTTGTTTGTTGTTTGGATATGATGATTTAGGGGGATCTCGTTAATGTGAAACACGAACAACAAGTCTATTAATGCTCACGTTTTTATCTTGCTTGTTTGCTTCAGTAGTTTTTTTTTCTTATCAGCCGATTATAGAATATGGGTTTTGAAACACGAACACCAAGTATAATAGTTAATGTTCGTAATTAGACAGTTAATGTGTCTTATAGATTACAAATTACAGTTTGTAAAATTCCAACCGTTATTGTGAAACACGAACAACCGTTAATGTTCGTATAGATTACAAATTATAGACCGTTAATGTTTCGTATTTTAGATCTTTAATGTTTATGTCATTATCTTCATTTGTGTCCTTATTTGATGTTGTTTTCTCATTTTCAGCCGTTACACTTGCTGAATGAAAAAACCATGGTTATGAATGTGTTAATAGTTATGTCTGGTTAACGACTTAACGGTTATCTTATCTTTTTGTTATTAGGATGGCGATGGATACAAGGGAAACAAGATCCAATTCTCGGGACCATTGGTTTCATCAAACGTGGATCAGATGCTTAAGGATCATGACCATGTTTATGTTACAGCACAACACAACTAACACGTGTTATAGTTTGAACTTCTGGACATCTGTTTTTAGAAACGAAAAGCCAAGTTTGTCTTACAGCACAACCAACGTAACACGTGTTATAGTCTGAACTCCTGTTTCACAGCTAAGCCAAGTTTGTCTTACAGCACAACCAACGTAACACTTGTTATAGTCTGAACTCCTGTTTCACAGCTAAACCATAATAACATGTTATAGAGACATGTATTAGGGTATGACGATGTATTAGAGACATGTATTAGGGTATGACGAATTAATTGCAGGTTTTTAGTTCTGTGTACGTTGTTAGTTGTTGTTTCAGTTGTGTAAGATTAATTTGCAGGTTTTTATTTTTGTGTTAAAAAGTTGTGCTTGGTTTGGTTGCTTGTTTGGGCTTTTGATCTGAATAGTAATTGTTTTTTGTTGGTTTGGTTGCTTTGTTTGGGGCTTTTGATCTGAATAGTAACTGTTTTTGTGATGTTAGTTGAGAAAAAAGATTTTCTGGCTATGAATGTGTTAATATTTATGTTTGGTTAACGACTTAACGGTTATCTTATCTTTTTGTTATTAGGACGGTGATGGATACAAGGGAAATAAGATCCAATTCTTGGGACCGTTGGTTTCATCAAACGTGGATCAGATGCTCAAGGATCATGACCATGTTTATGTTACAGCACAACACAACTAACACGTGTTATAGCTTGAACTTCTCAGACATGCATGTGTTACATGTGACATGAAACCCATGTACAACGTAACACGTGTTACGTGTGACATGAAAACACATTTTTATAACTTCCCTGGCATACACACACCCACATGTTTACAAGCCGTTTCAAGACCGACCCAAACAAGCAAGGGTAGCCACCGAAAAGCTAAGGCAGCAAAGGTAGCCGCTGAAAAGCTAAGGCAGACTGTCAAAGGAAGCTCCACCTTTTTCTTAGTTCTATGTATTTTCGTTTACTAGTAATATGTAATGTGAGACTCTTATTGTTTTGTCTAGTACATGATGTTAAAACGGTATGGACTTAACACATTCTGGAAGTCTTAACACACGTTATAAAAGAGGCTTAACACACGTTATATCAGGTATACTATGTTGTTATTAAGTTACTATTGGAGTTTATGCATCCATTCTGGAAGTCTTAACACACGTTATAATAGAGGCTTAACACACGTTACACATGTTACAGTATCTATATACAAATCATGGTGTTTTGGAAACCACTAGCTTATACATGACACCATGTTGGGTTAAACCAAGATTATAACAGAGGCTTAACACATTTTATCCAAGGTATACGGTGTTACAATATTAACTTGTATGTTCCATATTAACTTGTACACGTGTTACGATCAGTATATGCACATCATGGTGTTTTGCAAACCACTTTCATATACATGAATACAAGTCGGGTTATAATGGATGCTTACATGTTATCATATGTATACAAGTGGGGTTACAACAAGATTACGATATTGTACAAGTGGGGTTACAACAAGATTACGATATTAACTAAGCTCACCATTAAACTCATCGCCCCCGTCGACTGTTTTCACCCTTGTCACATGTTAAGCAATTACATGTTCCAAACAGACAAATTGTAACACATGTTAGATCAGTATATACACATCATGGTGTTTTGTAAACCACTAGCTTATACATGAATACATGTCAGGTTACAAAAAGATTATAACAGAGGCTTAACACATGTTATACATTCCAAAATGTGCAAAACAAATGACCCGTTTCATATTATATATTCCAAAATTACCGGTACATGTGCTACCATAAATGGCTCGTTTCATATTACACGTTACATACTAACTTGTACATTTATTACTTGTACAAGTTTTACGCTCAGTATCCACATTATCGGATATTTTAAACATCAACAAAAATAAAATAGATATTACTTGTTTTTTTTAATTAACAAAAGGTTAACACACGTTATATATCATTCTAACAGGGGCTTAACATTAGGGTTGGGATTGGTACAGTACCCGTACCTATACCCGTACCAGTACCGAAAATACCGGTACCGAATTTGAACAAAACTAGGTACCAAATACCGTACCAAATATATAGGTACGGTACGGGTACGAGTACGGGTACTGGTACGGGTATTTTCGGTACAGTACCCGCTTGGTACCATTTTGTTTTTATTTACTTTTTGAGCACTTGTACGAGTACTAAATAGGTAAAATTGACATGAGTACCAATATAGTACGAGTACCAAATAGGTAAAATTGGTACGAGTACCAATACGATACGGGTACCATATAGGTAAAATCAATACAAGTACACTATAAATACCATAATATGAAATAAAACATAATACAAAAAAACTTTTAAAGGTATACATAGAATTCGGTACCAGTACCCGTTTTTACCCGTACCCGTACCCGTACCAATACCAAAAGTACCGAATACCAAAATCAATAAAACTGGGTACCGATACATGTACCAAATACCTAAAATCGGTATAGGTACAGGTACGGGTACGGTACGGGTACGAGTACGGGTATTTGGAAAAAAAAAACCCATCCCTACTTAACATATGTTATACATGAACACATGTCAGGTTACATCATGGTGTTCTGTTACAGCATGAACCACCAACACATGTTATAAATGAACGAAGACTTCTTTTCCAAAGGATGTGACTTATTCATTGTCCTCGCATTAACGTCGCCTACATCCATCCAGCTTGTCAATTGAATATCGTTTATGGATCTGTTTCTGTAAATCAACACACGTTATATATCATTCTAACAGGTGCTTAACACATGTTATGGGTCTGTCTCTGTAAATCAAGCAACCCAACAAAAAAACAATTATTGTTAAGATCAAAAGCCCCAAACAAGCAACCAAACCAACAAAAAAACCCGTTCAAAATCTCATCCTAAAGTTTTGGATTTATTTAAAATACATGAACATTAACCATTACTAGAACACGCATTAACTTCGCCTACATCCATCCAGCTTGTCAATTGAATATCTTTATGGGTTTGTTTCTGTAAATCAACACACGTTATATAACATTCTAACAGGGGGCTTAACACATGTTATGGGCCTGAGTCTGTGAATCAAACAACCAAACAAAAAAACACTTACTGTTCAGATAAAAAACCCAAACAAGCAACCCAAACCAACAAAAAAAAACAGCTACTGTTAAGATCAAAAACCCCTAACAAGCAACCAAACCAACAAAAAAACCCGTTCAAAATCTCATCCTAAAGTTTTTGATTTATTTAAAATACAAAATCATATTAACAACCATTACTAAAACACTTTCAGGACACAAAAACACATTAATAACCCTTTCAACAAAAAATCAAGTGTGAAATGATATTTCAAGAACACTTACTGGATCTATAACCGTCCGATGAACACGAAGAAGATCTTCAAACCTTCTTCTCACACACACACTCGTGTGTGTGTCATCGTTCTCTCTCTAAAACAACATACTTCAAACTTCTTATCTCTCACACACTTGTATGTGTGTTCTTGGTGTTATAGATGAATATGATGAAGATTGTTGTTTCTCTCTCTAAAACAAAAAAAATCATCTCTCTAAAAACCTTCATCCTGCCGTCGTTCTCTCTCTAAAACAACAATCTTCAAACATTTTCTCTTTCACACGATTTAGATCTGAACTTGAAGATCGAAATTTGTGTTTGGTGTTCATCATGATCTTGATTGAAGAGAGAGGAGAGAGGAGAGAGAGATAACATGGTGTTCATCATGATCTTGATGATGACATTAGTACTACACAAGTAGGTTTTGTCATTTCCAATGCCAAAAAGAGTTTTTTCTTCTACCCAAAATGCCCTTCCAGTTGACTAATGTGTATTATAACATTTCTTTTAAATATAATTCTTACCAAAATTAAGAGAGCCCTTGATCAAGTGTGATGAAAGATAATCAATGGATGACATTGGGTTTCCATAGTTTTCTAAAAAAGATAGAGTTTTCTATAGAGCCCAACCCTATATATATATATATATATTTAAAGTTAGATAGTAATAAATTATGAAAATAATATGTTGAGTAAAGTATATGGATGATCCCTATGATTTATCAAAATTCTGAATTTAATCTCTAATTTTTCAAAAATAAACGAACACTATATGTGGTTTAGTAATAACAATCAAGTTATATATTTAGTTATAAAAATATGACAAACAAATTAAGGACCTAAGTACGAACAATCAAGTTATATATTTAATTTAATAATAATAATATGACAAAACAAATATTGAACCTAACTATGTATAAATTTCTTAAAATAAACTAATAGACAATAATTAAAATCCCCATAATAAATACATAAGATATTTGAGTATGTTCCCTTTTCATCAAACGAATTTTAAAATTTATGGTTAGATAATTTATTAAAAAAATATGTTTCGTTAATAAATAATTATGAATTTTTTTCTAGAAGAGATTAAATTAAAATTAAACTAAATAATAATTATCTATAAAAGATTAAACTAAATAACATTTAATAGGAGTATTATCTATAATTAATTCGAAGAGATTAATTAAACTAAATAATAATTATCCATAAGATACATGGCCTAATATGATGACAAGTGTCTTAAAATTGGTTTATTTTATTAGAGTTAATTACACAAATGGGTCCTGTGGTTTATAGCTAATTTCGCCTTTGGGTACTAACTTTTTTTTTAACATGTTTAGGTCCTATGGTTTCAATTTTGTAACACCTTTGGGTACTAACACCAAAATTAGTTAATTAATGACCAAAATGCCCTTGCATTTTTTTAAGTTTATCAATGTAACACATTTGGGTACTAACACCTAATTTTATTTAAGTTTAAATCAATTTTATAAAATCTATTTATTTTTTTATTTTCATCTTTTTATTATATTTCTTCATTAACATAAAGTCTATTTATTTTTTTATTTTCATATTTTTATTAAATTCTTATTTAACATAAAATCTATCCAAAATTTATTATTATCAAAGATATTTAAGAAAGATATTTATTATTATCAATTATATCTATCCAAAATTTATTATTATCAAAGATATTTATTATCAATTATTTTCATGAAAGATATTTATTATTATCAATTATATCTATCCAAAATTTATATTATCAAATATATTTATTATTATCAATTATATCTATCCAAAATTTATTATTATCAAAGATATTTATTATCAATTATTTTGGATAGTAATAAATAATAAATATCTTTGATAATAATAAATTTTGGATAGATATAATTGATAATAATAAATATCTTTCATATAATTAAACCTTTTTTTAACTCGTATTTTTATCATTTACATTTTACTATTTTAGAACTTATACAGTTTCTATATTTATTATTATCTATCCAAAATTGAAAACGAGTAAGGTTTAGATTATTTAAAACGAGTAAGATATTTAATTTACATAAAACTATATAGCTAGTAGATTTTACTGGTGTAACTAGTAGATTTTATGTTAAATAAGAAATTTAATAAAAATATGAAAATAAAAAAATAAATAGACTTTATGTTAATGAAGAAATATAATAAAAAGATGAAAAAAAATAAAATAAATAGATTTTATAAAATTGATTTAAACTTAAATAAAATTAGGTGTTAGTACCCAAATGTGTTACATTGATAAACTTTAAAAAATGCAAGGGCATTTTGGTCATTAATTAACTAATTTTGGTGTTAGTACCCAAATGTGTTACAAAATTGAAACCATAGGACCTAAACATGTTAAAAAAAAAAGTTAGTACCCAAAGGCGAAATTAGCTATAAACCACAGGACCCATTTGTGTAATTAACTCATTTTATTATATAGTATAGATAACTATATATTTACATAGAAATCTAATCTAAATATTAATAAAAGACTACAAATAATGCCAGATGGCATTCTCTCCTTCAACCACATAAATTTTATTTACATTTATTTAATTAATATATTTCTTTTAATACTAATAACCAATATATATAAATATCACTTATCTTTATCCTTATCTTTATTTTAATATTAATAAATCCAATTAATAATATTATAAATATCTAAATCTAATATCTAATAAATTATTAACATCCTTTGTTTTAGACCCTTTGTTTTTTTTACTTATTAATAATATTACCCAAAACTTTTATACTTTTGCAATTTAGACCCTTTGTTTTTTTTTACTTATTAATCTAAAGCTTTTCATCTTTTCCAATTTAACCCCAACTCTTTTTAATTTTCAATTTTGTTCCACCATACTTTTCATCATTTTCAAGCTTTTCGTTTCGTTCTAAATTTGTGAGTTAACGCACCGCAACGTGCGTGTGGGGTTCAACATTTTTCGTATATTTTTCCCGTTTGGCCCGTCAAAACACATCTTTTTTCTCCGTTTGACACATTTGTCGCAACACACGGATCCTGGATTAACTTAGTTATTTTTCTATGTTTTACGTTTCGATTTAATTTCTCTGCAACGAGCTTGCATAATTCAAAGATTTTACGTCTGCTTTTCGCTCGGCTTTATTTTTTTCCGTTTTTATTTATTTTGTTTTTACGAGTTTTCCGGTGTTGGTGATCGCTGATAATGGTATAGCATTGATACTACTTGACACAGTTTTACGACAACCGCTGCAACGCAGGGGCTTAATACTAGTAACTATTATATATAAAGCTATGATAAAAAATAACTAAAAATATAAATGTTTATAAACAAATTAATATTGTGATGAATAATATTGGACAACCAGTTATATTTTTACAATAATAATTTGTTACTTATTAGTTATAATTATCTTAATCTTACACAATTAAAGTGACAAAAGTTATAAATTTTACCAAAGCCACAAAAAAAATTATAAATACCCATAAACAAAAATAAAAAAAATAAAAAAATATTAGTTTAAACAGTACACATTTAATACGTATTCTGGTTTAGAGTAAATTACAACCCTTTACCCAAAAACAAATTACGAAACGTGCCCTTTAAAAAATTTAATTTCAGTTTATGTCCAAAAATCGCATGTTATGTAACAGTTTATATCCTTTAGGGCTAACCCAGTTAAGAAACTCAGTTATGTTCACTTTACCCAAGGGCAAAGTTGTCATTTCACTTCCCATTTTACAACCAATTTATTTGAATAAAAATAGAAACCTAAAATTTAAGTTGGTCTCACCCCACCCTTCTTGTTCACAGCCACACCATCACCACCGCACCGCCATTGCCATCACCACTATCACCCTTCCACCATCACCAACACCACCATTACGCAAAGCATACCTTCCACACCACCATCTCCACTACCTGCAACCCTCCATTACACCCGCATAACCGCTGTCCTTCACCACCACGACAAACCAAAACCATTCCCCGCCCAATGTCCACTAATTAGTTATCCACCATCATCCATCCACGACAAACCCCTACTATCCTACACCTTCGCCGCACAAATCTGCAACCATCACTGATTTGCCACCCTAGCCCGACCACCGGCTGTCGCCTACAACCCTTCACACCACCACTTTTTCCAAGTTGTCATAGAGAGTGAAATCGGAGCTCATGGAGTCAATCAAACTCTCCATCCATTAATTAGTGTCAAAATTAACTCACCTACCGATCCAGATGCCACAAAATCAGCAAACCTAAACCCTAACTGGTGGTGTTGCTGGTTGTGATGGTTATCTAAGTTCGGAATCAGAAAGCCAGCTGCCTCTTCACCACCGACAACATTTGTCGTCCTCCGTAAAAAGGATCAGAAAAGTCATCACCTAGAGTCGGAGACTGGTACCCTGTGGGCGCCCAAAACGAATTCACATTCTTACTGGTTACTTGTTGTTCGTGTTGTTGTTGATGAAGCTGTTGTTCTTATTGTTGTTATCGGTGCACACATAGGCCATTCCCCGATGGAATATTGCCGATGACGGTGTGTGTTACAACAACTTGGAAAAGGGGAAATCGGTGTGAACAAGAAAGGTGGGAGAAGGGTCAGGTGGAGTGGTAGAGAGAGAAATGGTGGAATTTTGGTCAAATGGGGCTATAAATGTGTTTTAAAGTCAATAACATATGGATGTTCCTTGGTCATATTGATGTTTCCAATTTGACCTGCGACCAATCCGCAGTAGGCACTGACCATTGTATTAAAGAGTTCCATATGTTCCTTAGCCACTTCGATGCTTACTTTCGAAAGGTTTGAAGTATCAACTCTGACTGTGTTGAGGTTTTGGGGTGGAGGATTGTTACTGTAACAAGCTTATTGTTGTTGTGGTTGGGCTTGAGGTTGAGTCGGAATATAAGCACTTGGACTAAATTGAGGTTAAGTAGTGGAAACTAGAGGTGGAGGTTCGGGTTTTGGTAGCCAGGCACTTGCATCGAATTGCGGTTTTGAAAAAGCGTGAGCTTGAGCAATAACATGCGCTGGCGGAAGATAGGCTCTTGGATCGAAAACCTGTGGAGGAGCTGATTGGGGAAAGGGAAACGAGCTTGTATTGGACATAAACGTTGTTTGTAGCTTTGGTTGCTGAACGGAACTGGAACTGGCTGCATAATTAAAACCTGCGAGGTACATATCTGTATTTTGAGGAACTGGAATCCGTTTTGCTTTCCGGATTTCTTCATCATTCTTGTGCTCCAACTTCTGAACGAATTCATAGATACTGACAGTATCTAAGTACCCGTATGCTTTAACAATTCAATGAATGAACTCCACTTCGGGGGTAAAGCATCAGCAAACCTTGCAACCATTTCCTGTTGAGTAGCAAGAACACCATAAGAATACATTTCACTAATTAAATGATAAAAACGAGTTGTCATATCATTTAGTGTTTCGTTATCCATGAATTGAAATGATTCAAATTCCTTCTTCAACAAATCATGTCGCGTCTTTCTTGTAGCCGCATTCCCTTCTCCTCTTGCTACCAAGGCATCCGATAAGTCTTTAGTGTTTGTACAATAACCGAATTGATGATAGATGTCTTTGTGGAGTGCTTGTGTGAGAATAGAAAATGCCTTCTTCTCAAGATCATATGCCTTCTTGTCGGCTTCTTGCATATTCATAAAGGTTGTCGCATTTGATCCTGCTTCTTCAAGAGCTGTGTTGTATGGCGAAATGAAGCACGTCCATAACTCGGTGTTTTGCCCTAGAACATATGTGTGGAAACAATTTTTCCAAAACGGATATTCGTTCATATGATTCAGCTTTGGTGGGCGGTTGTTGCTACCCGTTTCACTCTCACTTATCAAAAGATTCTGAATACTTTGATTCTGATTCGTCACCAATGCCCATTGATTCTCACTAATAGATCGTGGTGGCATAACATTCCTCATCCAAGCGGCTGCGGAGGTCTGATCTTCACCTGGTCTTGGGTCCGTACTCCAATCCCATGGACTAGTACAGCTCATGATTGATGTATTAAAGAGAGTACCTGATCACACACTTAAAAACACACTGTTAAATCACTTTTGCAAAGCTTCTGTTAAGAATTCACAAGTTTCTCGACGAAACTCTTCCCACGAAACTCAAGAGATTTCGTCTAAGTGTCTTTGACGAAACTCTAGGGGTTTCGTTGAAGTATCTTTGACGAAACACAGGGGGTTTCGTCGAAGCTCCTTTTGGCGAAACTCTATTGGGTTTCGTCAAAGTTCCTTTGGGCGAAACTCTATGGGGTTTCCTCGCTTGGGACTTTCGTCGATATAAGATAACAGAGAGTTGGTGAAAGTTGGTAAGATTTTCAAAAGTAAATCTTATCTTTTGACTGACACAGAACACCCGTTTTCAACTCACAACATGCCTAACTTACCTAACCAAGCATGGTCTCAATATTTTAATCCAATTTTCAGTTTATCTTTTAATTTTAAAATATAAGAACACTTTGAATGTCACTTGAAGATATGAAGAACAACCGATGAATATATGAACTTTCCGGCTAGACTTTTCACCGGAGAATTATCCGAACAACAAATTTGCTTAAAACTTTCACTAAAAACCTGGTTTTACCACATGAACAAGCAAACTAACAAGGTTTTTAATAAAACTTTTTAGCAAACAAACAGATCCAAACAGATTTTAAGAAACTTTTTCAGAAAAGTATGAACTCCAAGGATGACAGTTTTCAGAAAATCACAAACAAATACTTGATAAAATCCCAACTATGTTTGGTTTTAAACAAGGATAAGAGCCAAAGCTCTGATACCACTTGTAGGTCCCGAATCTCGGAGGATCGATTAATGAAACCAAATCCTTGTTTATCACAAACACGGTCACGAGTGCGGAATCCCCGTGACTATGCCAAACCAAACACAGAAAGAAACAACACAAGGTAACCAATGAAACACAGTCAATTGATTAAAGTGGATGAGAACAAGATCAAACAAATACACACAATGTTTGACACTAAACTTTCAGACAGGGTATGCTCTCATGGTTTCTGTGTGAAACCATGAAGTGTTTATATAGGCAGTCCAGGCCCACAAGTGACGAAACATGGATTGGGCCCGACGAAACATCACTTGGGCCTGACGAAACTCTAGGAGTTTCGTCACCCATCACGATAAAACATGGGAGTTACAACCAAAGGGAGTTTCGTCATCATGGTCTCGACGAAACATGGGAGTTTCGTCGAAGGTTGCAATTGTTGTGTGTGCTGCAAACTGTTAGACAGTTTGCAGCAAACAATAAACACATAATACCCATAACATGCAACATGCATTGTTCATTAACTTTACATAACAAAGTGAGACAAACTTGTCGGACACAAGTAGGATAGGAGGATATCCGACTTGGTCGACGACGAATTACAGACTCGATAACGCAAAAAGACCGTACAAAATACATCGTAAATAAAGACAAGTTACAGACACAAAAAGTGCACCAACAATTTTGTGTGTACATTAATTTATATATTTTATGTTAAAATAATAGCTTAGTGCCTGATAACAAGTAACAACCTTTTTGTTTGAAAAGGGAAATGAATATATTTGCATACTAGCAACCAAAAAATAGAAAATATTACTACCATCACCAACTAATAAATTGGGATGAAGAAGGGCTTCAAAACCATTCTACTCGATCAATCTTCTAAAAATTTTCATCTACCATAGATCTATTTAAAGGAAAATATTATGGCACTACCGCACATTGATGCTTCTAATTTTTTTAAGGCCAATTGGATTTTAACACCTTTAACTTTGAAGAGTTGGCCGATAACACCCGCAACTAACACTTTGATCTGTGACACCCCAAACTTTTAATTTCGTTTGTCATTTCACCACTCAGTTAAAAAATCAGTAACTGAGTTAGTTTTCAATCCTAGGTGGCATCCTACGTGTCTTGTTTTGATGAGGTGTCGTTATGAGGTGGAAATATATAAAAATATGTGTGAAATCTGTGTATGTATATGTATATGTACAGGCCCTCATCAAAACCAAATCATCTTCAACATCTACATAATATTGACTTTTTTTTTCAACAAGAAGCATGATGAATCAATAAGATGAAGACTAGAAGTTGGATAATCTATCCATCAATTTCTCAAAATTGGGCAAGAAAAAAGACAATAAAATTGGGCAAAAACTGCTACCAAAATGAATCTAAATATATATTATCAACAAACAACAAAAAGTCAACAACCAAAAGTTAAAAACCATTAAACTCCTCCTGTTCCAAAGCTTCTTCAAGCAAAAACTCAGATTGATCCATCAAATCCGGACTCAATCTAAACATAAGAACACAAAACTCCATCTGATTAAGCCCGCCATCCCCATCAATATCACCTTCTTTCAACATACTAACAATATCATCATCACTCAACTCTCCAAGCCCCAACAACGTCGAATTCTTCTTCAAACTATCGAATGTGATCACGCCTTTTTCAGCGTCCATCAGTAACCGAAACCCGTTGCATAGCTCTTCGATTAACCCGTCTCCGTTAATCATCATCATCTTCAACTGACAAAGACCGTCGGTGGTTGTGGTCAGTTCAGATCGTTTAGATTAGGGCTTTTTAGTGGTAGTTAGGGTTAGATTAGGGCGGTGGTTGTGGTGGTTTTGATGAGGGCGGTAGATCTGAGTTGATTTCAAAAGTGGGTTTTGATGAGGGCAGTGGTGGTGGGTTTTGAAGAGGAGAGAGGGTGGCGGTGGTGGTGGATTTTGAAGAGGTTTAATGGTTTCATCCGGTTGTTTTAGTTTATTTTGCAAAATCTGATGTTGAAGATCAAAACTGATGTTGAAGATGATTTGGTTTTGATGAGGGCCTGTACATATACATATACATATACATACACAGATTTCACACATATTTTTATATATTTCCACCTCATAACGACACCTCATCAAAACAAGACACGTAGGATGCCACCTAGGATTGAAAACTAACTCAGTTACTGATTTTTTAACTGAGTGGTGAAATGACAAACGAAATTAAAAGTTTGGGGTGTCACAGATCAAAGTGTTAGTTGCGGGTGTTATCGGCCAACTCTTCAAAGTTAAAGGTGTTAAAATCCAATTGGCCTTTTTTTAAAGACTACAAACGACGATGATATCAAATAACGATAACATCATATGATAGAAGCCATTTGATGTCGTTTGAGCCACGACATCAAATGATTTACAGTGATAAATTCATAGAATCCAAGTTTTTATGAATTCGTTTATGCTACCAAGTTTAATATTTTCAAAGGCCTAATTTTGTAGTTGACTTGATAAAAACATGTAATTTTAACTTTTTAGCAAGCGGTCATTGCATAGGAGACATCTTGTAGAGCTTAGGATAATTAGTTAGTGATGTGCTGAAAATGGGTCAACTAAAACAACTAAAATTACCCTAAATCTAGACTCTCTAAGTTTTAAATTTATAAAACTAAGGCTCTCTAAACCCTAAATCACACGACCGGCAAGTGTACCGATCGATGAAGTATAGCCTAAGGAAGTCCGAGTATCGAACCCAAGAGACTCTACTGATTACGCTAACGACTCTATCTAGACTTAGACTGACACGACTTAACTAAATGTTTATTGAGGGGGGGGGGGGGGTTCTAAAAATCCTAAGAATGCAAATAATGAATACTAGTTAGACTAGACGAACTAGACACGAACTCTCACGAAGCTGAACTCAAGGATGATGAAAGAACTACCTAGACAGGAATCCTGATTGCTTTTAGTTATGATTATAATTGGAAGTTGTCTGCTATGGAACCGGGATCTTGGAATTCTCACCTATCGGGAAATCTAAGGACCCCTCTCAAGAGCACGCTAAGATCCCCTAAAGGTTGTTAAACTACCGGTTTTAGACTCCCTTACAAGACATCTAATGGGGTTTATAAAAGTATCCTACAAGGCTCACTCCCTTACGAGACCTAAACCTAGGATAGGTTTGTTTTCTCAGTTAGACTTGCTAGACAGCAGCAAATAGGTTAACTTTCTAAGAAGGACCCACCTTGCGGTTTAATCACTTAGACCTAGCAATAATCTCGCACCTTACAGCTATTGAAAATTAGTAGAACACTTGATTTTATAAAATTACTGATTATTACTTCTAAGGTTAGTCGGCCGATTTAACCCTAAAGATTCAAGATTTATTATGTGATATAGATAGTCACCAAAATCTAAAACCTAGCATTGCTCTATTATGTGATAAAGACCGTCACCAAGATTCATGCGAAGCAATAATCAATAATTAAACAACATCAAGCACGCAAACACATCTAACTGATAGAACAAACCGTTTACAATTTATAAACTATCCATAGCATTCAAAAATCCAAGAATAATCAAAACATATGCAATCATTCAACCATGTCTAGGTAGTAACAAGAAATCTAGCCGCTAAACATGTTCAAGAATACGATAATAAACTTGTTGAAATCTGAATTCATCATTACAAATCAAGAACAAGCAAACCGAATGATAAACAAGAAGAGATAACCCGAATATCTTCCAATCCGAATGCTCCTGAGCTTCTCACGATGATTCTTCACGACCCGAACCTTCAAAACCTCTGAAATCAGTCTCCAAGATCGCCTCTCAAGTCCCCAGTTCGTTCCTTCTCTCCTCTCTCGTGCGTCTAATGTTGCGTCTCAAGCTTGCGGCTCCCACTAATTCTTTTCGTGAAAAATTATATCCCTCAAATAATCTGCCGCCATTAATTCTTTGGTTCACATATTGGGCTTGGCCCAATTAGTGTATGTCGCCCATGATCTGCGTTCAGCTCCCTACTGCCGTGTTTCTAGAATAAAATGTGCATTAATGAATTGCACATGGGCCGACTTATATGATCGTACCTATCCAATTAAAAAGTTAATCACCAACAGTCGCCGGAGTCCCCATTAGCCATCGCCGGTGGCTCGACGGAGTGAAGATTATTGGCTTAGCGGTCGAGGTCGCCCCTCTTGGCTTGACCTTTACTTCTAAACCGACTTTTGGATCTCCCATTCGCCGTCCGGGATTGGATCTCGTTTTTCTTCTTCTTTTGTTCCCCGGTCTCGCGTTCTGGTTGCTCGACGAACATCTGGCCATTGGGATAGCGAGTGAGGTTTAACTTGTGTCTCATATCGCTTGCAGACTCTAACTTAACCTCCCTCTCTATCTTGGTTGTCCAGATTTCCATTCGCAGTCAGGCGGTTTCCGGGCCGTCCCTTTGCTGTCCCCTATGGAGGTCAATGAGGAAGGTGGAAGTTGGATGGACGTGCCAGTTAAATCGAAGGTTTCAAGCAAAGCTAGGACAGGAGAGAGCAGCCACCACGGTAACGTTACTAAGTTCTACATAACTAATCTTCCGGAAGGATGCAGACCATGGGACGTTGCTGATTTTGTTAAAGTGTTCGGAGAAGTCTCGGGGGTCTACGTGGCTAGGAAGAAAGATAAAAAAGGAAGGAAATTCGGGTTTATAAGTTTCAGGAATGTCGTTGACGCGAAAGAAATGGAGCGAGCTCTTAACGGCACCAAGATGGGTGGGTCAAAACTTATTGCTAACATTGCAAGATTTGCGAAAGAGAATGAAGGACTCTTCATGGGGAAGAAAGGTGAGCCGGAAGGTGTTAGGAAGGTCAACGATTCCCGTCCCAAGGATGTTACGAGTCATCACCATTCTTTCTCCAATTACCGAGACGGTAAGCTCTATAGCGATCTTTTTAAAAACGAGACGGTTTCAAACATTGGTAAGAACGGTCCGTCGATGGACGGTGGAATCATCATTGATATTGCGGATGAGACGCAGGCTTTTTCGGGGCTGGTTGGCAATGCTTTGGTTGGAAGATGTAAGGATTTAAGGATTATGAGGAAATTAAATGTTATCCTTGCTGAAAATGGCTGTTTTGGTACTTCTTTAAGTTATTTGGGAGGCTTGTCCATGCTCCTAAAGTTCGAAGACGATGTTATGTGCACAAATTTCTTGTTGAAATATCAAGGTTGGAAGGAATGGTTCAGTAGCTTAGAACCATGGGAAAGACAATCCCTCCCGTTCGAAAGATTGGCATGGGTTAAAATTCAGGGGGTTCCTTTGCAGTTAGCGGATAACGATGTTCTAAACAACATTGCCGAACATTTTGGAAAAATTGTTCATGGCTCAAACATGGAGGTGGAGGATGATAATCTGTCGGTTGGATGGATAGGCTTGCTCGTAGGAGAAGGTGGTAGGATTCATGAAGAGGTGTCTCTGAGATGGAAAAATAAGTTGTTTAAAGTTTGGATTGAGGAAGAAATTAATGATTGGGCTCCGGATTCTGTCGGGAAGGTGCCTCATCCTTCACCGGAGTCTCATCAACCGGAGGTGGAAGACGATAGGCCTAAGGACTCGGTGGAAGTTGAAAAGGTGATCGGAGATGAAGAAATTAACGTCGGTTTCGAGGAGGCAGCGGTTTTATCGAAGAAAGACGTTTCATTTCGTTTGCATGGGGAAACTAGTATAGCTGACGTTGAAATGCCCAATACCAATTTAAGCGGCGGCCCTTCTAGAATGTCTGAAGGAATTAGAAGTGAAAACAGGGACCACAGTAATAATTGGGATGGGGCCCGGTCGGGTTTTGATGTGCTGGATTCCTTTTCTCCGGTTAATGTGGTGGAACAATGTGGGGCCCTAGATGGTTCTAATCAGGACAATACTGGAAAGTCTTCTATCTTTCACTTTGGTGGGCCTGTTATCACTAAGAGGCCCAAAGTTAAAGGTGGCAGATCAAGGCCTAGGAAAAATCGCCATGCTCGTCTTGGTTCATCAAGCCCAAACTCAGATAACAGACCCAAAAAGAGAAGTAGGGAAGAGGGGGATTTCTCTTTTGACCTGAACAAATTAGCAACAGCGGAACATTCGAATCAGGACCAGAACACCCAGCTCCATGGTGGACTGGATCCGGAGTTGGTGATATCGAGGCAGGGTTTAATGGAGGGAGGCGGTGGACACGAAGCTGCAGGTGAGAGCGGGTCGGGGTTGCCTAGTGTTGGTGTTGGGGATCCTTTGGTTCCCAGTTCTTATGGCAGTAGTGAAGGAGGCGAGAGAAATCAGGAGGAAGAGGAGATCAGAGCTACCATCGAAATTGGGAAGTTCGTGGGAGTCAATCTTTGCAACCACAATGAATTAGTCAGCGACTTGGTGAGAGATAAAGGTAACAATGTGGTTGATCAATGAATATGATGTCGTTTAATGTAAGGGGTATTTTCGGGGATGCTAAGGCTTCGTGGATTAGAGATTTAAAGGCTGCTAATAAAATCAGTGTTTTGGGTTTGCAAGAAACTAAGGTGTCTTCTATTCCGCCTTCGATTCTGGCAAAGATTTGGGGTAGCAGGAATTTTGAATATGTTTCTGTGGAATCGACAGGTCTCTCTGGGGGTCTTGTTTGGATCTGGGATCCCAAAGTTTTTAAGCTTTCAGCAGTGATTAAAAACAGATTCTTCCTCATTATTAGTGGCGAGGTGGCTGGCAGTGGTGATCTCATTAACTTGGTCAATGTTTATGCTCCGCAAAATACGTCGGACAAATTACGGGTGTGGAACGAGATATCCAATTACATCGATCCTCTCTCTGGGATGTGGGTTTTAGCTGGAGATTTTAACGCGGTTCGTTCCCATCTTGAGCGGAAACGCTCGAAGTTCAAACCGGTTTGCTCTGAAAATTTTAACAACTTTATATACAACAATGGTCTTCTTGAATACCCTATGCAGGGTAAAAATTTCACTTGCGTTAGGGACAACGGGAGAAAGCTTAGTAAACTGGATAGATTTTTGGTTTGCTCGGATTTTTTTAACAAATGGCCAGGTGCTTGTGTTAGGGCCTTATCCTTCCGTTTCTCTGATCATTGCCCGATCATTTTGGAAGTGGCCAATCTTAATTTTGGTCCTCGCCCTTTCAGAGTTTTCAACTCTTGGATTGGCAAGGAAGGTTTTGATGAAGCGGTATATAAAGCTGTGGAAGGTTTTGTGCATTTTGATCCTCCAGACTCGTGCCTCACAGCTAAATTTGCGGTTATTAGATCCTCTATTAAGAATTGGAGAGATAGCTTTCTTTGCAAAGAAAACGAAGCGGAGAATGTAGCTCTAGCAGAGCTTGAAAAACTGGAGATAGAGATGGAATCGAGGGATCTCTCCGAGGAAGAAGAGTGGATTATGGCTGAAAATAGGAAGATTGTTAAAGAAATTGGGGATAGGAAAACCTTGGATGTTAAACAAAGGGCGAAAGTCAAGTGGGCTATAGACGGGGATGAAAACTCAAAATTTTTTCATGCCATGGTAAACAACAGGAAAGCGGTTAATAGCATTCATGGTCTCTCAATTAATGGGGAATGGTGTTCTAAGCCTAATCGAATCAAAAAAGAGGTGTTCTCCTTCTTCCGCGACAAATTCAAAGAACAGTACTTGTCGAGACCGTCCTTATCATGCCATAATATTAAAAAGATCTCGGACGTTGACGGTAATATGCTAACCGAACCTTTCACCGAATCCGAGATTAGGAAAGCTGTGTTTGACTGTGGGGATGACCGCTCGCCTGGCCCCGATGGCTTTAGTTTTAAATTTGTTAAACATTTTTGGGACTTACTCAAGGATGATTTTGTTAGAATTTTTGAGGCTTTTCATAGTAGTGGAAAGATTAATGTTGGGAGTGGGTCATCTTTCATAGCGCTTATTCCTAAAATCCATGACCCGGTGTCGCTAAACAATTATAGGCCTATTAATTTAGTTGGAGTTATAAGTAAGGCGATCTCGAAAGTCATGGCTAACCGGTTAAGGTTGACTTTAGGTGGTGTTATCTCCGAAACACAATCGGCGTTCCTCAAAGATAGGTACATTTTGGATGGCCCACTTATTGTTAATGAGCTATTAGCATGGATCAAAAAGAGGAAATCGAAAGCCTTCATTCTTAAAATTGATTTTGAGAAGGCTTACGATAATGTCAATTGGAATTTTGTGATCGATGTGCTTCATCAAATGGGTTTCCCGACTAGATGGTGCGATTGGATTAAGGGCATTCTTGAATCGGCAAGCTCGTCTGTTTTGGTTAATGGAGCTCCTACATTCAGATTCCGGTGTGAAAAAGGTATGAGACAAGGGGACCCGCTCTCTCCTTTTTTATTCCTTATAGTGATGGAAGCACTCTCCTGTATGATCAATCGGGCCAGAGATTCGGGTTTGATTAAAGGTATTGCCCTCCCCAATAATGGTCCGGTTATTTCCCACCTTTTGTATGCGGATGATGCCATTGTTATGGGCGATTGGTCTAAAAATGAAGTGATCAATGTTGTGAGAATTCTCCGATGCTTCTACGCATGTTCGGGCCTCAAGATCAACTTAGATAAATCCAATATGTACGGAATCGGAGTCGGTAGTGAAGAAACTGGGAATATGGCTTTAGAGGTGGGGTGCAAACCGGATTTTACTCCTTTCAAATATCTTGGTCTCATGGTTGGAGCTAACATGAACCGTATCTGCAACTGGAAACCGGTCTATGACGCATTTAGAGCGAGACTAGCGAGTTGGAAGTCTCACCTTCTCTCGATAGGAGGTAGGGTGGTCATCATCAGAGCAGTATTGGAGAGCCTCCCTTGTTATTATTTTTCTTTATATAAAGCGCCAAAAAAGGTTATTTCTGATTTGGAGGCCTTAATAAAAAAATTCTTGTGGGGAGGATCGTCAGAAGTTAGGAAAATGCATTGGGTCAATTGGGACCGTGTGACGCGTCAAGTGAAAGAAGGAGGGTTAGGTTTGAATAAGCTCCATGAGGTTAATATTTCGCTCTTGTCCAAATGGGGGTGGCGTTTCAAAACCGAGAAAGAAAACCTTTGGAAACGAGTCATCAATGCTTTTCACTATAGTCGGGTCGGATGGGAATGCATCCCTTTGAAGAAATCTTTTTTCGGTGTTTGGAACAACATTGCGAAAGTTTTTATTAAAACGAAAGTTGGGGATAATTACCTTCGGAATTTTTTGGTGGGAGAAGTTGGGGACGGTAACGATATAGCATTTTGGCTAGATCGTTGGGCTGCGTCGGAGCCTTTAAAAATTGTTTTCCCGGAGTTATTTAGAATGGAATCGGAGAAAAGATGTCGTGTGGCGGATCGGTTCAATCAAACGGGTGGTTCTCAGTCTTACTTGTGGCAATGGAAATCGGAGATGGAAGATTCGGGGCTGTCAAACAACATCGTGCAGCTGGAGTCTTTACTCAGCAACTTTCAGATAGCTGGAGGGCGTGACAAGTGGAAATGGGTTTCTGACCCGGCAGGTGCCTTCTCGGTTAAAGCCGTCAAATCCCTTTTTCGTGTGAATCCGACGGGAGTTAACGATTACAAAATGGAATGGTGTAAATGGATCCCCCTCAAAATCAACATACACGCGTGGAGATCGGAACTTGACAGTATCGCTACGGCCGTTGCGCTGAAAAACAGAAACATTCAGGTTGCTGATTCTTTGTGTCGTTTGTGTGGCTCGGACGATGAATCTGTTGATCATTTGTTCATAGGCTGTTTCATCGCTTCTAATGTATGGAATGGCATCAGCTCCTGGGTTCGTATTCCAAGTATCTATGCTTTCTCTATTAAGGATTTGTTGGAATTTCATCTGGAAGTCTCTGGGTCGGCTAAAAAGAAGAAGGCGGTTCAAGGCATTATAAGGATTGCGCTCTGGGTTATTTGGAAAGCTAGAAATAACTTGGTATTTTCTCACAAACCTGTAAAAATCGATGGCATAGTTAGCGAGATTAAGGCGCTGAGTTTTTTGTGGTGGTCGAATAGATCGAAGTTTAAAGGAACGGAGTGGAGGGAGTGGAGTGCGTTTGTTAATATGTAATTGTTTTTTTGGTTGTTTTTGGTCGGCCCGGTTTGGGTCGGCTTGTTTGTGAATGAAGTTTACCTTTCAAAAAAAAAAAAAAAGAATAAAATGTGCGGCTCCAAGGTCAGCTCATATATTTGTGTGTCTGACCTCTCCTTTAATATTGTCCAAAAATAATGATTGGCCCAATATATATGGACTCGCGTCCATATTGATTCTCATGTTGGTTTTTTTTTTTTTTTTTTAATATTAAATATCAATGGCAGCATCATTGGGTATCTTAGCAGTCCAAACTTCATGCGCCAATTTTAATTCCGTTGCTGGCGCCTCACTCTACTCAACTGGCTGATTATTTATTTATTACTCGTTTTCGCTCCATTTGCACCAGGACCTGCCAAAACACGATATAATATAATATAATACTAAAACTAAAAATAATAGATAAAAATTATACAAAAATTATACATTTTACACGGGGCAAATATGTGTATTTTAATCCACATCAAATATCCCCACACTTAACCTTTTTCGTCCTCGAAAAAGAATTATGCAAAACGGAATCATAGACGGAATCATCGATCGGGACAAAGCTTATGTTAATTTATTCGAACCGAAACCCGTGTTAGCCGCGATTGCAAGTATATCGATCCTCTAAAACCCAACCCGGTTCCAAGCCCTTATCATGCAATTTAGTTCAAGTGCGGTCAATCTACCTAGGGTCTCACACTAAGAATTGCAAGTCCACCTAATCCCCCCTCAAGCTTATAGGACAAAAGGAACAACCACTGGGTTATTTCCTAACCGTTTTATACCAAGATCAAAAGAGTTTAGAATCAAATCTATTCTTTCCATTTTTTTTCTATTTTTTCTTTGCTTTTTGCTTTTTGCTTTTTTTTTCTCTCGTGAGTCTAGACGATGCTTTCTCTAACCAAGAGGTATTCCGGCTGTAGAGTCGCGATCCCCAACCACAGATTACTTAGGTTTCGGTACTTTTAATCGGCAATTCGATTTCACACATCCCAGAGGCATTCCGGCTGTAGAGTCGCTATCCCCAACTCGGATTACATAGACCTGTGTTACTTTCATTTAGTTTCTAGCTCACTTATTATTCTATTTTTTTTTCTTTTTCAACGAGATAATGACCAAAAACTCTAACGATCTTAGCTTATAACGACATCCCTTATACTATTTTTGGCGGTTTCAATTTCCCCACTCTCCCTAGATGAGAACCCACTAGTAGACCGACAATTAAGTATATTTTAAATCAAAGGAACCCAGAACCGAACCGAGCCTACCCGCGCATCCCAAACTAGACACAAGCTCAATTATTTTATCTCATATTATTATTATTTGAACCCGAACAAAAACTCGACTTTTCTATCATTTTCCGTTTTTATTTTGCAAACTTCTTATTTCAAAAGACATTTTCTGATTTTTTAATTTTTTTTTTAATCATCAAAACTCTACTAACTAGACACTAAACTATAGTTTCCCATCCCCACACTTAAACTCTACATTGCCCTCAATGTAGGATGGAAACCGACTCAAAAGACTAAAATAAATAAGAAATAAAAAGACTAAGGGCAAATTGGAAAGGACTTAGCTGGTTATATAATCGCGTAAGCTCCAGAACTCTCGTCCAATCCAGCTCGATCGTATAGCATTTCATTCGCGATCGGCTTTGACTCTGACTGGTACACTCGATAAATGCCTGAAATTTGAAAAGCAGCTCCAAAATCACCCGAATGGAGATTGAGTACGGGTGGTACATATTCAAACCTGCATAAACAAAAACAAGCAAAAACCAAAGCAATACCGACTCTAAACAAAAACTGACTCAAAAACACTAACTAAGACTCAATATACAAAAACTACAAACTACCGGAAATCCACAAAATAAATAAATTTAACAAACTCTACAAAACCTCCCCACACTTAAATTTAATCAGGAGGTTTTTCTTTGATCTGAACCCTATCTAACCCATTTAATTCCACCCGATCCTCAAAAATAATTAAAAATTTTGTAGTGGAATTATAAAAGAATTTTGAATATTTAACCGAGTTGAAATACCAAAATTTGAACTTACCCGGCAGGAGCCGCTGAAACACGATCTCAGGTGTTCTTCTCATTGCCTTCTCCCGTGGTTTTAAATTTTTACTCGCATTCGTTATCAGTACCACGGGCCAGCTGTGGTGGTCTTCCTCTTCCACCACCACTTCTTCTTGTTGGATGTCCGTCATTGGGTTTCCTACAAGTAAAGCTTCTAAGTATGCAAGGTCCCCCTCCGGATCAAACGTACCTACTTCTTCATCTACAGGCAAACCCTCTAACTCATCCGCAAATTCTCTCTCCCAAAACAACTCATCAGAGACATCTCGGTTAATAGGATCACCTGCCATTAAGAGAGTAGAAAGAGCAGAACAAGGTAGAGAGAATAAAAGAAAACTAATTAAAAAAATAAAAAAATTACACAACTATACAAGTAGCACAGATTATGTCAATTAAGTCCAATCAAAGCTAATAAACGCAATCGCCAAGAGTCCCCCGACAACGGCGCCAAAAACTTGATGTGCTGAAAATGGGTCAACTAAAACAACTAAAATTACCCTAAATCTAGACTCTCTAAGTTTTAAATTTATAAAACTAAGACTCTCTAAACCCTAAATCACACGACCGGCAAGTGTACCGATCGATGAAATATAGCCTAAGGAAGTCCGAGTATCGAACCCAAGAGACTCTACTGATTACGCTAACGACTCTATCTAGACTTAGACTGACACGACTTAACTAAATGTTTATTGAGGGGGGGGGGGGGGGGTTTCTAAAAATCCTAAGAATGCAAATAATGAATACTAGTTAGACTAGACGAACTAGACACGAACTCTCACGAAGCTGAACTCAAGGATGATGAAAGAACTACCTAGACAGGAATCCTGATTGCTTTTAGTTATGATTATAATTGGAAGTTGTCTGCTATGGAACCGGGATCTTGGAATTCTCACCTATCGGGAAATCTAAGGACCCCTCTCAAGAGCACGCTAAGATCCCCTAAAGGTTGTTAAACTACCGGTTTTAGACTCCCTTACAAGACATCTAATGGGGTTTATAAAAGTATCCTACAAGGCTCACTCCCTTACGAGACCTAAACCTAGGATAGGTTTGTTTTCTCAGTTAGACTTGCTAGACAGCAGCAAATAGGTTAACTTTCTAAGAAGGACCCACCTTGCGGTTTAATCACTTAGACCTAGCAATAATCTCGCACCTTACAACTATTGAAAATTAGTAGAACACTTGATTTTATAAAATTACTGATTATTACTTCTAAGGTTAGTCGGCCGATTTAACCCTAAAGATTCAAGATTTATTATGTGATATAGATAGTCACCAAAATCTAAAACCTAGCATTGCTCTATTATGTGATAAAGACCGTCACCAAGATTCATGCGAAGCAATAATCAATAATTAAACAACATCAAGCACGCAAACACATCTAACTGATAGAACAAACCGTTTACAATTTATAAACTATCCATAGCATTCAAAAATCCAAGAATAATCAAAACATATGCAATCATTCAACCATGTCTAGGTAGTAACAAGAAATCTAGCCGCTAAACATGTTCAAGAATACGATAATAAACTTGTTGAAATCTGAATTCATCATTACAAATCAAGAACAAGCAAACCGAATGATAAACAAGAAGAGATAACCCGAATATCTTCCAATCCGAATGCTCCTGAGCTTCTCACGATGATTCTTCACGACCCGAACCTTCAAAACCTCTGAAATCAGTCTCCAAGATCGCCTCTCAAGTCCCCAGTTCGTTCCTTCTCTCCTCTCTCGTGCGTCTAATGTTGCGTCTCAAGCTTGCGGCTCCCACTAATTCTTTTCGTGAAAAATTATATCCCTCAAATAATCTGCCGCCATTAATTCTTTGGTTCACATATTGGGCTTGGCCCAATTAGTGTATGTCGCCCATGATCTGCGATCAGCTCCCTACTGCCGTGTTTCTAGAATAAAATGTGCGGCTCCAAGGTCAGCTCATATATTTGTGTGTCTGACCTCTCCTTTAATATTGTCCAAAAATAATGATTGGCCCAATATATATGGACTCGCGTCCATATTGATTCTCATGTTGGTTTTTTTTTTTTTTTTTTAATATTAAATATCAATGGCAGCATCATTGGGTATCTTAGCAGTCCAAACTTCATGCGCCAATTTTAATTCCGTTGCTGGCGCCTCACTCTACTCAACTGGCTGATTATTTATTTATTTATTACTCGTTTTCGCTCCATTTGCACCAGGACCTGCCAAAACACGATATAATATAATATAATACTAAAACTAAAAATAATAGATAAAAATTATACATTTTACACGGGGCAAATATGTGTATTTTAACCCACATCAGTTAGCGGTCATTGCATAGGAGGCATCTTGTAGAGCTTAGGATAATGTGTCGTTTATCTGGATCCGTTAAGGTAGGTACTTGGTAGTCTTTTATTAATAACGTAGACACCAAGGTTTACATTAAGGCCAGGGGGTGTGGTTCCCTCCCCCCCCCCCCCGGCCACCTCATAAAGTTTAGCGCCCTTTGACGCCCTAAACCACCCCGCCTCGGTTAAAAGGGGGCGCTATCCTTGGCTTCCGCCAAAGAAATAGCGCGCGCGAGAGGAAGATATCAAGGGACCCCACCTTCATCAACCAATCAGATTTTTTTTATTTATCTTTTTTTAATATAATTAAAAGGGGCCTTATAAGGGACGTTATTCCACATCGTGTAAGTTAGCGATAAAACCCCCTGCTTATGTGTCGCCTACGTAGCGCTTACGTGGTGCTTACATTGCGTAATAAAGCCCCTAGGGCTTTAAACCATAATATATAACAGTGTAAAACTTGTTCTGTTTTACTTGTTTAGTATTGACTATTTTTTGGTCAAATTTTACTATGACCAGCATTTTGTCTGCTTTATTTCACATGCAAATTTATAATAATCTATATCTCTAATAAAGCAAACCATTGGGGGACACATGTCACCCTATGGTTGATGCCAAATAAGCAGCCACATAAGCATACATGTGGCATATCTCAAATGAGAGGACATTTGGCATAGCTGTGGTGTGAGTATTGGAGAGGCTTATTATGTACGCTTCAATTACTCTCTTTCTCTCTCTCAATTTTTCAATCATCGTTCCTTTTCTTATTCAAAACCCTAATCTCTCTCTCTCTATGGCGAACACGGTAATTCGATCAACCTTCTTCGGAGCTTAGGGTTTTCAAATCTTCCTCTCAAAGATGACTCACACATCATCGTGAAGCAATTCTAATCCGATCCATCTTCCTGAACGTCCTTAGGGTTTACAACTCTTTCTCTCCAAGGTGATTTTATCTTACATCGATCTGTTTCACCGATTTGATTTGATGTTATCTTAGAATTATCTTCCTCTCCATCTTTTTTTTTTTGTTGAGAATATGGATTCTTAAGTCAGATTTTCGATTACAATACAATGGATTTTGGGGATCAGTGATACTAGTAGGTCAATCAAGATTGGTTCCGCTTCGAACCCGACGACGGAGATGATCAGAGGTTTTCCGGTAATGGATTTGGTAATGATTTTCTAAATTTTATCTTTCTGGTCATGTAATTTAAACTCAGGTTGATGTTGATTTTATTTGTTAGTCATCTCTTTTATTTATTTTATTGTTGGGTTCATCGTATGATTTCGAAATGATTAAGTGGGTTCATCATATGATTTCATCATAAGGTATAAGGTTTTGTACTATTTAATGCAGTTTTGCCACCTTCTAAGTGTTTGTTCATCCTTTACATTATGTCTTTGTGTTTAATTGACTATTGCACACAATATGCTTGATAAAATGCTCAATGTTAAAAGGACCATCAGATATCACAAAAGTAAAGTTGTTCACAAAAATTGAGATTAGTTACTGATACCTCACAATTATATTGGCTATATGACATCATGAGTGCTAGGTTATGCTTAAATAAAAAGTTTAAAAATTCTGAATGGTAACCATTTGGAGAAGATGAAGAAGTTGTGTTAATACAAGGACTCATTTTTTTTATAACTGACTTTGAGTTTGCAACAGTATATCAAAGATGGAGAAGATAATGGTCGTGCTTCACGAGCTGGTGGCAGTGTAAGATATGCTATAGCCAAACATAATGGTTTCTTTGTTGTTGTCGATGGTGTGATGAAGCCGAAGATAGGCGACACAGGTAGAATTTTAATTTGTTTGTTATACTGTATATGGTCCTTAAGTTAGGTATTTGATTTGGGAAATAAGGGTTTGTGTTTCGACTATAATGATCTAAAAATTCAAGGTATCTTTGAGAAATATATAATTGTGCTTAGGGTTTTACTTTCTATTGAACATAATAGATTAGGTGAAGCTTCTCAAGTACGCCGTGCAGCAAGTGCCTACTCACATCGTCAAAGAACTGATCATGCACGAGGTTTGTTAAATTCGTATGCAGCCTTTTGCTTCGGTTAGTATTTTTGTTAATTTGAGTTGATTGTTATACTGTGTTTGAAAATTGAAGTAATTGATTTTTGTTGAGTTTTAGTGCGATATCACCTATGAACTCGAGCGGACAAAAAAATGCTGAAAATATAAAGCATCGTATTAAATTCTATCTTGCACATGTTTTAGTTGCTTTAGTTTAATCTTAATATTAAATCTATGTTAGTTTTTAAGTATCAAGAACATTAGCACAAATGATACTTTGTAACAAGCTTTTACTCTTTACAAACATGCTTAACATTTCCAATTTGGCGTTAAAGACACCTATTTGTAGGTGTTGAATGGTTCATTGGAGTTGAAGATGCCAAACCATAGAACTCAATCTGAGGTATATCATATATTTTTGGGGATCATATAAACGAGCCATTTATGTAAGTTTTATTAACTTGGTCCTTAAAAATAAGAATATTTGTATTTGTATTTTTATTTAATTTTTTATATTTTGTGTTATTTTATTGATAAAGGTGAAGTGGAGTCTCAGTTGTGCTTCTACATCACAAGTTAGCCAGCTGAATATATTTTATGCTGGCAATTTCATATTGGTATTAAATTGTAGCTGTGGTCTTACTCGGATTTGTTTTCGTCTTAAATTTATGCTTTGCTTTGTTTCTCGCCTTCCTAATCGTGAGCATTTTTAGGAACCATTCCACATATGAAGGAAGGCAAAATAAGAAAAGGAATGATCATTCCATTTGAACCACATTTAATCACCTTTGATGATTTCAAATACTATGTAGATATGTCACAGGTATGTAATGTTATTGTTATTTAAAATGGTAGATTGGCAAGAAAATAATTAGATTTTTACTTATAGGAAGCATTATGTGCAACAATTTTAAATTGAAACGGGTAACTATTTTAGAATAGATTGAAACAGTCCATAACAGGTTGGCTCTTTGATCCACAGACAATTTTAGTTTGCATGATGGAAGCCCGGTTTTTAAATCCTTGCTGGAAACACCCCTAAACTCGGTCTCATAAATCATTGATACTTTAAAATATGAGTGTTTGATGTTTTAAATTATTTTGCCATAGTCCATATAGTTGATCTATATATTCGTGCAACATACAGTTCTTCATGGGTTCCCAAATATTAAAGTATATGGGCTTACTTGTGGAAAAGAAATCACCACTTTTCAAACAATTCACGTATATTTTCAAAGATAATGTTATTTTTAAATTGATGGAGGAAGGTTAACGTATATTACGGCTTAACGTACATCACGTACGACAGGTAATTACGCACGTTCATTTTAAAATCACGCACGTTATAACTCAAAATTCCAAAATCACGCATGTTGAAACACAATAATCACGCATAGAAAACATTAAGCACGCATGTTATAGAACAAATCACGCATGTTGTTGTACGTGAAGTACGTTAAGCCGTAATGTATGATATACTTTTTCAAATTGATGAGTATATATATGTGAAATATTTTATGGATGTTAAAAGTTATAATGCACCAAAGCTTTAATTCTTATAGTTTTTATTTTTTAGGGCGAGGACTCCGAAGAGCTTGAAAACATCATCATCAAAATAGATGGCGAGAATGTAGTTGCGCATACAATGAGGTCGATGTGAGTCATTTATTGGCATGTGGTTTTCGTATCATTGATACATCTCAACTGTGCACACAACAAAGATTACTTGGCATGTAGCTTTTAAGGAAAGTATTTGAACCAACTAGCAAAGTGGGTGGGTCGGGCTGGTTCGGGTCACTGATTAAAGCTACTTTGGGTCAGAATGGGTTCGGGCCAATATGGGTTAGGATTAAAAGTTTAGTTCGGGTTAAGACTGGTTCAGGTCAAAATGAGTTCGGTTCATTTAAAAATTTAATAATTAAGTTCGGTTCAATATGGGTTTTGAGCAAAATTAGTTAGGTCAAACAGGTAGTTTAAAAGAAAACTTTGAATTTTTGGAACCTCCTGGAAAAAGTTAAGACCGGAAAATAGGCGGGTTGGGTAATGGCAAAACGAGTAGTTTTCAGATACAGGTTGAAAAAGGTTAGTCAAGTCAGTTGACTCGCCAACATTTTTTTTTATTTGGTACCAAAATAAGTAGTTAATATGTTAAATACGAATACACTTTTTTTTTTTAAATTTGGTACCTTAATAAGTAGTTAATATGTTAAATATGAATACACTAAGTGCTATAAAAACTTTACTCCATTTTTAGTTTCTCTCAACTTTTTGTTGGTCCATGGAGATGTTCACATCCATGTTTCAAATGTGAGGTCTGCCAAAGTTGTCGGAACCTACGGAGAAGAGTGGTAGTGGTGATAGATTATTACTTTTGTAGTGGTGATTTTGTAAACTTTATGTCCATATCATGCATGTTCTTAAAACGTGTGGATGCTATTTTTTTTTACCTAATTTACTTATGTTTTATTTTGCAGATTGTTAATAATATGGTTTTGGTTGAACCCGCGTATTACGTGGGCATTAACCTAGTATAATACATATCATTACCACTATACAAATCATAATGCATATATTACAACAACCACTGCATCAATATGTTGCAAATTATATTTATATAATATATAATATTTTGGCTAAATTAATTAGATTATTATAAATAATAATAATTTACAAATAAAACAACACAAATTTGAATGGATCAAACTGATTGAACATGGTAAAATAATGAAACCATTATTTGATTAGGGCACAATCACTTAAGCACAATTTACAACCATACATGCATACAAAACAGATTGAATTTGGTAAGGTAATGAAACCATTATTTGATTAAGGTACAACCACTTAAGCATAATTTACAACCAAACATGCATACAAATTATTTGATTAAGGTACAAACATTTAAGTATAATTTACAACCAAAGATGCATACACATGTTACAAATTAATAGTATATAAATAAGTTTTGCAACTCGTTTTGTATATATTCAAATCATTAACCTACTTTTAGTTAGCAATTTAGAAGTGTTTATGCTTTTGAAAACAATTTCGATGATTTTCAATCCGTTCAAATCTTTTCCTACTAAATCACATTTTCTAGCATAACGTGTTTGACCCATTAGCAATAAAACAAAACGCAAATAAACCATTTTATAGGTAAATGGATTACCCGATGTATGAAGATATGTGCATGATGCAAGATACTCATATTTTCTACTAAATCACATTTTCTAGCATAATGTGTTTGACCCATTGGCGATAAAACAAAACGCAAATAAACCGTTTTATTGATTTTTGACACTCCATGACAAGGTTGCCACCCAAAAAGATAGAGTAACCAAACGTGGAGCGACGGGTGTCAATGGACCTGGCCCAATCCGCATCAGAGTAGCCAATAATGTTTGTGTGTTGCGGGCGAGTGAACGTAAGACCAAATGCAATTGTTCCTTTTACATACCTAAGGATGCGATTGGCACTTGTAAAGTGCTCAATAGTGGGTTTTTGCAAGAACTGGCTTACCTGATTTACTGCATACGAGAGATCTGGTAGGGTGATGGTTAGGTACTGTAAAGCACTAACAAGGAAGCGTTACGCAGTCGGGTCCTTGTAGGGAATCCCATCTTTGATAAAAGTTGTATTGGGAGATAACAGAGTATGAGTGGGCTTGCAATCAAGAAGTTTCTTACGCTCAAGAATGTCATGAGCATATTTAGTTTGACCTAAGAACTGTCACACCCGCTAAAATCAGAGTTGGCGTGATCTGATTGGTATCTTCATTGCATAGCGGAAGCATATAATGCTAAGACTTCTAGGAAATGAACGCCCACTAAGTACTCGAATTCCCATGGTCATATTTTCTTCCCTTTTCCTTCCCCTCCCCCTGTTAAATGAAACTCGGGAACATGGTTTTAGTCTAGGGTATAAAATTTTGAAAACCGAATAAACCGAACCTAGTGGGTGTTTGGGGTTCCTTATTTTGAAGAAAAAAAGACTTTTGAAGGGGCAAAAGTCCTTTTGAGAAGTGTTTGGCTTTCCATTTTAAGGGCAAAAGTCCTTTTTTGAATGCAAAAGTCAGGATTACCTGACTTATTTTTGCCAAAAGGACTTTTGGAAAAGTCAGCAATAAGTTAAGCCAAACATGCCCCTAATAAACCAAATAAACCATAAAACGAACAGAAAAATACCCCCATTATGAAATGAAGTTCTCCTATAAGATCATCCCTCCCGTACACATTACTTCCCCTTGAAGGAGGGTTACCGTTGTCCACAACAACAATGGCACCTAAAGTCTGGAAGAAGATCAAGCCTATTGTTCTTCCAGATCATCCTCAACAACACCATCAAAACAAACCCACAATCACAAACTCCGTTCATTCTTCCGGCAACAACAACAACAACAGTAGCAAACTTCTCGTTCTTCCTATCCCTTCTCATAAACCAACACCAATGGCATCGGAACCTAAAGTTTGGAAGATCAAGACCACCGTTGCAGCAGCCTCCGATCACCGGCGTAAACAAGACAATGAAAAGGTAGCCGGAATCAAGAACGTTGTTGCAGATTCCGGTGACAGTGAAGAACAAAAAGATGAAAAAGATACTGAAATCGATTTGGGTATTTCAATGGATTGTCTTAAACTTGGTTCGAAAAAGAAGAAGAAGCTTCTGGTGATTCCTTTACGGGGAATCTTTGTTCACCGAGCGCATCGGAGCTGGCCGGAAACTATTCCGAGAAACCGCAGGCCGGATTTCCGTTACGGCAACTTTCTCGGTCAGTCAAAAAGTCAACGGAAACCCAGTTTATATTAAGTTAGGTTACTAATAATTACTGATTAGTGTGTGGTTTGTGTGTGTTATGCAGTTTACATGAGGCCTTATTGTGTGGAGTTTTTGAAGTTTTGTTTTGAAAGATTTGAAGTTGGATTGTGGTCTTCTTCTAGAGAGTTAGTGTGTCTTTTGATAGAGTATTTAATGTAGCTGAAATTACCGAAATAGTCATAGTTGACCAAAAGTTTAAAAAAATAGACATTGACTTTTAGCTGTCGCCAAAGGCGCCGGATAAGCCTTAGGCGGCGCTTTTCTAGTCGTGATGAACGCGTAGGCTAAATTCTAGTCGTTTCAGCTAGTGTAGCTGATGTGATGGAAAAAAGTGTAGGCGAAATCCTAGTCGTTTCAGCTAGTGTAGCTGATGTGATGGAAAAAGTGTAGGCGAAATCCTAGTCGTCTCAGTTAGGGCTGTTTGACAAATTCTTAATGGGTAAGTGTTGAACTAGTAAGAGGTCTGAATCATTAAATGTTGAATCAGTAAGAGAGTTTGAACCATTAAGTGTTGAACCAGTAATTCAGATAAGAGGTCTTAACCATTCAGACTCAGTATACCTTTCAGAGGCAAATGTCTGAACCATTCAGACATCTGCTCGCAAAACAAACAGTCTGAACCAATAAGAGGTCTGAATCATTAAGAGCCTACTATTAAGAGCTGAAACAAACAGCCCCTTACCTGATAACTGATGTGGCGGTTTCTAATCAGAGGAAATGAGGGTTGACCGCTTTGTTGAATGCTAAATTTTGATGGTTATTTTTTAAAATTTTGGGTCAATTAAGACAATTTTGGTAATTTTTCACTTAATTTACTTTGATTTAAATATATTTACTGGATTTCATGAATTATTTATGTCAGACAAAACTTGCAAGGAATTCTGGATAATGTTATGGGAGATCTCAAAAACAAGTTATTGTTCACTTGGGTGAGTTTAACCTTTGAACTTTATAATAAAAGCTGTATATTATAGTTCATATATTAATTTGATGTTGTTTACACTTGTTAGGATCAAGAACACTGCACAGATTCAGGTTTCAAGTGTCTGGAAATAAAAACTAAGCCACTGTACTTGAAGGAACTGAGTCATATATGGGAGAAAAAGTACCCGAATCTTCCATGGAGTGATGGAGAATACAACGCTTCTAACACGCTGTTGGTCACCTATCCTGAGAAGGCCCTCCTAAATCCTGTATGACTATATATATACTGCTTTCTTTTGCTTATTAAAGTAGTTATGCTAGTTATGAGTATCTTTTATAATTGGTAAAAAAGGGCCTATAACCGGTTATAACATTTAGTTTTTTTTATTGTGTTCGTTTTTAACTAGTTGTATAACAGGTTAACACGGATACTTTTCTTTGTCGTGAGGCCTAAACTCTTTTGTCTGTGTTGAAAACAACTATAGTTGTTTTTGTTTGTTAAATATGATTAAAAAAGTACATGACCGTGTAACCCGACCTATTATAGTTGAGTAGTTGTCAATAGCGAGCGTAGCAATCGCTATAGCGTGCTACGTAGCGTATAGGTCTAGGCTTGCTATTAGGGTTGTAGCGATAGATAGCGATAATAGCGACATTTTATAGGTACCTTATCGCTATTTGTCGCTATTCGCCATGAACAACTATGTATAGTTGGTAAAACCATGCATGTGATGGGTAGTTTTAATTGTGCTACAGCCGTTTTTTGTGTAGTTTTAAAAAGATTTTGATTAATGTACGCTGGGGTTGTATAACAGGATTAAGTGGCTAAATTGTCAACCGACAGATGTTTTGTTTGTTAGATATGATTACAAAAGCATATGACTGTAACATACATTGGGCTGACCCGTTTTGTAACACCCTAGATAAATCTCATAGCCTTGGACATGAGAGATGTTGGTTTCATAAGGAATGCTTGATTATAAACACCAACGCATTTTGGGCGCATTGGCTGTGAATGAGAGGACTATACGGTTAAGCAATCCCAGGGTGGGTGACCTCCTGGGAAGTCTCCACTCGAGCAACCAAAAACAATTATGCGAGCTGCTCATGGGCAGAACGGACAATATTAGGTGGTATGAAGGGGCGGATGTTACCCTTTTTTTATCAACATAAACTTCAACTGTTAATAAATCCACATCAACACCTCTGCTAAGATATATACATTATTAAATCATATGTTTGTCTGTGTTTTGTTGCAGCCAAACACAGCAATCTTTCCTCCGAGTTATGATCCTGAAAGCAAGAAGGATGATCTTCTAGGTAAATGTATATGTTTATAGTGCATGTTTATGAATATTTATCGGTCTAAAGATTAATGTTTTTGTTTAGGCCCAAACGGCAAGTTACGAGTGTTCTTGGAAGGGCTTGTAGAAGCGGACGATGTGCAAACGTATGTGGAAGATCACCCGATGGGGTACCCTGAGATTACGCCTTCCAATCCTGACTGGGACCATTATTGCAAGATTATTTGTTGTATTAACAAGAAAAGATTTGGTGATCCATCACCAAAGCTAATCTGATTCATTCAGACCAGGAAAAGTGTTTCTTCCACTAATTGGTAATTTGGCTCAGAATTTTGGTTTAAAAATTCAGACATGGGTGCAAGAATTTTAGTTGTATCATTTACAAAAAAAAAATGAAGATTTTAAGTGCATATAAATATATGTATACAATTGATCTAGAGGTGTAAACAGGCTGAGGAGCTCGTGAGCTACTTGAGATCGGTTCGCTTAAAGCTCGAATCAAACCTAGCTACAAGAGTTTGAATCAATCATAGCTTACAAGAGCTCGAGTGTAATAATAGGCTCGCTTAATAAATGAGCCTGAACTTCACTTATTAAGGTGAGCCTAAACGGACTTTTTATTGGTATTACTTTATCCAATATATTAAATAATTATATATTTACATGGAAATAACTAGTATTATATATAAAGCCATGATAAAAAATAACTAAAAATATAAATATTTATAAATAAATTAATATTGTGATGAGTAATATTGGACAACCAGTTATATTTTTACAATAATTTGTTACTTATGAGTTATAATTATCTTAATCTTACACAATTAAAGTGAAAAGTTATAAATTTTACCAAAGCCACAAAAAGAATTATAAATACCTATAAACAAAAAAAATAAAAATAAAAAATATTAGTTTAAACAGTACACATTTAATACGTAGGGTGGGGATCAAATATGAAGTTTATTTTGGCTAGAAAGGATAGAAAGCAATAGGATTATGACATGTGGCAAAATTTAAAATAAAGAGAAAGGGTATTTTAGTCAATCCAATTCTTTCTTCTTCCTTCTTCTCTCCCCAGTAACTTCAAAACCTACCATTTTCAAAACCCACCATCTTCAACCTTTTCTTCACTTACTATCTCAATAATCACTACATTATAGTGCGATTTTCGTCATCAATCAATGATTCAAACACTCGATCATCGTGTTCTTCAGCTTTTTTTTTTGAAGAAAACCCAGTTTAATTTCATTCAAAATCTTGTTTTTTCCCGTGATTTTGAAGATAATCACTCGACCCGTTCGATTCAATAGCTGATAAGTGTTTCAATCATTCAAATTTTGTCAATCGTTGAAGAAATCGGCTTCGATCCATGTAAGAAATTCTTTAATTTTACTTTCACGATCTGGGTTTTTTATTTAGTTATTGCGTTTTACGATCTTGGAGGGGGTCCGGGGGCGGCAGCCCCTGGTAGCAGGATCCTAGGGGCAGCAGCCCCTGGCAGGGTCCAAGGGGCAGAGCCCCTGGCTGGGGTTGAGCTCTAGAAAACTGCATTCGTAAACTGCATTCGATTAAATTGTTACTCTCTATTCTCTTGAATTCTCCATATTTATGATATCCTTCATCATCGTTATCATCCCCAGGGACTAGTGGCGAAACTTGAGATTTCCGATCAGGGGGTCAAAGATGTATATACAAAAAATTTCCATAAACGGGGGGTCAAAAACGTATATACCCAAAAATTTCTATACGAAAACTGCATCCTCTCCACTAACGAGCGAAAAGTTCGGGGGGTCGGCCTCCCCCTCCCGCCCCCACAAAGCTACGCCCTTGCCTGGGACGCGATTTGTCAATACTCAACTGGTTTAATACCCGTCCGTTGGCCGGGTTATGTTAATGTAATATACATCAACAACATAAATAAACCTATGAACGCGGTCAAATCAAAATATATAAGTCACTATTTATTATCATCAAATTTATTTATCATAAAGCTCAATTCTGGTTTGTCACTTACAAGTTATGCTACTTCTGTAACTTATTTCATGGACTAAAAGTTAAGTGACTATCAATCTAAATTGACTAAATTATTTTTTTAATGATAACAATAAATGCAACAAAATCTTGGTAACTTGAAACAAATTTTTAATGGTATTAAGTATTAACTCACAGGTCTATTTACCCATTATATATATATATTTTTTTGAACAGCAACAACAAAACTTTATTCAACCAAAAAAGATACGACACATAGCAAGGTGCTATATATCGAATCTTCATGTCAAGAGTACAATCATGGTTACATTACATCTAGAAAAATTCGAGTCTATAATTATCAGTCTCTAGGCTACATTGTTCCAAAATGAGAAGCTCCGCCATTCGTTCCATGTTACTCCCGTATGCCTTGATCTTAACTTTATCCAGTCAAACGATTCTTCTTTTATTTTTTCCATCAACATGCCCGGATTTGTGAGTATATCGTCGAAAACCTTTTTGTTCATATTTTTCCACAGGTACCATGCGGCTAGAAGATGAATTGCATAAATTGTTTTTACTTTCTTTCTGGGCCATTCTGATTTCTCTTGGATCCTTATCTTCATGTTTTCATTGTGATCCATGATAGGTATTTTCATCCATGTCCAAAGTTGTAACCATACTTCCTTTGCTATCGGACATTGTATCATGATGTGATTGGCCGTTTCTGGAGCTAACCCACAGATTTTGCAGTCTACCGATCCCACTTGCATTCCCCTGCTTCTTAAAGCAACCGTTGTTGGTATTCTTTCTTCTATTGCTCACCAAATAAAACGGTTTACCTTTGCCGTGGCAATCTTGCTCCACTCGAACCCGTTTGGTTCTGCATTCACATCGATGATTCCGGCTAGCTCCTTCCTAATCTCTTTCACCGAATACCCTGTCTCCATATTATTCTTCCATCTCCAAGTGTCCTCATCTCGGCCTATTGATTGTTAGGACCAAGAAGTCAAGGATATTAAAAGTAGATAATTGAAAGTTGGACATCACCACATTTTTTTCTAAGTTAACTAAAATTTGGACATGCTAAGACATTTTTTGGGATAATTATGTCTAAGTTTGTTAAAGTTGATTCATCGTTTGGTGGTGTATTAGACTTCTTATGTTTTGATTTATCATTTGATGGTTGTATTTATATCCAATGTTTAAGGATAACAATATTTTTATTTTTTTATTTTCAAGTTAAATGTTCGTTTGCGTTCGTTTGTGTTCGATTGCGTCCGTTTGTGTTTGAGACCAGTGTTCACGAACTGTTCGTGAACAACTGAATTTCCTTAACGAACGAACATGAACACAAACTTATGTTCGGTATGCGTTAGTGAACAGTTCGCAAACATGTTAATTTCCTTAACGAACGAACACGAACATGGCTTTGTTCGTGTTCATTCGGTTCGTTTACAGCCCTAATTTTACCCCTTGGGGTTAGAGCCAATTGGCACTCTGACCCCCTCCCTGGAAAAAATTGCAATTTGCCCCCCAACATTGTTGTTCTGTCGCAAGATTACCCCCTGCCGTCAGTCAATAGTTGTTTGACTGTTATAGGTAAGGGTATTTTGGTAACCTTACCCCATGTTTATTATTATTATTATTATTATTATTATTATTATTATTATTATAATTAAAAAAAACCTTAAACGACACTTGATATGTCGTCTCTGTCCTCTTCGTGAAATAACTTACCTGAAACCCTAATTTGAACTTTCAGCCACCCATGACCGGCTCTATAGGTTTGGCAACCTAGGCACGAGCCTAGGGCCACAAAAAAAATAAGGGCCTCCAAGTTTTTTTAAAGTTTTTATATAGTACATGTATTAGGCCCAAATAAATATATTTATTTCAAAACTAAACTGGTTTCTCATTGAGGGAGCCCAAACAAATAATGTTTAGAAAAAAGGCTAAGTTTCAAAACCAATTTTGCCTTAATTTTCAACTATTACAACAAAACAACCGTAATATTTAGCAAAGCCCCTAATACATCCGCAATCATCGTTCCCACTTCCCATCGTAACCTGCTTTTAATTTCTAGGCTATTGGCTATCACTAGACGAAAAAAGTAAGGGTAATTTCTAGTTTATCGACGGAATTAGGGCCCTCACTTCATAGTTCGCTTAGGGTATCCAAAAATGTAGGAACGACCCTGCAGCCACCGATCGTTCTTCTTCATTGATGATGATGATCGATGAACGGTTAGGATATGATGATGCTGAAGAATGGAGAAGGTGAACGGAGGTGAACAATGATGACAGAGGATGTTCAATGGTCGCCGGAGAGGATGACTGGAGACGAAGAAGGAGTTGTTGGTGACGGAGGGTGTCGAGAAGGATGACAGAGGGATTCAGATACGGCGATGATGGTTATGGTGGTGAAAACGATGAACAGAGAATAGGTGGTGGTCGGCGGTTGTTGCAGGTGAACGATGACGATGATGAAGGTTGACGGTGAGAATAATCGGAGATGGCAGTTGCAGGTCGATGGTTGCTGTCAATGATGAAGGGCCGTGAACGGTACCGGAGAAGATGGTTGAAAAAAAAGGTTGAAGATGGTTGAACGGAAACCAGAAAGATGATGATGGTGTGAGGTACATTAGTTATGTTCACATTAATTTCAATCATAATGTGTTTTAGTTGATTAATGAAATATTTTAAATGGCGGGGATTAAATTATATATTTTAATATGTTCTTGACTAGCCAGCAGCCAGATCCAGTGATCAGTTCAACATATTTTGTCGATGCTGGTGCGATTTATGAAATCGATCTAACTGAGTGTTTATTCTAACTGACCGGAGATTTTCATCACATGAATCTATCTCTTCCTCTCAAAATCTCCGGTCACCGGAGATCCTTAATCCGGCGATGAAACCGGCCGGTTCCGACCCTCTTTCTGGCAAGCCTACAGGGGGTAATGTTTGCAAGAAAATATAACACTGGGGGTTAATATTGCAGAGTACAGAAAACCATAACGGGTAACAAGAAAAGGTAATATAGTCATTGTACTTCGGGGGTAATATTGCAGAGTAGAACAAATCATAGGGGGTAATATGAAAGGGTAATATAGTCATTTTACATACCATTTAACAATCAAACAACTGTTGACTGACGGCAGGGGTAATCTTGCGACAGAACAACAATGTTGGGGGGGGGGGCAAATTGCATTTTTTTCCAGGGAGGGGGTCAGAGTGCCAATGACTCTAACCTGAGGGTGTAAAATTGCAGTTTACTCTAATTATTAATATGTTATAATAAATAGAACAATTTTACCCTGAAGAAAAAGATAAAATAATCAAATTTTAATAGCCAAATGAGAGGTGATTTAATTTTTGGACCAAAATGACCATAAAAGTAAAACCACAGAGACATAAATTTAAAAAGTTTGTGATTTGGACTAAAATGATAAAAGTTACCAAACCTCATAGACCAAAATGACAGTTTAATCTAATATATAAAATGACAATCATCCCTCCGTACGTACACATTTCTTTCCCTTAAAGAAGGGATACCATTGTCCACATAAACCTTGCTCTAAACAACAATGGCACCTAAAGTTTGGAAGATCAAGCCTGCTGGTGTTGCAGATCACCCTCAAAAACACCATCAAAACAAACCCAGAACCGATTCATTCATTTCCAAGAACAAACTCCCAGTGCATCCTTGCCCTAAAGTTTGGAAGATCAAGACTACAGTCATTGAACAACAAGATGAAAAAGAAGCCGAAATAAAAAATAGAGGTGCACAAATCGGGTTACGGTTCAAATTGGGTTCGATTCATACCCGGTTGGGGTACTAGAGAACCGAACCCGGTAAAACCGAGTCAGGCTGGGTTCTTTCAACCCTCTCTAATTAAAAAGAAACTCTCAAAAATAATAAATAATAGACATACATTATTACTTTCTTAAAAAGTAGCGATGAGCATTTCATACCGGATACCGTTATCCGAATCGATCAGTTTCAGTACCGGTATTTTGGTTAATGAACCAGTAAATAACAGATACCCATTTTCCCGGTTTTTATACCGTACCGATCATTTTCGGTAGTATTTTGGTTGATTTACCGGTAAATATGATACCGATACCCATCTTCCTCGCTTTTCAGTACTGATACTTTCAATACTGCCGTGGTTTGGTACCGGTACTTGCTCATCCCTGCTTAAAAGTTCATACTTTAATTATTTTTAGTTGGTTAAGAATTGTAAAATTATATTATAAAAAATTAAAGTATGTGTCGAATCCCCAATTCCCTGACGTCGTTCAGAGGGTTTGGCGGTACTAACCTTAGATTCGGTGAGCTCCGGTTCAGGCTCGTCATCTCGCTGTCGCGGTGGCAGTTCCTCTTACGGAGTGTCGGGTCTCAGGCTGCATCCACATGAAACTCTAGTTAGAGGGCCCGAGGGGGTTCACCCCGTGGGCACTCTGACGCTCAAGTCAGTATCTTGTATGGTAAAGATGTTATAAGTGCAAGTATAATTTAGAGAGAGAGAGAAGAGGGACAGGAGTAATCTTGGAGAAGTGGAGTAAGTAGTAACCTTTTTTGTGGGGAAAATATCTTCTGTCCCTTCTTGGGGAAGGAAGTTCTCTTAATGTAGTGAGATAGTTGGGCCATAGCCCTAACGGGCCGATCCAAGAGTGGGCTTATCAGGATGTGGCCCACTCAAACCAACTAAACATACCGAGAAAGACACAAGTGGGCTCGAGCCCAGCCACCAATCTAGGGCGATGAGCCCGGACGAGGAGCCCAAGCGGGGACCCTCGTCGTCAAGTCATCCTTAGTCCAAGCCTATTTACTCATGAATGGGTGCAGGACTTGTTCCAGTCCCTGAAAATCTAGGCGGGTCATTATCCGCCCTCAATATATCATCCCGGCCTGTCGGGTAACATAGCCTAGGGCACGTTATGCCAAAGTTATCTGTTTTGTTATCCTTAGGACAACCTTGCATTCAGCACTCGAAATAGCAAGGTGACCCCTCAAGTAGGGTAGCACGATACCTTACTTCAATCTATGCCTCCTTGACGGCATTTTTTCCCATGCACTTGTTTGATAGTACCTTTTTATAGCGTTTATGCTATTTAGATTGTTTTGCCATGTCCTCCTTTAGGGCATTTCGATTGAGGTACTCGTTCAAGAGTAGTTTCTTTTAAGAGCATCGACTGGGATGCTTTATTTACCGTGTTATACTCCTTGTATGGTGCTCCTCTAATGAGGGTTTTTGCCTTGCTTGAACTGTTAAAACTTTCTCATGAATTTTCTCTCTACCCTGTTTAAGCCGTTAAGACTTTCTATGGGTCGCTTTGTAACTTTTTAAGTTGTTAAAGCTTTGCATAGACCCGTTTTGTGACTCGTTTGAAACCTTGCATGAGTTTGCTTCGCAGCCTGCTTGAGTTGTTAAAACTTTCCTATGAGTTTGCCTTGTAACGTGTTTGGGTTGCTAAAGCTTTCTATAGTTTGCTTTGTCGCTCGTTTAAGTTGTTTAAAGCCTTATATAAGTTTGCTTCGTAACTTGCTTGAGTTGTTAAAGCTTTGTACAAGTTTGCTTCGTAACTTGCTTGAGTTGTTAAAGCTTTGTACAAGTTTGCTTCGTAACCTGCTTAGGTTGTTAAGGCTTTGCCTAGGCCCGCTTTGTAACTTGTTTTAAGTTGTTAAAGCTTCTGTTGGGCCTGTTGTCCAATGGCGTTTGGGCCACTTGGACTTTCATATGCCTGCTTCGGCTTTTTTGGACGTAGTCGACTTAGTCCTAGCCCCACGGCCGGGCTTTGCCTTGTTTTGATTAAGGCGGCATGTCTGTATGCCTATGTACATGTTTATTTTATTGTAAGATCGTTCGGCACGTCTGCCTAGATGATCCTGTTTGACCCGTTAACAAGGTCCTCAAACCGTTCAGGTTTTTGTTCTTCGAGAAGGGGTGGCATCTTCTCCTTTTGGAGAGGTTTTATGAGCACTTTAAAAACACCTGTTATGTAGAAGGAACCTTCCTATGTGAGTCCTTGTTAAGGGCTCTTTCCTACCCTGGAGAGATGTTGTAATTCTCTAAAAATTGGTGCCCATGGAATGTGCAACCCTCTCCTCTTGGAGAGACTTCTTCAAACGTATGCGACCCCGAGATGGGGCTCCTCTTCTTTGGAGAGATACTTTCTAAAACACAGACCTGTGGCGGAGATCTTTTCTTTTCAAGGAAGGGATTCTCCAGATTCGAAGTCCCTTGTCAAGGGGCTCTCCCCCCTCCCCTTTTTTTTTAATAAGTTGTTCAGGTGCGAAATTTTAAGGAGGATTTTTCTCATATATCAAATCCCTGGGATGTACTTTCCCGTCCTTAGAAGGAACTTTACCAATACTTGATCCCGTAGTCGGGTGCACTTCTGTTCGTTGAATAGACTTTTGCGATACTTAATCCCACGGGAGGGGATACCCTCCTTTTCTTGGGAGAAACCTGTTCCTGTTCGTTGAAGAGACTTACGAGACCCCTAATCACATAGGGTGGGACATCTTCATTTTTTCGGAGGCGGCTCCTCCAAGACTTAATCCCCATAGATACTAATCCCCATCGTGAAACTCCCATTTTAGTTACCTCCCACATTTAAGTTTCAAATAATGACACATTGGTCCCCAAACTCATTTACTTCACATTCCTCTTGTATTTTCATTCAATTCAACTTTTGATTAATGACCGAACGACCCTTGTACTTCATCATTTCATATTCTCGGAAGGAGTTTCTTCAAGGCTGAATCCCGAGTGAGGGATATGTTCCTTCCTATTCTTGGAAGGAGTTTCCTTAATACTGGATCCCGAGGGGGGGGGGGGGGGATATGTTCCTTCCTATTCTCGGAAGGAGTTTCTTCAAGACTTAGTCCCGAGGAAGAGGTATGTTCCTGTTTATGGAAGGGACTTCTAAAACACTTGATCCCAGGGAATGGGATACTCTTCATAATCTCGGAAGGAACTTTTCCTGGACTTAATTCCATGGAAAGTATACGTTCCTGTTCTTGTAAGCGAATGCTGAGGTACCTTATCCACAAGAGAAGGGATTTTCTTGTTGATGGAAGGGACTTCCAGAATGCTTTAGCCTTTAGGAGAGAACATCGTTTTGTTCCGGCAGATAAGGGTCCCGTCCCTGAGGAACTTTACAATTGGTGTCATCCATGTTTCTTGTGTGTTTTCAACTGCAGCTACCTCCTCTGTACTGATGGAGGGGGAGGTTAGGACTTCCACTTTGACTTCTCTTGCTAAGTGATCGAATGCTACTGAGGCTAGCTTACTGAGGGCATCAGACTTTCTGTTTCTCCCTCGAGGAATGTATTCTGCTTAAAAGTTTTGAATACCTTGGCCATCTCTTTTACTTTTGCCATGTACTGAGCCATGGTGTTGTCTTTGGCTTCATACTCTCCTTGGTATTGTTTGACTACTAACTGTGAATCAGTGCTAGCTTCCACATGTTTTGCTTTCATCTTTTCTGCCAGCCTCATCCCTGCTAAGAGGGCTTTATATTCTGCAGTGTTGTTGGTGTTTTCGAAGTCCAGTCTTATGGCATAGGTTAGCTCGATTCCCTCGGGGCTTATCAAAGTAATGCCTGCTCCGCTCCCTTCTTCACTGGAGGTTCCATCTGTGAAGAGTTTCCACGCAGCCTTGTCTTCCCTCTCTTTCTCTTTTCTTTCCAAGGCTTCCCATTTTAGGAGTTTTTTTTTCTTCATCCTCAGGGACTTCTGCCAGGAAATCTGCCAGTATTTGTCTTTTCACGGCTGTCCTGGGTTTGAACTCCAAGGAGTGTTCTCCCAGTTCCACGGCCCATTTAGCCAATCGTCCCGACAGCTCCGGCCTCCTGAGCACCTTTTGAAGGGGCTGATCTGTCATCAGGGTGACCCTGTGCCCTTGGAAATACCTCCTGAGTCTCCTGGATGCAAAAACAAGGGCCAATGCTAACTTCTCCAGGGGCATGTAACGTTCTTCAGGGCCTTTGAGTGTTCTACTGATGAAATACATTGGTATCTGTTTCCCCTCCCGTTCCACCATCATGACCGCACTTATAGTTGTTTTTTAGGCGGACAGGTACAAGGTCAGATGTTCCCCGGGTACTGGGGTGGCCAGTGTTGGGAGTTTACAAATATAGGCTTTCATTTCTTGGAAAGCGGCTTCCGCCTTAGAGGTCCAATTAAACTTGTCCGTTTGAAGGCAGTCCTTCAGCACCTTCATGAAGGGAAGGATTCTGTCAGCTACTTTTGACAAAAAATGGTTTAAAGCGATTAGCCTCCCGTTTAGCTGCTGGATGTCTTTCAAAGACCTGAGAGATCGCATTTCGGCCACAGCTTGAGTCTTCTCCAGGTTAGCTTTGATTCCGCCCTTTGTGACTACTACCCCCAAGAATTTTCCTTCTTCTACCCCAAAACAGCACTTCCCGGGGTTTAGTTTCATATTCACATCTTGCATGGTGTGGAGGGTTTCAGCTATATCGTCTATCATGGCCATTTCGGTTAGGCTTTTGATAACGATGTCATCGATGTATACCTCCAAGTTTCTTCCCCGTTGTTCCCTGAAGAAGGCGTTCATAAATCTTTGATATGTGGCCCCAACATTTTTAAGACCGAAGGGCATTTTGGTATAGCAAAATGTCCCCTCGTCTGTGATGAAGGCGGTTTTTTCCTCATCTTCCATTGACATCTGTATTTGATGGTATCCTTTGTAGGCATCCAAAAAGCATTTCAGGGGGTACTGGGATAAGGAGTCCACTTGGACATCTATTTCTGGGGGGGGGGGGGGGATAACAGTCCTTAGAACATGCTTTGTTCAGATCTTGGAAGTCGACGCACGTCCTCCATCCCCCGTCTTTCTTCTGGACCATAACCGGGTTAGCAACCCAGGATGGGTACTTTACCTCCCTGACTATTCCCGCTTTGAGCAGTTTCCTGGTTTCTTCACAGGCGGCCCTCCTTTTGCTGGGACCCATGCTTCGTTTTTTCTGTTTCACTGGTTTTGCCCATGTATACGTATTGAGTCGGTGCTCAGTCAAGCTTCTCGGGATTCCTGTCATATCCCCATGTTGGAATGCAAATACGTCTATGTTGAGGAGGAGCAGTTCCTTGAGGGCACTCTTGCACTTGTCACTTAGGTGACTTCCCACTTTGACCGTCTGCTTCGGGAATCTGTCACAAAGGACCCACTCTTCGACCCCTTCCTTTCGGGGCTTCTCGGATGCTTCCCCTTCAGACACGGAAGAAATCACTTCGTATGCAGATTTTACCCAAGCTAAGCCCTTTGGTGTCTGAAATACTAAGGCTCCGTGTGGGGTGGACGCCTGTGCTTGCAAATCCCCGATTCCGGGTCTTCCTAGGATTGCGATGTACTTCGAGGGTGTTCGAACCACTGTGAATGTCAGGTTTATTGTTCGGACCCGATCCCCTACCCCGATTGTGAATGGGAGTTTGATCTTCCCCAGGGGGTGTGACACATTGTTGTTGAACCCTACTAGAGGGATAGAATCCTCCTCAAGCCGGTCTCTTACATCCCTGTCAAGTCTGAGGAAACAATGTTCGTATATGACTTCTATCCCAGATCCCCCATCTACGTGTATTCTGGCCACTTTATGACCGGCTATTACAGCTGAGATGTTGAGTGGGAGCCGTTGTACCTCGTTTTCCTCCAAGTGTGGCATTAGGATGGGAGCTTTCATGCAGTTTGGGGAGCCCAGGATTTTGGCCTTTACACTCCTGGTGGTATCAAATTCATCCCTCCTTTTAATCATATCTACATCTGCCCTCCCAGGCTCCCTTGCATCTTTCCCTTTGCGATCCCCCCCTCCTTCCTTAATTTCCTTAACCAAATGGGCCAGTTTTCCTGTTTTAACCGCGGCTTCTATTTCTCTTTTTAGGTACAGGCAATCATCAGTTCTATGGCCAGACCCTTTGTGAAAGTCACAATATTCATTTGGTTGTGCCTTTGGCCCAGGTTTAATAGGTGGTGGCCTTGGAAAGGAGCCCTTCACCCTCTCAGTAGCCAATATTTCATTCGGTGTCTTGGTGAGAGGGGTGAAGTTGTCAGGGTAAGGGGATGGGCCTCTTCCCCGAGGTCTGTATGGGGAGTATGAGGGTCTTGTTCTATCATGCAACATCCTTATCAAAAGCAGGCTTTCGGGAGTAAGGTGTACCTTTATCAAGAGGTTTTGCAGCGGAGGTGACCCTTCGGGGTGGGGCATCTATCTCCTTGGCTTTGCTGACTTTGTCTTTTGCCCCTGACAAAGGCTCTGACCCTCCGGGACGTCTTTGATGTTCATGCTTTCCTTGACAAACCTTTCCATGTATTGGTCTATCCGCTCGTTGTCCCTATGCCTTATGTGTAAGATTTCGTTTAGGTTCTTGACCACCTTTCTTTGATGATCTTCAGTCCCATCATACCGGTCGAAGTTTGGAGGTAGTTTTGTTTTAGGGGGCATAGGTGCCTCTGCAATTCTCCGAGTGAACTTTGAGACTTCAGCCAGATCCCGTGGAAGGTAGGGTTGGTCCAGAAGATAAGGGTTTCTTGAGCACGACGGACCGTAGGAGGATTTCACTTTCCCCTCTCGTATTGTCCTGCTCAGGTTCTTTTCTTCTTCAAGAGATGGACTAATAATGCAGCTCAAGGGTTCTTCCTTTTTCAAGGAAGGACCGTCCAGGGTTTCCTCAAGGACTAACAACGTAGTCCAAGGAGTCTTTCGTCTTCAAGTAGAGCGTCTGGATTTTCTTTAATAACATAATCTGACGATTCTTTCCCCTTCAGGAGGGGAGTCAGCTGCGTAGCCCAGCCTCCTCATTTCTTCAAATGGAGGATTGATAAGGTGATCCTCTGATTCTTTTTTCTTCAGGGAAGGAATTAGTAAGGCAGTCCATGCCCATTCCCCCTCCCTCCCCTTCTTTTTTCTTTCTCTTCTTTCTTTTTGTTTTTGAGATCTTCGAACATAAGAATTTATGGAGGGGCTTAATCCTTTTTGGAGGAGGTAATAGAAAATAAAGATCCTTTCGAGAAGTCTTCAATGTAGGACCCAATGGTGTTATACCATGCTAGCTCCCCAGTTCGGTGTTGTCAAGCGTAGTTGGTAATACTGAACTTATGAAATAGGCTGTCCTTGAGCCCGTCTGTCTAAACCATCGGTTGTGAATAAAGAATATAGTTACTTTCGATGAGTATCGAGAGTCTTCTAAATCATTATCACTTCTAATGAGTGACGTATTTATCCGAGACACGATAGCACGCAAGGATATAGCTGATAGATGTATCCGACAGATTAGCATATGATTCCTTGTTGAATGAGAATAACCCGAGGTTAGCAAAAACTATGTCCCACAATATCCCCCTAGACATATTAGTCCCTCAGTTCAATGTTGCACAAAGGTATTTCTTGCTTTCACTAATGTTGTGTTGCTTTCTTCCCAACCAAAGCTATATCCATGTTTAAGGATATTTTAGGTGACCACTGTTCTTTAGTGTCTTTTCAAAGATCATGCCACGTTTCTTGGATGCACCTCATCCAGTCCAATACTAGCCTTCGTTGACCTGTCCCGTAGGTCGTGACTAATAGCTTCTTGTGTTGTTCATGTTCATGCTTCGATACTTGCCACGAAAACACTTTCAAAGAGGTAAGTCATACCAAAGGTCAATTCACTTATGTGTTAAACATGTTGTGTTGTGTGTACAAGTACTTGTGCCTCAAACTTTATTTTGTGAAGACATGTGATCATTATATTGTTAATGGGGGTAGCCTACGTATCCTAACAACGTTGTAATGAGAACAATGAATATGTGTCTAGAAGTGGTGTACGATGCAAGACTTCGGAGAAAGGCCTTGTGTAAATGCTTTGTGTTAGGGTCTAGAAAAGGACCTGGCTGAAGGGCCTGAGGAAAGACCTTGTGAAAAGACCTGAGGAAGGGGCCAGTGGAAGGGACCCCGTGAAAGGGCCGGGAGAAGGACCGTGTAGAAGGGCCTGAGGAAGTGCCCTGTGGAAGGACCTGGGAAGACCCGGGGAAGGACCCTATGGAAGGACCTGGGGAAAGGCCAGGTGGAAGGGCCTGAGGAAGGACCCGGGGAAAGGCCAGGTGGAAGGGCCTGAGGAAGGACCCTGTGGAAGGACCTGGGGAAGGGCCAGGTGGAAGGGCCTTGTATTAGTAAAATATTGTTATTTTACATTGGTAAGAGTGTGCATCATTACTCTTTTTTCTTTTTTCAAAAAATAAGGTCACACCACCTTGGGAAGACAAAAGTTTAGCTTTTTTTTTTTTTTTTTTTTTTAGGATAGCAAAAGTCAAAAGAATGTACAAGGTAATTAATGACTTTCTTCTCAACTATATTTTTAATTTGCCTAAAAAAAAATTAAAAGAGTTGTTGACAGCTCATGTCAAGCTTTACCATATTGCTTTTTTGTACTTTCCTTAGGCAAGAAGTTTTACCTTTTGACTAATATTTAGAATCTAACTTTCTAGTAAAACCTTAACTTTTTTCATCAAAATTCATTAAGGTGCATAAGGTCAGCTCTTTTACCTAGATGGTATGACTGTACAATAGAAAGATAAGGAGGAAAAAACCACCCCATGTGACCCTGTCAGTAAAAGTTGTTTGCAAGCTTTTACCCATTTACTAATTTTATCTTATATAAAATAATTCACAAAATTATGATCCTAGACGTCTTTCATGAATTTACAAAATATCATGGATGTTGATACGTGTCTAAGCTTCGCAAGCAAGGCATATCATAAGGAAAGAAAAAGTAAGAATTAAGGGTTGTACCTCATGCAACAGATGTCATATCCTTTTTTTTTTCTTTTTTTTTTTTTTTTTTGCTTCTTTGTTTTTTTCGAGGCTAGTTGGATCCAAACGAGAAAGAGAATATTTAGCCTAGACCTCATCTGCTGGTCTGATCATTATCAGATGTATATTAAATTTCATTTGAATGTCCATGTTGAAAAGGCAGCCCTCGGAAGAAATGACACATGCTCCTCTGACGAGGTGGTGTTGTGTTCCAATAAAAAACTTTGAAAAAGGCAAAGTAATGTCCTTTTGGCTATTATTTCACGTGGTGTCCTTCATGTCCACACATTTGTTCATGCATGAATGAGTTGTACCCCTCTTAGCTAGTTGTACATCATCCATTCCTTGCATCAATAGTGTGTTATCTAGTTGTAACTAGTGCAATAAAACTTGTAACTTCGCTCTTTGTATGCTAATACAGACTGTAACTTAATTTGAGCTCCATAAACGATTTATTCGTCACCAAGAATACACTATCTCCCAAAACTACAGCTGAGACCAGGTAACTACAAATCCATGTTTAGTTGTGCTAAACTATTATTGTTTTTTCTTTATCTTGCCATAAGATTGCCATAACCAAGGTTGTGCCAGATACGTTCGTATGTCACAAATAAGAAAATATGAGATTCAGAACCTGTTTAACCGGAGATTTGTATGTAGATCTAGACATCGTGTAGATTGCACGAAGTATATAGATCTGACCGTCTGTATGGTGGGCACCAGATGCGTTTTTGTTCTGAGTCCCACGGATGGCGCCAATGTCGAATCCCCAATTCCCTGACGTCGTTCAAAGGGTTTGGCGGTACTAACCTTAGATTCGGTGAGCTCCGGTTCAGGCTCGTCATCTCGCTGTCGCGGTGGCAATTCCTCTTACGGAGTGTCGGGTCTCAAGCTGCATCCACATGAAACTCTAGTTAGAGGGCCCGAGGGGGTTCACCCCGTGGGCACTCCGACGCTCAAGTCAGTATCTTGTATGGTAAAGATGTTATAAGTGCAAGTATAATTTAGAGAGAGAGAGAAGAGGGACAGGAGTAATCTTGGAGAAGTGGAGTAAGTAGTAACCTTTTTTGTGGGGAAAATATCTTCTGTCCTTTCTTGGGGAAGGAAGTTCTCTTAATGTAGTGAGATAGTTGGGCCATAGCCCTAACGGGCCGATCCAAGAGTGGGCTTATCAGGACGTGGCCCACTCAAACCAACTAAACATACTGAGAAAGACACAAGTGGGCTCGAGCCCAGCCACCAATCTAGGGCGATGAGCCCGGACGAGGAGCCCAAGCGGGGACCTCGTCGTCAGTATGGACTAAATATAATTCTGGTTACAGATTCCGGTGACAGTAGTAGCAGTGAAGAACAAAAAGATGAAAAAGATACTAATATTGATTTGGGTATATCAATGGATCGGGTAAACATCGGTTCGAAAAAGAAACTTCTGGTGATTCCTCTACGTGGAATCTTTGTTCACCGAGCACATCGTTGGTGGTCGGCAACAATTCCGAGAAATCGCCAGCCTGATTTCTGTTACGGCAACTTTCTCGGTAGTAAAGACAATCAAGAGTAAAAACATAGGATATGTTACTATATTGTCTGTTTATAACTTTATATATTCGTAAATTGTGTTACTAATTATTAGTTAAGTGTATGGTTGTTGTGTGTATGCAGTTTACATGAGGCCTTATTGTGTAGGGTTTTTGAAGTTTTGTGTTACGTGAAGAATAATAGTTTAGGGGTATTTTACTAATTATTAGTAGTGTAGGGAGTAATAAGGGTTGTTTTCTATTTGTTTGAGGGTCTTGTGTGTAAGTTTATCTTTTATAAATTGAATGCTACGTAACAATCTGGAGGATATCCAGAATTTGAGTCAAACTATTCTCTATCTCTTAGCTTCTTTCTCTCAATATAGTTATAACCCTATCAAGGGTATCAGAGCTATCCCGAATCCTCATCGGAATTCCTTGCCGCCACCATGACGAACACCCGTAACAACGAGATTGATAACACACTGAAGTCCCACGATAGGGCCATCAACGAGATCCAGACGGCGTTATCGGCTTTGATGAAACAGCAGGAGCAGGCTTTGAAACGGCAGGAGGAAATTCTCAAGGCTGTGCGGGACATATCTCAGTCGTCCGGCAGTTCTTTTGGATCCTTCTCCGCCACCGCACCGCCTGTCCAGTCACCCGCAGCAGCACCACTTCCGTTCCAAGCCCTTACTCCGCCATCCACGCCCGCTGCTGCACCACCACCGAGACATGTTTCATCACACCCAAACATTACATCATCCTCTTCTTTGATGCAGTCAAAACAAACCCTCTTTCCATTGCCTAAGACCCTTTTCCCATCCTCCATGATAGGCAAGACTAACTCAACCCAAAAGGACAATCACATCCTTGATTCCCTAAAGAAAAAGGATATTTTTATGCCATCTGTGTTGAAAGCCATGAAAAGTAGTGTGAAGAAGGAAAAAAGACCGGTGCTTCGGTTCAAAACGACTAATTGCAGAAAGGTGATAAAGACATTTTTATGGCAAGTTCATCGTGCTAGTACCGATTCTATTCAGAATTTATTGGTGACAAAGAGGACAACAACTCCAGCCAAAGAAGTCACCAGGGTGACCGAGTGGCGGCCTCCGTGGCGCTTTGTTACTACATCTCCAAATGTCGTAGGAAGGAATGAGTCGACCCAAAAGAACTCATGGATGCTGCAATATTTTCTCTATTTTATGATTCTTGAGGTCAAGAATCTTTTAAGGGGGAAGTATTGTTACGTGAAGAATAATAGTTTAGGGGTATTTTACTAATTATTAGTAGTGTAGGGAGTAATAAGGGTTGTTTTCTATTTGTTTGAGGGTCTTGTGTGTAAGTTTATCTTTTATAAATTGAATGCTACGTAACAATCTGGAGGATATCCAGAATTTGAGTCAAACTATTCTCTATCTCTTAGCTTCTTTCTCTCAATATAGTTATAACCCTATCATTTTGCTTTGAAAGATTCAATGTTGGATTGAGGTCTTCTACTAGAGAGTTAGTATCATCTAATATAGTATTTAATTTAGAGTAAAATGTCAAAATTGTCTCAGAGTTTATGTCACTTTTGCGACTTAAGTCTAAAAATGAAACTTTTTGTTGCTATTTTCATCCAAGTCGCAAACTGAGTTAGAACTTTTTGTTAAATTCTTCCATTTTTTGTCGTTTTCCTCTTTTAATTAAAATATATTATGGCATATAATGACAAAAGGCGTGGGCTAAGCCTTAGCTGACGCTTTCCTAGCTGTCTCAGACAAAAGTGTGACGTAGCTTATATAACGGTTTCTGATTGGAGGAAACGAGGGTTGACTACTATTGCGAAGGCTGAATTTGTTTGTTTATTTTTGAAAATTTTGGGTTAACTGAGACTATTTTGGTAATTTTCCATTAGTTTAAGTTGATTGAATTATATTTACTGGATTTCATGAATTATTATTTATGTCAGACAAAACTTGCAAGGAATTCTGGATTACGTTATGGGAGATCTCAAAAACAAGTTATTGTTCACTTGGGTGAGTTTAAACTTTGAACATTATAATAACAATGTATATCGTAGTTCATATATTTGCTTGATGTTGTTTACACTTGTTAGGATCAAGAACATTGTACAGATTCAGGTTTCATGTGTCTGGAAAACCAAGATAAGCCGCTGTACTTGAAGGAACTGAGTCATATATGGGAGAAAAAGTACCCGAATCTTCCGTGGAGTGATGGAGAATATTCGGCTTCTAACACGCTGTTGATCACCTATCCTGAGAAGGCCCTTCTAAATCCTGTATGACTTTATAGTTTATACTGCTTTCTTTTGCTTATTAAGGTAGTTATGTTAGTTATGAGCATCTTTTATAATTAGTAAAATCGGGTAGGTGACCTCCTGGGAAGTCTCACCTCGAGCAACAAAAAAACAACAATTATGTGTACTCCTCATGGGCAAAACAGACAATATCGGGTGGTATCACTTTTCAATCAACTGTTAATGAATCCAAATTAACACCTCTATATATATTAAATTATATGTTGTCTGTGTTTTGTTGCAGCCAAACACAGCAACCTTTCCTCCGGGTTATGATCCTGAAAGCAAGAAGGATGGATGATCTTCTAGGTAATTGTATAGTTTCATATTGCATGTTTATGAATGTTTCAGTCTAAAAACTTCAACTTTTTTTATAATCTTTTTGATTAGGCCCAGACGGTGAGTTACGAGTGTTCTTAGCCGGGCTTGTAGAAACGGAAGATGTGCAAACTTATGTGGAAGATCACCCAATCGGGGACCCTGAGATTACGCCTTCGCATCCTGACTGGGACCATTATTGCAAGATAATTTGTTGTATTAATAAGAAAAGATTTGGTGATCCATCACCAAAACTAATCTGATTCATTTAGACCAAGAGGAGTGTTTCTTCCACATTTTGGTAATTAGGCTTTGGTTTTAAATTTTAGACATGGGCCAGTACAGGAAACTTATGCTTCTAACTTGGTTGTGTTGGGTAATCTTGATGTTGTGGGTTATTTACGGGTCAAGTCGGTTACCGGGTTTATCAGATACGGGTCAGGAGCTGCATGGGCTGCAAGAGATTGAAGTGAAGTCAAAGAATAAGGAGGTGAATGTTGGTGTTACTCGTTGACTCATGTTGACTGAGATGGAAGATTGGAAGGTCCTCACATGGGGTGTTGCATCAATCATTATGTCTGGGAAACATGGTGTTGTGCTCCAGCTCTTATGCACGTTTCTTTTACCTTTCCAGCTAGTGTTTAATTTCTTTAAATAGGGATAGTGGCTTAACTTTAGGAGAAAGTGGGTCATGTTTGTTTGTTTCCGTTGTGTTTTGTATGGCTATATATTGGTCTTTTGTTTACTGAATATACACCCCTAATTTTCATTGTCATCTCCATCTTGTTAAAAAATATAAACTACATTCAATATAAACTACATTCCAATTTAATTTTCTTTATTATTAATTCTTTCTTTGATCGTTGTGTTTGTTTCATATTTGGTAATGTGCTGGGCTGATACATGTTTGGGCTTCGGCTGGACATCAGTTGCTGTTTGGGTTCGGCTGGACATCAGTTGCTGTTTGGGCTTGGAAGTGGGCCTCTTGTGGACACTCGCAGACATCAAGTGGGGCTATTAAAAGAATGCCTGTGTTGACATCAGAGATGAGGGGAATGCACCTAATTTCAAGATACTTGTTTCCAGAATTCTCTCAAGTTTCTCTCTCAAAATATCACTTAGGGTTTCTGTTCGTTTGGTCACTGTTTTGTTTTGTATCAGTGATCTTGTTGTGAGATCTTGTGATAATCGATGATTATCGTGTTGATAATCATCAGTAGTTGAGAGTTGAAAGTTAATATATCATCGTTTTGTTCTTTGTTTTCAGTTGTAAATCATCAAGTCTGTTGGTCAATAAAGCTTTTGATTCAGGTTCTTGTTGATTACGCTTTGATACCATTGTTTTTGACACATCTTTCATATACATATTAAGTGTGTGTGTTTTGTGTGAGGTTTTGAGGGGCCTGAAACCAACAGGTTGTATCAATGGCAAAAATAATGAAGGTTTTAACAGCATATAATGGATGATATTGAGTTTGGTTGAAAAATATATACATATATGAAATCTAGAGGTAAACAAGATAAGCCTCTTGTGAGTTACTTGAGATTGATTTACTTAAAGCTCAAATCAATCCTAGCTTACAAATAAATAAATAAAACTTATACCGGATAAAACCCACTAGCTTTATTAAATTACGGTTTTATTTTGTTAGTTATCCAGTATCATCGTTGTTCGTTATATAAGATTGTTCATAAATTGGTTTAACTTGAAATAACATTTGTGTGTTTGTTTACGGTGTTGATTGACAAACTGAAACTGTGCCTAGTCATCTGCATGCCACACGTTATATGACCTAGTTTATGCCAAACTAACTCTAAAATCTAAATAGATCACGTATAAGGGGAGGGGGTGGTAACTAGTGACCATTTTTCCATCACTCACAATATCCAATCATGTTCCGCCATGTCAGCAACCATTTTTCATCACTCACAACCTTTTTTAAGGGGGGGGGGGGGGGGGGGGGGGTGGTCATCACTCACCACCACACCCAACAATTTCTCCCCAACCAACAATTACACTCACAAAACAAAACCATCACGCGTTGAAAAAATAACGAAAATTGAATCCGTGGAAAATATAACGCGTTGACATTTGTTGTGGGGGTGGGAATTGTTCATGTATACGCGTTGTAGTTGATTTCCGTGATAAAATAACGCACGGCCCCTTGTGGCCTAAGGGGAGGGGGGTGGTCACTAGTGACCATTTTTCCATCACTCACAATATCCAATCATGTTCCGCCATGTCAGCAATCATTTTTTCATCACTCACAACCTTTTTAGGGGGGTGGTCATCACTCACCACCATACCTAACAATTTCCTCCCAACCAACCATTACACTCACAAAACAAAACCATCACGCGTTGAAAAAATAACGAAAATTGAATCCGTGGAAAATATAACGCGTTGACATTTGTTGTGGGGGTGGGAATTGTTCATGTATAACGCGTTGTAGTTGATTTCCGTGATAAAATAACGCACGGCCTCGTGTGGCCTAAGAATGCATGTAATTAGAATGTATGGATGCCGACCTGCTTGTACATGAGTTGTCACATAGATTATTTTACAGAAGCATGAACGATATCGAAAATAGGGGATTGTCACAATTTACCCGTCGAGTATCGGGTATACCTGTTGATATTTAAAAAAAATCTTTGGGATTTTAATGTGTGTATATATTGTTTATTTTTCTATATATAATTATGCTTTTATGTTCTATAATATATTAAATAATGATAAATAACATACATATCATCATCATCATAATAATATTAATCTCAAATAATAATATTTTTTGTAGTATATAAATATAAACAATGTCATCAAAATATATATTCTAAAAAGAAAAGTTTATTTTTGAAGTAATAAAGTTATTAAAATGAAACACTACTAATGTAACACCTCAAAAACGGGTTTGGTAATTTAAACCCGGTTACTATAAAGAAACGGGTAAAGTACCGTTAATGCTAAAAGTTAACCCGTAAATGAATATTAACTAAGAATAATTAACCTAGTTGATTATTAGTTTCGTTAGTAATAAACGAAGAGTGCAGCCTCATTTAATTAAAACGAAACAGGAGGGACCAAAGTGGGATAACTTGAAAGTTGTTCTATTAAATGAAAACAACACACAAAACACACACTTCGTGTGTGTTCTGGATCGAGCAGGGGAAGGCTCCCATGGAGCCAAAACCCTAGTTTCAACAATATCATCAAATTGAAGGGCCAAATGAAGTCTAAATTCACAACCGAACGTGAATTAATGATCACCCAAGCTAGGGGATCATAATTAAGGTATGTAAAATTTTGATGATTCGTGAAGTTGTAAAGTTTGAATAATCATCATAATCGCGAATTATGTATGGATTAGAGAAGCTATGGCCAAATTAGTGATGTATGCTCGTTTAGGAACAAACCCTATGTGAAGATTCTTAGTAAATTGCTATAATTTGGGTGTTTGGATGAATTACTACACTTAGCTAAGTGGGTTTGTGTTTAATCCATGAAATGGTATGAACTTGATTGTGAATATGTGTAGTATGTGATGTGTACTTGTACATGGATTAAGTATGGTATAGAATTTATATGATGTTTACTTGTGTTGATGAATGAAAGTGATAATTAGAAAGGAAACGCATGAAATACTTGTACATCATGCTTAGAAAGTAGTATGCACACCAAGTGTTTGATGAAATGTCTAAATGACAATAGAATGTGAAACCGTATGCAAGTAATGGGTAATTATGGATAGAATGTGATAATAACGTAATTGATAGTAAACTAGCATGAGAAGTGCAATTCAAATATAGTTTATGTGAAGATCATGTTGGGATGATGTTAAGTATGCTTTTAGATTGACTAATGAAAGTCATATGTAAGATATGAGATTGATATGATCGTTCATATGCACAATCTTATATGCTAATATGAATGTGAATGTAATGACATGAAAGTATAGGAATCATGTCAAGATGGATGGGAGCGTGGAAGGCTAACGTGCCAAGGAGTCTCAAGTAAGCGAATACAAATACGGACGCGTAAGGTAAGTGAACTCCGGACTTACCCTTTTATCTTGTAATGTACTATTGTATAGTAATTATTAAGCATTATGTAAGAAGTTATGGTTCAATGGTAGTACTGTAACACCCCGAAAACGGGTTTGGTAATCAAACTCTGTTCATACTAAAAGACGGGTAAAGTACCGTTAGCAGTAAAAATAACCCGTTAACTATTTGGATTTAAATAAGAAATCCTAATAATTAAATACAAGCGAATCAAAGAATTTAAGAATTTAGTTTATAAGAGCCCGAGTCAACGGGACTTAAAATACAACGGATTATAACTCCCGGGACCCACCAAGTAACTAGGAGTATTAACCTAGTTAGTTAATGTCTTGACAAAATAGAACTAAAGTGGTTAAGATACCCTTTAAATAACTTGTGTAAAGTGAAGGGACTAGACATGGACAATTGAATTAAAGTTTCAATTAAACAAATTAATAAACAAAACACACACACATACGTGTGTGTGTGTCTGCGACTTCAACCAGAGCCAAGAAGGGCTCTCTTGCTCAAAACCCTAATCCCTCAAGAATCTCTCAAATTGAAGCCCAAATCAAGAGCCAAATCATTGCATGAACACAAATTCGTGATCACCTAGTCATGGGGATTACAAGGTATGTTAAAAATTATGATTTGGTGATACTTTGAGATTATGATGAATAATCATAATCGAAATTCTGGAATGAATATTGATTCTATGAGTGTTATTATGATTATATCTTGGTTTAGAAACAAACCCTAGTAGAAAATTTGATGAATTGTTGTCAAAACTAGGGATTTGATAATTACCCTATTATGTGCTAAATGGGTTTTTGTATGTTATGATGAACACTCGGATTGGAGTGTTAATTTGATGAATATTGATTGTTATGATATAAGTTCTTGATGTAGTTCATGAACACTAGATATAGAGGGTTGAAATTTGATGTTAATCTTGCTAAAAATGACTAATTACGGACTAGTTAGCAAAAGTGTAGAATGATGCCCATTAGGTGTTTGTTAAAATGCCTAAATGAGAAGTAAAGTGTTGAAATTCAAGTGAAACGCGTAATTGACAAGCTTAACTAATTACATGAGACATGGGATAAAACGGGTTCTAATCATAATGTTGATTTGCCTTAATCGTGCATATTATATGATTAAATGTAGTTGACTTTAGAAAGTCAAACTAACTAGTGATGAAGTCGAATAAGTGGTTTCGGCTAAGAAAATAAGTAAAGTGGTATAGTCGTGATTGTTAATGACTAATCTAACCACCTTGTAAATGATGAACAATAGTTGGTGCTTAAACAAGCTAGGTGAAGCTTGGAGTGAAAGCGGGTCAAACGAGTCAAGCATAGAAGAAAAGCGTAGCTCGGATGCAAGGTAAGTGTAATTTACACACTTATGTAGAATGCTTGTTATTTCGATACTGGTGAACGTGAAAACAATAATATTGGAAAATTGTCAAGTGTTGACTTATGTAAATCATGGTTAAAAAGGATACCCATGGCGTAAGCCGAAATGGGTTGAAACTGCAAGAAAAGAGTGTAAAAGAAAAAGGGTATGGTTATAAAACCCGGGATGGGATGATGTACGAATTGGAAATCAAAAACGGTGTTTTTGATTTAAATAGACAATGTTGGGCATATAGTCCAAACGGGTCGAATGGTGGTGATAACACCATTTGGCAATATCGACTAATGCGGTCGTCAAGTCTTATGTTAACAGGACTAATTAGCAAATCGGATAGTTGCGTCATCATTGATGGTGTGATAATAAAAGCGAGGTATAAATCGGGTCTATTTGTTGATCCGAGCCAGGTACGCATATTTATGTTGTAGTTAAAAGTAATATTTTGGTCGAATACTTGGTGAGAGTCCTTCATTGTAAAAGAAGGACCAAAATCGACCAAAACGCCCTTGTAGGCTAAATTGAACAAACAACCCTTAGAGGTTGTTTAGAAACGAGTCATATGATTAAACAAAAGCTTAGAACGAGTATGAGTAGTGAAAGATGTATTTCTTGGGCCGAAAGACTCCATATGAGTCTTTGCCGTAAATGATATTCCAAGGGGTATAATTCGGAACACATCAATATCTACTTTAAATCCAACACATAATTAGTTGTGATGGAAGGATACTAGATAAGAAATATAGGTTACAATGCTAGAATAGAAAGAAAGCGATTTTGAGCTTAAAAGTGCTTAATTACTCTTCATGGGTCAAAATAAGCATTTAAGCGTAAACGGGTTTTTATTATGCAAGAAACCCGTGATTTGAGAGTAATATGATAGGAGATATTGATATAATGAACTTCATGAGTTTAAAGATCAAATAAACAAGTTGGTGTGATAAAATGCATAAACGGGTCAAAATTGGGTAAAAGGGCGATAAGCCGAAGACCTAAAAATCTGAAATTTTATTATGTAGGATGTTGGATCTTAACTCCATAAGATGGAGAATTAAATTACGGACGCGTAGGAAAAAGAATCGGGTAAAACGGATCAATAACGAAGAAGTTATGGCCGTTTCCGTGAAATCGAGTCATGCTGGGAACGTACAGCAACAGCTGAAGCAACAGTCTGCCAGAAAGGGGGCCTAGCGTCACGCGACGCCCCTTGGCGTCACGCGACGCCTCCAAACTCGAAATATGTTATTTTTTTGTCATGTTTAACCCTTGTACTTGTTTGAACATCATACTTAACCCTTGTGCTTGTTTGAACTTCATATTTGACTATCAAAACTGACATTTAAGTTGGTTTTGATCACAGGTGAATGTCGAGAGTCCCGGATGAAGATCAAGCGTCGACCAAGAACCGAACACACGCTAAACAAAGCTTCCGCAACGTTGTTTTGTCGTTATTTTAAACGGCGAATAAAATTACATTATGTATATTACTTAAATTGTAAAAGTATCTTTAACAAACCCGCATTTTTGATGTATATGTAATCATTAATCACATGATTATTTTCGCAAAATATACGTTAAACCTTGATTTATAAGAACGGGTGTTACAAGTACTAAGGGAAGTCTTAGTAGGAATGAGTCAAAGGTGGTTAAGAAAGAGTTTTGAATAAGTATGGGTAAGGAAAGGAAGCTTACTTGATGGTATTATGCATGAAAATGAGATAAGAAATTATACATATAGATATGGATTTGATTGTAAGTATGTGTACGTATGAACGGTATGTATGAAGGAATTAGTATTTAGCTATATGCACGAACGAATGAGACTTGTCCATGTGTATATGTGGACCTACGTATATGAAATGAGTCTAATGATGCTAACAGTTTTCTATTGAGAATGGAATGGAAGTGCAGGTATAAACATAATGGAAGTTGAAGGATTGGTATTGAAGTTCAATGAAAGTGTTAGAAAGGATGGACGAATGGATTTACATAAGCGCGATCAATAGATGTTGATGCCTTATTATGCATGTGTTAAGATTATGTATGATGTCACCGGTTGCTAATGATGTGATTGAATGTGGTGTCTGCAGGTTGTACAGGTTTATGGATTTCTCATCACGGAATGTAAGCGGTTGAAGATCGAGTCAAGACATTGATTGTGCGTGGGTGTGTATGTGGTCACTTAATTTGATATAAGTATGTCAGGTTTTAATTAATTTATAAAAAGGGATTAATGTATTTAAGTGAAAGAAAGAATATCATGAAAGAAATTTTAGGTATGTACCTTCCGCTGCGAATTAAGGGTAAAAACGTGTTAGGGCGTTACAACTAACAATAACTAAGGGAATTTTAAAACAAAAGATAAAAGTTTTCGGGTATATTGCTCGGGTAAATGAGTGTATAGTTTCGAGTAATCAAACTGTATATCACCTAATCTCATACCCTTGTCATACGCCCACGAAATATTTTTTCTTCAATCTCATACCTGTTAGGTATCAGATACACCTGTTCCATATGCGTTGGGTTTTGAATAGGGGAATTCTATTCCCACACCTCGCTATCTATCTGCACACCCTGACATTTGAATACGTATCGTATAGAGGTATACGATCCGTATTAAAAAAGTTAAAAAACACCGCAGACTGACAGGTGCAGGTGTTGTCTGGCGGCTGGAATCATACGCATCGTATTACGATGCGTATTGACACCCTGAATTTTTGAAGTTTATTTTTTTGTGTGTTGTGTTGGGATTTTGGTGTTTTGGGTTTGTTATTGATGTTTATTATTAGTTATTTTTATTTTAATAAGTTTTAAAATCTTTATTATTTTTATATCGTTAAGTATCGTATTATTTTTATATCGTACCGTATCACATTTTTAACTTAATATCGTATTATCGATTGTACGTAACCAAGCATATCAATCTAAACATTTAAAATAAACAATCACAAATACAAATAAACTGAAACTGCAAATTTAATTACATAATAAGTTTGTACATACACAGACAATTGTTCAAAATACATAAACCGTCGAAATACAACAAAAGTACAACGATCCTAAAGCTATGGATCCTGAGTGGTGCCAGAGGGCCCCGCCCCCGCAGTGCCTAAGGTCCCCGCCCCCTGAGTGGTGCCTGAGGGCCCCGCCCCCCGCAGTGCCTGGATCGCCTCCATGAGAAGACGCTCCATACGGCGGTGAACGGCCTCCATCCGCGCCTGCATCCGGTCCTCCAACTCAGCCAACGCACGTGCCACAGATGGATCGATCTCGTCGTTGAATACGTGCTGGGGGTACTGAGGCACCCCATGTGGCTGCGCCTGCTGTGCCGGAGCACCTAACAGAAATGGAGGCGGCGGTGGAGGTGGTGGTGGCTGAACGTGGTCACCATCGTCGTCATCGCCGCCGTCACCCTCTGCGGCATCACCATCCGCCGGCTGACCCTCACCCTGTGCCGGCTCCGGAAGCAACTCCGGTAGCTCGCAGGGAGAGCGACGGGCTCGAAGACCTGCTCGTTCCCTCCTATAAGTCGCAGACCGAGCCCCGGGAAGTCACGCGTCATGTGCATGCCGATCAGGGTAGTACGGGTCAACAAGCTCGGCTCCACCACGCCCCCATCCGAGAATAACTGGTTCTGCTGGGGAACAAGGCCCAAGGAGACGGCGATACGTGTGATGTACGCCCCCCGTACAACACAGACCTGTCCTGCCTGTGGAACGCCGTCGCGAACCACTGGGCTAGGCAGCGATGGAGGGCGCACCTCTCCCCCCATATAAGGCAGTACAGGTAAAAGAGATCCCCCTGAGTGCACCACTCGCGACTCTGCTCGCGTGGTGCTATAGATGTGGCAATAAGCTTGTGCAGGTAGCGGTAGAGGGGATCGGTGATATAGGAAGCCCTCTGCTTCGACGTCGTGCTGAAGCAATGCTCGCTGATCACCTGCCAGAACCGCATCAGAGTCGTACGGGGGGCCATCCATATGCCATCGGTGTAGATGGGGGGTCTAACTCCTCCACCCTGTAAAGGCCGGAGTGCTCGGTAAACTGTCTGAGTGACATCAAATGTCACTGCCCCGCTAGACGAAAGCTAACCTCTATCCACGGGTCGTCCTCGTCGTCATCCTCCTCTGGACGGTCTGCAGGCCTGGGAGCGTAGTCGAAACTCGACAAAAACTCTCACGCCATGACCCTGTAAGACGGCGTGTATGCCATATCGAATAACCTGTCACACAGTGTGGTTAGTATGCATGTCGTATACAAAACAAAGAAAAAACAGTAACAAATAGTATACCTAGACCATGGAGTATCGTCTCCGATGAGCCCTCGGGCTCTCGCCGCCTCCGCGACCTCTTCTAGAGCACCACAATCGAGGGCACAGTGGCCGCCGATCTCCATACGACGAAACTTTTCACATCTGTGATAAGCCTCGCTCCCCTCCTCGAACCTCAGATAATCATTCTCCAACAGGGGATCCTCTCCAGGGTCAGCGCCACGCCCGTGCCTACGTCCAGCGCCACGGCCGCGCCCACGGCCGCGTCCACGCCCACCAGGCGCCGCCACCGCGATCAACGCCCCCGCCGCTCCATGTGCGCGGCCACGTCCACGTCCACCTCGACCGCGACCGCCACCTCCACCGCCACCTCCACCGCCACCGCCACCTCCCCAGCCTCTCCCTCTACCCATAGCGACTTCCATATCTGCATGATTAAACAATTTTAATCAATTTTTTTCAAAATATAACAATTTTTATTTAATTTAAAAACAAATATAACACCGCCACCTCCCCGGACGACCCGAACGGTATATCTATCTACGACATATTAGGTTTCGGCGCTCGTTACGGAGCTACGCGCGATACGGACGTTTCGACTAAAAAAAAACTATATATTTACGACGTCTGAGGTTTCGACGCTCGAAATAGACCTAATCGCGTTACGGACGTCCCGAACGGTATATTATAGTTATTATCTTTCTACGACGTATTAGGTTTCGACGCTCGTTACCGACCTACGCGCGATACGGATAGTTCAAATGTTCTTGAAAAAACACTGAATTTATGAACCTGTACGATGCGTATAGGTTGATACGTATCGTATCAGTTCAAATGTTCTTGAACAAACAATGAAATTATGAAATGATACACATCGTATAGGTCGATACGCATCATATAGACCCATCTGTTCTTGACAAAAATTTGAAATTTTGAAACGATACGATGCGTATAGGCCGATATGCATCGTATCGACTCAAAAGTTCTTCAAAAACCCCCAAAAAAAACCCCAATTTTCAACCCAAAATTCACAATAAACCTACGGCTAAAATGCAAAATCTAACACGTTAAAATGATGAGGGTGTGGAGATGAATACCGTACTAGTCTTCGATCTTCAAATCTCGAGCGTATGTCGACCGTATGTATACCACCGTATGTGTGTGTATTTGGGTGTCTTTTGAGTTTTGTTTGTTTTTGGATCGTATAAACCCCCTATGTTTTAAGGGGTTATATCGTTTTCTTATTCTATACGAAACGTATAAATCTATACGATGATTTGTAAATTACCAATATACCCCTGGTTTTCAAATGAATCCAGGGGATAATACCCATCGTATAGGTCTATACGATGCGTTTTAAAGTGCAATACGATACAACTTTGGCCTATACGATCGTATATGCCATAGTTTGAAAAGTTGGTTTTTCGTGTTTGTATCTGTGAACCGTTTGTATCTGTGAACCGTTTGTATCTGTGAACCGTTTGTATCTATGAACCGTGTGAACCGTCTTTGACCATACATAAACATTTCTACAACTGTTAAACATTACTTTGGTGTTTTGGTTTGATTAAGTAACGATGCGTGTGTAATATGATACAAGCATGGTGGATACGCCGCTGGTACTTCCTATATATAAGTGTTTGTATGGTATTACATATCGTAGCGTTATTTGAATCATTTCAGTTTGATACATATAACATTTTATACAAATAACATAATTTTCACAAGACATTGATTTATAAACATCTTATTTTATGCAAACATATTTTACTTGGTTATTCATTTAACCTTACATTTATTTATACTTATCATCTGAACTCATTGTTTTTCAAATGATTTACAAAACAAAGCAAATAACAAGGTTCATGACTAAACATTTTCTCAAACATAAGTCATGGAACCTATTTTCACAAAACCTATGTATCTAACAGGCATTTTTATGCTGACGTACCTATTTTCACATGTGTTTTTCAGGAACTGTTGCATAAGATGATCAAGATACACATAGGCAGACTTGGGCTGTAGTGACAATAAAAGATGCAAGACTAGTTAATTATGTTGTATTTCTTGTTTGTTAAGACATTGTAACACTTTTAATCAATAAAACGAAACTTCAATTGCCATGGATTTGAAACAATTAATTCTGTTACAACACTCCCCGACATTTCCGCCACGTTTTGTATGTTCTACGTGGTCGGGGTGTGACAGAAAAGATGGTATCAGAGCCAATGGTTATAGGGAATTAGGTTATTAGTAATGCTTTGACCTAGTCTATAACCTTCTTAGGACCCTAACGCGAGTTTACTTGCGTTTAGTCATAAAACAATACTGTCACCTATCCTTAGGTGACGACCACAACAAGAACATAAATTTCAAAACCGCTTTGAAAACTAATCATCTGTTCTAGGATGATTGATTTCTAGGTTTTGAACCCTCTATTGTAAGGTTTTGAACTCTCTATTATAAGGTTTTGAACCCTTTGAGTTTTCAAAATCTCGTCAAGGTCTTGGGTTTTAAATAATGTAAACACGTGCAAACTGGAAGGGTGAATGCCTGTATTCTGGGTTTTCTGTCGAGGCAAGCACTTCGTATACATCTCATCAGACGCGAGACCAGTTGTGCTTACCTGGGAATTCTTGGGATGAGTGTTCACTTATAGGCGAGCATGTCTTCGCGATACATTATATTGACCCGTTTACTTTGATTAGTCACTGTCTCATTTGTTTGCCTTTGGTAACAAACAAATGGTCACAATCTACATGCCTTGTCATTTTCTTTTGACTATCTTTCGCTTGTTTCCTCCTATGCCTTTCGTTATCTTCAAGATGCTTCTTCATCGCAACAACAATGTCCGAATCAGGTGCTGCAATTGCCCAACAAATAGGCGTCGTACTCCGGAAGACCGTTGACTTAGCTATCACCATGACTCGCCTCAGGGATGAAGCTGTATAAGGGAACTGCTCCTTGGTGCAATCAATGCAACCGTCATCATCCAAATCAAATACCCTGTTTCAAATGTACCCACGGTGGACGATGGAGACATTTGGTTAACATGTGCCGCTTTGCAATCCAAAGCAAAGCTGTTGCAAATCCTGCTGCTGCTCAACCTTCAAACTCTGCTTCATATGTCGCTTGACATATTTGGCGCCTCAACCTCATGAACTTTCTACCTTGTGTATCGACGTAAGCACGCCTAGTGCAAGGTGTCGGAACACCTCTCGTTACACAAACTCCAAAAAAAAAAAATCCATGTAGGATCTTTCTATCCTCATAATTAGATCCTTGTGGATGGGTATCATTCATCGGAGTCCTTAATTGAATTCTTTGTATGATTCAATACGTACATCACAATTCAATAAGGACAAAGCCGAATTCCTTTTAAGATTATCCTATCTTCATAGATAGATTCTTGATATGATTAAAGTGCCAAATGAAATCCACGAATTGGATTCCTGGTATACTTTAAGTGTCCGCGTCCAAAGATAACAAATTAATAAACAAGTTAAACAACTATGTGATTATGTGTTCCCTTTTATGTTTTTGTGTGATCCAAATTCTTGTCATTCAAATCCTCGTAGAATCTTCCATATCTTTGGGTGCTATATTAAATCCTCAACGGGCTTGTACGTAATAGTAAAGACCCTTGGATTATATTGTACCATTTCATAATTAGATCCTGAGAGGTCTAGGTAAACAGATTGATCCAAAAATCTGGTTAGGAATCTCATGTGATGATATACCTGAAAGGACTCCTTGGTGGTCTAATTAAAAGGATCCTTTGTTGATCTAATTAAAAGGACCCTATGGTAGTCTAGTCACACTCATCACAGGTTTGATTATCCTCCCCACAAACATTTCAAGACAAGTTGTGCGGACTATGCAAGGAATTGCATAATTATGGATGCATACATAATTATGGAATTCAGTGCACAGAAACCACAGCGAATTTTGTCATGTGTCTAGAGTCTATTCCGTTCATTTTTGTTTCTGAAGATGTAAAATGACTATTCCGTTCATTTTTGTTTCTGAAGATGTAAAATGACTATTCCGTTCATTTTTGTTTCTGAAGATGTAAAATGACTATTCCGTTCATTTTTGTTTCTGAAGATGTAAAATGACCATTCCGTTCATTTTTGTTTCTGAAGATGTAAAATGACTATTCCGTTCATTTTTGTTTCTGAAGATGTAAAATGACTATTCCGTTCATTTTTGTTTCTGAAGATGTAAAATGACTATTCTGTTCATTTTTGTTTCTGAAGATGTAAAATGACTATTCTGTTCATTTTTGTTTCTAAAGATGTAAAATGACTATTCCGTTCATTTTTGTTTCTGAAGATGTAAAATGACTATTCTGTTCATTTTTGTTTCTGAAGATGTAAAATGACTATTCTGTTCATTTTTGTTTCTGAAGATGTAAAATGACTATTCTGTTCATTTTTGTTTCTGAAGATGTAAAATGACTATTCTGTTCATTTTTGTTTCTGAAGATGTAAAATGACTATTCTGTTCATTTTCGTTTCTAAAGAATGCCTGTTGAAAATAACTCTGTTCATTTTTCGTTTCTGAAAAATGTTCGTTAAAGAGAAATTACAGGGTTATGTCTTGTTCATCTTTGATGGTTATTTAACACAAAGTCACAAATAGACTCCTACGGATGAATTTCGGGACGAAATTTCCTAAAGTAGGGGAGACTGTAACACCTGTGTCATTTCAACCATCAAACAAATTCCAAACCAATGAAATATTGTATTTCATACTTTGGACTTGTATAAATATGTGTATCTTTTGCACATATCAACTCTTGTTCGATTTCAAGCTCTAAATCGCTTTCTGGAAGGTTATACGCGCACTGATGCGTAAATATAACCAGTTTAATGCAACAAACACTCCGGAATAGTGAAATAGGCTTAACATACCTTAAATAACCTTTACATAACTTAGATATAAGTTTTGGAAGGTTTGGTGTGGTGAAATCAAAGTTTAATAGCTTACAGGGACTAAAGTTGACAAACTGCGAAAGTATGCCAATTTGAACTGTAACAGACCTTCCGGAACATGACCATAAATTAAACATACCATAAATATCCTTTACATAGCTTAGAAATAGGCTTTGAGGTGTTCGGTATGCTAAAATAAACTTTTGTGTCATTCAGGGACTAAAAGTGTCAAAAAGTGCACAAGTTTGCATTTTCGTGCATAACTTACGTTCTGAATACATCCGGACATCCAAAAATTTATGTAAGCATGACTACATTATATTTTAGTGTTCGCCATAAGAAAAATCCATTCGTCGCGTCATTTGGATCGTTTTTCGCGCTTATGCGCATTCCGTCGTAATTAAGCGAACATCGCGTTCGTACGGCCAAACGAACCAACCTCCGGCATATTTTTGAGCATGTTTTGAGTTCCCTATACTTTAACTTCATTTTTAGAGCCTTAAAATGAGGTTAACGGGGTTCAAACGCATCGAAAAAGGCCTTAAACACGTGCAGGGACCATTTCTGCCAATTTTGAAACATTTCTGAAACATGGGAGCAGTGGCGTAGCGCGAGCCCTAAGGGCCTATGCAGTCGCGCTACGCGACTGCCTATTCTGGGCAGAAAACATGCAGAAACTCAGTTTTTCGCATTCGGGACCAGATTCGATGTATTAGCCGTTGTTTAATTCACAACCACACATTCTAACTTGCTTAGTCAGCGGATAAGGATGGAATTTAGCTACCATGAGTTTCCGACAAGTGTACGGGTTGGATCATGGCACGTTTTCCATGAAATGATCCTAACGGTTCGGGTATTCCTATAAATACCCAACCCACACAACCTCATTTTTGCACAAGAATTCTGATTTGAGAGCTTTAAGTTGAAACCATTGTTTCATACCTGAGTTCTTGGATCGGGATTAGCATTCGGGGACCCTTCGTAAGTATTCTTTCGTTCTTTTCCTTATTTTATTGCTTTTCGAGTCCGAAAGTCAAACTTTGTTTGACTTTCAGCGTTGACCAGTAATGGTCAATGCGAAGTTCGTTTGAACTTCGCAACGTGAGTGTAATCACGTTGGTCATAGTCCCTTGGGACTATGCCCACTGATTACCACGTTGTCTAGGGTCGTAGGGTAAGCGATCTAATGAATCGCTTATACCTCGAACCCGACCCATTTGGTCGATCATTAGGATCCGACCAAACACATTAGGTGACCATAGTAGGTAGGGAATAACCTTCCGAGGTTATACCCTATGGTCACATCGTTTAAGTAGTTGTATGATAGGTAGTTTATATGCCTTAGGTAAATTACCAGAATACCCTTTTCATGTATAATTGGTAATTAAGCATATGTAACCTAAACTTTTGTCACATAACTGATTATGTAACATGTTTAGGCATATAACACTTGTCATAGGACTAGTTAGGCGGTCCGAACGCGTTTCACGCGAACGACGCGTTAAAGTAGCATAAGCTACCTAAACGGGTCGTAATGGGTCGTAAACACTTAGGTTAAGTTTCATTTAGTATATAGGCTTTGTTAAACCAAATGACACGAGTCTCTACACTCGTTTGGTTTACAAACCCTAATGCTACCCGATCTTCCGATTTAGGTCCGGTTTATTAATGTAGTTACCTATAGTAGGTGCCGTTTGATTCCGCGATCTCTAGCATTGTTTGGTTGTTACTCAAGGACTTCTGAGCAATCTCAAGTGAGTACATAGACCCCTCTTTTACTGTTTTCCAAACTGTTTTGGGGTGGAACACATGTGCCTACTTGTTACATTCATGCTTTCCCGTTTTCACATCATATACCTGCTATGTTCATTAGTACATTATAGTACATGATTTCATTACATTTTATGCTACGTATGTCCATTGTGTGCATACTTAGTACATTGTTTTACATTGCTTTTCTGTTGCATATGCTTATCCAGCATATGAACACATTATACTACATATTGAACCGTTGTAATCATTTGACTATGTGATCCGTTGATATCTGTGAACCGTTTGTATCTGTGAACCGTTTGTATCTGTGATCCGTTGATATCTGTGAACCGTTTGTATCTGTGAACTGTTTATATCTGTGAACCGTTTGTATCTGTGAACCGTTTGTATCTGTGAACCGTTTGTATCTGTGAACCGTTTGTATCTGTGATCCGTTGATATCTGTGAACCGTTTGTATCTGTGAACCGTTTGTATCTGTGAACCGTTTGTATCTGTGAACCGTTTGTATCTATGAACCGTGTGAACCGTCTTTGACCATACATAAACATTTCTACAACTGTTAAACATTACTTTGGTGTTTTGGTTTGATTAAGTGATTAAGTAACGATGCGTGTGTAATATGATACAAGCATGGTGGATACGCCGCTGGTACTTCCTATATATAAGTGTTTGTATGGTATTACATATCGTAGCGTTATTTGAATCATTTCAGTTTGATACATATAACATTTTATACAAATAACATAATTTTCACAAGACATTGATTTATAAACATCTTATTTTATGCAAACATATTTTACTTGGTTATTCATTTAACCTTACATTTATTTATACTTATCATCTGAACTCATTGTTTTTCAAATGATTTACAAAACAAAGCAAATAACAAGGTTCATGACTAAACATTTTCTCAAACATAAGTCATGGAACCTATTTTCACAAAACCTATGTATCTCACAGGCATTTTTATGCTGACGTACCTATTTTCACATGTGTTTTTCAGGAACTGTTGCATAAGATGATCAAGATACACATAGGCAGACTTGGGCTGTAGTGACAATAAAAGATGCAAGACTAGTTAATTATGTTGTATTTCTTGTTTGTTAAGACATTGTAACACTTTTAATCAATAAAACGAAACTTCAATTGCCATGGATTTGAAACAATTAATTCTGTTACAACACTCCCCGACATTTCCGCCACGTTTTGTATGTTCTACGTGGTCGGGGTGTGACAGAAAAGATGGTATCAGAGCCAATGGTTATAGGGAATTAGGTTATTAGTAATGCTTTGACCTAGTCTATAACCTTCTTAGGACCCTAACGCGAGTTTACTTGCGTTTAGTCATAAAACAATACTGTCACCTATCCTTAGGTGACGACCACAACAAGAACATAAATTTCAAAACCGCTTTGAAAACTAATCATCTGTTCTAGGATGATTGATTTCTAGGTTTTGAACCCTCTATTGTAAGGTTTTGAACTCTCTATTATAAGGTTTTGAACCCTTTGAGTTTTCAAAATCTCGTCAAGGTCTTGGGTTTTAAATAATGTAAACACGTGCAAACTGGAAGGGTGAATGCCTGTATTCTGGGTTTTCTGTCGAGGCAAGCACTTCGTATACATCTCATCAGACGCGAGACCAGTTGTGCTTACCTGGGAATTCTTGGGATGAGTGTTCACTTATAGGCGAGCATGTCTTCGCGATACATTATATTGACCCGTTTACTTTGATTAGTCACTGTCTCATTTGTTTGCCTTTGGTAACAAACAAATGGTCACAATCTACATGCCTTGTCATTTTCTTTTGACTATCTTTCGCTTGTTTCCTCCTATGCCTTTCGTTATCTTCAAGATGCTTCTTCATCGCAACAACAATGTCCGAATCAGGTGCTGCAATTGCCCAACAAATAGGCGTCGTACTCCGGAAGACCGTTGACTTAGCTATCACCATGACTCGCCTCAGGGATGAAGCTGTATAAGGGAACTGCTCCTTGGTGCAATCAATGCAACCGTCATCATCCAAATCAAATACCCTGTTTCAAATGTACCCACGGTGGACGATGGAGACATTTGGTTAACATGTGCCGCTTTGCAATCCAAAGCAAAGCTGTTGCAAATCCTGCTGCTGCTCAACCTTCAAACTCTGCTTCATATGTCGCTTGACATATTTGGCGCCTCAACCTCATGAACTTTCTACCTTGTGTATCGACGTAAGCACGCCTAGTGCAAGGTGTCGGAACACCTCTCGTTACACAAACTCCAAAAAAAAAAAATCCATGTAGGATCTTTCTATCCTCATAATTAGATCCTTGTGGATGGGTATCATTCATCGGAGTCCTTAATTGAATTCTTTGTATGATTCAATACGTACATCACAATTCAATAAGGACAAAGCCGAATTCCTTTTAAGATTATCCTATCTTCATAGATAGATTCTTGATATGATTAAAGTGCCAAATGAAATCCACGAATTGGATTCCTGGTATACTTTAAGTGTCCGCGTCCAAAGATAACAAATTAATAAACAAGTTAAACAACTATGTGATTATGTGTTCCCTTTTATGTTTTTGTGTGATCCAAATTCTTGTCATTCAAATCCTCGTAGAATCTTCCATATCTTTGGGTGCTATATTAAATCCTCAACGGGCTTGTACGTAATAGTAAAGACCCTTGGATTATATTGTACCATTTCATAATTAGATCCTGAGAGGTCTAGGTAAACAGATTGATCCAAAAATCTGGTTAGGAATCTCATGTGATGATATACCTGAAAGGACTCCTTGGTGGTCTAATTAAAAGGATCCTTTGTTGATCTAATTAAAAGGACCCTATGGTAGTCTAGTCACACTCATCACAGGTTTGATTATCCTCCCCACAAACATTTCAAGACAAGTTGTGCGGACTATGCAAGGAATTGCATAATTATGGATGCATACATAATTATGGAATTCAGTGCACAGAAACCACAGCGAATTTTGTCATGTGTCTAGAGTCTATTCCGTTCATTTTTGTTTCTGAAGATGTAAAATGACTATTCCGTTCATTTTTGTTTCTGAAGATGTAAAATGACTATTCCGTTCATTTTTGTTTCTGAAGATGTAAAATGACTATTCCGTTCATTTTTGTTTCTGAAGATGTAAAATGACCATTCCGTTCATTTTTGTTTCTGAAGATGTAAAATGACTATTCCGTTCATTTTTGTTTCTGAAGATGTAAAATGACTATTCCGTTCATTTTTGTTTCTGAAGATGTAAAATGACTATTCTGTTCATTTTTGTTTCTGAAGATGTAAAATGACTATTCTGTTCATTTTTGTTTCTAAAGATGTAAAATGACTATTCCGTTCATTTTTGTTTCTGAAGATGTAAAATGACTATTCTGTTCATTTTTGTTTCTGAAGATGTAAAATGACTATTCTGTTCATTTTTGTTTCTGAAGATGTAAAATGACTATTCTGTTCATTTTTGTTTCTGAAGATGTAAAATGACTATTCTGTTCATTTTTGTTTCTGAAGATGTAAAATGACTATTCTGTTCATTTTCGTTTCTAAAGAATGCCTGTTGAAAATAACTCTGTTCATTTTTCGTTTCTGAAAAATGTTCGTTAAAGAGAAATTACAGGGTTATGTCTTGTTCATCTTTGATGGTTATTTAACACAAAGTCACAAATAGACTCCTACGGATGAATTTCGGGACGAAATTTCCTAAAGTAGGGGAGACTGTAACACCTGTGTCATTTCAACCATCAAACAAATTCCAAACCAATGAAATATTGTATTTCATACTTTGGACTTGTATAAATATGTGTATCTTTTGCACATATCAACTCTTGTTCGATTTCAAGCTCTAAATCGCTTTCTGGAAGGTTATACGCGCACTGATGCGTAAATATAACCAGTTTAATGCAACAAACACTCCGGAATAGTGAAATAGGCTTAACATACCTTAAATAACCTTTACATAACTTAGATATAAGTTTTGGAAGGTTTGGTGTGGTGAAATCAAAGTTTAATAGCTTACAGGGACTAAAGTTGACAAACTGCGAAAGTATGCCAATTTGAACTGTAACAGACCTTCCGGAACATGACCATAAATTAAACATACCATAAATATCCTTTACATAGCTTAGAAATAGGCTTTGAGGTGTTCGGTATGCTAAAATAAACTTTTGTGTCATTCAGGGACTAAAAGTGTCAAAAAGTGCACAAGTTTGCATTTTCGTGCATAACTTACGTTCTGAATACATCCGGACATCCAAAAATTTATGTAAGCATGACTACATTATATTTTAGTGTTCGCCATAAGAAAAATCCATTCGTCGCGTCATTTGGATCGTTTTTCGCGCTTATGCGCATTCCGTCGTAATTAAGCGAACATCGCGTTCGTACGGCCAAACGAACCAACCTCCGGCATATTTTTGAGCATGTTTTGAGTTCCCTATACTTTAACTTCATTTTTAGAGCCTTAAAATGAGGTTAACGGGGTTCAAACGCATCGAAAAAGGCCTTAAACACGTGCAGGGACCATTTCTGCCAATTTTGAAACATTTCTGAAACATGGGAGCAGTGGCGTAGCGCGAGCCCTAAGGGCCTATGCAGTCGCGCTACGCGACTGCCTATTCTGGGCAGAAAACATGCAGAAACTCAGTTTTTCGCATTCGGGACCAGATTCGATGTATTAGCCGTTGTTTAATTCACAACCACACATTCTAACTTGCTTAGTCAGCGGATAAGGATGGAATTTAGCTACCATGAGTTTCCGACAAGTGTACGGGTTGGATCATGGCACGTTTTCCATGAAATGATCCTAACGGTTCGGGTATTCCTATAAATACCCAACCCACACAACCTCATTTTTGCACAAGAATTCTGATTTGAGAGCTTTAAGTTGAAACCATTGTTTCATACCTGAGTTCTTGGATCGGGATTAGCATTCGGGGACCCTTCGTAAGTATTCTTTCGTTCTTTTCCTTATTTTATTGCTTTTCGAGTCCGAAAGTCAAACTTTGTTTGACTTTCAGCGTTGACCAGTAATGGTCAATGCGAAGTTCGTTTGAACTTCGCAACGTGAGTGTAATCACGTTGGTCATAGTCCCTTGGGACTATGCCCACTGATTACCACGTTGTCTAGGGTCGTAGGGTAAGCGATCTAATGAATCGCTTATACCTCGAACCCGACCCATTTGGTCGATCATTAGGATCCGACCAAACACATTAGGTGACCATAGTAGGTAGGGAATAACCTTCCGAGGTTATACCCTATGGTCACATCGTTTAAGTAGTTGTATGATAGGTAGTTTATATGCCTTAGGTAAATTACCAGAATACCCTTTTCATGTATAATTGGTAATTAAGCATATGTAACCTAAACTTTTGTCACATAACTGATTATGTAACATGTTTAGGCATATAACACTTGTCATAGGACTAGTTAGGCGGTCCGAACGCGTTTCACGCGAACGACGCGTTAAAGTAGCATAAGCTACCTAAACGGGTCGTAATGGGTCGTAAACACTTAGGTTAAGTTTCATTTAGTATATAGGCTTTGTTAAACCAAATGACACGAGTCTCTACACTCGTTTGGTTTACAAACCCTAATGCTACCCGATCTTCCGATTTAGGTCCGGTTTATTAATGTAGTTACCTATAGTAGGTGCCGTTTGATTCCGCGATCTCTAGCATTGTTTGGTTGTTACTCAAGGACTTCTGAGCAATCTCAAGTGAGTACATAGACCCCTCTTTTACTGTTTTCCAAACTGTTTTGGGGTGGAACACATGTGCCTACTTGTTACATTCATGCTTTCCCGTTTTCACATCATATACCTGCTATGTTCATTAGTACATTATAGTACATGATTTCATTACATTTTATGCTACGTATGTCCATTGTGTGCATACTTAGTACATTGTTTTACATTGCTTTTCTGTTGCATATGCTTATCCAGCATATGAACACATTATACTACATATTGAACCGTTGTAATCATTTGACTATGTGATCCGTTGATATCTGTGAACCGTTTGTATCTGTGAACCGTTTGTATCTGTGATCCGTTGATATCTGTGAACCGTTTGTATCTGTGAACTGTTTATATCTGTGAACCGTTTGTATCTGTGAACCGTTTGTATCTGTGAACCGTTTGTATCTGTGAACCGTTTGTATCTGTGATCCGTTGATATCTGTGAACCGTTTGTATCTGTGAACCGTTTGTATCTGTGAACCGTTTGTATCTGTGAACCGTTTGTATCTATGAACCGTGTGAACCGTCTTTGACCATACATAAACATTTCTACAACTGTTAAACATTACTTTGGTGTTTTGGTTTGATTAAGTGATTAAGTAACGATGCGTGTGTAATATGATACAAGCATGGTGGATACGCCGCTGGTACTTCCTATATATAAGTGTTTGTATGGTATTACATATCGTAGCGTTATTTGAATCATTTCAGTTTGATACATATAACATTTTATACAAATAACATAATTTTCACAAGACATTGATTTATAAACATCTTATTTTATGCAAACATATTTTACTTGGTTATTCATTTAACCTTACATTTATTTATACTTATCATCTGAACTCATTGTTTTTCAAATGATTTACAAAACAAAGCAAATAACAAGGTTCATGACTAAACATTTTCTCAAACATAAGTCATGGAACCTATTTTCACAAAACCTATGTATCTCACAGGCATTTTTATGCTGACGTACCTATTTTCACATGTGTTTTTCAGGAACTGTTGCATAAGATGATCAAGATACACATAGGCAGACTTGGGCTGTAGTGACAATAAAAGATGCAAGACTAGTTAATTATGTTGTATTTCTTGTTTGTTAAGACATTGTAACACTTTTAATCAATAAAACGAAACTTCAATTGCCATGGATTTGAAACAATTAATTCTGTTACAACACTCCCCGACATTTCCGCCACGTTTTGTATGTTCTACGTGGTCGGGGTGTGACAGAAAAGATGGTATCAGAGCCAATGGTTATAGGGAATTAGGTTATTAGTAATGCTTTGACCTAGTCTATAACCTTCTTAGGACCCTAACGCGAGTTTACTTGCGTTTAGTCATAAAACAATACTGTCACCTATCCTTAGGTGACGACCACAACAAGAACATAAATTTCAAAACCGCTTTGAAAACTAATCATCTGTTCTAGGATGATTGATTTCTAGGTTTTGAACCCTCTATTGTAAGGTTTTGAACTCTCTATTATAAGGTTTTGAACCCTTTGAGTTTTCAAAATCTCGTCAAGGTCTTGGGTTTTAAATAATGTAAACACGTGCAAACTGGAAGGGTGAATGCCTGTATTCTGGGTTTTCTGTCGAGGCAAGCACTTCGTATACATCTCATCAGACGCGAGACCAGTTGTGCTTACCTGGGAATTCTTGGGATGAGTGTTCACTTATAGGCAAGCATGTCTTCGCGATACATTATATTGACCCGTTTACTTTGATTAGTCACTGTCTCATTTGTTTGCCTTTGGTAACAAACAAATGGTCACAATCTACATGCCTTGTCATTTTCTTTTGACTATCTTTCGCTTGTTTCCTCCTATGCCTTTCGTTATCTTCAAGATGCTTCTTCATCGCAACAACAATGTCCGAATCAGGTGCTGCAATTGCCCAACAAATAGGCGTCGTACTCCGGAAGACCGTTGACTTAGCTATCACCATGACTCGCCTCAGGGATGAAGCTGTATAAGGGAACTGCTCCTTGGTGCAATCAATGCAACCGTCATCATCCAAATCAAATACCCTGTTTCAAATGTACCCACGGTGGACGATGGAGACATTTGGTTAACATGTGCCGCTTTGCAATCCAAAGCAAAGCTGTTGCAAATCCTGCTGCTGCTCAACCTTCAAACTCTGCTTCATATGTCGCTTGACATATTTGGCGCCTCAACCTCATGAACTTTCTACCTTGTGTATCGACGTAAGCACGCCTAGTGCAAGGTGTCGGAACACCTCTCGTTACACAAACTCCAAAAAAAAAAAATCCATGTAGGATCTTTCTATCCTCATAATTAGATCCTTGTGGATGGGTATCATTCATCGGAGTCCTTAATTGAATTCTTTGTATGATTCAATACGTACATCACAATTCAATAAGGACAAAGCCGAATTCCTTTTAAGATTATCCTATCTTCATAGATAGATTCTTGATATGATTAAAGTGCCAAATGAAATCCACGAATTGGATTCCTGGTATACTTTAAGTGTCCGCGTCCAAAGATAACAAATTAATAAACAAGTTAAACAACTATGTGATTATGTGTTCCCTTTTATGTTTTTGTGTGATCCAAATTCTTGTCATTCAAATCCTCGTAGAATCTTCCATATCTTTGGGTGCTATATTAAATCCTCAACGGGCTTGTACGTAATAGTAAAGACCCTTGGATTATATTGTACCATTTCATAATTAGATCCTGAGAGGTCTAGGTAAACAGATTGATCCAAAAATCTGGTTAGGAATATCATGTGATGATATACCTGAAAGGACTCCTTGGTGGTCTAATTAAAAGGATCCTTTGTTGATCTAATTAAAAGGACCCTATGGTAGTCTAGTCACACTCATCACAGGTTTGATTATCCTCCCCACAAACATTTCAAGACAAGTTGTGCGGACTATGCAAGGAACTGCATAATTATGGATGCATACATAATTATGGAATTCAGTGCACAGAAACCACAGCGAATTTTGTCATGTGTCTAGAGTCTATTCCGTTCATTTTTGTTTCTGAAGATGTAAAATGACTATTCCGTTCATTTTTGTTTCTGAAGATGTAAAATGACTATTCCGTTCATTTTTGTTTCTGAAGATGTAAAATGACTATTCCGTTCATTTTTGTTTCTGAAGATGTAAAATGACTATTCCGTTCATTTTTGTTTCTGAAGATGTAAAATGACCATTTCGTTCATTTTTGTTTCTGAAGATGTAAAATGACTATTCCGTTCATTTTTGTTTCTGAAGATGTAAAATGACTATTCCGTTCATTTTTGTTTCTGAAGATGTAAAATGACTATTCTGTTCATTTTTGTTTCTGAAGATGTAAAATGACTATTCTGTTCATTTTTGTTTCTAAAGATGTAAAATGACTATTCCGTTCATTTTTGTTTCTGAAGATGTAAAATGACTATTCCGTTCATTTTTGTTTCTGAAGATGTAAAATGACTATTCTGTTCATTTTTGTTTACTATTCTGTTCATTTTTGTTTCTGAAGATGTAAAATGACTATTCTGTTCATTTTTGTTTCTGAAGATGTAAAATGACTACTGAAGATGTAAAATGACTATTCTGTTCATTTTTGTTTCTGAAGATGTAAAATGACTATTCTGTTCATTTTCGTTTCTAAAGAATGCCTGTTGAAAATAACTCTGTTCATTTTTCGTTTCTGAAAAATGTTCGTTAAAGAGAAATTACAGGGTTATGTCTTGTTCATCTTTGATGGTTATTTAACACAAAGTCACAAATAGACTCCTACGGATGAATTTCGGGACGGAATTTCCTAAAGTAGGGGAGACTGTAACACCTGTGTCATTTCAACCATCAAACAAATTCCAAACCAATGAAATATTGTATTTCATACTTTGGACTTGTATAAATATGTGTATCTTTTGCACATATCAACTCTTGTTCGATTTCAAGCTCTAAATCGCTTTCTGGAAGGTTATACGCGCACTGATGCGTAAATATAACCAGTTTAATGCAACAAACACTCCGGAATAGTGAAATAGGCTTAACATACCTTAAATAACCTTTACATAACTTAGATATAAGTTTTGGAAGGTTTGGTGTGGTGAAATCAAAGTTTAATAGCTTACAGGGACTAAAGAATTTGATCTGTTTGGTTGTATAAAGAATGAGTCAGTGTGTAAAATGATAGAACGATTCGGTCATCTGAAGCTGGAATTAGTAAGACATGAGATTGATATTTCTGAAGAAGATCTTATCGACAAATTGTTCGATTCGTTGCCTGATGAGATGGATTGGAGATATTATGCGATGATGCTGAAGAATACCATCAAAGAACCAGAAAAGCTGACATTAGATTTGCTGATTGAAAAACTCGAGAGTCATGAGCTAGAGTTGAAAAAGACGTACAAAGTTAATCAGTCATCTTATCAACAGAATCTGGAACTGTACTATCCAAAAAGCATGATACCGAAAGCTACTTCTCCAAAAACTGCATTTTCTGCTGATAATGTTTCTACAGCTAGAAAAGAAAGTCAAAGTGGTCAAAGCAGTGGAGGCCATAGTGGTTATCATAGTGGATCTAAATCTTCTGCAAATCATTCTGATGCGAAGTTTTCTTGCAACATTGCGATAGATTTGAAGAATGCACAGAATTTTGATGCGGAGTCGGCCAAGCAACAAATGGTCTTTTTGGCGTCTGTTTTGGAATCCTACGAAGGATTGGTGGCTGGAAAAATCGGGAATACAAATCTGACGAAAGAAGACTACGATCAGATAGATCCTGAAGAAATGGAGCTGATAGATATTCGTTGGGCAATGGCAAGTGCAGTTCGACGTGCACAACGCTTCATGGAGATTACAGGGAGAAAAACGATTGGTGGTCCGTCTACAAAACTGGGGTTCGATAAGTCAAAAGTGACTTGTTTCAAATGTAAGCAGAAGGGTCACTTCAAAAGAGAATGCCGAAACGCTTATGCTGATGAGTCAGAGAACCCTTTCAGAGATGATTATTACAAGAAGGCAATCTACCATCAGAATAAATCTGAGCCGCCTAGATTGAAGCAGGTTGAAGACAATAGAGACAAATCAAGGGCTCTTGCTGTGATTTATGATGATGAGGGGTATGATTGGAGTAAGGAAGTTCTACCGGAAGAAGATGCAGTTGGTTACGCATTCATGGCAAGCAATGATGAACCTAAGCCATGGAAAGATGATCGTACTGAGGAAGAGAAGTATCATTACCGGAAGATGGTTGCTGAAACAAAGATTATCAGACTTTCTCGTATCTATCTGAATGCAAGGAGAGCCAATAGATGGGATCCAGATAGAGAGTGCTATCTTGATGAGTATGGAAATATTGCAATTGATGATAGTACACTTGATATCGAAGCCATCATCAAGGAGTACAAAGAAGAAGATGAATATTGGCAACACAAGTGGTGGGGAACTCCAACTTCGAAAATGATTGAAGAAGCGAAAGAGAAAGAAAGAAAAGAGAAAGAGGAGGAAGAAAAGAACGAAAAGCAGGTTGATACAGGCATAATTGATACTACGCAAGAGTTGACAGCTGAAAACCTGGGAGTAATGGCTGACAAAGTGCTAGCTGCAAAAGCACTTGAGGTAGATTCTAATTCTGCTACTGAGTCAAAGGAATTGGTCAGTCAAAGTGTGTCAACAAAAGCGTCAGGTAACAAGTTTGAAGGGAATGATGACTGCAAAAATTGCACCAAACAATGCAATTTTTGTAGCACTGTCACGTATCTTCACAATGAGAAAATCCAGAATCTGACAACAAAGGTTAGAAATGTTGAAAATCAGATTCTCGATCGTGACAAAAGTGTAAGAGCTTCAACTGAACGGATTAAAGAATTAACGGCTCAAATTGAAAATGATAAAACTGAACGTGAGAAAATAAAATCTGAAAATGAAAAGTTAATTCTTGAAAACCGTCAGATTTCCGAAAAGTTTGAGAAATTGAAAAACATTGTCAAAGATAGTGATGATCGAAATGGCAAAACTTTTAAAGAAAATGAGCATCTAAGAGCTGTTTTGAGATTAAAAGAAGAATCGATTAATGAACAACTGGATCAAATTGCTAAATTGAAACTTAAAGTTCAAGAAGCTGAAATTGAGAATGAACGAATCCAGTTGAAGCTTAACAGCTATAAATCGGCAAGTTTTGTTTTGCAGCATATTGTTCCTAAACCTATAGGGAAAAACAAAGATGGCGAGAATGTGTTTTCTGATGGAACGGGTGTAGGTTTTCATAAAGTTCCACCGCCAATTTTAGACAACTACACGAAAAAGCAGTCTAGTTTGGTGGAAATTGAGGAAGAAAGTGAAGTTAAACTTCCTGAAAACATTGATGTCACGTTTACATCTTCCAATGACGAGGGTGTCCAAAGTGATGTGGTGAAAAGTGTGGTAGACAAAGTGCTTAAACCGGATTGTGACACTTCTGAGGAGGATGGGTGTTTTCTAGACAGATACATTCCGAAACAAAAGTCCAAGAACAACTTAGATGAAGAATCAAAACTTGTCATGTACAAGATGATGGGTTCGGATAAGTTGTTTTCGGATTCAGAGTTTCCAATAGAGAATGTTAACATGAACAAATTGACAAATGTTTTCAAACTTGTTGAAGTCGAGTTGTCAGCAGTGAATAATCTGAGTCGAAAGAAAGACAGGGTTTATAACAAGAAAAATGTTTATTCACCACGTTTTTACAATAACAATCGAAACAATTGGTCGGGTGATTATCGGGGTGGTAACAGTTATCGGAAGAACAGTTTTCAAAACAAGAGGTTTACTGAAAAGAAGGTGTTTGTGAATGGTTCACGTTTACTTTCTGATGAGAAAAATGAAATCTTTTCAAAATCGAATGAAGAGTTCTTTGAGAAAAGAGTTTCACAGTATCAGTCTGAAGGCACGAGTCGAGTAGCTGATACTCGTACTTGTTTTAGATGTGAACAAGTTGGTCATATTGCACGAAAGTGTACATATGTGAAGCCTAGGACTGAAGCTGTGAAGGTTCAACAAAAGAAAGTTGATGTGAAGGGTAAATCACCAATGTATGTTGAGAAGAAAGTGGTTGAGAAGCAAAACGTTAAAATCAACAATGTAAAAGCAAAAACTGAACCTGTAAAGAAATTGGTAACTCAAAATGACAAGTTTTATAAACGGGTTGCATTAACTGAACAAATTTGGAAACCAAAAAGTGAAATGAAAATTTCAACTTCTGAAGTGAAAAAGGCTGAAGAATCAATTTCGGTTGATTATGATGCAAATTTTCCACCTTTGAAGTCTGAAAATTTCAAAATTCAAATTGCGAGAGTCAAGGTTCCATCTAAGGCTGATGAGGCCTGGGTGGACACCATGTTCGAATAAGCAGTTTGAATGGCCGGAGCTTCCTGGTTCGCGAAGCATGAATCGGCATCTTTCTTGAAGTTGTTTAAATAGTAGTTTGTTTTGTGCAGGATCTTCCACAATTGATATCCAGATGGATTATGGATAGTGGTGCATCTCGACATATGACAGGAAAAACTGCATTATTGTATGATGTGAGAAACATTAATGGTGGTTATGTGGGATTTGCTGGTCATGAAGGTGGTAGAATTGTTGGTGAAGGAACGTTGTCCAATGGGATCGTGACATTTGAGAGAGTTAACTACATCACTGAGCTGGAGAACAATCTGCTTAGTATTTCACAGATTTGTGACAATCAGTATACTACTCACTTCACTAATAAAGAGTGTTTGATTTTGAAACCTGGTTTTGTTATCCCTGAAGAATGGATTATTATGAGGGCACCTAGAGTGAATGATTTATATGTGTTAGACATGTCTGTAGCAACTACAACTACTGGTCAAGCACATTGTTTTGTTATCTAGAGCAACTGAGAAAGAATCCAGATTGTGGCACCGAAAGATGGGGCATATTCACTTAAGGAAGATGAATCACTTGGTGCACAATGATTTGGTATTGGGTGTTAATATCAAAGGTTTTCATCTGGAAGGGGAGTGCATTAGCTGTGTCAAAGGCAAGCAGAAGAAGAAGTCACACCCTACAAAGCAAGTCAACTCAGTTTCGAGACCTCTGGAAAGACTTCACATGGATTTGTTTGGTCCGGTGAATGTCAAGAGCATTACAGGAGATTACTATTGTTTGGTTGTTACTGATGATTATTCCAGATTTTCGTGGGTTTCTTTCTTGAAGTCAAAAGATGAAACATTTGACAGTTTGATGGGTCTGTTCAGGAAGATTGAGAATTTGTACCAAAGGCGTATCAAGAGAATTCGAAGTGATAATGGTACCAAATTCAAGAACAGTAAGATGGAAGAATTTTGTGATGAAAGAGGTATTTTGCATGAGTTTAGTGCTCCGTACACTCCGCAGCAGAATGGAGTCGTAGAACGCAAAAATCGGACGCTAATCGAGACGGCTAGAACGATGCTCGCAGATTCAAAGTTACCAATTAATTTTTGGGCTGAAGCTGTTTCCGCCGCATGCTATACACTCAACAGGGTTCTTACTGTCAAGAAGTTTAACAAAACATGCTTTGAGCTAATCAATAATCGCAAACCGAATTTGAAGTATCTAGAACCGTTCGGGTCACCTTGTACGGTTATAGAACCTTTTGGAAAGTTTGGTCCGAAGTGCATTGAGGGTATATTTGTTGGTTATTCAAATCCATTGCGACGTGTCTTCGTTCCAAGTGAGAAGCGGATTATTGAAGCTGCAAATGTTGAATGTCAAGGTTATACTATGCCGCCACAGAATCCTGGTGATTCATGGCGTTATCATTATGACAAACTTTGGGATTCGTTTGACATGAGAGAAGAATCAAAGGATGATGAAGATTTCTTTGATGAGTTGGATATTTTGCGTGAATATGAGTCACAGTTAAGGTTCCCAGCTGAGTATTCAAGAAGACCACGGGAAACTTCAAATGATGTTGAACCAGGTCCAAGTAATGCTGGTGAACATGATGATGTCCAACAGAATGAAGTTGCTCAGGATAATCAGTCGGTTCAGAATGATGATCTAGAAGCTGAAAACATGCCAGTATTTGACCATGGTGATTCAGATTCAAATTCTGAGGGGGAGCAAATTCAGATTTCAAGTCAAACAAACCAAGTTGGTGAACAAGATGCAGAGCAGAATGTTACTAATCTGGAGGGAAATGTAGATGTTCCAAGCGAAGTGATGCCGCGAACTTTTTCATATCATCCAGAGGAGTTGATAATAGGAGAATTGCAGAAAGGCGTTCGCACTCGAAATCAGATTGATAAAGGGCTTACATGTTTTTATACAAAAGTTGCTCCTTTGCAAACTGAATTCTCATTAAGTTGTTTTATCTCGCAGGTTGAGCCAAGAACTTACAAAGAGGCGCTTACTGAAGACTCTTGGGTCAATGCTATGCAGGAGGAACTTAGTCAATTCGAGAAATTGGGAGTGTGGAAGTTAGTTGATTTGCCGGATGGTCAAAGGAAAATTAACACTAAGTGGGTGTTTAAGTGTAAGAGGGACGATAGAGGAGTTGTCGTAAGGAACAAAGCTCGACTCGTTGTTCAGGGCTTTAGTCAACAGGAGGGAATTGATTTTACCGAAGTCTATGCTCCTGTGGCACGACTAGAGGCAATCAGAATTTTTCTTGCATTTGCGTCTTGGAAGAATTTCAAAGTATATCAGTTGGATGTTAAATCGGCGTTTCTTTACGGGAAGGTTAAAGAGGAGGTTTATGTCGGTCAGCCGCCGGGCTTTACTGACCCAATCCACAAAAACAAGGTCTACTTATTGGACAAAGCGTTGTATGGTCTACATCAGGCACCGAGAGCCTGGTACGAGACTTTGTCTCAACACCTACTCGCTAACCAGTTCATTCGTGGAAAAGTGGATGCCACTCTCTTCACTAAAGTCGTTGATGGTCATCTTCTGATAGTACAGATTTATGTGGACGATATAATCTTTGGGTCGACAAATGAAAATCTATGCAAAGATTTTGAATCAGTGATGAAGCAGAAGTTTGAAATGTCATCAATGGGGGAGATGAAATTCTTTCTGGGTTTACAAGTTGAACAACTTCCTGAGGGAATTTTCATTCATCAGTCAAAGTATGTTCATGATATTCTAGAGAAATTTGGAATGTCAAGTTCTACTCCAGCTGCTACCCCACTTGCAACAAATCATGGGATTCACCCAGATCTCACCGGAGACAGGGCTGATGAAACTTTTTATCGATCCATGATAGGTTCTTTAATGTATCTAACTGCTTCACGTCCTGATATTATGTACCCAACGTGCCTCACAACAAGATTTCAGTCTAACCCAAGAGCATCGCACATGATTATTGTGAAGAGGATATTGCGCTACCTGAAAGGAACTCCTTCATTGGGGTTGTGGTATCCTAGGAAAGGTGATTTTACGCTCGAAGGGTATTCCGATTCGGATTTCGGATGCTGCAAAGTTAATTCAAAATCAACAACTGCAGGATGCCAGTTCTTTGGTCCTAGATTGGTTACCTGGCAGTGTAAGAAACAAACGTCTGTGGCGTTATCTACATGTGAAGCGGAGTATGTTTCTGCTAGCAGTTGCTGCTCTCAGATCTTGTGGATACAGCAACAGATGCGCGACTACGGTTTGCAGTTTCTTAACACACCTCTTTTTGTTGATAATGAGGCCGCAATAAATATAACTAAAAATCCAGTACATCACGCTAAAACGAAACACATAGAAATTCGTCATCACTTTATTCGTGATTGTTTTGAGAAAAAGTTGATACGAATTGAGAAAATCCACACTGACGAACAGAAAGCTGATTTACATACCAAAGCTTTTGATAAAAATCGATTTAAATATTTGTTAAAACTGAACGGTATGAAGCTTCTGTCGGTGTCGGATGGCATTATTGGCGTTGATGAGGGTACTGTTGCGGATGAAGACGAGAAACAATCTGCAATGGTTTGTCGAATTTTTACTTGTTTTGGTATTTAGGGGGAGTAGATGTTTGTGTATAGTTTATTTTCAGAAAATACAAAAACAGTAAAAAATGCATAAATACAAAAACATGATAAAATCTGAAAAAGAGCTTGTGTATATGGGGAAAATGATAGTACATCAGCTTGACAGTCACAATATGCTAAAGATTTGTAAAGTATAAAAGAGTTAAACAATCTTACTGATGATGTGTCGATAGGTTTTCACACATTTAGTAGATTTATTCGGGATATAAACCTAAATTCAAACTTGTGAATTCGTGGGGAACACTACTTGGATATATAGGTAACCCCTGAAATCTCGTTTGAAAGGTCTCTTAATCTGATATACTAGGTCTTTATACTCTATGATGTCTGGGGTATTATTCCGGGACTTCTGCTGAACGGTAGTTCTGACCTAGTCCCTGGCTAATACTTGCTTATATGCTTGAAACACAGCATTACACCCTCAGCATGCTGAAACAATAAAATTGATATATGCTGCTGTTGTAAGCAAAAAGATCCTCTAAAGGGGACACACCTGAAAGTCGAAGCTGATATCTCTCTGCGTATACGGAAGTATCGATCTGAGATCCCTCGGCCCTCGCATACCTAAATTATATACAGATATCATTGTAGTATTCTCACCTGTAAGACTGATTATTGAGATTCTGGATACGGGAGTATATTCAAGAGGTGGGACACATGAATGATCTAAGTTCTTAATTCATCTAAATCGTATCCTGAATAAGTTGAACTTTGCATGAGAATTTAAGATGGATCAGTATATCGACAATCGAGGTAAATTGTTTGAGTCTGAGTATGAAATGTAGCTTAACGGTACTTGTGATTTGTCTGAAAAGCTGATATGATTCCCTGACACGCTCACCAAAAATATGTTTGTAAATAGTTTACTTTGTTTAATTTCTGCAATTTAAGTTTTCTGTATTTCATTTCTTAGTTTAGAACACTTTGTTAAAATCCAAAAAGATTTTATTTCTGCTTTATTTTAGACAAACCAAAGTGGAAAGTTGATTGTTGGATTCTCAGATGTTTGAAGCAGATGCAGGAGATTCTGGACTGAAGGATGAGGAGAGCTTACTTTGTAGAAGTTTGATTTGTTTAAAAAAATCAAAAACAAGTTCATTAACTTGATACTTGTTATTTTCAGAAATTGTTTGAAAATGTTGTTTTAAAATCAGTTTGATTCGTCAAAAGATCAACCAAGGTCATTAAATTGGACTTGGTAGATTAATTGAGTAATCAGGATCATTAACTTGAACCTGAATACTTGAGTGGATTGCTATAGCTGATTGAGTTTGTGTTTTATTGTTGAAAAGATAGTTTGGTTATGTTTGTTGGTTGAGTAACATGATTGGACTTCATTATTCCCACGGAAGCTAATTGACAAAGCTTGAACCAGATATCTCAGATTCTAGCATATCGAGAGGGGGAGTCTGTGAAAGGGGGAGTCTGGATCAACAGTCAAAGGGAAGATTGAAGTTTAAAGTTTAAAGATTGAAGATAAAGATTGAAGAGAGTTTTTACAATGTTTGAAGATTGTTAAAGACAAAGACTTCATCAACATCCAAGGGGGAGTCTGTTGGTGCACTAAATGTCTGATTGATTACGTCATTATCAAGTCTTGTGTCTAGGATTGTTTAAATGATCACACCATAGGGTTTAAGTTAGGGTTTTAGGTATGAAACATGAGATTTCGCTTGAATGGGTATGTATATGCTTGAAGCGAAATCAGCATAATAGATTTCGCTTCAACAGTCTCAAGCGAAATCATGTCACTCTATATATAGGTGTGTTGGTCATTTGAAGCGATATCAGTTGTCATTGTATGTGTGACGAAGTGCTGACGGATCTGTAACAGAAAACTTTGTACAAGCACTCAAATTAATCAGAAAAGAAAGATTAAAAGGATTAGAGCTGTTATGACTTAGTTTACTTTGATTCCGCCTCTGTAAACTGAGATGAACATCCTTAACTGACGGTTAACAGTCATAGAACGGTCCAACAACTATTCCGTTCATTTTTGTTTCTGAAGATGTAAAATGACTATTCCGTTCATTTTTGTTTCTGAAGATGTAAAATGACTATTCCGTTCATTTTTGTTTCTGAAGATGTAAAATGACTATTCCGTTCATTTTTGTTTCTGAAGATGTAAAATGACTATTCTGTTCATTTTTGTTTCTGAAGATGTAAAATGACTATTCCGTTCATTTTTGTTTCTGAAGATGTAAAATGACTATTCTGTTCATTTTTGTTTCTGAAGATGTAAAATGACTATTCTGTTCATTTTTGTTTACTATTCTGTTCATTTTTGTTTCTGAAGATGTAAAATGACTATTCTGTTCATTTTTGTTTCTGAAGATGTAAAATGACTATTCTGTTCATTTTCGTTTCTAAAGAATGCCTGTTGAAAATAACTCTGTTCATTTTTCGTTTCTGAAAAATGTTCGTTAAAGAGAAATTACAGGGTTATGTCTTGTTCATCTTTGATGGTTATTTAACACAAAGTCACAAATAGACTCCTACGGATGAATTTCGGGACGAAATTTCCTAAAGTAGGGGAGACTGTAACACCTGTGTCATTTCAACCATCAAACAAATGCCAAACCAATGAAATATTGTATTTCATACTTTGGACTTGTATAAATATGTGTATCTTTTGCACATATCAACTCTTGTTCGATTTCAAGCTCTAAATCGTTTTCTGGAAGGTTATACGCGCACTGATGCGTAAATATAACCAGTTTAATGCAACAAACACTCCGGAATAGTGAAATAGGCTTAACATACCTTAAATAACCTTTACATAACTTAGATATAAGTTTTGGAAGGTTTGGTGTGGTGAAATCAAAGTTTAATAGCTTACAGGGACTAAAGTTGACAAACTGCGAAAGTATGCCAATTTGAACTGTAACAGACCTTCCGGAACATGACCATAAGTTAAACATACCATAAATATCCTTTACATAGCTTAGAAATAGGCTTTGAGGTGTTCGGTATGCTAAAATAAACTTTTGTGTCATTCAGGGACTAAAAGTGTCAAAAAGTGCACAAGTTTGCATTTTCGCGCATAACTTACGTTCTGAATACATCCGGACATCCAAAAATTTATGTAAGCATGACTACATTATATTTTAGTGTTCGCCATAAGAAAAATCCATTCGTCGCGTCATTTGGATCGTTTTTCGCGCTTATGCGCATTCCGTCGTAATTAAGCGAACATCGCGTTCGTACGGCCAAACGAACCAACCTCCGGCATATTTTTGAGCATGTTTTGAGTTCCCTATACTTTAACTTCATTTTTAGAGCCTTAAAATGAGGTTAACGGGGTTCAAACGCATCGAAAAAGGCCTTAAACACGTGCAGGGACCATTTCTGCCAATTTTGAAACATTTCTGAAACATGGGAGCAGTGGCGTAGCGCGAGCCCTAAGGGCCTATGCAGTCGCGCTACGCGACTGCCTATTCTGGGCAGAAAACATGCAGAAACTCAGTTTTTCGCATTCGGGACCAGATTCGATGTATTAGCCGTTGTTTAATTCACAACCACACATTCTAACTTGCTTAGTCAGCGGATAAGGATGGAATTTAGCTACCATGAGTTTCCGACAAGTGTACGGGTTGGATCATGGCACGTTTTCCATGAAATGATCCTAACGGTTCGGGTATTCCTATAAATACCCAACCCACACAACCTCATTTTTGCACAAGAATTCTGATTTGAGAGCTTTAAGTTGAAACCATTGTTTCATACCTGAGTTCTTGGATCGGGATTAGCATTCGGGGACCCTTCGTAAGTATTCTTTCGTTCTTTTCCTTATTTTATTGCTTTTCGAGTCCGAAAGTCAAACTTTGTTTGACTTTCAGCGTTGACCAGTAATGGTCAATGCGAAGTTCGTTTGAACTTCGCAACGTGAGTGTAATCACGTTGGTCATAGTCCCTTGGGACTATGCCCACTGATTACCACGTTGTCTAGGGTCGTAGGGTAAGCGATCTAATGAATCGCTTATACCTCGAACCCGACCCATTTGGTCGATCATTAGGATCCGACCAAACACATTAGGTGACCATAGTAGGTAGGGAATAACCTTCCGAGGTTATACCCTATGGTCACATCGTTTAAGTAGTTGTATGATAGGTAGTTTATATGCCTTAGGTAAATTACCAGAATACCCTTTTCATGTATAATTGGTAATTAAGCATATGTAACCTAAACTTTTGTCACATAACTGATTATGTAACATGTTTAGGCATATAACACTTGTCATAGGACTAGTTAGGCGGTCCGAACGCGTTTCACGCGAACGACGCGTTAAAGTAGCATAAGCTACCTAAACGGGTCGTAATGGGTCGTAAACACTTAGGTTAAGTTTCATTTAGTATATAGGCTTTGTTAAACCAAATGACACGAGTCTCTACACTCGTTTGGTTTACAAACCCTAATGCTACCCGATCTTCCGATTTAGGTCCGGTTTATTAATGTAGTTACCTATAGTAGGTGCCGTTTGATTCCGCGATCTCTAGCATTGTTTGGTTGTTACTCAAGGACTTCTGAGCAATCTCAAGTGAGTACATAGACCCCTCTTTTACTGTTTTCCAAACTGTTTTGGGGTGGAACACATGTGCCTACTTGTTACATTCATGCTTTCCCGTTTTCACATCATATACCTGCTATGTTCATTAGTACATTATAGTACATGATTTCATTACATTTTATGCTACGTATGTCCATTGTGTGCATACTTAGTACATTGTTTTACATTGCTTTTCTGTTGCATATGCTTATCCAGCATATGAACACATTATACTACATATTGAACCGTTGTAATCATTTGACTATGTGATCCGTTGATATCTGTGAACCGTTTGTATCTGTGAACCGTTTGTATCTGTGATCCGTTGATATCTGTGAACCGTTTGTATCTGTGAACTGTTTATATCTGTGAACCGTTTGTATCTGTGAACCGTTTGTATCTGTGAACCGTTTGTATCTGTGAACCGTTTGTATCTGTGATCCGTTGATATCTGTGAACCGTTTGTATCTGTGAACCGTTTGTATCTGTGAACCGTTTGTATCTGTGAACCGTTTGTATCTATGAACCGTGTGAACCGTCTTTGACCATACATAAACATTTCTACAACTGTTAAACATTACTTTGGTGTTTTGGTTTGATTAAGTGATTAAGTAACGATGCGTGTGTAATATGATACAAGCATGGTGGATACGCCGCTGGTACTTCCTATATATAAGTGTTTGTATGGTATTACATATCGTAGCGTTATTTGAATCATTTCAGTTTGATACATATAACATTTTATACAAATAACATAATTTTCACAAGACATTGATTTATAAACATCTTATTTTATGCAAACATATTTTACTTGGTTATTCATTTAACCTTACATTTATTTATACTTATCATCTGAACTCATTGTTTTTCAAATGATTTACAAAACAAAGCAAATAACAAGGTTCATGACTAAACATTTTCTCAAACATAAGTCATGGAACCTATTTTCACAAAACCTATGTATCTCACAGGCATTTTTATGCTGACGTACCTATTTTCACATGTGTTTTTCAGGAACTGTTGCATAAGATGATCAAGATACACATAGGCAGACTTGGGCTGTAGTGACAATAAAAGATGCAAGACTAGTTAATTATGTTGTATTTCTTGTTTGTTAAGACATTGTAACACTTTTAATCAATAAAACGAAACTTCAATTGCCATGGATTTGAAACAATTAATTCTGTTACAACACTCCCCGACATTTCCGCCACGTTTTGTATGTTCTACGTGGTCGGGGTGTGACAGAAAAGATGGTATCAGAGCCAATGGTTATAGGGAATTAGGTTATTAGTAATGCTTTGACCTAGTCTATAACCTTCTTAGGACCCTAACGCGAGTTTACTTGCGTTTAGTCATAAAACAATACTGTCACCTATCCTTAGGTGACGACCACAACAAGAACATAAATTTCAAAACCGCTTTGAAAACTAATCATCTGTTCTAGGATGATTGATTTCTAGGTTTTGAACCCTCTATTGTAAGGTTTTGAACTCTCTATTATAAGGTTTTGAACCCTTTGAGTTTTCAAAATCTCGTCAAGGTCTTGGGTTTTAAATAATGTAAACACGTGCAAACTGGAAGGGTGAATGCCTGTATTCTGGGTTTTCTGTCGAGGCAAGCACTTCGTATACATCTCATCAGACGCGAGACCAGTTGTGCTTACCTGGGAATTCTTGGGATGAGTGTTCACTTATAGGCGAGCATGTCTTCGCGATACATTATATTGACCCGTTTACTTTGATTAGTCACTGTCTCATTTGTTTGCCTTTGGTAACAAACAAATGGTCACAATCTACATGCCTTGTCATTTTCTTTTGACTATCTTTCGCTTGTTTCCTCCTATGCCTTTCGTTATCTTCAAGATGCTTCTTCATCGCAACAACAATGTCCGAATCAGGTGCTGCAATTGCCCAACAAATAGGCGTCGTACTCCGGAAGACCGTTGACTTAGCTATCACCATGACTCGCCTCAGGGATGAAGCTGTATAAGGGAACTGCTCCTTGGTGCAATCAATGCAACCGTCATCATCCAAATCAAATACCCTGTTTCAAATGTACCCACGGTGGACGATGGAGACATTTGGTTAACATGTGCCGCTTTGCAATCCAAAGCAAAGCTGTTGCAAATCCTGCTGCTGCTCAACCTTCAAACTCTGCTTCATATGTCGCTTGACATATTTGGCGCCTCAACCTCATGAACTTTCTACCTTGTGTATCGACGTAAGCACGCCTAGTGCAAGGTGTCGGAACACCTCTCGTTACACAAACTCCAAAAAAAAAAAATCCATGTAGGATCTTTCTATCCTCATAATTAGATCCTTGTGGATGGGTATCATTCATCGGAGTCCTTAATTGAATTCTTTGTATGATTCAATACGTACATCACAATTCAATAAGGACAAAGCCGAATTCCTTTTAAGATTATCCTATCTTCATAGATAGATTCTTGATATGATTAAAGTGCCAAATGAAATCCACGAATTGGATTCCTGGTATTTTACCGTATTTTCGCATTACAAATTAATCAATATAATGCATTGATTTGGCAATAAACAAACAGAATACATTATACAAATAAATTATTGTTTAAAATTACAAATCAATCAATAACAAGCAATGTAGGGTCAATGTTAGGCTTCATTAGCATATCATACCACGCTATCCGTTCCGTATAGTTTTCTGTCCAACGTAAAGCTTCTTGGCGCGCGCGTATACTCCATGTAAGGTTCGGTGGCGGCATTGGATAGTCCCCTTCAAGTCTGACATGGATGAAATGACTACGATTAACAAATAACAGTGAAACGAACTGATGGGGGTCACGTGCGTACTTTGGATCATATAAGGGATATACAGTAGAACAACCTTGGATGTCTAATATGTGAACAATCACACCAAACCTATTGGCAAGAAGGAGTGCTGCTTGAGGCTTCTCCATCCAATGTTCCCTGGGTACCATTCCAACCCCGGTAAAATTTATTCTCTGTACTTGTTCGTCGTAGTCCCCTGGTAGTTCACCATCGAAGACGTACTCCCACATTTCTTTGTTCGAACCCGTCAGCTCCTCAAGTAGTTGGTTTCGAATATGCCCAAAGTAATCTTGTTCAAACCCTAAACCCACAGCCGCCGCCCGAAACCCACAATGTCCATCCGGCCTGACATCTTTTATTCTTGAAATGTAGCGGTGGAACACTTTTGGAATTTGGTTTTTGTATCTGTGCGCATATTCAAGCATTCCCTCATCAGTGATTAACGGAAAGGCATTGCCCTTGCCAGGCTCTTCTTCACGTGAAGACGTTGAACGACCGCGTCGATTTAACGACATTTGAGACTTTAGAGACATTGCAGACGTAGACGGTATTATGGAATCTTGCGATGGTACATAAGAGCTATGTCGAGGAGGGTCACACCTACTTTGTTGTCTGGGAGGCCCAATTGAGCTATCTCTAGCAGCTTGCTCTTTTCTTTGTTGTTGGACCTTGGAAGTTGGCCGCCCGCGAGTGTTTTCTTGTACGACAGGCGGTTTTTTGTCGCTCATATATGGGTTTACCACCACCATGATCTTCGATAAGACGCTTTTCCTCACTTGCGGGGGTTGGGTAGACAATTTTTGTTTCACATATTCTAATTGTTTGTCTACATCAACATCTTCCTCATCAAAATTTGATGCGTTCAGGTCAAGTTATCTCTAGAAAATGTCTATTTCTTCGAGCTGAATGACGCAGTCTGCAAAAAAAAAAAAAAAAACAGCATTAGACAATCATATTAAATTAAGACAACAAAACATTTTTTATAAGTTTATAAGTACCTATATTCTGCAATCTCTCCAGGCGACATGCACATAACAACCCGGCACCCAAGTACAGCTGGCAGCAACATGTTGATCCGAATGACCGCAACGTGTCTATTCTCCGTGTTAGCTTGTGTTCCAATAGGTTAAGAGCATGGATGGAAACTTTAAGAAGTAGGTTGGAAAACATAGGAATCTGAAGGTGGCTGTTCATTCGCTTGGTGCGGCTTTCTTCCAAGGATTTCTTTATTTGCGCATATTGCTTTAGTACCAAGGTGTCCACCTTTTTCACCAGCGATTCCAGACTGCATCTCGGTGTAGTAAGCTGTTTCTTTAATGCAGCATGTGCGCCTTCAGCTCTGTTTGTTGTACTTTGCAAGAATGTCAGGGTTTGATTGGTCCATGCATATACGAACAATTGTCTGGAGGTGCTTAACCAGTTATTCCATAGGTAATTAAAAACATCTGAGAAAAATAAAACATATTCAAATTTTATATCAATTTGTATGAATGTATTTACTTAGAGAGAACATACATGTAAGTTGTTGATTGACAAGGTGTCTCTGAAGGTTGAGGACGTTATATTTGTATAACTCTTCGGTAGCGGAATTACACACTGTTTTCCACTGATTTATAAAGGCTTCCCAATCTTGCGCATTAAACGAACCCTTGCAGTGCTTCACAATATTTTGTAAGATGTGGAACCTGCAGAGATATCTGTGTGCGCCAGGGAATATTTTTCTACACGCGTTTATCAGTGCCTTGTCCCTATCCGTTAGAATTACACGCGGCTCCATGCACTCGTGCAGCATAGACCTGACCCTCTCCAATACCCAAATGTACGTTGCCTCCTGCTCGTTTGAAAGAAATGCATGCGCAACACAGAAGGTGTGGTTTGTCGACGACATACCCACAACTTGCAAAAATGGAAGATTGTACATGTTAGTCTTGTAGGTAGCGTCGATCATAAGCACATGCGGGAATGCCCTCCACATTTCAAAGGACTTATCGTGACAGAAAAATATATGCTGAACGACGTTGGTGGAAGGTTCCGCCTGTATGTAATGGGTCATCTTTTTTTCCTGGAGGATTTGTTCTAGTCGTTGCATGGGAGACGGTTTTTTCTCGAACTGCGCGGCCCTAATCTTTTGGCGAGCGTTGTGTATGTCTTTCGGAACACATACGTTCTCAGGGTTCTGTTCGGTTACGGCCTTCCAGATTGTATGGGGCTGTATGTCTTGATCTGTCAGCTCTTGCACCAGCCTATACTCATTAGGAGTAAGCCTCCTGGCATACGCGTAACCCTCCAGATGTTCAGCAGGGCCGTGGTTGTGCGCCTCGTTAAAATTTTTGTTCAGATAATCTATCCGCCAAGACATACAGCCCCGGTCGAGACAACCTATCACCATAAAAGGGCACACACATTTTTTGCTGCCGGTTTTCCTAACCGTGGCCTTACTCTCATGCTCGCCGCTACGACAACATTGGAGCCACACCCGGTTATCCTTAGACCGTCTGGTAACAATTATGTATCCGTTGGCTAAACCCCTTCGTTTTACCCAACTTTCCAAATCATTGCGGGATAAAAAATCCTAAAAACATAACAAGTAATTTAAAAAAATATAACAATTTTGAATGTACTTTTTTAAAAAATCTTAAAAAATATTTGATTAATATTTAAAAAAGATTTTAATGTATTTTTTTATAATACTTAAAAAATATAACAGGTTTAATTAATTTTATAAAAATATTTCATATAACATTTATTAATTAATTTTTATCCTGTTTGAAAAATATAACAATTTTAATGTATTTTGTATTAACAATTGTATAATAATTTAACAGAAAAAAAAATATAACATTTAACAAAAATATATATCGTTCGTACCTGATCAGTTTTGTACGAAACTTCAGGGTAAGCGGGTGTCTCGTCACCCAATGACTCTTGCACGAGTGGCTCGTCACCCAACGACTCTTGCACGGCTGGATCGTCACGCAATGACTCTTGCACGTAAGAAGGGTGACTAAGGTCTCCTTGTACTCCCGAGGGACCACTAACGAAAACGTTATTGCCCATATTCTTCCTGTCCGTTGAGGTCTGGCAACGACGATTCATTATGACGGGGACGATAGCCCGACATGACCTCGTGCGCGTGATCATCATTTCCACCCAAATCGTAAGAATCAGGGACATTAGACCCCGCCTAATACAAATGGTGTGCTAAGTATTTTATAAAAAAAACAGAATAAGTTAAAAAATTGATATACTACACTGCTATCCGAAATAAACGTGCTCGTGTCCGCCTTAGACGGCTCACCGAAAACATACTTGTACCAAGACATGTTTGTTAGTGAATGTGAATATATAACGAAGACGATATATATATCGTCTTCTTCGTCGCTTAAACAGGGGAAGAAGTATTCAAATTTAGAAAATAATACGAGTCGTATAGCCCTATACGATGCGTATAGGGCATACGCCAATCACTTTACGTCACTCAACAGTGACAGAAAGCTGATCGTACTTTCTAAAAAAAGTAATACGTATCGTATAGGCCTATACGATGCGTATAACGTTAACCCCCGTGAGACAATGTCAGTCTTTGACTGACACATAATTAATTACCAACACAATACGCATCGTATAGACCTATACGATGCGTATTGAGGGTGTCGATTTAATCAGCCAAGGTGTGCCAATAATACGACCCTTTGAATGAGTCAATTCAGAGAAAAGTATATATAAAATTATGTATATATTAATATTAAATTAAATATTTAATAATAAATAAAAAAAGTATATTATTGAATAACTTAACTTAAAAGTTATATAAAAAATATCCTTCCCGTACGAATTGCTTTATAAAAAGGTGTACCGTTGATCACATCAGTGATCACATAACATTGACCTAAGTCAACAACAATGGCACCTAAAGTTGTTTGGAGGATCAAGAACACCGTTGCAGCCTCCGATCACCGGCGTACGAGTGAACAAGACGATGAAAAGGTTGCCGAAATCAAGAACGCTGTTGCAGATTCCGGTGACAGTGGTAACAGTGAAGAACAGAAAGATGAAAAAGATACTGAAATCGATTTGGGCATTTCAATGGATTGTCTTAAACTTGGTTTGAAAAAGAAGAAGAAGCTTCTGGTGATTCCTTTACGGGGAATCTTTGTTCACCGAGCGCATCGGAGCTGGCCGGAAACTATTCCGAGAAACCGCCGGCCGGATTTCCATTATGGCAACTTTCTTGGTCAGTGAAAAAGTCAAAACATTATATATGCATATTGTCTGTTTATATATATTTGTTAGGTGACTAATTATTAATTTAGTGTATGGTTGTTGTGTGTGTGCAGTTTACATGAGGCCTTATTGTGTGGAGTTTTTGAAGTTTTGTTTTGAAAGATTTGATGTTGGATTGTGGTCTTCTGCTAGAGATAGTCAAAGTTGACCAATAGTTTTAAAAAATAGACATGGACTATTTGATTTTTAGCTGTTACTAAAAGCGCAGGTTAAGCTTTAACCGTCGATTTTCTAGTCGTCTTAGACAAAAGTGCAGGCTAAATTCTAGTCGTCTTAGGGGCTGTTTGGCAACTTCTGGTAAGTGTTGAACCAGTAAGATGTCTGAACCATTAGAGGTATAACGTCTGCAGTCCGCGGATCACATCTGTAGACATCTGTAGCAGAAGATGTGGACCAAACCTCTGCAGTCTGCAAGAAGAAGATTGTTTATTTTTTTTAACTTCTGCAAGCTGCTGAAATAAATTGAAATATAAATAAACTGATTTATTAATCAACAAACAAGCAATTAACATAATTAAGTTATAAACAATTCATAACATTAAACAAAAATTAACAACCAATAATTAACATAAGCATTATAATCAGAACACAATTAACATAAACAATAATTAACCAATAACCAATAATAAACATAAATTAACAAACATTTCGTAACATTAATAAAAAATTACATATTTATTTCTTTACCTGGGGAGTTACGGATAAAGCATCGAGCAGGGATTGAGAGGCTATAGTGGTTCTAATGGTGTAATCATGTAATAGGCCTCGGTGGTTCTTTTTTACTACTGCAGAGCATATTACATCCAAATCAAATAGAAAACCTAATAACAAGTAGCTAGTTTACAAATACAAATTGATGTTATCACAAATTACCTTTGATCTGGAAGTTATGAATTGATGTTACCTTTGATCTGGAAGATGCTAGGTTTTCAGAGATTGTGTTTTGAAAGAGGAGGGGAGGTCTAGAAAGGTATGAAGATGTCAGTCCACATCTGCGCGAGGAAGACCTCTAGAAGAGGTTTTTTAGTGAAAGTTCTTCCAAAAAACAAACACGCTGCGGACTCAAACGTCTGCGCGTGGTCTGCGTGGTGCAGACATAAGAGGTTGTGAAGTGCTTCTGACAAAAAAACAAACACCACCTAAATGTAGAACTAGTAAGAGGTTTGAACCATTAAGAGCCAGTATAATGTTTAACCGTTCAGAGGCAAATGTCTGACCAATTCAGATAAGTGGTCTTAACCATTTAGACTCAGTATAATGCTTAACCATTCAGATTCAGACATCTGCTCGCGAAGCAAAAAGTCTAAACCATTAAGTGTTGAACCAGTAAGATGTCTAAACCATTAAGAGCCCATTAAGAGCCGAAACAAACAGCCCGCTGGCGTACCGATGTGGTGGAAAAAGTTGATGTGGCGGAAAAAGTGTAGGCTAAATCCTAGTTGTCTCAACTGGTGTAATTGATGTGACTGTTTCTGATTAGAGGAAATGAGGGTTGACCGCTTTGGTGAAGGCTAAATTTCGATGATTATTTTTGAACATTTTTGGTCAACTAAGACTATTTATGTAATTTTCCATTAGTTTAAGTTGATTTAAATATATTTACTGGAGTTCATGATCTTTATGTCAGACAAAACTTGCAAGGAATTCTGGATAATATTATGGGAGATTTAAAAAACAAGTTATTGTTCACTTGGGTAAGCTTAAACTTTAAACTTTATAAGAATTAGAAATTGTATATTATATGTATTAGCTTGATGTTGTTTACACTTGTTAGGATCAAGAACACTGCACAGATTCAGGTTTCAAGTGTCTGGAAAACAAAGATAAGCCACTGTTCTTGAAGGAACTGAGTCATATATGGGAGAAAAAGTACCCGAATCTTCCATGGAGTGATGGAGAATACTCGGCTTCTAACACACTCTTGTTCACCTACCTGAGAAGGCCATCCTAAATCCTGTATGACTATATATACTGCTTTCTTTTGCTTATTAAAGTAGTTATGTACATATGTTAGTCATGAGTATCTTTTATAATTGGTAAAAAGGGCCTATAACCGGTTATAACATTTAGTTTTTTTTTTTTTTAACTAGTTGTATAACAAGTTATCATGGATACTTTTCTTTGTCGGGCGGCCTAAACTCTTTTTGTCCGTGTTGAAAACAACTATAGTTGTTTTTGTTTGTTAAATATTATTAAAAAGTACATGACCGGGTAATCTGACTTATTATAGTTGCGTAGTTATCAATAGCGAGCGTAGCAATCGCTATAGCGCACTACGTAGCGTATAGGTCTAGGCTCGCTGTTAGGGTTGTAGCGATGGATAGCGATAACAACTTTTATTTTATTTGTGTTTTTTTAATATAAATAGCAAATAAATATAGCTATAAAAAGCTGGATTATAGGTTTTTGTTAACTATACATGTAAAATAGCATATATACAGGGTATTTTGATATAATATATACGTATAAATTTTTTTCTAGTGTATCGCTATTTATAAAATAGTCGACTGCTATTTATCGGTATTTGGTAGCATATATGTACCTTATCACTATTTGTCGCTATTCGCCATTAACAACTGTGTATAGTTGGTAAAACCGTGCATGTGATGGGTAGTTTTAATTTTGCTACAGTCGTTTTTTGTGTAGTTTTAAAAAGATTTTGATTAATGTATGTTGGGGTTGTATAACAGGATTAAGTGGGTAAATTGTCGTCCGACAGATGTTTTGTTTGTTAGATATGATTACAAAAGCATATGACTGTAACATACATTGGGCTGACCCGTTTTGTAACACCCTAGATAAATCTCATAGCCTTGGACATGAGAGATGTTGGTTTCATAAGGAATGCTTGAACTTAAATACACCAACGCATTCCAACGCATTTTGGACATATTGGCTGTGAATGAGAGGACTATACGGTTAAGCGTGCGTGTGGGAGCAATCCCAGGGTGGATGACCTCCTAGGAAGTCTCCACTTGAGCAACCAAAAACAATTATGTGAGCTGCTTATGGGCAGAACGGACAATATTAGGTGGTATGTAGGGCTGGATGTGTTGGGAAAACAAGCGGTCTCAAAGATTCCCAACAACCCTCCCAAAGCTAACAATAGAGAAATATAACTGAACACAAGAATATACGTGGAAACTCCAAAACCGGAGAAAAACCACGGGCCTCCAGAGAGAAAGATCCACTATGCGACAAATTTTTACAATCACACAGACTAATCTCTCAAGCCTCCCCCCGCCCAATTACAACCACACTCTCCAAAGTGTTTAACTAAAACCTTTCTACACTCTAAGACAAGAGAACTAGAAAAGAAAGAAAGAACCAAACACTTCAAGTGTATTTTTGGTTGGGGCACTTTGAAACCAAAGCCTTGGACTCCTTTTATAAGCTTGGAGTCCTCCCAAGCTTTCATCCTTGCACCGATGTGGGATGGGCACATTTTTCATATAGCCAAAAAATCCTAACAAATCTCCACCTTGGATATATGAAAAATAAAACAACCACATCAAAGGAACACCGTCTTCAACCGACGATCATACTCCACCATAAAAGAGTATCTCCAATTAGAATAGACCATTCTAAGAATTTCTTCTCGGCACATGTTGAAAAACCTGCTGAAAATTTATGGTGCAACTTCCCCGCTTGGCATACCCGGAAGTTCATCAGCCATCAACATCAATTTTTCACCACACATCTTGCATCTATGCCAACCCAATGCCCATGTGTAAATCCGTGAACCCGCTAACAAATTGCATCCCCTTTCATGGTAGCGCGGACATACCATAGGGATGACATAACTTCAAAGGAAATCATTACCGTCAACAATGACGGAGACATTGTTAGCTGACTTGGAGCTGCTTGCCGAATCTGCTCCACCTGGACAATTTCTCTTGACATGCCCAGACTGTCCACACTTCCAGCATACAGGAATCTTCTGTGAGTGCTTCTTCTTCCCGTTCCCGCATATTAAAACCGTTCCTTCTGACGAAGTATGACCGCTACTACCCAGTCTTTTCTCTTCAGACAATAGCTTCTCAGTAACATCCGCATACTTCAGGGTTTCTTTCCCATACATCAGAATGGGCTTCATATGCTCATAGGAAGATGTCAAAGATAATATGAGCCTTAGTGCTTTATCCTCATCTTCAACCTTCACTCCAATAGCCTCCAGTTCTGACACGATATTATTAAGAACACTTAGATGATCTGAAATTTTTGTATCTCCATCCATACGAAGGGTATGAAACTGTTCCTTGAGATACAACCGATTTGAGATGCCTTTGCCTTGATACAACTGCTCAAGTTTCTCCCACAAATCCTTTGCAGTTGATATCCCATGCACATTTGCAAGAACATTCTTTGCTAGACACAAACGAATCGCACTTGCCGCTCTCAAATCCAGATATTCCCATTCTTCATCATCGTATTTACTGGTTCCGCTTGAATCCTTGCCTGGAACAGGGGTCGGTTTCCCCCTCAACGCCTTGTGTAACCCAGATTGAATCAACACATCCTTGACTTGAACTTGCCACAAACCAAAGTTGATTCTTCCATCATATTTCTCTACGTCGAACCTCATGGGACTGTATTTCGACATCGTATCCGTATCTTCAAAAACAATATTGTATACTAGAACACCAAGCCTATAAGCAGTACACCCAACAAAGGATTCCCAGGAAAGAGAGGTGGGTACAATGGACACACTTAAGTACCAAGTCTTTCCTAGCCAGAACCTTCCCAGGGCAAAATGCGTATATCCGGCTCGCGTATAATTCTACCGTATACAAACAGTCAACCGAATCAACCGAATCCTCGTTTCTGATGTGGAAGATCAGACTAAGCTGCAACCACAGAGCATACTACGAACCTTCAAAATACCAGGACACCCTCCAAGAAAATTCGTTTCTGATGTGGAAGATCAGACTAAGCTGCAACCACAGAGCATACTACGAACCTTCTAAACCGAGACCTCCCCCAAAACCTGGAGCTCTGATACCACTTGTTGGGAAAACAAGCGGTCTCAAAGATTCCCAACAACCCTCCCAAAGCTAACAATAGAGAAATATAACTGAACACAAGAATATACGTGGAAACTCCAAAACCGGAGAAAAACCACGGGCCTCCAGAGAGAAAGATCCACTATGCGACAAATTTTTACAATCACACAGACTAATCTCTCAAGCCTCCCCCCGCCCAATTACAACCACACTCTCCAAAGTGTTTAACTAAAACCTTTCTACACTCTAAGACAAGAGAACTAGAAAAGAAAGAAAGAACCAAACACTTCAAGTGTATTTTTGGTTGGGGCACTTTGAAACCAAAGCCTTGGACTCCTTTTATAAGCTTGGAGTCCTCCCAAGCTTTCATCCTTGCACCGATGTGGAATGGGCACATTTTTCATATAGCCAAAAAATCCTAACAGGATGTTACCCTTTTTTTATCAACATAAACTTCAACTGTTTGTCTGTGTTTTGTTGCAGCCAAACACAGCAATCTCTCCTCCGAGTTATGATCCTGAAAGCAAGAAGGATGATCTTCTAGGTAACTGTATAGATTTATATAGCATGTTTTTGAGTATTTATTCGATTGATCTAAAGACGTGAGCTTTTGTGAAATGCTTTTGATTAGGTCCGAAAGGTGCATTACGAGTGTTCTTGGAAGGGCTTGCAGAAGCTGAAGATGTGCAAACTTATGTGGAAGATCACCCGTTTGGCGACCCTGAGATTACGCCTTCTCATCCTGACTGGGACCATTATTGCAAGATAATTTGTTGTATTAACAAGAAAAGATTTGGTGATCCAACACCAAAACTAATCTGATTCATTTAGACCAAGAAAAGTGTTTCTTCCACAAATTGTTAATTTGGCTCAGAATTTTGGTTTTGTAATTCAGACATGGTACAGGAATTTTTGTTGTATCATTTACAAAAAAATGAAGATTTTAAGTGCATATAACGGATGATATAGAGTTTATCTCTAGAGTTGTAAGCCGCTCGTGAGCCACATGAGAGCGGTTTGCTTAAAGCATGAATCAATCCTGGCTTTTACAAGTAGTGGCGGAGCTTGATTGAAAAATCAGGGGCGGACTGTTAAAAATCTGATATTTTACACTAAAAAAAATTCTGAAGTTTTCTGTAAAATTAACACTACAAAACGAAAGATTAGAGGAGGGTGGCACCCCCTGTTCCCAAAGATGCTTTGCCCCTGCTTATAACCTTTAAACTCGTAAAGGGTGGGCGTTATACTGATGAGAGGTGGACTTGGGAAGGGGCTGGTGAGTGAGGTCACGATCTTGAGCCGCACAAACTAATTAGTTTTCAGCGTTAATGCTAAACTGAACTATTGCACAACGGTTTGAATATTTTTTTTATATGTGTTTTTAACCTATAAATATCGCATTAATCTTGTTATTTTTATCACAACTGTTACTCTCTCTTCTCTTGAATTCTCCATATTTATGATATTCTTCATCATTGTTATCATCCCCTGGGACGAGATTTGCCAATACTCAGTACGACGAAGAAAATATCCAACCGAGTTTTGAAGAAAATAACGACCAACCAAAACAAGCTAATTGTTGAGAATTACACAATTAAGAAACACATAACCTTCACATAGATTTGATTAAATATTTTTACAAGCTTCGTTTACATGATGCTGATAAGGACTACATTTGTATTTTCTATTTTATAATAGTTTTCATTTTAAAGTGATGCATTTTTCTTTAATTGGAACATATTATTTATATTTTAAATCATTAATTTAAAAATAGCTAATGTCTTAATAAAATAAATAAAAATTGTGATGTCTTACTCTCACTAGGTATTACGCTATTCAAATAAGTGAAATTGAAGGGATGATGATGTCTCTAAGGTAGCCGTTACCATAAGTGAAATTACATGTCACACGCTTATTAGATATAACATATTAAAGAACACAAAGCAATCGCACACTCAAAAAAGACAATGAATCAAGAGACACTTATTTAAAGAAAAATAGAATAAAATGACGTGAAAGTTAGGTATAAACCATGTATTTTAATAACTAAAGATGGTATTATATTAAATTAAACAAGTATTAATAATGGGTCGTATTATTGGCACACCTTGGGGCTTAAATCGACACCCTCAATACGCATCGTATATCGTATAGGCCTATACGATGCGTATTGAGGTGGGTTCAAACTTCTATGCCTGCCAAAGGCTGCCATTGTCCCCCGCCAAAAAAGTAATACGCATCGTATAGGCCTATACGATGCGTATTGAGGGTGCCGATTTAATTTTTTTATTTTTGCAAGGTAGTTTCCTGTCACGCGGTAGCTTTCCGTCACGCGAACGAAAAAGCAGCACTTTTGGGTTATCATCTTTCAACCCCATTTTCCCTTAAAAAAATGATCGATTCTGTTTTTCAACGGGGATGTAATGCAATGATTTCATGGGGAATTCTATTCGCACACTTTCCTATCTATCTACACACCTTACTTTTTCAATACGGGTCGTATAGGCCTATACGGGTCGTGCCAATAATACGACCCTATGTTCATTGGCCTGTATTTTGAGCTTGACGCTACCAACAGGATCGTTCTAATAGATTAAAGAACTCTGATATTTTGGAATTGATCTTGGAACAACATACTTTTGTTAAGAAGGCGGTCTCTTTGCTTCGTCCACTAGAACTATTTGTGTATGCATTCTTTTGGTAGTTAACAACGCTAATTAGGACCCGACACGTCTTCTGTGATGATTCGAAATAGGTTCTCTTTGCTTCGTCCACTTTCCAAACCGAATAACTAGCAGAACCCGACACGTCTTCTGTAATGATTCGAAACATTCCGAATAACTAGCAGGACCCGACACGTCTTCTGTGATGATTCGAAACATTCCGAATAACTAGCAGGACCCGGCAATCACAAGTTGTTGATCTTTGGGTGGTGATTTACTCCCGAACAAACCATGCCCACCTTGACCAGTATAGATAAGCGTATCACTCGATCCACTTACATTCGAATAACGCTGAGAATCCACAACGCTTATTGCCATATTCTTTCCACAAATTCAAACAGTTTCACCGTGAAATCGAACAGTTTCTTCGTAGATTCCGTCCGGAAGTACTGTTTCCTCTCAATTGAATAGACCGACACTAGCTTCATAACTGAAAATACTTGAATCGGCACCGTTTCCGTAGCCACCATTTCCGTAGACAAAACAAGGATCGTTCTAATAGATTAAAGAGAATAAACGAAGTACAAAATCATCTGCTTTCTGAATCTGAATCTAAATGTTAACTGTGATCCAGAGGTCGGTTTACTTTGTGTAATAGAACTTCCAAGCTAACATCTGACGTAGCAAGTACAATTGTTTTGACTTTTGTCAGATAATACTTCATTTGTCGAGAAACCATACTGTAAAAGATCTTTACACAAACTCTTCTACATCTTTTAACCAATTGTCCATCACTTAAGACCTTGAAAGATTTGTTTGAAATCGAATTTGTGTATCTGAATCAGGTTCTCTGCCTTAGATCGGTCATTCCTTGTGATGCATGAACGTTTGATTTGAATTTTGAAAGTGACAAATTGATGGATAACGCAAACAAGTTCTCCACAGTTTGTTATTCAGATCTCTGTTCGGTCATCTTTCCAAACTGCAACACACGATGGATAACACAAACAAATTCTCCACAGTTTGTGACCAGGAATACGCTAAAATACGTTAAAATACGCTAAAATACGCTAAAATACGCTAAAATACGTTAAAATACGCTAAAATACGCTAAAATACTCAACTAACGATATTTCCACACACATATACATATAATGCGACACTATGGAGTTCAAGTGGATTTCAAACAAAACTGTACGTAATCATAGAATAAGATATTCGAACGCAACCGAACGGCACCGAAACGACTATTGTTGAAGGTATACGTAATAAAACGACAAAATATGCGAAAGTTCGGCAAAAAACGAGACGTATACGCGTCGAACCGAGGGAAACGTGATAACACAAAATTTGAAATAACACCATATACGATCATATAGGCCTATGTTGTATCGTATATCAGATTAATACGAATCGTATAGGCCTATACGATTCGTATTAAACTTTGAATTTTCTCAAAAATACCCCTAAATTTATCAGAAAACCAGGGGTATTTCAGTAAAATCATCGATTAATACGAATCGTATAGGCCTATACGATGCGTATTGAACTATAAATTTCTCAAATAGTGTTTATTCAAATCAAGGATTCCATCATTACAACCACTTGTTTTCAACAGAGATGTAATGCAATGATTCCTCTCAATTAAATAGACCGACACTTGCTTCATAGGACTCACTTGAATCGTCTCGGATGTAATAACGGTATCAGGTTCTCAAAACAAGGATCGTTCTAATAGATTAAAGAACGCTGATATTTTGGAATTGATCTTGGAACAACATACTCTTGTTAAAAATCTGTAAAATTAAGGTGTCGAAATAGATTTCCCCAAAATTAATCATATCGATTGCAATAACAGGATGAATGTCACACACATAGATAGATAATATTCACTGTGGTGGATGGAAGCATAAAGTTAGAAACCGGATGCGGTTGCGATTTGTATTTCGCATAGTCACCGTTTCCGTAGAAGAACCCGACACGTCTTCATGTTACGGAGAATGTTCTAGAAATTGAAGGAAATGAAAAGATTTGTTGAAATCGAATTTGACAACTATGACATCTAATTAAAAGTAGCAATCACCTCCAATAATTTCCTGGTCAAATCACACACTATAAAGGTATAAAGTTATCGTTTGTTGAAATCAGTTGCTTCATAGGACTCACTTGAATCGTCTCGGAAGTGGATTTCGGTTGGTTCAGATCTCTTTGGGTATATTCGAAACCAACTAAAATACGTTGAATTACTGAATCAACAGAAATAACTGAAATAACTTGAATCGAACCGGAAGTACTGAACAACAGAAGGATGAGATATCGGCGGTTAGCTCGAAGAAGTTGAATTACTGAATCAACAGAAATAACTGAAATAACTTGAATCGTCTCGGAAGTACTGAACAACAGAAGGATGAGATATCGGTGGTTAGCTCGAAGAAGTTTCTCTTAATCAGGGATCTTCGAATGCAGTGTGTACGTTAAATACCGTTCATCGCTTTTTTAGTTGCTTCTCTTGTAAGTTTCTGAACCAACCAAAATCCACAAATACAAACAGTTTCTCCGTCGCTAATTTCTCCACTCACCATGAAATCGAACAGTTTCTTCGTAGATTCCAACAAAGTTAATATCCTCTGTGGTTGCGTTCCATATCTGACACATGCAGATTTGACTTTTGACTTTTGACTTTTGAACCAATACGACCCAAGGATGTTGGGAATTAAACGCATGTACGTGACAAAACAAGGATCGTTCTAATAGATTAAAGAGAATAAACCAAGTACAAAATCATCTGCTTTCTGAATCTGAATCTGAATGTTAACTTTGAATCATAAATCCTTGAATCCCAACGCTTCTATGATGATATCAGCGTTGTTTATCACCCCGTGTGAGCATTGGAAGCCCCGACCACTAGCAGAAGAACCCGACACGTCTGCTATGATGATTCAGAGGTCGGTCTCAGGTGGGCATAAGATCCGTGGGCCCTATTGTCGGATATGTGACTCAAGAAAGTCATTGGACTCCCGCTGATGAAGTCAACTATGATCAAACTTGGACATCAGACGTAAATCTTGAAGAAACATAACAGAATCTGAAAGTTCACTTTGACTCATAAACCCTTGAATCCCAACGCTTCTATGATGATATTAGCGTTGTTTATCACCCTGTGTGAGCATTGGAAGCCCCAACCACTAGCAGAAGAAACCGACACGTCTGCTATGATGATTCAGAGGTCGGTCTCGGGAGGGCATAAGATCTGTGGGCCCTATTGTCGGATATGTGACTCAAGAAAGTCATTGGACTCCCACCGATGAAGTCAAAATATATGTTTAAAAACGAATTTAAAGGACAATACTGACAGAGGTGCTGGTCTTTTCTCCCACTGTGCAAACTTAAAAAATCTCACCATAACACATCTAATATGACACATGAGGAAAGCGCTTCTTTTATCAATCATATCATCGACCAACTGCTCGAAATCCCTTACTTTTCTCGGGTTCGCTTTCGACACAACACAACAAAAAATAAATTAAAAAAAGGGCCTGATACGCATCGTATAGGCCTATACGATGCGTATCAGGCCCGCCGCCAGACATAACCTGCACCTGTCAGTCTGCCATGTTCTTTACTTTAATTCAATACGCATCGTATAGGCCTATACGATTCGTATTGAATTGCAAAAGTGTGTAGATAGATGGGGGGTGTGCGAATAGAAAAGCCCTTAATAATTAAAAATATTATAACTTGTCGTCGCATTACTTTCCCTAAAAACAGGGTTAGTGTTAAACCAGACCACACAAAACCTTGCTTCAAATCAATAACAATGGCGCCTAAAGTTTGGAAAATCAAAAATCCCGTTATTGCATCCGATCACCAGCTTACCAGTCACCAAAACAACAAAAAACAAGCCGATATCAACAACACAGTTGCTGTAACTGTTTTTGGTGACAATGAAGAACAAAATGACCAACAAGAAACCGAAATCGATTTACGTATTCCAATAGATCGGCTTAATATCGGTTCCGAAAAGAAGAAGAAGAAACTTCTTGTGCTTCCTCTCCGTGGAATCATTGTTTACCGAGCGCATCGTAGCCGGCCGGAGACCATTCCGAGAAACCGCCGGCCTGATTTCAATTACGGCAGCTTTCTTGGTGAGTCAATATAATGTTTGAGAAATTTTATTTTTTTTAATTAACAACCACAATTAGATCAAATCAAATCAAAGTTACACTATTTTGATCATACAATCGGCGTCGACTTTGACATGTTTTTAAACCACAAAAAAACGTTAGGACTTCGTGTCTTCAATCACAAAAATGGAATTACAGCGGTTTAGGGTTAAAACATGATAAGCGGCATAGGAAACCCACTTGCCCCTTTACAGTTTAAATCTCAAGAAAGACTAGGGCAGACTCCTGGTGCGTGACATCAAGGATCAACATCATTGCCTAACAACAACATCATCATCATCATCATACTCAGTAAATCCCACCAATAGCAAAGCTAAGATACCCCCAAGCGCCCACACATATATACATTACATGCACATACCGCAAGCGGGGCGTAATCCAACAAGAGAACCATATTTGTACACGATGAGTGATATGGCCAAAGAGATCCAACTAATGCTTGAATCCAACCCATATATGCCTTTGGTTGCTATTCAAGAAACAATTGCAAAGAGGCATCAGATGAGTGTTTCAATTCAAAAGGCTTTTAGGGCAAATAGGATTACTAATACTAGAATAGTGGGAGATTATAAGGAATAGTATGGTTTACTTAGATCTTACCTTAAAGAACTGAATAGAACTAACCCTTGCAACACAATCAAGATTGATGTTGAGTCGTGTGCTGATCCTAGTAGTCCTACCATAAAATTTAGAAGATGTTATGTATGCTTTGCATCAACGATGGCAGGTTTCAAGGCAACTAGAAGATAAATTCTTGGTCGTGACGGTTGTTTCATCAAAGGTCCCTTTACAAGACAAATTCTTACAGCAGTTGGTATTGATGGGAACAATGGAATTTACCCAGTGGCTTATGCTGTAGTTGAGGATGAAACTTTCAAGTCTTGGGAATGGTTTTTAGAGTTGTTGAGGGGTGACCTTGATTTACCAGTTTACACAAAGTTCACATTCATTACAGACAGACAAAAGGTAATTATAATGTTTTATTCATTTAAATATTTCTTTCTACTCGTGTTACTAACACTTCCAATTACAATTTAGGGTCTTCTCCCGGCTTTGTCAAAGGTATTCTCCCATGCAGAGCACATGTATTGTTTAAGGCATATCCATGAAAACATGAAGAAACAATGGCATGGTGACTTGAATAAAAACATGTTATGGGGAATAGCTTGTAAGACTTTTGTGCCTTACTGGGAAAATGCAATGGAAAAGTGCGAAAGGCAAAGCCTCAACTACATGAAAGGATGAAACAGATCCCACCTGAAGCTTGGTGTCTTTCTCATTTCAGTGGTAGGGCTAAGTGTGACATCCTATTGAACAATATTTGTGAGGTGTACAATAGGCAGTTAGTTGGAGAAAGAGACAAACCAATAATTACCTGTTTGGACTTCATAAGAGTATACATGGGCAAAAGGATTCTGAATGTTAAGAAAATTATTGCTAAATCTATTAGACCTTTAACTCCCCATGCTACTGAGGTTTTCAACAAGATAAAGGAACAAGCATCACAGCTGACCGTGTTGATGGTGGATGTTGATCATTACCGGGTGAACAGTACAAGATCTCAATGTGTGGTTGATGTAAAAGAGAAAACATGTACTTGCAGGAAATGGGATTTAACAGGAATGCCATGCAAACATGCAATTGCATCTATATGGGACATGGCTAGAAATGATATCAGGGTAGGTATTCCAGAAGAGTGGGTATCAGAAGCGTATTGGTTGGATACATGGAAGAAGCTTCACGAGAATGTCATAAAACCAATCCCCGAGCCAAACAATTGGAGACCATCTAGATGTCCAACTATATTGACTCCTCCAAAACACCATAAGCAGGTAACCTTACATGCACTTCCATTTTTAAGATGTTCGATCATTTGCATTGATGCAACATATGTGATTGTTTGCAGGTTGGTATGCCCAAAAAAAGAAGGAAGGGATTTGGTGAAAATGAAGTTGCAGCTGATTTCTCTAATGTGGGGGGGGGAATGACCCGGAAGGGCGCCATCTCCACGTGTAGCAAATTTGGTAACCTGGGCCACAACATGAGAACCTACAAGGGCCAAGGTGGGAACGATGGTCAGCAGTCACAAAATGCTACACAAGGTGCACCCAGTGCAAGTCAGCCTCAGTAGTGCAGTGTAGATGGTTCAGTTATGTGGTTTATGTTGTTAAGACAATTTTATGTTGGCTTTATGCCCACGTCATGTTTGTTATTGTAACACCTCGAAAATTTACGTCCAATAATGTACTGACACGTGTCATGGACTTTGAATATGTGAAAACATACTTTAGAGGGACTAAAGTTGACAAACAGTGAAACTATGTGGTTGTAAGGGTCCAAAGTGTCAACAATTGATAAATAGACTCTAAAATAACCCTACATGATGTTTATAATCTTAAACGGGTAAATCATGGATCATACGAAGCGGAAAATGAAAGAAAGTGAGGAATTACAAACTACAGGGGCTAAATGTGTCAACATGTTGAAAGTATACCTCTGAGTGACCTTTTGGCAAACCCGAAGCTTTGTAATGATAAAATATACTCACTAGAATATGTGGTAAAAATTTCATCAAGTTTCGTTATCGTATGAGAAAGTTATGATCAAAACCGTGCACGAAGGGTTAAATACGTTAACGTTGATTTCGTGACTTTTCGGGTAAGCACAAAGTTGTTCGAGGACTTTACCATGTTTGTAAATATCCCAAGACCCTTAAAAATCAGAATTTAGGGTCTAATGTGCAAGAAAAGGACCCAAAACAACGTTACAAAGGACCAAGGACCAAAACATAAATGTTTAAAAGGTTTTTGTGAGTCAGACGGAGCCAGGCGGCCCGCCTGAGGCCCAAAAGCGGGCCGCATGACCTGCCCAGCATCAGAACAGCGAACAGGAGCCAGTTTCAGACCTGTTTGCGAGTTGTTAACAACTGTTGTCGACTCCAGAGCCTCACCAATGAACTTTCATGCATCTAGGGACACTTGTATACTTCTTACAACAATCCTAGACTCACATGGCAGCCTCTAAACAGATCAAAGTGATGATAAAAGGGTCTTGAAGTAGTAAACTATGAACACTTACACTTTCAAAATTCACAAGATCAATTCCTGGAGCTCTCTGGACGACAAGGCATCTTCCTAGTGATCTCTAAGCTTATTTAGGACCATTGTAAGTGTTCATAACTCTTTCAAATTCGTTCTAGCTTAGTTATTTAACCGAAAGTCAAACCATCGTAATTTAAACTTGACTTTGAGATTAAACGAGATTGGCTCTGTCATTTCTCAAATTGAAAGTACCTACAAGTTGGTATTTATGTGGGTAACAAACCCCTAAAAGGGTATTTTCAGATTCCCACTCTAAGTATGTTAATTGTCGAGTCAAAGCTTTTCTTAAAAAGTCAACAGAATGTGTTTTTGCAAATTTAAGCATGATTAACAATGTAGGCTACATGCAACCTGTTTGATCATCAAAATAAATTTGTAATTAATATAAGAACATGTTTCAACATGATCAACTCGACAATTTTCAGTTAAAACCCGAATCGGAACCGAAAGTCGCATAAATTGACTTTTTCTTTGACTTTCAGTTCTGATCCGTTCATGCATGTTTGAGATCTGCATTAGAGCATATTTTGGACCAATTTTCATATAAGTTTAACTCTCTGAGATTTTACAACTTGGTTCAATGCTTAACCGATTCATATGCATGTTTCCGAATTATGCTTAAAGTTGACTATTTTGCCCTTTTTACTATAAAACGTGATTTTTGAAAAAGTGAAAGAGTAGAAACATTTGTTACTGATTTATAAACTTGCACCTAAAATTTGATATCAGTTTGAGGTCTAGATTAAGAGTTATGCTCAATATCGTAATTTGAAAGCTTTAGGTTACTTAAACGGCGTAATTAGCATATAACCTATTTAAACCCACTTTTTGATATCAAAATTTTTACCCACTGATGTTATATAATATTTTGGGATTTTTAAAGATTTTTAATTAATTTTTTGCTGATCATATCATAGGTCTCTAAGTTTAATTCGGTAAATACCGATTTTGCCCTTTTAAGCCATAAAATGAGTTTTACAAATCCTTTTGACTCCAAACCTTTTTCTACTGATTTTATTTGTTAAATAAAATATTTTGAGCATTCTGGAAATATAAAAATATCAGCTTTCTTTTAAAAACCCGGAAACGGCTCTAAATCGTCTTTTTAAGCGTTTTTAACGCCTAGTATGTACTATAACCATATTAAACATATAAGGTTGATACCTACTGATGTTCTTAGCATATTTTTATAAAATAGCAGTAAGTATAAGTTTTTGAACTCAGGTTTCCATTTTTGACATTTTTAGCCCTTGTGAAATTACCGAAATACCCTAAGGTGCATAGTTTGGTTTTAAATGATAAGTTTCACATATGGGTCATACCCTACTGTTGTAACATGTTAAATTAAGTATATTTACTGTATAAACCAGACCTGTAACTCAGATTTCTAATTTAATTCTTTTATAATCTTTTAAATGACCAAAATGCCCTTATAAGGCCTAATTTGTGTTTAAATCCGTTTTGGGCATAATAGAAAATAACTTACTGATATTATGACATATTTAGAGCATATTATCTCAGGGAACTTGCATATGACTCTTACGGTTACCCGTAACGCTCTTTTCGCGTTCGGTTCGGTTTATGTAACTAGTTTGCATAAATTGACCAAGACGGGTCAAACATTATCATTTTTGTCTCAAAATCCAGAATGTATTTAGTATACCCATATTATACAAGTATTCAAACTTGTCGGGTCTAAATCACATTCTATCCGGTCTTCGCTTAATCGTGCGTTTGAACCGTATCGTCCTTAAAGCTAACCGGTCTAAGCTTAAGCTTAAATAAAGACCCGTTAGAAATCTAATAGGTTATTATAAACCTTCGTTCCAGATTAGGAGCACCGGTAAAAGCTACTTGCCTTTTTGCTTGTTGAGAATTATACTTTATTCAGGTAAATACTTTTAACTTATTTTCCCTATACAGGCTTGGGTTACGGTATATAGAATACCGCTTGATCGAGCATCAAATCTTACATCTCTGAATGGTTAATTGAATAATTTGATCGGCTCGTTTAAACAGTCTTGTTCACTTAAATCCTTTGGGGGGTTAATGACCATGTCCCGGATATCCTCGGCATCATCTTACGAGATGGCCACGACCTGAGCACGGGGTGTAGGCGTACACCTGTCAGTGTATAACTCTAATGTGGAGGGTCTATTGATCTTTAACCCGGACAAGATCCGGGCTACTGAACGCACAAGTAACATGTAATTCGTTCACAAGATTATTATAATAAATAATTATCCCAAGTTATAAAATGTTTTGTGCCACGTGCATTTAAATCAATTTTCAACTCTTTTCAAAATGAGTCAGTTAAATTGTATTTACCAGTGTAAACTGACGTATTTTCCCAAAAAGGTTAAGTGCAGGTACTACACGTAATAGGCTGGCTGTCTTCTAGAGCGTCCACAATAAGTCTCGCAAGCTTGGACGACATTAAGCTGTTGAACAATATCTTATTTTATTTTTGATCCGCCTGTGGATCCGTTTCAACTATTAGTGATATTTAATATTACACTTTATTAAAGTTGAAATGAATCTATCTTTGCTTCCGCTGTGCATTTATATATTGTGTGGTTTGTCTATGATGTTACCAACTACGTCACGATACTCCCCACCGGGCCCACCGGTGACACATGGAAATTCGGGGTGTGACAGTTATGTTTAAAACAATTTATTTTGGTTAGTCTGAGACATATTATGTATGCCTATGTAGACAGTTTGCCCCTTGGAATGGTTTGACTATGTTACGAATGTGTATTATGTACTCTTTTTGACTCATTGCAGCTAAGGATTTGACAAAGCATGCAAGATTGATCCAGGAACATAATATGCATCATAAAAACCATGTTTATCATTATAACCCTACTTCATTCGTTACAAAGTTAAAGTAGATAATACAATGAGTCTTGTCACACATTACAAAGTGCATAAACTACAAACAGATTACAAACTCATTTCTAATATGCATCATCATTTGACCATTCGGAATCAGAAGAATGATCCCCTGGGTACGGATCATGGTACCGATCATCATCTAGGTCAATTGTATAGTCCCATGCATTTTCCAATACTTCTGGGTCATAGTCCTCTGGCTCCATCTTATAGTCTTCGGTAGGGATCACATATGTTTCCTTTGTAGCTTTTGCATCCTCTGCTTTCAACACCTCTATGACACTGCCATAGTCATCAACCATTCATTATACATAGAAATCACTTTGGTAAAGTTATCATCTTCAACTTCTTTGATAGCAACATCTTCAGGTTACTTATTGAGATAAGCAGTCTACCATAATACATGAAACCGTACATAAAATCACAACATAAAACATAATCAACATCGTCAAAACAGAATTAATAACAACAAACAACAACCATTACATATTCGTTCATTATTTGGTATCATTTTCAAGATTACAGTCACATTCATCAACAACTATCAAACCTTTAACAACCATTACATAAGTCTACTTAGACACACAGTACACAAAGAACATCTAACTGAACATTAACCGCATCTTCAAAACCATCACCTCCTTAGCTTTCTTGATTGTAATTTAATTTTTTTCTCAATCAACCTCAACAATGTGGGGATTACGTTGTCACAACCAGGACAAGATCCCTTATCATCGCACCGTTTAAATCCACATGCTCCCAAATGTTAACCTAAGCAAGTTAATTTTACACTTTGAAAAACAAAACCACTAACATTGTTCATCAACATTATTCAAAAGAGTAACATTGTTCAATCTATACTTACACAGCATAAACAGCGACGCTCTGGATTAGCTTTGCTCCCTGAGTACTTGTAGCAAGTAGAAACACCACATGAATAAATGATGTCATATGGCTCTGACCTGCGGATCATTTTTTTATGAAGTCGCTCTGAATAGGAGTTCTGAGACATGGCTCATTATGACATTGTTGGATTGCAACGTTCTTGAGTAACAAGATGAAGAACCATAGCAAAGATGAAGACGAAAATTGGGAACTAGGGCATATCTAATTATAATTGGAAAACAAGGGCAAATCCGACTTTTCATACATTCAAACCTAGTCAATCTAACATAAGTTGGGTGAGGGAACTCAAATGATAATGCTTTTAGTATTGCCGGGACTCAAGAAGCAAAAAAAAAAACGGATTCTAGAGACTCGACCTGATACCGACTGACATGCTCAGAAACGCAAATTGCATTTTACTCATTAAATAAGTTAGTATAAAGGATGTAAAACAAGGCTCTCAGTATCCACACATCCCCCATTTTTATTTGCACATCCCTAACCCTACAGGAAGCGTATTGAGCTATATGGTTCCTCTGAGCCCAAGCGTATTGATCTATACGCTTCCTATTGGACAACTTTTCAGATGCTTTTCAGCCACTTCTTTTCAGATGCTTTTCAGCCAATGATTAGGGACCAGAGGAAGTGTATTACCCTATACGACCCTAGAAGAATTTTTCTTTTCCCACAGCACCATATTGCTCTTAGCAAACTTTATTTTTTTTTAATTTGAGTTAGTTTTTTTTTTGGTTATAAAATAATGATGGTTTTTTTGTTATAAATTTTTGTAAACAACGTAGTTAAATTAAGCAATCCAAACAAACTAAACATATCCATACATTATAACTTACCAAAACAAACATATCCTAATTAAACGGAAAATTAAATCGTTCATACAACAAAACATAAAAACTAAATTGTTCGTACAATATTGCATCATATAAAAACATCACAAACCACTATCGTCATCAATCCTCGTCAGATTCCCCATCAGACCCCACGATAGACTCCGCGAGCTCCTTGTCACACCCCGATATTTCCACGTATTACCGGTGGACCTGGTGGAGAGTATCGTGACGTAGTTGATATCATCATAGTCAAACAACACAATATATATAAATGCACAGCGGAAGCAAAAGATAATTTCATTTCAACTGAATAAAATTGTAATATTAAGTATCACAAAATAGTTGAAACATATCCACAGGCGGATCAAAATAAAAGGAAACATTGTTCGACAGACTTCGGCATCTAGAGCTTGCGAGACTTGATTATTGATGCCTGGAGTAGCCAGCCTATTACGTGTAGTACCTGCACTTAGCCTTTTTGGAAAATACGTCAGTTTACACTGGTAAATACAACTTAACAGACTCATTTTGAAAAGAGTTTGAAAATTGATTTGAATGCACTTCGGCAAAATATCTTTTATAACTTGGGATAATTATTTAAAATAATCTTGTATACAGTTTTACTCATTTGTCGTCCATTAGTACCGGTTAGAAGAGCCGGTTAAGATTAACTGACACGCCACAGGTATAATGCCCACAAGGTTGATTCCTTTAAGTGGGATACCAGTTTTACATAATGCATCTGTCAGGTGTACGCCTACACCCCGTGCTTAGGTCGTGGCCATTTCTTTGAATGATGCCAAGGATATCCGGGACATGGTCATTTAACCCCCAAAATCCATACACCAAATAATACATATTAAACGGGTCATGCAAATACATTAATCACAATCCGATTTAAATGACTACACACACCCGACCAAGCGGTACTTTTATAGTACCGTATCCCAAGCCCGTATAGGGAAAATAAGTTAAGAGTATTTACCTGAGCAAAGTATAAATCAAATACAGCAAGTGCACGTAGCTTTTACTGGGCTCCTAATCTGGAACGAAGGTTTTCAATAACCTATTAGAATTCTAACTGGTCTTTAATTAAGCTTAGACTTAGACCGGTTAGTTTTCAAAAGGAAGACACGGTTCAAACGCATGATAAAGCGGAAACCGGTTTAGAATGTGGTTTTGACCCGAAAAGCTTGTATGCTTGTTTAATATGGGTAACTTAAACACATTCTGAATTTTGAGACAAAAATGATATGGTTTGACCCGTTTCGGCTAATATATGCAAACTAGTCACATAAGCCGATCCGAAAGCGATAAGTGCGTAACGAGTAACCAAATGAATCATATACAAGTTACCTGAGTTAATATGCCTTAAATATGTTGTGACATCAGTAAGATATCTTCTATTATGCCTCAAACGAATTTAAACTCAAACTATGCCCCGTAGGGGCATTTTGGTCATTTTAAATATTGTAAAAGAGTTTAAATATTACTCTGAGTTATAGGTCTGATGTAATCAGAAAAAATACTTAATTTAATAATTTATAACAGTAGGGTGATACATATATGTGAAATTTATCATTTAAACCAAACTATGCACCTTAGGGGCATTTTGGTAATTTCACTTAGGCTAAAAATGTCAAAACTGGAAATCTGAGTTTAAAACTTTTGCCTACTGTTAATGTATAAAAATATACTTAAAATATCAGTAGGTATCAAACCTTATATGTTTAAACTAGTTTTGATACATACTATGCGTTAAAAACGCTTAAAAAGGCGATTTGGAGCCATTTCCGGGTTTTCAAAGGAAAGCTGATATTTTTATAATTCCAGAAGGCTTAAAAAAATTTATTTATCATATTAGATCAGTAGCAAAAGGTTTGGGGTCAAAAGGATTTGTAAAACTCATTTTATAGCTCAAAAGGGCAAAAACGGCAATTACCGAATTAAGCTTGGAACTCTAAGTTATGCTCAGCCTAAAAATAAATAAAAATCTCCAAAAATTCTAAAATATTATTTTATATCAGTGGGTATAAATTTTTGTATCAAAAATTGGGCTTAGATAGGCTATATGCTAATTATGCCATTTAATTACTAAAAAGCTTCTCATTTACGCTAATGAGCATAACTCCTAATCTAGACCTCAAACTGATGTCAAATTTTAGGGACAAGTTTATAAATCAGTAGTGAAGGTTTCTATTCTTTCACTTTTTCAAAAATCATGTTTTAAGGTGAAAAGGGCATAATAGTCAACATTTAGGCAATTAACGGAAACTTGCATAATTATCGGACAACTAATGAACCAAGCCGTATAATCATAGAGGGTTATACTAACATGAAACTAGGTCCAAAAGAAGCTCTAAGGCAATCCTAAACTAGGCTTAAACGGGTTAGAACTGAAAGTCAAAGTATAAGTCAAACTATGCGACTTTCGGTTCCGAACCGGGCCTAAACTGAAAATTGTCGGGGTGAACATGTTTAGACATGTTCTTACATTAGTTACCAAGTTATATTAATGATAAAACAGGTTATATGGATCCTACATTGCTAATTATGCATTAATTTGAAATAAAGCTTTCTGTTGACTTTTTAATAACAAGTTTGACCCGACAATTGACATAGTTAGAGTGGGAATCAGAGAATACCCTTTTAAGGGTTTATTACCCACATAATTACCTACTTATAGGTACTTTTAATTCGAGATTTGACTGAGCAAATATTAATTAATCTCGAAGTCAAACCTTAATTACAACGGTTTGACTTTTAGCTAATTAACTAAGCTAAACTGAATTAGGAAGGGTTAAGGACACTTACAAAGGTCCTAATTATGCTTATGGATCCTAAGAAAAGTTGGTTGCTGTCCAGAGATCTCCAGAGATCAGCTTGAAGTGAAGAATAAAAATGTCGCAACCTTGATGCTCCTTATATATGAGTTTTGATTGCTTAGGATCATGCCATGGAGGTCTACAAGTGTTGCAAGATCATCCCAGGTGTCCCTATAATGCCAAAACCAGTTGCAAGAGCCCCTTGAATCGAAAAACCAGCTTTTAAGTCGGTGTAACCGGAAATAACAGGCAGCTGCCCGTTTTTCTGCATCTGGGCGAAGCTTACGGACCGTAAGGGTCCTAGCTTACGGTCCGTAAGGACCATGCCAGCACAACAGAACTTTCAAATGTTGACAGTTTTGACCCCTGGACTTCCAAACTTGATTTTACCTTTATTTCTTGCACTTTGGACCCTCTAACTTGACTTTTAAGGGCCTTAAGACATAACCCAACATTGTTAAGTCCTTGGTTAACTTTGCGATCACCCGGAAAGCCATAAATTTCGACGTTGACGGTTTTAACCCCTCGTATACGAATTTGATCATAACTTTCTCATACGATAACGAAACTTGGTGAAATTTTTATCACTTATTCTCGTGAGCATAATTAATCATTACAAAGCTTCGGGTTTGCTAAAAGGTCACTCAGAGGTATATCTTTAAACATGTTGACACCTTTAACCCCTGTAGTTTGTAATCTCTCACTTTCTTTCACAATTAGCTTCGTATGATCCATGATTTATCCGTTTAAAGGTATAAACATCTTGTAGGGCTATTTTAAAATATATTTATCCATCGTTGACACTTTGGACCCTTATATTCACATAGTTTCCTTGTTTGTCAACTTTAGTCCCTCTAAATAAATCCTTTACACGTTTTAAGTCCATGACACGTGTCGATATAATATTGGACATGAATTTTGGAGGTGTTACATCCTCACCCCTTTAAAAGAAATCTCGACCTCGAGATTTACTGAAATAAATGAGGGTACTTTTCCTTCATCGTGGACTCCACCTCGCACGTATACTCGGGACCTCTTCGGGCATCCCATTTGACCTTTACAATAGGTACATGCTTCCTTCGAAGCTTCTTAACCCATCGATCCTCAATTGACAAAGGTTTTTCCACAAATTTCAAGCTCTCATCTGTGTGCACATCTGTATGTGGTAAGACTAGCGATTCATCAGCTAGACATTTCTTTAGATTGCAGATGTGGAATACATTGTGAATACCACTAAGCTCTTCAGGCAAGTTCAATCTATAAGCCACTGACCCAACACATTCGATAATCTCGAATGGTCCTATATACCTTGGGCTTAACTTACCTTTCTTACCAAATCGCATCACCCCCTTCCAGGGTGATACCTTAAGCAAAACTTTATCACCAACCTCAAACTTTAGAGGTTTTCGTCTTTTATTAGCATAATTTTTCTGCCTATCCCTGGCAGCTTTCAGGCGGTCACGAATCTGGACAATCTTGTCCATTGTTTCAAAAACTAAGTCAGGTCCTGATAATTGAACTTCTCCTACTTCCGCCCAACAAATAGGCGTTCTGCATTTTCTACCATATAATGCCTCAAAAGGTGCAGCCTTAATGCTAGTATGGTAGCTATTGTTGTAGGAGAATTCGATCAATGGCAGGTGGTTATCCCAACTACCACCTAAATCAATCACACATGCACGAAGCATGTCTTCCAAGGTTTGGATGGTACGCTCACTCTGTCCGTCCGTCTGAGGATGGTAAGCCGTACTAAAATTTAATCACGTGCCCAAAGACTGTTGGAAACTTTTCCAAAAATGCGATGTGTATCTGGTATCCCTATCAGAGATAATAGATACTGGTACGCCATAAAGGGATACAATCTTATCAACGTACAATTGGGCTAACATGTCGGAGTTATAAGTCTCCTTAATGGGTAGGAAATGTGTTGACTTAGTCAGTCTATCTACTATCACCCATATAGTATCATTTCCCTTCCTTGTCTTTGGTAACTTGGTGATGAAATCCATTGTCACCATTTCCCACTTCCATGTGGGAAGTTCAGGTTGTTGTAGCAAACCTGACGGCTTCTGATGTTCAGCTTTGACTTGTGCACATGTCAGATATTTACCTACATAGGCAGCTATAGACTTTTTCAGGCCTATCCACCAATAGTTGGCCTTTAGGTCCTGGTACATCTTATCAGCTCCAGGATGAACGGAATATTTAGAACTATGGGCTTCCTGGAGGATGACATCCCAAAGTCCTCCATAAACTGGAACCCATATTCGTCCATTTAATCTCAGGATTCCGTCCTTGTCATAGGATAACTGTTCTTCAGTTACTCCTAGCTTTTCTTCAGAATAGTTGGCTTCCAACACAACTTCCTTTTGTGCAGCTAACAACCTTTCATTCAAACTATTCTTTATCTCAATGCTCTTGGCATTGATTCTTATTGGTTTTACTCGTTCCTTTCTACTCAAGGCATCGGCAACCACATTTGCCTTGCCTGGATGGTATTTTATCTCACAATCATAGTCATTTAGAGTTTCCATCCAACGTCGCTGCCTCATGTTTAAGTCCTTCTGATTAAACAAGTGTTGAAGGCTCTTGTGATCTGAATAGATCACACACTTGGTTCCATACAAGTAATGTCTCCACAGTTTTAGTGCTAATACAACGGCACCCAGCTCCAAGTCATGGGTGGTGTAATTCTTCTCGTGCACCTTTAACTGTCGAGAAGCATAGGCAATGACCTTGCCTTTCTGCATAAGCACACAGCCCATACCGGTGTGCGATGCATCACAATATACCACAAACTCGTCGATTCCATCAGGCAACGTCAATACAGGAGCGTTGCTCAACTTTTGCTTCAAAATGTCGAATGATTCTTACTGCTTAGGCCCCCAATCAAACTTGCATTTCTTGCGGGTGAGTAAAGTCAGGGGTGCTGCAATTCTTGAGAAGTTTTCAATAAATCGCCTGTAGTATCCTGCTAGCCCTAGAAAGCTGCGAATCTCAGTGGGCGTCTTCGGCTCTTGCCAGTTCATAATAGCTTTAATTTTAGCAGGATCTACTTGGATACCACGCTCACTAACTACATGTCCAAGGAACTGGACTTCACGAAGCCAAAATTCACACTTTGAGAACTTGGCGTAGAGCTTCTCTTGTTGAAGCAGTTTCAGAATGCAACGGAGGTGCTTCTCATGGTCAGCTTGACTTTTCGAGTAGATGAGAATGTCGTCTATGAAGACGATGACGAATTTGTCCAAGTAAGGCTTGCAAACGCGATTCATGAGATCCATGAATGCGGCAGGCGCATTAGTGAGCCCAAAAGGCATCACTAAGAACTCATAATGACCATAGCGCGTCCTAAACGCAGTCTTGTGTACATCTTCATCTTTAACCTTCAATTGAAGATAGCCTGACCTTAAGTCAATCTTAGAGAAGTAACTTTCCCCTTGAAGTTGATCGAACAGGTCGTCGATCCTGGGCAATGGATACCTATTCTTGATAGTGACCTTATTAAGCTCACGGTAGTCGATGCACAAACGCATCAATCCATCCTTCTTCTTGACAAACAGGATTGGCGCTCCCCATGGAGACGAACTAGGTCTAATGAAACTTTGGCTAGTAATTCATCCAGTTGTGTCCTCAATTCCTTCATCTCTGTTGGTGCCAACCTATAAGGCGCTCTCGCGACATGTGCTGCTCCGGGGATGATGTCAATTCTGAATTCTACTTGCCTATCTGGTGGTAAACCAGGTAGCTCTTCAGGAAAAACTTCAGGGTATTCAGAAATGACTGGAATATCTTCAATATTAGGCTTCTGCTTATCAATAGTCACTTGTGCCATATAAATGACACAGCCCTTCTTCAAACACCTAGATGCCTTGAGCATAGACACTTGCTCAGGCAGTCCATACTGGGTATCTCCCTGAATGGTAAGTGATTCACCAGACGGAGTCTTGACCATCACTTGCTTCTTATTGCACACTATCTGGGCTTGGTTATGAGATAACCAATCCATGCCTATAACTATGTCAAAACCGGCTAACTTCAAAGGAAGTAAGGATAGTGGAAAGGAATGGTTCCTAATGGATATGAAACATCCATCTAATACGGTTGAGGCGGTTTCTAAGGTACCATCAGCTAATTCCACCTCATATTTCACGCTTAGGGTTTTAACAGGTAAATTCAGTAATTCACAAAACTTATTATCTACGAACGACTTATCAGCTCCTGAATCAAAAAGTACTCTTGGAAAGACATCATTTATGAGGAAGGTACTTGTAATCACATTGTCGTCCTGGACAGCTTCCTTTGTATTCATCTGGAAGACCCTAGCATTGGTCTTCTTGGCTTCCTCAGGTTTCTTGGCGTATTTAGGGCAGTTAGTCTTAATGTGCCCTTTCTCGTTGCAGCCGTAGTAGGTAGCATCTTTAATCCTCTTGCAGTCAATAGTCTTGTGCTCTTTAGACTTGCATAACCCACATGCAGGTGATCCTGATTGAGACTTGGTCTCCAGCCTGCATTTTCCAAAGTGGCGCTTTTGGCAAGTCGTGCACTTTGGCTTTTCCTCTGTTCGTTGACTATTCTTTCCAGACCCAAACTTCTTAGAATCAGTGTTTCCCTTGTGCTTCTTCTCCGACCCTCGTGAGTTATCATCCTCACACTTCCTCTTACTTTCTTCAGAATTCTTTAGCGATCTCAGCCTGACCGCGTCCAAGGTAAGAGATAGAGATATATCAGCTGCTGATCTAAAAGTAGCAGGTCTTGAAGCCTTAACACTGGCTTTGATTTCTGGGGCTAAACCCCCAATGAAGCGAGCAATCCTTTTGGGTTCCGGGGTTACGAGATACGGAACCAGCCTGGACAGGGTATTGAAACTGGTGAGGTAAGCTTGACAATCTAAATTTTTCATCACCAACGATAAGAAATCTGATTCAATTCTTTCAACCTCATGCTGCGGGCAATAATTCTCCTTAATGAGAGCAACAAACTGATCCCATGACAAATTGTAGAGTGGGATCTTCCCAGCAGCTTGAATGAGAGACTTCCACCATGCCAGTGCCTCTCCCTTGAATGATTGGGATACATATTTCACTACATCCTTTTCAGCACAACCGCTGATATCAACAACAGTGTCCATTTCATCTAACCAAGTCATACAATCTATTGCCCCTTTCTCCCCAGTGAAATCCCGGGGTTTGCAGGAAACAAAGTACTTATAAGTACAAGACTTGGTACGCGCTCCATCATCGAACACTATCCTCTTGGATGGAACACTGTGTTGGTTTGAGGAATGTTCAACATCCTCTTTCTTGGGTTCATCTTTCTTAGAGGGTGGCTTGCTGTGAGCTTCTGAATGAGTCTTAGGAACAGACTTAGAGTGGGGTACTGAAGAAGTTCTACTATGTGTCCCACTAAACTCCCTGAGTTGCTCCTCTACAGCTTTAGATACAGCTGTATCAATCAGTGTACGGAGTTCTCCTCTGGTTATATTAACCCTATCATCATCGTGGTTTTCCAGAGGATGACTGTTCACTTCCTCTGACCTAGCCATGTAGCTTTAATTGCTACATAAAATCAAACAAGGACAAGGTTTATACGGAGGCTTATACAGTTTTATCGTTTTAAACGATTTATTAACCATGTTTTTAATACACATTTTAGTTAATTTGTTAAATATATAATTGTTCAGGATCTTTATCATAATCCTAAATTATAGGTTAATAATAGCACAAAAGGCCTAGTCACGTAGACAAGTTAAATTTATAAGCCCTGATTTTATGGAATCGAGGCATTAAGGTTTGAATCAAAGTTCATTACTTTTTCTTGACGGGGAGTTGTACGCTACCACTGTCTTTAGTCCCAGAGGACGTTAATTATAGCCCGTGGGCACTTCATCCTTAAGGGATGATTATATAAATAAGGGAATTTAAAATAACCAATTTAAGAATGACTTATGTGATTTTATCGTATCACATTTTGTCAAGCATGTTAATATGCTTTCAGATGTTTAACAAGGAATTGAATCTTTTGAATAGGTTTTACCATCTTGGCCATGTCTGTAAAGACAATTAGGCTAGGTTTTACCCCTAAGATTCTTTTTAATATTTAACGCAGAACAATCCTAAATTGAAATGTTAACAAGGATCTGAATCTAATTGTGGAACTACCATCTTGGCCCTGTCTTAAGGTGACATATGGCTAGGTCTTGTCCTTTTTAGATTTTGCCATTTTATTATAATGGTAGATCTTATAATACAGGAATCTAACCGTTCCATTAAAAATTTAAACGAGTACATGGTGGCCCTAAACGGGACTTCTAACAGAAAAATGACTTGCCCATGCAAGGGCTAATAAGAAAAATAACAAAGGAACCAAATAAAGACAAAATAAAACGAATTAGGATTAGTCCTATGTTCTTGTCTAGACTCAAGAATGTGCAACTGTGTAACTGAGATTAAACACAAAAGGCTAGTGTTTAATTCACTCAGTGTTGGCTCTGATACCAACCTGTCACACCCCGATATTTCCACGTATTACCGGTGGACCCGATGGGGAGTATCGTGACGTAGTTGATATCATCATAGTCAAACAACACAATATATATAAATGCACAGCGGAAGCAAAAGATAATTTCATTTCAACTGAATAAAATTGTAATATTAAGTATCACAAAATAGTTGAAACATATCCACAGGCGGATCAAAATAAAAGGAAACATTGTTCAACAGACTTCGGCATCTAGAGCTTGCGAGACTTGATTATTGATGCCTGGAGTAGCCAGCCTATTACGTGTAGTACCTGCACTTAGCCTTTTTGGAAAATACGTCAGTTTACACTGGTAAATACAACTTAACTGACTCATTTTGAAAAGAGTTTGAAAATTGATTTGAATGCACTTCGGCAAAATATCTTTTATAACTTGGGATAATTATTTAAAATAATCTTGTATACAGTTTTACTCATTTGTCGTCCATTAGTACCGGTTAGAAGAGCCGGTTAAGATTAACTGACACGCCACAGGTATAATGCCCACAAGGTTGATTCCTTTAAGTGGGATACCAGTTTTACATAATGCATCTGTCAGGTGTACGCCTACACCCCGTGCTTAGGTCGTGGCCATTTCTTTGAATGATGCCAAGGATATCCGGGACATGGTCATTTAACCCCCAAAATCCATACACCAAATAATACATATTAAACGGGTCATGCAAATACATTAATCACAATCCGATTTAAATGACTACACACACCCGACCAAGCGGTACTTTTATAGTACCGTATCCCAAGCCCGTATAGGGAAAATAAGTTAAGAGTATTTACCTGAGCAAAGTATAAATCAAATACAGCAAGTGCACGTAGCTTTTACTGGGCTCCTAATCTGGAACGAAGGTTTTCAATAACCTATTAGAATTCTAACGGGTCTTTAATTAAGCTTAGACTTAGACCGGTTAGTTTTCAAAAGGAAGACACGGTTCAAACGCATGATAAAGCGGAGACCGGTTTAGAATGTGGTTTTGACCCGACAAGCTTGTATGCTTGTTTAATATGGGTAACTTAAACACATTCTGAATTTTGAGACAAAAAATATATGGTTTGACCCGTTTCGGCTAATATATGCAAACTAGTCACATAAGCCGATCCGAACGCGATAAATGCGTAACGAGTAACCAAATGAATCATATACAAGTTCCCTGAGTTAATATGCCTTAAATATGTTGTGACATCAGTAAGATATCTTCTATTATGCCTCAAACAAATTTAAACTCAAACTATGCCCCGTAGGGGCATTTTGGTCATTTTAAAGATTGTAAAAGAGTTTAAATATTACTCTGAGTTATAGGTCTGATGTAATCAGCAAAAATACTTAATTTAATAAGTTATAGCAGTAGGGTGATACATATATGTGAAATTTATCATTTAAACCAAACTATGCACCTTAGGGGCATTTTGGTAATTTCACTTAGGCTAAAAAGGTCAAAACTGGAAATCTGAGTTTAAAACTTTTGCCTACTGTTAATGTATAAAAATATACTTAAAATATCAGTAGGTATCAAACCTTATATGTTTAAACTAGTTTTGATACATACTATGCGTTAAAAACGCTTAAAAAAGCGATTTGGAGCCATTTCCGGGTTTTCAAAGGAAAGCTGATATTTTTATAATTCTAGAAGGCTCAAAATAATTTATTTATCATATTAGATCAGTAGCAAAAGGTTTGGGGTCAAAAGGATTTGTAAAACTCATTTTATAGCTCAAAAGGGCAAAAACGGCAATTACCGAATTAAGCTTGGAACTCTAAGTTATGCTCAGCCTAAAAATAAATAAAAATCTCCAAAAATTCTAAAATATTATTTTATATCAGTGGGTATAAATTTTTGTATCAAAAATTGGGCTTAGATAGGCTATATGCTAATTATGCCATTTAATTACTAAAAAGCTTCTCATTTACGCTAATGAGCATAACTCCTAATCTAGACCTCAAACTGATGTCAAATTTTAGGGACAAGTTTATAAATCAGTAGTGAAGGTTTCTATTCTTTCACTTTTTCAAAAATCATGTTTTAAGGTGAAAAGGGCATAATAGTCAACATTTAGGCAATTAACGGAAACTTGCATAATTATCGGACAACTAATGAACCAAGCCGTATAATCACTGAGGGTTATACTAACATGAAACTAGGTCCAAAATAAGCTCTAAGGCAATCCTAAACTAGGCTTAAACAGGTCAGAACTGAAAGTCAAAGTATAAGTCAAACTTTGCGACTTTCGGTTCCGAACCGGGCCTAAACTGAAAATTGTCGGGGTGAACATGTTTAGACATGTTCTTACATTAGTTACCAAGTTATATTAATGATAAAACAGGTTATATGGATCCTACATTGCTAATTATGCATTAATTTGAAATAAAGCTTTCTGTTGACTTTTTAATAACTAGTTTGACCCGACAATTGACATAGTTAGAGTGGGAATCAGAGAATACCCTTTTAAGGGTTTATTACCCACATAATTACCTACTTATAGGTACTTTTAATTCGAGATTTGACTGAGCAAATATTAATTAATCTCGAAGTGAAACCTTAATTACAACGGTTTGACTTTTAGCTAATTAACTAAGCTAAACTGAATTAGGAAGGGTTCAGGACACTTACAAAGGTCCTAATTATGCTTATGGATCCTAAGAGAAGTTGGTTGCTGTCCAGAGAGCTCCAGAGATCAGCTTGAAGTGAAGAACAAAAATGTTGCAACCTTGATGCTCCTTATATATGAGTTTTGATTGCTTAGGATCATGCCATGGAGGTCTACAAGTGTTGCAAGATCATCCCAGGTGTCCCTATAATGCCAAAACCAGTTGCAAGAGCCCATTGAATCGAAAAACCAGCTTTTAAGTCGGTGTAACCGGAAATAACAGGCAGCTGCCCGGTTTTCTGCATCTGGGGGAAGCTTACGGACCGTAAGGGTCCTAGCTTACGGTCCGTAAGGACCATGCCAGCACAACAGAACTTTCAAATGTTGACAGTTTTGACCCCTGGACTTCCAAACTTGATTTTACCTTTATTTCTTGCACTTTGGACCCTCTAACTTGACTTTTAAGGGCCTTAAGACATAACCCAACATTGTTAAGTCCTTGGTTAACTTTGCGATCACCCGGAAAGCCATAAATTTCAACGTTGACGCTTTTAACCCCTCGTATACGAATTTGATCATAACTTTCTCATACGATAACGAAACTTGGTGAAATTTTTCTCACTTATTCTCGTGAGCATAATTAATCATTACAAAGCTTTGGGTTTGCTAAAAGGTCACTCAGAGGTATATCTTTAAACATGTTGACACCTTTAACCCCTGTAGTTTGTAATCTCTCACTTTCTTTCACAATTAGCTTCGTATGATCCATGATTTATCCGTTTAAAGGTATAAACATCTTGAAGGGCTATTTTAAAATATATTTATCCATCGTTGACACTTTGGACCCTTATATTCACATAGTTTCCTTGTTTGTCAATGTGACAACTCGAAATTCCGACATCCTTTAATTGCATTTAATGCACGTTGACTTTGACTTGTTTAACTTATAACTGTACACTGATAGTAATTTGAGATGATTAATCGATATGCTATGTGTGACATAAAGTGCTTTGAGTTGGGAACTTGTAAACTGTTGGAACTTGGAACAATCCGACGAAACACAAGTGTGTTTCGCCATGAACATACCCGACGAAACAAAGCTGTTTCGCCAAACCAAACTCGACGAAACAATCTGTTTCGCCGGCCCAGTATTACGCCGAAGCCCAGTTCGGGCCCAGTACTGTTAGACTTGTTATATTGCGTAGAATGATCCCATTTGACACACTTTAGCAAACCAGAAACCCTAGAGCTCCCATTACTGTGTGACGGCAGACTAGAGTTCTCGAAGCCTCGTTAGAGATTAAACCTTCGTACAATCGACCTCGGTTAGTCACACGTTTGCTTAATCGATTTCACGACTCTTGATTCATGCTTAAGTATATGTTTGATTTATGGAATGATTATGAATATGATGATGTTGTTTCGTTATGCATGCTTAATCGATTTCATGACTATATCTGAAACGTAATATTGATTTAGGGTTTCTGTTAATCAAGACCAGATTGTTGATAATGATCATCAGAATAGTAGGTTGATAATGTTAAATCCAGAAATGTTATGTTAGATGGCCTAGGGTTAATTCATGGCTTTAGTTATGATTGGAAATCACGGATATTGATGTTTTGCTGGATGAATATCGTATGACTTGTGTATGATGATGGTTGTGTGATTCTGTCTGCTAATCGGTGATTAGGGTTTCTGTAGTAATGACGTAACTGATCATACGACGTAACTAACATGTGACGAATCAAAGCTATGACGAATCAAATGTATGTCGACGAAACAGAGGTAACGACGAAACAAGATGTGTTTCGTCGAGACCTCAATGACGAATCAAAAGGTAGACGAAATGGGGTGTTTCGTCGAAGGGACTTATGGCGAAACAGGGGTGTTTCGCCAAGTGGGTAATCAGCAACAGTAACCTGTTTATATTCTGTTTAAGTGTTAACCTGGTTAGTTAACTGCAGTTAAGTGTAACCATCTTGTGTATGATCTGAAATACGTGCTACGTGCTACTTGCTTACCAACTGTGTGTCTATACTTGAACACAAACTGATTTCACATACGTGCATACTTTAGGACGTGATTGATTACTTGCGAGCATACATACTTAGCATACCGAGCAAACCAAGGTGAGTTCACACAAGCCAAGGCATGGGGTTCCCAGGGGGGAATGGGGATTTGATAATGACTGTACATACATAGATGACAGAACCTACTGCTAGACTAGTAACACTTATTGAACGATCTTCGCACACCTGCCAAGGACATTGGCCGCGATATTATGACTGACTTCGCACACCTGCCAAGGACATTGGCCGCGAACTGAATTTACAACATCTTCGCACACCTGCCAAGGACATTGGCCGCGAACTAAACTTACGACATCTTCGCACACCTGCCAAGGACATTGGCCGCGAACTAAACTTACGACATCTTCGCACACCTGCCAAGGACATTGGCCGCGAACTAAACAAACCTAGTCTAGAAAAACTTGGGGAAAGACCTTCCCCAACATCTTCGCACACCTGCCAAGGACATTGGCCGCGATGGAAACTAATACGATACATTGTAACGAACGAACATACTACTACTCACGCTATACTATTACTGAACTATTAACTGTGAACTCGCTCAACTAGTTGTTGACTCTCTCTTACATGCCTTGCAGGACCTTAGGTACTTATGGAGCTTGCACAGGGAGGAGCAGGTCGTTGTGGGACATGGATCGATGATGCCATGTTATCTATTTAAACATTTGAATTTACTATTTACATTGGGTTTACATACTTATGCTTCCGCTATACACTTATTGATGTTTGGTTTTGAAAACACCTTTCGTATTGATGAATGATTCTTGATATTTAATTATATGTTCAATATGATTGGTGGCTTGATCCTGGTCAGTCACGCCTCCAAGCGGTGATACCCCGCGTGTGGATTTTGGGGGTGTGACAGATTGGTATCAGAGCCATTGGTTATAGAGAACTTGGTTTTAATAAAGGGAAAACGATTTTGTTAAAACCAGACTATAACCAGAACAGTGCTCTCAACGATCCACAACGACGCTTCGCTCCACGTGCAAGGCTCAACACCATAGGTATTACTATTCATGTTACATTACCTACATGCTAGAACTACATAGAACTTTGCTCGTGGTATGCTCAGATTACAGAACCTACTATATGTTATTGCTCGAGAATACTTGTGTGCTCACTCTCTTCGCACTATTCGCGAACCTCTCACCCACATGTTCTTCTTGATGTCAAGATCATGAGTGGACGCGTTAACCTAACTCAAGCCCAGTTGGCGGCTTCGATCACCGAACAAGTTACTGCAGCACTCGCAGCTACCTAGGCAGGAGGTGTAACCTGCCATCACCACTTACTCTAGGATTTTTAGATCCTACTCTTGTAACTCAACACTTGTGCTTAATTTTGATTACTCTTACGCACACGACAAGTCAACACACTCAGCCACCTGTGTGCACATACACGACTTTTATGGACTGTCGCCCTACTACTTTCAGCGACACTCGAATCGGCCTTCAAATGTGCGAATGACCTGAGGCTCGTAAGGTGAAATATGCCACTGATATTCTCGAAGGCACTGCGCAAACTTGGTGGAACGCGCAAGTTACGATACTGGGGCTGGCGGCTGCTAATGCCACCCCATGGAATGATTTTAAGGAACCGATCAAACGTGAATACAGTAGTTATGATGCCATCCACAAGTTGGAAGTGGAGTCCTTTAACATGAAGATGACGGGGTCAGAGATAGAAGCGTGCACGATAACGATCCAACAAACTGACAATTTTGTGTCCAACTATGGTGGATCCTCCCATAAAGAGCTTTGAGCTGTACCTCAAAGGCTTAGTACCAGGAATTCAAAAACCATGTGATGACGGCTAAACTTGCTACTATTCAAGATGTTACTCATCTTGCTCATCGTCTCATAGACCAGGCAGTGGAACAGAACAAGCTGCCTCAACGTATCAGCGCTACTGCTTCAACTACTTTTGCTACCCTCAGTGACAACCAATGAAAGTGGGATGGAACCTCTAGCAAGGGTTCGACTACGAATCCGTCCTAGGCACAGCAGCGAAAGATCAATGACAACTAAAGTCCTGATCAGCAACATTTGGTATTCAAGGGCAGGGAGGATACAAGGGAAACCACCCTAAGCGCAAACGATGTAACCTGCACCACAGCGGGCAGGGCAAACGCAATCATTGTCAATAAGGCAACAAGCTTGGTCATGGAACCAAAGAGGGTAGAAACACACGTCCTGCAAACCCGAACCAACAACAACAGCCACAAGATCTATAGAATCGGCGACAACAGCATGGTAACAAGGGATGTTATCAGATGGTGCTGAAGGTCACTTCAAAAGACACTGCCCACGGTTGAACCAGAACCAGAATCAGAACCACAACCAAGGAAACGGGAACTAGGGAAGACAACGGGGGTAATAACGACGGCAATGGTGCCAGGGGTCGAGTGTTCGTGATTGGTCAGGGTGATACTAGGAATGACCCCAGCGTTGCGATAGTTTCGACATCGACATTGGTATGGATTAGTTATCCCAACAACAAGCAGAGATCCTATACATAGAGAAGATCATTCGTATCCCACGTTCTGGTAAAGAACCTCTCGAAGTTCAAGGCGACAAGAGTGGTGTCGTGAGTGGCATCATTTCTTTCTTGAAGGCTTAGAAGTGTTTACGTAAGGATCACGCAACTGTTTTAGCTCTCGTTACCGATACATCGAAGAAAGAGAAAAAGATTGAGGATATTCCTGTAGTACGCGACTTTCCTCAAGTGTTTCCAGAAGAGTTACCTGGGTTACCGCCTCATCGTCAAGACAAATATCAGATCGAGCTCGCTCCAGGAGCAGCACCCATAGCTCGAGCACCTTATCGTTTAGCTCCAACTGAACTAGAAGAACTGTCAAAGCAGCTACAAGAACTCTTGGAAAAGGGTTTTATACGTCCTAGCTCTTCGCCCTGGGGAGCTCCAGTGTTATTCGTAAAGAAGAAAGACGGTACGTTCAGGATGTGTATAGACTACCGCGAACTGAACAAGGTGACTGTGAAGAATCGCTATCCTCTTCCACGCATCGACGACCTATTCGACCAGTTGCAAGGGTCGAGCTACTACTCCAAGATAGCCTTGAGGTCGGGTTACCATCAACTGAGAGTCCGGGATGAGGACGTCTCCAAAACAGCATTCAGAACTCACTACGGCCATTACGAGTTTTTGGTCATACCATTTGGGCTAACGAACGCGCCTGCAGTTTTCATGGATCTTATGAACAGGGTGTGCAAACCTTATCTCGACAAGTTTGTCATTGTTTTCACCGACGACATCCTGATCTATTCGAAGAGTCAGGAGGAACACGAGCAGCACTTACGACTTATTTTGGAACTCGAACAGCTATACGCTAAGTTTTCAAAATGCGACTTCTGGCTTCGTGAAGTCCACTTCTTAGGCCACGTGGTAAACAGGGATGGGATTCATGTAGATCCATCCAAGGTGGATTCGATCAAGAACTGACCTGCACCTCGCACACCAACCGAAATTCGCCAATTTTTAGGTTTGGCGGGTTACTACAGAAGGTTCATCAAAGATTTCTCAAAAATTGCTCAGCCACTTACACTACTGACGCAGAAGGGTGTTGTTTATCGTTGGGGTAATGCACAGGAAACAGCGTTTCAGCACTTAAAGGATAGACTTTGTAGCGCACCTATCCTCTCATTGCCTGAAGGCACGGACGATTTTGTAGTCTACTGTGACGCATCTATCCAAGGTCTTGGAGGTGTATTGATGCAAAGGGATAAAGTTATTGCTTATGCTTCGCGCCAGCTTAAGATTCACGAACGAAACTACACTACGCATGATTTAGAGCTGGGAGCGGTTGTTTTTGCACTTAAGATATGGCGACACTATTTGTACGGTACCAAATGTGCTATCTACACTGACCACAGAAGCCTCGAACATATATTCAAACAGAAGGAACTGAATATGCGACAGCGACGATGGGTCGAACTGCTAAACGACTATGAATGCTCAATCAGGTATCACCCAGACAAAGCCAATGTTGTGGCTGACGCCCTCAGTCGAAAGGACACCGCGCCTAAGCGCGTGCGAGCTCTACAGCTCACTATTCAGTCTAGCCTTCCTTCCCAGATACGAGATGCTCAGATAGAAGCATTGAAACCAGACAACGTCAGGGCTGAAGCCCTACGCGGCTCAAGGCAACGATTAGAACAAAGGGCAGACGGCGCTTATTACGTAACAGGACGCATTTGGGTTCCACTTTATGGCAACTTACGTGAGCTAGTAATGGATGAAGCTCACAAGTCTCGCTACTCGGTACACCCTGGTTCGGATAAAATGTACCACGACATCAAAACTACATATTGGTGGCCTAGCATGAAGGCCCACATAGCCACATACGTTAGTAAATGCTTGACTTGTGCGAGAGTCAAGGCAGAATATCAGAAACCGTCAGGACCACTCCAACAACCTGAGATACCACAATGGAAATGGGAGCAAATTTCCATGGATTTTGTTACTGGCCTACCTAGATCTCAGCGTGGAAATGACACTATTTGGGTAATCGTGGATCGACTCACAAAGTCTGCTCACTTCTTGGCAATTAAGGAAACAGACAAGTTCTCTACCTTAGCAGACATTTACTTAAAAGAAGTGGTCTCGAGGCACGGAGTGCCCACCTCCATCATCTCTGATCGTGACGCACGTTTTACTTCAGAACTGTGGCAAGCAATGCATAAATCTTTTGGCTCTCGTTTAGACATGAGCACAGCTTATCACCCTCAGACAGATGGGCAGTCTGAGCGCACTATTCAAACTCTAGAAGACATGCTTCGGGCGTGCGTAATAGACTTTGGCAATGGTTGGGAAAAACATCTGCCACTTGTGGAATTTTCATACAATAACAGCTACCACACAAGCATTAAAGCTGCACCATTCGAGGCACTGTACGGGCGTAAGTGCCGGTCACCTCTCGGTTGGGCAGAGGTGGGAGAAAGTCAAATCACAGGTCCAGAAATGGTAGTCGATACTACAGAAAAGATTGCACAAATACGACAACGCATGGCGGCAGCACGCGACCGTCAGAAAGCATACGCTGATTTAGACAGGAAACTACTCGAATTCCAAGTTGGGGATCGAGCGCTACTTAAAGTTTCACCCTGGAAGGGTGTGGTTCGTTTTAGCAAACGCGGCAAACTAAATCCACGATATGTTGGACCTTTCGAGGTTATTGAGAAAATAGGCAAAGTGGCCTACAGATTGAACTTACCACCTGAACTCAGTGCAGTTCACAACGTCTTTCACGTGTCGAATCTGAAGAAGTGTACGTCAGATGAGACCCACATAGTTCCCTTAAAGGAACTCACTATCGACGAGCGGTTGCACTTCGTCGAGAAACCTGTTGAAATCACGGACCGGGATGTTAAGGTCCTCAAGAACACGAGAATCCCTCTTGTACGAGTTCGTTGGAACTCCCGCCGCGGCCCAGAGTTCACCTGGGAGCGTGAAGATCAAATGGAACTCAAATATCCCCAATTATTCGGAAACCAAGCAACTACTACTGAGGCTGAAGCTACCAATACAGAATTTCGGGACGAAATTCCAAATCAACGGGGGGATAATGTGGCACCCCAAGAAAAACCAGTAATCTTCGCATACATGCTCGGGGAGCCGCGATACGAAACAAGTAAACAACGTCACACTATTAGCTTCCTCAGTAACCGCATGCTAAATTTCGGGACGAAATTTCTTTCAAGTTGGGGATAATGTGACAACTCGAAATTCCGACATCCTTTAATTGCATTTAATGCACGTTGACTTTGACTTGTTTGACTTATAACTGTACACTGATAGTAATTTGAGATGATTAATCGATATGCTATGTGTGACATAAAGTGCTTTGAGTTGGGAACTTGTAAACTGTTGGAACTTGGAACAATCCGACGAAACACAAGTGTGTTTCGCCATGAACATACCCGACGAAACAAAGCTGTTTCGCCAAACCAAACTCGACGAAACAATCTGTTTCGCCGGCCCAGTATTACGCCGAAGCCCAGTTCGGGCCCAGTACTGTTAGACTTGTTATATTGCGTAGAATGATCCCATTCGACACACTTTAGCAAACCAGAAACCCTAGAGCTCCCATTACTGTGTGACGGCAGACTAGAGTTCTCGAAGCCTCGTTAGAGATTAAACCTTCGTACAATCGACCTCGGTTAGTCACACGTTTGCTTAATCGATTTCACGACTCTTGATTCATGCTTAAGTATATGTTTGATTTATGGAATGATTATGAATATGATGATGTTGTTTCGTTATGCATGCTTAATCGATTTCACGACTATATCTGAAACGTAATATTGATTTAGGGTTTCTGTTAATCAAGACCAGATTGTTGATAATGATCATCAGAATAGTAGGTTGATAATGTTAAATCCAGAAATGTTATGTTAGATGGCCTAGGGTTAATTCATGGCTTTAGTTATGATTGGAAATCACGGATATTGATGTTTTGCTGGATGAATATCGTATGACTTGTGTATGATGATGGTTGTGTGATTCTGTCTGCTAATCGGTGATTAGGGTTTCTGTAGTAATGACGTAACTGATCATACGACGTAACTAACATGTGACGAATCAAAGCTATGACGAATCAAATGTATGTCGACGAAACAGAGGTAACGACGAAACAAGATGTGTTTCGTCGAGACCTCAATGACGAATCAAAAGGTAGACGAAATGGGGTGTTTCGTCGAAGGGACTTATGGCGAAACAGGGGTGTTTCGCCAAGTGGGTAATCAGCAACAGTAACCTGTTTATATTCTGTTTAAGTGTTAACCTGGTTAGTTAACTGCAGTTAAGTGTAACCATCTTGTGTATGATCTGAAATACGTGCTACGTGCTACTTGCTTACCAACTGTGTGTCTATACTTGAACACAAACTGATTTCACATACGTGCATACTTTAGGACGTGATTGATTACTTGCGAGCATACATACTTAGCATACCGAGCAAACCAAGGTGAGTTCACACAAGCCAAGGCATGGGGTTCCCAGGGGGGAATGGGGATTTGATAATGACTGTACATACATAGATGACAGAACCTACTGCTAGACTAGTAACACTTATTGAACGATCTTCGCACACCTGCCAAGGACATTGGCCGCGATATTATGACTGACTTCGCACACCTGCCAAGGACATTGGCCGCGAACTGAATTTACAACATCTTCGCACACCTGCCAAGGACATTGGCCGCGAACTAAACTTACGACATCTTCGCACACCTGCCAAGGACATTGGCCGCGAACTAAACTTACGACATCTTCGCACACCTGCCAAGGACATTGGCCGCGAACTAAACAAACCTAGTCTAGAAAAACTTGGGGAAAGACCTTCCCCAACATCTTCGCACACCTGCCAAGGACATTGGCCGCGATGGAAACTAATACGATACATTGTAACGAACGAACATACTACTACTCACGCTATACTATTACTGAACTATTAACTGTGAACTCGCTCAACTAGTTGTTGACTCTCTCTTACATGCCTTGCAGGACCTTAGGTACTTATGGAGCTTGCACAGGGAGGAGCAGGTCGTTGTGGGACATGGATCGATGATGCCATGTTATCTATTTAAACATTTGAATTTACTATTTACATTGGGTTTACATACTTATGCTTCCGCTATACACTTATTGATGTTTGGTTTTGAAAACACCTTTCGTATTGATGAATGATTCTTGATATTTAATTATATGTTCAATATGATTGGTGGCTTGATCCTGGTCAGTCACGCCTCCAAGCGGTGATACCCCGCGTGTGGATTTTGGGGGTGTGACAGTCAACTTTAGTCCCTCTAAATAAATCCTTTACGCGTTTTAAGTCCATGACACGTATCGATATAATATTGGACATGAAGTTTGGAGGTGTTACACTCCTCCTCCGTAAATGTCGGGCCACGCCTAATAGAGGGCGACGGGTTGTGCCGCGTACAGGACGTGCCCGGAGCCTATAAAAATTTAAACAAAATAATCATTACATAATATTAAAATTGTTGATAAAAATGAAATAAAAGCAAAATAACATACATGCATGGAAATGTCGAACAGAGGAAAGATCGGCATCGTCTGGCCGGACTGAGGAAAACGCGACATCCAAAGGTCGGGCTGAGAATAGGACAGGCCTGAAGCCTAAGAATTTAAACATATTATCCATTACATTTCATAACATTAAATTGATCATAGATAATGAAATAAAAATAAGATAACATACCTGCATGGACGGGATGGGCTGAGTAAAGGATGGCATGGACGGGTCGGGCTGCTGCGTATAGAACAGGCCCCGGCCCTGATAAACTCGTGGTGGTGGACGGGGTGGAACCGACATACCCATATGCTTATACATTTCACCCATGCCAGTCATCATCTACCCCATGTCATCATGCAACGGTCCATCTGGCGACCGTGAGATATTAGAAGCCGCATCTGCTCATCCTGGTTATGCAAAATCCTATCGAGAAGACGGTTGGTTGACCGAGGCAACCTAACCGCACGATAAGCTCTTTGTGGATGCTGATGACCCCCCCTATTCATGCCGAGGTGGGACCTCAACATCATCCTGCCCGCCCTCCTACTCAGCCATCTGAGGCATCTGAACTTCCTCAGCCTCCAAAAGCGGGTGATGTACCAACGGCTGCCATGCCTAAGCCTGACGATTTGCCCCGACAAACCTATAACCAACATTAGGAATGTTTACCGCCACTTTCATCCCTGTCATCGACCTCATGTCCAAATGTTCGTCTGACGCAAATTGAACAGTATTACAAAATCTTAGAAACAAATTAATAAAAATTAAAAAATGAATATCCTCCGCAAAAAAACCGTAATCACGAAACAACAACGTAGGAAAGAATCTAAGTACAAAAATAAAACTATAACTGAGATTTGAAGAGTGTGATATCAGAACAGATCCTTCATTTACAAACAAACAATTAAAAACCACCGGAGTAAAATGCCTAAGTTAACTAACACCACATTTCACGAAATTAAGAAAAATCGAAGTCACAAATCCTCCACTTCAGTGCAAATAAATACCTAAAACTACCATTATCCCCCCCCCCCCATTGAACCAATATAAACGAAAAAAAACATGAAAATATGTAGGTTTATAAACGAGTTTACTAACCTTGAAGCCGAAACGAAGCGTATTAAGTTATACGAGAGGCTTGTTCTTCGGATTTAAAGTTGAGAGCCGTGTGATGTTTTGGAGATTTGTTAAGGAATGGAGGCAGGGAGTTTTTAAAAGGAAATGGTTTAAGGGATCAGGGGAAACGTATTGGCCTATATGCTTCCTTTAAGGACCAGAAGAACCGTATTGCCTTATACACTTCCAATAGGGATGTATCTTACTGACACACGCAAATGCTAGAATCTACTCTGACTATCAGAATCTACTCTCAATCAGGGGAACTGTATAGAGCTATACACTTCCTTGGATCGCGAGCAATGGATCGGAAGCCTCAGTTACCATCCGGCTGGACATTTTCTATATCTGTAATGTAGGGTCGATACCTAGTTGGAAGCCATTCTTTAAAACTCTTGATAACGTTTTTGTACCTATCACAACCAATTAGTTGAAAATATTATGTGGGTTGTATGTATGTATGTATGTATTTGTACCTGTCCCCAACCAACAGTGGAAATTCGTCATCACAAATTTTCTCATTATCTTTAGATTTTTTTCACTGGCGGTGGTTGCGATTGTAGTTGTTGTGTGATTTTATCCATCTCCTCCTGAAGGTAACTCTCGTCTTTGTGAATTTTTTCCGGTAATACATTTAGTCTTGTCCAGAAGACGTCTATGTCATCAAGTGGGATATTGTTACCTGTATTCAAAATTTATAGTTAAAAGGGATGGGGGAGGGGGTAATCATTTAAAGTTTAATAAATGGTGATAACATGTATTTATTACCTGTCCTTTCGTACCAATTCAAACGACAAGCACATGGCAACCCACAACTCGTGAAAAGTTGGTGGCCACAAGTTCCCGTTAGTGACCGCAAGGCATTCAACTTCTTTACTCGACAAGCAACAAGTCTAGAGCCTTATGGGAAACCTTACCACATATGTAATCAAACATTGGTATTTTGTGGTCCCCCATGGGAATGAACAGGCTCTTTTGGAAACTATGTTTTATTGCTATGACTTGTGACTCTAAAATTTTGTCTACTTGCAACACAAGTCTATGGAGTGAGCTGTTATGCCCCTTAAGGTATCTCTTCAAGTTGGCATGCTAACTCTCAACTCTGTTCGTTGTGTGTTGACCAAAGTTATGGTTTGTGTTAGTCCAAAGTGAAACAAATCTCTCTTTATAATTTTTCAGCCAGACGTCACACACATAGTCCATAACTTCTGAAAAATAGAATATACTTATCAGTAATGTATGTATATATGTATGTATGTATGTATGTATGTATGCATTTACGTAAACTAATACAATATGTACCTTTTCGGCCTTCACTATGCAGTCGTTCATAAAGCCGGTTATAGTTATACTCGTATATATCATGTGTATGAGACTGACACAATCGAGCCCAAGAAAGCTTAAAAAATTTCCAGTCATCTTTACTAAATTTTGCCTTGCAGTGTTTCAGAATATTCTAAGAAATGTGCCACCTGCACAACAGCTTGGAAGCATTTGGGAATACTTTATCACAAGCATTCATCAGAGCGAGATCCCTATCCGTTATTATTACGCGAGACTCCATACACTCTTGTAGCATGTCTCTAAGCCTTTCCATGACCTATAAGAAGTTATCTTGTTTTTCTTTAGAGATAAATGCATGCGCGACACAAAACGACCTGTGTGTCGATGTCACGCCGATGACTTGAACAAACGGAAGTTTATACTCATTCGTTTTGTAAGTAGTGTCAATCATGAGCACATGTGGGAAGGCACACCACAATGTTAACAAGTGAGGATGAACAAAGAAAATATCCTCGACCACATTTGTGGAGGGATTCTCTCGGGTGAAGTAATTGTACTCCTTTTCTGACAAATGTTGCTCTAGTACCTGCATTGGAGTACCACTCGCATACATTCTGAATTTAAACTTTTTATTACGTTGTGTATGTCTTGTAGAATGCACATGCTCTGTGGGTCCCTATGGAAATCGTATTGCTCTATACGCTTCATATTCAAGTCACTTTACAGCTTTTCAGTTCTGAACTACCTGCATGTCAGAGCATATTTGTTCATCGTATCAATATGAAGCGTATTGCCCTATACGCTTCTTATTGGTTACCTATGGGAATCGTATTGCTCAATACGCGTTCTACTGATTTAATTCGTCCACCAACCAAAACCCTATGGGAAGCGTATTGCTGAATACACTTCCTGGTAACTGTAAAGGAATCGTATTGCCCAATACGCCTCCTGTTGCACTCAGTTTTCAAAACTTTTCAGGTCTGCACTCTCTACACTTCCTGCATGACAGAGAGCATCAGGTTTCAGCAAGCGAATGAGAATCGTATTGGCCTATACGGTTCCTATTAGTTTAGCATTTATTGCTTTTAAACCCTATAGGAAGCGTATTGTGCTATACACTTTGTATTGAGGGATGTACACTAATTTTTGGGTGGTGTCTAGATACCATGACCCTAAAACAATCATCCCTCCCGTACACATTTCTTTCCCTTACACTCTGTTCCTGAGTCTCATTTAACAAGGGGAGGGGAGGGAAAATAGATGAAAATATAAAAAACCATGTTCCTGAGTTTCATTTAACAGGGGAAGGGGAGGGAAAATGAGGGAAAATGGAAGAAAATATGACTAAATATGACCATATATTCATCCTTCCAAATCGGAGAGATTAGGAGAGAAAAATTTCCTTCCCCTCCCCCTCCCCCTGTTAAATCAACTCGGGAACATAGTGTTAAGCAAGGGTTACCGTTGCCCACATAAACCTTGCCCAAAACAAGTCAACAACAATGGCACCAAAAGTCTAGAAGATCAAGCCTACTGTTCTTCCAGATCACCCTCACCAACACCATCAAAACAAACCCACAATGACAAACTCCGTTCATCCTTCCGGCAACAACAACAACAGTAGCAGTGAAGCTTCACCCATTTCCAAAAACAAACCTCTCGTTCTTCCTTTCCCTTCCCCTAAACCAACAACAATGGCAACGGAAACTAAAGTTTGGAAGATCAAGACCACCATTGCAGCCTCCGATCACCGGCGTAAACAAGACGATGAAAAGGTAGTCGGAATCAAGAGCGTTGTTGCTGATTCCGGTGACAGTAGTAGCAGTGAAGAACAAAAAGATGAAAACGATAGTGAAATTGATTTGGGTATTTCAATGGATTGTCTTAAACTTGGTTTGAATAAGAAGAAGAAGCTTCTGGTGATTCCTTTACGGGGAATCTTTGTTCACCGAGCACATCGGAGCTGGCCGGAAACTATTCCGAGAAACCGCCGGCCGGATTTCCGTTACGGCAACTTTCTCGGTCAGTCAAAACATTAGATATGCATATTGTCTGTTTATATATATTTGTTAGGTGACTAATTATTAATTAGTTATGGTTATTTGTATGCAGTTTACATGAGGCCTTATTGTGTGGACTTTTTGAAGTTTTGTTTTGAAAGATTTGATGTTGGATTGTGGTCTTCAGCTAGAGAGTTAGTATCTTTTGATAGAGTATTTCATTTTAGGGAAAATTACCAAAATGGTCAAAGTTGACCAAACATTTTAAAAAATAGACCTTGACTATATGACTTTTAGCCGTTACCAAAAGCGTGGGTTAAGCCTTAGCCGCCGCTTTTCTAGTCGTCTTTGACAAAAGTGTAGGCTATATTCTAGTCATCTTAGGGGCTTTGTGGCAACTTCTGAATGGGTAAGTGTTGAACCAGTAAGATGTCTGAACCATTAAGTGCTGAACAAGTAAGAGGTCTGAGCCATTAAGTGTTGGACCAGTAAGAGGTTTGAACAATTAAGAGCCAGTATAATGCGTAACCGTTTAGAGGCAAATGTTTGACCAATTCAGATAAGAGATCTTAATCATTCAGACTCAGTATAATGCTTAACCATTCAGAGGCAAATCTCTTAACCATTCAGACATCTGCTCGTGAAACAAACAGTCTGAACCATTAAGTGCTGAATCAGTAAGTGGTGTGAACCATTAAGAGCCCATTAAGAGCTGAAACAAACAGCCCCTTAGACAAAAGTGTAGGCTAAATTCTTGTCGTCTCAGCTGGTGTAACTGATGTGACGGTTTCTGATTAGAGGAAATGAGGGTTGACCGCTTTGGTTAAGGCTAAATTTCGATGATTATTTTTTAACATTTTTTGGTCAACTAAGACTATTTTGGTAATTTTCCATTAGTTTAAGTTGATTTAAATATATTTACTGGAGTTCATGATCTTTATGTCAGACAAAACTTGCAAGGAATTCTGGATAATATTACGGGAGATTTAAAAAACAAGTTATTGTTCACTTGGGTAAGCTTAAACTTTAAACTTGATAAGAATTAGAAATAGAAATTGTATATTATATATATTAGCTTGATGTTGTTTACACTTGTTAGGATCAAGAACATTGCACAGATTCAGGTTTCAAGTGTCTGGAAAACAAAGATAAGCCACTGTACTTGAAGGAAATGAGTCATATATGGGAGAAAAAGTACCCGAATCTTCCATGGAGTGATGGAGAATACTCGGCTTCTAACATGCTCTTGTTCACCTATCCTGAGAAGGCCATCCTAAATCCTGTATGACTATATATACTGCTTTCTTTTGCTTATTAAAGTAGTTATGTACATATGTTAGTCATGAGTATCTTTTATAATTGGTAAAAAAGGGCCTATAACCGGTTATAACATTTAGTTTTTTTATTGTGGTCGTTTTTAACTATAGTTGTTTTTGTTTGTTAAATATTATTAAAATGTACATGACCGGGTAACCTGACTTATTATAGTTGCATAGTTGTCAATAGCGAGCGTAGCAATCGCTATAGCCGCTCGCTGTTAGGGTTGTAGCGATAGATAGCGATAACAATAACATTTTATTTTATTTGTGTTTTTTTAATATAAATAGCAAATAAATATAGCTATAAAAAAGCTGGATTATAGGTTTTCGTTAACTATACATGTAAAATAGCATATATACCAAGGTATTTTGATATAATATACATATAATTTTTTTTCTAGTGTATCGCTATTTATAAAATAGTCGCCTGCTATTTATCGCTATTCGCTATGTAGCATATAGGTACCTTATCGCTATTTGTCGCTATTCGCCATTAACAACTATGTATAGTTGGTTTATAGCCGTGCATGTGATGGGTGGTTTTAATTGTGCTACAGCCGTTTTTTGTGTAGTTTTAAAAAGATTTTGATTAGTGTATGCTGGGGTTGTATAACAGGATTAAGTGGGTAAATTGTCGACCGACAGATGTTCTGTTTGTTAGATATGATTACAAAAGCATATGACTGTAACATACATTGGGCTGACCCGTTTTGTAACATCCTAGATAAATCTCATAGCCTTGGACATGAGAGATGTTGGTTTCATAAGGAATGCTTGAACTTATACACACCAACGCATTTTGGGCGCATTGGCTGTGAATGAGAGTATACGGTTAAGCGTGCGTGTGGGAGCAATCCCAGGGTGGGTGACCTCCTCGGAAGTCTCCACTCGAGCAACCAAAAAACAATTATGCGAGCTGCTCATGGGCAGATCGGACAATATTAGGTGGTATGAATGGCCGGATGTTACCCTTTTTTTATAAGCATAAACTTCCACTGTTAATAAATCCACATTAACACCTCTGCTAAGATATATACATTATTAAATCATATGTTTGTCTGTGTTTTGTTGCAGCCAAACACAGCAATCTTTCCTCCTAGTTATGATCCTGAAAGCAAGAAGGATGATCTTCTACGTAATTGTATAGATTTATATAGCATGTTTTCGAATAGTTTTATCGATTGGTCTAAAGACGTGAGCTTTTGTGAAATGCTTTTGATTAGGCCCGAAAGGTAAATTACGAGTGTTCTTGGAAGGGCTTGCAGAAGCTGAAGATGTGCAAACTTATGTGGAAGAACACCCGTTTGGCGACCCTGAGATTACGCCTTCTCATCCTGACTGGGACCATTATTGCAAGATAATTTGTTGTATTAACAAGAAAAGATATGGTGATCCATCACCAAAACTAATCTGATTCATCACCAAAAATTGTAAATTTGGCTCAGGATTTTGATTTTATAATTCAGACATGGGCCAGTACAGGAATTTTGGTTGCATCATTTACAAAAAAAAAAAAATGAAGATTTTAAGTGCATATAATAGATGATATAGAGTTTATTTAGAAAAAAAAATTACATGTGTATATGATTAATCTATAGGTGCAAACAGGCGTAGCCGCGCATGAGCTACTTGAGATCGGTTAGCTTAAAGCTCGAATCAATCCTAGCTTACAAGAGCTTGAGTGTAAAAATAGGCTCACTTTATCTAATATATTAAATATGTATTTACACAGTAATAACTATTATATATAAAGCAATGACATTATACATAATATAAATATTATTAAGAGTTAACTGCCATTTTCGTACCTGTGTTTTGTTCTTTTCTGCCACTTCAGTCTAAATTTTTTTTTGCGCCAGTTCCGTCCCTGTGGTTTGTTCATTTCTGCCACTTCAGTCCAAAAAGACAACGCCTTGCGCCAGTTCCGTCCTCAACGTTTTTAACGGGCGCTATCTTTTTGGACTGAAATGACACGTTTCAAGAACGTCGGGGAGGAAAATGACGCATTTTTTAAAATTGGACTAAAATGGCATAAATGAACAAACCACAGGGACGAAAATGGCAGTTAACTCTATTATTAAATTATTATAACTGATAATGCGATGGAAAAAAATGGATAATAAATTATATTTTTTACAGCAGTTTGTTACTTGTGAGTTATGATTAATCTTACACAGCTAAAGAGATAAAACTTATATATTTTACCTTTCAAAAAGTAAAAAAAAAAAAATATCAAAGGAAAGAGGGAGAGGCAACCGAAACCGTTTTTCCTAAAGTAAAAAAATCTCAAAGGTCCAAAAAAAATCTCAAAGGAACAAGGGGAGAGACAACCAAAACCGTTTTTCCAAAAGTAAAAAAAAAAAAAAAATCTTAAAGGAAAAGGGGGAGAGGCAACCGAAACCGTTTCTTTTTAACCATATCACCTTCTCTTAAAAGGGAGTTGTCAGGACCATTTCATTTTAAACTCCCCACGAAATAATATATATGTATAACCAAAAATAAAAAAATTCCCGATTAAACGGGGAGTTGAACCCGGGCCAACAGCATAAACAATCCGACAACAAACCACTTAACGAAAGGCCAAAACACAATTCTTGATTAAACACTACAACTTTAGTACGTATTCAGCTTCATCAAATTTACTATTTTCATTGTCTATAATAAGCATAAAACACTTAAAACTATCGTAACAAAAACTTTAAACCCGTAAGGGTGATCGTTAATAATACTTGGTGAGAGAGGTCACGCTCATGAGCCACACAAACTAATTGATTTTTAAGCCGTTAATGCCAGACTTGACTGTTGCACAACGGTTTAAATATTTTTTTATGTCATTTTTTTAACCTATAAATACCAGTTATATTTATCACAACCCTCACTCTCTATTCTCTTTAAAGTCTCCCTATTTTTTGATATTCTTCATCAACATTATCATCCTTTAGGACGCAATTTGTCGATATTCAATACAATGAAGACAATATCCAACCGAGTTTTGAAGAAATCAATGTCCAACAAAAACAAGCTAATTGTTGAGAATTACACAATCGAGAAACACATAACAACCTTCGCATAGATTTGGTTAAACATATTTACAAGCTTCGTTTACATGATGTTGATTAGGACTAAATTTGTATTTTTTTTATAGTTTTAATGCATTTTTCTTTAATTTGAAAATGTTATTTGTATTTTAAGTTCATTATTTGAAAATACTTAATGTCTTAATAAAACAAATAAAAAATCATGATGTCTCACTCTCACCAGGGATAACACTATTTGAATAAGTGAGTGAAATTTAAGAATGGTTATATGTCGCTAAGGTAGCCATTACCATGAATGAAATTGCACGCTACACACTCCTCAGGTGTAACACATGAAAGAACACAAAGCCTCACTCTATTGTTATTGATTTATAATATAATATTAAATTGTGACTTAACTTATGAAATTGGTTCGTTCTATTGTTATTGTTGTGATGAATTTTGCTATGACTTATGATCCGGTTATTTTGGGGATTAGGGTTTTAAAAATATAAGTGTATTTTTTTTTTTTTTGCAAATATGAAATATTTTTTTATATATATTTTCAAAAAGTTTAGCCAAACAAATTACACCAAGATAGCCGGTAAGCGGGCAACAAGCTGCGCCGCTACCCCCTTTTGAATAGCGAAACCTAACCTAGTAAAAACGAAACCCCGATCTCTAGGAGACGAAATGTTGCCGTGAACAACCCATTGGACCCGTCCAAGAAATCTGATGGCTTCTGGGGCTAGCGAGCCAAAGGTATCAAAGGCAAAAGGGATAAAGCGGTTCGTTCGATTGTTAATTGATTGGTTCAGCTTATATGCACAAGCTCAAAAAGACAACAAGAGCTGTTCAGTTAGACAGCCAAATTCATCAAGTTCTATGAGCAACATTATTGTGGAACTCGAAACTTTGTCTTGCCCATCTATCTTTAATTTCTTCAGTTTTCTTTCATGGAGTTACCATTATACTTTAGTTTAAAGTTTTTAATTGATTGTTATCCCTTTTTTTATAACAAAATCAGTGAAAAAACTGAGCATGATCCTGCTGACAACAAGGAAGATGTTACTTCAAAAGATGAACTCAAGAAAGATGTATCATTTTCAAATCAAGTATCTGTTGATGAGAAGACTGAAGAACTCAAGAAAACCAAGCTATAAAGAGACAGAAACTTGAAGGAGGAAAAACAAGACAGGCTAGCCTCAATTCATGTTAACCATTGCGATCCGACCCATTTTTATGAGTTTTAATACTAATTGTTGTCATAAAAATTACAGATTTTGAATATCAAAACACAAATCTTGCCTAATGTAACACCCCAATCGCATAATACAACAACACGCAGAGGAAATATCAGGGAGTCACGGTACAAATTGCTCACAACAGCTGGTACTAAATTGTTTCATTATTGTTATCATTGTTTTACAATACAAAGAATACATGAAATTGTCTTTTGATTAAAGAAGTCTAAAGTCCGGATGCGATCCTATGTGTAGCATGCTTGAATAATCAATAACCTGAAACATATGTGAAAAAGACGTCCACAAAGAATGTTGGCGTGTACATTGGTTTTGTTGGCCAAATTAATGGCAAAAGGTTTAGTATTGCAATACTTTGACAACTACGAGGGTCGTCTATTGAAAATGAACTCTTTGAAGCCAAGGAATGGCGAAAAGATTTAGTATTGCAATACATTATCTTGATTATGAAACTTGTGACAAAAGAGTTTTGTATATGGCAATATGATTATTACTAGGTAATTTTTATGTCATTGAAAATTGTACTTTGGTCTTTGTTACAACATTGAAATCGGTCATAAACTTGTGTGAGTATTATTAGAAATCAAATCAATGACTTATAGTAGTACTTTGAATATCCTTCTAAGAATCTAACATATGAAAATATAGAAGGATTCTACAAGGATTTGGATATTGAACTTTTGAATCAATTGAACACAAAATCCTAAAGTAATTCGGATAAAGCTACAAGGGTAATACAATAAGAACACTCATATATAAGAAGTACCAGTGGCGTATCCACCATGACACTTGTTTCGTTATCTAAATCACTACTAAATCACATAAACACATAATCATCAACTTGGTCATCAACTTGTACACATGCATTAAAGTACACAAAGAATCCAATCAAGGACTTCAATTTAGCACTTTAAACATCCCACAAGAATCTAACTATGAAGATAGATAGATACTACAAGGATCTGGTTTGGTCACAGTGAATCATAACATACGCGCTAAAGTACATAAAGAATCCAAACAAGGACTTCAATTTAGCACTTTAAACATCCCACAAGAATCAATCTATGAAGATAGATAGATGTTATAAGGATTTGGTAGTATATCAAACTATACTTTGGTTTTGGTCACTTTGAATCATAACATACCAAGTCCTAATGGTGATTCGGATAATGAATTGAACTATTGGCGCGTATCCAGCGGCGTATCCACCATGTCCTTATTGTATAGGAAGTACCAGCGGCGTATCCACCATGTCCAGCGTTGTATAGGAAGTACCAGCGGCGTATCCACCATGACCTTTGAATCATAACATACAATAAGCACACTTATATATAGGAAGTACCAGCGGCGTATCCACCATGTCCTTATTGTATTACTCTCGTTTCGTTATCTAAATCACCAACAATAATCTACACATAAACAATAACCATTGGCGCGTTCATATGAAAAGCACTTCTTAAAAATATCACTATAAAGATAGAAGATTTAAAATAGTACTTTAAATATCCTTCGAGAATCTAACAATGAGGATAGATAGATCCTATAAGGATTTGGTTCGTGTTCTCAATCGTCGTGTTTTGCATAATAGGAATAATACACAAAAAGCACTTAGTAAACACATATATGCCATACATTTGAGAAAAATTGGTTACACATATGAATCACCCCAAAACATTTGAAAAACGTAAAAGAGGGGAACTATGTACTCACGGGTTTGCGTATAGGTCTTCTTCAATCGAATAGCAAAGCTCAAAGGATCAAGAGTTCGAGTGTTGAAGTGGTTCCTAGTGTATCGGGTAACTACATGTTAGTGTGTCGAAACTTGAAAACGGGAGATCGGATAGAATGAGGTTTACAAACCAAACAAGAGTTAGATCTTGTATAAGATGGTTCATAATACCATACATTCTGATTTGGAAGTGTTTCAAAGTATTTTGACTTGTTACGGTTCGCTAAAGTGGTTTACGCCACTTTAACGGGTCATAAACGTAACTATGGGTTCGGATGGTTAAATATGTCCTATGACGAGTCTAATATGTCAAAACTAGTTTATATAAGTTGTATAATCAGTTTAGATGTCAAAACAATGTTCTTATATGTTCAAAACTATTTTATGTGCAAAAAGGGTATTTTCGGCATTTTAAAGAATATATAATCGACTCGTCATTTGACTAACCAAACGATATGACCATAAGGTATAACCTCAGTAGGTTATTCCCTAATATTCTATGGTCATAATAAAGGTCTTGGTAGGATCCTAAAGTTGACCAAACGTGTCGGATTCGAAAGTCAAAGCGGTAGTCAAACCGCTAGACTATCGACTAAGGAAATAAGCGCTAAGCTAGAAATGACGAGTTAGACATGTTGGAACATGTCTAATTATGTTTGTAAAACTGATTTGGTGTCAAAACTTTATGTTTTAAGGCTCGAAAACCATTTCGTCGTAAAATGCACTTTTGCGCATTTTTTACTTTTAATTAATAAAACTTTGACTCGTCGCTTCGACTAGTAAATGTGGTAATCAGAAGGTGCAATCACGGGGGGTTATAACCTTCGTGATTACGATCACATTGCAAAGTTCAATTGAACTTTGACTTGACCAATTATGATCAGAACCGAAAGTCAAACAGAAAGTCAAACTGTTTGACTTTTAGCTCAAAATAGCTAAAATAAATGAAATAGACTAAAGGAGAGTACTTACTTGTGTTAAAAACACTATAAAAACAATGAAATAGACTAAAGGAGAGTACTTACTTGTGTTAAAAACACTATAAGAACTCAGTAGGAGGCATCTATACATTGGAAACAAGCTCCAAGAGCAGATTAGAGAGAAAGGAATGAAATGAGCAAGGAACAATGTGAACTTTGGTGGCTATTTATAGTTGAGGAGGTGCAAGGAGATCATGCCAAGTGTTAGTACGTGTTCTAGGATGATAACAAGTGTTTAGTGAGGTGTTGCAACCAGAGGGAGTGTGGCAATTTCGAGCTAGGTGGCAGGAAATGGGGTAACTTGGCAGAACTTGGAGACCAAGCAAATTTTCTGCAGCTGGCAATCGTATACGGACCGTATAGGGATCCTCATTACGGTTCGTAAGTCCTGGTCTGGGGCAGAGTTTTGGAATTCGGCAGAAATGGCCTCTGGACTTGTATAAACATGTTTTAGCCATTTCTAACCCTTCAAAACTTATGTCTAAGTTATGTAAAGGGTATTTAGGGAATGTGTAGCTTATGTCCTCGTTCCGGGGTGTACGTAGCGTTAAACCGATTACGTTGAAGTATTAGTTAACGAATTACTTCCAAAAGAAAAAGTTTTTGAAAGTTCGGAATTTTGCACGAGGGGTTACAGTCTCCCCTACTTTAGGAAATTTCGTCCCGAAATTTATTCGAAGGAGACAGTATAGTGTAATTGAAATGATTGAAAAGATAAGCAAAGTGCTAGATTCCAAAGATGCGGAGCATCGTTTGGTGTTGGAAATTTTGGGGGATTCAAAGTGTGAGTAAGGATTTTCAAAGTATCTCAAGGTATTCAAACCTTTAGAACTTTTGAATTTAAAAAGTGTTATCGAGTGTATAAAAATTGTTCTGTATGACATTATGTTATACTAAGCTCTTAGTGTAAATCCTAAGCAAACAAAGGAGTGTACATTCAAGCCTGGCCATACGTACACGGTTTCTAACGTCCCACGAGGTACATCCCATGTACCATGAGCATCTCATGCATAGGAGACGGGTCAACATACCTATGGCATCAAGATCGTCACCTTTAACACCATAATATACTCCCAGTCGGCTCGAATAGAGTTAATGAATGTACTCGTCTTGGTCAGTGCATTCAATAAACAAATAATCACATAATCACATAATGGTCCAAGATAACATAAAATCTTCAAGTGATTCGAATAACGTTCCGAGGCATAACACAGTACGAACACTTATATATAGGAAGTACTATCGGCGTATCCACCATGTTCTTATTGCATTATACCCGTCTCGTTACCTAATCACTCTAGATTTTATGCCACCATACTTAACAAGGCTTACTATGATTTCCATGCATAGAACCTCATAATTATGTGTGTACCCATAATTATTCGTTTCGTTGCATGGTCCACATAGCTCATCTTGTTAAGTGAGGGAAACAAATAATAAGGTCGAAGTAACATCTAAATCAAATAGCACAACATTTATTTAACCAAAACATGTTTCATACTAGCAATGATAGCACTACTTGTTCCGTATTTAGCAAATTCAGTAGCAGGTATTTCATTCTAGTACAAATGTTAATATATATTTCACACTAACCAAACTGGTAGTATGCATCATATACTAAGCATGGATTGTCATACGTGTTTTGCATAGAAACAAACTCATAGTATTTGTAGAGATCGTGTTGCAGAGATTGTGTGAACGCACTAGCGTGCTATCACAATATGCTAAACTACAAGATTTAGTTCGTAATAATAAAGAACAGAATCCTCGAAGTCGGTGTGTATTTGTATAGTACACATAGTGTAATCACATTGGAATTTATAAATGGAATACGGAAAACAAGAATGAAGAAAACTTCTTGAAATTTATATTGTCATTACAAATATAGTTGAAATATGTTCATAGTTCTTGGATGACAAAAAGAAAACGTAAAGGTTCAAATGATCATGAGTGCTTGATCATCAGTTTGAGCCTCATTAACGTTGAACACTCGTCCATGAGCTAAGTCAGCATTTGGAAGCCTAGGGCAGTTTCCTTTGAAATGATTTGGATCACCACAATTGAAACATGCTCCAGCTGGGTAGTGAGGGCGAGTTTGAGTAGGGGTAGCTAGCTAGATGGCCAAAAAGACCACAGATTGTACACTGGCGGCATGGAGAATTAGCTTGGTGATGATAGTTGCAACGATTGCACAGAGGTTGTTTCCCACGATAAAACCCCCTAACGGGTACTGAGTTAAGTGGGATCGGTGCAGCAATCGCATAATTCTTTGAAGCTTTACGCTTCTTAGATTTTTTGGAGGGTTCAACCTTTGTTTTTTTTTTTTTGGATTCTCCTTAGTAGTTTCAATGGTTTGTTTCTTGTCTCCCTTTCGAAAAAGTTTCCCTTTTTTAACTTGGGAGTCGGTTAGGGTAGCGGCTAGTTCGATAGCCTCCCTAACCATTGCGGGTTTGCTACCAGTGATAATATCTTGGACTGGATCAGGTAGACCATCAATATATTTCTCAATGTCCCGATCCAAGGGTGTGACCATAGTGGGGCAGAGTAGGCTCAACTCTTCGTACCTGTCAGTGTAGGCACGATTTTCACCACTATCTTGTTTGAGATAATAGAATTTGGTTTCAAGTGCCCTCATTTCGCTTCGTGGACAGAATTCTTTCATCATAAGATTCCTGAATTCTTCCCACGTTTGTGCCATTGCTACGTCTGCACCTCTGTCTCTCGTGACTCCATTCCACCAAGTGAGTGCTCTCTTTTGGAAAACACTCGAGGCGAACTCTACCTTGCGCTCACCAGGAAACTGAACGTAGCGGAATGTGCTCTCGATACTCTCAAACCATTGTAGGAGCCCAGTTGCTTCTTCAGACCCATTGAACTTAAGTGGTTTAGCCGAGTTGAACTGTTTGTAGTTGCAGGGCGTGAGAACAATGTTGTTGTTGTTATTGTAGGCTTGATTAAGTTGGGTCACAAGGTTTGGGAGTATAGCAGCTATATTCTGAGCGATTATTTCCGCCATTTCTGCGTCCCGAGTAGCGTCACGATGAGGAGGCATCTTTCAAAGAAATAGTTACTAGTGAAAATAAATGGGTGAGATCCATAGAAAATCATAATAATGAAATATCGTAGTGAATTGAGATTTTGGACTTGGTATTTGTTCAAAAATCTTGTTCTTAGATTTAGAATGAAATAGTGTTGTGGGTTTTGTTTTGAAATAAGAAATGCTTTGAAAATAATCTTTTGTATAAACCCAATGGCGAAGTTGAAAGATACAAGGCCCGCTTCGTTGCGAAGGGATTCTCGCAAATGGAGGGCATTGATTATCATGACACATTTGCACCCGTTGCTAAGTTGGTATAACAACCCTCCTAAAAATTATTTCCGACACCCCTAATATATTTAGAACACCCCTATATGCCCTATAATACACCCCGTATACGAAAAATGACCCAAAATACCTTTACATAATTAAAAATAAAATAAAAATAAGAAATATAGGTTTCTCGCGGGGCGCGACACAGACCAGACGGTCTGTCGCGGGCCGCGACTCGCTAGACACCAGGCATAACCCAGAAGCCGGCACGTGTCAACACGTGGCGAAGCTAGATCGGTGACCGGAAAACCCTATGCCCTAGACCCCCTATGTCGCGGGCCGTGAAGGGTTACCCTTCGGCTTACGCGGGCCGCGAGAGAGTCCAGAATCAGGACTATAAATAGGATCGACCAGCTTTCATTTTCGATCGTTCATTCTCGATTTCTCTCTCAAATTTCTCTATAGTAAGCACTATACCCGGGTATTATACTCCCCTAATTAACGAAGTTCTGCCTCGTTGTAAGTATCATAACCTCGGTTACGTATTAGATACGCTGCCCGATTGATTTAGGGTTCCGTAACGGCTGTCGTGGTTCTGCCCGACGTAGTCGTTGGAATGCCGTCTCGGGGAGGGTATTACTAATATAAATATTGGGTTATTATACTAACGCGTGTGCATTGTTTAATTAATAGATAATCACCAGGAAATCCTTAAGGAAAACCCTAAGACAGCAATGTGAGTAATCTCCTTTTTGCAAACTGTTTTTACAAAACCTCAATTGTTTTAATTTATATTTAACAGTGATTGAGTATTTGTATTCTACAATTATCATCAGCATGTTGGGGTTTTGTATACAAAAATTGTTACTACATTGTGAGTAATAACATGACCACAAGTCGGGTTGACAGTACCGTGGGTGGTAATTAAAGTAGATGGAAACAAATGTAATTGCGCGATCGCCCTCAATACTGTAAAAATGGTTTTACCTGTTTTGATTAAACTGAGATTTACTCACCAGTATTTCCCGCTGACAAAATATTTTTAAAACGCGTTTCAGGTAACAAAATATGAAAGCCAAATAGAAGCCAGCTGGACAGCACTGAAGGCTTGGAAAAGTGGCTATAAAAGTTACCTCAAATAAAGAGATGTTTTATTTAAATAAAATAGGGTTTATCCCTATAAAAATGCGTGTACTTGAAACTTGGGATTTTTCCATGTGTTTAATATTATAAAAGCGTGGTATTTTACTCTGATAAAATATTTCCTAACTACGGTCCTGATGTAAATTCCGCTGCCAAACTGATAAACACCGATACCAGCAAATCTGATGCCGCGGCCGCCCGTTCCCGGGTAGACGAGGGGACGGGGATTGCGACAGTTGGTGACTGTATGTAACACCACGTGTTTTTACGTCCAATAAAATTCCGACACGTGTCCCGACTGTCCTCGTATGCCATGTGCTTAAACGAGAGGGACGGAAGTCGTTGAATCGCTAAGTTATGACCACTATGTGGTAATAAGGAAGTTGGATGACTAAATGTGTTATTTTGGCAAAGTTTTGCTTTCTGGAAGGTCCTTACGGACCGTAAGTGTTTATTACTTACGGACCGTAAGTGTTTATTACTTACGGACCGTAAGGAATTAAAATTTGTTGCGCGACAGAAGGTCCTTACGGACCGTAAAGAAAAATTCCTTACGGTCCGTAAGGAGGTGCCAGCGATGAAAAATTCTGGCAGACTCTTGTTTCGCCACCTTGCACCCAATGCCACTGATCTCTTCGATTTGCCACGACATGGGACACTAATATCCGTCCCTAAACACATGGCAACTCCTGCTAACTCCTCCTTAGCTATATATATGGGTCTTGTGTTGTTGCAACATTCTTTTGTGCAAACAAACTCATCAAGACCATTTAGAGGAGCTTCTAATCAGTTTGAAGCCTTCCATTCTGTCCTTAGCACTTCTTGGAGCTTGTGTAAGTATTCCAAATTCGTGCTAGTTCAATTCATATAGATTTAAGCCTTGATCAAAGTCTTGCCGCAATTACGGTTTGACTTTGATCTAAAACGATAATGGTTCAGCCAATTGGCGTAACGAAAGTAGCTACGTGATTGTAATGATGTAGATGTTAATCCCTCAAAAGGGCATCTCCTGATTACCACGAATTCATGTCCAATTGACGAGTCAAACTAAAAGTCTAACTGTCCAGAATTTGTAAAATTCATAAACTGATCTTGTAAACGTTATAAAAATGTTTTGATGCTCCAATAACTTAAATATAAGTATTAGAACATGTACAAACTGATTTGGCTCGTCAAATATTGGTTAATGTGGTTGCACCTCAACTTGAGAATCTCACTATCAGATATTGTCGTGCGGAGCATGTGATTTCTTCACCTCACCTTGCCTCCTTTCTCTATATCGTTATTTCTGTTGTTCAGTACTTCCGAGATGTGACCCAACGGAAGAGGCAACAAGGACAAGCCTTCTGAACCAACCGAAATTCACAAATTCCAACAGTTTCTTCGTAGATCCACAAATTCCATTGTTTAAATCAGAATCAGGTTCTCTATACAAGGATCGTTCTAATAGATTAAAGAGAATAAACCATTTTTTACCATTTTTTAACCATAGTATACGGGCCGTATAATAATATACGGCCCGTATATTATCATCGTATATATTGTATACGATCGGTAAATTTGTTTTTTACCGAGAGTATACGGCCGTATAAATCGTATACGGCCCGTATACATATAGTAAAAAATGGTAAAAACCTATTTAATCTATTAGAACGATCCAATAAACGAAGAACGAAGCATATTTTCAAAACACAGGTTTATACGGTGCTGTAAATAGGTGGTGGTTCAGCCAAAATGACATCTAGCATTACTAACGGTTCAAGTAAGTGTCTAAAATTTTGAATATTCAGGTTTACCTTGTTAGTTTCTCAAACACTACTAAACATCTGCTTTCTGAATCTGAATCAGAATGTTAACTTTGAATCATAAACCGTTAATCCCAACGCTTCTCTAAAAAAATTTCTTTCTTTCCTTTTCATGAGGTGAAACCGGTTTAAACATCAAGGGTTGTATTGGAATCAGGGGTTGGAAGGATTGTAGTAGTAGGACATTGGTACCACTGTGAAGATTGCATCAGGAAGCTTAACTTGAACGGACCCTCGTTTCTTCATCCTCATCTTCATCTTCAAGAACAATGATGAACAGATGATGTTTTTTTTCGCAGAACGTGGTGGATTACGGGGGTTTGGGTCTAGGGTTTTCAGAGAGAGAAAAGGAGGGAGAGAGTCTGATACAATAAGGATGTTGGGAATTAAACGCATGTACGTGACAAAACAAGGATCGTTCTAATAGATTAAAGAGAATAAAGCAAGGATGTTGGGAATTCGCATAAACATATATTCGTTTCATAACCTCCTCCTATAAATCAACCACAACTGACAAAAAGCCTGTATTAGAAACCATCCTATGTCTTTTACCAACCGAAGAGGCAGCAAGGACAGATAATACTTCATTTGTCGAGAAACCATACTGTCAAGAAACTAACATCTTTTACTCATAAACCCTTGAATCCCAACGCTTCTCTAAAAGAGCCTGTATTAGAAACCATCCTATGTCTTTTACCAACCGAAGAGGCAGCAAGGACAGATAATACTTCATTTGTCGAGAAACCATACTGTCAAGAAACTAACATCTTTTAATACTTCATTTGTAACCGTAAGGATGATGCAAATTTGTACGTAAAGATCTCTACACAAACTCTTCTACATCTTTTAACCAATTGTCCATCACTTAAGACCTTGAAAGATTTGTTGAAATGGAAGAAAATAGTAACTAGCAGAAGACGTGTCGGGTTCTCCCGCGTTGATAGCTTCCGTTTTGTTACAGTCATACGACACGTTTTCAGACTCCTTACAACTCTCATCAAATGCCTCACCCTTCCTTTTATTCTATAAATATTAAATAAAGAATAACACCATGCCCGTAATCCCGCGTTGATAGCTTCCGTTTTATTACAGTCATACGACACGTTTTCTTGTTCTTCAATCTTTGTTACTTGTTAATGTTTTATTTTTTTCAACTTTTAGAAAGGTTTGAGCACCTCACGACTGTAAAATATCTAGTTTGATTTACACCTTAAATCCCTTAAATACTTTGACAAAAATCAAATTTTCGTTCCATACGGGCCGTATACAAGTATACGGCCCGTATACACGTTCGTATACGGTGTATACGACCAGGCAAACATATCTACACATGGTGTATACGGGCCGTATACTGTTATACGGCCCGTATGGAATAAAAAAAAACTGACAAAGTCTGCTGGCACAGACTTTGTCATTTTTTTATTCTATACGGGCCGTATAACAGTATACGGCCCGTATACACCATGTGTAAATAAGTTTTCCCATGTGTTAATATTAGGACCCATATACAAAACCATTCGCATGAATAATACTTATCCACTCATAGCATGACATATGTCTCACTTTTGTTTTTTAACTATAATTTCACCCCTCTTGTAGTATTACATTAATATACATCTTTAACTCATTTATTATTTAATAATATTTAAAAAAAAAACTTTTTACGCGTTAACTTAAAAAAAAAATCTGAATATGCATGTGTCAATTTTTTTCTACATTTCTTATATTTTTTTGTTGAAAACAAAGTTGTATATGAAATAATATGTTTTTTTAGTGTTGTAAGATACACCAAAAACCTGTACCGTACCAGTGTCGTAACCAGCTGAACCAATATCGCCCAAATAACATAGGTGCCAGAGTCGGTGTTCATTTTTTAGATCGATGTAAAATATGTGTTAATTGCCTTTTAGGTTGTACCAACAACAAATCAAACCGATACCGATCGGCCAACATCAGTACCAATGTTATCAAAACCAATATCCACATTCGTTTTAATGGTTTTCAGTCAATATAAACATATTTTTATTTTCTTTTATGCATATCACGACTCAACATCTTACAGGTAAACTAATATACACATTCGTTTTAATGGTTTTGAGTCAATATAAAACACGTTTTGATATTCTTTTGTGCATATCACGACTTGGTATCTTACTGGTAAACCAATATCCACATTCGTTTTAATGGCTTTCAGTCAACATAAAACACGTTTTGATATTCTTTTGTGCATATCACGACTCTGCATCTTGCTGGTAAACCAATATACACATTCGTTTTAATGGTTTCAGTCAACATAAAACAAGTTTTGATATTCTTTTGTGCATATCACGCCTCGGCATCTTACGGATAAAACTTACTAGTTATCAACAACAACAAATAGAAAACTCTTTAAAATAATAAAATTAGTATGTTTAAGAACATTTACAATGAAAACCTTAAAAATATGTAAGGGAGTTTTGTTACATTATAAGGAGTAGTTGTTAGTGTTTTTTAGTGGTTGTGAGTGGAGGAGAGAGAAAATATATGAGAAAGTTACCGTTCATCTGTAAATATATGGGGAAAAAATCTAGAAAGAGAAAACCTTATAAATTATTTAATATATTTAGAAATGGTTGTGAGTGAAGTAGAGATAAAAGGTAATGATAAAGGTATAAAAATATTATTTAATGGAAAAGGACAGAGAAAAAGTAGTTGTTTTAGTGAAAATATATAGATATGGATAGGGAATTCATTGTTAATTGAAAAGGAGAGAAAAAGTGTTGTTTTAGTGAAAATATATGGATATGGATAGGGAATTCATTGCGAAGGCTGGATTTCTTTGTTTATTTTTGAAAATTTTGGGTCAACTAAGACTATTTTGGTAATTTTCTATTAATTTAAGTTGATTTAAATATATTTACTGGATTTCATGAATTATTTATGTCAGAAAAAACTTGCAAGGAATTCAGGATAATATTATAGGAGATTTAAAAAACAAGTTATTGTTCACTTGGGTGAGTTTTAAACTTTGAACAATATAGTTGTATATTATAGTTCATATATTAATTTGATGTTGTTTACACGTGTTAGGATCAAGAACACTGCACAAATTCAGGTTTCATGTGTCTGGAAAACCAAGATAAGCCACTGTTCTTGAAGGAACTGAGTCATATATAGGAGAAAAAGTACCCAAATCTTCCGTGGAGTGATGGAGAATACTTGGCTTCTAACACGCTCTTGATCACCTAACCTGAGAAGGCCCTTCTAATCCTGTATGACTTTATACTGCTTTCTTTTGCTTATTAAGGTTGTTATTTTAGTTAGAGTTAAATGCCATTTTAGTCCCTGTGGTTTGGGCTATTTTGACAGTTTAGTCCAAATGTTTCATTTTTTCCATGTGGGTCCAAAAAGGTTTCATCATTGCAATTTTAGTCCACTGGGTTAACTTTATCCATTTTTTCTGTTAACGAGAATAACAATTCGGTCATTTTATATGTAATTCTGTTAACTAGAAGGGCAATCCAGCCATATAAAATGACCAAATTACCCTTCTCGTTAACAGAGAAAATGGATGAAGTTAACCCAGTGGACTAAATTGACAACGGTGAAACCTTTTTGGACTCACAGGAGAAAAATGAAACATTTGAACTAAATTGGCAAAAGGGCCCAAACCACAAGGACTAAAATGGCATTTAACTTTTTTAGTTATGAGCATCTTTTATAATTAGTAAAATCGGGTTGGCGACCTCATTGGAAGTCTCATGTCACACCCCGGTTTTCGACACCCCGGGTGTGCGACCACTCGGTTGGTACCTATTTTGATAAATACGCAGCGAAAAAACATTTGTATTCATTTTATGTATTTAAACAACTTGTAAGTTGAATAAAACATATTTTTATTTTTATAAACAGGGAATTAAATACCCATTTTTCCATACAAAATGTTCATACATATATGGTAATCAAAATTCTGTCTAATGACAGTTTTATAAGATGTTTTAGCCATAGGGTTCTTTTGTGCCTAAGGAATCATCCTCCTTTCAACACTAGCCCTGCTATTTATAACTATTCATGATTACCTGAAAATGTTTTGAAAATAATATGTCAGCGAAAAGCTGGTGAATAACATTTAACCGACACTAAACCATTTTTATTTAGCATTAGCGGTATTAAAGCTATTTAAAACATACTAATAATATTCAGCGAGCTCCCCGCCCGATTTACTACCGAACTTCGTGCCCGGTTTTACGTATTTCTCATACCGAACTTCGTGCCCGGTGTTACGGTTTGTTACACGTCTACAATTTGATCAAACTATATGTGCACTTATGGTCTGAATGCCATCCATAGAATACCATAAGCAAAAATATATTTAACACAACTCATGCTATTTTAAAACATATAAACACTTTAATTTAAAAACAGTTAAACGTATTCACCTTAGCAACAACGGGCTATGTGACAGCTTAGAACTTCGTTAATTGTTGAAAAGTATCCTAATCTCAGCTTAACGTCTCGATGATATTAATTACTACCACCTAAATATATATCTACAACTATTGTTTGAAAGGTGAAATGTGTTAGAAGTGAAATTGAAGTTATGAGATTCTCGACTATTTATAGGCAAAGTATGACTTCAAATAGTTGCGAAGCTTGAGATTTCCTACCGGGGGGTCGAAAACGTATATACCAAAAAATTACTATAAACCGGGGGTCGAAAACGTATATACCCAAGTATTTCTAAACGAAAACTACGTACTCTCCACTACCGAGTGAAAAAGTTCGAGGGATCGGCCGCCCCCTCCCGCCCCTACAAAGTTGCGCCCTTCACTTCAAACACTTGGTTCCCAAGAAAACTTGGAGGCTAAGCTTTCCTAATTTTTTCTACATATGCAAGTTTACTTAAGAATTAAGTAGACCGTCACTTTTGGATATCCACATAAGTTTTGGATTTTTTATTATTATATTTATTGTATTATAATTACTTTGATTTGTTATATTATTTATATATTTATATGTGTCTCTTTTAATTTTCTTTATACATACGTAACTAGTTATTATTATTATTATTATTATTATTATTATTATTATTATTATATTCTAATTAATTTATCTCAAAGCTTATTTTTCTCTTATAACTTGTAAAATATAACAAATTAAGAGTACGTAGTTGAAACCTACTAATTTTTCTCTACATTTCAATCTAAGTTTTAATAAAAGCAGAACATGGCCAAACATTATATATTCAAACATTATATATTTTACTATTATTATTAAAGACTCCTATAAAAATATATGTTCGTCTTGATATTTCACATTTATACTTTTGATCTTGGACTTGAGTTTTGGCTTAATTACAACTAAGTCCACACATTAACTTTGATAAAATTTTAGGCCTCCTTTACATTCTAAAATATTTTTGGGCATGGAATTTTGACGGATGTTACATCTCACCTCGAGCAACAAAAAACAACAGTTATGTGTACTCCTCATTGGCAAAACAGACAATATCGGGTGGTATCACTTTTCAATCAACTGTTAAACTATATGTTGTCTGTGTTTTGTTGCAGCCAAACACATCAATCTTTCCTCTGGGTTATGATCCTGAAAGCAAGAAGGATGATCTTCTAGGTAAATGTATAAATTCATATTGCATGCTTATGAATATTTATCTGTCTAAAGATGTTAACTTTGTATAATGTTTTTGGTTAGGCCCAAACAGCAAGTTACGAGTGTTCTTAGCCGGGCTTGTAGAAGCGGAAGATGTGCAAACTTATGTGGAAGATCACCCGATAGGGGACCCTGAGATTACGCCTTCGCATCCTGACTGGGACCATTATTGCAAGATAATTTGTTGTATTAATAAGAAAAGATTTGGTGATCCAACACCAAAACTAATCTGATTCATTTAGACCAAGAGGAGTGTTTCTTCCACATTTTGTTAATTAGGCTCATAATTTTGGTTTTATATTTTAGACATGGGTTTCAGTGGATGGCGATGGTGGTGGCAGGTTGTAAATGGGTGGTCGGCTCAAATCTGAGATAACGGCGGACGGTGGTGATGGTGGTGGTTGGGTGTTTACGATGATGGTGGACGATGGTTAAATGGGGAAGGAGGGATGGTAACTAAAGTGTGGTATTGAAGTCGGAGGCGGAGAGTGGTGGCTGGTGGTGTCGGTGGTGGCTGGGGAGAGAGATAGGGGAGGAGATAAACAAAGGGGGTAACAAATTATTTTATATAACTTTTCTTTTTAGTTTGGTTTTATTATTAAATTAATTTAAATAAATAGTTAAAAAGACTAAGATACACTTGAGTGATCATATTTAACTAGAAAAATCTAACTGGGTTAGGGCTAAAAGAAATAACGTGTAGGATTTTGAATCATAGATACAAAACTTATCAACTTTTGCGCCAAAAGACACCGCCTAAAAAATAGTGTTAACATAAAGAACAAAACTTGTAATTCACTTTAAATTGTATATTAATATTAAATTAAATATTTAATAATAAATAAAAAAAGTATATTATTAAATAAATTTAAAAGTTATATAAAAAAATATCCTTTCCGTACGAATTGCTTATATAAAAGAGTATACCGTTGATCACATCAGTGAGCACATAACATTGACCTAAGTCAACAACAATGGCACCTAAAGTTGTTTGGAGGATCAAGAACACCGTTGCAGCCTCCGATCACCGGCGTGTAGGGATGAGCACGGTCCGGTACCGAACCGGTACCGGTACCGAAAGTACCGGTACCGGTACGGTACCGGTACTTACCGGTGTTTTTCCCGTAAATACCGGTACCGAACCGGTACCGGTACCGAAAAATGGGGAAAATGGGAACCGGTACCGGTACCGAATACACCCGGTACGGTTCGGTACCGGTACGGTACGGTACCAGTTCGGTACCGGTACCCGGTATCAAATGCTTATCCCTATACGAGTGAACAAGTCGATGAAAAGGTAGCCGGAATCAAGAACATTGTTGCAGATTCCGGCGACAGTGGTAACAGTGAAGAACAGAAAGATGAAAAAGATACTGAAATCGATTTAGGTATTTCAATGGATCGTCATAAACTTGGTTTGAACAAGAAGAAGAAGCTTCTGGTGATTCCTTTACGGGGAATCTTTGTTCACCGAGCGCATCGGAGCTGGCCGGAAACTATTCCGAGAAACCGCCGGCCGGATTTCTGTTACGGCAACTTTCTTGGTCAGTCAAAAAGTCAACTTTTATTAGTTTAGGGGACTAATTAATACTATTATCTATTAATTATTGTATGATTGTATGTATGCAGTTTACATGAGGCCTTATTGTGTGGAGTTTTTGAAGTTTTGTTTCGAAAGATTTGATGTTGGACTGTGGTCTTCTGCTAGAGAGTTAGTGTCTTTTGATAGAGTATTTAATGTGGGTGAAATTACCAAAATAGTCAAAGTTGACCAAAAGTTTTAAAAAATAGACATTGACCATTTGACTTTTAGCCGTTACTAAAAAGCGCGGGCTATGCCTTAGCCGGCGCTTTTCTAGTCGTATCAGACAAAAGTGTAGGCAAAATTCTAGTCGTCTCAGTTGGCGTAACTGATAACTAATGTGGCGGTTTTTTGATTAGAGGATATGAGGGTTGACCGCTTTAGTGAAGGCAAAATTTCAATGATTATTTTTTAAAATTTTGGGTCAACTAAGACTGTTTTGGTAATTTTTCACTTAATTTACTTTGATTTAGATATATTTACTGGATTTCATGAATTATTTATGTCAGAAAAAACTTGCAAGGAATTCTGGATAATATTATGGGAGATTTAAAAAACAAGTTATTGTTCACTTGGGTGAGTTTAAACTTTAAAACTTTAGAGAAATTAGAAGCTGTATGTTATATTTCATATATAATCTTGATGTTGTTTACATTTGTTAGGATCAAGAACACTGCACAGATTCAGGTTTCAAGTGTCTGGAAAACGAATATAAGCCACTGTACTTGAAGGAACTGAGTCATATATGGGAGAAAAAGTACCCGAATCTTCCATGGAGTGATGGAGAATACTCGGCTTCTAACACGCTCTTGGTCACCTATCCTGAGAAGGCCCTCCTAAATCCTGTATGACTATATTATATACTGCTTTCTTATGCTTATTAAAGTAGTTATGTACTAATGTTAGTTATGAGTATCTTTCATAATTGGTAAAAAAGGGCCTATAACCGGTTTAACATTTAGTTTTTTTATTGTGTTCGTTTTTAACTAGTTGTATAACAGGTTAACATGGATACTTTTCGTTGTTGTGAGGCCTAAACTCTTTTGTCTGTTGAAAACAACTATAATTGTTTTTTGTTTGTTAAATATGATTAAAAAGTACATGACCGGGTAACCTGACCTATTATAGTTGCATAGTTGTCAATAGCGAGCGTAGCAATCGCTATAGCGCGCTACGTAGCGTATAGATCTAGGCTCGCTATTAGGGTTGTAGCATACATTGGGCTGACCCGTTTTGTAACACCCTAGATAAATCTCATAGCCTTGGACATGAGAGATGTTGATTTCATAAGGAATGCTTGAACTTAAATACACCAACGCATTTTGGGCGCATTGGCTGTGAATGAGAGGACTATACGGTTAAGCGTGCGTGTGGGAGCGATCCCAGGGTGGGTGACCTCCTGGGAAGTCTCCACTCGAGCAACCAAAAACAATTATGTGAGCTGCTCATGGGCAGAACGGACAATATTAGGTGGTATGAAGGGCCGTATGTTACCCTTTTTTTTATCAACATAAACTTCAACTGTTAATAAATCCACATTAACACCTCTGCTAAGATATATACATTATTAAATCATATGTTTGCTTGTGTTTTGCTGCAGCCAAACACAACAATCTCTCCTCCGAGTTATGATCCTGAAAGCAAGAAGGATGATCTTCTAGGTAATTGTATAAATTTATATGGCATGTTTTTTAGTATTTATCGATTGGTCTAAAGACGTGAGCTTTTGTGAAATGCTTTTGATTAGGCCCGAAAGGTAAATTACGAGTGTTCTTGGAAGGGCTTGCAGAAGCTGAAGATGTGCAAACTTATGTGGAAGATAACCCGTTTGGCCACCCTGAGATTACGCCTTCTCATCCTGGCTGGGACCATTATTGCAAGATAATTTGTTGTATTAACAAGAAAAGATTTGGTGACCCATCACCAAAGCTAATCTGATTCATTCAGACCAAGAAAAGTGTTTCTTCCAATAATTGTTAATTTGGCTCAGGATTTTGGTTTTATAATTCAGACATGGTCCAGTAAAGGAATTTTAGTTGTATCATTTACAAAAAAGAAAAAAAAATGAAGATTTTAAGTGCATATAATGGATGATCTAGAGTTTATCTAGAAAAAAATATATGTATACAATTAATCTAGAGGTGTAAACAGAGGAGTTCGTGAGCTACTTGAGATCGATTCGCTTAAAGCTCGAATCAAACCTTGCTACAAGAGCTCGAATAAATCCTAGCTTACAAGAGCTCGAGCCTGAGCTCAAGCGTAAAAACAGGCTCGCTTAATAAATAAGCCTGAACTTCACTTATTAAGACGAGCCTAGCTAAACGGACCTTTTATTGGTACAACTTTTATCTAATATATTAAATAATTATATATTTACATAGTAATAACTATTAAGGAAAGGGTAAAATAAGAACAGCCTTTAGTTGTGATAAGTATAAAAACTATGTCTTACAATTTACAAAAGGTTTTTTCAATATTTTTCTCAAAAATCTTAAAAAAATAACATGTTCCAAAAAAATAAAAATAAAAAAATAACGTTGCATGCGAAAATTTACATCGATGTAACATCAAGAGTAACTACCAGTTCGATTTTTTTTTTCATTTATAGTTGTGTTTATAACATTTATCTATGTTTGGGCAAAAAAATGGTGACCAAACTCGCACGGGAGGTAGGAGTTTTCATAGTTCTCACAACCCGTAATGGTTTTTAATTGAACCAAATCCATGACTTTTATGTATAAAGTTATAATTATCTTAATCTTACATGATTAAAGAGATAAAAAAAAAAAAGTTACATACTTTACCAATTTCTTACACACCTTTCCAAAAGAAAAAAAAATATCATCGTCATAGTCGGTATATCCCACCAATAGCAAAGTTAAGGTAGGGTCTGAGGAGGGTAAGATGTAGACAGCCTTACATATACCCCGTAGGAATAGAGAGGTTGTTTCCAAAAGAAGAAAAAAAAGTTCTCAAAGAAAGAAGGGGAAAGGCAACCAAAACCGTTTCATTTAAACCATATCTTTTCTTAGAAGTGACTTGCCTGGACCATTTCATTTTAAAAAGTCACAAAATATTGTATATACCTATAACCAAAAATAAAAAAATACCCGTTTAAACACTACAGATTTAGTTTAATATGCATTCAGGTTCATCAAATTTTATATGGAAATTGATGGGAGTTCTCTGTTGTGAATATTGGTATGAATGGAAATTGTTTGCCTTTCAAAAAAAAAAAAAAAAGGTTCATCAAAGTTACTATTTTTATTGTTTTTTTAATAAGCATACAATATTTAAAACCCTCGTAACTTAAACTTTAAACTCGTAAAGGATGTACGTGGTGACAGATGGACATGAGAAGGGGCTGATGAGTGAGGACACGTTCGTGAGCCACACAAACTAATAGTGTTTCTACCCTTGATGCCAAACTTGATTGTTGCAGAACGATTTAAATATTCTTTTTTATATCATTTTTTTAAGATATAAATTCCACATTAATCTTGTTGTTTTTTTTTTTTTTTTTTTTAATCACAACCCTCACTCACTATTCTCTTTAAACATATAAATCCCCTAGGACGTGATTTGTCAATACCCAATACGATGAAGACAATATCCAACCGTCTTTTAAAAAATTAATGACCAACAAAAACAAGCTAATTGTTGGGAATTACACAACTCAGAAACACAAACAACCTTCACATAGATTTGGTTAAACATATTTACAAGCTTCGTTTACATGATGTTGATGAGGGCTGTATATGTACTTATTTACTATTTTTAGTTTTCAATTTGAAGTGATGCATTTTTCTTTAATTAATATTGGTCTTCTATTTATATTTATATTGTAAGATCATTATTTAGAAAATAGTTAATGTCCTAGTAAAATAAATTAATTTGTGATGTCTCACTCTCACCAGGTATGACGCTATTTAAATAAGTGAGTGAAGTTGAATAGACGTTGATATGTTGCTGAGATAGTTGTTATTGTGAGTGGAATTACATGTCACACACTCATCAAGTCCAACACATGAAAAAACCCAAAGCAACCACTGGTTAAAGACGAGATTGAATCAAATAATGGGTCATGCTATTTACACACGGTCCTCATTATTTTCACACCCTAAAGCGTCCCGCTATGGCCAAAGAGTGGCGCTTTGGTGTAAAGTCAACAGACAAGGTCTGAACCGGTCAGACCTTGTCTGTTGCTTTACATCAAAGCGCCCCGCTTTGGCCATAGAGCGGCGCTTTGGTTTTTTTTTTTTTTTTTTTTACATTTTGGGGCAAAGCGCCCCTCTTAGGTCAAAGCGTAGCGCTTAGGGCCTTTTTTAAATTTTTTAAAATTGTTTTTAATTCACAAACGCGTCGATAATAGTCTAAATTTTACGCTTTTTCCATTATACATCATTTTTTAATATATATGGACTATACTGCAAGTTCCGGATCAAATCGGTTACGTGTGATGTCGTATTCCATTATATCGTATCATTTTGGTTTGAAAGCACAAGTACTCCTATGAGTAGTTTTATGTGTATCAGCCGCCTACCGTACATGTACATGACGTATTTTTTCATTAACTGTAGTATTATGATGTATATTGTCATTTTGGGTCGTACAAGTGCGTATTGAATCTGATTGGGTCGTGTCGGTGACATTCGGTTTTTAACGTGATGTAACGCATATATTGACCAAACACAAACGTACTCTTGGATTGTAAAAGAATTAACGTGATTATTATTAAACACATTTAACATACATCTTGAACATATGGGGTTGTGTATATCTTTCGGAATAAGCTTTAGAGCCGGATTGTTTTTCGTCAGCGTTCGCCAGATACTGTGGTTGGGAATATCTTGCTCTGCCAGCTCCTTAACCAGTTTTGTATCCTCCGAAGAAAGCCTTCTCGCATACGCGTGACCCTCTAAGTTTTCAATACGCACTTGCAGTATAGTCCATATATATTAAAAAATGATGGTTGATTTTGTTTTGATTTGTAACCACCCTGGTTTTCACACATGTTTTGTTTTTGACTTACATTGTAACAGATACCGTATTCGGAATGAAACTTAATTGAACATACTTGCTTTGTGTTTATACATGCTTATATCAATACAAACACGTGAAAAAAAATTGCAAATTTGTTGAGTTTTATACCATTAAACAAGGCTACGTAAACTATAAGGGCCTATTATGACATTTTGAGAAACTACAAGTTTAGGGTCCTTTTTGTCATTTTCAAAACTTATTTCATATGAGAAATAAATATTTAAAAATTCGGAAAAAAAGGGTGTTTGAACTTTGAACCGGCCACAGAGAGAATCGAACCCGAGACCACCCACTTAACAAACGAACACGTGACCTGTCAGGCTGAGCCCTCATTCATTTATTTTAGGAAGATGTATTATATTTATACTCTAATTATAATTTCATAATATATTAAATTAGAACAACCTGCCAATTTGGATCCAACTTTCCAAAACTTTGTTTTTTTTAAAAGATTCCAAAACATTGTTTAATGCGTCGATAATAGCCCAAAAAAAAAAAAAAAAAACACAAAAAAAACACACCAAAGCGCCGCTCTATGGCCAAAGTGGGGCGCTTTGATGTAAAGCAACAGACAAGGCCTGACCGGTTCAGACCTTGTCTGTTGACTTTACACCAAAGCGCCCCTCTTTGGCCATAGCGGGGCGCTTTAGGTGTGCAAATAGACAAATGCCGCGTGGGAATAGCCCAGGCCTCAAATAATACTTATTTAAAGAAAAATAGAATAAAATGACGTCAATTCAATTCAAAGTTAGGTATACTTAAATCATCATTTAGTTTAATAAATAAAAGATGGTACTAAACAAGTATTACTTATTAAAAATAATAAAAAAGGTTATATTACTTATATTTTTTTTTAACGTCAAATAATCTCTCGTGTAAACCCACCCTACTGGGAGCTATGTCCAAGGTCGACTCTACGACCGTCATGAGACCGTGTCCCACGATGCGGGGAACCGGATGGAATCCGTAAACCCTCGCCCCCGTCATGTTCGAACCCGGGATTAAAGCCCCGCTTCGTCCCTTTATCCGTCTCTTGAAAATGGCTCAAATGAGAATCGAACCTAAAGTTTGGAGAATCAAAAATCCCGTTATTGCATCCGATCACCAGCCTACCAGTGATCAAAACAACAAAAAAGAAGCCTATATCAAGAACCCGGTTGCTGTTTCCGGTGACAATGAAGAACAAAAAGACCAAAAAGAAACCGGAACCGATTTAAGTATTCCAATGGATCGGCTTAACATCGGTTCCGAAAAGAAGAAGAAAAAGAAGAAACTCCTTGTGCTTCCTCTTCGTGGAATCATTGTTTACCGAGCACATCGTAGCCGGCCGGAGACCGTTCCCAGAAACCGCCGGCCTGATTTCAGTTACGGCAGCTTTCTTGGTGAGTCAAAATAATATATAATGTTTGAGAATTACTTTCTTATTTAATTAACAACCACAATTAGATCAAATCAAATCAAAGTTGCACTATTTTGGTCATACAATCGGCGTCGACTTTGACCTATTTTTAAACCACAAAAAAACGTTAGGACTTCGTGTCTTCAATGGTGTTTTCTATCTAGACCTTATATGTTCCCGAGTCTCATTTAACAGGTGTTGAAAGAAAATTTTCTCTCATTATATCTCCAATTTGGAAGGATGAATATATAAATAATTTTCTCTCCTAATCTCTCTAATTTTCTTCCCTTTTCCCTACTTTTCCCTCCTTAAAAAAAACTAGGGAACATGGTTTTTCATATTTTCTCCTATTTTCTTTCCCCTCCCCCTGTTAAATGAGACTCGGGCCAGCAAAAAGAAAATCGGGCCCTTTTTTAACATGTCATTATTATTCTTTCTGAATAAAATAATAAGAATTTTAAGATTAATTTAATATCCATTTTTCTTATGAACAAAATTGATACCAAGATTTTATGTTTTATGGTTGGTTATTAATATTTGGGAAATTGGATTCTGATAATCCATAGCAGAGTAGACGATATTGGCCATTTGCAATCCCATTTTTTTATTTCCTCTGGCAGTTCTACTTTTCAAATATTCTGCCGTCACCGGTCTTCATTAAAAAAAAAACCTAACGGAGTTAAGTTTTTTTCGACTTATAAACGGATGTTTTAGGGCTTTTGATAAAAACGATGATACAAGTTGACTGATGTAAAACTTACGTCGAAACGATGCTCCAAACAACGGAAACGGTGCTTCAATTCGGGTGTTTAAACTTCTAATTAACAAAAATCAAGTTGTTTGGAGCACCGTTTTGAGGTAAGTTTTACATCGATCGACTCGGATCCTCGTTCTGATCGAAAGCCCTAAAACATCCGTTTGTAATTCGGAAAAGAAACTTAACTCTGTTAAGTTTTTTTTTAACTGAGGACCGATTTAGGCAAAATACTTGAATTGTGGGACTGCCAGTGGAAATATAAAAAGTGGGATTGCAAATGACGTCTACTATGGATTATTAGAATCCAATTTCCCTATTATTTTTCATGATTGTCAAAGGTATGATTTCTTCAAATTTAAATCATATTACTAAAGTAAGTGAGTTGGATGACTGGATTTTCTATTTTTGCAAAAAAAAAATAAAAAAATATCCTAATATAGAGTTATATACAAAATTTTTTGATAGAATTTGGAGGCCCAAAGTCTTGTGGGGCCCTAGCCAATGGCCTAGTTTCATAAAACAATGGGGTCGGCCCTGCTTGACCTCTTTTTGCCTGGAAAGTGTTTCTCGTTCCGAACTTTCCATATCCTTTACTTTTAGCACAAAATAACGACAATCCCATGAAACACTTCCTTTTCACTCTTCCCCAAGCTAGAATGCACATGTAAATCTGATAAATCTTTCATCGAGAAAACATAAATAGGGGGAACCTTACACCAACTACTAAAGAACTGCCACACCGTGAAGTGACCAAACAAGCTGAAAACACATACCTGCCATTTGTTTGTAATTTGTTATTTTGGAATTTTAATGACAAACAATAATCACGCATGTTGAAAATCATAACCATACGTGATAATGTTTTTTTTTTCAAAATGTGTGATTATGATTTTTCAACATGCGTGATTAGGGTTTTGAGTTTTATAACGTGCATAATTTCATATCGTACGCTCGTATGTTAAGATTGTATGTTAACCTCCATATATATAGGTGAAAGATAAAACGAAAACCCACTTGAGTTGTGAAAACTCAAGAAAACCCTATGTAACATTTTTTTTAAAAGGAATGTAACATAAATGCACTAGAACATTTTTATAAAAAAAATGTAAAAAGCGCCTATTTGTTTTTTTTTTCAATGTTCAAAATTTGTATGTTACATTTTTTTTGGACATATATATGAAATTTTTAACATTTTTTAAAAAATAAATTACTCGGCCTTTTTTTTGTGTTTTTTTTATAAAAATGTTCAAATATATGTATGTTACATTTCCTATTTTTTTTTTTTTTTGAAAAAAATAAAAAATGTTACATGGGTTTTTTACAAAGGTTTTTTGAGTTTTCTCAACTTAAGTGGGTTCTCGTTTTATCCGTTCATATAGAGTAAATTGCCATTTTAGTCCTTGAGTTTTGTCCAAATTTGCCATTTTGATCCAAATAGTTTTTTTTTTTTTTTTTTGCATCTGGGTCTCTGACTTTTCCCTTTTGTTGCCATTTTGATCACATACCCTAATTCCATCCAAAAACCCCGTTTTTAACCAGGGGTATTTTGGGGATTTTCAATTTAAATCTTTTCAGTTGCCATTTTGATCCATAATTTATTTTACATTAAAAAATAAAAGAAAAAATTAATTTTTATATATTTTTTCTTTTAATCATTTATATTATTAATATATAAATATATAAATATTAAAGATGAATGTCGGTGGCATATGCCATTGACAAAACACCCAGTCAAGTTTCTAGAAATTACAATATTGCCATTAGCACACACTCTCACAAAACACACACTCTCCCTCTCCAATCATCTGCACATAGATAAGAACTTGATCCAAACAAAACCCATAACCAAAAAACATCGAATTTTCACCTAAAGCATCCAACTGCTTCGGAGGCCGTCCTCTGTCTTTCTTAGCACCCGAATCCGCATTCGGGTTGCCACCACCACCGCCATTAGAATCCTCCAAACGCCCACCACCACCACCACCGCCACCAGTAACCTGCGCCGGAGCTAACCCAAGGGCAATGTTACCATCAGGACCCGGAGAATACTTCCTGGGCCGGCCTCTCTTCTTCCTCGACGGCTCAATGTTAAACCCACCGGGAAGAAAGGCAGACAGTGAGAGCAGAGGAAGAAGAAAAAGAAAGATCTGGATTTTTGTGGATAAAATTTTGGCAGAGTGTATTTTAAGAGATTAAGAGTCGGTTCTCTTTCAAGCCGGTATGAAACCTTAACTTTCCGCCACTACGATTACTTTCAAGTTCATGCTTATTATCATATCAGATTTTCATATTTGACCGTTAACTCAGTAAATCACACTTATGTTTTATGTTTAATTCAGTTTGACCGTTTCATTCTAACAGATTCGTACGCTATTAGTTTGAATCAGCGTCTTATTAATGAATTAGGGTTTTTAAAGCAATTGAATATATATTATTGTGTGCATTTCTGAGATATAATATATCATGTTAAAGTTCTACAATGGTGTAACTGATTGTTGCTGTGGTTGAAGGTAGTGTTCAACTGACGAGGCGAGAATTCGGATCCTCCTGCATTATTGTGTCCGGATCCATTAGCTAGAAAAAGAAGCCCACGGCGAACTTGCATAGGCTGACTGTGTGCTGCTTTGGTGTGTCTCACTACTTAGGTAGTATATTTCTTTAAGTATAATACTCATAGTTTAAAAAAACGGTTGGGGCGAGGCGATAAGAAAACGTGTATGAGGCGTGCCTCATGGGGTTATGTTTGTACATATGCCTCTAAGGGCCGATGCGGTAACTGCTTTGCTTACAAGGAGTTTATTGATTCGTTTTTGGTTGGCTCTGTGGAGAGACTTCCCACAAGGTCATTAATAGTTTAATACCGGAATCACTCTCATATAAGCACTCTTAATTGTTAGTCGGTATGCCCAAATTGCCTTGGTGATATTTGAGGTCGGGTGTTTCTTTATGAATCCATGATCTATCATGTCGAGACCTATGTGGGATTTGTTTAGGGTGTTACTGGAGTCCGTCAGTGATTCAAATTTACCGTAAAAAAAAGAAGAAGAGTTGAGGACAAGATTGGCTGGTGAATCTCCTACTCCACCAGAATACTGTATTTTAGCGCAATTGTAGCTGTCGAAAAGCAAACCAACACCTAAGATTCGTCACAATGTGGCAACTTTGGATAGTGGGATCGTTATTTTTTACCAAAATATTTGTTTTCTTATAACAATTGTATATTCGAAAGCTTTTTTTTATTATTATTATTTCGAAAAGTTTTGATATATATGGTTGTGCTACCGTTCACTAATTTACCCTTTGATTTGAGCAATCTTGATGTTTGTTTTCAAGATGGTTTGTTATTGTTTAGCTTTTAGGGTCATATAGTGTCATGTGTTTTAATTTAGCTACAATTGTTTGTCAGCTGAGCTGCTGCAATAGTCCACATGGCAAGAGGCCTAACCCTCACTGACTCACCTTTACAAATTATTTATTTTTCAAGTTGTCTTCTTTAAGATTAGTAGTATGTGTGAATGTGAATTAATTTTGGATTTTTATTGTGATGTAGGTATCATGATTAAGCTGTTCAAAGTCAAGGAGAAACAGCGGGAGCTTGCTGAAAATTCCAACGGGAAGCCTCCTGTTAAGAGCAAAGTGCGGGCGAGTTGCGTCTCCACAAAGGTAGTATCCGACAACTTTGACCTTCTTAACCTTTTCTACATAATAACTTGACACCTCCTTTGGTTTAAATGACTTTTACGACTTTACACCGCAACGTGGACAAATTATTATACTTTTTTTTTATCTATGTTCTACTTATTTTGTGTACGTTCGTAAACTGTATTTGAAAGCAAGTCAGGTCAAATATACTACGTTTTCATTCGATAGCGATGTTATTTTTTTAAGTAAAGAGTCGGGTCAAATATACAGTATAAATACGAGTTACTTTAACTTTCGACGCCGCCGCAACGTGCGGCGGGTCAAAATCCTAGTAATAATTATTATAAAAGATAGAAATCTGAATTTTATTTATTTATATACATACATTATATAAAATATTAGATTTATATCCCATCTCTCATCTCTTTTCACTCTACACATCTTCTCTACTAGACACCACCACCTCCAACTGCCACCTGACCACCGCCACCAGCCCACCACCACCATCTGGCACTAAAACTCGTCGGCAATCTAGAAACACCCAACCCCAAATTGAAACACCCACAACCCGACACTAAAACTTAATTCATGTTTTTCTCTTTCTCACCTCAACCTCCACCACCACAACCCTTTCACCGCCTGCCACCACCACCATCAGCGGACCGCCTGCACCGGAACCCTATCTCCACCTGCCACCACTCACCCCACCGCACTACCAGCCACCACAACAACTACTACCCCCGTCACAAACGCCGCCACCAACCATCGGAATCATCAACGACGCCACGACCATCACCAACACTACCACTACCAGCCACCGTCTCAGACCACCCTCACCACTATCACCACCTGCCACCACTCACCTACCCCACCACTGCAACTACCACCACTAGCCACCACAACAACCACCATTACCAATATCAGACACCACCCCATCACAAAATGAAATCGGCAACCTTAAACCCAAAATCAAACGACAAACCCTAAGCTTTGCCTTGCCGCCGCCGGAATTGCAGATCGGCAACCCTAAGCTTTGCCGCCGTCGTCGGATTTGCAGATTCAAGCAGTAATAGATCTAGAGAGAGAGTGTGAGATAGAGAGTAAAGGTTGCGGTGGAGGTGAAGGTTGCGGGTGGAGGTGAAGGTGGGTGGTGGTGTGTTGCGGAGGTGGGCGGTGGTGTGTGCCAGAGGTGGACGGTGGTGGGTGTCGGTGGAGGTTGTGAGGGTTGTATGGAGAAGAGAGATGGCGGTGGTGTGTGGCAGAGATTAGAGAGAGTAGAGAGAGAGAGAGATCGAATGGTTCTTTTTTTATGTTAGAGATATATGTGTATATATGATATATATTATATATAATAAAATAATTATCAGTATTAATATTTTTTTTTTGTTTTTTTTTTGTTTTTTTAAGAACTGGATCAAAATGGCAACTGAAAAGATTTAAATTGAAAATCCCCAAAATACCCCTGGTTAAAAATGGGGTTTTTGGATGGAGTTGGGGTATGTGATCAAAATGGCAAAAAAGGGAAAAGCCAGGGACCCAGATGCAAAAAAAAACTATTTGGATCAAAATGGCAAATTTGGACAAAACTTATGAACTAAAATGGCAATTTACTCTTTCATATATATATATATACGCAGGCCTTAACAAAATTTTTGGCAAAAAAATTTGTTGAAGCCAGAGTTGTATTATTGGTGTCGTAAAATACACCGAGTACCTGTATTTTGCCGGTGTCGTGAATAGCTTAGCCGATACCGATCAAACAACATCGGTACTAGTGTCGATATTATTAAAACCAGTATCACTATTCTTTTTTTATGGTTTTCGATCCGTATGGTAACGAACCAAACCATACCAATCAAACAACATCTGACCAGTGTCACAATTATTGGAACCGGTATCGATATGGGTTATTATGTTTTTAGACCGATATAAAATTCGTGTCGATATCCTTTTGAGTTGTACTGTAATGTACCGAATCTATACCGACCGATAAACATCAGTACCATTATTATCGAAACCGGTATTGATATTCGTTTTCAAGGTTTTCACTCGATGAAAAAGATATATTAATATCCTTTTAAACATATCAAGACGATATTTTTTGAGTCTACCAGCATCATGGCACGTGAAATTTAGTAATTTACTAGTTAACAACAAACATAATTTCGTTTGAAGTAGTATGTTTAAGAAGTGTAAAATTATCATTGTAAGAGCATTCACATCCATGTCATCAAATTCTGTGTGTAGAGTTTTTATAATATAAAAAGTATAAAAAGTGGTTGTGAGTTGAGGAGAGAGAAAATGTTACTGTTCATCTGTATATTTTGGGGACACTGTTCACCCCCTATAATTTTTTAATATATTTTGAGTGGTTGTGAGTGGAGAAGAGAGAAAAAGTAATGATAAAGGTATAAAAAATATTATTTAATTGAAAAAGACCGAAAAAATGTAGTGTTTTTTAGTATAATTTAGAGTGAAAATATGGTGGAATCGGTGTGAATGCATTCAATCGAAATGAAATTCTCCTTAAATAAATCATTCCCTGTCGTACACATCGCTTTCCGTTGAAACAGGTTACCGTTGTTCACATAAACCTTGCCCTAAAGTCTGGAAGATCAAGTCCGATCACCGGCGTACCAGTCATGACCAGCACGATCAAAAGGTATCCGGATTCCGGAATCACGAACGCCGTTTTTTCTTCCGGTGACAACGAAGAACAAAAAGACAAAAAAGAAGCCTTATTCTATACACTCATTTGCAAAAACAAACTTCCTGGCCCTAATAAATCAACAACAATGGCAACCGAAACTAAAGTTTTGAAGATCAAGAGTACCCTTGTAGTGTCCGATGAAAAAGAAGCCGGAATAAAGAACGTGGTAGCTGATTCCGGTGACAGTAGTGGCAGTGAAGAACAAAAAAATGAAACAGATACCGTAACCGGTTTAACTATTTCAATGGATCGGGTTAACATCGGTTCGCAAAAGAAGAAGAAGAAGAAGCTTCTGGTGATTCCTCTACGTGGAATCTTTGTTCACCGAGCACATCGTTGGTGGCCGGCAACGATTCCGAGAAATCGGCAGCCTGATTTCTGTTACGGCAACTTTCTCGGTCAGTCAAGAGAATCAAGAGTAAAAACATTGGATATGTTTCTATAATATTTGTAAGTTAGGTTACTAATGATTAATTTTTGTATGGTTGTTGTGTGTATGCAGTTTACATGAGGCCTTATTGTGTGGGGTTCTTGAAGTTTTGCTTTGAAAGATTTAATGTTGGATTGTGGTCTTCAACTAGAGAGTTAATATAGTATTTATTTGAAGTAAAATTACCAAAACAGTCAAAGGTGACCACAAGTTTCTAAACAATAGCAGTCTTCAAAAGCGCAGGCTAAGCCTTAGCCGGCGCTTTCCTAGCCGTCTCAGACAAAAGTGTGACGGTTTCTGATCGGAGGAAACGAGGGTTGACTACTATTGCGTAGGCTGAATTTCTTTGTTTATTTTTGAAAACTTTGGGTCAACTGAGACTATTTTGGTAATTTTCCATTAGTTTAAGTTGATTTACTTATATTAACTGGATTTCATGAATTATTATTTATGTCAGACAAAACTTGCAAGGAATTCTGGATTACGTTATGGGAGATCTCAAAAACAAGTTATTGTTCACTTGGGTAAGTTTAAACTTTGAACTTTATAATAACGATGTTTATTGTAGTTCATATATTTGCTTGATGTTGTTTACACTTGTTAGGATCAAGAACATTGTACAGATTCAGGTTTTGTGTGTCTGGAAAACCAAGATAAGCCGCTGTTCTTGAAGGAACTGAGTCATATATGGGAGAAAAAGTACCCGAATCTTCCATGGAGTGATGGAGAATATTCGGCTTCTAACACGCTGTTGATCACCTATCCTGAGAAGGCCCTTCTAAATCCTGTATGACTATACTGCTTTCTTTTGCTTATTAAGGTAGTTATGTTAGTTACGAGCATCTTTTATAATTAGTAAAATCGGGTAGGTGACCTCCTCGGAAGTCTCACCTCGCGCAACAAAAAAACAACAATTATGTGTACTCCTCATGGGCAAAACAGACAATATCGAGTGGTATCACTTTTCAATCAACTGTTAATGAATCCAAATTAACACCTCTATATATATTAAACTATATGTTGTCTGTGTTTTGTTGCAGCCAAACACAGCAATCTTTCCTCAGGGTTATGATCCTGAATGCAAGAAGGATGATCTTCTAGGTAAATGTATAGTTTCATCTTGCATGTTTATGAATATTTATCGGTCTAAAAACGTTAACTTTTTTATAATCTTTTTGGTTAGGCCCAGACGGTGAGTTATGAGACGTTAACTTTTTTATAATCTTTTTAGTTAGGCCCAAACAGTGACTTATGAGACGTTAACTTTTTATAATCTTTTTGGTTAGGCCCAGACGGTGAGTTACGAGTGTTCTTGGCGGGGCTTGCAGAAGCTGAAGATGTGCAAACTTATGTGGAAGATCACCCGATCTGCGACCCTGAGATTACGCCTTCACATCCTAACTGGGACCATTATTGCAAGATAATTTGTTGTATTAATAAGAAAAGATTTGGTGATCCAACACCAAAACTAATCTGATTCATTTAGACCAAGAGGAGTGTTTCTTCCACAATTTGTTAATTAGGCTCAGAATTTTGGTTTTATATTTTGTCATGGGCCAGTACAGGAAACTTATGCTTCTAACTTGGTGTCTTGGTTGTATCAGTGACAAAAAAAAATGAAGGTTTTAACAGCATATAGTGGATGATATAGAGTTTAGGTGAAAAAATTATACATATATGAAATCTAGAGGTAAACAAGATAAGCCTCTCGTGAGTTACTTGAGATCGATTCACTTAAAGCTCAAATCAGTCCTAGCTTACAAGAGCTCGAACCCGAGCTTGAGCCTAAAAATAAGCTCGGTTAATAAATAAATAATACTTATACCAGATAAAACCCACTAGCTTTATTAAATTAGGGTTTTATTGTGTTAGTTATTCAGTATCATCGCTGTTTGTTATATAAGATTGTTTATATATTGGTTTAACTTGAAATAACACTTGTGTGTTCGACTGTTCGTTGACGGTGTTGATTGACAAACTGAAATTGTGCCTAGGGCCGTACAAAAAGCTCGTGGCTCGGAGCTCGCTCGATATAGCTCGGTTTGAAAGTGAGACGAGCCGGCTTGGCTCGGTTAGAAAGTGACCCTAGCTCGGCTCGGATCGTAGCAAGCCGGATTGACTCGGTTTGGCTCGCTTGGTAGCTCGGCTCGGCTTAGCTCTGATTATTTTACTTAAGGTAAATTACACTTTTCGTCCTTTATGTTTGTAGCGGGTTGCAATGGATAGCCTTTAACTTCAATAATTACAGTCACAGTCTTTTATTTGTAAAACTCATTACACTTTACATCCTTTAGCACTAATCAAGTTAAAATTTTAAGTTAAATATGGCATGTGCTCTGCACATGAGGGTAATTTTGTAAATTTACCCATTTATTTAAAACTACCTTTATAAAAAAAAAAGAAAAAAAAACAAGATAATATATATAACCAAAATACTCTCTCTCTCTCTCTCTCTCTCTCTATCTCACTTTCTTTTTATCTCTGTAAACCCACCCACTGTAACCCCACCACCACAACTCCGACCCCATCCGGCTACCACACCGGCCACCACACCGGTGACGGCTTAAACGCCTCACTACCACCATTCCGCCCACCACCTAAACCCTTCATCACCACCACCACTCCGGCAACCGACACTAGAACTACCCTCACCATTATGATCGGGACTCTTCAACCCATGAAACCCTCTACCCTCAGCCGGCATTGAAACCCTAGTACGCCGCCTATACCCTCAGATCTAGTATCGGAAACCGCATCAATCCACCTGAAAACACACATCGAAACCCTTTCAATCCCTGTTTTCTCAGCCAAATAAACCCTCATCTAACTAACCCTTATTTTCACATCGAAACCCTTTCAATCCCTGCTTTCTCAGCGAAATAAACCCCCACTGCCGATAAAACCCTGATTGCTGATAAAACCCCAGTTGCAGATCTGTTTGTTATCGAAAATTAAAGGATTGCAAGTCTGGGATCTTTGCGATTGAACATCCTAGACTGAACTATGAAACAATTTGGTATAAAATGTAAATTGGATCAGAGATGAAGTTGTTGTTGGGTGATAGTAGTTGCAGATAAAGGGGGAGAGAAAGAGAGAGTTAGCGAGAGAGGGAGATGTAAATTGGATCAGAGATGAAGTTGTTGTTGCGTGATAGTAGTTGCAGATAAAGGGGGAGAGAAAGAGAGAGTTAGAGAGAGAGGGAGATGCGTATGAGAAAGATGGGTTTAGTTGTTTAATATATTTCTAAATAAATGAGTAAAATTACCATCATACCCTCATGTGCAAAGCACATGCCATACTTAACTGAAAATTTTAACCTGGTTAGTGCTAAAGGACGTATGGTGTAGTGAGTTTTACATATAAAGGACTATGACTGTAATTATTGAAGTTAAAGGCTATCCATTGCAACCCGCTACAAACATAAAGGACGAAAAGTGTAATTTACCCTTTTACTTATAATATATTTTATTTTATTTTTATATACATTATAATATATTACAAAAAACTTATTATTATTTACATGTATTTAGATTTGTAATTTGATATATATGACTTATTTAAAGGTTGATTACCATGCTAATGAACTAATATTGTATTTCGTTGAAATTTAAAACTTATTTTGGGTTGTTGAACTTGATTTTGGCTTGTGATGTATTATGTTGAACTTGATTTAGGTTTGTAATTTGATATATATGACTTATTTAAAGGTTGATTACCGCTACAAACCTAGTGTATGCCAAACTAAGTCTAAAATCTAAATAGATCACGTATAAGAATGCATGTAATTAGAATGTATGGATGACGACCTGCTTGTACGTGAGTTGTCACATAGATTGTCAATTTACCCGTCGAGTATCGAGTATACCTGTTAGTGTTTAAAAAAATACTCTTTGGGATTTTAATGTGTGTATATATATTGTTTATTTTTCTATATATATTTATGCTTTTATATTCTATAATATATTAAATTATGATAAATAACATATATATATCATCATCATAATAATATTAATCTTAAATAATAATTTTATTTTTTCGTAGTATATAAATATAAACAATATCTTCAAAATGTATATTCCAAAAGAAAAGTTACTTTTGAAATAATAAAGTTACTAAAATGAAACACCACTAGACAATAACTAAGGGTGATGGGTGTGGGCGGTAAGGCGGTTTACCGCGCGGTAACACCGCCGTTGGTGGGCTTTGTCGATCGGCAGACATCAAAAGCCGGTAAACCTTTGCCGCTCGAGGAGGAAAAAGAAATTTGACCGTTTGAATTTATAACGGCTATATAGCCGTTCAAAATTAAAAAAAAAAATTCAACTTTTACACTATATATTCAAACCAAACCCAATTTAATTCATTTTACACTATAAAATCATCCTCAAATCAAACCAAAAAATACAAAACACTAACCCGAGTATTGCAAAACAAAATGGCAGATGAAATCCCGTTGTTTTTTCCACCCGATAGTAGCGACGAGTCGTCCGATAGTAGCATTCTTTTTTTTTTCTTTCAAAATCTACTCGAAGTAGCCGAACTACAAGACACGGGTAAATCAAACCGAATGAGATATATTGTACGTCAACAGGAGGTTGGGCACGAGACACTCATGGCGGATTATTTTGTCGAAGACCCGAAATACAACGACGATATTTTTCGGCATAGGTTCCGTATGTCGAAACGTTTGTTTTTAAAAATTGTGACCGACGTGGAAGCGAATGACGAGTGGTTTCAAGAGTCCTACGATGCGCGAGGTCGGAAGGGCTTTACGCCGTTGCAAAAGGTCACACCTGTTGGTCGATTCTGACGAGGACTAGTTTATTTTAATTGTTTTAGTTTAGTGTAATTTTATTTGTTTTAAATTTAATGTAATTTTTATTAATTCTACATTTTTATTTTGTTAAAATACATGTTTATTATTAAATATGCTAATTTAAAAAAAAGTTTACCAATTCATGAAGTATCTAACCATTAAATATGCTAGTTTAAAAAAAAGTTTACCAATTCATGAAGTATCTAACCATTGCCAACACTTTTCAGCATAGTTTAAACTCTTTAGGTGGAATGACATGGCACCCTCTCATTGGTTGATTTTGAAGTTTGCCACTTTCAAGTGTTTAACCACTCCCTTCACCCTAAGGGAATATAAAAACAAAAGTTAGTTAAAAGTTTTCGGGTATATTCTTCGGGTAAATGAGTGTATAGTTTCTGGTAATCGGGTCGTATATCACCTAATTTCATACCCGTCTCATACACCCACGAAATATTTTCTCTTCAGTCTCATACCCGTCAGGTATCGGATACAACTGTTCCATATGCGTTGGGTTTCGAATATAACCACCGCGCTTAGAATGACGTAAATTCAGAGAAAAGTATATATAAAATTATGTATATTAATATTAAATTAAATATTTAATAATAAATAAAAAAAGTATATTGTTAAATAACTTTAATTAAAAGTTATATAAAAGATGGTTATTGGATTTTATCATCTCAACTAATCTCTTTTAGCTGATGCCACTCTCAACTTTCACTTTGGCTCCCATCACTCTCAACTTAACACTTCGTGTGTTAATAAAGTTAACGACTGAGTGACGGGACACACAAAGTGTTAAGTTGGGGGTGGTAAGAGCGAAAATGAAAGTTGGGAGTGCGCGGTAGAAAGAGACTAGTTGAAGGTGATAAAATCTCCTGTAAAAAAAATATACTTCCCGTACGAATTGCTTTCCCCTAAAATACATAAGAGTATACCGTTGATCACATCAGGGATCACATCTATCTAAAATATATAAAAGAGTATACCGTTGATCACATCAGGGATCACATAACCTTGACCTAAGTCAACAACAATGGCACCTAAAGTTGTTTGGAGGATCAAGCACACAGTTGCAGCCTCCGATCACCAGCGTACGAATGAACAAGAAAATCAAAAGGTTGCCGGAATCAAGAACGCTGTTACAGATTCCGGCGACACTGGTAACAGTGAAGAACAGAAAGATGAAAAAGATACTGAAATTGATTTGGGTATTTCATTGGATTGTCTTAAACTTGGTTTGAATAAGAAGAAGAAGCTTCTGGTGATTCCTTTACGGGGAATCTTTGTTCACCGAGCGCATCGGAGCTGGCCGGAAACTATTCCGAGAAACCGCCGGCCGGATTTCCGTTACGGCAACTTTCTCGGTCAGTCAAAAAGTCAACGGAACCCCTATTTATATTAAGTTATGTTACTTAGGCCATCCGTAGTCATAAAGCCCATTTGTGGGCGTTACGCGACACGTGTCGTGCCACGTCACACAGGGGCTTTATGGGACGTTATGTCACTAGAGCCCGTAGTCATAAAGCCCCTAACTCATCATTACTCAATTAATTAATTTTTAATTTTTTTAATTAATTTCTAACTTTTTTAAATTAAAATTAAATAAAAAAACTGCCAGATTTTTTTTAAATAAGAGAAAAACAAGTTTAAAACCAATTTTAGATATTTAAGAAAATGCAGGGACCAAATATGTAAAACTTTAAAAATAAAATAGGCCCTCCTGTCTTCTTCTCTGTCTTCTTCTCCGGCCAACTTTCCGACTGAATTTCCATCTTCTACTTTGTATTCTTCTCTGATTTGCCGGGACCAATTGTTCATAAACCTTCAATTATACATACATATGTATGTATATATATGTGTGTGAGTGGGGGGAAAAGAAGATAACGCCGCTATGAGGATGGCGCCGGAGAAGAAAAACCATCCCATAGCGCCCGCCGTAGTGGTGTTGGCGGCGCTATGGGGGCGCTATCTTTGATTTGGGCGGTATATGGAGCCCCACTACAGGGGGTCTTAGGCCATCCGTAGTCATAAAGCCCCTTTGTGGGCGTTATGCGACACGTGTCATGCCACGTCACACAGGGGCTTTATGGGGCGTTATATCACTTAGAGCCCGTAGTCATAACGCCCCTACCCATCAATACCTAATTATTAATTTTCGTTTTTATTAAATAATTATAAAAACATTAACCTTTTTTTTATTGGTCCAAGCATTGAAACCTTCCCCCCATGGCGCCGCGATAATTATAGCGCTCCCCAATTTTTTTTGCCTCATACCGCCCCCCGTCCCGGTGTTCATGGCGCCATGCGGCGCTATGTTTGGCTTTTGGCTGGATATGGCGCCCCATTACGTATTGTCTTAGTGCATGCGTAGTGGGGGCGCGAACAAAGGGGTTTTGGTGGCTATGGCGCTCCATAGCACCCCGAACACCACTACGGGGGCGTTATGGGGTAAAAATTTTCTCCTCCCGTTATATATATCGCGGCGCCATGCATGTTGGTTTGTTTTCCCTCCACTCACACAGACATATATATACATACATATATATGTATAATTTAAGGGTTTATTAATTAATTGGGTAATGATGAGGTAGGGGCGTTATGACTACGGGCTTAAATGCATAACGCCCCATAACGCCCACACGCTGACGTGGCGCGCCACGTGTCGCATAACGCCCACAAAGGGGCGTTATGACTACAGATGGCCATCTTACTGATTAGTGTGTGGTTTGTGTGTGTGCAGTTTACATGAGGCCTTATTGTGTGGAGTTTTTGAAGTTTTGTTTTGAAAGATTTGATGTTGGATTGTGGTCTTCTGCTAGAGAGTAAATAAATTTTTGATAGAGTATTTAATGTAGGTGAAAATTACCAAAATAGTTGTAGTTGACCAAAAGTTTTTAAAAATAGACCTTGACTGTTTGACTTTGAGCCCTTACTAAGACTAGTGGGTGTGGGCGTGGGATTTAGGGCGTTGGGGCATTTAAACGCCGGGTGCTCCACCTCGGGTTGGTGTTGGGCATGGCGTTGCCCCTTTGGCGTGAATATGGTGCCTGGCGTGGGGCGAGGGGCTGGGGTGATGTGTCTGGCTTTGGTTGGCTGGTTCGATCTAAGCCACCCAAATAAATCCACATGGCTGGCCACGCCAGCCGAAGCCACCCCACCCCACACCCTTTGATTTCAAGAATTGGCTTGTGGATCCCACCCCCGCCACATGTCGAACAAAGCCCCCAACCCAAGCCCCCCCCCCCCCCCCCCCCCCCCACACCCCGCGGTCTAAAAGCGTGGGCTAGGCCTTAGCCGCCGCTTTTCTAGTCGTCTTAGACAAAAGTGTAAGCTAAATTCTAGTCGTCTTAGGGGCTGTCTGGCAACTTCTGAATGGGTAAGTGCTGAACCAGTATGATGTCTGAACCATTAAGTGTTGAATCAGTAAGAGGTCTGGACCATTAAGAGCCTGGTTAACCGTTCAGAGGCAAATATCTGACCAATTCAAATAAGAGGTCTTAACCATTCAGACGCTTAACCATTCAAAGGCAAATGTCTGAACCATTCAGACATCTGCTCGCGAAACAAACAGTCTGAACCATTAAGTGTTGAACCCGTAAGATGTCTAAACCATTAAGAGCTGAAACAAACAGCCCACTGGCGTACTGATGTGGCGGAAAAAGTGTAGGCTAAATCCTAGTTGTCTCAACTGGTGTAACTGATGTGACTGTTTCTGATTAGAGGAAATGAGGGTTGACCGCTTTGGTTAAGGCTAAATTTCGATGATTATTTTTGAACTTTTTTGGTCAACTAAGACTATTTTGGTAATTTTCCATTAGTTTAAGTTGATTTAAATATATTTACTGGAGTTCATGATCTTTATGTCAGACAAAACTTGCAAGGAATTCTGGATAATATTATGGGAGATTTAAAAGACAAGTTATTGTTCACTTGGGTGAGTTTAAACTTTAAAACTTTAGAGAAATTAGAAGCTGTATGTTATATTTCATATATAATCTTGATGTTGTTTACATTTGTTAGGATCAAGAACACTGCACAGATTCAGGTTTCAAGTGTCTGGAAAAAAAAGATAAGCCACTGTACTTGAAGGAACTGAGTCATATATGGGAGAAAAAGTACCCGAATCTTCCATGGAGTGATGGAGAATACAACGCTTCTAACACGCTGTTGGTCACCTATCCTGAGAAGGCCCTCCTAAATCCTGTATGACTATATATATACTGCTTTCTTTTGCTTATTAAAGTAGTTATGCTAGTTATGAGTATCTTTTATAATTGGTAAAAAAGGGCCTATAACCGGTTATAACATTTAGTTTTTTTTATTGTGTTCGTTTTTAACTAGTTGTATAACAGGTTAACACGGATACTTTTCTTTGTCGTGAGGCCTAAACTCTTTCGTCTGTGTTGAAAACAACTATAGTTGTTTTTGTTTGTTAAATATGATTAAAAAAGTACATGTCCGTGTAACCCGACCTATTATAGTTGAGTAGTTGTCATTGGCGAGCGTAGCAATCGCTATAGCGTGCTACGTAGCGTATAGGTCTAGGCTTGCTATTAGGGTTGTAGCGATAGATAGCGATAATAGCGACATTTTATAGGTACCTTATCGCTATTTGTCGCTATTCGCCATGAACAACTATGTATAGTTGGTAAAACCATGCATGTGATGGGTAGTTTTAATTGTGCTACAGCCGTTTTTTGTGTAGTTTTAAAAAGATTTTGATTAATGTACGCTGGGGTTGTATAACAGGATTAAGTGGGTAAATTGTCGACCGACAGATGTTTTGTTTGTTAGATATGATTACAAAAGCATATGACTGGAAAATACATTGGGCTGACCCGTTTTGTAACACCCTAGATAAATCTCATAGCCTTGGACATGAGAGATGTTGGTTTCATAAGGAATGCTTGAACTTAAATACACCAACGCATTTTGGGCGCATTGGCTGTGAATGATTGGACTATACGGTTAAGCGTGCGTGTGGGAACAATCCCAGGGTGGGTGACCTTCTGGGAAGTCTCCACTCGATCAACCAAAAACAATTATGCGAGCTGCTCATGGGCAGAACGGACAATATTAGGTGGTATGAAGGGGCGGATGTTACCATTTTTTTATCAACATAAACTTCAACTGTTAATAAATCCACATCAACACCTCTGCTAAGATATATACATTATTAAATCATATGTTTGTCTGTGTTTTGTTGCAGCCAAACACAGCAATCTTTCCTCCGAGTTATGATCCTGAAAGCAAGAAGGATGATCTTCTAGGTAAATGTATATATTTATAGTGCATGTTTATGAATATTTATCGGTCTAAAGATTAATGTTTTTGTTTAGGCCCAAACGGCAAGTTACGAGTGTTCTTGGAAGGGCTTGTAGAAGCGGAAGATGTGCAAACGTATGTGGAAGATCACCCGATGGGGTACCCTGAGATTACGCCTTCCAATCCTGACTGGGACCATTATTGCAAGATTATTTGTTGTATTAACAAGAAAAGATTTGGTGATCCATCACCAAAGCTAATCTGATTCATTCAGACCAAGAAAAGTGTTTCTTCCACTAATTGGTAATTTGGCTTTAGAATTTTGGTTTAAAAATTCAGACATGGGCCAGTGCAAGAATTTTAGTTGTATCATTTACAAAAAAAAAAAAAAAAAAAAAAAATGAAGATTTTAAGTGCATATAATGGACGATCTAGAGTTTATCTAGAAAAAAAATATATGTATACAATTGATCTAGAGGTGTAAACAGGCTGAGGAGTTCGTGAGCTACTTGAGATCGGTTCGCTTAAAGCTCGAATCAAACCTAGCTACAAGAGTTTGAATCAATCCTAGCTTACAAGAGCTCGAGTGTAATAATAGGCTCGCTTAATAAATGAGCCTGAACTTCACTTATTAAGGCGAGCCTAAACGGACTTTTTATTGGTATTACTTTATCCAATATATTAAATAATTATATATTTACATGGAAATAACTAGTATTATATATAAAGCTATGATAAAAAATAACTAAAAATATAAATGTTAATAAATTAATATTGTGATGAGTAATATTGGACAACCAGTTATATTTTTACAATAATTTGTTACTTATGAGTTATAGGTGAGGATCAAATAGGAAGTATAATTTGGGTAGGAAGGATAGGACGCAATGGGGTTGTGACATGTGGCAAGAGGAAAATAAATAAGGAGGGACATTTTAGTCAACCAACAATTAGTCTCATGAAACCCTAAATCTAAACAACACAGTTCTAAAAAAACCAGAACGTCTTTCTCTTTTACAATTCATCTCATCCCCACATCACCACCACCACCACCCCCACCGCCCCCCCCCCCCCCCCATCGCCACCACTTCGTCGCCCACTGCTACCACAACCGTCACCCTACCCCCACGACTCTGTTACCGTCCACAGCCGAAGATCTCTTAATCTCGATTCAAGCTTGACACATCAGCCTAGAAAAGAGATTAACAGATCGGCATCGATGGTGTTCTCTCCGATGCGTCGTTCATCGCCGCCGTCGTCACCGTGAACGTCGAATGGATTGCGTTTTACGGAAGCTGTTGAATGAATTGCGTTTTGCAGTTAAAGGGAGCTATAGGGAATTTTTAATATGCAAAAAGTGATTACGTTGTTGACTGAATTGTGTTTCGGTGTCGCAGCTACTAGGAATCTTGTATTTGCCTTTATATAAAACTCGATTATGAAGAAAATTCATCTCTCCATATTTGCAGACTAACCAAACTTTCCGGATACAAAAATACAAGGTGATGTTTTTAAGGTGATTTGAGATTTGAACCATGGCAACTTTGTCACCCAATTGTTTCTTCATCCAATCCCAAATATATCTTCATTCTTGCTTGTTACTGAATAAAAAAAGAATTTTAGTCAACTGTTGCGTTATATGATATTGAGTTATGGATCATTTTATCCTTCGTCTTTTTTTATATTTACCCACTATTTTATGATATTCATGCATTATTTTATCCATTGCCTTTGATAGCTAATATCTTTTGTTTGTAATCATTGTGTTTTAGGGATCAATTGCGTTTTATTTTGTTTGGATCAGTTGCTTTTTAGATATTATAAATGGATCAACTGCATTTTAAATACAAAATATATAACATCTTATATATAAAAAACACATTTTTATGTGTTTTTAGTCTATTGCGTTTTATAAAGAACACTTTCCTTTATGTTTTTAGGCCATTGCGTTTAAGAAAAAAATCATTTTTAAGTGTTTTCTGGCCATTGCGTTTTAGGAAAAAACACATTTTTGAAGTGTTTTTAGGCCATTGTGTTTTAGAAAAAAGACATTTTTAAGTGTTTCTGGCCATTGCGTTTTAGGAAAACACATTTTTGAAGTGTTTTTAGTCCATTGCGTTTTAGATAAAACACATTTTTATGTGTTTTCAGTCCATTGCGTTTTATAAAGTACATTTTCTTTTGTGTTTTTAGGTCATTGCGTTTTAGAAAAACAGACATTTTAAGTGTTTTCGGGCCATTACGTTTTAGAAATAAGTCATTTTTATGTGTTTTTTGTGCATTGCGTTTTAGGTAAAACACATTTTTATGTGTTTTCAGTCCATTGCTTTTTAGAAACTACAATTTCTTTTGAGTTTTTAGGCTATTGCGTTTTAGAAATAACACATTTCTTTCTGTTTTCTGGCCATTGCGTTTTACAAATAAGACATTTCTTTGTGTTTTTGGTACATTGCGTTTTAGAAAAATGTCATTTTTTAAGTTTTTTTTCCATTGCATTTTACGCAACTGGGTTTTCAAAAAAAATTCGAAAATATAGCAATAGTATACTCGTTTTAAAGATAAAAAAACGCTCGTTTTTTGTGCAATTTTTATAAAAAAAAATAATGTCGTATGAAAGAGTTATTAACGTTTAAAAAATGGGGGGAATTGGAGGAGAGATAAACTATTGCCTTGTATTGACTAGAATGCTTCTAAACAAACTCACGCGTCTCTTTTCTTCCCTTAAATTTCCATCATTTAATCTTAGCCCTTGATTAACTAAATGGATGGTCAAGATCACTTCCTAGCCTTCTTAGCCAAATAAACTTTCTATTGTATCTCCACCCTATGAGTTATAATTATCTTAATCTTACACAATTAAAGTGAAAAGTTATAAATTTTACCAAAGCCACAAAAAGAATTATAAATACCTATAAACAAAAAAAATAAAAATAAAAAATATTAGTTTAAACAGTACACATTTAATACGTAGGGTGGGGATCAAATAGGAAGTTTATTTTGGCTAGGAATGATAGAAAACAATAGGATTATGACATGTGACAAAATTTAAAATAAAGAGAAAGGGTATTTTAGTCAATCCAATCCAATCATTTCTTCTTCCTTTTTCTCTTCCCAGTAACTTCAAAACCCACCATTTTCAAAACCCACAATCTTCAACCTTTTCTTCACTTACTATCTCAATAATCACTACATTATAGTGCGATTTTCGTCATCAATCAATGATTCAAACACCCGATCATCGTGTTCTTCAGCTTTTTTTGAAGGAAACCCAGTTTAATTTCATTCAAAATCTTGTTTTTTCCCGTGATTTTGAAGATAATCACTCGATCCGTTCGATTCAATATCTGATAAGTGTTTCAATCATTCAAATTTTGTCAATCGTAGAAGAAATCGGCTTCGATCCATGTAAGAAATTCTTTAATTTCATTTTCACGATCTGGGTTTTTGATTTAGTCATTGCGTTTTACGATCTTGGAGGGGGTCCGGGGGCGGCAGCCCCTGGTAGCAGGGTCCAAGGGGCAGAGCCCCTGGCTGGGGTTGAGCTCTAGAAAACTGCATTCGTAAACTGCATTCGATTAAATTGTTACTCTCTATTCTCTTGAATTCTCCATATTTATGATATCCTTCATCATCGTTATCATCCCCAGGGACTAGTGGCGACACTTGAGATTTCCGATCAGGGGGTCGAAGATGTATATACAAAAAATTTCCATAAACGGGGGGTCAAAAACGTATATACCCAAAAAATTCTATACGAAAACTGCATCCTCTCCACTAACGAGCGAAAAGTTCGGGGGGGTCGGCCGCCCCCTCCCGCCCCCACAAAGCTACGCCCTTGCCTGGGACGCGATTTGTCAATACTCAACTGGTTTAATACCCGTCCGTTGGCCGGGTTATGTTAATGTAATATACATCAACAACATAAATAAACCTATGAACGCGATCAAATCAAAATATATAAGTCACTATTTATTATCATCAAATTTATTTATCATAAAGCTCAATTCTGGTTTGACGCTTACAAGTTATGATACTTCTGTAACTTATTTCATGGACTAAAAGTTAAGTGACTATCAATCTAAATTGACTAAATTATTTTTTTTAATGATAACAATAAATGCAACAAAATCTTGGTAACTTGAAACAAATTTTTAATGGTATTAAGTATTAACTCACAGGTCTATTTACCCATTCTATATTTTTTTTGAACAGCAACAACAAAACTTTATTCAACCAAAAAAGATACGACACATAGCAAGGTGCTATATATCGAATCTTCATGTCAAGAATACAATCATGGTTACATTACATCTAGAAAAATTCGAGTCTATAATTATCAGTCTCTAGGCTACATTGTTCCAAAATGAGAAGCTCCGCCATTCGTTCCATGTTACTCCCGTATGCCTTGATCTTAACTTTATCCAGTCAAACGATTCTTCTTTTATTTTTTCCACCAAGATGCCCGGATTTGTGAGTATATCGTCGAAAACCTTTTTGTTCATATTTTTCCACAGGTACCATGCGGCTAGAAGATGAATTGCATAAATTATTTTTACTTTCTTTCTGGGCCATTTTGATTTCTCTTGGATCCTTATTTTCATGTTTTCATTGTGATCCCTGATAGGTATTTTCATCCATGTCCAAAGTTGTAACCATACTTCCTTTGCTATCGGACATTGTATCATGATGTGATTGGCCGTTTCCGGAGCTAACCTACTGATTTTGTTGTCGACCGATCCTACTTGCATTCCCCTGCTTCTCAAAGCAACCGTTGTTGGTATTCTTTCTTCTATTGCTCTCCAAATAAAAAGGTTTACCTTTGCCGTGGCAATCTTGCTCCACTCGAACCCGTTTGGTTCTGCATTCACATCGATGATTCCAGCTAGCTCCTTCCTAATCTCTTTCACCGAATACCCAGTCTCCATATTATTCTTCCATCTCCAAGTGTCATCATCTCGGCCTATTGATTGTTAGGACCTAGAAGTCAAGGATATTAAAAGTAGATAATTGAAAGTTGGACATCACCACATTTTTTTCTAAGTTAACTAAAATTTGGACATGCTAAGACGTTTTTGGGATAATTATGTCTAAGTTTGTTAAAGTTGATTCATCGTTTGGTGGTGTATTAGACTTCTTATGTTTTGATTTATCATTTGATGTTGTATTTAACTACCTATATCCAATGTTTAAGGATAACAATATTTTTATTTTCAAGTTAAATGTTCGTTTGCGTTCTTTTTTATTTGCTGGCGTTCATTTGTGTTCGATTGCGTTCGTTTGTGTTTGAGACCAGTGTTCACGAACTGTTCGTGAACAACTGAATTTCCTTAACGAACGAACATGACACAAACTTATGTTCGGTATGCGTTCGTGAACAGTTCGCGAACATGTTAATTTCCTTAACGAACGAACACGAACATGGCTTTGTTCGTGTTCATTCGGTTCGTTTACAGCCCTAATTTTACCCCTTGGGGTTAGAGCCAATTGGCACTCTGACCCCCTCCTTGGAAAAAAATTGCAATTTGCCCCCCCCCCCCCCCCCCCCCCAACATTGCTGTTCTGTCGCAAGATTACCCCATGCCGTCAGTCAACAGTTGTTTGACTGTTATAGGTAAGAGTATTTTGGTAATCTTACCCCATATTTATTATTATTATTATTATTATTATTATTACTAGGTGAGAACCCCGTGTATTACACGGGCTGAATAAATTTAAATTTATATACTAAATAATAAAACAATGTATATTTAAAAACCTCGTTTATTAGACGGATTAAATAAATGTAATTTTATATATTAAATTATAAAAATAGTTATGTCTTTAAGAACCACGTATCTTGTTGTACGGATTGAATAAATATAATTTTATACCTCAAATAATAAAAAAAATTACTAAATAATAAACCATTTAAAATTAAAATGATATCTCTTTTATCTCTCTCAATTATCTATAATTAGGTAAAGAGATTAAAGTCTTAAACTAAATAATATTTCATAGGAGATTATCTATAATTAATTAGAAGATATTTAAATTAAATGAGTACATGGCCTAATATGATGACAAGTGTCCAAAAGATGGTTTCTTTTATTATATGTATAGATTATTATTATTATAATTAAAAAAACCTTAAACGACAATTGATATGTCGTCTCTGTCCTCTTCGTGAAATAACTTACCTGAAACCCTAATTTGAACTTTCAGCCACCCAAGACCGGCTCTATAGGTTTGGCAACCTAGGCACGAGCCTAGGGTCTCCAAGTTTTTTTAAAGTTTTTATATAGTACATGTATTAGACCCAAATAAATTTATTTATTTCAAAACTAAACTGGTTTCTCATTGAGAGAGCCCAAACAAATAATGTTTAGAAAAAAAGGCTAAGTTTCAAAACCAATTTTGCCTTAATTTCCAACTATTACAACAAAACAACCGTCGACCTAATCATCAATATTTAGCGGCCCAAAGCCCCTAATACATCCGCAATCATCGTTCCCACTTCCCATCGTAACCTGCTTTTAATTTCTAGGCTATTGGCTATCACTAGACGAAAAAAGTAAGGGTAATTTCTAGTTTATCGACGGAATTAGGGCCCTCACCTCATAGTTCGCTTAGGGTATCCAAAAATGTAGGAACGACCCTGCAGCCACCGATCGTTCTTCCTCTTCGATGATGATGATCGATGAACGGTTAGGATATGATGATGCTGAAGAATGGAGAAGGTGAACGGAGGTGAACAGTGATGACAGAGGAGGTTCAATGGTCGCCGGAGAGGATGACCGGAGACGAAGAAGGAGCTGTTGGTGACGGAGGGTGTAGAAAAGGATGACAGAGGGATTCGGATACGGCGATGATGGTTATGGTGGTGAAAACGATAAACAGAGAATAGGCGGTGGTCGGCGGTTGTTGCAGGTGAACGATGACGATGATGAAGGTTGAAGGTGACAATAATCGGAGATGGCAGTTGCAGGTCGATGGTTGCTGTCATTGATGAAGGGCCGTGAACGGTACCGGAGAAGATGGTTGAAAAAAAAAGGTTGAAGATGGTTGAACGGAAACCAGAAAGATGATGATGGTGTGAGGTACATTAGTTATGTTCACCTTAATTTCAATCATAATGTGTTTTAGTTGATTAATGAAATATTTTAAATGGCGGGGATTAAATTATATATTTTAATATGTTCTTGACTAGCCAACAGCCAGATCCAGTGACCAGTTCAACATATTTTGTCGATGCTGGTGCGATTTATTCCGTAAGGATGTAAGTCCATAATTCTTGTTAATATAAAGTGTATGCCTTTGAGTGTTTGTAACGATGTATGAAATCGATCTAACTGAGTGTTTATTCTAACTGACCGGAGATTTTCATCACATGCATCTATCTCTCCCTCTCAAAATCTCCGGTCACCGGAGATCCTTAATCCGGCGATGAAACCGGCCGGTTCCGACCGTCTTTCAGGCAAGCCTACAGGGGGTAATGTTTGCAAGAAAATATAATACTGAGGGTTAATATTGCAGAGTACAGAAAACCATAGAGGGTAACAACAAAAGGTAATATAGTCATTTTACTTCGGGGGTAATATTGCAGAGTAGAACAAATCATAGGGGGTAATATGAAAGGGTAATATAGTCATTTTACATACCATTTAACAGTCAAACAACTGTTGACTGACGGCAGGGGGTAATCTTGCGATAGAACAACAATGTTGGGGGGGCAAATTGCATTTTTTTTCAGGGAGGAGTCAGAGTGCCAATTAGCTCTAACCCTAGGGGTAAAATTGCAGTTTACTCTAATTATTAATATGTTATAATAAATTGAGATGAACAATTTTAACCGTGAAGAAAAAGACAAAATAATCAAATTTTAATAGCCAAATGAGAGGTGATTTAATTTTTGGACCAAAATGGCAATAAACGTGAAACTACAGGGAACTAAATTTAAAAAGTTTGAGATTTAGACTAAAATGGCAAAAGTGACCAAACCTCAGGGACCAAGATGGCAGTTTAATCTAATATATAAAATGTACGTACACATTTCTTTCCCTTAAACAAACAAGGGTTACCATTGTCCACATAAACCTTGCTCTAAACAACAATGGCACCTAAAGTTTGGAAGATCAAGCCTGCTGGTGTTGCAGATCACCCTCAAAAACACCATCAAAACAAACCCAGAACCGATTCATTCATTTCCAAGAACAAACTCCCTGTGCATCCTTGCCCTAAAGTTTGGAAGATCAAGACTACAGTCATTGAACAACAAGATGAAAAAGAAGCCGGAATAAAAAATAGAGGTGAACAAATCGGGTTACGGTTCAAATTGGGTTCGATTCATACCCGGTTGGGGTACTAGAGAACCGAACCCGGTAAAACCGAGTCAGGCTGGGTTCTTTCAACCCTCTCTAATTAAAAAGAAACTCTCAAAAATAATAAATAATAGACATACATTATTACTTTCTTAAAAAGTAGCGATGAGCATTTCATACCGGATACCGTTATCCGAATCGATCAGTTTCAGTACCGGTATTTTGGTTAATGAACCAGTAAATAACAGATACCCATTTTCCCGGTTTTTATACCGTACCGATCATTTTCGGTAGTATTTTGGTTGATTTACCGGTAAATATGATACCTATACCCATCTTCCTCGTTTTTCAGTACCGATACTTTCAATACCGCGGTGGTTTGGTACCGGTACTTGCTCATCCCTGCTTAAAAGTTCATACTTTAATTATTTTTAGTTGGTTAAGAATTGTAAAATTATATTATAAAAAAAATTAAAGCATGGACTAAAGATAATTCTGGTTACAGATTCCGGTGACAGTAGTAGCAGTGAAGAACAAAAAGATGAAAAAGATAGTACTATTATTGATTTGGGTATATTAATGGATCGGGTAAACATCGGTTCGAAAAAGAAACTTTCTGGTGATTCCTCTACGTGGAATCTTGGTTCACCGAGCACATCGTTGGTGGCCAGCAACAATTCCGAGAAATCGCCAGCCCGATTTCTGTTACGGCAACTTTCTCGGTCAGTCAAGACAATCAAGAGTAAAAAAAAACATTGGATATGTTACTATATTGTCTGTCTGTTTATAACTTTATATATTCCTAAGTTGGGTTACTAATTATTAGTTAGTGTATGGTTGTTGTGTGTGTGTGCAGTTTACATGAGGCCTTATTGTGTAGGGTTTTTGAAGTTTTGCTTTGAAAGATTCAATGTTGGATTGTGGTCTTCTACTAGAGAGTTAGTATCATCTAACATAGTATTTATTTTAATGAAACTACCAAAACAGTCAAAGTTGACCAGAAAAAACTAGACTTTTAGCAGTTTAGACAAAAGTGTAGGCTAAATACTAAGACCATTGGGTATGGGGAGGATAGTCTCCAAAGGACTATCCTCCACCTAAGCGCCACATAGGCAAAGGAGAAGGACCCTCCCCTTAGAGACTATCCAAGGGTGTGGGGATGCTCCTCCTTCATTTTTTTATTATTATTATTATTTATTTGATTTAATTAATTAATGAAAACAAAGTAAATAAAAATAAAAAAGTTACATTTAAATAAAACCTAAAAAAAACAACTAAAGTTACATTTAAATAAAAAAAACACACCTAAAGAAAACCTAAAGTTACATTTAAATTAAAAAAAAACACACTTAAAAAAAACCTAAAGTTACATTTAAAAAAAACTACACTCCCCCACTCCATTTTTTCCTAATTTTTTCCTTCATCATTTGTAAAATGGGACGGTCTTCCGGTGGATAGGAGCTAAGGTCCGTGGTCATTATTTTCCATTCCTCCAACTCATGCGCTTCTTGTTGCTTCTTTAGCCTCTCCTCGGCTAGTTTTTTTTTTAATATTTACCTTCTCGGTTTGCCTGTCGTTAAAGATTTCCTTGAATGATTTTAACTCCGCCATAACACTTTTCAACCTCGAACCACCACCACTTCCTGATGCGGCTTGTTTCCTTTTTTCAGCCGCTATTTTTTTACTTTTGTCCCTTCCTGGGGGACGTTCTCCATCTTCAATCGGCTCCTCCTCATAGTCGGGCTCGTCGTTGATATTTATTTGGCAACGACCGGTTGAGCCTCCAGCGCTATAACTTCCTGACTCGGAAGTTTTAGACCGTTTCGTTGCTCGTTTCGCTTGTGCAACCTCATTTTGACATCCCTTCCATTTTGGGTGATCCTTTACAACTAGCCAAGCACGGACATGTGGGAAAGGACCTTTGCTCTCATTTTCGTATAAACGCACCGCTTCATTGAAAACATCTTCGTGGTTCCACCCACTCGGTTTGTTGACCCGCGTTGTGTTATAAAACCCACAAAAGCGTTGGACCAACGTATTCATCTTGCGCCACTTCGAGCTTATAGAATCAATGGTTCTGTACTCGCCTTGTTCCATAAGCCCGTGGAATATATCAAGGGATTCTTGCCAAAACGAATCGTTTAGTTGATTGTTACCTACAAGTTAGTAACAATAATAATAATATTTAATAACAACAATATTATGAAGACACACGAAAAAAAAAATTAAACACAGGAAACAAAAAAAAAATTACGAAACAAAAAAAAATTTAAACACACGAAACATATTATACACACACGAAATATGTAAGTTGGCAACGGTCTAATAAAATAACAATAATAATATTTTACCGATTATAGGACACGTTGAAGAGTTAATCCATGCTTTCGCCAACACCTCTTCCTCAATTTTTGTCCATTGTTGCATTAGTTTGGCCACTGCGTCTTCCTTTTTACCCTTTCCTTTTTTATTTTTCTTTTTTGAAGGTTCAGGTTGCGTTTCTGGCACAACCTCTATCTCATCATCTTGTTCCTCAATTTGTGTTTGAGGTGCTTGTGGCATGTTGGGTTGTTGCATTTGATATGGGTTGAACGGCATGTTGGGTTGTTGCATTTGATATGGGTTGAACAGCATGTTGGGTTGTTGCATTTGCATTGGGTTGAACGGGTATTGGTTGAAAGCGTTTGGCATTTGTTGGTAACCCGCAAAAGCGTTGTCCATTACGGGTGTGTAGCCGGATGACGAAAACGGGTGTGAACTTGAGTTGGGATTATTTGGGTTGTAGGGATCCATAATTTTTTTAAGGTTGGGAGAGGTTTTTTATAAAAATGGGAGAAAAGTGGGAGTAGTTTGGTAAAAAAATGGGGTGAAAAGGGGTTTAATATATAGTGGTGGGGTGAATTTTTTATTTTTTTTTTAAATTGTTGCAGGTTAACGTTAGAGGGGCCCACCCCATTCAACTTTTCAGCCCCGTCTTGCACGTCTGAAATCCGACGGAGAAGCCGAGCCGGGCCCCTTGGGGGCGGTGTTGGACGAGCCCAAAAGAGGGGGACGGGCCTTTCACGTGCCCCATACCGAAAGGTCTAACCGTGTCTCTGACACAACTGATGTGACGGTTTCTGATTGGAGGAAATGAGGGTTGACTGCTACTGCGAAGGCTGAATTTCCGTGTTTATTTTTGAAAATTTTGGGTTAACTAAGACTATTTTGGTAGTTTTCCATTAGTTTAAGTTGATTTAATCATATTTACTGGATTTCATGAATTATTTATGTCAGACAAAACTTGCAAGGAATTCTGGATAATGTTATGGGAGATTTAAAAAACAAGTTATTGTTCACTTGGGTGAGTTTAACCTTTGAACTTTATAATAAAAGCTGTATATTATAGTTCATATATTAATTTGATGTTGTTTACACTTGTTAGGATCAAGAACACTGTACAGATTCAGGTTTCATGTGTCTGGAAAACCAAGATAAGCCCCTGTTCTTGAAAGAACTTAGTCATATATGGGAGAAAAAGTACCCGAATCTTCCGTGGAGTGATGGAGAATATTCGGCTTCCAACACGCTGTTGGTCACCTATCCTGAGAAGGCCCTTCTAAATCCTGTATGACTTCATATATGAATGTATATACTGCTTTCTTTTGCTTATGAAGGTTGTTAGGTTAGTTATGAGTATCTTTTATAACTAGTAAAATTGGTTAAAGCATGTAGTTTCTTTATCATATTCGTCTTTGACTAGTTTTCAAAGTGGTTTTGATAAATATACGGGTCGAAACAGTTGTATAACGGGTTGTTTTTGTTTGTTAAATATCGTTAAGAAAGTGTATGACCGTGTAATCGGGCATGTGGCTGGTTAAAATGGGTAGCTTTAACTATGCTACAACCGTTTTTTGTGTGATTTTAATATGTTCTTGATAAAAGTATGTCGGGGTTGCATAACAGGTTAAAGTGGGTATATTATAGTCCGACAGATGTTTTGTTTCTTAGATATGATTAGAAAAGCATATGACTATAATATAGAGAGATGTTGGGTTCATAAGGAATACCTGACCGTAAATACAAAACCGAGTTTTGGGCGCATTCATTGTGGATGAGAGGACTCCAAAAATAATTATGTGAGCTCCTGGTAGGCAAAACCGACAATACCGGGTGGTATGAAAGGCTGGATTCTACCCTTTTTGATTAACATTTACTTCAACTGTTAATGAATCCAGATTAACACCTCTGCTGAGATATATACATTAAATCGTATGTTTGTCTGTGTTTTGTTGCAGCCAAACACGGCAATTTTTCCTCCGGGTTATGATCCTGAAAGCAAGAAGGATGATCTTCTAGGTAAATGTATAAATTCATATTGCATGCTTATGAATATTTATCAGTCTAAAGATGTAAACTTCGTATAATGTTTTTGGTTAGGCCCAAACGGCGAGTTACGAGTGTTCTTGGCGGGGCTTGCAGAAGCCGAAGATGTGCAAACCTATGTGGAAGATCACCCGATCGGCGACCCTGAGATTACGCCTTCGCATCCTGATTGGGACCATTATTGCAAGATAATTTGTTGTATTAACAAGAAAAGATTTGGTGATCCAACACCAAAACTAATCTGATTCATTTAGACCAAGAGGAGTGCTTCTTCCACATTTTGTTAATTAGGCTCAGAGTTTTGGTTTTATATTTTAGACATGGGCCAGTACAGGAAACTTATGCTTCTAACTTGGTTGTATCAATGACAAAAAAAAATGAAGGTTTTAACAGCATATAATGGATGATATAGAGTTTAGTTGAAAAAAATATACATATATGAAATCTAGAGGTAAACAAGTTAAGCCTCTCGTGAGTTACTTGAGATCGATTCACTTAAAGCTCAAATTAATCCTAGCTTACAAGAGCTCGAGCCTAAAAATAAACTAGGTTGATAAAAAATAATAATTATACTGGATAAAACCCACTAGCTTTATTAATTAGGGTTTTATAGTGTTAGTTATTCAGTATCATCGTTGTTATAAGATTGTTCATAAATTGGTTTAATTTGAAATAACACTTAGTGTGTTCGTTGATGGTGTTGATTGACAAACTGAAATATATATATATATACTAGTTGGGTGCCCGCGCGATGCGGCGGGGGCGACACTTTGGATTGCGGCACTCGTTGCTGGTAGTTTTCTTATTTGTATATGATAACATTATTGTGGTGGATATATGTCATAAGTGTTACACATGGGAGCCTAACACTTATAATGCCTTGCAATGTTCGATCAACTGCCTCTATCGCCTGACGTTTCGCCATCGATGCCTCATCCCATATAATTAACTTGGAGGACCTAATTAGTTGACTTATAATTCCTAAAATTTTGGGACATAGTTTACTATTTATCTACTAAATATCGTAAATTAGTATTAAATAATTCCTAAAATTTTGGGATATAGTTTACTATCTATCTACTAATATCGTAAATTAGTATTAAATAATTCCTAAAATTTTGGAACATAGTTTATCTTCTATCTACTAAATATCAAAGTTTTGTTTTGTTATAAAAATTAATAATAAATAAAGTATAGAAAAACTGTTTTAAACATGTAAAGATTCGTTTGTTAATAAAAAATACTAAACAAATGACAAAAGTATATTAGTTCAATCGAGATGTAAATTATAAGTGCAATAAAATAACACAAAACATAAACTTCAAATATAAAATAAACTTTATTATTCATGGGATAGTCTAGATCAAACAAAAACAACTGAAAATGAAAAAAACATAAAAACACTTGATATATTTCATCTAATTTCTCTTCTTTTTTGATCCGTTTTTCTTGTTTGTGCTCGAATCAGCAGTATCATCTAATTCATCTCCTTTCTCATCGTCCTCAGAATCATCTAAATTTATAACCTCGACCCATTTCCATTCAGAGAGTCTCTTAGATCTTTTCTTTTGATTCTCATACTGCTGATCCTTAAAAAACAAAAATTTAATAAAAAGGTTAAAAAATGATTAAATAAATTTTATAAAAAAAACAAATATTGAATATAAAAATTTTAAAAAGATTAAATAAATTTTAAAATTACCTCTTTACTAAATTGACGTTGAAGATTAGACTTGTATGGATTGAACATTGCACCATAAGAAATAATTTCAACACTATTATCACCATCATCCTACAATAAAACACCAAATAATAACATAACGAACTTGTTAATATGAAAGATTATAAGCGAAAATATTACTTAAAAACTAACAAAAGCTTGTTCGACAACTGGGGTGTTTAAATTGGTGTGTTGAATCTGAAAAATCAAATAAGTTAGTATTCACATAAAAGAAAACAATTATTCATTATTGCGATATAACAAAACTTATCATAGAACCGACCTTAGATTTTTCAATATCGCATGCTTGTTTTTTCGCATCAAGTGAATTCAGAACTGGCTCCATATTTTAAATCTGTTTAGCAATAGAAATGTAGAATTGTGAGTGTTTGCTATGTATTTATAGTAGTCCATTAGGGTTTAGTTTTAGATTGGTCATCCACTTATTTAGGAAGTTTGTTGTGAGTTTTAAGTTTTTAAAATAAGATGCACATATCCTGTTTAGTTTGTTGTGGCATGTTTAATAGGAAGTTTGTTGTGAGTTTTATCTATACTATATTAAACATGTCACAACAAACTGACTCTGTACAAGTAAAATTAGGGAATATTTTAGTTTATTAATGTCGTTCAAAACAAAAAACTTGGGTAAAAAACAAATGTTAATGCACGGTAGCTAGGTAATGGTCAAAGCTGGCTTGGATAAAAAAACAAATGTTGGCTTTAATCAATTGTACATTTATGCATCGGCTATTTGTACTTTATGAACGCACGGCGAAACTAAAAAAGACAACTATCGAAACGTTTAAAAAATGTGCCGATCGTCATGGTACCTTCGGATTTTTTTAAAACATTACGGGTTGTAAGATATCGCAGGAATACATTAAATAATTAAAGGGGGGGAGTGTAACTAATTACCCATAATTATGTTAAATGTCAAGGATTTAAATGTAATAGATTGAGGGACTAAAAAATAATTATGGTTTAAAAGACCACTTTACCCTCATTCTAGGGGTTTATTTATAAATAATGGGGGAAGAAGTTCTTAACTTTTGGGAATCCTTCCCTCATGTATTATAATATAGTATAGATATATATATACAGGAAGGTTCATTGGGGAACACTAAAAAAGTGGGGAACATCGGGGAACCGGCTCAAACGAACTCCGATTGGACCCATTCCAGCGGCGTTAGAACCGGCTCGTCGAACCCTAACTAAGATCTCTTAACCCTAAATCCTAACTCCTAAACTCTAAACCCTAAAGCTAAAAAAATAAGGCTAAAACCTAAGTTAAACCGTAAATCTAAACTATAAACCCTAAAAGCTAATCCCTAAAGGCTAAACCTAAAGCTAAACCCTATAGCTAAACCCTAAACCCTAAATCTAAACTCTAAACCCTAAGGCTAAACCCTAAAAGCCAAACCCTAATATATTTAGGGTTTAGGGGTTATGATTTAGGGTTTAGGGTTAAGAGATCCTAGTTAGGGTTCGACGAGACGGCTCCAACGCCGCTGGAATGAGTCCAATTGGAGTTCGTTTGAGTCGGTTCCCCACTGTTCCCCACTTTTTAAGTGTTTTCCAATGAACCTCACACTATATATATATATATATATATATATATATATATATATATATGTATATAGGACAAAGATCCGTTAGGAACCACCTCTTATTGCGAGAACCAATGTGAACACAACCAAAAATGCCTAAAAATAGCTAAAAATCGCTACTTTTCGAAGCAAAAAAAAAATTAAATTTTTTTTTTTTTTGCTTATAAAAGTAGCGATTTTAACATAAAAAATATTAAAAAAAAACTTTTTAGATTTTTTGGGGGTTTAGTTTTTAGCATTTTAGCTTTGGGGGGGGGGTGTTTAGGTTTTTTTTTGGGGGGGGGGGGTGGGGGGTTGAATTTTTTTTAGGTTTTTTGGGGGTTTTAGTTTTTAGCATTTAGCTTGGGGGGTGGGGTGTAACACCCCGAAAAATGTAAAACCTTAAACTGGAATTAGTAAGGTTTAAATAAACGAGAAATTTCTAACTAGGAATTCTAACCTAATTAGTCAAAAGTCTAGAAATAACCTAAAGTAGGGTTAAAAGTAATTAAAATCCATGTTTGTCAAAGTTGAGGGGTGTAGGTTGTTAAACTTGAAATTCTGATTTTCATTAAACAAATAAAACACAACCAAACACCCCACTTGGGGATTTGGTCGATCACAGGAAGCAAGGGGACGACCCCCACTTCTCCAAAACCTAAAAATCTGAGTTATCTTGCAAAATTGAAGGTTAATCCAAGTAGAAATCGAGAATTGAGCCTAGAATCGTAATCCTCATTGCAAGAGGATTCTAAGGTATGTGAAATTTGATGAAATCTATCAACTTGAAATTCTCATGATTTTGAAAATCTGAAATTAGATGCTTGCATGTGTGTTATTTGGTTAGATTAAAGTTGATTAGGTGTTTAGAAGTAAAACCTAGCTAACTATTTGAGAAATCATGACCAAATTCAGAAAGTTCCATGAACACCTTGAAGGTGGGTTGTGGGTTTTACATGATGATGATGAACACTAGGGTTAAGAAGAGTTATTCTAGTGTAATTTGATCTTAGAGAAAGTAATTTCAGAAAAATATGATGTTAAATACTATATGAGGGCCTAATTGATGATTAAGTTAGCTAATTAGCAAGTTATAAACTTGAATACGAAAGATATAAAATTCTGCCCATAAAGTGTTTGTTGAAATGCCTTTATGAAGGCTTAAAACTGAAATTCTGAGCTTAAACGCATAATCATGATGTATTGATGTATTATGCGAATTATGGTATAAAGGGAGTTCTAAAACGTGTCATAAATGGACTCAATAGGAACGGACGCAGGAGCGTCAAGCGGACAAGCGGGTGGCGAACCACGTTTAAAGGGCAAACTTTGAAGGTATGTAACTAGTTCCGTTACAATATATTATTTTGGATGATTCAAATATGAAATTGAATTTTTAATAAGAGTCGTTTTGAATTAAGCATTGAAGCCGTTATAGTGATTGATTTAATAAATTCGCTTGGTACCCGTTGTTAGTCGTCAAATAGAAGGATTCTTTAGACGAGCCAAACGGGTCAAATAAACAAGTAAAACATGATTTAAATTCCGAGAATATGATAGATTTGTTCTACGCTATTGGTTAATAATTATCACATGTTAGAAATACTAAATTTGAATGTATTGGGTTGTTAGAAAGGTAAATTACGAGATTTGTTTGAACGAAACGAGCTAACAAAACAAGACATGGATTTCCAGGTCTTACCGTAAATTACGGTAATACCGTAATTTACGGTAAGGATCAAACATGTTACGGTGAATGTCTACTGAATTACGGTGGCCAGAAACTTTCAGGTTTCACCGTAAATTACGGTGACACCGTAATTTACGGTGAAGTCAGAATAGTTATTTTGTTTTTATTATTCCAAATGAGATGTTTAACCTCGGAATTATATTATTCAATATCATTAAAACTAATGTTTTTAATGGTCTAAAATTTTAGGTACCCAAAGTTTATGGATGACGATCAAGCAACTTACGAAGAACCGAACACTCCACTTTTGAAGCTTCCGCTATGATTTAGATCTTTTGTAGTCATGATGTATGGGTTGTAAACACCTGTTAAACAGTTTTTGAAATGATGTAACTTAGTCATAGTTGACTAAGGTATTAGTATTTTAGTAATTTTGTTAATGAAAGTCACGAACTTAAACTATATTTGGTATAAATTTAAGGGTAAAAATTTAGGGTGTTACAAGTTGGTAATCAGAGCCTAAGGTTGTCAACAAAGTGTTCGGTTCAAGCTTGATCGATCGTCCGGTAAGAATTAACTTGTTTTGTTAATAAATTATGTACTATGTATAGAATGAGAAATGAACAATATGCATGAAAAGAGTGTGTAAGCTCACTCAAAAACAAGAAATGCACGAAACAAGAATGATCAAATCAAGTTACGGACTTGATTGAATAGAATCAAGAATTATTAAATCAAGTTACGGACTTGATTGAATAGAAACAGGAATTATTAAATCAAGTTACGGACTTGATTGAATTAAAACAAGAATTATTAAATCAAGTTACGAACTTGATTGAATTAAAACAAGAATTATTAAATCAAGTTACGAACTTGATTGAATTAAAACAAGAATGATTAAATCAAGTTGCGAACTTGATTAAATCAAAACAAGTAAAGCATGTGTTATAAATGAAATGTTTAACAATCTATGTAAACATTTCAGAAATCGAGATGGCTGATGAAGGCAATGATAATGCGGTGCCAAGAGTCACCGAACAAGTGAGGGAAGTGATTGCCGAAGAGGTTGGAAAGGCAATCGAAAACAGTTTGTCGGGCTTTATTGATAAAATCCAACACACGGTTTTATCAATAGTAGAAGATAGAATCAAGAAACTGGAAGATGATTCAAATGTAGCAAAGGAAAAGCGTGGAGGACGAAAACCTTGTTCATACAAGGAATTCATGGCTTGTAAACCACCAACGTATAATGGGGAGGTTGACCCAATAGTGTGCCAACGATGGCTAAGTGACATCGAAGGAGTATTCGAGAGAACCCATTGTGACGAAGAAGACTACGTAGCCTATGGTACGGGTCAACTAAGGAGTCAAGCGAAAGATTGGTGGGATAACAAAAAGAAGGAGATTGGAAGTGAAGCGGTTAAGGCCATGACTTGGGAGGAGTTTAAGACGCCGTTTCTTAAACACCATAGTCCCAAGGCGGTCGTAAATAAAATCAAGGAAGAGTTCATGCAACTCAGACACAAAGGTGAATCCATAGACAAGATCACGGGGATGTTTATGGACAAGATGAAGTTCTGTGATGATTTGATAACGAATGAAGAGCAAAAGGTCTATTATTATCATAACATGCTAAGCGCGGAGTATAGAGAATTCATAACCCCTTCAAAGTATGAGACCCTTACCGAGATTGTCAATGCTGCTCGGGAAAGGGAGATTGAATTGAAGAAGAGTATAGAACGGGGTGAACGAAGGGCACAAGATGTGAATCCAAGCCCTGCCAAGAAAGCAAGAACGAATGAATCAGCAAAGAAATCAGATGCTAAAGGTAGTACATCAGGTTGCAAAATTTGTGGGAAGAATCATAAGGGCGAATGTCGTTACAAGGATAAGCCTTGTCCCATATGCAAGAAAACGGGACATATGGCTATGTCATGCCCGGAGAAAGTGACGGTTTGTTACAACTGTTATCGAACGGGTCACAAGAAGTCGGAATGCCCAGAACTGGTTGGAAAGAAGGATGGGCAAGAACCGAAAGGTGAAGCCCCGAAAGCAAAGGCAAGATCCTTCCAACTAACTGCTGCAGAAGCGAAAATGGAACCTGACGTGGTCTCAGGTATATTTGCTGTAAATTCAATTCCCGCACACGTGTTATTTGATACGGGTGCGAATAAATCATTTGTTTCATATGGGTTTATTCGACATCCTTCATTTATTCTAGCAAAATTACATGTGCCTTTAGAAGTAGAGATAGGTAATAACAAAAGCTTTATTGTTTGTGATGTATGTGAAAATTGTAAACTGAGCATTGATGATGAAGAATATTTGATAAATCTAATCCCAATGTCGATGGGAGAATTCCAAGTAGTCGTGGGGATGGATTGGCTATCTCAATACCATGCAAAGGTCGTGTGTTTTCGCAAAGAGATAAAACTAACATCTCCAAGCGGAAAACACGTCACCATTTATGGCGAAAAACGAGGCAACCCCATAGTATGTTCGATGTTGAAAGCTCACAAGCTCATGAAACGAGGATGCAAGGCATTCATAATTTATGCAAATGAGACCGAGAAAGAATCACGGAAGATTGGAGATATACCGGTAGTACGAAATTATGAAGATGTTTTTCCGGAAGATTTACCGGGGATACCGCCTGAACGGGAAGTAGAGTTCGGGATCGAATTGATTCCGGGCGCGAAACCTGTAGCAAAAGCCCCGTACCGACTTGCACCGTCGGAACTACAAGAGTTGATGTCCCAAATCCAAGACCTGCTCGATAAGGGATTTATAAGGCCGAGTGTGTCTCCTTGGGGCGCACCGGTATTGTTCGTGAGGAAGAAAGACGGGAGCATGCGTATGTGTATTGATTACCGGGAGTTAAACAAACTCACGGTAAAGAACCGATACCCGCTCCCGAGGATAGATGATTTATTCGACCAACTACAAGGTGCGAATTGGTTTTCTAAAATTGACCTTAGATCGGGGTATCATCAACTAAAGGTCAAAGAAGAAGATGTGCCGAAGACGGCTTTCCGCACAAGATACGGACATTACGAATTTCTCGTGATGTCATTTGGGCTAACAAATGCGCCCGCGGCTTTCATGGACCTCATGAACCGGGTTTGCAAGCCAATGTTGGATAAGTCGGTCATCGTGTTTATCGATGATATCTTGGTATATTCGAAAAGTGAAGCCGAACACGCACGCCACTTACAAGAAGTGTTAGAGACACTTAGACGAGAGAAGCTTTATGCAAAATTTTCTAAATGTGCCTTTTGGTTACGAGAGGTACAATTTCTCAGTCATGTCATAAGTGCCGATGGAGTTTTAGTGGACCCGTCAAAGATAGAGGCGGTGTCAAAATGGAATCCCCCGAAGAACCCTTCTGAAATTAGAAGCTTTTTGGGGCTTGCTGGGTATTATAGGAGATTCATTCAAGATTTCTCCAAGATTGCATCGCCGCTAACAAAGCTAACCCAAAAGAAAGCAAGGTTTATTTGGGGAGTCGATCAAGAAAAAGCGTTTCGGACGCTAAAGGAAAGGCTAACTCAAGCTCCGGTACTGACATTGCCGGACGGAGTCGAAGACATGGTGGTCTATTCGGACGCTTCGTTATCGGGGCTCGGTTGTGTGTTGATGCAACGGGGCAAGGTAATAGCCTATGCCTCGAGACAGTTGAAGATACACGAGAAGAAATACCCCACGCACGATCTCGAGCTGGCAGCGGTGGTATTTGCATTAAAAATATGGAGGCATTACTTGTATGGGGTAAAATGCACCATATTCACCGACCACAAGAGCTTGAAATACTTCTTCGATCAGAAGGAGTTAAATATGCGACAAAGGCGATGGTTGGAAACGGTGAAAGACTATGATTGTGAGATACATTATCACCCCGGAAAGGCAAATGTGGTAGCGGACGCTCTGAGCAGAAAAGCGGATTATGTCCCGATACGAGTACGATCGATGCAACTCGTGGTAACCTCGGGTGTACTTGAGCGTATTCGAGAGGCGCAATTAGAAGCAGTAAAAGAAGAGAATTGGAAGAAGGAAAGAATAATTGGTCAGTTGAAAGACTTGTCGGATGGGAATCACGGGTTAAAGACTCGATCCGGAAGGATATGGGTCCCACATACCTGTGGAGTAAAGGCACTTCTACTTGAAGAAGCTCATAAATCCCGTTATTCGATTCATCCGGGTGCGACCAAGATGTACAATGATTTAAAACAGAATTATTGGTGGCCCGGAATGAAGAGGGACGTGGCGAAATATGTGGAAAAATGCTTGACATGTTTACAAGTCAAGGCGGAGCACCAGAAACCATACGGTAAGCTCCAACCATTAGAAATTCCGGTTTGGAAATGGGAACATATTACAATGGACCTGTTAACCAAGCTGCCTAAGACGAGTCGTGGTTTTGATGCCATATGGGTGGTGGTGGATAGATTGACGAAAAGTGCTCATTTCATCCCGATTCGTGAGACTTATACGTCAGAAAAGATGTCAGAAGTCTATACCAATGAAATCATAGCACGTCATGGAGTGCCGGTGTCCATCGTGTCGGATAGGGATACCCGGTTTACTTCGAATTTCTGGCGTGATTTCCAAGAACAAATGGGGACCAAGTTGTTCATTAGCACTGCGTACCATCCTCAAACGGATGGACAAAGTGAAAGAACGATACAAATATTGGGAGACATGCTACGGGCGTGTATAATCGACTTTGGAGGCAGTTGGGATGTTCACCTACCGTTAGTTGAGTTTTCGTATAACAACAGTTACCAATCTAGTATTAAAATGGCACCATACGAACTGCTTTACGGTAGGAAATGTCGAACCCCGGTTTGTTGGGGTGAAGTGGGTCCACGTGAACTCGCCCACCAAGACATAGTACGAGCCACGAACGAAAAGATCGATAAAGTTCGGGCACACTTGAAAGCGGCTCAAGACAGGCAAAAGGCGTATGTTGATAAAAGGAAAAGGCCAATTGAATTTCAAGTCGGTGACATGGTCATGCTAAAAGTGTCCCCATGGAAAGGTGTCATTAGATTCAGAAAGAAGGGGAAGTTAAGCCCAAGGTTTATCGGGCCATTTAAAATTATCGGAAGAGCTGGCAAGGTAGCTTACCGTCTTGAATTACCGGAGGAGCTGAGTGGGATCCATGGCACGTTTCACGTATCTCAATTAAGAAAGTGCCTAGCAGACGAAACTACCTATATCCATTACGATGATATCGAAGTGGATAATAGTCTAAATTATGCGGTAAGACCGGTTGAAATTTTGGACAGAAAGGTCAAACGTTTACGAAATAAACAAATTGATCAAGTCAAAGTCAAATGGGAGCATAGAAAGGGTTCGGACACTACATGGGAGTCCGAAGAGGAGATGCGACGTCTTCACCCTACTTTATTTGGTACGTATTACGGTTTCGAGGACGAAACCCTTTTAAGGGGGGTGGACTTGTAACACCCCGAAAAATGTAAAACCTTAAACTGGAATTAGTAAGGTTTAAATAAACGAGAAATTTCTAACTAGGAATTCTAACCTAATTAGTCAAAAGTCTAGAAATAACCTAAAGTAGGGTTAAAAGTAATTAAAATCCATGTTTGTCAAAGTTGAGGGGTGTAGGTTGTTAAACTTGAAATTCTGATTTTCATTAAACAAATAAAACACAACCAAACACCCCACTTGGGGATTTGGTCGATCACAGGAAGCAAGGGGACGACCCCCACTTCTCCAAAACCTAAAAATCTGAGTTATCTTGCAAAATTGAAGGTTAATCCAAGTAGAAATCGAGAATTGAGCCTAGAATCGTAATCCTCATTGCAAGAGGATTCTAAGGTATGTGAAATTTGATGAAATCTATCAACTTGAAATTCTCATGATTTTGAAAATCTGAAATTAGATGCTTGCATGTGTGTTATTTGGTTAGATTAAAGTTGATTAGGTGTTTAGAAGTAAAACCTAGCTAACTATTTGAGAAATCATGACCAAATTCAGAAAGTTCCATGAACACCTTGAAGGTGGGTTGTGGGTTTTACATGATGATGATGAACACTAGGGTTAAGAAGAGTTATTCTAGTGTAATTTGATCTTAGAGAAAGTAATTTCAGAAAAATATGATGTTAAATACTATATGAGGGCCTAATTGATGATTAAGTTAGCTAATTAGCAAGTTATAAACTTGAATACGAAAGATATAAAATTCTGCCCATAAAGTGTTTGTTGAAATGCCTTTATGAAGGCTTAAAACTGAAATTCTGAGCTTAAACGCATAATCATGATGTATTGATGTATTATGCGAATTATGGTATAAAGGGAGTTCTAAAACGTGTCATAAATGGACTCTATAGGAACGGACGCAGGAGCGTCAAGCGGACAAGCGGGTGGCGAACCACGTTTAAAGGGCAAACTTTGAAGGTATGTAACTAGTTCCGTTACAATATATTATTTTGGATGATTCAAATATGAAATTGAATTTTTAATAAGAGTCGTTTTGAATTAAGCATTGAAGCCGTTATAGTGATTGATTTAATAAATTCGCTTGGTACCCGTTGTTAGTCGTCAAATAGAAGGATTCTTTAGACGAGCCAAACGGGTCAAATAAACAAGTAAAACATGATTTAAATTCCGAGAATATGATAGATTTGTTCTACGCTATTGGTTAATAATTATCACATGTTAGAAATACTAAATTTGAATGTATTGGGTTGTTAGAAAGGTAAATTACGAGATTTGTTTGAACGAAACGAGCTAACAAAACAAGACATGGATTTCCAGGTCTTACCGTAAATTACGGTAATACCGTAATTTACGGTAAGGATCAAACATGTTACGGTGAATGTCTACTGAATTACGGTGGCCAGAAACTTTCAGGTTTCACCGTAAATTACGGTGACACCGTAATTTACGGTGAAGTCAGAATAGTTATTTTGTTTTTATTATTCCAAATGAGATGTTTAACCTCGGAATTATATTATTCAATATCATTAAAACTAATGTTTTTAATGGTCTAAAATTTTAGGTACCCAAAGTTTATGGATGACGATCAAGCAACTTACGAAGAACCGAACACTCCACTTTTGAAGCTTCCGCTATGATTTAGATCTTTTGTAGTCATGATGTATGGGTTGTAAACACCTGTTAAACAGTTTTTGAAATGATGTAACTTAGTCATAGTTGACTAAGGTATTAGTATTTTAGTAATTTTGTTAATGAAAGTCACGAACTTAAACTATATTTGGTATAAATTTAAGGGTAAAAATTTAGGGTGTTACATGGGGGTTAGGTTTTTTTAGTTATTTTAGGTTGTGTTCACATTGGTTCTCGCGGTTCTCGCAATAAGGGTGGTTCTCGCATGAACCTTACCCTATGTATATATATATGTATATATATATATGTATGTGTATATATATGTATATGTATGTATGTATGTATGTATAGGTGTGTGTGTGTGTGTGTGGGAGTGAGGGTGTGAGGGACGGCGAGAACCGCTTCCAGCGGACGGAGATGATGGGCCTGGCCCGGCGCCGGAGCAAGGGGTGGGTTGACTGGGGCGGCGAGATGGGGACGGCCCCCATACCCACTAGTCTTAGAATGTATGGATGAAGACCTGCTTGTACGTGAGTTGTCACATAGATTGTTTTACGGAAGCATGAACGATATCAAAAATATGGGATTGTCATAATTTACCCGTCGAGTATCGGGTATACATGTTAGTGTTTTAAAAAAAAATACTCTTTGGGATTTTAATGTGTGTATATATAATGTTTATTTTTCTATATATATATTTATGCTTTTATATTTTATAATATATTAAATTATGATAAACTAGATATTAGACCCGCGCGCGTTGCGGCGCGGGCTACAAAAGCAGAAACATCACCAACGTATGATATCAAACGAACATTCTAACTTCGTCATGGGTAGTTTCTTTGCGTTACAGAAGCAATTCGGGACTACCATATCTAATAATAGTTTATTAAGCATCTACTTTATAACTATCTGGACTACCATATTATTAAAAATACATTAGTCAAATAACAAAGCATCTAGAGTTAACTACAATGGTCAAAACATGCCCGAAAACAAACGGAATTTTGATGTTTTTTGTCAATGAATATGGATTAATTTGTGAATAAAAGCATTGCTTCTTACAACCGAACGCGACTTAACTCATCACAGCACCTGGATCTATATCAGCTCTGAACACCTACACATTACAAGAGACTCACAACCATCGCTGATGTTAAAATAAGAGCTTCCAAAATTATCCTCGCTGCGATATTTTACATGATTATTAATTAAGGATGTATAAACATGTATAAATAATTTTATTATTAAATGAACAGATTAATACAAATTTAGTTCAATGCATTGTTGAAAAGTCATGTTAGTACTTAAATCTTGCAAAAAGTTGCCTATTTTAATACAAACCAACATGTTGACAGCCAAATCTGTGATGCAGCCAACTTCAAACTTATTTTTGCCCGTCAGGCCAAACCCGATGATCTTTCAATATATCCTAACAACATTTCCGACTCGACTTGATTCAATTCGGCCGTCATCTATCAAGTATGAACAGCTGGTTGTAAAACTAAGACGAAAAAACAACAAATTTGGCGAGAAAAAAAGGGATCACTATGAACCCTCTCTTTCGATCTTTTCAAGTTCTTCACGATGTTTTCTCCCTGCGTCCTCAAGTTCTTTTTGGGCATCTTCTTTGTCCTCTATTATGTCGCGTGCTTCAAATTCCTTAGCGGCTGTCATTGCTTTAACCACGGGATCTCTTAGTTCTGATATCAACCCGCCACCGACTCTGTATTCTTCTTCGTCTCCAATGAGGAATAAACGCTGATCGGGTCCACTTGCCATTGGAATGTCCACTGATAGCAGCTTCATATCATTCTGCCAAAAGCCGTAGACAGCAATTACAATATTAACAATAAGAAAGTTGAAGGTGGCAAAATGAGCAGGTCCAGGAACCCGCTTGACACTTTATTATCAATTTTTTCGAATTTTGCAAATCAAGTATAACTTTAAGGCGTATCAAAATATGTCAGGCTGACCGATGAAACCTTTTGGATTTAGCGAATTTAGAACGAAAAGTAAAAACGTTAAACCAAAGACGCACGTTGCGATGTGTTATGTCACAAAATTTAGAACCAAGCATAAAGCAAAAACTTTGCGGAAAATGAAAACTATAAAGAACCAAAGTTGAAAGTAAAAAAAGTGCTTATTCTCTGCGTATATAACGTTCTATGTGTCCATTTCTAAAAAAATAAAAACCAAGAACAAATGTAGACACAACGAAAGAAATGAAGGTTTCCCTTCATCGTCTATCATTTCACAAACCTCATTAGCAACTAAACGTGCTTCGCGACCTCACAAGCCTCGTATAGAATGACTAAACATTTGACCTCAGGTAACCATCACAGGCCTAAATCTCCAGTATGTGCCAAACAATTTCAAAATTAACACAGTATGTGCCAAGTCTTAAATTTTCACAATAAAGTGGCTCAGATTTCTCATCATAGCCTTTGAATCCCGAATACCTCATGGCATTCATTGGCACAATTCTCATGCCTCAAATCAACTAAAAAACGCTGTAAAACGGTCTCTAGCAACAATCGGTTCTCGCAACCCCTAAAATTAGGGTTTAAAACAACAACGGCGTAATCATCGAGAACAGAGTCTGCATAAGAAATAACAGCTTTGATTCATCCTAATTTCGTACAGTTAGGCTCAGAGTTTGCGAAATAGGGAAACCACCATGGCTGCAGGGAGGTTGCAGGTGTTCACCTACCATCCTGCAACCCTGCCACGTCAAGGTGGGATCTTCAGTAATATTTTCTCAGACCCTCAAACTCATCACAACCATTTCGTGAACCCTAACCGAGCAAAATGGTTGCCATAGAAAAAAAATAGAGAAGTCAAGCACTAACAATCACACATTATTCGACAGTAAGATGTATTTACATACAGACCCAGATCGGTGACTGGAGAAGTCTCCTGAACCAGTAATCGACTGTAATCGAATGAGGGGTCACCGCAACAGCTCCGCCATGAGTCCACCACATCTCCGCCGTCACTCCACTACCGCTCTGCCGTGGCTCCGCCACCGCAGGAGGTGGGCTGGCCACTTAAACACAAAGATACGACAACCATAAATATGAAGAAGTGAAACATTACCTGATGGGGAGACTGCTCAGATGGGGAAATGGAGATGGAGAGAATGGTGAGAGAGAGGGGGTGCACGGTGTAGGTGAGTCAATTTTTTTTTGAAAACCACCCAAAGCCAAATATACAAGTGTTGATGCACCAAAAACTTGCTTCTTTATATAGGTTTTAATAACATATATCGTCATAATAATAATATTAATCTCAAATTTTCTTTTTTAGCATATAAATATAAACAATGACATCAAAATATATATTAAAAAAAGTTTATTTTTGAAGTAATCATCATCATTATCATCATACTCAGTAAATCTCACCAATAGCAAAGCTAAGGTAGGGTATGAGAATGGTAAGATGTAGACAGCATTACTTCTACCCCGTAGGAATAGAGAAGCTGCTTCCAGTGAGACCGCCGGATTGATGGTAGTTTTGTATCAAGCCTTGGACATAAGGCACATAACACTCGGCAATTAAGACAAATGCCAATTAGTGCATGTACTCCCTTGTCTTTCGGCTATCAACGCCACCACATGATGCATGATTAACCATTCCCCTCTTTTAACATTATTTTCATGAAATTAGTAAAATAACGTTAAAATTAGTGCACTTTCACTTTTGCCCCTCGAGCGCCCACACATATACACATTATATGCACATACCGCAAGCGCGGCGTATTATTTTTGAAGTAATAATTATACTAAAATGAAACATCACTAGACAATAACTAAGGGAATATAAAAACAAAAAAGTTTTCATGATATTGTTCGGGTAAATGGGTGTATAGTTTTAGGTAATCAGGCCGTATATCACCTAATCCCATACCCGCCTCATACGCCCACGAAATATTTTTCTTCAATTCATACCCGTCAGGAATCGGATACACCTGTTCCATATGCGTTGGGTTTCGAATATACCCGTCGCGCTTAGAATCACGTAAATTCAAAGAAAAGTATATATAAAATTATGTATATTAATATTAAGTTAAATTAAAAAAATTAATAATAAATAAAAAAGTGTTATAAAACTTAAGAGATTGAGATCAAAACTTCCTCTATAATATATCTTTCGAATGTACCCTTTCTTCCTTCTTACAGAATTATTTCCTCAATATACTTCTCTATCGAATCGTCCATCTTACATTCATTATATAGAAAAAGAAAAAGAAATAAAACAGAAATGGTGGGGCCTTATGTCTGCCACTTTCATTCTGCCTTTCATAATACTCCCCCTCAGACATATGCCCATTTATTTATTTGATGAATAAATCATTAGCTCTTTGTGGTATGTTGTTCTACAACTTTGGTGTTTAGCTTTGACATGCTGCCTCGTTAAAAACCTTGCTAGGAAAACCCAGTGTGACAAAACCATAGCTAAGGGAAAAAGAGTGTAGCTTGCATTATACACAGTGGATCAGATATGTTGCCTCATTAAAAACCTTGCTAAGAAAAACCCGGTGGGATAAAACCATAGCTAAGGAAAAAAGAGTGCAACGTGTATAATGCTCCCCCTCAAATTGTCATGTGTGGATTATCATATTTTCCGTACATGTCGCATCCCAATATCATGAACATGTTTCCTGAAAGTTGCTGTAGGCAGTGCTTTTGTGAAAAGATCGGCTGAATTGTTGCTGGATTGGACATATCTCATCTCGACTTGATTGTCTTTAATTAGGTCTCGAGTATATTCAAAGAATCTTGGTGGTATATGCTTTGTTCTATCACTTTTGATATACCCTTCCTTCATTTGCGCGACACAAGCTGCATTATCTTCATAGATTGGAGTTGGATTTATGTTTTTCTCTAGTCCACAAGATGTTAGTATGTGTTGTGTCATAGATCTTAACCATACACATTCTCTTGAAGCTTCATGTAGTGCAATGACTTCGGCATGATTTGAAGATGTTGCAACGAGTGTTTGTTTCTGAGAACGCCATGAAATTGCAGTTCCTCCATTCTTGAATATGTATCCAGTTTGAGATTTTGCTTTATGGGGATCAGATAAATAACCTGCATCTGCATAACCAACTAACCCTTCTTTTGAATCGTTAGGATAAAACAAGCCTAAATCAACAGTACCTCGAAGATATCGAAAAATATGTTTAATCCCATTCCAGTGTCTTTTAGTGGGAGCTGAACTAAATCTTGCTAACAAATTAACTGCAAAAGAAATGTCAGGTCTCGTACAGTTAGTAAGATACATAAGTGCTCCAATTGCACTAAGGTATGGTGTCTCTGGACCAATAACTTCTTCGTTGTCCTCACAAGGACGAAAATGATCATTTTCAACATTAAGTGGTCTAACAACCATTGGGGTGCTCAAAGGATTTGCCTTGTCCATATTGAAACGTTTCAATAGCTTTTCAGTATAATTCATCTAATGAACAAGTATTCCATTGTTCATATGTTCAATTTGTAAACCAAGACAATATTTGGTTTTTCCAAGGTCTTTCATTTCAAATTCTTTCTTTAAAAGAATAATTGCTTCATGAATTTCCTTTTGAGTCCCAATTATATTTAGATCATCAACATATACAGCTATGATCACATATCCTGAAGTTGTCTTCTTAATAAAGACACATGGACAGATAAGATTATTTGTATAACCTTTACTTATCAAGTAATCGCTCAAACGATTGTACCACATCCTCCCAGATTGTTTCAACCCATATAAAGACCTTTGTAATTTGATCGAATACATTTCTTTGGGTTTTGAACTTAACGCTTCAGGGAGTTTAAATCCTTCAGGAATTTTCATATATATGTCACTATCAAGTGATCCATATAAGTAAGCTGTAACAACATCCATAAGATGCATTTCTAAATTTTTAGGTATTGCTAAGCTGATTAAGTATCGAAAGGTTATCGCGTCCATCACGGGAGAATATGTTTCTTCATAGTCAATCCCTGGCCTTTGCGAAAAACCTTGAGCTACAAGTCTCGCTTTATACCTTGTAATCTCTTTTTTCTCATTTCGTTTCCGTACGAAAACCCATTTATACCCTACAGGATTTATTGCCTTAGGTGTGATAACAATAGGCCCAAAAACCTTTCGTTTGTTTAATGAATTTAATTCAGCCTGCATAGCATCTTTCCATTTTCCCCAGTCATGTCTATTTTTACAATCATTGACAGACTTTGGTTCAGGAGTATCATCTCCGCTCATAATCTCACTGGCAACCGAATATGAAAATATTTCATCCATATTTTCCATTTCATCTCGGTTCCATATTATATGTGTATGACCATAGTTGATTGATATCTCTTTGTTAGTATCATCAACATCTTCCTCATGAGAGGTTTCGGTATTTACCGCTTGATCAAGATTTTTATCTTTATGGTCAATTTCATTTATAAGCGCTTTTCTTTTTCGAGGATTTTTATCCTTCGAACCAATTGGCCTTCCACGTTTTAAACGTTTCTGAGATTCATGAGTCATATTATTATCTATTGCCTTATTAGGGATCTCAACTCGAGCTGGAGCATTAGCAGCTGGTATATGAGATTTAGTAACCTTATTTATATCAGTAAATGCATCAGGCAATTGATTTGCAATTTCTTGCAAGTGTATTATCTTTTGAACCTCTATCTCACATTGTTTAGTTCTTGGATCCAGATATAATAATGAAGGTTCACACCATGAGACATCCTTTTCCTTATTTTTATCTTTATTCTCCCCCCTAATACAGGGAAAGTTGTTTCATTAAATTTACAATCAGCAAACCGTGCTGTAAAGACATCACCTGTTAAAGGTTCAAGATATCTTATTATAGAAGGTGAATCATATCCAACATATATTCCCAATCTTCTTTGAGGTCCCATTTTTGTGCGTTGTGGTGGTGCAATTGGGACATAAACTGCACATCCAAAAATTCTAATATGGGAAATATTTGGCTGTTGGCCAGATGCAATTTGTTGGGGAGAGTATTCATGATTTGCACTTGGTCTTATGCGAATTAATGATTCAGCATGTAAGATTGCATGACCCCAAACGGATACAGGAAGTCTTGTCCTCATTATTAATGGTCGAGCTATTAGTTGTAGACGTTTAATTAATGATTCAGCTAAACCATTTTGTGTGTGCACATGAGCAACAGGGTGCTCAACAATAATTCCTACAGACATGCAATAATCATTAAAAGCATGTGATGTAAATTCACCAGCATTGTCGAGTCTCACCCTTTTAATAGTATGATCTGGGAAATGTGTTCGCAATTTAATAATTTGTGCAAGAAATTTTGCAAAAGCCATATTGCGAGTTGATAACAAAGAGACATGAGACCATCTACTTGATGCATCTATTAGAACCATGAAGTATCTAAATGGTCCACATGGTGGATGGATTGGTCCACATATATCTCCTTGAATTCTTTCAAGGAACATTAGAATTTCCTTTTCAACTTTTATAAGCGAAGGTCTTGTAATTAATTTTCCCAGAGAACAAGATACACATAAAGGAATTTTATCAGATTTTGGGATCTTTTTATACTTCAATGGATGTCCATGAGTATTTTCAATCACTCTTTTCATCATTGTAGATCCTGGATGGCCTAATCTGTCATGCCATAAGTTAAATGTTTCAGGATCACAAAAATTTTCTTTTACTGCCATATGTGCTTGAGGCACATCAATATATGTATAATGCAAACCAGATTGAAACATTGGCAGTTTTTCCAATATCTGATCTTTGCTCATGATATACAAATATTTTTCATTATCAACAGTCTTTGACTGAGTATCATATCCATTATGATATATGTTTTTGAAACTTAGCAAATTTCTTGTTGATTTGGGGGAAAATAAAGCATTTTCTATTTCAAGTGTTGTTCCATTTGGTAGTGCTATATTAGTCTTTCCCACTCCTTCTATCAAGTTCTTAGGACCTGATATTGTATTGACAGTTCCCCTTGTTGGTTTCAATTCATAAAAATATTTTTTAGATTTAAATATAGTGTGTGTGGCTCCACTATCCGCTATACAAATATTTGCTTCATTCATTCGATCTTGAGCTTCAATGATATCCATTTTAATCTTACAATTATAAAAAAATAATAAGAGTATGATTAAAATATTATAATTATTAAAACCTATATAAATTAGCAAGTTTTCTATGCATAAGGACTTGTACATTATGCTTTGCACATTATTCAAAAAAAACTTGACTTTTTTGTTTTAACCCAAAGGTTTGTATCTTTTGCAATTTTAACCCTACATAATTTGTTTTTTTAACTTTAACCCAAAACTTTTCATTATTTGCAATTTAACTTCACAACTTTTGTCACTTATACTTTTCATCTTTCGCAAATTTCCGTTTTACGTATAGTTCTAAATTTTTCGAGTTAATACGACGCAACGTGCATGTGTGGTTCAACGTTTTTTCCTCTATTTTTCCATGTTTGACAGGTTCATCAAAATACGCATATCCTAGGTCAAGTCAGTGTTGGTGGTCGATGACGGTTGTGTGACATTAGTACTATTTGACACCGTTTTACGCCCCGCTGCAACGCGGGGTGTGCTTTGTGGGTATTTCAAAGAAAAAATGGTTATGCATATGGTTGTCGTAACGTTGGCTTTAGGGGTTTTCCAAAAAAAATGTTTTTTTTTTACTTTTCACCCAAAAGTATTTCATTAATTACTTTTAACCCAAAACTGTTTGTTTTTTACTTTTAACCCAAAACTTTTTATCTTTTGCAATCTATCTTCATAGTTTTTTTTACTTTCAACTTTGTTCCTTTATAGTTTTCATTTTCCGCAAATTTTGCGCTTTATGCTTGGTTCTAAATTTTGTGACATAACACATCACAGCATGCGTCTTTGGCTTAACGTTTTTACGTTTCGTTCTAAATTTTGCGAGTTAACACGACGCAACATGCGTGTGTGGTTGAATGTTTTTACATCGTTTATTTTTTCCCGTTTGATACGTTTAACAACATGCGTGTGTGGGTGAACGTTTACATCGTCTATTTTTTCCCCGTTTGACAGGGTTAACATAATGTGCGGGTCCTAGACCGACTTAGTTATAACTAAAGAATCCCCGCCGCATTGCGGCGGGTCGTAATCCTAGTTAATAATAATTTTATTAAAAAAACATTATATGAAAGAAAGACATGATAAAAATACACATTTAATTGTTACATAAAATCATTTAGATCAAGCAACGTTTTGTTTAAATGTCTTCATTAAAATCCGCGGCGTTTAGCTCAACATTGAATTTATCAAAATAGTTTACTTCCTTCTCTTTTCCTTTAAGAGAGACTTTGTAAAGCTCACATAGATGTGGATCTGTTCTACAAGTTTTTGCTCAGTGATCTATACTTCCACATCTATAAATAGAATTATCAATTTTTCCGGACACACCGGCTTCATTCCTTTGATTATGAAAATTGGAAGTATTATCTTGTGGAGCATGATAATTTGTAGTTCTTTGATTTCGGCCACGGCCACGACCGCGCCCACGACCTCGGTAATTTTTATTACCTTTGAAAGTGTGGTTGTGACCATTATAATGACCTTTACCAAAATACCCACGACCGCGGCCACGGCCTCGTCCTTGGCCTCGCCCACGGCCTTGTTCTTTTTTATTTTGGTAATTATTAACAACATTTGCTTCAGGTATAGTTAATGATCCTGTGGGACGGGCTTCATGATTTTTTATCAGAAGTATGTTATGTTGTTCTGCTACGAGGAGATGTGCATTCAAATCAGAGTATCTGTAAAATCTCAACAATCGATATTGTTGTGCTAAACTTATATTTGATGCATGAAATGTGGAGTAAGTTTTCTCCAATTTTTCTTCCTCGGTAACAGGATGCCCACAAAACTCTAATTTTGAGCATATTTTAAATAAAGCAGATGTGTAATCATTTACTTTTGTAAAATCTTGGAACCTCAGATTGTTCCATTCATTTTTAGCTATAAGAAGTAAAACTTCCTTTTGATTATCAAATATGTTCTTTAAATCCGTCCATAATTCATATGGATCATCAGAATTGAAATATTCAGGTTGTAGTAAATTATCAATGTGTTTATGAATAAACACATCAGCTTTTGCCTTTTCCTGATTCGAACAATTATTCTCTTCATTTATGGCTTCTATTACACCCATTGCTTTTAGGTGTCTTTTGACATTTGCTGTCCAAGTCGTATAATTTTCTCCGGAGATATTCAATGCTGGAAATTCAAGTTTCGCGATGTTTGCCATTTTGTTACTAAATACAAATATGTAAATATTAAGATTACATACTTATTAAAATGAGATAAAATATAACAATACACATAATTAAATTGTTAGTTGCATAAATAAACGTTAGCTTGCATAAATAAATGTTAGCTTGCATAAATAAATGTTAGATGCGTAAATGTTAAATTCATAAATAAATGTTAGATGGTTAGTAGTCCCATTATTATTATGTTCTCATAGCAATAGGTACCCTGTACTCATTTTTATTTATTAAAGAACTATATTATAAATATACATATATATATAAAGGAGAAACGGGATCTAAAAGATCATCCTAAAGATGTGTGGTTTTACAATGCACTGGAGCACCCTTAGGCTTTCAACCTATATATATATATGTACACATATGTATGTATTTAAATGTATGAAATTCTTACACTGAGTATGGTAATAGCTCCTTTGCCTTTATTGATATGCTTGGTAAAGAACCCTCGTACTGATAACGTGTTATAAAACTTAAGAGATTGAGATCAAAACTTCCTCTCTAATATATCTTTCGAATGTACCCTCTCTTCCTTCTTACAAAATTATTTCCTCAATATGCTTCTGTATCGAATAGTCCATCTTACATTCATTATATAGAGAAAAAATAAAAAAATAAAACAGAAATGGTGGGGCCTTATGTCTGCCACTTTTATTCTGCCTTTCATAATAAAGTATATTATTAAATAACTTTAAAAGTTATATAAAAGTATCATTCCCGTACGAATTGCTTTCCCTGAAATATACAAATCAGTGATCACATAACCTTGACCTAAGTCAACAACAATGGCACCTAAAGTTGTTTGGAGGATCAAGAACACCGTTGCAGCCTCCGATCACCGGCGTACGAGTGAACAAGACAATCAAAAGGTTGCCGGAATCAAGAACGCTGTTGCAGATTCCGGCGACAGTGGTGACAGTGAAGAACATAAAGATGAAAAAGACACTGAGATCGATTTGGGTATTTCAATGGATTGTCTTAAACTTGGTTCGAAAAAGAAGAAGAAGCTTCTGGTGATTCCTTTACGGGGAATCTTTGTTCACCGAGCGCATCGGAGCTGGCCGGAAACTATTCCGAGAAACCGCCGGCCGGATTTCCGTTACGGCAACTTTCTCGGTCAGTCAAAAAGTCAACGGAAACCCGGTTTATATTAAGTTTGGTTACTAATAATTACTGATTAATGTGTGGTTTGTGTGTATTATGCAGTTTACATGAGGCCTTATTGTGTGGAGTTTTTGAAGTTTTGTTTTGAAAGATTTGATGTTGGATTGTGGTCTTCTGCTAGAGAGTTAGTGTGTCTTTTAATGTTAAAATGAACAAAATAGTCAAAGTTGACCAAAAGTTTTTAAAAGTAGACATCGACTATTTGACTTGTATCCGTTAGGGGGATAAGTTTTAGCCGGCGATTTTCTAGTCGTCTTTGACAAAAGTGTAGGCTAAATTCTAGTCATCTTAGAGGCTGTTTGACAACTTCTGATGTGGCGGAAAAAGTGTAGGCTAAATCCTAGTCGTCTCAATTGGTGTAACTGATGTAGCGGTTTCTGATTAGAGGAAATGAGGGTTGACCGCTTTGGTGAAGGCTAAATTTCGATGATTATTTTTGAAAATTTTGGGTCAACTAAGACTGTTTTGGTATTTTTTTCACTTAATTTAGTTTGATTTAAACATATTTACTGGATTTCATGAATTATTTATGCCAGACAAAACTTGCAAGGAATTCTGGATAATGTTATGGGAGATCTCAAAAACAAGTTATTGTTCACATGGGTGAGTTTAAACTTCAATTTTTATACTCTGCAGAAGTTGTGTATTACAGTTCTGATATTTTCATGATGTTTACGCGTGTTAGGATCAAGAACACTGCACAGATTCAGGTTTCAAGTGTCTGGAGAAAAAAGATAAGCCACTGTACTTGAAGGAACTGAGTCATATATGGGAGAAAAAGTACCCGAATCTTCCATGGAGTGATGGAGAATACTCGGCTTCTAACACGCTGTTGGTCACCTATCCTGAGAAGGCCCTCCTAAATCCTGTATGACTATATACTGCTTTCTTTTGCTTATTAATGTAGTTATGTACTTATGTTAGGGATTAGGATCAAATACAAAGGATCCTAATTGTAAGAAGTGTAAGAAGGATTTAAAGAGTGACAAGTGTCCAATAACCTAAAAAACCCACTAAAAAAAAAAAAAAAACCTTAAACATCCACCACCACCAACCCCCCCCCCCCCCCCCCCCCCCACCACCTCACCCCAAAAAAAAAAAAAAAAAAAAAAAAAAAAAAAAAAAAATTTTTTTGCCGAGGGGGTGGGGGTTTAGGTTTTTGGGTGGTGGTAGGGGTGGGGGTGGGTGTTTAGTTTTTTTTATATATTTTTTTTTAGGTTTTTTGGGGGTGGGGGGGGGGGGGGGGGGGGGGGTAGGTTTTTTTAGGTTTTGGGGGTGGGGGGGGGGGGGGGGGGGTTAGGTTTTTTGGGGGTTTTTTTGGTGAGGTATAGTTTTTTTTTTTTTTGCGGGGGGGGGGGGGGGGGGGGGGGGGGGGGGGGGGGGGGGTAGGTTTTTTTAGGTTTTGGGGGTGGGGGGGGGGGGGGGGGTTAGGTTTTTTTAGGATTTTGGGGGGTGGAGGTGGGGGGGGGGGGGGGGGGGTTAGGTTTTTTGGGGGTTTTTTTGGTGAGGTATAGTTTTTTTTTTTTTTTTTTTTTTGCGGGGGGGGGGGGGGGGGGGGGGGGGGTTTAGGTTTTTGGGTGGGGGTGGGTGTTTAGGTTTTTGGTGGTGATGTAGTGGGTTTAGTTTTAAGTTATTGGACACTTGTCACTCTATAAATCCTTCTTACACTTCTTACAATTAGAAGTCTTTGTAGAATAACTTGACCCCTTATGTTAGTTATGAGTATCTTTAATAATTGGTAAAAAAAGGGCCTATAACCGGTTATGACATTTAGTTTTTTTTATTGTGTTCGTTTTTAACTAGTTGTATAACAGGTTTAAATGGATACTTTTCTTTGTCGTGAGGCCTAAACTCTTTTGTCTGTGTTGAAAACAACTATAGTTGTTTTTGTTTGTTAAATATGATTAAAAAAGTACATGACCGTGTAACCCGACCTATTATAGTTGCATAGCTGTCAATAGCGAGCGTAGCAATCGCTATAGCGTGCTATGTAGCATATAGGTCTAGGCTTGCTATTAGGGTTGTAGCGATAGATAGCGATAATAGCTACATTTTATTTTATTTGTGGTGTTTTTTTAATATAAATCACAAATAAATATAGCTTGATTTTAGGTTTTTGTTAACTACACGTGATTACGTGTAAAATAGCATATATACCAAGGTATTTTGATATAATATACATATATATTTTTAGTTTTTTTTTCTAGTGTATCGCTATTTATGAAATAGCCGCTCGCTATTTATCGCTCTTCGCTATGTAGCATATAGGTACCTTATCACTATTTGTCGCTATTTGCCATTAACAACTATGTATAGTTGGTAAAACCGTGCATGTGATGGGTACTTTTAATTGTGCTACCGCCGTTTTTTGTGTAGTTTTAAAAAGATTTTGATTAATGTATGCTGCTGGGGTTGTATAACAGGATTAAGTGGGTAAATTGTCGACCGACAGATGTTTTGTTTGTTAGATATGATTACAAAAGCATATGACTGGAAAATACATTGGGCTGACCCGTTTTGTAACACCCTAGATAAATCTCATAGCCTTGGACATGAGAGATGTTGGTTTCATAAGGAATGCTTGAACTTAAATACACCAACGCATTTTGGGCGCATTGGCTGTGAATGATTGGACTATACGGTTAAGCGTGCGTGTGGGAACAATCCCAGGGTGGGTGACCTTCTGGGAAGTCTCCACTCGATCAACCAAAAACAATTATGCGAGCTGCTCATGGGCAGAACGGACAATATTAGGTGGTATGAAGGGGCGGATGTTACCATTTTTTTATCAACATAAACTTCAACTGTTAATAAATCCACATCAACACCTCTGCTAAGATATATACATTATTAAATCATATGTTTGTCTGTGTTTTGTTGCAGCCAAACACAGCAATCTTTCCTCCGAGTTATGATCCTGAAAGCAAGAAGGATGATCTTCTAGGTAAATGTATATATTTATAGTGCATGTTTATGAATATTTATCGGTCTAAAGATTAATGTTTTTGTTTAGGCCCAAACGGCAAGTTACGAGTGTTCTTGGAAGGGCTTGTAGAAGCGGAAGATGTGCAAACGTATGTGGAAGATCACCCGATGGGGTACCCTGAGATTACGCCTTCCAATCCTGACTGGGACCATTATTGCAAGATTATTTGTTGTATTAACAAGAAAAGATTTGGTGATCCATCACCAAAGCTAATCTGATTCATTCAGACCAAGAAAAGTGTTTCTTCCACTAATTGGTAATTTGGCTTAGAATTTTGGTTTTATAATTCAGACATGGGCCAGTGCAAGAATTTTAGTTGTATCATTTACAAAAAAAAAATGAAGATTTTGGTTTTATAATTCAGACATGGGCAAAGTTGTCATTTCACTTCCCATTTTACAACCAATTTATTTGAATAAAAATAGAAACCTAAAACCTAAAATTTAAGTTGGTCTCACCCCACCCTTCTTGTTCACAGCCACACCATCACCACCGCACCGTCATTGCCATCACCACTATCACCCTTCCACCATCACCAACACCACCATTACGCAAAGCATACCTTCAACACCACCATCTCCACTACATGCAACCCTCCATTACACCCGCATAACCCTTGTCCTTCACCACCACGACAAACCAAAACCATTCCCCGCCCAATGTCCACTAATTAGTTATCCACCATCATCCATCCACGACAAACCCTACTAATTAATTACAAGTTATGTTATGTCTCTAACTTGTTTCATGGACTAAAAGTTAAGTGACTATCAATCTAAATTGACCAAAATGTTTTTTTAGTAAGAGCAATAAATGCAACATAATCTTAGTAACTTGAAACAAATTGTTAATGGTATTGATTGACTGATCTATTTACCCATTTTTTTTAACGGCTCCATCATCATCATCATCATCATCATACTCAGTATATCCCACCAATAGCAAAGCTAAGCTATGGTCTGAGGGGGGGGGGGGGGGGGGGAGATGTAGACAGCCTTACCTCTACCCCGTAGGAATAGAGAGACTGCTTCCAGTGAGACCCCCTGTCGTCTGTGAGACTTGAACTCAAGACCTTCCGCTCTCCAACCTAGGTGTTTTAAATGTTTTGCCTTTGCCAATGGACCACCACCCCATTCGTGTCTATTTACCCATTCTATATGGCCGTCCAAATTTAAAAAAAACAAATGGTTTAAAAATGAACAGTTTTAAAAACGATAGAAGGTTTAAACAAAATGTAAAAAAAACAAATTATTTTTTAAAACGACTTTTATAAAAACAAATGGTTAATGAAAATATATATTTATTTGTATATTTAAAACGTACTTTTTAAATAATAATCACGAAAATAACTAAATAATAATAAATAAAACTTGAGTAATTACATTAATAATCTCTTAAATATTAAAAAAAACTTTGTAATTATCAAAAACAACCCTAAGGTATATAATGACCTAATTACCCTTACACTTAACTGCAAAAAAAGTAACAAAGTTAGTGCTAGAGCCCAAAACTGTTATAAAAGGTAAACTCAGGGTCTGATATGTAAAAACTGCTAGACCACAGGGGCCAAAACAATAATTTACTCTATTAAAAAAAAAAAAAAAAAAAACAAAGTCGTCGCATTACTTTCCCTAAAAACAGGGTTGAATAGTGTTGATCAATCAGAGTATCAGACCACATAAAACCTTGCTTCAAATCAAAAACAATGGCTCCTAAAGTTTGGAGGATCAAGGAAACCGTTATTGCATCCGATCACCAGCCTACCGCATCAGATCACCAGCCTACCAGTCACCACAATGACAAAAAAGAAGCCGGAATCAAGGCCGTGGTTGCTGCTTCCGGCGACATTAATAACACCGAAGAACAAAAAGAGGAACAAGAAACCGTTATTGCATCCGATCACCAGCCTACCGCATCAGATCACCATCCTACCAGTCACCACAATGACAAAAAAGAAGCCGGAATCAAGGCCGTGGTTGCTGCTTCCGGCGACAATAATAACAGCGAAGAACAAAAGGAGGAACAAGAAACCGCAATCGATTTAGGCCTTTCGATGGATCGACTTAACCTCGGTTCCGAAAAGAAGAAGAAGAAACTACTTGTGCTTCCTCTTCGTGGAATCCTTGTTTACCGAGCACATCGTAGCCGGCCGGAGACCATTCCGAGAAACCGCCGGCCTGATTTCTGTTACGGCAGCTTTCTCGGTGAGTGAGTTAGTATACTATTGTTAACTACGGTAACGGCATTATTAATATAATTGTAAAGAGAAATGTGAGACTTACATAACTAATTAGCATTTTGATGTGTATACAGTTTACAAGAGGCCTTATTGTCTAGGGTTTTTGAAGTTTTGCTTTCAAAGATTCAATGTTGGATTGTGGTCTTCTGCTAGAGAGTTAGTATCATTATTAGTGATTATCTGATATAGTAGAGCTAAATGCCATTTTAGTCGTTTGTTTTGAGCCATTTTGCCAGTTTAGTCCAAAGGTTTCATTTTTTCGTATGTGGGTCCAAAAAGGTTTCATCGTTGCCATTTTAGTCCACCGGGTCAATCTCATCTATTTTTTCTGTTAACGAGAAGGGCAATTCGGTCATTTTATATGTAATTCTGTTAACTAGAAGGGCTATTCGACCATATAAAATGACAGAATTGCCCTTCTCGTTAACAGAAATAATGGATGAAGTTAACCCAGTGGACTAAAATGGCAACGGTGAAATCTTTTGGACCCATAGGCGAAAAATGAAACCTCTGGACTAAACTGGCAAAATGATCCAAACCACAGGGACTAAAATGGCATTTAACTCGATATAGTATTTATTTGAGGTGAATTGGATTTTAAGTTGACCAAAAGTTTGGGGGGGGGGGGGGGGGGGGGGGGTTGCACCCCTGGTTCCCACTAAGCTCTGCCTCTGACTACAACCCACTGGTTGATAATTGTCGAGCAATTTAAACAAGAATGAGTTAACAAATGGCACTAGTTACTTTCATTCCAAGGACAATCCCCTCACGTAACCATCTTGGTTTTAAAAAGTGCGTCTAGGCGCAAGCCAACCTCAGACGCAAGTCCATCGCTTTTGTGTAGGCAAGGCGAGCTCTATACAAAAGGCATGGCTGAGGCACAAAATACGCACCAAAAAACAGCTTGAGGTGGTGTAGGTGAGGAGCGCGACTCATGTACATGGCGACTTTTTGTGCATTAAGATGTTTTGCAACAGACTTTCTATGTATGTATTAAATCAAATTTTAATTGGGTTAGGGGATGCTTAAAACCTATGAGAATATAAGTTTTTTTTTTTAAATAACATCTTGTGTCTCGCATACGAAAAGCAATACGCTTTTTTGCTTTGCACCTCGGTTTTAGACCTTTTCGTGTTAGTGCTCTTCTCTCTTTTAGAAACCAAGATAATCCGCGTGAGCGAATCAAATGAAAATCACAAGGAAGGTACATTTCCCCACAAGGAAGGTACATTTCCCCATATCACCCATAATCATCCGCGTGAGCGAATCAAATGGAAATCAATTGTAAATCCATGACAATTATGTGACTGGGATTGCCCTTGGTAACGAAAGTGAAAGTTCGGAGTGTCCTTGGTTAAATTGCCGGTAGGGATTATTATCTGCCAGCGAGTCATAGTCTGAATTTTTAAAATCCAATTTGGCTTTGTTTAATATGATTGAAATATATTTACTGGATTTCATGAATACTTTCTGTCAGACATAACTTGCAAGGAATTCTGACCAATGTCATGGGAAATCTCAAAAAAAAGTTATTGTTCACTTGGGTGAGTTCAAAATTTAAACTTTATACTTCATATATTATCTGTGTCTAAGAATTTGTTAGTGTTGATAGGATCAAGAACATGGCACAGATTCAGGTTTCAAGTGTCTGGAAAACCGAGACAAGCCATTGTTCTTTAAAGAACTTAATCATTTATGGGAGAAAAAGTACCCGAATCTTCCGTGGAGTGATGGAGAATACTCCGCTTCTAACACGCTGTTGATCACAGATCCTGACAAGTGCCTCTTAAATCCTGTATGACTTTATAATACTCCTATCTTTCATTCTTTTGCTTACAAGAGTAGTTATGTTAGTTATAGTTGGTAAAATCGGGCTTGTAACTGGTTTAAACGGGTAGTTTTTTATACCACTTGTTTTTACTAGTTTTAAAAGGTTTTGATAAATGTATGGGTCGGGCCGACTGTTGTTTTTGTTTGTTAAATTTGATGAAAAAAGCATACCGTATAATTGGGCCTATGATAGTTGGTAAAACCGGATCTGTATTGGTTAAAACGGGAAGTTTTTCTCGTACCTGTGTGCTGCTATAACTTTTTTTTTCGTCTAATTTTAGTATTATTTCGTTAAACATAAAGGTGGGGCGTTGTATAGTTGTTTTTGTTTGTTAAATATGATTTAAGAAAACATGTGACAACAAACATGATCTAGGTTGTATACATTAAAATATACGTTGGGCTATTTTGACCCGTTTTGGACATGAGAGATGTTGGGTCCATAAAGAACGTTTGACCTTATTGGTTGCGGATGAGAGAACTCTACAGTTAAGCGTATTTGGGTGGACAATATATTATTGGTCAAACACTTTTGTACCAACGTTAAGTTATAAGTTTGACTGTGTTTTGTTACAGCCAAACACAGCAATCTTCCCTCGGAATTATGATCCTGAAAACAGGAAAGATGATTTTCTAGGTAAATGCAACGATTTACATTGCAGCTTTTTTTTGAATATTTATCAAGCGGTCTAAAGTCTAAACACATGAACTTTTGTGAAATGATTTTTAGGCCCGAAAGGTGAATTACGAGTGTTCTTGGCGGGGCTTGCAGAAGCCGAAGATGTGCAAACCTATGTGGAAGAAAACCCGATCGGGGACCCTGAGATTACACCTTCGCATCCTGACTGGGGCCATTATTGCAAGATAATTTGTTGTATTAACAAGAAAAGATTTGGTGATCCAACACCAAAACTAATCTGATTCCTTCAGACCAAGAGGAGTGTTTATTACATGATTTGTTTACTTGTTATCTTTTTAATTCGGGTCAGAATTTTGGTTTTTATGGTTCAGACATGGGCCAGTACAGGGACATTTTGCTTCTAACTTTGGATGCATAAGTGACACAAAGTTGAAGATTATAAGTGAATGTAATGATATTATAGAGTTCTTTTGCAAAGAAGATGCATACCCATTATGTGTATATGGTTAAAACTTACCTGTTACTCTGTTAGGATGCCCATTACCTGAAAGCCACCGATTTCAAACTAAACTCAAAAACGAGTCTAAAATATTATTTTTCTAGTCTAATAACGTCAAGTTTCTAACAAATTTAACATGCTATCTATTATATTGTTGATTTAAGATTTTAGAATATATTAATGTATTTGAATAAATGAGATGTGGGGGGTGGGGGGTATCACCTAATCTCATAACCGACTCAAATACCAAAACCGCGTTAATTATAATATAACGAATATCATACAAGGTCTCATGCCTGTCTCATTACTTGTCTCAAATGTTTTGATTTCCGGGTTTTCTTGTCAAAACTCGGGGTTTTCCCCATCCCTAGACCTAGGGGTGTAAACAAGCCCAGATGCTCGAGAGCTACTCGTGATCGGCTCGATTAAAAGCTTGAACGAGCCGAGCTTTAACGAGCTTGAGCCTAAAATAGAGCTCGTTTAGTTATCAAGCCAAAAGAGCCCAAACAAAATTTTAATTTTATATATAATAATAATAGTAGTAGTGGTAACAATAATAATAATAATAATAATAATAACAACGATGATAGCATTGGCGAGCCAAGCTCGAGCCGAGCTTTGGCTCGTTTAAGCGATATTGAAGCAAGCTCGAGCCAAGCTTCTAGCTCATTTGAGGTTGTTCTCAAAATAGCTCGTGTGACAGCCCGTATTTCCGAGGTAAAAACCGTTCATGTTCTTCGATTAATTTATTTACATTTGTTATACGTCTTGTCTATCGCATCGTTTGTTTAACTGAGCACACTTACTTGAATGAATAGACGATTATATATTATTTCATCTTAGCCGTACATGCACATATACTCGATTATATATTATGTCCGCGTGTCAACGTGTTGTGTGCTATGTGTTAGAAGCATGTAGAATCTCATGTGTTGCATGAACACTCCCTAACGAGTTAAATGGTAATCATACTAGGACGTGGTTGACCATCCTCATTATTTCTCCATCTAAATCTAACTAAGCATAAACTAAGGCGAATTCACACTTTTATTAAAAGCATGCATTCCCGGGTTTGGGAACTACATTATCCCTGGATTTAGGACTACTCTATAATCCTGGGTTGGAATATTGCCTATTAAATACTGTAGTTTATATTTCATGTCTTTAGCAGACTAAACAAAACTCTATCTGAAAAGTTCTTACGCCTTATACCGATTAGTTGCCGGGTTTGGCAAACAGAGTACTAGTTAATAGCGCTATTAGGTTTGACAAACCTCACACCGTGCTGGGAGCCGGATGTGAACTTTTAACCTTGACTTTATATCAATGACGATAGACATTGATATGGGGCACAACCACTTACTACAGTCAAGTATTCGGTACTACACAGTCTAGTGACTTAACCGTGGGTTAGCTACCCTTGACATGTTTTTAATAACTAATGTATTTGAAACCTACTTTACTTTAAACTGAAACTGTGAACTCGCCAACCTTTGTTGATACACTTTAGCATGCTTTGCATGACGTTAGGTACAACATGGGAGCTTGCAGCATTTGGAGTGTTGTGGCTGGCATTAAACTATTTGCTTTAAATTTCATTAAACATTGCAGTTTTTAACTTATGTCTCGATTTTACGTTTAGCTTCCGTTGTTGATTTAAACTATGTTTTGGACATTTAAATCTTAACCACTAATCGTGTTGATTGGGATGATTTTTTAATAACTTTAATACTTGTTTCAACATGATTAATGGCTTCATCCTGGTCAGTTGCACGCCTTGCAGTATAACTCCGCATGTGAATTTTGAGGGTGTGATAGCTCGAGCCGAGCTAGAGTTTTGTGTTTTACTCGTGAGCCGAGCTTGAGCTCAAATAAGTAGGCTTGAACTCGAGCTTCATAAAAAAACATAATAAGCCGAGTTTGAGCCTAGTCGGGCTTGGGCTCACCCAGCTCGTTTACACCCGTACCTTGCAAAGAGGGAGACCGGAGGAGGTCTGATTTTGTAGGGACGAATTGGGCCAAGTCCAGTATAATAACATTGGTGGGTCAAGTCCGATATAGTATTGTGGATTTATGGGGTTATTTGGATAAATTTTGCTATCACCTAGGCTTCAATAGTTATTGTTTTATCACATGCGTTATTTTTAATACAATTTGTGTATGATAAACTGTCAACGGATTATGGTTTAGGAGGGACTTGTGAGTCGTTTTAGTATACATTTTTGAACAATAGTAGTTTTGTGTTTTAAACTTTTAATAATAAAATTATGTTATGTTGGATAATTTTAAAAGCCAACTCATTTCTTATAGGTAGTTGTATCTCATATTGTTGCTAATTTATTTCTTAAAGTGTGTATTATTAAAGCCCTAACTAAAGTAATGGCTGCTCATCTAAATTTTTTTATTGGCTTTTCCAATTTTTTTTACAAATCTAAATGAAATTTGGAATTAGGAATTTCTTAGAACATGTGTAGTGGGTAATGTGATTGGGCATAAAATGGCAAATCTCACCCCTCATAATGCCCTGTACACCGGCCTTCTGGGCGTGATCTTCAGAAAATTGGTGTTGGTGTGATTGTGAAAAAGCCAGTGAAGACAATTGAAGGGATTGATCTTGAAGGGAGTGCCTAGCTTAATGCCACATATCACGTAACCCCATAGAAGAACCATTATCATAATGTCCCACTACACATGATCTTTAATAGAACCTGTTGTTTTATCTCGTTAACTTCAACCACCCTATCAATGATATGTTAATAATTCAAGAGAGTAAACTATAAGAAAGCAATGATATGGATACAACTTTCAATAGAAAAAATTCCCGACCAATAAGTTTGATGTTAACAACGATAATATTTATTTTTGCCAATGACGTAGTGGTGGAGTGGTTGGGGAAAGACTTGGTGTTCCTTGTGACCCAGGTTCGACTCTCACTCTTCCCATTATTTTCTGCGGCATCCAGGATTATTCCACTATCGTGCCTTCGGGCAGGTGGATGTCGGGTTTCCGCGCATCTGGGAGAGTCAAGGTGCTGGCGGCGGTCGAGTAGTTGACCTTGGACACAACGTCCGCTGTCACGGTGATTGACACGTCGTTCATTGCCGTTCAAAAAAAAAACAACGATAATTTTTTTTTAATTATTATTCTGTTACTCATAATCAAAGTTAAAGTCATGTATTCCCCATAAGTCAATATATTTGTCTTGTTACTCATAATCAATGTTAAAGTCATGTATTCCCTATAAGTCAATATATTTGTCCTTGGTAAAGGGAACACAAATAAAAAGTTTGTGACAAAGCAAGACAAATATGTTATTCTAAATCTTCTATACCCACAATTCCACATGACCGGAATTTACAACTTTGAGGACAACAAACACACAATATCATTGAAAGTATGTATATATGTTCTACCAAAAAGACAAAATGGAAACCTTTTACTTGCTATTGCCAACTTATCAATAGAGAATGTCACAACTCACAAATGTGTGCGTAAAAGGTGTATCAAGTTATGATGAGGCGGCACACGTACGTTAAGTTTTATGGGTTAGCTATTTTTGTTCATATATGATATATGTATGAAGGTTTCTGACTCATATATGCACCAAATAAAACAAATGCATTACACCTAATAATACTATACTTGCAATTTGGGGCCTCCTTTTTTTTACCCTTTTCAACTATTGAGTGTCAATAAGCACACGATCTAATCATATTATTAAATCTTTACATTTCTATATTACGATACTTAAACTCTCAACCACATGAGAAATGTCTCATTTCTTATACGCCTTGATACCGTATGCACTTTGGTTACTAGTAGTTAATTACAAATTATTGTCAAATCAGTCTTGACTATAAATTAGTTTAATTAATAGGCCCAAAATCTTTCATGTAATTCTTTTTTAGCAAAACAACGGTTTATATTTGATCCGCTCATATATACATATATACACACAGGTGTGTGTGTATACATAATACAATTCTAAGTAATTCTAAGTGTTAGGAATTAACGAATACTCTACATTTATAACCTCAGAGAAATAATAATAACTTATGAACATGAAAAAAGATAAGTGTGTCATTACAAAAGTTCATACAGTAGAAACTCTATAAAATAATACACTTGGGACCATCAAAATTTATTAATTAAAAGAGTTATTAATTAATCGATAAATTAATAATTATTAATTTATATATTAATTAATATTTTATTAATTTATAGTAGAATACTTAGTTTACAAACACCTTTCAAGCTTCCACTTAATTATTGTATACAATGCATGTATATCAAATGAACGACCCAATTTGAAAGAAACCTTCAATCTCCCACCTTATTATGCTTCTTGTGTTCAATGTATCACTTTATGGACATTAAAAATATTTTCTATATAAATACAAGATCAAAATAGGTTAACACAAACAAATCATACACACAACATGGCTTCCCATCTTAAAGGTGTGAAAAAAACAACAATGACAGACGAGATTCGAAGAGCATTATGCAAGCACAACAAGGATAATCCAAGTCTCACTCAAAAGCAATTGAAAGCGTTATTGGAATTAATAAAGATGATATCGATGAAGAAGATGATGAAAGTTCTACAATGGAGCCCCCTTCGCGAAACGAAGCTATTAAAGCGGCAATCACATTGAACAATTTCTTGTTGAGCTATGAGAAAACAACACCAGAAGTTCTTACCATGCTAAGGAAAATTAGAGACGAGATTCAAGGGGAAATTGATTTCAACAAAAGACAATTGAGTCATTTTTCAAGAAACCTTCATAAATCATTCATGTAATATGCTATATATAAGGAATTATTAATTTATATTTTATATGAGGTCTAAAGAAATTATCAAAAATGTATTATCTTATAATTTTAGCGAATTATTAATTTAGCACCCTATCCCCGAGTCGGGACCGGCAAAAAATATTATCTTAGAGAGTTTATTAAATAATCGAGTATTAATTTATCGAGTTTATACTGTACTTAAAGTTGTGGGATTTGAATAACTTCTTTACACTTCTAGATTTATAGTTTTTTTGACAGGCTTTGGATTTATAGTTTTAATTGGTTTGGGGGTGCGTTTATTATATATAATCAATTTTATGCAGAGAACCGTGGTTACCGTAAAAAAATGATGGTTAAACAGCGGAATAATTGTTTACGTATCACGTTTATAAAAGTACTTAGAAATAGAAATTCTCACAAGTTATACTTAAAATTGAATCTTTATTGAACTTCATTTTAAATAGTTATTATATTTTATTTTTACATACTCAACACTTAGTGCATGTATACAATTTTACACACTTTTAGATATGGTGATAGAGCAAATAAAGTGTGTAAGTGTAGGAATTCGATTATTCCTTGTGTGTACTTTGTTACTTTTAAAAAGTTTTTTAATTGTCATCTGATTAAAAATTTAAAATGTAGATGAAAACAAGCTTACAACTCAAATTTTGGTCGGTTAACATTCGGAAAACAACTTTCAAAAGGCAAACTGGTTATAATTTGGTGATGCATACAACATAAGATGCCAGCCTCCGCGTACAACTTGATTGATTGTCCCAAGAACGCAATTTTTTTTAATGACCTAACTCTCCCGAACTTCTATATTTAATAAATCACTCTTGCTTAGAACTGAACCCAAGACCTCTCACTAAAAGGTAAGAGTCTATATCAAGTAGGGATGAGCATATCGGTATCCGATACCGAACCGATACCGATACCGCCTAATACCGATCCCGAATTTCACCCAAACTAGGTACCGATACCGATACCGAAACATGTCGGTTAGGTATCGGTACGGTATCGGTATTATACCGTATTTTGAGGGTCGGTATCGGTATAATACCGATACCGTACCGTACCGATACCGAAAACGCCAAAAAGTGGATACCGATCGGGATCGGGATCGGTACGGGATCGGTATGGGATCGGTATTCGGTGGCATATGCTCATCCCTAATATCAAGTGAGCTAGTCCCACTTAAATAAGAATGTTAAACAACATGGGTGCTAGCCCATGGCCGTTTCCGAAAATCACAAAAAAAAAAAAAAATGGCCCTGTGCGAGATAAAAAATTTGGGGCCTATTCGAAAATCTCCATTTAATATAAACTCATCAATCACTAAAATTTATGTGGATGTAATTTAAATAGTTATTTTTAGCTATATTTTAGGAGTAATTTATTAATTAAAGAAAAGATGCAGTTGAAAAAATTAAGTATTAAATGTTACTAACAAAAAGAAACAAAAAAATAAGCTAAAATAAAGAATTTGGAGACGCCGGTATTAGAACTCGCGTCTTCTTGTTATTTAAGCAATGCAGTAACCACTAGCACAAGAGCTTATTGTTATTTAAGCAATGCGGTAACCATTAGCACAAGAGCTCATTAATGTTATTTCTCGATTCAATGCGTATATATTCTATCTTATACAGCGTAAATTCTACACAAAATTAAAAAGATTTGGGCCCTCGGAGGGTTTGGGCCTTGTGCCATCGCCCACCCCGCACTCCCTATGAGCCGGCCCTGTGCTAGCCTAACCACACCCGCCAGGTTCAAATCCTATCTCCCTGTCGAGTCGCTTTAGTTGTTGACATCGATCAGTTTCTCCCTTGCTGACGTGACGTCAGCGTGTATATATATATATATATATATTTTTTTTTACTCTCTTTTTATAGAACCTTTTTTTAGTTTCGAAAACGTGGTTCTACTTGTACAAATATACGTGTGTATAAAGTTTCGTATACATGATTTTTTTCCCACAAATTATACCATCCAAACTTTAATTGCTACTCGTGACAAAGGAACCAAATGACAAAAAATATTACACCAACGTAATTTGTAGAATTTATTATTCCTGCAACTATTTGTATAACTTTTTCTTTTTTAAATTTTGTTAACCATGTACGATTTTAGAGGGAGAATGAAAGTTTTAAATGCGGATCGTGTTGAGACAACCCGTTCAATGCTTTTGCACCCAAAATATTATCAAAATTGATGGGGTCGAGTCAAAGGTGTGTAAGGTTAATATATATTTAGATGTAAAAAATTGATGTTAAAATAAAAGAGAGAAGGCTTTTAACTTAGCAAACATATGCCATATAATTACTATAATAGAAAAAAAACCTCAAACTAGTATAGTGAGATACCTTAATTTTTAAATTAGTTTTATACCTCCAAATATTAATAACTACTTTACAAACATTTATTGCTAAACATAGAAGAGTAAGAATCAGTATAAGAATGCTTTAATATAAATAATCTCATTGGGTTGGGTATCCACTACATGAAAATATTTTGAATCTATAGCATTTACATCCAATCCACTAAAAATATACATACATTCCACTAAAAAACAACTCCTATATCAATATATTTCCACTAAAAACAAATACTTTTTCTCTCTCCTTTTCAATATATATTAAAAAGTATAGGGGGTGAACAGTGTCCCCCCAAATATACAGATGAACAGTAACATTTTCTCTCTCCTCCACTCACAACCACTTTTTATACTTCTTATATTTAAAAAAAACCCCACACAGAATTTGGTGGTTTGGATGAAAATGCTCTTAGGCACGAGGGACACTCTAATTAAACCTAGTTAACCTAAATAATTAATTAATTATATCAATTAGTGAGGGTATGGAGAGGGTCATCCCTAAGGGGATGGGCCACCACATAGGATGTCATGTCACCGGGAGTGAGGATGGGCTTAAAGGGGATGGACCAAGGCCCAAGGGGGGTGAAAGATGAGACCCCACTCTATTTATAAAAACAATTAAAAATATTAAATTTATTTGATTCTAGAGAGAGAGAGAGAGAGGAGAGAGAAAGAAGAGAGAGAGAGAGAGAATGGTGGCCCGGCTTGGGTGTCGCTGGGGAGACGGAGAAGACGGGACGGGCCATAGGGGGGCGGTGTGTAACGACTCTCATCAAAAGTCATAATTATTAAATTAATTTGACCAATAGGAAACCCTAATTGAGACACCCAAGTGATTCTGTGCAAACCCTAAAATTTTCATAATTTTCAGAATCAGGATTAGGGCCCCTAAAACTCAGGGGGGGTATTCCCTACTTAACGATTATCGATATAACGTGCTCTCCAAGTTGAATTTTTAGAAAGTGTCGACTCATCTGAGCTAGTCCCACACGTGGCAACAAGATAAGCCTAAAGTGTACCTTACGGACCGTAAGGTCATTAAGCTTACGGTCCGTAAGCTAGATAAAATTCGGGTATAAATTCAGAACATTGGCACTTGAATTCTGGAATTCGTTCGACGAAGAAATTCGCTTCAGGCACCGATATATCGTCTGTTTATCACAATTAACACACACAGGTCTCTAATTGAAGCTGCAATCAGGGTATTAGCACAATCGCTGCTACGATTCATTGTCCGATTGATCTAAATATCCAATGAATGCTTAAGTGCCGCCCACATTAGGGTTATACTTTATCGTTCGTCATTAATTTGACGAATTGTCGTTAATTCGATAGGTAAAGTATTATACTTTATCGTTCGTTGTTAATTCAACGGATTATCGTTAATTCGATGGGTAAAGTATTATACCTTGTCGTTCATTGTTAATTCAATGGATCATCGTTAATTCGATGGACAAAGTATTGCATTTTGACATTCATTGTGAGAATTTGATCTCGTGAGTTATCGTAAATGCTGGATTGATTACTAATTCCAAATTGTATGCTTGTTATTGAAATTAGGAAAAAAGGTTAATCAGTAGGCTAGGCTCTGCCCGTGTAAAACTGCAAAGTGAGTCATTCTCTCTTTTTATCAAATCTATTTACAAAAGTGTTTTATTTCAAAGTTATAATTACGGGGATTAAGTCTTTGTAATCACCAAGTTACAGCCGGTATGTGGGGTTTTGTATACATTACTTGATAATCGTCACCATTGGGGCAGCCAGTGGGGGATATGACCATAGTCACAGACACCATTGGACGAATGGGCCAATGGGTCGAGTGGCAAGTACCGTGGGTAGTTGGCTTGATATCAGAAACATTGTAATCGCTCTTAATACTGTATATTATAACAAATGTGTCATTTTAGTAAATAGAATGATTCACTCAGTATTTCCCGCTGACAAAACCTTTTTCAAACATGTTTCAGGTGATCTGTTGTAAATCAGGAAAAGTGCTGGGGAGCATTTCAAGCTTAAAGATAGTGGCTCAATATAAAACAAATAAATGATTTTGTAATATCACGCTTTGATAGTAAAAATATAATATTGTAAATTATCGGGGTTTTATCCCGAATTGTGAAATAAATAATCGGGGAAATTTTTTTTTAGCTTTAAGCGATCCTGTTTCCGCTGTTAAAATCAATTAAATAAATACCGCAGTATTTTCTGCCGCGGCTCCTGAAACGGGTCAAACCGGGCCATGGGCCGTGACAGAAAAAGGTGGTATCAGAGCCACTGGGTTAAGCTGATTAAGTATTTAGAAATACTCAACATTTTTCCTGATTACAGCCACTGGGTTAAGCTGATTAAGTATTTAGAAATACTCAACATTTTTCCTGATTACAGCCACTGGGTTAAGCTAATTAAGTATTTAGAAATACTTAATTTTTCCTGATTACTATTATGTGATTATGTGTTTTATTAACTAGCTATTTGTTAATTTTAATATGGGCAGATTTTATATATATTATAATATTTGTTGCTCTATCATTGTAAATCGAAAAATATTATATATAAATTTATTTGATTAATATATGGAATTACCTACTATAGTATTACTATATTGTGGTAGAGAAATTATATTTTTATATATAAAGTATACTCTGATTTAAAAATATTGTTTAGTTATTTATTATTATTAATTTTAGTAGTATTAAGATTATTTTAAATACTAGGGTTATTATCAAAGGCAGATATTGGATAACCTAGCCTTAGTTATGCATGGACTGATCACCTATGCTTAAACAAGGCAGCACTAACCAATATTCACCATGATAATGACTAGTTAATATATATAAATTAAGTCATCATACTTATTTAGTATATAGATTTTTATATATTAACTACTGTAATAGTAAATATAAATCTTTAAATATTCTGATTTAAAGTTTAATATTTTTATTATCTACAGTCTAGAAAATTTATAAATAAATTACAAATAAAACCTAGTATGTTTTAATTTGTATTTATTTTGGTAATATGAAATACTATTTAAAAAGTTATTCTATAAAATTTTGTTATAACTTAGTAATTATATGTATGTTACTAAACAGCATGAGTGATTTGTCAGAAGCCCTTCAGAATTTAAATCTCTATCCAGTAAGAATCGAAGTTTCCAGAGATTTCAATAGGTATATACCAGACATAGAAGAACCTATAGAATTTAATGCTTTACCTTTCGAGAAACCTAAGCCTAAGAAAATGGAAATTGGGGAAAGTTCTAGGCAAATGGAGGAATTACCATCTCAAGAAGAATTAGATTTTATAATGGCAACCGATGATACCATTGAACCTGTTAATGAAAATAATTTTATGAACTTAGAACCATCTATCCCAAACTCTTCTAATCACTGGAATATAGACGAATGGTTGGATAATGAAATACTGTTACAAAACCATCCCTATAGGCTTTTTCCTAAGTACAATCCAGAACCTTTACCAAATTTACCAATAAGTAACCAGAATAGGACTGAACTCCATCATTTTGACAACATAGATGCTGGGAATAGGATCCAAGAGACTTTGGGACAAATCTCCTGGAAATACGATGAGAAGAAACGCCATTACTAGAACATCATCTTACAAAGGATAGGGGAATTATGAAACTGTGGTTGTATAATAATAACAGTAAAATCAGTATGTGTAAATAAAAAGAATAAAACGGGTATATATAGAAACATGATATAAGAAAATATTAGAAAAGTTACAATTTTGTTTGTATATTCGTTTATGTGATTATGTACAACTAAATTGTGACATTGGATTATTTCCTTTATACTAATTATGTATCTATAAAATAGATATCAGATGGAACACGATAATAATGAACCAATTAATGAGGGTAATCAATCTAAGCAACAATCGGGGAACCAATATGTGACTAGGCAAGATATAGAAAATATCATTGCTCAAGAGATAGCCAACACTATTCCAGGAATAGTTGCTCAAGGGATAGCCAATGCTATACCAGCAATCATTACTGCTGTTAAAAATCCAATCGAACCGCAACATGTTGTTCCTAGTAAACGCATTTCTGAAGATAATTTCAGTAATAGCGTAAGTGGAGGCAGTAATCATGTTAACCATGATAATGAACCACGGCAAGCTCCGCTCCCTAAGAAAAGGAAAGTTGCAACGCCTGGTTGCACTTACAAAGAATTTCTTGCTTGTAAACCCACTAAGTTTGCAGGCAATGAAGGAGCGACTGCAGTACTGCGTTGGTTAGAGAAAACCGAGGCAGTAATTGCCATAAGTAAATGTGCTCAAGATGATCAGGTTATGTATGTATCAAATCTTTTCAAAGAAGTAGCGTTAGAATGGTGGAATACGATGTTACAAGTAAAAGGAAGAAGGATGGCGTATGCTATGAACTGGGAAGAATTTAAGAATCTTGTAGAAAGAAAATTCTGTCCTGAGTACGAAAGAGATCAAATGGCAAATAAGTTTCTAACCCATCGGATGGTAGATATAGATTGTCAAGGGTATACTACGACATTCTTCGAATATGCTCGAATGGTACCAATCCTGGCTTCGCCAGAACCGGTACTTATTTCTCGTTATATTTGGGGATTGATTTCCGAGATCCGTAATATCGTCAAAGCTGCGAAACCTCGCACGATTGATGATGCGGTGGAATTAGCCAATACTATAAATGACGAGCTAGTACGGACAAAAGAAGAAAATAAAAGGAAGGAAGTAGCCCAAAAGATTACCCAAGAATTCAGTCCGGGTAACCATAACCATTTCAAGAAAAGAGGGAATGGACAAACTTCTACTAGTCCATTTTGCAAATTTTGCAAAAGGAAGCATTTTGGAAGATGCAAAGGATATTGCAATTTTTGCAAAATTCCGGGGCATCAAGAAGAAGATTGTAGGAGGAAGAAATTTTCAGTTTGCTACAACTGTAAAGAAACTGGACATCTTAGGCCAGATTGTCCAAAACTGAATAAACCATTCGACAATCAAGCCAACCCAACAGAAGGGGCAAAAAGGAATGAGAGAGAGACTTTCAACTAACTACTCATGAGAACGAGATGATTCCAGATGTGATAGCCGGTATGTTCTTAGTTTACAACATTTACCTAAAAGTATTATTTGACTCTGGTGCCAACCAAAGTTTTATAAATACTTTACTCTACCAAATTCTTGACTTACCATTTACCAACATTAGATAGATTTCTATATTAGAAACGGCAGACGAGAATTCAGTAAGAATAAATAAGGTTATGCAGAACATAGAAATAAGTTATAAGTTTTCTGCAACCCTATTATCTATGAATTCAATGTTGTGATCATTATCTGCGATTAGAATTTCTTAGAAATTCAAAGAAGTAATTATGATTACAGGAGATAAACCGTGTAAGTCTATGAAGTTCATATCAGTAATGGAAATTGCTAAATATGAACAAAAGCAAAGGAATAGTATATATGAATTTAGTAATCATTAATACTAAAGATACAGAAATCAAGGAAATTTCTGTAAATTCCGGAATACCCAGATGTATTTCCAAAAGATTTACCTGGATTACTACCAGATATGAAGATAGAATTTAGGATTTATCAATTCCAGGAATTTTATCGATAAGCCAAGAAACCTTATCAGTTAACACAATATTGGTTATTTAAGAAAAAGAAAATTTCGATAAGAATGTGTATTGATTATAGGAAATTGAATAAGGTTATAATTAAGAATCAATACCCATTAATTAGAATTTATGATCTATTCGATCAATTTAAGGAAGATAGATAGTTTTCTAAGATCAACTTATGTTCCGTATATTATCAATTAAAAAACATCAAAGGAAGATGTATCTAAGACTATTTTCAGAACTAGCAATGGTCATTACTAGTTTACAGTCATGCCCTTTGGATTAAAGAATGCAACTATAGCATTCATAGACATGATAAATAGGATCTGTAAACCATATTTGGATAAATTGATAATTGTCTTCAATGACGATATACTTATTTATTCCAAAAATCAGGAAGAATATTGTCAGCAATTGCATGTACTCTTAACTTTGTTAAGAAAAAGAAAAGCTTTACGCCAAATTTTCGAAGAATGAATTTTGGCTGCTAGAAGTGCAATTTTAGGTCATATGGTGAATCATGAAGGTATTCACATAAATTCTGCTAAAATAGCAGTAATTATCAAATGGAAGATTCTGCAATCCGCAATAGAAATTAGGAATTTTGTAGGTTTAGTATTATAGACAGTTTATTAAGGAATTTTCAAAATAGCTATACCATTAACTAAGATAACCAATACTATAAATCCTAGTTTTACCAAAAGAAACAGAAGATTTTGAAGTATATGGTAATGCTTCAAAGCTAGGATTTGGATATTCCTTAATGCAAAAAAAAAAAAAAAAAAAAAAAAAAAGGAAATTGTGTATGCTTCAAGACAATTGAAAAAGGTACGAAGGAACTATACCACTCATAAGTTAGAATTAGGAACCATAATTTTGTCTTAAGATTTGGAGATATGATCTGTATGGAAGTAAGGATACTATCTATACAGATTATAAGAAGTTGGGTAAAAAAGAATTTGAGGCAAAGAAGATGGATGAAAATCCTAAGTGACTACAATTGTGATATTCAGTATCACAAAGGAAAAGCTGAAAACAACAAGAGATAGTCATAAGAATTATACAAATAATAGATAAAAGCCGTTGGAGTTCGAGTTGGAGACAAAATACAATTGAAAGTACCTCCTTGGAAAGGAGTTGTTAGATTCGGTAAGAAAGGAAAGCTAAGACCAAAGTATGTAGGATCATTTCCAATAATTTCATATATTGGATCAGTTACTTATAGTTTACAACTACCAGGAAGGTTAGTTGGAATACATGATATATTTTATATATCCAATCTCAAAGAAATGTCTATCAAACGAATTTTTGGTAGTACATTTCCAAGATATAAGGTAACAAATAATGTTAAGTAAGGTAGGATTCAAAGACAGGATCCTAATATACGTGGGAATTGAAATCCAAAAGGAAGAGAAAGTATTCTCAATTATTCCAGTAAATCTCGAGGACGAGATTTTTATTAAGTTGGGGAGAATGTAACGACTCTCATCAAAAGTCATAATTATTAAATTAATTTGACCAATAGGAAACCCTAATTGAGACACCCAAGTGATTCTGTGCAAACCCTAAAATTTTCATAATTTTCAGAATCAGGATTAGGGCCCCTAAAACTCAGGGGGGGTATTCCCTACTTAACGATTATCGATATAACGTGCTCTCCAAGTTGAATTTTTAGAAAGTGTCGACTCATCTGAGCTAGTCCCACACGTGGCAACAAGATAAGCCTAAAGTGTACCTTACGGACCGTAAGGTCATTAAGCTTACGGTCCGTAAGCTAGATAAAATTCGGGTATAAATTCAGAACATTGGCACTTGAATTCTGGAATTCGTTCGACGAAGAAATTCGCTTCAGGCACCGATATATCGTCTGTTTATCACAATTAACACACACAGGTCTCTAATTGAAGCTGCAATCAGGGTATTAGCACAATCGCTGCTACGATTCATTGTCCGATTGATCTAAATATCCAATGAATGCTTAAGTGCCGCCCACATTAGGGTTATACTTTATCGTTCGTCATTAATTTGACGAATTGTCGTTAATTCGATAGGTAAAGTATTATACTTTATCGTTCGTTGTTAATTCAACGGATTATCGTTAATTCGATGGGTAAAGTATTATACCTTGTCGTTCATTGTTAATTCAATGGATCATCGTTAATTCGATGGACAAAGTATTGCATTTTGACATTCATTGTGAGAATTTGATCTCGTGAGTTATCGTAAATGCTGGATTGATTACTAATTCCAAATTGTATGCTTGTTATTGAAATTAGGAAAAAAGGTTAATCAGTAGGCTAGGCTCTGCCCGTGTAAAACTGCAAAGTGAGTCATTCTCTCTTTTTATCAAATCTATTTACAAAAGTGTTTTATTTCAAAGTTATAATTACGGGGATTAAGTCTTTGTAATCACCAAGTTACAGCCGGTATGTGGGGTTTTGTATACATTACTTGATAATCGTCACCATTGGGGCTGCCAGTGGGGGATATGACCATAGTCACAGACACCATTGGACGAATGGGCCAATGGGTCGAGTGGCAAGTACCGTGGGTAGTTGGCTTGATATCAGAAACATTGTAATCGCTCTTAATACTGTATATTATAACAAATGTGTCATTTTAGTAAATAGAATGACTCACTCAGTATTTCCCGCTGACAAAACCTTTTTCAAACATGTTTCAGGTGATCTGTTGTAAATCAGGAAAAGTGCTGGGGAGCATTTCAAGCTTAAAGATAGTGGCTCAATATAAAACAAATAAATGATTTTGTAATATCACGCTTTGATAGTAAAAATATAATATTGTAAATTATCGGGGTTTTATCCCGAATTGTGAAATAAATAATCGGGGAAATTTTTTTTTAGCTTTAAGCGATCCTGTTTCCGCTGTTAAAATCAATTAAATAAATACCGCAGTATTTTCTGCCGCGGCTCCTGAAACGGGTCAAACCGGGCCATGGGCCGTGACACGGTGTGGGGGTCCAGCGCCGGGGCTCGCCGGGGCAGGGCCGGCCCCCATACCTTCCAGTCTAAACAACACTAAAAAAAGTGAACCTAATGAACCCAAATTCCATTTTCCCAAATAGTAACGGTCATCTATTGGACTTCAACATCGGGTCACCAATATAAACTCTTAACCCGAATCCCATTCCGAGCCATTTGTGGTGGTGTTCCTGTCCAACCTGCTGAACCTGTATAGATGCGTCTCTGAGAATTCACGTACCCTGTTCGAGCTCGAAAAAATGTGCCATTTCGTAATGTTTTATTATTAATTTAAAAAAAAATCAAATTAGTATTGGGCTCAATAAACATAATGCCAAGTGAGCTAAATTTTAAACCATCAAAATGATTCGTAAAAGAGCCTATATTGGAATTGGTATGTGTTTACTATTTAAAAAGAATAACATATATATATCGGATTTTTTAAAAAAATCGTGTGCCCCTCGAAATCACGGGTCTTGTGCGGAGGTCCTCCCTGCACACCATCAATGCCACCATTGAACTTGCACCCATCCCGAAGACGCCCCTTTCACCATATCACACTCAGACTATTGTTTTTTCCTTCTTCTTAACGAATTAAGTTACTAACTCAAGTGACATGATTGTGATGTTAAGATATCTTTGCGACTTCTCTCTTCTAAAGAGGACTCAAATTGTGCGAAGTATCTATACCTTATAATAAAACAAAACAAACTTATGCCACTTGGCATATACTCAGGCTATCAGATGCCACGTGTCATCTAATTGTTTCTCCAATTTTTTCTTTGAGCGGCAAATGAAATACACGCTCTTTCTCTTATTCTTTCCCTCATATTCTAGGGTTTCTCTCATTCTCCTCCTTCCCTCTCTGTCGCCTCTTTACGGATATTCTAAGATCTTTATTCCATCAATTCGAATCAAGGTTAGATTAACAATAGTTCTGATTAAAGATAATGATTTTATCATTCTAATCTGTTGATATATGTTCTCATTATCATTTGATTCTGATTTTCAAACGTTTTTTGCCATGGTTTCTTCGTATTGGATCTGTTTGCTGCTCCGACACACAAATGTCGCTCACATGGTTTTTGTAATGATGTGTTCCGATTTGTTCATCTACTAAAATTAGGGTTTTTGTTTTCGTGCAGGGCATATTGTGTCCAAAGTCCAAACGATCGTTAATTTGCTTAGAACACAGAGACCGGTGAATGTTGTTCATCTGAAGCACAAGATGGTCGATCAGGTTAATTTGTTCATCTCGCTAAGTATATGTTGTGTGATTGATTTGGTACACTGATGTTAAAATTAGGTTAAAGTTGATCGATAGTCTTATCAGAATCTGTTTGAGTTGTATGGTTACAATGATTAATTGTTATTAGCCTACGGTTAGGGTTTTAGGATGAACAAATACATAAACAGCTCCCCTATAATCATTTTCTTATAATTATTAACACATCAAGAGAGAGATAATTTCATAATCTAGATTGATGTATAAATTTGGTTGAAGATTTTATCGAATTTTCATACTGGTATAACCAGAAGCTATAACATGTGCTGATCTCGATCCAAATGGAGTGTATTATTAAGAAAAGAAAAACAAATATGAAAATATGTTAAAAGTTTGAAACTAAAATAGGTGATTATGTGTAAAGTTTGACTTGGATCGATTGATAGACGATATATTGTTGTTATTTGAGTCAGAAAACGTTGGCGCCTGCGTTCCACTTTCTACTGACGTTTAACTCACCAATAAGGTACATGATTTTGATTCTCAAAATCGTTGTAGCATAAATCATGTTGTAGTTGTTAAACGCGAAAAAAACGTCAACAATTGCTTTTTTGTCTCTGTTTGTAATGTCATTTTACTAAATTTTAATCATTTTATATATGCAGCATGCCTAAAGATGAAGCCTAATTGTATGCTGCAAATGAGCTGTAACTTATCTCATAACATTTGAATTTTGCTTTATTTACATGGCCAGGTCTGATGGATTAGATTACTAATTTGGTGTGATTTGGTTCGGCCCACAACATTTTTAGTCTTGATTTTTTTACAAAGAATTGGCAGTTGTGACTCTGTTTGCAGGTATAGCAGAGTTTGGTTGTATCATTGACTGTGAGGTGGACTTTTTTTGGTCATGGATAGCTTGAGAAATATCTACTTCACAAACAACTTCTCATCAGTTACAAGGAAAGCTTATGTCTGGTTTTGGTTCAAGTCATAGTGCAGACCCCCCAAAAGCAAAAGCTACATGTATCAATTTCTCTACAGCTTAATAAAAGTAAAAGTAAAAGTCAAATTTTGTTATTGGTAAAACACCATACAAGTTAATCAGCATATGATGTTTTATACAATAAAGAGTCAAAAGAAACTGAATATATAAGTTATCAACTGGCTTTCCAACCCATGTGCGCCTTTCTTCTTTTAACTTGCAGATCTGTAGTGATGGCTGACCTAGAAATTCTGAATGTTTTAGAGGTAGAGACTAGAGTAAGTGTTGTTTAGTCTAGAGACACCTTGGTGAAAACTCGAATACTTTGATTGAATGTCAAGTTGTTCGTTGATGAGAAATAAAACAATTTCTCATAATTAATTCCACTTTGATTATCCTTTTTGTTAGATTATATGGTACAATTGGCAGCACCAGATAATAACCATCACCAATGCTGGTTAAAGTAACATCAGCCAACATGTCAATGAATTTTTTACTTACATAGGGACTTTTTGTCATGAAAATATATTAACATAATATAAAGGATAGGTAGGGCTGTAAACGAACCGAGCGAACACGAACAAGGCCATGTTCGTGTTCGTTTGTTAAGAAAATTAACATATTCGCTAATTGTTTACGAATGCATACCGAACATATGTTTATGTTCGTGTTCGTTCGTTAAGGAAATTCAGTTCACGTACCGGTTCACAATTTCAGGACAAGAAGGAACTTTATGGTGGCATGCACATAGCTCGTGGCTTCAAGCCACTGTTTATGGTGCTATTGGTATTCACCCACAAGAAGGATATCTGTACCCGTTCCCTAAGTCGGACCGTCAATCGGTCATAATGCTTGGTATACAATATATTTGTGTGTTAAGCCATCCGCGAAACTCGCGGGGTCTTAGACTAGTACATATATATAATATATGGGCATTTAGAAGTATGTTAATTTGCAACTTAACAAAATGAATTAAGTTATTATTTTAATTGTAACTGAAAACGAAATACCATCATCACTTCAGTAATCAATAACAATTAATATCCAATTTACGTTGATCATAATTAACATTTTTTTAGAACGGCAAAAAATGTCACGTGTAAAACCCGCTCTGTCCGGGGCTATCTCTAATGTCGACTCCTTGACCGCCATGAGACTGTACCCCCTATACGCATGAACCGTATGGAACCGTGATTAAAGTCCCAATTCTTTCCTTCATCCAAATATTCGTTGAAAATAACACGGTCAAGAATCGAACCTGCGTCTCTATTAGCAAAATTTAACAAGAGCACGTTGAAGTCACAAAACCACCTTCATTACGACGTCGTTCTGGAACATATCCCCTAAAGATCCGGAAGACAGATCAGTCGTCCCTAGGATTCGCCGACTTGAGGCGCATTTATTTCGATTCGTTTCTATTGCGGCTTTTACAACAACAACAACAAAAACCGCATCTCATCTGTCTCTTTATTGTTCTTATTGACCGCTGAATGCTCTGCTTCGATTCTTCGAATCTTTGGTGAGTTTTCTTGGCTCATACCCAGATCATATCATGAATTACTGTTTCAGTTCTGTGATTTCTTGTTGAAATTCATGTGGGTTTTGTAAAAAAGATTCGATCTTTGCAATCTTTATGGGTTCAAATGTAGAATTAAAAATCGAATTTTAGGTGAGTTTTCTTGGTTCATACATCATACCCAGGTTATATGATGAATTAATGTTTAAGTTATGTGATTTCTTGTTGAATTTCATGTGGGTATTGTAAAAAGAAACGATCTTTGCAGTCTTTATTGGTTTGTTGAGTATGTTATGTGCAAATGTAGAGTTGAAAGTGAATTTTGGGTGAGTTTTCTTGTTTCTAATTTAAAATTGAAGTGAAATCTATGATTTGTGTTGGATATTTCATGTGGGTGTTGTAAGAATCTTTTGCATTTTGTTGATTTGTTGGGGTTATATGAAGTTGAAGTGAGTATTCATGTTTCTAATTCAAAACTGATTAGGGTTCTTGTCTTAAAACTAGATTGTTTGTAGCATTATTGAGTCAAATCAGTGATTTATGGTTGATTTTCAAATAGGTGTTAATAAAGGTTTTTTTTTTCTTTCCTTTTTTATGCATTTTATATTAATTGCAAGGTTCTGCCACCTTTTTTTTTTTGTGTGTGTGTGTATGCTTCCTAATTGTTTTGCTGAGTTTTCTTGGTTATACCCAGAAAAGATGCTGCATTATTAAGTCAAATATGTTATTGTTTTCAAAATTTATGCGGTTGTTGTAAAAAGAAACAATCTTTTTGTATTTTAAATGAATTTGGAGTGAGTTTTCTTGTTTCTGAATCATCACCATCCTATTAGTGGTTGATAAACTAAGTAAAATCATTTAGTTTTCATAATGTATACGTTATTCTGTAAGTGCTTCTTTAAACATGTGTTAACGGTTTTAGTAGATATAAGGCGAGATATTCATTATGAAAGGGTATCTTGATTATTATGACCGAAAGTTCCCTTTGTGTTTTAAGCTTGATTTCCTTTTGAGTTCTATCATTTCATAATTTCTTTTACTAACACCCATATAAATTTCACCAAGAATCACAGATTCAACTCATAGTTGTCAATAGCGTGCGTAGCGATCGCTATAGCGCGCTACGTAGCGTATAGGTCTAGGCTCGCTATTTGGGGTGTAGCGATAGATAGCGATAACAACGACAATTTATTTTATTTTTTAATATAAATAGCAATTAAATATAGCTGGATTTTAGGTTTTTGTTAAATATACATGTAAAATATATTATTAATATCCCATGACTTTATTTTAGCTAATTAAAGTGACAAGCACATTAAGAAACAATCTTTTGTAATTGTATCAGTTTATTAAGGTTCTGCCACTTAAATATTCAAAATCAAATAGTTCTGGAGTGAGTTTTCTTGGTTTAAACCCAGATAATACGTCCTGTTATCAAGTCAAATCTGTGTTTTATCGTAAGATTTCATGTGGGTGTTGTAAAAAGAAATGCTCCTTTTGCACTTTGGATTTCTTAAGTTATTTGGAGCGTGTTTTGTTGGTACCGTTTCAAATCATTTGTTAGGGTTCCTGATTATATGTTGCATCATCAAGTCAAATCTTTGATTTTTTGTGAAATTTCATGTTGGTGTTGTAAAAAGAAATAATCTTTTGCATTTTCGGATTATCAAGTCTAATAAATACGTCGCGTTAAATTAAGGTCTTGTACCAACATATTTCAAGATTCGTCGTTTTGTACCAAAATCGACATATGGTATATTTATGGGATTTTTGAGGTTTGATTCTTGAATGGAATGTAGAATGTGAAATGGATTATGTTTTTTATGAATAATAAAGCTGTATTTTTTCGGTTGTTGTTACTTGATAAGAATCCGGGCTAATTATGACACATTATTGTTTCTATAGCAGGATTAGTGACAGGTTTATACACATAAACCGCTTATTTTAAAACAATGGGGATCGACACAATGAAAGAATCATCATGGTTTACTTCTATCTGGAAGCCTTCACGTAAACCCGCAACTTTAGTTCCCGAAAAACCCATTATCGGAATCATGTCATTTGAAGTCGCGAGATTAATGACAAAGTCAGCTAACTTATGGCAGGTTTTAAGCGATAAACAAATGTCAAGATTACAAGAACTCACTAATTCCCTCGGCACTCTAAATCTCGTTTCAGATAATCATGATTATCTCATGGAGCTTGCGTTACTCGAGATCGTTGACAACATTAAATGTGTCGGAAAAGGTGTTTCTCGGCTTGGGAAAAAGTGCACGGATCCGGTTTATCGTAATCTTGATCATGTTTTCGATAATCCGATCGAGATTGACGGTAATTGGTGCGGGTGGGAGTATAAGTTAAAGAAAATGGAGAAACGGGTTAAGAAAATGAAGAGATTCGCTGCGGTTACGTTACAGTTATGCGAAGAACTCGAAGTGTTATCCGAGCTCGAGAATGGTTTAAAACGATTGCAAGATAACAACTCAAATCAAATGAAGTTAAACGAATTTGAGAAGAAAGTCGCGTGGCAATGCGAAGAAGTCAACGGTTTGCGAGAAATGTCTGCATGGGTTTGTACGTATGATTACACTGTCAGGTTACTGTTAAGATCGCTTTTCACAATAGTCGAACGGGTGAAGGTTGTTTTCGGAATTTCAACCAAGTTCGTTACCCCGGGAGTAAATGATTTCCACGATGGACAACGTTTGATTCGCAGTACTTCCATTTCTGCCCTTTCGAGTTATCCGGCTAAAAACTCGATTCATAGATCATTATCGAATCTCGGATACAAACAAAGAACGAGTCTTCATATGCACCATCGTTCAAGTGTCTTTTGTGGAACCCAAACGCCAGTGACGACAAATAGTTTGACTCAAATTGGACTTTTGAAAAAATGCATGACACCTGATCTTGACTCGCCAAAAGTCAACGGTACACTTCAAAACCCTATTAACATTCTATTCATTCATAAAGGATCGTTAAAGGGTCAAAACAATCGAAAACCGACACTTGGTGATGCGGCTTTAGCTCTTCATTACGCAAACGTAATCATATTTATCGAGCGATTAGCTATATCGCCTCACTTCATCAGCCCCGAGTCACGTGAAGATTTATATCACATGTTAACCACAAGTATCAAGAACTCACTTAGAGAAAAACTTAGTTTTGAGTCTAAGAACGATTATAATCGCGATGTTGCATCCGATTGGAGTTCGTCGATGCAAATAACACTCGAATGGTTGGTACCGCTCGCTCAAAACATGATCAAATGGCATTCCGAGAGGAATTTTGAGAAGCAAATGATGGGTTCTGGAGGAAATGTGCTTTTGGTGAATACTTTGCATTATGCAGATCAAGAAAAAAGTGAAAATGCGATTACGGATCTTGTTTTGGGTCTTCATTATGTTTCAAGATTTGGTAGAGAGATTAACAGTAAAGCTTTTTTGGGGTCTACTTGTGATTTAAATCATGATGATTATTTGTTTCATGATAACATTGTATGATGACTGGTTTCGGGTGTTAAAGGGTTCGGTTATCTTGACAAAACGGCATCCGATGATCTTCGAGGTATTTTACTTATTTTGACCGAAAGATCTGGTTTTACTTAACTTTCATAACATTGTTTTCTCTGTAGATGTCTTTGTAAATAACATTTTATACAGCTTGTGTTTGGATTTTATGTTTTTATGTAATTTAGTTTTACGCGACATGTTGTAGAGTTTTAAGTGATGTATTCCATAACCAAAAGGTTGGAAGTTCAAATCATACAGCGTAAAAAAATGACGAGGGTCAAGGTTATGCGCCCCTTGTTACCACCCCTAACCTGTTGGAGGGTAGTGTTCAAGTCAAGAGGCAGTGTCTTTGAAGGGTTGGGACTTGGGGGCAACAACCCAAAATCTAAATGGTACATAAACTTTGCTCAATTTAATAATATAAATTTAAGAACACACCACAAAATTCAATTTTAATGATCTCGACTTTGACTTATTGGTGCTGATTAATCCCAAATTAGAAAATGTTTACCAATAGTGCCAACTTTAAATATATTTTTTCCTTTAGCGATTGATCCCAAATAACTAAAAATTAACCCAGTTAATTTTAAGTAACTTGAAGTCCATATTATCAAAAATTTCAAAAACAAATCACATATCAACAAGAGAATACAAAATTGTAAGATGATTATAAGGTACATGAAAATAACTTAGTTAAATCAATAAGGGATATTAGATTTAAATAACCAAAACTTTCACCAATTAGCCGATAACACTCCCAACTTGTGATTTGTATCACACCACCCCCAACTTTCAACTTATTTTCCTACACCACTCCCAAACTAACCCAGTTTACTAACATCAGCTGCCGCGTCACCAAACCAGTGTCATGTCATCAAAAAGGCACGTCAGCTACCACATCATCAAAAAAGAAAAATCAGATGCCACATTATCAAAAATGTCACGTCACCATATAAGTGTCACATCAACGAATAAGTAACTGTGTTAGTATTCAGTTAGGGTGAGAGGGGCACTCCCCTAAGAGGGGAGTCCCCTCTCTTACACACCACGAATCAGATAGTGCCACGTCAACTCCCCTCTTAAACTCCCCTAACACCCCATTTTGATGGCGGCACTCCCCTAATAGGGGACTTGGGTTTTTTTTTTTTATTTGTTGTAAAATTATGCATGTTTATAAATTAAAAAAAATATTAATAAAAATAAAAATTAAATAAAAGACATTTCATTAAATTTAAAAAAAAAACAACCTAGAAAAATAAAAATTACATTCAAACTAGAAAAATAAAAATTACATTCAAACTACTCGTCGTCGGAACTCACTTCAAGGTGAGGTAGATCTAAACGTCCGAGATGCTCAACGAGATCGTGTTTTAGTCTCCAATGCGTGTCTTCGTCAATGAGCTCGCTATAAGCTGTTTCAGCGAAGACGGGTTCGACTGGAGGATCTTGAATGTGTACCGGTGCTATCGCCCTTCCGTCGTCTTTTATAATCATGTTATGTAAAATAATGCACGTATACACGAGTAACCTTATCTTTTTCACCGTTTTGGAACGCATTGGACGCTTTAGTATTCCCCACTTCGCCTTTAACACACCAAACGCCCGTTCCACATCTTTTCTTGCGGCCTCGTGTTGCCTCTTGAACTTTTTTTCATTCGGGATGTGAGGATATGGAAAAGACTTCACAAACACGGACCAGCTAGGGTAGATCCCATCAGTAAGATAATACCCGCGTTTGTATAAGTGGTCGTTCACCTGAAATGGACAATATGGCGCCATTCCGTTTCGTTGAGTAAGAAATAACGGAGATTGTTGGAGCACGTTGATGTCGTTTTGTGAACCCGCCGGGCCACAAAAAGCATGCCAAATCCACAAATCTTGAGACGCCACCGCCTCTAACATAACCGTCGGGTATTGATGATCGCCTCTCATATATTGTCCACGCAATTCTGTGGGGCACATTCTCCAGACGAAGTGTGTACAATCCAGACTACCCAACATACCAGGTAGGTGATGTCTCTCCTCATGAGCCTGATACAATAGCGCAACGTCGTGGCTCGTTGGTCTACGTAAGAATTCACCGGCATACATTGCACAGACCGTCTGGCAGAAATATTCAAGGCACTCACGAGAGGTCCTTTCAGACATCTTTAAATACTCGTCGTTTTCGTCTGGTGGGTTACCGGTTGCAAGTTGTTTAATCGCAGAAGTAACCTTTTGCAACGGCGTGAAACTTTTCTTCATTCTCCCGTCCAAGCCCTCTTGAAACCACTCGTCGTTCGCTTCGACGTCACTAACAATTTTTAGGAACAAAGACTTGGACATACGAAACCTCTGACGAAAAATATCGGCATTAAATTTTGGATTTTCTACAAAATAATCGGCCATTAGTGTTTCGTGGCCACCCTCACGATCTCGAGGGACAACTTTTTTTTTACTAGACAATGCCGTGTCTAGTAGCTCCGCTTGTTGGATGAGATTTTGGAAGAAAATTAAGCTACTATCGTTTGACGGTTCACCTTCATCGTCGGGAAAGTCGGGTAGGGGAGGAAAAATCGGGAACCTGGGATCCATTTAGTGAAGTGGGTGTTGTTTGAGAGTATAAAAAATAAGAAGTGGGTGTGGTTTGAGAGTATAAAAAATAGTGAAGTGGGTGTGGTTATTTATATTTGTTTAAAAAGTGAATTTTTTTTTTTTTTTAAAATTCGACCGTTTATGACCGTTCCTCAAAACTTGTGCCATTTCAAAGCGGGGAAGAAGGGCCGAAACCACTCCCCGATTCGGGTCCCCGCGGTGATGGCGGCGGTGTTCCCGATCGGGGAAGGTGGTCACCGAAGCCACTCCCCGAGTACGCCCCGGACACCCTTAGTTTGAGAATGTTGTAGGAAAATAAGTTAAAAGTTTGGAGTGGTGTGGTTAAAATAAAAAATTAAAAGTGTTATCAATTAGGATTTTTTTTAAATCTAATATCGAGCTAATAATTAATTAATGAATTGACGTGGGGTGGTGGAAGCAACACGTTTTTGTTGAATATCTTATCCGCCCACCAACCCACATAATAAAAAGCTGAAAGAAAACTAGAAAAAGCATTAAACGGTGTGACACTCTCGGAATCGGAAGTGCCGACAAAACTCTCTCTCTCTCACACACACCAAAACACTTGCGACGGTAACGGCACCGTTGCATCGTGGTGTTAGTTGTAAAGTGAAGGTTAGTCATTTTCATTTCCTGTTTCTTCCGTTTTGCCTTCAGGAGTTAATAACCAAATCGGGGTTCAGGTTTTAATTCTACATATTTTGTGTGTTGTTTCTTTGTTTTCTTCATCTTTTTCTGTTTGATTTTTGGTAGGTGGTTGATTGCATATTTTATGTGCAGTTGTTCACCTATTTTGACCAGTTCATTGCGCGTTGACCGGTTGTATAAATAATTGAGGCAGAGTAAACGATCCGGAAAAAAAAAAAAAAACGTAACATACATATATTATTCCTCAAACCCACCCACCCATGTCATCTAGTAAGACCGGGTTGAGATAATCGCCAGCTGCCATAATCCTCTTACTTGCCCCAACCCTTTTTCTTACTCTTCTAAGTTCACTTCACCTGCTTATAAATCTTTTGGTGTCGTCGGTGTTTACTTCGGTCAACACAGGCATCATGTCTTTATCTACCCAAGAGATGGACTTTGTTGAATATGCTGATTCCTTATACATCCCAAGAGAAGAGATAGAATTAGCCACCAACAACTTCTCTGATGAAAATCTCCTCACACGTGGTACATCTTTTCATGTTTACAAAGGACAACTACTCTTGCAACAAGGGGACTCCATCAATATTGTTGCTAGGAAATGTCCACAATGGGTCATTATGGATACCGAGATTTTCATTCTTAAAGATCTCAACCACAAAAATATCGTTTCTATATATAAGTTGTCTGAAACGGAAGATGAGGGAATCGTCATAAACAAGTACGAGGCCAATGAAAGTCTTGACAAGCATCTTAAGAGTCCAACGCTCACTTGGATGCGAAGATTGCTTATATGTGTCGGGGTTGCACATGCGTTGAGTTATCTTCATTATGATGCATTTGAACATCATTATGTCATACATGGTAACATTAAAAGCTCCAAAATTTTACTAGATCACAACTGGGAACCCAAGTTACATGGTTTTAAATTTGCGGTTATAGCTAGAAAGCATCATCTTCACCTTACCGGTAAGTACAATGGCTCATTGCACTATATGGACCCGGCATATGAAGACACAAGAGGTTTGAATCATAAGTCAGACATTTTCTCCTTTGGTGTCGTGTTGTTTGAAGTCTTGTTTGGAAGAGAAGCATCTATTCCAAACGATGATAATTGGTATTTTGCTCGAATGGCTAGAGCACATTATGAAGAGAGAAAACTTGATGATTTGATAGATCCTGTTCTTCGAAAACAAATGAGCTTGCAATCATTGAACATGTTCGCTGAAATAGCATATTGTTGCATAAAGGAGAAGCGATCACAGCGTCCCGACATGAATACGATACGCACAAGACTTGAGAGAGCATTGGAACTTCAACGCAAACATGTAAGACCATCAATCTAATTTTCACTTCTTTTTTTACCTTTCATTCATTTTATTGTAATATCTATTAACTAATAGTCTATAATTTTATTAATTTAATTCTCATTGTTGTGATTATTCAAAATGAAGGAACAAACAACAGGTGTGGCCGTTGAAGGTACAACATCCAACCACTTGAAGGTAAGATAACTTTTTTCAGTTTGATTCAAGTGATTGCAGCAAATAATAGTTACCTTAGACCAATGCTACAACGTACAAACAAAATATTTAATCGAAGTTACTTTTATGTATACAATATTATTTTTTAACTCTTATTTGTAATTCCTAATATAAACATCACATGTACTTTATAAACCTAAAAAAACTTGAAAAAGGTTAGAAGTTATTTTGAGCTTTATCTTCAAAAACTTCTGATTCTACAAAGGAACATATCAATGAAGTGACAAAGACATGGTAATTTTGCATTCTCATCCTTACTAGCAAATATATCATGCATTTCTCTACTTGTCTTCTAATCCGTAATGTTAAATTCGGGGCATCCCTTTTTATGAGTATTGTAATGTTAAAGTGCATCTGCCTGCTTTTCTCTAACACGTAATATTGTAGGGGAAAAGCTTGGATCACTTGAGACTGCGATTGAATGACATAGAGTTGGCCACTGGAAATTTTTCTGAAACATGCTGCATTGGGTCAGGTGGATATGGTATGGTGTACAAAGCAGAACTTGACCATTTTGATGGTATAAATGTTTCGGAAATTGAAGTAAAGAGTAAAGGTGAATTGCGTAAGAAAAATAGTTCCGTAGCTATTAAGCGCCTCTATAGCAGAGTAGATAGACAAGGAGAACAAGGGTTTGTTGCAGAAATTGGAACACTTAGTAATTGTAACCATCCGAACATTGTCCCTCTTTTAGGATTTTGTGACGAAGGACGTGAGTTGATTCTCGTTTACGAGTATGTTGCTAATGGAAGTCTTGATCATTATTTGGGTAACATGGATAACGTGACTAATCTTGTTTGGGCTCAACGTTTACAAATATGTCTTGATATAGCACATGGATTGAATTATCTTCACACCCGCAAACCAATGATAGTACATCGAGATATAAAAAGTGCAAACATCTTACTGGATGATACTTGGGTGGCAAAGATAGCCGACTTTGGGCTTTCGAAGTTACAGTGTACAAATCAACAAGGTACCACCCTTGTTACCAACAATATTGCCGGTACAGAAGTGTACTTAGATCCAGAATATCTTAATACTGGTACATTAAAAAATGAATCAGATATTTACTCTTTTGGAGTTGTTCTATTTGAAATCTTGTGTGGAAGGTTGGCATATGATAAAATTTTTGGTGAGAAAGGGCTTCCATCAATAGTTCGACAACTTTTTAATGAAGGAACACTGAAGGGAATGGTAGACCCAAAATTAATGGAAGCTGATGAAATCATTTCTATGCTAAAAGGGGGTGTCAATCAGGATTCTATAGAAACGTTCTTAAAAATTGCATATCAATGTTTGGCAGAAACTCAATTCGGGCGTCCAACTATGGAAGTCATCATCAAAGAACTTGAAGAAGCATTGAATTTTCAAGTAAGTAACCTGTTTCAAAATGTGACGTCCTTATTTGTAAATTAGTTACCGTACGATCTATGTTCACATTAGTTTATAAGGCATAAAGCTCAAACCGAAAAACTTTATATTACAAACTTTATATAAAGTATAATACACCATTAATTCATAACTCATACCTTAATTTTGTTGTGAGTTCTGTTATTTGCTGAACTTCAGACATAGAACTAGAAACTTGATGACATGAGTTCAATCTAAATACATATACCGAAAATGGTTTGAAATCTTAGAAAATATTTTTATTTCGTGCGTTCCTTATAAGCAAAGTCTTAAAAGATTACGGATTAAATATTAAAAGGAAGGGAGAGAAAATGAGGAATTTAAATATTATTTAAAAAATAATAAAAATGAGGGAGAAAGGGGAGTAGGATGTATGATAGAGGCTTTTCTAAAACCCACCACGTTAGATAGGTTTTGTCATATTACTGAAGCCCTTACTTTATGGATTTTGTCATTCAACTAAAACAAACACATTAATGCCTTTCAGATCCATTGCTTTACTAAAACTCTACAACTAAACACATCCTTTATGTATAAATGTGCATATATACATTTTTAAGGTCTATTTTCTATTATGATTTTAAGAGTTAAATTTAGTGTTAATCTCATCTTCAGTTTATGAATCTATTTACTAATGTTTCATACAAATTAATTATTACTTGAATCACTAAGTATATTTTCAATTGGTATTTTGTTATCATGAACTTAACATTGGCGAACATAGTACATTTGAAAACAGATATGGTATACAACGCAAAAAGGCATGTTTTGTTTCAGACTATATATGTCACAAAATATGCTTGAACGATAAGAGGATATGTTCGTTATAGATAAATCCATGATATCCAAAACAGGGGTCTCTCTATTTCATATTGCTCATGTAAAACAGCCCATCTAAAACCTGGCAAGTTGAATGACAATTTGGCCTGCTAGGTTACAACAATATTGTATCAATTTGAGTATAAATTATATATATAAATATTAATAGTTTCGAAGTATAGTCTCTCATAGTAACCTGTCTATAGTAAGACATTGTTGGAAAGTTAATGCAAGTTCTAGATAATAATCATTACAAACAAAATATAATTGTGAATCAGAACTACTAATTAAATAATACAAATCTTGTAAACTTTATGTGACAGGTATTATTTTTATTTTTACGCCCATAAGACAAAATTTGAAACTAGTATACAATTTAATTAACAACCAGTCCTTTTTGCGTTAAATATCATGACCAATGTAAAAATTAGAATATAGTTGTTGCATATTGCAAGTGCATGCTAAATTTGAAAAAAAATATATACTTCTCTGTCTTTGAGTACGTTAGATGGTTTAATTATTAAATCCAATGTCCTTACACACATACATATTTTTTCTTTTTGAATTTTTTAATACAGCATCGGTGCTTTAATTACCAGCTGGTAATTTTTCTAATACAGTTGTTGCGTATTGCAATTGTATGTAATTTTTTGTAATTACAAAGTTGATTTTTATAAGTGCCATGATTCACAGAAAAACAAGGACAGCCTACATATATCACTTAAAGCCATAAAATTGGGCACACAAAACTTCAATGACTGCAACTGTATTGGAGAAGGAAGATTTTGGAAGCTTTATGAAGGAGAAGTTGTGCAAGCTTATGCATGTACCCGCGTTGTTGTAAAGCGGTGGGATGGCAAGTATCATCAAGGACATATACAGTTTTTGACGGAGTTTGAAACGCTTCTCAAATATAAACATGAGAACATCATTGGTCTTGTAGGCTACTGTAACGAAATTAATGAAAAAATCATCGTTTACGAGCATTTCCGTAACGGAAGTCTCGCTAAACATGTGGACAATCCTAGTCTTACGTGGATGAAACGCCTCAAGATATGCATTGATGCTGCAACTGCATTGAAATTTCTTCATGAAGGTGGTGTAGAGCAAGAGTATTTGATGGTGCATAGGGATATTAGAAGTGGTAGCATTCTACTTGATGCTGATTGGAATGCTAAAATTTCTAATTTGGAGTTCTCCACCAAAGTTGCTGAAAGAGCTGAACATTTGGATGATAATGCTTGCTTCTCGTTGGGGTACATTGACCCAGCCTACGAAACAAGGGGTTTCTTATCACAAGACTCGGATATATACTCGTTAGGTGTGATTTTATTTGAGATGTTGTGCGGGAGATTGGCATGGGCAGAGGGATGTGAGGATCACTCTCAATCGTTAGGTCCCTCAGCTGTAAGATACTACAATGAAGAAGGAAACCTTGACAAGATGATATTTGAGGGTATAAAGGAACAAATTATGCCAGAATCATTGACTACATTTCAAATGATTGCCATTCAATGCCTACAGGTTGACCGGGATGATCGGCCCAATATAAAGGAGTTAATAATACAGCTTCAAAAGGCATTGGAATTCCAAGTAAGTTTTCATACATCTATTTGAGCTGGATTCTTGCTTCAAGTACATTTGTGAGAAAACTATTTTAATGAAATGTATAAACCTGTAAAAAGGTAAACAAAAATTAATAATCGTTGAACTATATGAAAAATATTAATACAAGTAACGATTGTGAAATAATATTTCTTAAAAAGGTGAACATAAAATCAGGTTTTGAGATAAGTTGTCATGTGCTATTCTGTACCTGAAATCAATTTTTGTTGTGTATTTTTATTTTGCTTTTCAAGGAAAAAAGAAATGTCTCACGTATTAATTAAAATGAAAATCAGTAACATATTAAATGAAAATTTTGTGATTGTTTAATTATTAAATGTATAGGAGGATTATGAAATATGGGAGCCCAAGCTGCCTATAGACTACAAAGAAATAATCCAGGTTTCAAAAAATCCACAAATCTACAAGAAAATAACGAAAAAGGGTCTCTATGATATGTTCACCAAAGGAATCCTCCTTCAAGATGGCAAAGTTGTAACTTACTCCTCCTACGTCATTTTTATTTTGTCTGTGTATGCCATTTCGCTTAAATTATTTGTGTGAATAATTCTTTGATGAACAATCAACTCCAAAATTCAAGAATGCTTGAAATTGGTTTTTGTTTTTTATAACAGTGGTTTTCACTTGGAAGTAATGGGGAAAGAAATGAATTGATATCAGCAAAAAGGTTTTCATATAAAGACCATTCGTTACGTAAATGGCGATCTACTCCTGAATCAAGGTACATTCTTTGTGTGTTATTTTGTATGATAACCAATTTATCAATTTTACAGATGACAAGAATGTTGAAACCACTCTTTTATTTAAGAAATACGATTAATACACCTAATCCTTTCAATGCTTAAAGCAGGTTTCAGAAAGTAGCAGAGATGTTTGATATTTCAAAGTTGAATATACAAATCAAGATAAGAACTGGATATTTATCTCCAAGTGTCAATTACAAAGTTCATCTCATCTTTAGATTTAGTGGTCCAAGAAAATCTGAAGCTAAACGGATGTATGTGAACCTAAAGTACAAAATGGGGAATGAAAGCTTGCATGCGTATTTCACAGCATGGAGAGAAGATGGATGGATGATGATTGAATTGTTTCAATTCTTGAATCACAAGAAAGATACTGATTTTGAGGTTCTACTAGAAAGCTTTTCAAGATGCTATTGTGGAAGTGATTCCATTTACATTGAAGGCATTCAATTTCAAGCAAACGACAATGCAAGTTTTAAATTACTCTTTGGCTAGCATTCCATATCATTCTATCAGTTAAAAGTTTTCCAAATGGTCTTAAAATTTTTATGCAGGTAAAACACGAAGAATGTGAAAAGTTAAAGGAAGTCCATCAAGCCATGAAATCAAAATCCAAGACGGATAAGGTTTGATAATTTCCAGCTAATTATGAAGAAACTTTTTTTAAGAAGTTTGTGCTAGAATTCTTCGTTTTTTATAAAGTCTTAATTTTTTTATCAAACAGTTGTGGTTCTTGCCAAGGCCGGTGAGAGAGGAAGATCACTGGCCTTTGTTCTTGCCAAGATGGATGAATGTAAAGAAAGATCAACCGACATGGTTCTCTTTATGGCAAGTAAAGAGAAAGAAAGATGAGATGCTTTCTGCAAATGAAGATATGCTTTCTAATGTGGCTATCCAATACCGGTATGTTATCTAATTTCTTCACATAAGTAGACACTAACTAATACATTTGTTTCTGATAATTATTTAGTTTTATTGTATAAGTTTATTGAAGAGGTATCAGGTTCAAAGTTTATATAACATACAAAAGACTGAAATGTTTAATGTTTTATATAAAAAAGGTCAAAATTGTTATAGAAGTTTTAAAAACTGAAATGGTTAAAAGTTTTATTAAATTATTTTATAAGAACTAATTGGTCAAAGCCCTATAAAAGTTTTTAAAAACAGTAATTTGGTTAATGTTTAACAACGCTATTAATTATTAAAAAAATGATTTTTAAAACTACCCACACCAATCTTCAAGAAGTACATAACCATATGCTATGCATACATGCAGATTTCTTGGGGCGATTGAGTATCAACGACAGCAAGTATTGCACATCAAGTGTGAGATCAAAACTCAAATGTTGTCAGCAAATACCGGAAATGTGTGCTGCCTCGTGTTCAAGCTTTCAGAAAAATGCCGTGGGTTGCATGGTCCGGTGATAGTACGCGATCTGTTCCACTGGAGAAGCAAAGAGACGGGAGTTCTTTATTTTAGAAGCCCAAACCCCTGGAATGTGTGTGATACTGATTGGATTCCAAGACAGAGAAAAGATGGATGGATGGAGGTTATTGTCTGGAAATTCAACTCAAATTATGAGCTTAAAAATGATCATCTTTTTGTTAATTTGAAACTCATAACTTACGAAGGAACAATGTCGGGCCTTATTGTACGTGGAATCAAGTTTCGTCCGATCTAAGTTCGTACATGACAATTTTAGCCTTATCTTAGTCTAAGCCAAAAGCAGCTCGGTAGGCAGATCTGTTTAAAGAACATAATCATATGCTTGGTGCTGATGTGGCGGTGTCAGTGTGAGCGAATCTCCCGTTAAGAATGGTAAGGCTGAAGGTATGTCAAGGCTCCACCAGATATGACACCCTGACTGTTGATTTAGATGATTCTTTGTGTAACACATTGTTGTAATCTATTGCAAGAAGTATGAATGAAGTTTTATGTTTCTCTTGTTAAAATGTTTGTTCTTACAGGTTCATGCTTATCATCGAAACCCGACACAGACTGTATTACCTTTATCTTTGATAAATATGGGAAATTTCCTTTGCAGCATGACATTAACAAGTTTGTGATGGTGCCATATTGTTTCCACATAATATGTAAAAAAACACTGGATTGGTTGGTACCACTTGCTCAAAACATGATCAAATGGCATTCTGAGTGGAAGTTTGAGAATGTTGGATTACAAAGATGAAAGATTTGAACGTAAAATGTTGATAATTGAGATTGTTCTTGTTGGAATTGATAACCATCAAAGATTACAAAGAAGAGTATACATGTGGATTCCCATTACCGAAAGTAAGTGGAAACCGCTACAACTTATACTAAAAACTAAATATACAAAATAACAATAACAATACATTATATTACATAATTCATTTATTAGAGACAAATCAATTAATCAATCAACTCAATCATCAAATGAAGGAAATCACATTTAGAGAATATTTGTATTTACTATTATAATTGTGAATAAAATCATTCAACCATTCAACGTTATATGGTATCAAGAGCCACTCAACTCCTTTGAGTTTTTTTTTTCGATCCACCTCCACACTTTTGCCCTCAATCTTTCGCACTATGGCACCAAAATCCATTGTTGAAGTCACCTCCCACACTCACTTTCCGATCAAACTTACCGCCGCCAACTACCCATCGTGGTGCAAACAGGTCATAGCCACATTAGTCGGCCTCGGTCTCGAAACCTTTGTTGATGGTTCAACCAGCCCACCTCCGAAACAGCTTCCCTCTGATGCCACTAAACCCAACCCTGAATACACCTTATGGTTCCGTCAAGATCAGATCATTCTTGGCGTGATTCTCGGTTGCTGCTCCGACTCCATTCAACACATCCTTGCTTCCGCTGACACATCCAGACCAGCCTGTGAACAACTAAATGCTAGTTTTGCAGGCACCTCACGGTTTAGCATCATATCCCTGAAGTCATCTTGCAAAGAACCCCAAAGGTACATGATCAATGGCTTAATTTCTGCACGATATGAAAGCAATTGCCGATGAACTCACCTTGGCCCGTGAACGGGTCACTGATGAAGATCTGATCGTACACATTGTCAACCAACTCGGCGATGAGTATGCTAATGTCGCTGCTGTCCTTAAAATGAGAGACACCACTATTATGTTTGTCGATCTTTTCTACAAACTCGTTGATCATGAACGGGCTCTCCTGGAGGCGCAATCGGCCTCACCGGTGGTAGCGGTCAACACGGCGCAAAGGTTCCCATCCCGTCCAAATGGAAAACCCAACTCAGACTCTTGTGGTACACCCCGGTTCAACAACAATGGGTCACGGTTCACTAAATCTCAACAACAACAAGGCTGGAACAATACCCCATCTTGCGGTAATCATAATCCCTTTTTTTGTCAATATTGCTCTATTCCAAGTCACGAAACCAAGGAGTGCAGAAAGCTGGCGTGTTTTCTAAAAGAAAATAATATTACTATCTCCATGCCTACGTCATCAAGCCCGATGATCAATACCTCCTCAGCGAGATCAACTTCGCAGCCTACCCCATGGGCAATGTTTGATACAGGTTCCACGAATCATGCCTATCATGAAGGTGCATCCTTCCACACCCTACTCGAATATGGTGGCCCCGATGAAATTGTGCTTGGAAATGGTACGAGTCTTCCTATCACTCATGTTGGTCAAACCACATTACCCACTAATTCTCGCTCTTTAAAGTTACCCGATGTTTTACTAGTACCACAGTTACGTCATAAACTTATTTCGGTTGCAAAGTGTATTTGCCAACAAGACCAACCACATAGCCATGGAGTTCTTTGCCTGCATCGTTTTAACGTTGGGTGTACCAAATTTTGGCCTTCATCGAGTCATCTTCAATATCAGTTCAGTCACTAATAACCTGACCTTGTTCAACCCATTAAAACTTGTTCAACCCATTAAAACTGAATGCATTATTTCTTATTTTGATGTTTGGCAAGTGTATATGCCAACAAGACCAACGAACTACTCTTCACAAGTTAGTTGCATCCATTGACATCAGGCCATTACTCATCTTAGTGATGTTGCCATTAGTACAGTGGGCTGCAACTACCCGTTTGCTCAAACTTTTTGCAGCCTTGCACCTTGACTCAAGGTGATTTTGAAAGAGGGGAGTAATGTTATGAACCGACTAGACCACCATGGGCCCAACTTAGCAGCCCATTTCATAAGCCTACTAAGAGAACAAGTGTATGGAAATGTGAAGGAAATATATAAGCCGGAGAGATTGAGAGCGAGCGCATGAATGATTATTGTTAAGAAGTGGTTTCTTCTTTTGATCTCCCTACTCTGTAATTTCTTAGTTTCCCATCCCCTTTCCTACCACAATCCTGCACTACTTTCAGTTTCTTAGTTGTAATCAATCGCATATCAATATAAATCTACTACATTCTATTCGTGTTCGAATTATTGTTTAGTTGTGAATTATCCATTCACAACATCGCGCAATATATGACTGTGTTGGTTGGTCATATATAATGAGAGAGCAGAAGAGAATATAGGTTATGCGGTTATTTATCATAGTTAAATCAATAAATACATGTGTTATGTGACTTTGTATCTTTCTACTTAAAATTGGTTATACAATGACTAGTTTAAGAGATAACACGTTATTATGCCATTTATTAATAACTACATGTATTTTAGACAAATTTAGGGAGCTTAATATGCCAAATTTACGTTGAGAACTTTCTTGGTGTTGTGAAACTAGCCTATTAACAAAAGAATAAAAGATAATAATAGAGAGAAAGAGATTGATATTATTGATTGGAGGTATATAATACAATATATACAATGGTATATATAGGAGATGTAACTTGGAGAATAAGCCTAATCTATTTTAGGTGTTGATAACCATAATAAATAATAATAATATATTTATAACACTCCCCCTTGGTTATCAACTTCTTATGCTTGGAGATACTGCCTCGTTAAAAACCTTGCCAGGAAAACCCAGTGGGACAAAACCATAGCTAAGGGAAAAAGAGTGCAGCCTGTAATGCATATTTTCTCCCCCTGATACATCTAGATCAGGTTTGTTGCCTCGTTAAAAACCTTACTAAGAAAACCCAAATGGGACAAAACTTAGTAAGGGAAAAGAGTGCAACTTGAATAAGTCTCCCCCTCATTTTAACATGTCTTCTTTAAGTGACGTGTGTCCATCTTCCTTGAAAGTTGATCAAATATTTTGTAGTCAATGATTTGTCGCTCGATCCCTTAATGTGCATTCATTTATGTTGAGCAGTGTTGTATAATCTTCTAACGAGACTTTAGGTGCCTCCTTTCAAGAAATATCGTATGTCCACGATTGTCTTTTGTTACATTCCTGCATCTACAAGACTAACCAAGCTTGTTTTGATGGGTTAGTAAAATATAATCAAATATCGTTTATACCTGAAATATTTCTTTGAACTCGTTCCAATGTCTCTTCGCTTGACAAAGGTTATATCATGACAATAAGCTCAAGTGAAAGATATTATAACCATACATAGCTAGCAAAACATATTAATGCACATATTCATTTAACGATGGTACTTCTAGAATGAAAATCTCTACTTCGGTAGGAGATGATAATAGGCATTTCTTATAACAAGTGACTTAAGAACCTTTAACATACTTTAAGGTTCAACTATGTCCATACTAAAATATCCCAACATCATCTTCTAGATGTACTTGAGGGATTGATAAAATATAATTACGTATATACTCGAACTGCAGTTCGAGTAATAATTAGACAGTGCCAATGTCTTTCTAAAATTCTCCCTCTAAAAGCTCGACAGTTTCTCTCGATGATGCCTAGACATCATCACTGTAAACTGCGATTATAGTGAACTTTTAAAAGTAGAATGTTGATAAAACATTGCTAATTTAATCAAACTTATATCCCTCTTTAGGCGAATATCTCGAGTTGTACAACAATCGACCCGACTATTTTAGTCCATACATATTTTGTCAACTTCATCTAGTATGTTCTTGAGGTTTTGACATCAATGCTTCTGGCATTATCAATCCATGAGGGAATTCATTCCATCTTATCCAAATATGCATGTGCTTTCACTCTTCAGAAGTTTTGCTACATAAATTTGCCCATTTAACACATAGATATCTATATTATATGCAAAAAAATGTCATGAACACTTGCTTAGTTGCTTTTATCTCCAAAATCCATATTGTACAATGAGTGTACACTATTTATTGAGATATCATAATCATCATGTACAATTTTTCTATGTATCATTATTGGTGCACAAGAATTACATCGTTAAGATGTTTCAATTCACCTTTAGGTAACTCATCAGGAGTTCAGTCGTATTCAAATGTGAATATGTATACAATGATCATATTGTTCTCGAGAACTTTATTTACATGATTTTGATAATTTAAATCCTCCAGAGACTTTCATGTAAACTTTTAGTATCAAATGATAAATATTATTCATAAGACGCATGTCAATTCTCTCTTTAATATTATTACCAGACTAGTTAAATATTGGAAAGCTATTGTATCCACCACTGTAGAATACGATTCCTCATAATCAATATTAGGTCTTTGCGAAATCCTTGTGCTACCAATTTTGCCTTATACCATTTACTTTTCATTTATTGATTTGCATAAAAGACCTGTTTGTTTCTAATATGTTTTACAACATTTGTTGTATGGACTACTGGTCCAAAAACTTTCCATTTCAATAGAGAATTCAACTCTGCCTCATTTGCGTCTTTTCGTTTTGGCCAATTATTTCTTTGTATTTGTTCATAGGCAGATCTTAAATCTTGATCCTCATCATTTCATCATTACAAGCGCTATATTATATACAAAAGTATAACGACGTCGATTTTATTTCGATTCCATACATATCTTAGACATGATACAACTTATCGAGATCTCTTTAGTTTCAGGTACCTGAGGTTCTTCTTGAACCATCATGTCTACCGTCTCTTCAAGAGACCTTTTTAATATAACCCCGACTTGACCATCTTAATTAGTTGCTCCAACTTTCGAGGAATTTTATTATTGGAATCGACTAGTCTTCACGCTTCAGACGTGCAATAGACTCATTACAAACATGTGGTTGTCCTTCTAGGACATTCATCTTAATTGGAGCATTAGCAGTTGGTATATGTGACATAATCACCTTTTTAAGGTCAGTGAATGCGTCTGGTAATAGATTCACTAATCTTTGTATATGAGTTACTCTTTGAACTTCTGGTTCACACTTTTAGTTTTTGAGGATCAATGATAATTCATACCAACTCATTTATTTTCCAACAGCTTTTTATCTTCCCCTGATGTTGGTAATGTTAATCCATTGAGATGGATATCAATTAATTTATCATATATTCCCAACCACCTTTTAAGGTCCCAATCTTTGTGCGTAGTGGTGGATCAATTTCAATATATGTCGCACAACCAAAATCTTTGATGGGACATCTTTGGTTCCTGACCAAAAACCAACGATACAGGGAGAAAGTATTATGACTTGTTGGCTTGATGTGAATTAATGTTGCATGTAAAATAACATGTCCATAACATATAATCATCGACGTTTAGCGATCATCTCAACAAAACATGTATTCCAATGATGATCAATAACTTGGGAATCCAATTCACTATTTCAACCGAAATAAATATGTCAATCTGGAAAAATATGCTTGTGATCACATTAGCTAAGACATAATCACACAAACTTTAGGTTGTGGATTTGATAACCATTTAGACGATGCATCGATTTAAAACACTAAATAGTATCATGTTGGGATATGCATATCCTTTATTCACTTCCAGAATATTTAGGGATTCTCACCCTACTATGGTTGGTATATAATGAATTTCCCTTGAGAGCAAATATTTCATTCTAATTACCAACTTGAAGAATTTTCTAGTTCTTCAAGACGTTTCACATCATCATTGACACGGTGTGGTCTAACCGGTCATGCCAACTAATTAAATAATTATGATCCATAAACTTTTGGTTTATGATCGTATATGTATTATTTGCACTTATGCACACGAGATAATTTTATTTGAAACTATCATGTTATATCACCATCATTATTTCCACATATCATTATCATATTATCATTCCCTTATTTTGCCACTTATGGTGGTTAATCTCATTATTAACATAACCACCGTTGCAATTGCATTTCTGATGACCAATCTCATTATTAATATGTCCATCATTAAATCCCCAATTAAGTCTATGATCACAACGATTAATATATAGTCACATTCACTTCAAGGAATGGAGTAAAACCAATTGGGATTCATAATTTTCATTATTTTCTCATATATATACGGATATTAAGTCACTTCAAACCTTTCACACAATTTTAAACATATTGCTACTTCAAGAGCATATTTGAGGTGTGACAAACAAAAATTGTTTTATCCGACTTTCCCTTGTAAATAATCTTCTCTTTGCATTTTCATAACACCAATAGAGAAATAATTAGATGTCCGAGTGATATTAGATTTATCAATCTAGCATCTTACGACCTTTTACAACTTGATAATGAGATTCAGGGAGTATGACAATTTAGGTGTTATATCTAAATATATTAACACTCATTCATGATAGTGATAATAAGCCATAACTTTGGTTTAGTTGTTCTCTCAATACTATCTTCATAAATAAATGATATCGTACTAAATATAAGGCAAACCATAAAATTATATTATACGATACATGATGATATAACATGTCACCATATAAACGAGTTATGAGAAAACTGTATGAATTTTTTCGTGTCAAATTACAAACATATATGTAATTTATGTATTAACATATCACAGTTTAATCAATCGCATCACAAGTATATCTATATCTATAACTTAAAATATAAACACATATCAAAACCACCATAAACGTTGGATGATTCATTCTATTGATAAAATAAATCTATTCCACGTATGATTAATATTAATATTGGATAAACAATACTTAGTTATCTAAATGAATAGATTCTAAATAGTATTTTTTCAGATATTAAATACGACAATCATATTCGATAATCCATTTATATTTGAAAATATATAAAATTAAAACATATTTTAATATGTAATAATAAGATATTGCGTAACAATACTTAAACGATAATTCATGGGTTCAAAATATTATTTACATGTAAACTTAGAACAATTATTAATAGCATCGCAAATATTAATAAACTGCAAGAAGTGAATTTTTTTTTTCAATTCGTATCCGATAAATCCAACTGTATACAAATATTGATTTAATCAATGGATTATAAATCAAAAAAACAATTAACTTGCAAGTTTAAAGTATGGTGTTGTGTTAACAATGAAAACTTTCAAATAGCTATTAAATCAAAGTAACCGACTAACTATAGTACTTTAGGCTATAATTGGATTAATACCGAAATTATATTATATCACTCGATTTCTATTTTTTCTTTTTTATATCAATCCTATGGATGAAACCTTCCTGATAAAAGAAAATTTAAAATCAAATCCTAAATTTTTCCACTATTTTCCTAGATATAACATAATAATATACATTTTGCACTTATCAATATAGCAAAGCATACTAACATATTTTATAATTTATCACTGTAATATAGAAACAAACACATAATTGTTATTACAAACAAATTGCTTTTAATACTGCATACGCACCTATAGTCACCAATATTTATAACTACTGTTACTATACTAAATACATTCTTTTCTTTTACGGAAATTGTTAAATAAGGTTAAACATACAAACAAACAAAAAAATAAATAGCATATATTATAACAGAAAAAAAAAAAGCCCGGGTGAACACACTAGGTCATTAGATATTCTGACTTATATTTAGAAACAATCACTTCAAGATGTAAATGTCAAAGGATGAAGTTTCAGTACACAAACATAAAAACATGATATATTGTAAAATAAACATCAAATACAAGATCTAAACTCAAGAGCATGAAATCTTAGATCCAGCATAAATTTAACATCATAGCATTGAAAACATACTATCGAACATCTTTTAATGATTGAGAAGTTGAACCAAATATAAATTAAGCACATAAAACTTACCAATGCGTAGTATCTCTTTAGTATATAAAAGAAAAAAAATATATAAATAATTACTTTGTTTTATGAATTGCATGGACTTCTTTAGTATATAAAAGAAAATAAATATATAATTACTTTGTTTTATGAAGTGCATGGACTTGAGATGCTTTCTCCAATCCAATAGAATTTATACAATTAAACTTTATAATAAATAACCATCACCGTTCCAGTTGCAACCCAATACCCATAAATAATTTTTAATTTTCTAGGGAGTAGGAAGAAAACATACTTTGGAAACCAATATTGTAGCGGTTGCAGTTTGCGTACCATTATAACCATTCGAATGACTTGAAAGTAATCAATAACGCTGGAGCATCAACGAACCTCAAACGACGAAGAATACGAATATTATGGATTAAGGTTTTGAATAGAGAACTCTCGTGCTGATAATGTGTTGTGAAACTAGCCTATTAACAAAAGAATAAAAGATAATAATAGAGAGAAAGAGATTGATATTATTGATTGGAGGTATATAATACAATATATACAATGGTATATATAGGAGATGTAACTTGGAGAATAAGCCTAATCTATTTTAGGTGTTGATAACCATAATAAATAATAATAATAATATATTTATAACACTTGGTGTATTTTTAACAAGTGTATTCCGTTTAAATAAAAAAAATATATGTATTATTTTTTTTCCAATCATTTTTATATAGTTGCATCTCATATTTGATCGAGTAAATTACAAAAATCGTCCTTTATGTTTACACTAGATTGCAAAGTGTGTCCTTTGTCTTAAAAAATTACAAAAATATACTTGATGTTTGCAAATCACTGCACATTATGTCCTTTAGTCCTAACCCAGTTAATTTTAACTATTAAGTGAAGGGCAGATTGGTCTTTTTACTTATTTATTTATTTGGGAAACCAATTTTAATAACAAAAACAAAAATGAATTATATATATCTACTCTCTCACACACTCTGTCTCTCTCTCTAAAACACAAACACATTCTCTCTCTCTTTAACACCATGACCAGCCACCCCACCCGACACCACAACCTTGAAGCCGACAGCAGGTTCACCGGCGACTATGCCACCACCACCCTCACTCCAACCCAAACCACCCCATACCATAAGCTGGAAGCCGACGACGGGTTATCACCGGCGACCATGCCACCACCACACCAACACCACAGATCTCCGATTCAAGACCATGTCACCACAACACCAACACCACAGATCTTGGAGAAGGCGAATCAAGACCAAATGCAGATCCAGCGAAGAATTCAATTATGTAATTATTCTTCCTCTGTTATATTCTGTGAGATTGGTTGAGTTTAACGGTTGGATGAGGTTTGAAATTACATTGGATGATTTGTTAAAGAATCGTGAGCTTGAAGAATAACAGCACGACTGATTGATTTCATTTCAGATCTCAAAAAATGATAGAAATGAGAATCGTGAGTTTGAAATTATGTTCTGTTGTTATTCTTCTTCTGGTTCAAAGTTGTGTGAGATTGATTGAGTTGATGAAGATTGAAATTATCCGGATGATTTGTTAGAGAATCGTGAACAACAACACGGCTGATTGATTTCAATGGGGATAGGGTTGTTTTTTATAGGAAAGGAAGAAGACAGTGGGAGCAACAGATGCGTTGAAAGCTGGTCATCAATTTTGTAGGGGTGTTCACGATCTGATCCGATCCGATCGAGGGTCTGCTCATGCTCGGATTGAATTACAACCGATCCGATCCGAGCGGATCAAATTTGTAAAACCGATCGCAAAAGTGATGCTCATGCTCGGATTGAATTTGAATCGAACCGATCCGATCGGCTCGGTTTCACTCGGTTTTTATCAAATCCTAAAAAAAAGCGAGCGAATCGTTTTCGCTCGATTGAATAATAAGGCTTCGTTCAACAAAAACAAATTCTAACTTAAGGTGCGAATACAAAAGCAACATAAAATAAAGTGCGAATACATAAGAAACACAAAATAAAGTGTGAATACAAAAGCAACACAAAATAAAGTGCGAATACAACCAACCAGGCCCAACTAGCAAGAAGCTAGAAAGGACCTGGGACAAACAACAGCTAATCACCAACTATGTTTACATCAAAATTTTGCCAACTGTCGAATGTCATCGATCTCCATCTTTCTCTATGCTACTATAACAAACATACCAAACAGAAACATAACATACCAAACAGCAGATTAAAAAAAACAACAGATTAAAAAAAACAGCAGATTGAAGAACTGTTGAAGACCGTCCGAAGATTGAAGACTAGAGACAGCGGCGATATGTGTGTCGGAGATTAGAGGGTCGGAGACGGAGACTGTGAGTCTGTGACTGTGGAGACCGGAGAGTGAGACCGAGATTAGAGCGGCAATTTGAATACGACTGATTAGGGAAGAATTGATTTAGGGTTAGATACTTAGATTTATATATTAAATATTAAGTTGGGTTGAATGTTATTTGGGCTTTTAGTTTTTTTTTTGGGCTATTATATTTTTTTGGGTTTTTATCTATAAAATCTATAATATAAATATATATATTAATTATTAATAAAAATAATTCGAGCGAAAGCGAGCGATCGACGAGCGAGCGGAGCTATGCTCATGCTCGGATTGAATTTGAATCGAACCGATCCGATCGGCTCATTTACAAACTGAGCGGGAATCGAACGAGCATTTTTCAAGCATTTTTCGAGCGATCGTCGAGCGATCTTCGATCGCCGAGCAGTTTGGACAGCCCTAATTTTGACCACATATTGGGAGAGATTGATTTATCATTTTATATATAGATTAAATATTTAAGAATTCTATTTTTGTTTTATTTATTAAATAGTTTTAAAATAAATAAGTAAAATTACCAATCTACCATGATTTAACCATAAAAACTAATTAAGTTAATGTTAAAGGACATAATATGCAGTGATTTGCAAACATCAAGTATGTTTTTTTGTAATTTTTGAAGACAAATGACACACTTTGCAATCTAGTGTAAACATAAATGACGATTTTTGTAATTTACTCTATTTGATTAGACACGAATATTGAAAATTTTAAAATAGAAAGTAGACAATTGTTTATATACGAAGTTACTAACTATATGGATACTAGCTCATTGCGACCAACCTGTTATGTTAAACGGGAAAAAACAACGTAAAAACGTTGAACCATAGACGTATGTTGCGTCGTATTAACTCAAAAATTAGAATGAAGTGTTAAACGAAAGATAATAACGTTGAACCATACACGCACGTTGCACCTTATTAACTCGCAAAATTTAGAATGAAACGTAAAACAAAAAATTTGCGAAATATGATAAGTATAGGGACCAAAGTTGAAAGTAAAAAAATGTGAGATTAAATTGAAAAAGATGAAAACTTTTGGGTTAAAAATGAAAAATCAAATAAATTTTGGACTAAAAGTGTAATATTAGTTTTTTTTAAAATACCCCTAATCTTTGTGTACAACACCCCAATACATATACATGTTGGAAATTTATAGTATGTAAATGTTTTTGAATGTATTCCAAAACAAAATACTTGATTAGAACGAATATATTGAAATAAAATATTTTAATTAAAATTCGAGTATTTGTTTTTCTCTATTAAAACAGACATCAAGATCAGGGGCGGAACCATAGGGGGGTCAAATGACCCTCCGGCCGGCGAAATCTTCTCTTTTAAGGTATCTGAAGTGGTCGATTTTATATAGCTTGACCCCCTCAAAGTCGTCGTTTTTAACAGCTTGACCTCCTCAAAGCAATTTAAATGTAGAGAGAAAGTGAAGATCAGAAAACTTGTCAGCTGTCAGCGATGAAATACAGGGGGTAACCGGTGGTTTCAAAGAAAAAGAAGAGAAAGAAGAAGAAATGTACATAGGGCATGCGTGCATTTGTTTTAGGATTTTGGGCTTTTACTTTTAAGTTTAGCCCAAAGATTAATTGTTTATTTTAACAATTTTTACATGTTATTTTAACTGTTTGGATGTTTAAAAATATTTGATGTGATAGGTCACTGACAACTCACACACAACTTCCTAAGGGTGTTAGGAGTGGTTAAACACTTAAGAGTGGCAAACTAAAAAATCAACCAATCAGAGTGCGCCACGTCAATCAGTGAAAATTGTTTAAACTTTGGTGAAAAGTGTTGGCAATAGTTTAGACATTTGGTGAAGTGGTAAACTTTAAAAAAAAAAAAAAATGTGTGATTGGCTGATATTGGAATGGACCCCACCCCACACTACCCTCTCTCTCCCCTTCCCTCCCTTCGCCGCATCGGTATGCCTCCACCGATCTTCACCCCATTTCGTTAAACACACAGGCGGCAAAAAGGTTGGCATTGGTTTGCCACTCTTTGCCGAATCGGTGAACTTGGTTTGCCGACTCCCACTCCTAACACCCTAAGTAAATATTGAAATATAAATTTTAACTCTGCTTGTACAATTTTTATTTATCTGATTTAATATTAGAGTATCTAGGTTTCTTATCACTTTATTTATTTACATTTTATTTATTTATTGTTTATTGTATTTAGAGTTTATTAGTTGGTTTGATTTTTTTTTTTATAAGTGTATATATGATTGCCCCTTATTGATTTGTTTGGTTTAGTCTGAAATTTAGCATCTTGTTATATTATATGTTTATCACTTTATTTTATTGTTATTTTATATTTAGAGTTTGGTGATTGAATTGATTTTTCGTTATAAAAGTGTAATAAGAGAACAATTTTATCTTGAAGATATTATATCTATACATATAATAAAAGAAACCACTTTGAGGACACTTGTCATCATATTAGGCCATGTCTTATGGATAATTATAATTTTAATTTAATCTCTTCTAATTAATTATAGATAATCCTCCTACTAAATATTATTTAGTTTAATTATGACTTTGAGTTTTTGAAAATATAATTAAATTAGAACCTGTTCTAATTATAATTCGGAAACTTTGTTGAAGTGTTTGAATTTGTTGGAACTATGAACAATACGAAAAAGTTGAATTACGAGAAAAATAATAATATGTACTAACTATATTTATTATATACAGCTTTTAATTATACATCTTATCTATACTATATAATAAAAGAAACCAATGAAAGGACACATGTCATTCTCTCCTTCAATTTTATAATTTTATTTATAATATTTTTAATTAATATATCTTTTTAATTTAATATATGAATATCGCTAATCTTTATCTTAAATCTTTTTAATTTAATATATGAATAATGCTAATCATTATCTTAAATCCAATTATAATAAATATTTTAAAAAATATAATAAAAACCCTTGAACATATATATTCGGATACTAAACAATATAAATTGATTATATAGTATTCAAAACATCATAAATGTTTTCAAAAAACATCATTATCACTTAGTATTAATATTAAAATATATATAAATCTCTTGAACATATATATTCGGATACTAAAAATATTATCAATATATATATATATAAGAGCATTCACATTGTAGCCTCTATATTTATGTATTCTATATAATATAGAGAAAGAAATGGAGAAAACAACAAAAACATCATTACATTGGAATCTTTATAATAGAGAAGGGTTTGTAGTTTTATATTTTAGGCTCTATATTTTTATTGTTAGTGTACAGGAAAGAGAAAAAATAATAAAATAAGTGATTATGAGTATGATAGAGAAATATTAGAGAGTTGAATGTGGGGGGTTTTGAAAAGTAAAGTTAATTTAGAGAAAAATATGTATTTTTTTTTATTAAATTAGAGTTAATTACACATAAGATATATATCATCGCATTTTTTGTATAGTACCATGTTTATTATATTAATTAATATTATTATCAACACATTATCCACAAGTAAAGTTATCTATCAATATATTAGTTAGCAACCAAACTATCCCTAAAATGATATAAGTAATTAGACTGAGTAAGAGAGTGTATATAAGCAATATAGTACTTTAGGCTTAGGAAGTTATGTGGAACAATGCATTAATTTCATGAATGCTTTATGTAAGTCGTTTGGGAAGTAGGATGACGCCAAGACTTTTTTTTATAATTTGGTATATAAAATTAGATTTATTCAATCCGTGTATTGCACAAGGTTTTTAAAGATATAACTTTTTTATTATATAGTATACAAAATTGCATTTATTCAACACATAGAATACACAAGGTTCTTAAATATATAAATTTATTTGTTATTTAATATATAAAATTACATTTAAATAAGGTTTTTAAAAATATATTATTTTACATACAATCCGTGTTAAATAAGGTTTTATAAAAATATATTATTTTATATAAAATTAAATTTGTTCAGCCCGTGTAATACACGGGGCTCTAACCTAGTAAATCTTATATTTAAATAATTTCTCTTATATAATTTGGGTCATATGTTATTATGTTGTATTTTGTAGCCTCTATTGGACTCCAGAAGAATGCAGTGAGAATCCAGGTTGGCCCAACGGAACCCATGTTTTAGTTATAACGGTATGCAACTATGCATATTTTATTTCCACATTATTTCAAACAAATAATAAACTTTATTTTACATCATTTTAACGAGTATTCAAGATTCAATTGTAGCAAATAAAAATATTTCTAAAATATATTTGATATTTCAACGATATTTTGGAATTATTTATTATTCTACCAAATAAACAAAGTTCACCTAAAAATAATTGTTTTTTAAAGACAAAAATTATAAGAAAAGGCAAACTTAAAATATTAATAATATGTACTAACTATATTTATCTTCCTCCCCCCTTTTCACTCGCTTCCTCTCGTCTTTGAGTCGAGTAGCTTCTTTCCGGCAAAGCTTACCAATCCTTACACTCCTTTCTCCTATTTATATTGTTAGAAAGTGAGAGCTTTTACCTTCAAGGAAAATTCCGGTCCATTTCGATACGACTTTACCTGGGATAGAGATGGAATTGAAACTTATCTTATATTAATTAAATAAATAAATGAATAATGAGCTAATATTAAATTTCATCATACTTTAAATTTTGAATACCATTCTTCTATTTTTCTAAAAAAATATGATTCTAAAATTTAAATTGTTAATTTAAGATATTTTTAAATAAAACAAATTATTTATCACGAAAACCAAACTTTGTATTAATATATGAAATATTTTTATTTTCATTACTAAAAAAATATTATATCAATTTTATTACATAATTTATAAATCAATTTGCCGGAATTGGTACAAACATTTTATCACTCAAATAGATGTTGATTTGCTTCTTGAATAACATATCTTCTTTTCAAGAACCATCTTCACAATCACCATATCCATTGCGTATCGAGTATTATCCATTAATATATTAAAAGATATGACTTTTTTATTATTGGTATATAAAATTAGATTTATTAAACCCGTGTAATACACGTGGTTTTTTATAGATATACCTTTTTTATTATTTACTATACAAAATTACATTTATTCGACCCGTGTAATAGATGAGGTTTTTTAAGATATAACTTTTTATTATTTGATATATAAAATTAGATTTATTCAATTCGTACAATACACGGGGTTTTTTTAAGGATATATATTTTTTATTATTTAGTCCGGAGATTACATTTATTCAACCCGTGTAATACACATATTTTTAAAGATGTAGCTTTTTTATTATTTGGTATATAAAATTACATTTATTCAACCCGTGTAATAAATGAGGTTTCTTAAAGATGTATTATTTTATTATTTGGTAAACAATATTACATTTATTCAACTTGTGTAAAACAAGCGGTTTTAAAGATATAATTTTTTATTTGTTATATAAAATTATATTTATTCAACCCGTACAATATGGTTTTTATAGATATAACTTTTTATTATTTAATATATAAAATTATATTTATTCAACCCGTGCAATAAAAGAGGTTTTTAAAGATATATTGTTTTATTATTTAGTATATAAAATTCATTTATTCGACCTGTGTAATACACGGGGTTATAACCTAGTTTGTAGATAGAAGAAACAGTATCTACTCATCAATAATATTTTTAGTTATGGAATGATACTAAAAATGCTTGGTTATTATCATACCTGATTGGTAAATTACAATTGCCACTAACATACGCTCGTCTTGCTTATAGTATGACAATTGGTTAAACAAATTGTTGTATGCTAACGTATTTTAAAGTTATATTACGACCCTCCAGTGAAAAAGTTCTAGTTCCGCCACTGATCAAGATGTCTTCAACTTAGGTGGTGTTTGTTTTTTCCAAAAAGAGCTTCCTGGCCTCTTCTGTCTGCACCGTGCAGACGCGGGAAGAGGTTTAGCCTCAGAAGAGTGTTTGTTTTTTTTTTTCGAGAAGTGCTTTTTACCTCTCCCCAACCTCTTCTTGGGGAAGTGATGAGAGGTAAGCTTCTCCAAGAAGAGGTTTACCTCTTCTTGGCACCACCTCCACCTCCACCCCTGCACCGACACCACCTCCACCTCCGCCCCTGCTCCGCCACCACCACCTCCACCTGCACCGACACCACTGCTCCGCCACCACCACCTCCACCTGCACCGACACCACCTCCACCACCACCCCTGCACCGCCACCACCACCTCCACCTCCACCCCACCTCCGCCGACACCCATCGACCTCCACCTCCGAAACCCTAAAATCGATGGCAAACAAAACACCCCAAATCGAGCTGTTACATCATCATCATCATCATCGATCTGTTAGAGAGAGAGAGTAGAGAGAGAGTAGATGATGATGATGGCGGTGGTGATGATGACGGTGCTGATGATGATAGCGGTGGAGATTATTGCGGTGGTGAAGTGGTGGTGATGATGGCGGTGGTGATGATGACGGTGGTGATGTGGTGGCGGTGGTGAAGTGGTGGCGGTGATGATGATGGCGGTGGTGCAGAGGTTGTAGAGAGAGAGTAGAGAGAGATCAGTTTGTTTTGTTGTGTGTGTGTGTTTTGGGTGAAGAGGTTTTATATAAAAAAAAAAACAAACCCTCTTCTCCTTGCAGCCTGCAGACATTTGGTCCACCTCTTCTCCTGCAGATGCCTGCAGATGTGGCCTGCAGCAGAAGAGGTTTTCCAGCAGAAAAAACAAACAGCACCTTACATACACACGGCCGCCATGTCCTTGGATGAATATCTGAAATTTTTATACATCCCCTTTGAAGACATAGAATCCGTTTTGAATAATTTTGCTGATGAAAATTTGCTCACACAAGGTACCTCTTTTAAAGTTTACAAAGGACAACTCTTGCAATCAGGAACTTGATCAATATTGTTGCTAGGAAATGTCATCATCATTGGCTTGTGCTCAACGAGCTGACGATTTTGAAAACTCTCAACCACAAAAATATAGTTTCTATTTTTCGGTTTACTCACACGGAAGATGAGGAGGAGATAGTCATCATTAGCAAGGACGAGCCTAAGGGAAGCCTCGACAAACATCTAAGTGACCCAAAAATTACACGAAAGACACCTTTGTCAAGGTCAAAAACACATCCATACATGAGTATAAACTGAGAAAAGTAAAAAACTGAGTGAACCGTCTGCCTAGAGAAAGCCGCAGAAAACCTAACCGCTCGTGATTGTCTTATTTTTGCTTTGATATTTTTGTACCTTGAATCCCATGGCTGCCCTCTGTTTCCGTGCGTTCCAAAGGATGCCTCCAATTACCTCCTTGCTAATTCTCTTGTGTCGTAAAAAAAAAAAAAAAAAAAAAATTGAGCGATGCCCTTTTTCATTAATCCATCGTAAATCCTTTTGCTGCCAATCGTCTTTTTGGACAACCCACTAAATATAATCATCCAACCCAATTGTTTCTTTTCTTGTAAACTCGTTTTCTTTTGTGGCCTGCTACTTCTAAGTGTGGCCCACCTAATTCCATTCCATGTGATATTAATTAATTTAAGCCTTTTGTCTTCTCATCTGTACAACAAACTCCAACAAATAAGTAAAATATGAATGCTGAGAGAAATGATTGAAAAATGAGAAGTGTATGTCTTTCATTTATCAATCATATATATATATATATATATATATATATATATATATATATATATATATATATACAATGATTTAGACAAGATATAACTGAAAATTTATGTAGTCAAAGTGTAACTGAAAACATAATAACTTAGGAGGATAATTAGGAGGGAATATATCTGTATTTATAACACTCCCCCTCAGATATATATATTATTATTTATTATACACAGTTAATAACATACTTCAGGATGATATTAAATAGATACTTCAGGACCTATATAATAAACTGATACTACTGGATCAGTTGTACTGCCTCATTAAAAACCTTACTAAGAAAACTCATTGGGACAAAACTTAGTTAAGGGAAAAAAGAGTACAGTGTGTATAATTCTCCCCCTGAATTCAACAAACATCTTTCAATCTACGGAAACCGATCTTGTGTGATAGTTGCTCGAAATTGTTTCTTGGTAAAGATTTTGTGAATAGGTCAGCTAAATTCTCACTTGACTTGATTTGGCAAACATCAATTTCCTCTTCTTTCTGCAAGTCATATGTTGAGAAGAATTTTGGTGAAATGTGCTTTGTTCGATCACCCTTGATGTAACCTTCTTTGATCTGAGCTATGCAAGCAGCATTGTCTTCATAAATAATTGTCGGCTCCTTCTTGATCTGTTCTAATCCACTTGCTTCTTGTATGTGAGTAATCATTGATCTCAACCACACGCATTCTCGACCAGCTTCATATAGTGCAATTAGTTCGGCATGATTTGATGACGTTGCTGTAAGTGTTTGCTTAGTTGACTTCCAAGAAATTGTTGTGCCACCATATGTGAAAACATAACCTGTTTGAGATTTTGCTTTATGTGGATCTGATAGATATCCAGCATCAACGTACCCAACAAGCTGGGACTTTTGATCTTTCTGGTAGAAAAGACCTAAGTCTTGTGTCCCGCAAATATATCAGAATATGTGTTATATTCCATTCCAGTGTCTACGTGTTGGGTTTGAACTATATCTTGCTAGTACATGTACCGAGAATGCAATATCGGGTCTCGTGTTATTTGCAAGATACATAAGGGCACCGATCGCACTTAAGTACGGTACTTCTGGACCAAGTACTTCTTCGCCTTCTTCTTGAGGGCGGTAAGGATCCTTTTGAGGATCTAGTGGTCGGACTACCATGGGTATGCTAAACGGATGAGCTTTGTCCATATTGAAACGTACTAACATCTTCTGGATGTAGTTTGACTGATGGACGAATGTACCGTTTCGTAAATGCTCAAACTGTAGGCCGAGACATAATTTTGTTGTACCAAGGTCTTTCATCTCAAATTCTCTCTTTAATATATTAGCAGTTTTTTCTATCTCTTCAGGAACTCCGATGATGTTTATATCATCAACGTAGACTGCTACTATAGTGAATTTTGAGAGTGATCTTTTTATAAAAACACATGGACTGATTATATCAGACTTGTATCCTTCTTTTTCGAGATATTCACTGAGCCGATTGTACCACATGCGGCCAGATTGTTTAAGACCATATAAAGATCTTTTTAGCTTTATAGCACACATGTCTCGAGATATTGATTTTAATGCTTCGGGCATTTTTAATCCTTTAGGGATTTTCATGTAGATGTCATTTTCTAGTGTCCCGTACAAGTATGCGGTGACGACATCCATAAGTCTCATTTGAAGTCCTTCCGAGATTGCAAGGCCAATTAGAAATCTAAGGGTTATCGCATCCACTACATGGGAATACGTTTCCTCATAATCAACTCCTGGGATTTGGGAAAACCCTTGTGCTACAAGACGTGCCTTGTATCATACAATCTCATTCTTTTCATTTCTTTTTATAGCAAAACACCCATTTATAACCTACTGGTTTGACGTCTATGGGTGTTCGGACTACAGGTCCGAAAACATTTCGCTTTTCAAGCGAACCCAACTCAGCCTTTATGGCCTCTTGCCATTTTGGCCAATCAACTCTGTGCATGCACTCTTCTAGAGTTTTAGGTATGTAATCATTTTCATTGATTATATTTGTTGCTATAGCATATGCGAACATATCATTAACACGTGTTTCATTTCGGTTCCATATTGTACTATTTTGTACATAATTGATAGAGATCTCATTTTCGTTTGGTACCAGTGCGTCTTCTAAATTTTCATTTTCCTCTGGAATTATGTTTGTCTCTTCTGGGACATTTACCTCTTCTAGGGTTTCATTTACTAAATTTTCACCAACTGATTTATTCTGCTCTTTTCGCTTACGTGGGTTCTTATCTTTGGAACCTATTTGTCTCCCACGTTTTCTTTGTATGGTAATCGCTTCTGGGATTGCTTCAATTCGAGCAGGTGCATTTGATGCTGGTATATGTGACTTTGTCACCCTATTTGTGTCTGTGAATGCATCTGGTAATTCATTTGCGATTCTTTGCAAATGTATAATCTTTTGGACTTCAGATTCACATTGACCACTTCGGGGGTCGAGATTCGATAATAATGATGCATTCCATGTTAACTCTTGTGTTACCAGTCTTTCTTTAGTCTTATCTCCCCTTAAGACTGGGAATACTGTCTCATTAAACTGACAGTCAGCAAAGCGTGCTGTAAACATGTCACCCGTTAATGGTTCTAAATATTTAATAATAGACGGGGAGTTAAAACCGATGTAAATGCCCAGTCTTCTTTGTGGTCCCATAATGGTACGCTGTGATGGCGATATCGGTACATATACCGCACAACCAAATATTTTGAGGTGGGACAGATTTGGTTCTCTTCCGGAGACCAGTTGTAATGGGGAGTATTCATGATCGGCAGTTGGTCTTAATCGGATTAATGCAGCAGCATGTAGAATAGCATGTCCCCATGCAGAAGATGGCAATTTGCATCTCATCAGGAGAGGTCTAGCGATTATTTGTAATCGTTTAATTAATGATTCAGCTAAACCATTTTGTGTATGAACATAAGCTACTGGATGTTCAACCTTTATCCCAATCGACATACAATAATCGTTAAAAACTTGGGATGTGAATTCTCCTGCATTATCCACTCGTATGGTTTTAATTGGATTTTCAGGGAAATGAGCTCTCAACTGTATGATTTGCGTTAATAGTCGGGCAAACGATACATTTCGGGTAGCTATTTCATATCTTTGAGAATAGTGTTAGTACTACCGCTATCTACCAGACATTCATCACCAATAATAGCTCTACTGGAGCTAGCATGCATATTTCTTCAGGAAATAAATAAAAGTAAATAAATAAAAATTAATGCAAAGGAGTAAAAATAAAACTTTGCAAAAGTTTCAAACCAAACCAAATACCAAGGTCACAATGTGAAAAGTAAAACATAAAAGGTATGTTAAATATGTTTAAACATCACGAACATTTTCAATGAAATCGCATGCATCCAAATGAACGTCTGATATCGTGGGTGAAGGTGCATTCTCAATCAGATTTGTCTCAACATTTTTCCCTGTTTCTTTCATCATCTGTTGATAAGCTTCAACGAGATGTTTAGGGGTGCGGCATGTGCGGGACCAATGATTTGACATTCCACATTTATAACATATATTGTTTTGGCTCCCGCTAGTTCTCCCTCTAGGAGGTCGTCCCGTGTTCTGTCGACTCGATTCGCCACTACTAGATTTTGAATTTTGAGATTCTCGTCGCCATGTATTGCTCCGTCCACGGCCACGGCCGCGGCCGCGACCGCGACCTCTCCCACGCCCGCTTTGATAATTTGCCGCATTTGCTTCTGGCAATGGGCTTGCACCGACGGGTCGCGCTTGATGATTTTGTAGTAGGAGCTTGTTGTTTTGCTCCGCGACCAACAAACATGATATTAATTCAGAATATTTTGTAAATTTACGCTCCCTGTATTGCTGCGACAGGAGCATGTTTGATGCATGGAACGTTGAGAAAGTTTTCTCAAGCATGTCTTCGTCGGTTATTTTTTCACCACATAATTTAAGCTCAGAGGTGATGCGGAAAAGGGCAGAGTTGTACTCGCTAACACTTTTATAATCTTGTAGCCTCAAATGAAGCCATTCATAGCGAGCTTTAGGGAGCAAGACCAACTTCTGGTGGTCAAATCTTTCTTTGATATTTTTCCACAACTCGAGAGGGTCCTCAACAGTAAGATACTCCCTCTTCAAGTCTTCGTGAAGATGGTGACGAAGGAATATCATGGCCTTAGCCTTATCTTGAGCGGAGGTTTGATTCTCATCATCAATTGTCGCCCCTAGATTATTTGCTGTCAGATGAATTTTCGCATCAAGAGTCCATGGGAGGTAGTTATTTCCCGAGATGTCAAGTGCGACGAATTCGAGTTTTGATAAGTTTGACATTCTATCTACAAAAGAAACTTATATATGAATTTTGTGGAATAACAAGTAATAAAAAAAATACTATGTGGAGAGTTGGATACAAGTTAGGAGAAATATTTCGTTAATTAAATATTTATAAAAGACAGCAATTACATGTATATCTATCGATTTTGAAGGATGAAAACAGTATCCATTTGAAAACAGTATCCATAAAATATAGAATTTATAAAAGATATAAACTTAAAAAAAATAACTACTTGAGCATAACACTTAATAGAGAAAGGTTGCAAAGTGTAAAATTCACTTTCAAAACTTAATGTCTGCACATGAAAAACCGTTTCTTACAAATGTGTCTCACAAACTTAAAACTTTCAATAAACCGTTTCTTGCCATATTCGATGGCGATGGTAAAGCAAACCGACTGTCCGACGAAAAGTTCCGGTCTGACGAAAGTGGCAACGGCGGCGTTTAAAAGAAACAGAAAATATCATCTTTCTCTATATGACACAGTCTCGAATCGCGGTTTCGCTGATGATAATCGGGTTACGACAACCGGGTTACCGGAATCTATCCGGAGAAACAGAAAAACGAAAAGCAGAGATCGATGGGGGTATAAAAATGGAACATGACCGGCGATCAACAGGGAAAGGTCTCTGATAAGGGTTTCATTATTGTCGATAGTTCGGTCACTCTTAAAGGTGCTAGTATCATACATTAATGTCTACTACATAAAAGCATCTATTTCATCTTGTAATGAGTTGAGTTCAGTTTAAAAAAAAATCTTATCGTGTTCTAAATTCAGATCTAAAACTCTATTTCTTTTCTCTAAAACTCCATGTATAAAACAGTATTTTGTGTTTTTATGGTTCAATTGTCTCGTTTTATAAGTTACATAACAGATACATCTTTAACACCAATTCAAAAAATATCTTTGTTGATGTACATGGCATATATATCTATCAAAAAGAAAACAAAAATGGGTAATAATATGTACAGAGCACAGAGTATTATAAACAAACAAAAATATATCTTTCAACCAGTTTCCTTGGTAAACATTTTGTTTTGTTATCAATTTAAAAAAAAACAAACTTTATTGTGCTCTGTACTATTATCCAGATAGCATATACCTATCTAATAAAAACGAGATTTCGATGGTTGTTACCTGGACGGGTGAATTTGTAGATGAAACAAGATCTCAAATGGCGGTGAAAAATAGCAACCAAACTTGAAATATCTTCAACAAATTAGAATAGGTATAGAGGCAGGGTGCTGATAACGTGAGAGAAATGATTGAAAAATGAGAAGTGTATGTCTTTCATTTATCAACCACATATATATATATATATATATACAATGATTTAGACAAGATATAACTGAAAATTTATGTAGTCAAAGTGTAACTGAAAACATAATAACTTAGGAGGATAATTAGGAGGGAATATATCTGTATTTATAACAAATGCCTATTTAAAATACTAATTGAAGTGTATTAATTCACATATTTGTTATCACAATCATTTATTCTTTTTTTTTCTTTTCTCGTGTATGAACCATTGCAATTAACCATAATACATTTCATTTTCCAACTCCTAAACTTATTCACCTTTACTTTTTTTTAGTTTTACTTTATAGAATCTATTGTTTTAGGATTATTTTCTTCATAACCTACCAAGTACGAATGCTAACAAAATTAACATATTTTATACCAAATCGATGCATTTATAACATAACTACTATTCAATACATTGTACCTAAAATGCACCGATCAACACTTATTAAATATTTTATTTTTGAAGTATTTAAATAAAATATAAAAACCTAAAAACAATAGTGAACTATCGAACACAGACGAACACGTTACCGAACTTTCACAGACATAAATAAACGGACGCAACATCTATTCATGTTCGTCCATTTAACTAAACGAACAAAATTTCTTGTTCGTTTTCGTTTGTTTAATAAATGAACCAACACAAACGAATTTCCTGTCGAACAATTCATGCTGCACTGGTGTTTTGCTAAGAGAGAAGAGACGAAGATGATGTGAGAAGAACGAAACAGATCTTCAGCGGTAATGGGTGTTGGTGTGATGAAGATGGTGTTTGGTGGGTGGTGGCGATGGCGATGGCAGATTGTGTGGGGTGGGTAGTGGATGGTGGTAGATGGGAGATAGACATGAGGAAAAAAAAAGATAAAAAATTCACTCTTTTTTAGTAATGTGTGCAATATATACACGTTAAGTTTTCTAATTTATTTTTTGATTATTTATTAAAATATTTTAAAATAAATTGGTAACAAGGCTAAATTACCTTTGTATGACCTGATTTAACAAAAACTAAATATGTTAGGGTCTAAGAAAACAACGAAGAAGCTGTTTACTCCAAAATTTTCTGAATGATCATTAATGGCAATGCAGATTACATTAAATAAACGGTAAATAACCAAACAAACGGAAATAGTTTTTTTTTTTGGAAGGCAAATATCATAAACACCACAAAACCGGCAATATCTCCAAGCTAGAGATAAGCCACAAAAACAAGTTACTTTACATCAAAAATAAATTGAGACCATCGTTTCCAATCTACCAAATCTATCTTATATCTACTTTTGTACCAAAGAAAACCCAACGCTTTCACGCCCGTCACTATTTTAACGACATCCGGGGCTATGTTAGAGAATGATTTTTCGTTTCTAGCCTTCCAAATCCTCCAACACGAAACAATAAGGATACCGTAAACCATATCTTTCTTAACACCCGTAATCTTCAAAAAGTCGACCATCTTCAAAATATCATTAATCGAAAACGCAAACATAGGAGGAAGCTTGCACCAAGCCGACACGCCAGCCCAAACACCCATGGAGAACCTACAAGCTGAGAACATATGAGCCACTGTTTCTTCATTTTCCTCACATAATTTGCAAACATCCTCTCCCACATTAACATTTCTTCTAAGAAGAGCATTAGTCGTCGGGATACGGTCTCTGAGAGCCCTCCACATAAAGATGTTACACTTGTTGGGGATCCATTTACACCACCTGAACACGAACCCATTACTATCGCTGCTGTCTTCTATGAGCCATTTCCTTGTATCCTTGACAGAGACTAAAAGATTAGGACCAAATGACCACATCCATTCATCTGCCTTGTCGGACAAAACCACACCTGAAATGCTTCTATGCAATAATAGTAATTGATGAACCTCAACATCTGACGCGGGATAAGACCTCCAAGACCATTGGACCACATTCCCTTGAGGTAATTGTGCGAACCTATCCTCCACCAAGCAAAACTTATCTTGTTCCAACCGAACAAGTCTGGATATAAATCCTTGAGGCTGCATTCTTCTACCCAGGGGTCGATCCAGAACCGAACCTTGTTACCGTTACCCACTTTGCCCCGAATAGTATTTATGAAACTTTTACCTTGACGCTTTATCCGAGACCCCAATGAGGCGATCTTGCTCCAAGCACCCGGAACCGATTTCTTATATGGGATAGGCTCCCAACTTCTAAGAGATAAATGTATCGCATCAATGACCTTCTTCCATAAAGCCTCCGGTTCAACACGATAACGCCATAACCATTTGAGGATCAAAGCATTGTTACAATCTTCCAGTTTGTGAATCCCCAACCCTCCTTTATCTTTTTGTTTCGTGACTTCCTCCCAAGCAACCCAATGGATCTTATTTCTGTCTTCACTACCTCCCCACAAAAACCTCCTCATAATGGCTTCTAACTTGTCAATAACCGTCTTAGGAGCTGAAGAAACACTAGATAAATGGTCGGAACCGAAATATCTAGGGGGTTTGAATCCGCATAAAAGGGTTAGCTCTCTCTCGGTCGATTCAGTTGCAGCTGATCTCCTTCTCCGATGGTTCTGTAAAAAAGAACACCGTTAGCCTCGCCAAGGGGAGAAGAGGGTTCTCTCCTTGACCCGACTCCGGTGTGAGAATAAGTATTGGTACGGAGAAGAGAAAAGTATTTGAGAAGTGTGTGAGACTTGAGTTCATACCTGAACAGTTCTTGTATTTATAACCGGGAGTTTGGGAGGGAAAACCTGTTATTGAAAAGATGACGGAAGATGCTAACGCCGTAACGGTTATATTTTCTTCCGTTAAGCTCTTTGATCCAACGTCAAGTTGTCTCGATCCGATGTGAATGCACACGGATCGTGGTTTGATCTATGGCTGGGGAGTTGCCACGTGGAAAGTGATTAAGTGAAGATTATTCTTCAATTGCATGCCTTTGTTGTGATTTCAGGGGTGTCTGTGATGACGACACGTGTCCAGACGGTTATAACCGTCTGGGTGGTGCACGATCATATTCTCTCTAGAAGATTACGGCTGTAATCTAGTGTGGCACCTTACTGTGTGGAGGCCACTGAATAAATCCTAAGTCTATATTATCCAAGTCTGGATATTTAGGCGGAGGTATAGATCTCAGGATTTTAATCCTTTGTTAGAAGGCGCAAGGATTTATGTTTTCCTCTGGGCGCGCAACTATAAATTGCTGATTGCTTTCTTCCTTTTGTAAGACCAATGCGCGGCCGCGCAAGGTTAAAAGGTTGAAAGGCCGGTTTCCGGTATGGTCCTAAATGCTTATTATGAGGTTTTTGGGACCTACCCCTTCAAGTCCCCCCAGTCTAGTGTTGTACTTATGTAAATAAGTGGAGCACTGGACTTGTGAGAGGGAGATGCTTTTTGGGCGCGAGAAATAAGAAATCTTCTCTTGGAAGCTTTAATTTGTTGAAAAAGGGAAAAAGTGACTTTGTAATCATGCTCTGACGTGTAATGATGTCAGCTGGCAGTAAGGGTGAGTATTTTTTTTATTTTTTTTTGGGATTTGTAGTGGCGCTTTGTCAGGCTTTATTAATGAAGATACGACTCTTGTTCCAGTAGCGCCGCTTGGATGTGATATCTTTCTGACAGTTAATCATAACGATCTAGTTTCCCTTTCTCCGAGGTGTTATCCCCTTTATATATTTGTAGGGTGTTTATTTCATCCTCTTATTTTTGGAGAAAAATGAAGATAAAGGGTTTGTATCGTACCCGTCGTCTTCACGATACCTTGAGTTTCTACGATGCCACCGAGAGCTTGTTGTTGCTTGCCAACTCTCCGTCACCGCCTCTTACCGGAACTGACAAGGTGACGTCTGCTGTTGGGCCTGTTGATGCCGATCTTTGTTTACCGGAGGCTGATAAAGAGATCGTTGTGCTGTCGGTTGAGGCTTTAATGGCTCGTTTCCCAACTCTCCGTCCGAGTAAGTGTGAGTTGGTGTATCATCGTCGTCGGAAGAAACCTCCGGTGAACATGGATGCTGAAGATGAACTTGCCGTTGATTAGGTTGAATTTGGGATTTGTGTATTTCCATTTCTTTGATGTTTATGTTAGTCTGTTAGCATAGACCTCTTTTTTTTGAAGATCACCGGTGTAAATATTCTTAGTTTTTGGTACTAAAAATTTCCAAAGATCATTGTCATGATCTTTTTTAAGAAGTGTTTTATGTATATTTTGATGCACTGCCGTGCTTGTGAATTGCTGTACGTTTTTGCATGTTTGGATTACAATATGTTGCATGTGCTTTAATTGTTTTGATCAGGTAGAGCGAATTTAGAGATGGCATTGTGCTCATGTGTGAACGTTTGTCAGAATCTGCGCTTTTGTTGCGCTTTTTTTTTCTCAGACTGTTCATGAGTTTTGCCATTCCGTTTTATCGTGAACCAAAAGAATTTCATGCAATTTGTAACAAACAGTAACAAGTATAGAAATAGCGTTTGTATTGATAGCGCGCGAGGCTTGTAATACAAGTGTAAATAGGAAATACATTGCCTGTGAATGATTTGACCTACATGTAACACCTGCGCAGCTGTTGCGCGTTCCAGGTGCGTGGAACTAGAGTTCCGTCAATTCTTTTTAGGGTATATGCCCCCTTGCCTAGGACCTCGTTAATGACGTATGGTCCTTCCCATCTTGGCGCTAATTTGCCCGGCTTTTCAGCGTTTGAAGCTTCATTGTCGCGCAAGACGAAATCACCGGGGACAAAGGTGCAAACGCAGACGCGCGCATTGTAATATTTTTCGAGCTTGGATTTGTACCTTGCTTCCGTGATGGCGGCGTTCTCACGTCTTTCTTCCAGAAGATCCAAATCCATTCTTCGCTCTTGTTCATTGTTCTGTTTTTCCATGGCTATCATGCGCGGTGATGGTAAACCGATCTCAGCTGGAATGACGGCCTCAGACCCATAGACTAGACTGAACGGAGTTTCGCCAGTGCTAGTCTTTGGCATTGTTCGATGCGCCCAAAGGATGCTGGGAAGTTCCTCAACCCACCCTCTGCGTGCTGTAGTCGCGCTTTTATGCCGTCAACGATTTGTTTGTTTACGCTTTCTACCTGACCGTTCGCTTGAGGATGCGCGACGGAGGCAAAGTTGTGCTCGATCTTCATTTCTTTGAACCATTTTTGAAGATCTTCTGCGGCGAAGTTTGTACCATTCTCGGAAATAATGCACAATGGTAATCCAAATCTGCAAATGATATGTTCCCATATAAATTTGCGGATTACCATTGCTGTTGTTGAGGCCAAAGCTTTAGCTTCCACCCATTTTGTGAAGTAATCAACCGCGACGATGATGAATTTCACTGCACCTGGCGCGTCAGGAAATGGGCCGACAAGATCGATGCCCCACTGTTGGAATGGCCAGGCGGAAGTAACGGGAACTAGCGAATTTTTGGGTCGGAGCGTCTTTGGTGCGTGGCGTTGACATGCCGCGCATCTTCTTAATAAATCAACTGCATCCATGTGCATTCCTGGCCAGTAGTATCCGGCGCTTATTATCTTTGCCACGACCATGCGCGGTCCCGCGTGTATTCCGCATAATCCCTCGTGGATTTCTCTGACTAGGTATTGGGCGTCTGTTTTATCAACACAGCGTAGTAATGGGCCCATGAATGATTTTCGGTAAAGGACGCCATCCGCCATTTCGTAATTTATCGCTTTGTGTTGTATTTTTCGAGCTTCTGCCTTTCCTTCCGGAAGTTTTTCGTGTTGGAGGTATAAGATAATTGGAGACATCCAGGATGGATCTCCCATTTCAATGACGCTTACTTGCTTGAGATGAATGGAAGGGTTGGATAATACCTCTATGCGTACCTCCTTTGCTAAGTGCTTAAAGCTGGTAGCAGCTAACTTGCTTAGTGCGTCAGCGTGCTTGTTCTCGCTTCTGTTTATGTGGTTAATTTTGAACGTTTGAAATTGGCTGATTAACATCCGCGCTTGTTCAAGGTATAACGCCATAGCTTCCCCTTTTGCATCATAACGACCGTTAACTTGTTCGGCTACTAGCTTTGAGTCAACGTTGGCTTCAAGGTTTCTTGCCCCCATTTTGAGTGCTAGACGGAGGCCTGCTAAAAATGCTTCGTATTCTGCTTCATTGTTGGTACTTTGGAAATCTAAGCGTATGGCATATGTAAGTTCGTGATCATCCGGACTGACCAATCGGAGGCCTGCTCCTGCTCCATCATCATTGGAAGCACCATCTGTGGGTAAGGTCCAGACTCTGTCGTCGAAAACAGGTGTTGGGTTCTGGATTGCCTCACATTCTTGTATTTTATCGATGGGAACTTCAGTGGCGAAGTCTGCTAGAACTTGCCCTTTGATTGCTGGTCTTGGTTTGTAAAAAATGTTGTATCCTCCCAGCTCAATGGCCCATTTAGCCAATCTTCCCGCCACATCAGGTTTTGACAAGATTTGGCCTAAATGATAATTCGTGAGAACTGTGATGACATGGCCAGAGAAGTACCTGCGCAAGCGTCGGGATGCGTGTACCAGTGCTAGAACCAATTTTTCTATCATTGAGTAACGAGTTTCGGGGTCGGTGAGCATTTTGCTGATATAGTAGATTGGAGTCTGGATGTTTTCCCGTTCTACCATTAATACTGCGCCTATCGCTACTTCCACGGCTGACAGATATAAGATTAACGGTTCTTTTTCTTTTGGCGCGGTCAGTGTTGGCAACTGAATTAAACATTCTTTCATTTGCTTGAATGCTGCTTCTCCTTCAGGCGTCCATTGAAAGGGAGTTTTCTTTCCGCAGTTTCGCAGCGTACTGATAAATGGATAAGATTTTGCCGCATGATTAGCCAAAAATCTGTTCAAGGCTGCTAAGCGTCCAGCGAGCCTTTGCATTTCTTTCATAGTTGCGGGTGAAGGCATTAGCTGGATGGTCTGTACTTTTTCTGGATTTACTTTAAAGCCATCTCTTGTGACTATGAAACCCAAAAATTTTCCTTCTTCCATGCCGAAGGAGCATTTTGTTGGGTTGAGCTTTAAATTCACGCTGCGCAGAGAGTCGAATGTGCGCTGGATATTATTGAGCATTGAGTCTTCTTCATGGCTCATGATGACGAGGTCATCCATGTATACTTCAACTGTCTTGCCAATGTCACTATTGAAAACTGTGTCCATTAGACGCTGATAAGTTGCGCCGGCATTGCGCAAGCCAAAGGGCATTTTAGTGTAGCAGAAAATGCCTTTGTCTGTGCGGAAAGCGGTTTTATCTTCATCTTCTTTCTTCATCTGGACCTGATGGTATCCTTTGTAACAGTCGAGAAAACACTTCCATCTGAACGATGCTAGAGAATCGACTTTTTTGTCTATTTCTGGAAGCGCGTAACAATCTTTTGGGCATGCTTTATTCAGGTCTTTGAAATCGACGCACATTCTCCATCCGCCACTATGTTTTTGTACCATGACTGGGTTGGCAACCCATGTATGGTATTTTACTTCGCGCAGGATTCCCGCATTAAGTAATTCTGCTACTTGCTCGTCCATGGCTTTTGCTTTTTCTTCACTGAAGCTGCGCCTCCCCTGAGCAACAGGTTCTACTGATGGTTTGATGTTTAGACAATGTTGCGCGATGTCGCGTGGGACTCCAGTCATGTCTGCTGGACACCAAGCAAATATATCTTTGTTGTTAGACAACAATTCTTTCAGTTGTATTCGTGTTGCCGGTGAAATGGCATGTCCTAGCAGAATAGTCTGCTCTGGGTATTCGTTGTTCAGGACCCATTTCTCTGGTTCGTTTGGTGCCGAAGGTTTGATTACCTTTGTTGGTGGCTCGTCGTCCACGTACATGACTTCTTTACTTGAGTACAGAATTGCAACTCCGGTTTTCGTTGGAAATCCGCTTGCAGCATGTGGAATAGAAGTGATCATGCTAAATTCTCTCTGTGACCTTCTTCCGTGTAAGACATCATGGCGTGAGATTGCTGGCATGACAATGAAATTGACTGTGACTGTTCGTGAATGCTCGCCGTCTGATAGAGTTACCGGGAAAACTATTTTCCCTAACGGGAATACAGCTTCATTGCAGAATCCGGTGAGGGGAAAATCGACCGGTTCTAGACGTGCTTTATCCTCTGGGTCGAGTTGTTTAAAACACTGCTCGTATATGATATCCATCGAGCTTCCTGGATCTATGAACATATAGTCCGTCCGGTAATGACCGAAAATACCAGTAATAATCACTGGTCGTTCTTCCTGAGGGCCCCCAGGAACAACAGGAAATACGACTTGCTGTTCTCTCCAATGTTGATCATAGTTTCGTTTATTTGGTTTTCGTGACGGACCTCCCTGAACCATGTGTATTTGTTTCTGATAACTGCTACATCTGGATTGGATGTCCCCCCTACGTGGTGTTGGTGGGTCCAATACTGTGGTGTTGATTTCTTTTTCAGATCTGATGTTTGGGAAATCAGATCTGGCGATTTGAATAACGATTGTGTCTAAAGCAGCTTGGCATCTGCTAAACCAACGTTCTGGAGATTCTTCTATTTGTAAATTGTTTCCGACGTTTGGTCGAGGACCAGGTTGCCGGTGAGATAACGAATTTTCTGCCATGTGCAAAAACAGAAAATGGAATGAACTGAATCGAAAAGAGGTAGAAACTAGAAAAACTGAGAAAACGGTGGGCGCCAATGAAGAAACACTAGATAAATGGTCGGAACCGAAATATCTAGGGGGTTTGAATCCGCATAAAAGGGTTAGCTCTCTCTCGGTCGATTCAGTTGTAGCTGATCTCCTTCTCCGATGGTTCTGCAAAAAAGAACACCGTTAGCCTCGCCAAGGGGAGAAGAGGGTTCTCTCCTTGACCCGACTCCGGTGTGAGAATAAGTATTGGTATGGAGAAGAGAAAAGTATTTGAGAAGTGTGTGTGACTTGAGTTCATACCTGAACAGTTCTTGTATTTATAACCGGGAGTTTGGGAGGGAAAACCTGTTATTGAAAAGATGACGGAAGATGCTAACGCCGTAACGGTTATATTTTCTTCCGTTAAGTTCTTTGATCCAACGTCAAGTTGTCTCGATCCGATGTGAATGCACACGGATCGTGGTTTGATCTATGGCTGGGGAGTTGCCACGTGGAAAGTGATTAAGTGAAGATTATTCTTCAATTGCATGCCTTTGTTGTGATTTCAGGGGTGTCTGTGATGACGACACGTGTCCAGACGGTTATAACCGTCTGGGTGGTGCACGATCATATTCTCTCTAGAAGATTACGGCTGTAATCTAGTGTGGCACCTTACTGTGTGGAGGCCACTGAATAAATCCTAAGTCTAAATTATCCAAGTCTGGATATTTAGGCGGAGGTATAGATCTCAGGATTTTAATCCTTTGTTAGAAGGCGCAAGGATTTATGTTTTCCTCTGGGCGCGCAACTATAAATTGCTGATTGCTTTCTTCCTTTTGTAAGACCAATGCGCGGCCGCGCAAGGTTAAAAGGTTGAAAGGCCGGTTTGCGGTATGGTCCTAAATGCTTATTATGAGGTTTTTGGGACCTTACCCCTTCAGGAGCCTTGTATAGCGCAAAGTAATAAGACGGCAGATTTTCAAGGACCGAAGATATAAGCGTAACTCTCCCTGCTATCGACATAACAGTAGCTTTCCACCTCGAAAGGCGTCTCTTAAACACTTCAACAACATGCTCCCAATTATTAATACGGTTCATATTTGCCCCTACCAAGATACCAAGATACTTGAAAGGAGTAGAACCAGGCCTGCAACCCAAACCTACGGCTTTCGACTCAACCTCTTCCATATTTTTACCAACACCGAAAAGAGTCGATTTAGTTAGATTAATCCGCAAACCGGACACTAAATGAAAAAGCCGTAAAACTCTTTTCAAAGCTATGAAATTAAAATTTGACCATTCACCCATAACCATAGCATCATCAGCATATAAAAGGTGAGAAACCGTTAACTGACCGTTAGGAAACCGAACCCCATCAAAAGCCCCACTGTCACAAGCCTTCCGAATCATGCTGGAAAAAGCTTCCATCACAATAATAAACAAAAACGGTGAGAGAGGATCCCCTTGGCGAATTCCTTTTTCACAATCGAATTCGAAGGTAGGAGCACCGTTAACCAAAACAGATGATCTAGCTGACACAAGTATACCTTTAATCCAATTACACCATCTCTCGGGAAAATCCATTTGTCTCATAATAGATAACAAAAAATCCCAATTGACGTTATCGTAAGCTTTTTCGAAATCAATCTTGAAAAAAAACAACTCTTTACTTTGCCTTTTAGCCCACGAAAAAATCTCATTAATAATCAACGGACCATCCAAGATGTACCTTCCTGATAAAAAAGCGGACTGCGTATCATGCGTAATGTTACCCATCACCATTTTAATCCTGTTAGCCAAAATCTTAGATATCACCATGCTAATAACACCAATAAGAGTTATAGGCCGATATTCACCAAGGCTAACCGGGTCGTTGACTTTTGGAATAAGAGTAATAAAAGCCGAACCGACTCCTCTACTAATCACCCCATCGTCCGCAAAATTCTGCAATATTCTCAAAAAATCATCTTCAAATAAGTGCCAGAATCTCTTAATAAAGCAAAAATTAAAACCGTCCGGGCCCGGGGCTTTATCACTGCCGCAATCGAATACCGCTTCTTTAATCTCTTCCAAGTCAAAAGGCTTAATCAATTCCGACGAGTCGAAATCGTCCAAAACTTTTAAATCATAACATATGAGACCCGGCCTAATCTTCATATCTTCGATGAACCGATTTTTAAAGAACCGATGAACTTCTTGTTTAACTTTAGCCGGTTTAAAAACCCACGCATTATTAATCATCAAACCCGGAATAAAATTGCTAACCTTTCGTTTGTTTAACAAACCGTGAAAGTAAGCCGAGTTCTCATCCCCTTCCTTAGCCCATTTGACCCTAGCTTTTTGTCGTATATCCTTTATTCTACCGACTTCAATCTCTTTGATCTTTTTAGCAGCTTCTTCATAAACCCATAATTCTGCTTCCGTTAAATCCTTATCCTCAATCATCGAATCCAATTCCAATAATTCTTGCTTTAAATTATTTTCCTCCTCAAGCTCAAAACCAACTCCCTGTTTACGCCACTCCAATATAGCTTGTTTAATTTTTTTGAATTTACCCAAGAGCTTTAAATCCGGAGGACCCAAACCCGTATGATCTTTAACAGCATTAACCACGGTTTCCTCGAACCCTTGTTTGGAAAGCCATGAGTTAAAAAACCTAAACGGTTTTGCACCGTAATTTCGCGCCGCTACTTTTAGAACCAATGGGCTATGATCTTTAACAGCATTAACCACGGTTTCCTCGAACCCTTGTTTGAATGGCCTAATGCGGAGAAATGGAAATAGTTGGAAGACTATTTCTTATTCAACACACAATTGAAAACGGTAACAAAATTAAAAAAAAAAAAAAAAAAAAACAGTTGACCCGTTAAGTTGCTGACCCAGTTGACTCATTAAGCTGCTAAACAACCGATTAAACCCAACAGTTAAAATGTTTGTTCTTACAGGTTGATGCTTATCATCAAGGCCTGTAAGCAGTGTTGTAAGAATCGCTAGGCGCTAGTCGGGCGGTGGGGTACTGACTAGCGATTAATCGGGATTAATAGGGATTAATCGGAATTAATCGGATTGAGATTTTTATATGTAATTTTTAGTTACATATTGACACACACATTTTTATATGTAGTTTTTTTAAAGTAAACATGTTTTAACCCCTCATTAACCCATTTTTAAGTAATTGGAAGGAATTTATATGGTTTGGTTAAAATTTGGCTGGCATCTAGCCAAATTTTGGCCAAAATAGGACCGCCATTGACTGCCTAGCTATTAATCGGCTAATAATCGGTGAACCTCCGATTAGTGATTAATCGGCGACTAATCGGAGACTAGTCGGGATTTTTACAACCATGCCTGTAAGTAACAAACTGCATTAACTTTAGCCTTTGATTATAATGGGGATCGTCACAATGAAAGAATCATCATGGTTCACTTCTATCTAGAAGCCTTCACCCAAACCCGCAACTTTAGACCCCGAAAAACCAAGTATCGGAATCATGGCATTCGAAGTCCCGAGATTAATGACAAAGTTAGCTAACTTATGGCAGGTTCTAAGCGATAAACAAATGTCACGATTACAAGAAGAACTCACTAATTCACTCAGCACTCGAACTCTCGTTTCAGGTAATCACAATTATCTCATGGAGCTTGCGTTAATCGAGATCGTTGACAACATCAAATGTGTTGCGAAAGCTGTTTCGAGGCTCGAGATCGTTGACCACCATTGAAGCAAACTTGATAGCCCAATCAAAATCACCACAAACTCTAATGTTCTTAATTCAAATTGTGGACCCTGGTCGCGTCTTTAGAAGTGCAAAAGCCAAAGCGAGTTTTCACTAACTGAAATTAAGGTTAAAAACAAATGAAAAAGGTTGTGCATTTAAATAAAAACACTATTATTAAGAATGCTAAGAAGATCAAACTAACCTCTCCTTTCCTCATGCTTGCTTTGGTCTCCCTCGGTTAAAAAAGGACCTTCATCTACATGTAAAAGTAACGGAGCCATATTGAGTTCAAAACAAACCTTTTTTTCTCGACGCATTCGTCGTGAATCTGACACCAAGCTTCGACGTCATCACAAGGCTTTTCACCTGGACATCCAACACCACAATACTTTCCGTATCGTATTCCAATCGCTAATCTATTGCTGCATCTGCCTGAACCCTTTTTCCTACTCTCTTAAGACTATGGGGTATGGGGCGTGGGTTGGGTACAAACGCCCAAGTCACCACCCCGGGTGAGCTTGGGTTTCGGCGTGGCCCCTTGGGCAGGGGTTTCAGCCCGGGCGTTGGGCGGGCCTAGTGGTCTTCCGTGGCCGGCTCTCAGTGGCTGGGTTGGCTAGGCTATAGGTGGCTAGGATTTAAATTTAAAAAACAACCGTTTAGGGGTTTTTTGTGTGTATTTTTATAATAATTGAATAAAAAAATTATAACACGTGGCCAACCCACGCGGCTAGCCACGCCCCGCCATACCGACCCAACATGCAACTGACCAACGGTGCCCCTTGAAATCAACGTGTCAACCCATACCCCAAACCCCCGCCCCACCATACCCCATGTTCTAAGTTCAGTTCACCCGCTTGTTAATTTTTTGGTGCAGGTGTTTACTTTGGTCAACACAAGTATCATGTCTTCATCTACCCAAGAGATGGACTATAATGAATATAACTAGTGTTTTTCAATGACGCGCGTTGCGCGAAAGGCATTGGTGTTTTCGACCGACATCACCCTGCAACTCTTCTTTTAACTGTTTCACTTCTTGCAAAGACTGAATGTAGACCCTAACTCTTGTTTCACCACTTAATCACTGTAAAAATTACAGGATTCATGTTTGGGGCATGGGTTGACACGTGGACTTCGAGCCTCCCCGCTGGTGAGTGACGTGTTGGGTCGGTTAAGAAAAAAAAGCCTAAAGCGTTAGGAGGATTTCTAACAGGGCGAGCTTGTCAAACGGCTTCTGCTCCTTGCCCCGGAACTCGATGTTGGCCACCGCCACCCGGTTTTCGTGACTTATATCACCACCCGGGACGCTATCGTAGTAGGCTTTAAAACGGTCGAGCTTCGGTCGTAGCTCGCGCCACTTGTGTTGGCACGCGTTTAAATTGTGCCGGTCGTTCCCCACGTTGTGCCGGTAGCTAGCGAAAGCTTCCGGCCAGTAACGGGTCTCACCGGGTTGGCGGCCCTTCATCGCGTTGTGCCGGTATCATATCACCACCCGGGACGCTATCGTAGTAGGCTTTAAAACGGTCGAGCTTCGGTCGTAGCTCGCGCCACTTGTGTTGGCACGCGTTTAAATTGTGCCGATCGTTCCCCACGTTGTGCCGGTAGCTAGCGAAAGCTTCCGGCCAGTAACGGGTCTCACCGGGTTGGCGGCCCTTCATCGCGTTGTGCCGGTATCAGGTGTGGGTAGCGGGTTCGGGTAGGTGGAGTGAAGGGTTGGGGTAGCAATGTGGACAGGCGGTGGGGTTGGGGGGTTTTATAGTGACTTGGGTGAACCGTTTGGCCAGCCAAACGGTTATTTTTTAAAATTTAATCCTAGCCGCTATGGCCTAGCCAACCCAGCCAATGAGAGCCGGCCACGGAGGACCGCTAGGCATGCCCAACGCCCGGGCTGAAACTCCCGCCCAAGGGGTCACGCCGAAACCAAACCCACCCGGGTGGTGACTTGGGCATTTGTACCTAAACCACGGCCCAACCCTCAGCCAAACGGTTATTTTTTAAAATTTAATCCAAGCCGCTATGGCCTAGCCAACCCTGCCAATGAGAGCCGGCCACGGAGGACCGTTAGGCATGCCCAACGCCCGGGCTGAAACTCCCGCCCAAGGGGCTACGCCGAAACCCAAACCCACTCGGGGTGGTGACTTGGGCATTTGTACCCAAACCATGACCCAACCCTCGCCCCATACCTCATAGTCTAATAAATGAATATAAGGTATTGTTCAATATAAAAAAAAAAAAAAAACCAAACGGTTATTTTTTAAAATTTAATCCTAGCCGCTATGGCCTAGCCAACCCAGCCAATGAGAGCCGGCCACGGAGGACCGCTAGGCATGCCCAACGCCCGGGCTGAAACTCCTGCCCAAGGGGCCACGCCGAAACCCAAACCCACCCGGGGTGGTGTCAATATAAAAAAATCACATAATAAATAAAGAAAACCCACTCGGGGTGGTGACTTGGGCATTTGTACCCAACCCTCAGCCAAACGGTTATTTTTTAAAATTTAATCCTAGCCGCTATGGCCTAGCCACCCAGCCAATGAGAGCAGGCCACGGAGGACCGCTAGGCATGCCCAACGCCCGGGCTGAAACTCCCGCCCAAGGGGCTACGCCGAAACCCAAACCCACCCGGGGTGGTGACTTGGGCATTTGTACCCAAACCATGGCCCAACCCTCGCCCCATACCTCATAGTCTAATAAATGAATATAAGGTATTGTTCACTATAAAAAAAAAACCAAACGGTTATTTTTTAAAATTTAATCCTAGCCGCTATGGCCTAGCCAACCCAGCCAATGAGAGCCGGCCACGGAGGACCGCTAGGCATGCCCAACGCCCGGGCTGAAACTCCCGCCCAAGGGGCCACTCCGAATCCCAAACTCACCCGAGGTGGTGTCAATATAAAAAAAATCACATAATAATTAAAGAATTAAAAAATGACTTAATGATACTGTTCATTCATTTTTCATTGTATCATATAGTAATTTCTTTTAATTTTATGTAATTTTTTTAATGTTATGTAATTTTTAAATTTATATTGTTTATGCAATTTATATTAGGAAAATTGGTTTTTAATAAACCAACATTTGTCCTGTTGGTAAATAATAATCTTACTTACGTAATTGGTATACAATAATCCTACCTATCAACATGTTGGTACTCAATGAACTTTCGTTAATTTTTTTTAACTGAAGTTAGTTTTTAAGTTTTATTTATTACACAAACAGTCCCTGTAGTTGTAAACCTAGCTGTTTAAATGGCACAAACCCTAATTCCCTTCATTTTTGAATCAGACAAACAAAACACTGGCCCCTCTCATCTTCTCTACTCCCTCGATCCTCTGTCTGACAAGCATATCAGCCGGTTGCTAGCTGTAATACTGGCGGCGGAATTGTCGGCTCACCCCACACACACACCCACCTGCAAATCACCCCACCCCTTCCTTTTCGATCTGTATGACGGCCGACCACCACCACCACCATCTGGTGGTGGCACGATGACACAACAAGAGAGAGAGAGAGAGAGAGAGAGAGAGAGAGAGAGAGAGAGAGACGAGGCAGAGGTGGTCCGGCGAGGACTTTTGACGACGACAACACCGTGAGTGATGGCCGGCGGCAACGCCGCGGCGGCGGCGGTGTTTGTGATAAATCTGGAACTAGTACACATATGTATATATAAAATTTAATTACATGGCCCTTGACGTTTTTTTGTTTTACAAAATAGTTAAAACTAGTAAATTATAACTACAGGGTTGTTTGTGTAATAAATAAAACTTAAAAACTAACTTCAGTTAAAAATAATTAACGGAAGTTCATTAAGAACCAACATGTTGATAGGTAGGATTATTGTATACCAATTACGTAGGTAAGATTATTATTTACCAACTGGACAAAGGATGGTTTATTAAAAACCAATTTTCCTTTATATTAATGTTTTTATTTAGATTTAATAGTTTTTTTAAATTAATATAAAATAATAACAAAAACTAGGTGCCACGTGTCAAATAACGCCAATTTTCAACGCTCCTTCCCACACCCTCTGTTTTTGCAACACACCCCCATTTGACACGCGCTGACATGTCGTTCATGTGTCGAATAACGCCCCAAGTTCAAGCCCTTCACACCGTTTGGTATATATGTGCGTCACCACCAATATTTGAAGGAACATTATGAAATTGGGAATTCAAACGAATATTTTTAGGAATATTTCTTTTGAAAAAATAATTTGTATTACGTTAAAGATATTTTTGCTTAATTTATTTAATTAATAAACCAATTTTCCTTTATATTAATGTTTTTATTTAGATTTAATAGTTTTTTTAAATTAATATAAAATAATAACAAAAACTAGGTGCCACGTGTCAAATAACGCCAATTTTCAACGCTCCTTCCCACACCCTCCGTTTTTGCAACACACCCCCATCTGACACGCGCTGACATGTCGTTCATGTGTCGAATAACGCCCCAAGTTCAAGCCCTTCACACCGTTTGGTATATATGTGCGTCACTACCAATATTTGAAGGAACATTATGAAATTGGGAATTCAAACGAATATTTTTAGGAATATTTCTTTTGAAAAAATAATTTGTATTACGTTAAAGATATTTTTGCTTAATTTATTTAATTAATGTGTATTGTATTGTAGAATTATAGATAAAAAAAAAAAGCTGATAGACAAGTGAAAACAACCTTTAGCATAAAATATATAACAAAGTCTTCTAAATTGTTATATTATCTAACAATGTGACAACATGCAATTGTTTATATTCTCGTTATTTGAATAATTTTCATTTTTAAACATGGTTTCCTAATATACCTACCACACATGTATAGCTGGATTACATTTTTCATAATTTACAACGTAGCCGAAGAATCTAATTAATTAAAACTTAAGGGCGGTTTGGCAACTTCTGAATGATTAAGTGCTGAACCAGTAAAAGGTCTGAACCATTAAGTGCTGAACTAGTAAGATGTCTGAACCAATAAGAACCATTATAATGTTTAACCGTTCAGAGGCAAATGTCTGACCAATTCAGATTATAGGTCTTACCCTTGAGATTCAATATAATGCTTAAACGTCCAAAGGCAAATGTCTGAACCATTCAGACATGTGTTCGCGAAACAAACAGTCTGAACCATTAAGAGCCCCATTAAGAGCTAAACAAACAAACCCTTAATATATAAAAGTGTGGAACAGGTGAGATTTTAATATTAACTAATAACCCGGTTAGCGATTTTATAACTGTACGCCGTCCAAAAAAACCAAATTAGTTAAGAGTGATGAATTACTTTCAGATAGAAAGAATTTGATAGTTCAATTATACATATATTATACATATATTAAAAGAGAAAGCTTGTGAATAGTAACTCTAACCACATGACTAAACGATGTTATTGTATATATACATTGTTTTACTCAATTAGATCTGTATAGGCATTTGGTAAGGTGGTTAGTATGCAGTGCTTCTTAATAAAAAGCGCATGTTCGAGCCTTTCTGTCTTTTTTTTTCCACTTTATTTTCCCCTTCTTAAAAGTAAAATGCAGAGAAAGAGAACGACACAACGAGCAGAGCATAAGAGAGAGAAACAGAGATCCGGGAGCCGGCGACTCCCCGGCAACCGGCGACTCCCCGGCAACCGGCCTTCGGTTCGTACTCGCCTCCCACAAACAGAACCGAAGTCGTCGACTCCAGGGCTTTCCGGTGAAGATTCGAGCGATCAGTTACTTGAATTTCTCAATCATATAAAACTCTGGATATAATTACGAAAAAACAATGATACGAGTACTAGAATTCGTGAGCTAGAGAAATTTTGACCAAAGGGATGAATACGTATTTAATTATCAGGGCCAATAATTTCTCTCAACCAGTTAATTATATAAAGTAGTTATATATTTTTTTTTTAATTCAAATTTTCTTCGAAAAAACAATGATACGAGTACTAGAATTCGTGAGCTAGAGAAATTTTGACCAAAGGGATGAATACGTATTTAATTATCAGGGCCAATAATTTCTCTCAACCAGTTAATTATATAAAGTAGTTATATATTTTTTTTTAATTCAAATTTTCTTCAAAATCAGAGATAAATTCTATCCTGAATTTTTTTGAACGGCAAATTTTGAATTAATGAAGGACCATTGAAGTATCATCGTATCATCAGCAAAATCACCCGATCATATTCATCTCCATTAGGCTATAATGCTATGTTGATTAGTTCTGTTTTAGGCATAACAGAAAACATGAAAACATACCAGTGATTGCAGACATACCAACAGAGAATCCAGTGAGTGATGCAACCATCGAAGTCGACATGCTTGTCAAGATTATCTGGTTCCTACTTAGGGTGCAATCTATTGATGGTGATGATGAAAACCGAATAGGGTGTTCGGTTATGGAGAGGAGGTCGAGATGGAGAGGAGGTCGAGATTGATGTTATGAATAATTAGGTTGTGTAACCTTAGAACCTCTATATTACTCTCCTTATATATGCACCTAAGAGGAACCTAATTAGTTAATAAGGGTAATATGGTCCATCAACAATTACCAACTAATTATTTAATAGGTTGTTACATATTTTGATCTATATAATGTAAATGATTATAATAGCTACTAGATTAAATATTACATCATAATATATTTAATCTTACATTCTCTCACTTAGCCGAATAATCATTTACTATGAGTATTAGATAAGCCTGTTCAGGAGTTAACACTCATTTTAGCCTTAAAACAAGAACCGTAGCAGAAAAATACAGCCGTTAAATCATTATTCGATTCAGGACCCTCATTAGTCATACTACAGCCTCAATTTAAAACCTAATCGTTATGATCAAAATACGCTTAAGCCCTTTGTTTGATTTGTAACCTTATTTGTCTATACGCTGTTATACCGGTTGAACATATTCTTAGAGACATACATAATCAAACTGAGGAAATTTCATTAACATAAAACATAAGCTAGTACAATATGCTAAATAAGGTCTTTAGTAAATCCCATATTACGAACATGTTCTTCGTAAACTTTAGGTGGGAGACCTTTAGTCATCGGGTCCGCAAGCATATCTTTAGTACTAATATACTCAATACAAAGATTATTTTCCTCAACCCGTTCACGTACGAACATATATTTTGTATCGAGATATAAACCAGCTCCAGTTGAACTGTTACTGTTCGAAAAACTAACGGCAGCTGAGTTATCACAGTAAAGCTTCAACAGTCTAGAAATGGAATTAACGATTTTGAGTCTAGTGATCGAATTCCCAAAGCAACATTCCATGACAGGTCGCGTTATAAACAGCAATGTACTCTGCCAGTTGTGGTCAACTATTGTTTATGACTCTTCCATGAAATGGGTCCGCTTATTAACATAAAGATATAGCCCGAAGTGGATTTCTTGTCATCTTTGCATTTGACACAGTCAGAATCAGAATAGCCTACCACTTCTAAATGATCACTTTTTCTCTAACCCAGTTTATAGTCTTTCGTCCCTTGCAGATATCGAAGTACCTTCTTAGCTGCTTTCCAGTGATTTTGGCCAGGATTAGTCAGATAACGGCCTACCATTCCAGTAATATAAGCGATATCTGGCCGAGTACAGACTTGAGCATATATCAGGTGTCGCAACCCCCGTCCCCTAATTACCCAGGGACGGGCGGCCGCGACCAGTTTCAGTGGTATCGGTGTTTATCAATTTTGGCAGCGGAATTTACATCAGGACCGTAGTTAGGAAATATTTTATCAGAGTAAAATATCACACTTTTATAATATTAATTACATGGGATAATCCCAAGTTTCCAGTACACACATTTTCATAGGGATAAACCCTATTTTATTTAAATGAAAAATCTCTTTATTTAGCTAACTTTTATAGCCACTATTCCAAGCCTTCAGTGCTGTCCAGCTGGCTTCTGTTTTACTTTCACATTTTGTTACCTGAAACGCATTTAAAAACATTTTGTCAGTGGGAAATACTGGTGAGTGAATCCCAGTTTAATCAAGACAGGTAAAACCGTTTTACAGTATTGAGGGCGGTCACGCAATTACATTTGTTTCCATCTACTTTAATTACCACCCACGGTACTGTCAACCCGACTTGTGGTCATGTTACTACTCACAGTGTAGTAACAAATTTTGTTTACAAAACCCCAACATACCGACGATAATTGTAGAATACAAATACTCAATTACTGTTAAATATAAATTAAAACAATTGAGGTTTTGTAAAAACAGTTTACAAAAAGGTTTACAAAAGGAGATTACTCACATTGTTGTCTTAGGGTTTGCATTTAGGATTTCCTGGTGATTATCTATTAATTACACAATGCACACGCGTTAGTATAATAACCCAATATTTATATTAGTAATACCTTCCCGAGATAGAATTCCAACGACTACGCCGGGCAGAACCACGACAGCCGTTACGGAACCCTAGATCAATCGGGCAGCGTATCTAATACGTAACCGAGGGTTATGATACTTACAATAAGGCAGAACTTCGTTAACTAGGGGGTATAATTGATGCGTGTGAAGTGTGTATATAAGTTTAAGTATATTTTAAGCCCTTTTACACTTTTTAGCCAAGTTTTAAATTTATAAAACACGATATTTACTAACACTAAACACACATATGGGCAAGTGCACCCATCGTGAGCGTAGTATAGTGTTGGTAAGATACCGAGGTCGTCCAAGGACACAAGAGCTTTTAGTACCGGTTTATCCTCAACGTCTAATCAAATCAAAAGTTTAGGAAAAAGGTTTTAAACTAGAAAAATAAAAACTAACTAAAATGCTGAAAAATAAAATAAAAATAAAAACAGATAGACAAGATGAATCACTTGGCTCTGACTCGTGTATAGTGTAACCTTTGATTATTTTCGCACTTTTGCATTGTTTAAGAGATTATCTTAGTTATTGTAGTAGGCCCCTCTTTTGAAGGTGACGTTACCCTCAACCCAGTAGGTTGAGTCAGCAAGGATACAATCCTAAAGGGTCGGATTATTGAAAGATAATTAATTAAGTTATTAATGCGTATTGTGGTAGGCCCCTCTTTTGAAGGTGACGTTACCCTCGGCTAAGTAGTCTGAGTCAGCAGGGATACAGTCCTAAGTAGCCGGGTTAAAGTATTAATAGTAGCTTACATATGAGGGGATCAAAGAGTTTGGACCCCCGCTATCCAATACCGGTTGGTATTGAAGGAGGTCCTACTAAATTTGACCCAGGTCCTTGCAAGATCTATACACTGAACAAGGCAAGACTCTTACCAAACCGTTCCCTTAACCCCCGACCAGGTAGCCAACATACCTCCATATAGACCGTGGAGATATGAATGGTGAAAATCTTTTATTTTATATAGACAGTAAAATAATGCCAAGACACCACGGACAAACGATAAGGAAGAATCACCTTCAACATAGGAAACTAGTTATTAAAGTCATTAATACATAACCAAGTAAAAAGTGCGAAAAGATTAAAAATAAAAAGTATTACACTAGACACTTGTCTTCACCAAGTGATGTAAGAGACTTAGGCAAACATAGCCTTTGATTGTCAAGAACTCTTACGATCAATCTTGGATCCCGAGACGACTCACACACTCTATGATGGATAATGGATGATGGTGGTGGATGATGGTGTTATGGTGGTGGTGGGTGGTGGGTGAAGTGTGAGAGAGGTGGTGTGCCAATGGATGGTTTGCAAATGAGCCAAGCACCCCTATTTATAGCCTGAACAGTAGCTCGGGCACGGCCCCGTGTCCAGTGGGCACGGCCCCGTGTCCATCCTCTTCTCTGTCTTCATTAATTGCAGTTTGTCTGCATTAGTTGACCACGCCCCCGTGTCCGCTGGGCACGCCCCCGTGTGCAGAAGCGTATCTGTACTATCAAGATTTGCCTGGATTCTGCGAATCTTATAGTTGACCACGGCCCCGTGTCCGCTGAGCACGGCCCCGTGGTGGGCGATAGAAGCTTCTATAGCTTTGTCTTTTATGCTGGCACTTGGGCACGCCCCCGTGTTCGCTGAGCACGGGGCGTGTTCAGCCTTCTGTTCTCTTGGTTTGCTTGGGAAGATGCTGTCGGGGAGGTCGGGCATGCCACGTCTATTTCTTTTCTTGTATTTATGTTAGATTTAGCTGCCTTTTTGCTTCTTTTGTTAATTTGAGCTAATTTAATCCTGAAAATACAAAAGGAAGACAAAAGCACACTTTTTCCAACATTAGTACTAAAAAAGGGTTAGTTTTATGCCACAATTGATGAAATTTATATGTTGCATTTTGCACACGTCAATAATGCCCGAGTATAGCTTCTTTTATGTAGAAATTCGAGAGAGAAAGTAAAAGTTGAACGAGTTGGACTGAGGCCGATCGTCTCAATTTATAGGGCCTGAATTGGTCTTCCTCGCGGCCCGCGAGCTAGGGTATGTAGGCCCTAGGCTTGCTGAATCGGACAACTAGCCTCGACACGGATTGGGACACGTGGCGGCTCAGGGGCTCGCCTGATCTCCTAGCTATCGCGGCCCGCATAAGACGAAGAGCAAGTATTCGCGGCCCGCCAGGAACTAATAAAAATTGTTTTTATTTTATTTCTAATTATATAAAGGTATTTAGGGCCAAATCTCGTATTCGGGGTGTATTTTAGGACATATAGGGATGTTATAAATATATTAGGGGTGTCGGAAATATTTTAGGAGGGTTGTTATATCCTCCCCACCTTGTTTTAGAACTCGTGCTCGAGGTCTACTGGAATAAGTGTGGATATTTCCTTTGCATCTTTGATTCAAGCTCCCAAGTGTATTCTGATCCTCTCTTGGAATCTCATTTTACTTTGACCAGAACTAATCTCTTGTGTTTGAGGTTCCTGACTTTCCTGTCTTCAATTTGTAGAGGTCTTTCTACAAATTTTAACTGCTCATTTACCTCTATATCCTTAAGAGGTACTACCAGTGATTCATCGGCTAAGCACTTTTTGAGATTTCATACATGAAATACATCATGTATTCCTGCCATTTCCTCTGGCAGTTGTAGCTGATAAGCTACAAGTCCTATTCTTCTAATAATCTCAAAAGGTCCAATATACCTGGGGCTTAGCTTTCCCTTTTTGATAAATCTTACCACTCCTTTCCAAGGAGAAACTTTCAATAACACCTTGTCTCCTACTTGAAACTCCAACGGTTTTCGCCTGTTTATCAGCATAACTCTTTTGTCGATCACGTGCTGCTTTCAGTCGTTCCTTGACTTGAATAATCTTGTCGGTTGTTTCTTGTACTATTTATGGTCCAGATAGTTGCTTTTCTCCAGTTTCTGCCCAACAGACCGGAGTTCGGCACTTTCGTCCATAAAGTGCTTCGAATGGTGCAACATTGATACTTGTGTGACAGCTGTTATTATAAGAAAAATCTATTAATGGTAAATGATTGTCCCAATTACCTCCGAAATCAATTACACAAGCTCTAAGCATATCTTCCATTGTCTGAATTGTCCTTTCGCTTTGTCCGTCCGTTTGAGGATGATAAGCTGTGCTCAAATTCAACTTGGTTCCCACGGCTTTTTGGAAACTTGTCCAAAAATGAGAGGTAAAACGGCTATCTCTATCAGATACAATTGATAAAGGAATTCCATGTAATGAAACTATTTCATTTACATACAACTTAGCTAACTCTTCCATACTGAAAGTTTCCTTCATTGGTAGGAAATGAGCTGACTTAGTTAGCCTGTCTACAATCACCCAGATTGTATCATTACCTTTCCTTGTTTTGGGTAATTTGGTAACAAAATCCATTGTTATCAATTCCCACTTCCACGCCGGCATTTCTAACTGCTGCAATAAACCTGAGGGTTTCTGATGTTCAGCTTTAAATTGTGAACAAGTTAAACATTTAGAAACATAAGCTGCTATATCTTTCTTCATTCCCATCCACCAAAAATATTTCCTTAAATCCTGATACATCTTATCACTTTCAGGATGCATTGTATATTTAGACTTATGGGCTTCCTCTAATATACGGTGGCGTAGGTTTCCTAATTTAGGTATCCACATCCTTTTTTTATGGAATCTCCAAATTCCATCAGTTCCTTGATCTAGTTCCTTAATCATTCTTTTCAACTTCTTAGTATCATCCTTGATTACTGATTCTTGTGCTTTCCTGATCTGTTCATTTAAATCTACTTGTAGATTTAATTTAAGAGAACGTACTCTTTTTGGCTTTTCATGATACTTTCGACTTAAAGCATCGGCTACTACATTAGCTTTTCTGGCATGATACTGGATATTACAATCATAATCACTAAGTATTTTCATCCAGTGTCTTTGTCTCACACTCAACTCCTTTTGCCCGAAAACATACCTTAAACTCTTATGATCTGTGAAAATGGTAAACTTACTACCGTAATGGTAATGTCTCCAAATTTTAAGGGCAAAAATTATGGCTCCTAATTCCAAATCATGGGTTCAATAATTTTCTTCATGATTCTTAAGCTGTCTAGATGCATAGGCTATAACCTTTTGACGCTGCATCAACACACATCCATAACCTAACTTAGAAGCGTCACAATAGACTATAAAGTCTTCAGTTCCTTCTGGTAACGCTAGTATGGGTGCGTTGGTTAATCTTTGCTTAAGAATTCTAAAAGCTTCTTCTTGTTTTGGTCCCCATTCAAACTTAACAGATTTACAAGTTAACTTAGTTAAGGGAATGGCTATTCTAGAAAAATCTCGGATAAATCTCCTATAATAACCGGCCAATCCTAAGAAACTTCTAACCTCAGTTGGCGACTCAGGGGTTTTACATTTGGTAATTGCCTCAATCTTTGTGGGATCCATATGAATTCCTTCATGATTGACTAAATGTCCAAGAAACTGCACATCTTCTAACCAAAATTCGCACTTCGAAAACTTTGCATAAAGCTTTTCTTTTCTCAGCAAATTTAGGAGTGCATGCAGATGCGCTGTGTGGCACCTGCGGAAAATCCACAGTCATCCTGATCTAACACCTTGCTGTTGCTTGGGTTACTTATCAAATTTCGGGATGAAATTTCTTTCAAGTTGGGGATGATGTGACAACTCGAGATTTCAAGGCCTTTCCTTTACGAATTAATTATTCCACAATTCATTTTATGTTGTATCTTGTGCATGATATTAGAATGGTTAAAGTATTGTTACGTTTGAGTGTTGCATGAAAACTTAAGTATTGTGTAATGTTATAATTATGTCTAACACTGATTGAGAGGCAAGCTCGATGAAGAATGGTCATCGTCACAACGAACCTTCGACGAAGGTTAAACCTTCGTCACCCTCACATCATGGCGAAGAATCATTCTTCGCCAAGTGATACTTCGCCGACAAAGGGCTTCAGCCCAGGTTAGTTCGTGGCCTAGAATTGGGTGGACTATTAGTAGGAACGTACAAACTCTCATAACCGAAAACGCAAACCCTAAAATCCCCTCTCCCTATTCTCTGTGTGACGGCAATCATAGGATCTCAAAGCCTTTCTATCTGGATTTAGCTAAACACTTCCGTATCACGGTTAGTAAGTTATTGATTGAATGATTTGTGTTCTTTTGTGATGATTTTGTATAAACATGTAGGATCTTGTGTACATAATGTTTCATTATGGACCGACCGTATGAATGTTGATTACGTAGTTAGGGTTTGTACGATGAAAGTGTTGAAGATCTTTGTGTGTTTCAATGATTAATGGTTGGTTAGAATTGTACGTTAAATGGAACTGTCATGTTTAGGGTAGTTGATGAGTGATCACAATTAGTGTTGGGTTGATTATGCAAAATAACTGTTGTTTGATCTGATGAAACGTGCCAAAACATGTTAACTGATGTTACGAGAATGTGGGGAATCATAAAAGGAAATTGTAACTAATAAGGGTGCGGAGAAGATTGGTTCTTTGTCGACCATGTCTTGACGAACCTTAGGGTTGTTCGCCAAACCCACTAGCGACGAAGAATAGCTCTTCATCACATTTACTCCCGATGAAGAATAAGACTTCGCCATAATCATTTTCGGCGAAGAATGGTTCTTCGCCATGAGGACTCTTCATCGTGCACTTGAACAGTAACAGTAACAGTTTGAAATATATGTGATGATGGATACTTATGTTTATGAAATACTGTTGTTGCATGATAACCATGCTGATTAAGAATGAGAAATCTGACTTGACTTGTGTAAGTAGAACACTCTTCTGATTATTTATTATTAAGTGACATGCACATGGGGTGTGGATTGTATGAGGATTGGGTATGTGCTACATGTTAACAGTGATCTTTGTGTTAGATGCAAACTGTGTAAAATACGTGACTTAATTGACTGTGAAACTGATTTTGATTGGTAACCAAGGTAGGGTTTGGGTTGACCAACTTGGACGGGTAACTAAACATACCGAGCAAATCTAAGGTGAGTTCATTCCTCTTGAGCAAGCGTCCCGGTGGGTGGGACAATCATTGGGTATTCCTGAGAGGAATAAGTCTTTTCTGGGTAAAAAACTGGGATGTTAGATAATACACTTATTTCCTATTACCTTAAGTCCCATCTTATACCGAATAGTAACCTGAGAGGTAACGGGGTATTAGTTGATAGCGCTATTAGGCTTGGCAACCTCACACCGTACCTGAGAGGACGGGCGTGAACTAATGACCTTAATCATGACCAATGCTTAGATAGGGGGCATTGGGGACGGGCAAAACAATCTGGAAGCCATCTTGTACGGTACTCGAGTTATTATCAACATTATAATCAATGAACTGAACTAAACACTTGGTAACTAACGTTTTTGTAAAATTATGAACTCGCCAGCGTTGTCTGATACACTTGTTGCATGCTCGTAGGTCGTTAGGTACTATGGACTAGGAACTTGCTATCTGGGATTGCTGGAGTGGTCATGGGTCGCACTGCTTGGATATGCATGACTTGTTTACTGATTTCACATACATTTGGTTTTGAAACGTTTAAACAATGGTTTACTATTTGCTTCCGCTGAACATGTTAATCTTGGATTATGTTTATGAACGTTTTATCATTATAAATGGAAACTGTGTTTAATATCTTGATATTGGTTCAATGTGATTAGTGGCTAGATCCTGGTACGTCACACGCCTAGCGGGATTTCCGCACGTGGTATTTTGGGGGTGTGACAGTTTGGTATCAGAGCCACTGGTTATAGTGAACTAGGTTTTAAAACGTTTTTATAAAACCAGACTATAACCAAACAGTTCAGAAAAATCGACCATGACACTCAGCTCCAGATTGCAAGGTTCGTCTCTGGTTTATTTATTGCACATCATATTTAGTGAACACTTGAGTATGACACCGCATGTGAATGCAGACCCAGCACTATAGTATGAGTTCTTATGTTACTAGCCTATGTTATGTGATTGATAGTGTGACTCATCCCTAAACCTTCCTGATTTATGTTGTGGTGTTTTTGTCTTACTACTCGAATTTGAGGAACCTTTTAAGCATGAGTTGGGAGGAGCTGAGATTAACATGCAAATCGCATTACTATTATGGGTGCACACATAATAAAAATGTGGGGTGCAGGTGAGTCCCAGTGAGGCTTAACGAGTGTGAAAGGGGTTCCGCTCTGTTGTCTGACGTAATGATAGAACTCGGTAATCTGTAGAGGACATAGTGATGTATAACTCCCATCCATTCCCGACTTTTAACCTTTTTCCCCTTTTCTTATTTAGAATCATGAGTGGACGTGGTGGGGGCCGCGGTGGAGGACGTGGCAACATTAATATGTCCCAGGCCGAATTGACCGATTTGATCAATACTCGTGTGGCTGAAGCCTTGGCGGCTCAGCAGGCTGGTATGATATGTGCCAAATACTCTTTATCCTTGTGTCGAGTACTCGAATCTTACCTGTGTGTTGTATTTTCTTTCGTCTTTAGGTCAACCCATGAATCTGAACAATCCGCCTGTGTGCGCATTTAAGACGTTCATGGATTGTAAGCCATAGATGTTCAGTGGGATTGAAGGAGCTGTGGGATTACTGCGTTGGTTTGAGAAGGCGGAATCGGTGTTCGCGATGTGTAACTGTCCTGCTGGGGACAGAGTGAAGTATTCTTCAGGCACACTCGAGGGTGGTGCCTTGACTTGGTGGAATGCCCAAGTCCAGATGCTGGGTATTGAAATGGCAAATGCAACCACTTGGGAGGATTTTAAAGAGCTGATGAGAGAGGAATACTGTCCTCGTGATGAAGTGCAGAAACTGGAGAATGAGTATTATGATCTGAAAATGGTGGGGTCTGAGATTGAGGCATACATGAAACGGTCTCATGAATTAGCTAATATGTGCCCAAACTTATCACGACCTCCACACCGAAGAATCGAACTGTACATCAAAGGATTAGTCCTGCAGGTTAAGGGCTTGGTTACTGCAGCGAACCTCAACAATTTACCTCAGATAATTCGGCTGGCTCACAAAATCACAGATCAGGAGGTGGAGCGTGGCTCGCTACCACCACGTGTTTCTGCTACTGCTGCTGCTACTCCTGCAACTGACAGTAAACGTAAGTGGAATGAAGTGGACAAGGTGTCCAACTCAAATCAGTCACAGAAAAAGCCAGACACCGGCAGCAACCGTAGTTTCAGTCAGTCGTCCTCAGTTAATCAAAATCAAACAAACAACTCTAATCCGGGTTCTTACGCAGAAAAGCAGCCAAAGTGTAACAAGTGTAACTTTCATCATCGTGGGCCTTGCACCCGAGTCTGTCACATGTGCAACAAGGTGGGCAATATGGCTAGAGATTGCAGGGCCCCACTCCCAAGACAGCAGCAGCAGCAACCCACACAGCAGTAACAGCCACAGCAACAGGAGAGGCAACAACCACAACAGAATCAGGGGAATCGTAAGGGGTGTTTTCAGTGTGGAGATGAGGGTCATTTTAGGCGGGATTGCCCTCAACATAATGAAAATGCTGGTGACAACAACACTGGGAATAACAACAACGGGAATAATGGAGGGAATGGTGCGCGTGGAAGAGTGTTTACTATTGGTGCTGGGGAGGCTAGGAATGATGGCAATGTGGTGACCGGTACGTTTTCTATGAACAATCTATTTGCTTCTGTTTTATTCGACTCTGGTGCCGATTGGAGTTATGTGTCTTTGGGGTTCAGTCGTCAGTTTGGGTTGACTCCTACACCTCTTGTAAACAAGCACGTAGTAGAATTAGCTGATGGTAAATCGATTAAAGCTTCACATGTTCTTTTTGGGTGTAAACTCGATCTTATGGGTCAAGTGTTCGATATTGACCTACTTCCCGTTACTCTTGGAAGCTTTGATGTAGTCGTTGGAATGGACTGGTTGTCTAAACATCAAGCGGAAATTCTCTGTAAAGAGAAAATTGTGTGTATTACTCTCCCTAGTGGAGAATATTTGTCGGTTCAAGGTCATCGTAGTGGTGCAATGGTTGGCATCATTTCAGCTATGAAAGCCTTGCCACGTATCGACGGCCTATTTGACCAGTTGCAAGGGTCAAGTTTTTACTCGAAGATCGATTTAAAATCAGGCTATCATCAGATGAGAGTCCGAGAGGAGGATGTCCCTAAGACAGCATTTCGAACGCGGTATGGCCATTATGAGTTTCTGGTTATGCCATTTGGGTTGACAAACACACCAGCGGTTTCCATGGACCTTATGAATCGTGTGTGCAAACCGTATCTCGATGATTTCGTCATTGTGTTTATCGATGACATCTTGATCTACTCTAAGAGCAAGGAGGACCACGAGCGACACTTGCGTCTTATCTTGGAGCTTTTGAGGAAGGAGCAACTCTACGCGAAATTCTCTAAGTGTGACTTCTGGATTCGAGAGGTACACTTCCTAGGCCACATTGTGAATGAATTGGGGATACACGTGGATCTTGCAAAAATCGATGCTATCAGAAATTGGGCGGCACCGAAGAACCCTTCGGAGGTGCGACAATTTCTTGATCTCACTGGGTACTATCGCAGATTTATTAAAGACTTCTCAAAGATCGCTCAACCTCTCACCGCACTAACACAGAAAGGCGTTGTATACTCTTGGGAAACGAAACAAGAAGATGCTTTCCAGTTGTTGAAACAAAAACTCTGCAGTGCACCAGTATTGTCTTTACCAGAGGGTACCGACGATTTTGTGGTGTATTGTGATGCTTCTATTCAGGGTCTCGGTTGTGTGCTAATGTAACGCGAGAAGGTGATAGCATATGCTTCTCGACAGTTGAAGGTTCATGAGAGGAATTACACGACTCACGACTTAGAGTTGGGGGCCGTGGTCTTTGCATTAAAAATCTGGAGGCATTACTTGTACGGTACTAAATGCACTATTTATACCGACCACAAGAGCCATCAGCATATCTTTGATCAGAAGGAGTTGAATATGCGACAGCGTCGCTGGGTAGAACTCTTAAACGACTACGATTGTGCAATCAAGTATCACCCAGGTAAAGCTAACGTTGTAGCTGATTCCCTTAGTCGAAAGGAAAGGAAACGAAACCCAAGCGTGTACGAGCCTTACAGCTCATTATTCACTCAAATCTTCCTGATCAGATCCATTTGGCTCAGACTGAAGCGTTGAAGGAAGGGAACCTGGAAGCTGAATATTTGCGGGGCATGGAAAAGCGACTCATGGGGAGATCAGACGACATTTATTATTTTATGGAACGGATATTGGTTCCTTTGTTTGGAAATCTTAGGGAGCTTGTGATGGACGAAGCGCACAAGTCTCGATTCTCTGTTCACCCAGGTTCTGATAAGATGTATCAAGATCTCAAAGTTTTGTATTGGTGGCCGAAGATGAAAGCTCACATCGCGACGTATGTAACTAAGTGTTTGACTTGCGCGAAAGTCAAGGTAGAGTATCAGAAACCCTCAGGCCTGCTTCAACAACCAGAAATACCCATGTGGAAATGGAAGCAAAATGCTATGGATTTTGTCACTGATTTGCCAAGAACTCAAAATGGAAACGATACCATCTGGGTGATCGTTGACCGTCTCACAAAGTCAGCGCACTTTCTAGCAATCAAGGAAACGGATAAGTTCTCACAACTCGCTGCTATTTATCTAAAGGAGGTGGTCTCTAGGCATGGGGTGCCAACCTCTATTATTTCTGATCGTGACCCGCGTTTTATATCAGATTTATGGCAGTCGATGCATAAATCGTTCGGCTCACGTCTCGACATGAGCACTTCTTATCACCCACAGACGGATGGTCAAAGTGAACGAACCATTCAAACACTTAAAGACATGCTGCGAGCATGGGTAATCAATTTTGGCAAAGGCTGGGAGAAACATTTGCCGTTGATTGAGTTCTCTTATAACAACAGCTACCATGCCAGCATTCAGGCGGCTCCGTTTGAAGCGTTGTACGGCCGGAAATGTCGTTCTCTTCTTTGTTGGGCTGAGGTGGGTAACAGCCAGATCACAGGTCCGGAACTTGTACTTTAAACTTCAAAAAAGATTGTCCAGATTAAAAATCGTATGGCGGCAGCACATGACCGGCAGAAAAGCTACGCTGACAAGCATAGGAAACCCTTGGAGTTCGCTGTAGGCGATCGTGTTATGTTGAAAGTCTCACCCTGGAAGGGTGTGGTGCGCTTTGGGAAGCGCGACAAGCTCAATCCACGTTATGTTGGACCATTCAAAATCCTGGAGCGAATTGGTAAAGTGGCTTACAAGCTCGAGTTACCTGCTGAGTTGGGTAACGTTCATGATGTCTTCCATGTTTCGCAACTGAAGAAGTGTTTGTCCGATTAAACACTTGTGGTACCACTTCAAGAACTGAAAATCGACGACAAATTGCAGTTTGTCGAAGAACCCATCGAAATTATGGATCGGGAAGTCAAGATTCGTAAGCACAGTCGGATTCCAATCGTGAGAGTCCGTTGGAACTCAAGACGTGGACCGGAGTTCACGTGGGAACGTGAGGATCAAATGAAGCTCAAGTACCCTCAGTTATTCCCAACTGACCAATCTAAATCTGATGCAACTGGTGAATTTCGGGACGAAATTCCCTTTCAAGTTGGGGATGATGTGGCATATGCGGAAAATCCATAGTCATCCTGATCTAACACCTTGTTGTCGTTTGGGTTACTTATCAAATTTTGGGACGAAATTTCTTTCAAGTTGGGGATGATGTGACAACTCGAGATTTCAAGGCCTTTCCTTTACGCATTACTTGTTCCACAATTCATTTTATGCTGTATCTTGTGCATGATATTAGAATGGTTAAAGTATTGTTACGTTTGAGTGTTGCATGAAAACTTAAGTATTGTGTAATGTTATAATTATGTCTAACACTGATTGAGAGGCAAGCTCGACGAAGAATGGTCTTCGTCACAACGAACCTTCGACGAAGGTTAAACCTTCGTCACCCTCACATCATGCCGAAGAATCATTCTTCGCCAAGTGATACTTTGCCGACAAAAGGCTTCGGCCCAGGTTAGTTCGTGGCCCAGAATGGGGCGGACTATTAGTAGGAACGTACAAACTCTCATAACCGAAAACGCAAACCCTAAAGTCCCCTCTCCCTATTCTCTGTGCGACGGCAATCATAGGATCTCGAAGCCTTTCTATCTCGATTTAGCTAAACACTTCCGTATCACGGTTAGTAAGTTATTGATTGAATGATTTGTGTTCTTTTGTGATGATTTTGTATGAACATGTAGGATCTTGTGTACATAATGTTTCATTGTTGACCGACCTTATGAATGTTGATTACGTAGTTAGGGTTTGTACGATGAAAGTGTTGAAGATCTTTGTGTGTTTCAATGATTAATGGTTGGTTAGAATTGTACGTTAAATGGAACTGTCATGTTTTGGGTAGTCGATGATTGATCACAATTAGGGTTGGGTTGATTATATAAAATAACCGCTGTTTGATTTGATGAAACGTGCCAAAACATGTTAACTGATGTTACGAGAATGTGGGGAATCACAAAAGGAAATTGTAACTGATAAGGGTGCGGCGAAGATTGGTTCTTCGTCGACCATGTCTTGACGAACCTTAGGGTTGTTCGCCAAACCCACTAGCGATGAAGAATAGCTCTTCGTCACATTTACTCCCGACGAAGAATAAGACTTCGCCACAATCAATTTCGGCGAAGAATGGTTCTTCGCCGTGAGGCTCTTCGTCGTGCACTTGAACAGTAACAGTTTGAAATATATGTGATGATGGATACTTATGTTTATGAAATACTGTTGTTGCATGATAACCATGCTGATTAAGAATGAGAAATCTGACTTGACTTGTGTAAGTAGAACACTGATGTATTGTAAAATACATCTTTATTCGCGTCCGTTTTAGTCGTTAGATATTCGTTTTTGTCCGTTTTTAGCGTAGAATGTACATACTTTTGATATTTTGTGTTTTCCAGGTCTTTACAGCCAAAAGGAGCAGAAACGAGTTAAAATCTGGAAAGGCGAAAGGCTGGAGCGGAAATCGAGGAACTCGGGAGCAAAAACAAAGAAAAAATCAATTCTGGAGTTTCCAGGCGGGCCGCGTAAGCTAATACAACCATCTACGCGCCCCGCCTCAACTTAAAACAAGATTCTGGAAATTTGACATCCGGGCAGGCCGCGTAAGCTTTGCCTTACCTGTTACGCGGGCCGCGAGGGGAGTAAAGTCGTGAACCGACTTGGAATTAGCAACGGCTAGTAGGGTTTGAAGGATTATAAATCATGATCTTCATCAACAGCCGGAAGACACACGAATTTTGGAGTTCTTAAGCATCATTGAAGGCTGATTGAAGTTCTTGGAGCAATCTTGGAAGCGTGGAATCATTCGGGTAACATCTTGGAGCATTCGGGAGTGAAGATTCGGGTTTTATCATCCTTATTCCTTCGTTTTCGTTTGTTTAAACCTTGTTGCACAATGAATTCAGAATATATATTGATTTTGATTATGTTCTTGACCATGTTTTCCGGCTAAAACTCTTAAACTACCTAGGTGACGACAGTGGCTTAAATAAAGTTTGGATTTTTATTCGGTTTTTGGCGTGGTTATGGATATTCTTGTATTGTAAAAGCTATGGAATTTTAACTTGGTGTATATGCATGCTTGATAGTGTTTTATTGCTGTTTATTGCTTCGTATAATCCTTGGTGACGGTCTTTATCACATAATAGGGTTGTGCTAGGGTTCTTAATTTAGGTGAGTGTCTATATCACATAATAGATCATTAATCCTTTAGGGTGAAAACGCGTAAGTAACCTTAGAAGTAATATTCGGTAATTTAATAAAATCAAGTGTTCTGCTAATCTTGTCGCTGTGAGGCTCGAGGTTATTAATAGGTCTCGGTTTGGTTTATAGCTAGGTCTAAGAGCTGGTCTAGTCCTTAAACATTCCATTGTCTATTAAACCAAGATTAAAACCCGTAGTTGCTTTAGACTTTCGCGCTGTGAGGTAGATCGTCTTATATAGGCACTTTCAAGAAACTAGAGGACTGTGAGGAAATCTAGAAAACCGGTGAGCGTAACAGCCTAGGTAGTGCCACAAGAATCGCCTTGAGAGTGTTTGAGGGGCTTAGTGGTGTCTTAATAGGTTTAGTATCCAAAGATCCCGGTTCCATACCACAAAACTATCGAATAGAAATCCATTCCGAGTTTAGCTTGCGTCTAGCCTAGGTAGTCTTCATCATCTCTGGTCAAAATCTTCGTTCGAGTTCGTGTTAGTTATTTAGCTAATCTAGTTCGTCGTTATTTGCATTCTTAGGATTTTTAGAAACCCCCCCCCCCCCCCAAATCAATAAACAAATAGTTTGTGTCGTGTCAGTCTTAGTCTTTATAGAGTCTTAGCGTAATCCTTAGAGTCTCGTGGGTTCGATACTCGGACTTGCTTTAGCTTTACTACATTGATCGGTACACTTGCCGGTTGTGTGGTTTAGGGTTTAGATCGAGTCTTAGTTTATAAATTTAAAGCTTAGAGTGTCTAAATTAGGGTTATTTTTAGTTGTTTTTATTAAACCCCTTCGTACACATCAAGTTTTTGGTGCCGTTGCCGGGGATTCTTTGGCGATTGCGTTGATTACTTTGTTGGACTTAGTTGACATATTACGTGCTATTTGTGTTCGTTAAGTCGTAGGAGTCTAAAAATAAAAAAAAACACAAAAATATTTGCTTTAGTGTCTTTTCCAGTTTAGTGAGTTGTCGTTAGAGTCTACTTACTTGTTCGTATTTGGTTTTTGCAGTTGATGCCCCATACGCGCTCGCAGGGACCTCCGCCGACACCGCTTACGATCAAGACTTCTGTTTCATCCGTTGTACCCGAGGTAAGTTCTTCTAGTTCTTCCTCTTCTCCACTGTACACCGACTTCGCTCCGAAGTCATCACCACAAGTTTCACCACACGTTTCCCCACCACCCACACCCGTAGTTCAAATGGCAAATCGCACCGTTTACGAGCAGGCTACTACTGGTTTCACTGACGCCAATTCGCCCATCACCATTCCCAACATTACGAATGATAGGTCCTGGCAGATTCCATCTTACATCATGACCGCCATTACCAATTATTGCCAGTTCCATGGTCGTGACGACGAGGATGCACCCGCCCACATCAATCGCCTCACTCGCCTTTGCAGCACCTTTTCCATCGAGGGTGTGAACCTTGATGCTCGTTACCTTCAGGTCTTTCCATTCTCACTCGCAGGTCGTGCAGCGACTTGGCTCGATTCTCAGCCTGCTGGCACTTACACTACTTGGGCTGGTCTTCGCGATGCTTTCTTAGCCAAGTACTTCCCACCAGCGAAGGCGTCTCGCCTTCGTGATCAGATTCACTCCTTTTGCATGGAGCCTGATGAGCCGTACCACTTAGCATGGGAGCATTTCCAGACGCTTCTCTCTTGTTGTTCGCAACATGGTTTGTCTGATTGGACGTTAGTTGAAAAGTTCTACAACGGTCTTACTCCTGAGATCAAAGCTCGTTTCGATACTTCAGCAGGAGGGCAGCTTATGGGAAAGAAGACGGTGAATGAGTGCAATGATTTGTTTAAGAGTTTCGCACATTCTGATATGGACTATAGCTCTACCCGCAGGACTTCCATTCCTGTTCATACCACCTGTCACACCCCTATTTTCCACGTGTCACCGGTGGGCCCGGTGGGGAGTATCGTGACGTATTTGATATCATCATAAGTCAAACAACACAATATATAAATGCACAGCAGAAGCAAAGATAGATTCATTTCAACTTTAATTAATTGTAATATTAAATATCACGAAATAGTTGAAACGGATCCACAGGCGGATCAAAATGAAAGAAGATATTGTTCAACAGTTTTATTGACATCCAAGCTTGCGAGACTTATTGAGGACGCTAGAAGACAGCCAGCCTAGTACGAGTAGTACCTGCACTTAACCTTTTGGAAAATACGTCAGTTTACACTGGTAAATACAATTTAACTGACTCATTTTGAAAAGGTTTGAAAATTGATTTGAATGCACGTGGCACAAAACATTTTATAACTTGGGATAATTATGTGAATATAATCTTGTAAGTGAATTACATGTTACTTATGCGTTCAGTAGCCCGATCCGTAGACCGGGTTAAAGATTAATAGACACACCACATTATTTGGTTAGGCACTGATGGGTGTACGCCTACACCCCGTGCTTAGGTCGTGGCCATCTCGTAAGATGATGCCAAGGATATCCGGGACATGGTCATTAACCCCCCAAAGGCTTTAAGCAAACAAAAAATTTCAAAATGTAGCATATCAATGATTTAACCTCTATTCGATTAAAGATACAATGCCGGACCAAGCGGTATTTTATATACCGTACCCCAAGCCCGTATAGGGAAAATAAGTTAAAAGTATTTACCTTTGTAAGTATAAATCACAATTAGCGAGTGCGGGTAGCTTTTACTGGTTCTTCTATTCTGGAACAAAGGTTTATAATAACCTATTAGATTTCTAACGGGTCTTTATTTAAGCCTAAGCTTAGACCGGTTAGTTTTTTTTAAGGAAGATACGGTTCAAACGCACGATTAAGCGAAGACCGGACAGAATGTGATTTAGAGCCGACAAGTTTGAAGACTTGTATAATATGGGTATACTAAATACATTCTGGATTTTGAGACAAGGATGATAAGGTTTGACCCGTTTCGGTCAATTTATGCATACTAGTTACATAAACCGAACCGAACGCGAAAAGGGCGTCACGGGTAACCATGAGAGTCATATGCAAGTTTCCTGAGTTAATATGCCTTAAACATGTTGTGATATCAGTAAGGTATCTTCTATTATGTCCCGAACGAATTTAAATTCAACGTATGCCTCATAAGGGCGTTTTGGTCATTTAAAGGATTATAAAAGAGTTTAATTAGTCATCTGAGTTACAGGTCTGATTTATACAGTAAATACACTTAACTTAATAACTTATAACAGTAGGGTATGACCTATATGTGAAATTTATCACATAAAACCAGACTATGCACCTTAGGGGTATTTTGGTAATTTCACTTAGGCTTAAAAGGTCGAAACTGGAAACCTGAGTTTAAAAACTTTTACTTACTGTTATTATATAAAAATATACTAAAAACATCAGTAGGTATCAACCTTATATGTTTAATATAGTTTTAGTACATACTATGCGTTAAAAACGCTTAAAAAGTCGATTTGGAGCCATTTCCGGGTTTTCAAAGGAAAGCTGATATTTTTATAATTCCAGAAGGCTCAAAATATTTTATTTATCAAATAAAATCAGTAGCAAAAGGTTTGGGGTCAAAAGGATTTGTAAAACTCATTTTATGGATAAAAAGGGCAAAACCGGCGTTAACCGAATCAAACTTAGAGACCTATGTTATGCTCAGCTAAAAATTAAATAAAAATCTTCAAAAATCCCAAAATATTATATTACATCAGTGGATAAAAATTTTGATATCAAAAAGTGGGTTTAAATAGGTTATACGCTAATTACGCCGTTTAAGTAACATAAAGCTTTCAAATTACGCTAATGAGCATAACTACTAATCTAGACCTCAAACTGATGTCAAATTTTAGGTGCAAGTTTATAAATCAGTAACTAAGGTTTCTACTCTTTTACTTTTTCAAAAATCACGTTTTATAGTCAAAAGGGCATAATAGTCAACGTTTAAGCATTAATCGGAAACATGCATATGAATTGGATAAATAATGAACCAAGTTGTATAATCTTAGAGAGTTATACTTATGTGAAACCTGGTCCAAAATAAGCTCTAAGGAAAATCTAAAACATGCATAAACGGGTCAGAACTGGAAGTCAAAGCAGAAGTCAAATTATGCGACTTTCGGTTCCGATCCGGGTTTAAACTGGAAATTGTCGAGTTGAACATGTTGAGACATGTTCTTACATTAGTTACCAAGTTATTTTAATGATCAAATAGGTTGCATGTATCCTACATTGCTAATTATGCTTAAATTTGAAAATAAACATTCTGTTGACTTTTTAAAGTAAGCTTTGACTCGACAGTTAACATAGTTAGAGTGGGAATCTGAAAGTACCCTTTTAAGGGTTTATTACCCACATAAATACCTACTTATAGGTACTTTCAATTCGAGAAATGACTGAGTAAATTTCATTTAATCTCGAAGTCAAACTTAAATTACAACGGTTTGACTATTAGCTAATTAACTAGGCTAAAACGAATTAGAAAGGGTTAAGAATACTTACAAGAGTCCTAATCACGACTAGGAAGCCTAATAAATCCTTGTTGCTGACCAGAGAGCTCCAGATGTGAGTCTTGTGAGTTTTGAAAATGCAAGTGATCAATTGTTACAACTTTGGTGCCTTTATATATCAATTTTGATCTCACTAGATGATGCCACAATGGTCTACACTTGTTACCAGATGTTTACAGGTGCCCCTATGCATGAAAAACCATTGGAGGCAGCCCTGGTATAAGAAAACAAGAGTGCAATGTCAGTTTCAAGGCTGTTAACTGGCACCTGTGCATTATTCTGTGCTGGCAGGTCGTAGGCGGGCCGCGAAGACCCCCTCGCGGGGCGCGTACAAGTGTGCAACCAGCCAAAAAGGTTTCCATTTATTACAATTCAGTCCTTGGTCCTTTGAAACGTGGTTTTGCTTATTTTTCTTGCACTTTTGACCCTCATACTTGATTTTTAAGGACCTTAGGACTTTTACAAACTTGGTTAAGTCCTTGGTTAACTTTGTGCTTACCCGAAAAGTCACAAAGTTCAACGTTGACGCATTTAACCCTTCGTACACGGTTTTGGTCATAACTTTCTCATACGATAACGAAACTTTATGAACTTTTTACCACATATCCTAGTGAGTATATTTTATTGTTACAAAGCTTCGGGTTTGCTAAAAGGTCACTCAGAGGTATACTTTCAACATGTTGACACTTTTAACCCCTGTAGTTTGTAATTCCTCACTTTCTTTCATTTTCAGCTTCGTATGATCTATGATTTATTCGTTTAAGATTATAAACACCATGTAGGGTTATTGTAGGGCCTAATTATCCATTGTTGACACTTTGGACCCTTATATTCACATAGTTTCTCTGTTTGTCAACTTTAGTCCTTCTAAAGTACTTTTTCACATATTCAAAGCTTATGACACGTGTCAATACATTATTGGACGTAAATTTTCGAGGTGTTACATTCTCACCCCCTTAAAAGAAATCTCGACCTCGAGATTTACTGAAACAAGTGAGGGTATTTTTCTTTCATCGTGGATTCTACCTCCCATGTGTATTCGGGACCTCTACGGGCATCCCATTTGACCTTTACAATAGGCACATGCTTCCTTCGAAGCTTCTTTACCTGTCGATCCTCAATTGACAATGGTTTTTCCACAAATTTCAAGCTCTCATCTATATGTACATCCGTATGTGGTATGACCAGTGATTCATCAGCGAAACACTTCTTCAGATTACAGATGTGGAACACATTATGTATACTACTAAGCTCTTCAGGTAAGTTTAACTTATAGGAAACTGACCCGACACGTTCGATAACCTCAAAAGGCCCTATGTATCTCGGGCTTAGCTTGCCTTTCTTACCAAATCGCATCACTCCCTTCCAGGGTGATACTTTAAGCAATACTTTGTCACCTACTTCGAAGTGAAAAGATTTACGCTTTGGATCTGCGTAGCTCTTCTGCCTATCTCGGGCAACTTTGAGACGGTCACGAATCTGGACAATCTTGTCCGTCGTTTCAAAGACTAACTCAGGTCCTGATAATTGAACTTCTCCTACTTCCGCCCAACATATAGGGGTTCTGCATTTTCTACCATATAATGCCTCGAAAGGCGCAGCCTTAATACTAGTATGGTAGCTATTATTATAGGAGAACTCGATCAATGGTAGGTGGTTATCCCAACTGCCACCTATATCAATCACACATGCTCGAAGCATGTCTTCCAGCATTTGGATGGTACGCTCACTCTGTCCGTCCATCTGTGGATGGTAAGCCGTACTGAAGTTTAAGCGCGTGCCCAAAGACTGTTGGAAACTTTTCCAAAAATGAGAGGTGTATCTCGTATATCGGTCAGAGATAATCGACACTGGTACACCATGCAGAGCTACAATCTTATCTACGTACAATTGAGCTAACATGTCGGAGCTGTAAGTTTCCTTAATGGGAAGAAAATGTGCTGACTTGGTCAGTCTATCTACTATGACCCATATAGTATCGTTTCCCTTCCTTGTCTTTGGCAACTTGGTGATGAAATCCATTGTCACCATCTCCCACTTCCATGTGGGAATTTCAGGCTGTTGAAGTAAACCTGACGGCTTCTGATGCTCAGCTTTGACTTGCGCACACGTCAAGCATTTAGCTACATAGGCAGCTACAGACTTTTTCAAGCCTATCCACCAGTAGTTTGCCTTTAGATCCTGGTACATCTTATCAGCTCCAAGATGAACGGAATATTTGGAACTGTGGGCTTCCTGGAGGATAACCTCCCTAAGTCTTCCATAAACTGGAACCCATATTCGTCCATTCAATCTCAGCATTCCGTCCTTGTCATAGGATAACTGCTCCTCAGTTACTCCTAGCTTCTCTTCAGGATAGTTAGCTTCCAACACAGCTTCCTTCTGTGCAGCTAACAACCTCTCGTTCAAACTATTCTTTATTTCAATGCTCTTGGCATTGATTCTTATCGGCTTCACCCTTTCCTTCCTGCTTAAGGCGTCAGCAACTACATTTGCCTTGCCTGGATGGTACCTTATCTCACAATCATAATCATTTAGAGTTTCCATCCAGCGTTGCTGCCTCATGTTCAAGTCCTTCTGATTGAACAAGTGTTGAAGGCTCTTGTGATCTGAATAGATCACACACTTGGTTCCATACAAGTAATGCCTCCATAGTTTTAATGCAAATACAATGGCACCCAGCTCCAAGTCATGGGTGGTGTAGTTCTTCTCGTGCACCTTTAGCTGTCGTGAGGCGTAGGCAATAACTTTGCCTTTCTGCATGAGTACATAGCCCATACCAGTGTGTGATGCATCACAATATACCACAAATTCTTCTATACCATCGGGCATTGTTAACACTGGTGCATTGCTCAACTTTTTCTTAAGAATGTCAAAGGATTCCTGCTGCTTAGGGCCCCAATCAAACTTAACCTTTTTGCGTGTCAACGAAGTTAGGGGCGCAGCAATCCTTGAGAAGTTTTCGATGAATCGCCTATAGTATCCTGCTAAACCCAGAAAACTGCGAATCTCAGTAGGCGTCTTTGGTTCTTGCCAATTCATAACTGCTTCTACCTTAGCGGGATCCACTTGGATACCACGCTCACTTACCACATGTCCAAGGAATTGGACTTCTCGAAGCCAAAATTCGCACTTCGAAAATTTGGCGTAGAGTTTCTCATGATGTAGAAGTTTAAGAATACAACGAAGGTGTTTCTCGTGGTCAGCTTGGCTCTTCGAGTAGATGAGAATGTCGTCAATGAAAACGATGACGAATTTGTCCAAGTAAGGCTTGCAGACGCGATTCATGAGATCCATGAATGCGGCCGGTGCATTAGTGAGCCCAAAAGGCATCATTAGGAACTCGTAATGACCATAACGAGTCCTAAATGCAGTCTTGTGCACATCTTCATCTTTAACCTTCAACTGATGATAGCCTGACCTCAAATCAATCTTAGAGAAGTAGCTTGCCCCTTGTAACTGGTCGAACTGATCGTCGATCCTGGGCAAAGGATACCTATTCTTGATAGTGACCTTATTAAGCTCACGGTAATCGATGCACAGACGCATCGATCCATCCTTCTTCTTGACAAACAAGATTGACGCTCCCCAAGGAGACGAACTATGTCTAATGAAACCTTTGGCTAGCAGATCATCTAACTGTGTCCTTAACTCCTTCATCTCCGTTGGTGCCAACCTATAAGGCGCTCTCGCTACTGGTGCTGCACCCGGGATGATGTCAATTCAGAATTCCGCTTGCCTATCTGGTGGTAAACCAGGTAGTTCTTCGGGAAAAACTTTAGGATATTCTGAAATGACGGGGATGTCTTCAATTTTAGGCTTTGGCTCATCAATAGTAACATGTGCCATATAAATGACACAACCCTTTTTCAAGCATCTAGATGCCTTGAGCATGGACACTTGCTCAGGCAATCCATGCTGGGTATCCCCCTGAATGGTAAGTGACTCACCAGACGGAGTTTTGACTACCACTTGCTTTCTGTTGCACACAATCTGGGCTTGGTTATGCGATAACCAATCCATACCTATAACTATATCAAAACCGGCTAGCTTAAAGGGAAGTAAGGACAAAGGAAAATAGTGATTCCTAATGGATATAACACATCCATCTAACACAGTTGAGGCGGTTTCTATGGTTCCATCAGCTAATTCCACCTCATATTTCATACTTAAGGCTTTTACAGGCAATTTCAACAACTCACAAAACTTATTATCCACAAAAGACTTATTTGCTCCAGAATCAAACAATACTCTAGCATAAACATCATTTATGAGAAAAGTACCTGTGATCACGTTGTCATCCTGAACAGCTTCCTTTGCATCCATCTTGAAGACCCTCGCATTGGTCTTTTTCCCATCCTCGGTTTTCTTGGTGATCTTTGGGCAATTGGACTTAATGTGCCCTTTTTCATTGCAACCGTAGCAGGTTGCGTCCTTTAGCTTCTTGCACTCCAGAGTCTTATGTTCTGAAGATTTGCAAATCCCACAGGGCCTCGGCTGAGACTGGGATTTCGACTCAAGTCGACACCTCCCAAAATGGTTCTTCTTGCAAACCTTACATTTGGGCTTATCCCCAGATTGTTGCCCGTCCTTCTTAGGCCCCGACCCTTTCTTGTGGTCGTTACTTCCTCGGTGCTTTTTATCTGGTCTTCGTGAGGTATCGTCCTCACGCTTCCTCTTACCTTCGTCTGAATTCCTGAGTGATCTCAACCTGACTACGTCCAAGGTAAGAGATAGAGATAGATCAGCTGCTGATCTGAAGGTAGCAGGCCTTGATGCCTTAACACTGGCTTTGATTTCTGGGGCTAAACCCCCGATGAAGCGAGCAATCCTTTTAGGTTCCGGGGTTACCAAGTACGGAACCAGCCTAGATAGGGTATTGAAACTGGTGAGGTAAGCCTGACAATCTAAATTCTTCATCACCAATGATAAGAAATCTGATTTGATTCTTTCAACTTCGTGCTGCGGGCAATAATTCTCCTTAATGAGAGCAACGAACTGATCCCATGACAAGTTATAGAGTGGGATCTTTCCGGCAGCTTGAATGAGAGACTTCCACCATGCCAGTGCCTCTCCCTTAAACGATTGGGATACATATTTTACTACGTCCCTTTCAGCACAACCGCTGATGTCTACAACCGTGTCCATTTCATCCAACCAAGTCATACAATCTATTGCTCCTTTCTCCCCAGTGAAGTCCCGGGGTTTGCAAGAAACAAAGTACTTGTAGGTACATGACTTGGTATGAGGTTTAGCATCAAACACTATCCTTTTTGAGGGAACACTGTTCTGATTTGATGAGTGTCGATCATCATCTTTCTTGGGTTCATCCTTTTTAGAAGGTGGTTTGCTATGAGCCTCCGAGTGTGTCTTTGGCTTGGAATGTGGTGCGGATCGGGTCCTACTTCGGGTCCCGCTTGATTCGCTATACTGCCTATTTATTGCTTTGGTAACAACATTTTCTACTAATGCTTACAGCTCCGCACCAGTTACTAGTATTTTAGCATTTTCAGGATTTTCCGCCGAATGACTGTTTATTTCTTCTGACTTGGCCATGTAGTTTTAATTTCTACATAAAGAAATAAGGACATGGTTCATTTATAAGCCTAAACAGTACTATCGTTCTTGACGATTTATTAACCATGGTTTTAATAGCCATTTTAGTTAATTTGTTAATTATTCAGGATCTTTATCATAATCCATGATCATAAATTAATAATAACACAATAGGTCAAGTCACGTAGGCAAATTTATTTTGTAAGCCTAGATTTTATGGAATCGAGGCATTAAGGTTTGAATCAAAGTTCATCACCTTTTCTTGACAGGGAGTTTGTAGGCTATCACTGTCTCTTGTCTTATATGACATTAGTTATAGCCCGTAGGCGGTACATCACAATCAGATGTTTAAATAATAATAAAGAATTTCGGATAATTTATAAAAAGGGTGACATGTGTGATTTTGCGGATCACATTAGTCGAGAATGTTAACATGTTTGCAGATGTTAACAGAGATTTGAATCTTTTTAAACTGGTTTTACCATATTGGCCAGGTCTTATTATGACATACAAGCTAGGTTTTACCTTTTAAGATTCTTATTATTTTATTAAAATGGTAAAATAAAAATGTTATTTTTCATTTATTCATGCACATAATTTAAAAATGAAAAAAATTTGAACTAACCATTCCAATTAAAATTAAACTAGTACAAGTTTGCCCTAAACGGGACTTTTACAGAAATAACACGCCCACGCAGGGGCTAACTAACAAACACACCCACGCAGGGGTTAACAGGAAAAACATGCCCACGCAGGGGTAGAACATAAAAATATGCCCACGCAGGGGCAGAGTACAGAAACAAATGTCCTCGCAGGGACATGATTACAACACTAAAATAAATAAACAAACAAAGGATTTAGTGATCCTTCTTGCTTTTTCCCTTGATCAAATCCACCATTTTCTTGAACATCCCTCGGTTATGCCTACGGTCTTCCCGCAATTCATGTCGCACCTCTCTAATATTTTGCAGTATCTCCTGATGCTGCGGCAGAGACATCTACGGGGGTTGCTGAAAGTGCGGAGGTTGAGGAGGCGGCGGTTGCTGATACCAGTACAGTGGGTATCCATAGGTCGAGTGTCCCGTAGTCCAGGGACCTCCAAATGGACCTTCCGGATGGAGAGCGTTGTAGTTCGCAGCTACCCAGTAGGGATCCTCTGCATAGTTGTAATTTGTGTGGATCGGCTGTTCGAAGGGATTGTATGCCGCCGCGCCAGTGTAAGCAGGGATTGGGTCTCCAAAACCCAGTGGTGGTGGTGGCGCGACTGGCGCAGAATTCACTTCTGAGACGGGGTGTGAAGATTCTCCCCTCTCTGGTTCTTCGTGAAGTGGCGAGTATCGGCTGCCACTTAAAAGTGGAGGGGTGCCGATGCGCACTCCCCCTCGCGAGGATATCCGTGCGTTCGTTCTTCTTCGCCTCGGGGGCGAGGGAGGCTGAAGCTGAAGTGGTGGTGGCGGTGGAGTGACCGCGACAAATCGGGAATCCTCAGAAGGATTCTGCTGCTGCTGTGGCTGCTGCTGGTGGTGCAGGGGGGAGTTGTGGTAACTGGGGGTAAACGCCCAGTCACACTGCCGGAATCTCTCCTCGTAGCTGTCGGGACCATTATACGGTGATCCCACAAAAGGTGACCCATCTGAGATTTCGATGGGGTGGTTAGGAGTTCCAGATGGTGGCGGTGTAGGATCGGTATCTTCATCTATATCCATCGCGTTGCCACCGGAAAAGTGATCTTCGGGTCCAAGTGGGTTAAAACCCACTGGTGCTCCAAGGTAGTCGGCAGGGTTAAGCTGGCCTTGGAAAACAGGCGACAGGTGGTCGAAAGGTGAGTTATATCCTTGAAGAGGAATGTAGGACTGGTGGGAGTTGTGGGGCTCATTTTCAGAATGAGGCCCGAAAGAGTGTGGGATAGAAGGGGAGGTACTCAGTGAAACTGAGCGCCTAGCGGGCTCAATGTAGGTCCTCCATGGCTCTTGAGGACCCGGGTTGTTGGGATCAGATGGTGTTCGCCGGTGCGAAGGTCCGGCTTCATGGCCATTTGGGGCGACAAGTGCCCCTTTTTCCTCTGCCTCTTCCCCTCATCCTTGGCGGCATTTTGTCAACCTGTCAAAAACAAACAAGTGATACAACAAGAACAATATATAAGACAAAGTTAGAAATAAAACAATTTGGATAATTCCTAAGTTCTTTGTCTAGACTCGAGAATCGAGGAATGTGCAATTGTGTAACTGAGATTAAACACAAAAGGCTAGTGTTTAATTCACTCAGTGTTGGCTCTGATACCAACCCGTCACACCCCTATTTTCCACGTGTCACCGGTGGGCCCGGTGGGGAGTATCGTGACGTAGTTGATATCATCATAAGTTAAACAACACAATATATAAATGCACAGCGGAAGCAAAGATAGATTCATTTCAACTTTAATAAATTGTAATATTAAATATCACGAAATAGTTGAAACGGATCCATAGGCGGATCAAAATGAAAGAAGATATTGTTCAACAGTTTTATTGACATCCAAGCTTGCGAGACTTATTGAGGACGCTAGAAGACATCCAGCCTAGTACGAGTAGTACCTGCACTTAACCTTTTGGAAAATACGTCAGTTTACACTGGTAAATACAATTTAACTGACTCATTTTGAAAAGGTTTGAAAATTGATTTGAATGCACGTGGCACAAAACATTTTATAACTTGGGATAATTATGCGAATATAATCTTGTAAGTGAATTACATGTTACTTATGCGTTCAGTAGCCCGATCCGTAGACCGGGTTAAAGATTAATAGACACACCACATTATTTGGTTAGGCACTGATGGGTGTACGCCTACACCCCGTGCTTAGGTCGTGGCCATCTCGTAAGATGATGTCAAGGATATCCGGGACATGGTCATTAGCCCCCCAAAGGCTTTAAGCAAACAAAACATTTCAAAACGTAGCATATCAATGATTTAACCTCTATTCGATTAAAGATTCAATGCCGGACCAAGCGGTATTTTATATACCGTACCCCAAGCCCGTATAGGGAAAATAAGTTAAAAGTATTTACCTTTGTAAGTATAAATCACAATTAGCGAGTGCGGGTAGCTTTTACTGGTTCTTCTATTCTGGAACAAAGGTTTATAATAACCTATTAGATTTCTAACGGGTCTTTATTTAAGCCTAAGCTTAGACTGGTTAGTTTTTTTTTTAAGGAAGATACGATTCAAACGCACGATTAAGCGAAGACCGGACAGAATGTGATTTAGACCCGACAAGTTTGAAGACTTGTATAATATGGGTATACTAAATACATTCTGGATTTTGAGACAAGGATGATAAGGTTTGACCCGTTTCGGTCAATTTATGCATACTAGTTACATAAACCGAACCGAACGCGAAAAGGGCGTCACGGGTAACCATGAGAGTCATATGCAAGTTTCCTGAGTTAATATGCCTTAAACATGTTGTGATATCAGTAAGGTATCTGCTATTATGCCCCGAACGAATTTAAATTCAACTTATGTCTCATAAGGGCATTTTGGTCATTTAAAGGATTATAAAAGAGTTTAATTAGTCATCTGAGTTACAGGTCTGATTTATACAGTAAATACACTTAATTTAATAACTTATAACAGTAGGGTATGACCTATATGTGAAATTTATCACTTAAAACCAGACTATGCACCTTAGGGGTATTTTGGTAATTTCACTTAGGCTTAAAAGGTCGAAACTGGAAACCTGAGTTTAAAAACTTTTACTTATTGTTATTATATAAAAATATACTAAAAATATCAGTAGGTATCAACCTTATATGTTTAATATAGTTTTAGTACATACTATGCGTTAAAATCGCTTAAAAAGGCGATTTGGAGCCATTTCCGGGTTTTCAAAGGAAAGCTGATATTTTTATAATTCCAGAAGGCTCAAAATATATTATTTATCAAATAAAATCAGTAGAAAAAGGTTTGGGGTCAAAAGGATTTGTAAAACTCATTTTATGGCTAAAAAGGGCAAAACCGGCATTAACCGAATCAAACTTAGAGACCTATGTTATGCTCAGCTAAAAATTAAATAAAAATCTTCAAAAATCCCAAAATATTATATTACATCAGTGGGTAAAAATTTTGATATCAAAAAGTGGGTTTAAATAGGTTATACGCTAATTACGCCGTTTAAGTAACATAAAGCTTTCAAATTACGCTAATGAGCATAACTACTAATCTAGACCTCAAACTGATGTCAAATTTTAGGTGCAAGTTTATAAATCAGTAACTAAGGTTTCTACTCTTTTACTTTTTCAAAAATCACGTTTTATAGTCAAAAGGGCATAATAGTCAACGTTTAAGCATTAATCGGAAACATGCATATGAATTGGATAAATAATGAACCAAGTTGTATAATCTCAGAGAGTTATACTTATGTGAAACCTGGTCCAAAGTAAGCTCTAAGGAAAATCTAAAACATGCATAAACGGGTCAGAACTGGAAGTCAAAGCAGAAGTCAAATTATGCGACTTTCGGTTCCGATCCGGGTTTAAACTGGAAATTGTCGAGTTGAACATGTTGAGACATGTTCTTACATTAGTTACCAAGTTATTTTAATGATCAAACAGGTTGCATGTATCCTACATTGCTAATTATGCTTAAATTTGAAAATAAACATTCTGTTGACTTTTTAAAGTAAGCTTTGACTCGACAATTAACATAGTTAGAGTGGGAATCTGAAAGTACCCTTTTAAGGGTTTATTACCCACATAAATACCTACTTATAGGTACTTTCAATTCGAGAAATGACTGAGTAAATTTCATTTAATCTCGAAGTCAAACTTAAATTACAACGGTTTGACTATTAGCTAATTAACTAGGCTAAAACGAATTAGAAAGGGTTAAGAATACTTACAAGAGTCCTAATCACGACTAGGAAGCCTAATAAATCCTTGTTGCTGACCAGAGAGCTCCAGATGTGAGTCTTGTGAGTTTTGAAAATGCAAGTGATCAATTGTTGCAACTTTGGTGCCTTTATATATCAATTTTGATCTCACTAGATGATGCCACAATGGTCTACACTTGTTACCAGATGTTTACAGGTGCCCCTATGCATGAAAAACCATTGTAGGCAGCCCTGGTATAAGAAAACAAGAGTGCAATGTCGGTTTCAAGGCTGTTAACTGGCACCTGTGCATTATTCTGTGCTGGCAGGTCGTAGGCGGGCCGCGAAGACCCCCTCGCTGGGCGCGTACAAGTGTGCAACCAGCCAAAAAGGTTTCCATTTATTACAATTCAGTCCTTGGTCCTTTGAAACGCGGTTTTGCTTATTTTTCTTGCACTTTTGACCCTCATACTTGATTTTTAAGGACCTTAGGACTTTTACAAACTTGGTTAAGTCCTTGGTTAACTTTGTGCTTACCCGAAAAGTCACAAAGTTCAACGTTGACGCATTTAACCCTTCGTACACGGTTTTGGTCATAACTTTCTCATACGATAACGAAACTTTATGAAATTTTTACCACATATCCTAGTGAGTATATTTTATCGTTACAAAGCTTCGGGTTTGCTAAAAGGTCACTCAGAGGTATACTTTCAACATGTTGACACTTTTAACCCCTGTAGTTTGTAATTCCTCACTTTCTTTCATTTTCAGCTTCGTATGATCTATGATTTATTCGTTTAAGATTATAAACACCATGTAGGGTTATTGTAGGGCCTAATTATCCATTGTTGACACTTTGGACCCTTATATTCACATGGTTTCTCTGTTTGTCAACTTTAGTCCTTCTAAAGTACTTTTTCACATATTCAAAGCTTATGACACGTGTCAATACATTATTGGACGTAAATTTTTGAGGTGTTACACCACCTCGGCCGGTCGAGGGGTAAACCAAGTTAGCTTGGATCCATCGGTAGCTGCTATAGTCGAGAGTATTAGGCAGGAGGTGAGGCAAGAGTTGAATGAGATTAAGAAGAAAGTTGATAGGTGTGAGGTTTGTAGGGGAGGTCACGACACGCTCGATTGTCCCACTCTTACTCTTGAGCAGGTTGAGTATATAGCCGGTCAGTCTAGGGGTCCCACGAATCCTTTCAATAATTCCAATTACAACTCCAACTGGCGTGGTAGTGGTAACAATAGTGGTTTTCGTTCTTCTGGCAATCCCCCTGGTTTCCCATCTGGTCAGTATCAAAATAGGGGGCCGGGTCTTTACACGAGTAGTGGTGTAACAACCCTCAAGAAAACCGACACTCTAGAATATTTTCCGACACCCCATTATATTTTAAAATACCCTTATATGTCTTATATTATACCCTGTATGTGAAAACCGAGCCCGAAATATGTTATAGTATTAGAAATAAAATATAAAATCTGAATTCTGAGTTGAGGCGGGCCGCGTAGGTTTAAGTTTAAGTTGACGCGGGCCACGCGTGTTCCGAATGGTGGCAGATCCATGAGCCGACACGTGTCGACATCGTGTCGAACCTAGTTGATGACCGGACTAAGCTACTGAGTTGACTGAAGTCAACGCGGGCCGCGAAGGCCTTATGCTTACCTTACGCGGGCCGCGACAGGACGAGATTACACAACTATAAATAGCAGGCATCGGATTTCACTTTCAATCGTTCATTCCTTTCTTTCTAAACGAATTTCTGAAGTAGTAGAGATTATAGTCGGGTATTATACCCCTAATTAGCGAGGTTCTGCTCCGTTGTAAGTATTATAACCCCGGTTTCATAATAGTTACGCTGCCCGATTGATTTAGGGTTCCGTAACAACTGTCGTGGTTCTGCCCGACGTAGTTGTTGGAATACCGTCTCGGGGAGGGTATCATTTATATTCTTTAAAGGGTTATGATACTAACCAATATATATTTGTATAAATTATAGATTATAGCCAGGAAACCCTTACGAAAAGCCTAAGACAGCAATGTGAGTAATCCTTATTTTGTGTAAACCTTTTTGTTAACTGTTTTTACAAAACCTCATACAATTAATTTGTTACCACCTGGTCAAGGAGTAACATTAAACAGTGATTGAGTATTTGTAAGAATACAATTATAGTGGGTATGTTGGGGTTTTGTATACAAAATTTGTTACCACCTGGTCAAGGTGTAACATTACCACAAGTTGAGTATGACAGTACCACTGATGTTAATTGGTATATCTTGGAAACAAATGTAATTGCGGATGTGCCCTCAATACTGTACACTGTGAAATGAATTTTTATTTAAACTTGATTAAACTGGGATTCACTCACCAGTATTTCTTGCTGATAAAATGTTTTAAACACGTGTTACAGGTAACTTAGTGTGAAGCCAATAAAAGCCAGCTGGACAGCACTGAAGGCTTGGAAAAGTGGCAATAAAGTTACCTAAAATAAAATAGATGTTTTTATTAAATAAAATAGGATTTATTCCTATGAAAACGTGTGTACTATGAACTTGGGTTTCATCCCATTTATTTAACATTATAAAATAAGGTGGTTTTACTCTGATAAACATTTCCTAACTACGGTCCTGATGTAAATTCCGCTGCAAGACTAAATAAAACTGATACCACCAAAAACTCTGAGATCACGTCCGCCCGTTCCCGGGGAGCAGGGATCGGGGGTTGTGACAGAAGGTGGTATCAGAGCCTAGCCACTGGCTCAAGCCAAAGAAGTGTTCTGCTGACACTTAAAGTTATATTTTGTGTTAGGAAATAAATTATGAAAATACATGCGTAATTGTAATTATTATGATATGTTATTTGACTATTTGTTAGTTTACAGTATGAGTAAGAGAAGAATTTTGGACATCTATCATAAACTAGATAGTTCACCAAAAGAAAAAGGAAGTTCATCTCAAACAAATTCCTCAAGATACTCAGCAGATATAGAGGAGGGAATATTTGTCCGTAAAGCACAGTATGAAAATCCACTTACCCTTAGTAAAAGAAGTCGGATTATTAGAAAAAGTCAAGAGAATATGAAAAAGTCTCAAGAAAACCAGAAAATAGGCAGTAACCCACCTTGGGAAGATAAATTAGACGAAAAATGGGCAAATCTCTATATGTTAGCCACTACAGCAGTAAATGTTAATTTATAGTTGAACCAGTATCAGCACTCATGTCACCTACGAGCTAGAAACTTTAAAAGAACTTTGTTCATTTGATAAACAACCTAGTGAGAAGAAAGAGATAGAATAAACCTTACATAAAAATGCATGTTGAGCATAATACTCCTATAATCTAGTTAGACTAAAATAAGTTACAGATGTATAACCAATAATATATTTCGAATTTCAGTTTTAGTTTGTAATAAATATATAAATTGCAATATTTCATTTTAATCACTCTGTTCGTATAATTGTACTAGATATTCATTTATGATGAATAAACATTCGGATGAACAACAAAGTGAACCAAGAAAACTAGAATAAAGACCTAGAAGTACAAGAGAATTTTTAATGCTATGCCTTAATATGAAGCTTTGAGATAAACCAATTGCTTGCATAAATAAAGTATGATGGTTATTGGTATCCTGTGAGGATAATGACTAGAACCGTGCATGTATGATAAATAAGCAATAACACTTGGCCACTGTTATTTCTTGTTTATTGATACTACTCAGTTCTAGAATATGATTCCTCATGAGAATACTAATTTCATTGTTTCTTGATGTAAATGATGCTTTTCTTTAAGATCATGATTTGAAATAAGTTTATGAGTGGAAAATACTATGATAATGATCTCTCCGGTAAAACTGGGCATGATGTGGTAGACTTTCCGGCAAGACCGGGTGAGATGGGGTTACCTTTCTGGCAAGACCGGGTGAGATGGGGTTACCTTTCCGGCAAGACCGGGTGAGATAGGGTTACCTTTCTGGCAAGACCGGGTGAAATGGGGTATATGTTATGATAATAGAATTATCTAAATAGTACTATGACCTGATGTCTGAATTATGAGTCTGTTTACATTATGGATAATGTGCATACTACAGTATATGAAATATTATATAGACATGTATGTCTATGAGGAAATTCAAAAGATCCTAATAATTGATAATGAGGAATAAATTACGGACAGAGGTATCAATTATGAATTTAGATTTGTCAGAAATCTCTAGTAGTATATATATAAATTCTGATGATAAACATTATTTGATTATCAATCTATGCGATAAAATGAAACGGTAGTAATAATAATATAATAAAATAAAATATGTGTGTACGGATGCATATTATTTTATTTCTGTTGGTATTGTAATCTTTATTTCTGTACTAGTGTGTAATAGACGCATAAGTATATAAAAAGAGTAAGTAGCAATGATCTACGTTTTTGGTTAAATTGCATGTCATGTGAATTGTGATCAACTATATTACTTACTATCTTGTGATATTAATATGGGATAAATGTTTAAAATTCAGATGGCCGACGAAGAAAATCAAGGAAATCTGAATAACAATAACCAGAGTAACAATAATGTGGTTAATGATAATCCTAGTCTCAATAACAATGGAAACCCAGTGGATAATAGTGCTATTCAACACATAGTGGCACAGGGAATTATAGATGCTATGCCATTTATTCTTCAAACTGTTAAGGATGCTGATAATAAACATAGCAGTAAGCGACCTGTTGAACCAGAAAACAGTGTAAACAATGGACCAGTATTTCAATAGCCTATTCCCAAAAGAAGAAGAACCATGCCTTATGGTTGTTCTTATAAAGAATTCTGGTCTTGTAAACCAATGGAATTCTCAGGCAATGAAGGGGCTATTGCAACCTTACGCTGGATAGAGAAGACTGAGGCAGTCTTAAGGATAAGTAAGTGTGCTGAAGAAGACAAAATATTGTTTGCTTCTAACCTGTTTAAGAATGCAGCATTAAAATGGTGGAACACTATCCTCCAGACAAGAGGAAGTGATAAAACTTATAATATGGAATGGGAAGAATTTAAAGAAAAGGTAGAAAGGAAATTCTGCCCACCTAATGAAAAAGAACAGATAGCAAACAAGTTCCTCAACCTTAGGATGACTGGTGTAGATAGTAAAGGGTACACTACTACATTCTTTGAATATGCTAGGATAGTGCCAACCCTTGCATCACCAGAACCGGTATTAATCTCCCCTTACATCTGGGGATTAATTTGAGAAATTAGACATGTAGTCAAGGCAACCAGACCCCAAACCATAGAAGAAGCTGTAGAATTAGCCAATACTTTGACTGATGAACTAGTTCGTACTAGAGAAGAAGATCAGAGGAGAAACCTAACCCAGAAGCTTACTCAAGAATTTCGTTCTGGGAATTTCAATCGTAGGAACGTAGATTCTACCTTTGCACCGTATTGCGGGATCTGCAAAAAGAAGCATTCTGGAAAATGCTCCACCCACTGCAAATTTCTGCAAAGCACCAGGACACAATGAAGAGAATTGCAGGAGGAAATCCAGTAATGGATTGTGTTTTAACTGTGGAGAAAAAGGTCATATCAAGCCAAACTGTCCAAAACTGGCTCCAGCTACAAACAACAAGAATACTAAAAATGCTAGAGCATTTGTTCTGACTGCAGATGAAGCCAAGATGATTCCAGATGTCATCGCTGGTACGTTTATAGTTAATGATGTCTTTGCTAAAGTATTATTTGACTCTGGTGTAAACTAAAGTTTTATTAATACTTCGTATTGCAAATTTCTAAATCCATCATTAACTAAACTACCACACGAATGCTTAGTAGAGATAGCTAATGGAGAAACCATTAGGAATTCTGAAATCTTGCAGGGAGCAAGAATAGAAATTTTAAAACCAAATGTTTAGGGCAAACCTTTATCCAATAAATTTAGTCGGATTTGATATTGTTTTAGGAATGGATTGGTTAATAACCAATAAAGCTAGTATTTTATGTGATCAAAAGTCAATTCAAGTAAATTCATCTAAAGGTAAAACGATCACAATTAAAATAAACCATCTAGATCCACCAAATTCATCTTTGTGATGAAAAGTGCAAGTTCTATAAGAAAAAGTTCTATAGTATATTTGATTTCTATAATCACTAACACTAAAAGAAAAGAACTAAAAGACATTCTAGTAGTATTTCAGTTTTCAGATGTCTTTCCAGAAGAATTACCATGACTATCTCCAGACAGAGAAGTTAAAATTCAGAATTCACCTGCTACCAGGAACATTGCCAATTGCCAAAACACTCTACCATTTGGCAACCGCCGAAATGTAGAAATTAAAGAAACAATTAGATGAATTGTTGGAGAAAAAATTCATACAACCGAGTTCGTCGCCATGGGGAGCGCCGATATTATTTGTTAAAAAGAAGGACGGATCAATGCGTATGTGCATTGATTATCGTGAATTAAACAAGGTCACGATTAAGAATCGGTACCCATTACCGAGAATCGATGATCTGTTTGATCAACTGCAAGGAGCTCGATTTTTCTCTAAGATCGATTTAAGGTCAGGATATCATCAATTAAAGGTACAGGAAGAGGACATTCCTAAGACCGCATTTAGAACAAGGTATGATCATTATGAAATTACTGTCATGCCATTTGGTTTAACCAATGCCCCAGCTGCATTTATGGACATGATGAACCGAATATGTAAGCCATATTTGGATAAATTCATAATTATTAATAGATGATATTCTAATTTACTCTAAGAGTAAAGAGGATCATGCAAGACATTTGCACGCACTTTTAAGTTTATTAAGAAAGAAAATAATACAATCTAGGTGATTGTAGATAGGCTAACCAAGTCAGCTCATTATCTATAAATGAAAGAAATATCCGCATTTATTCTAGTAGATCTCGAGGACGAGCTCTAAATTAAGGTGGGGAGAATGTAACAACCCTCAAGAAAACCGACACTCTAGAATATTTTTCGACACCCCATTATATTTTAAAATACCCTTATATGTCTTATATTATACCCCGTATGTGAAAACCGAGCCCGAAATATGTTATAGTATTAGAAATAAAATATAAAATCTGAATTCTGAGTTGAGGCGGGCCGCGTAGGTTTAAGTTTAAGTTGACGCGGGCCGCGCGTGTTCCGAATGGTGGCAGATCCATGAGCCGACACGTGTCGAACCTAGTTGATGACCGGACTAAGCTACTGAGTTGACTGGAGTCAACGCGGGCCGCGAAGACCTTATGCTTACCTTACGCGGGCCGCGACAGGACGAGATTACACAACTATAAATAGCAGGCATCGGATTTCACTTTCAATCGTTCATTCCTTTCTTTCTAATCGAATTTCTGAAGTAGTAAAGATTATAGTCGGGTATTATACCCCTAATTAGCGAGGTTCTGCTCCATTGTAAGTATTATAACCCCGGTTTCATAATAGTTACGCTGCCCGATTGATTTAGGGTTCCGTAACAACTGTCGTGGTTCTGCCCGACGTAGTTGTTGGAATACCGTCTCGGGGAGGGTATCATTTATATTCTTTAAAGGGTTATGATACTAACCAATATATATTTGTATAAATTATAGATTATAGCCAGGAAACCCTTACGAAAAGCCTAAGACAGCAATGTGAGTAATCCTTATTTTGTGTAAACCTTTTTGTTAACTGTTTTTACAAAACCTCATACAATTAATTTGTTACCACCTGGTCAAGGAGTAACATTAAACAGTGATTGAGTATTTGTAAGAATACAATTATAGTGGGTATGTTGGGGTTTTGTATACAAAATTTGTTACCACCTGGTCAAGGAGTAACATTACCACAAGTTAAGTATGACAGTACCACTGATGTTAATTGGTATATCTTGGAAACAAATGTAATTGCGGATGTGCCCTCAATACTGTACACTGTGAAATGAATTTTTATTTAAACTTAATTAAACTGGGATTCACTCACCAGTATTTCTTGCTGATAAAATGTTTTAAACACGTGTTACAGGTAACTTAGTGTGAAGCCAATAAAAGCCAGCTGGACAGCACTGAAGGCTTGGAAAAGTGGCAATAAAGTTACCTAAAATAAAATAGATGTTTTTATTAAATAAAATAGGATTTATTCCTATGAAAACGTGTGTACTAAGAACTTGGGTTTCATCCCATTTATTTAATATTATAAAATAAGGTGGTTTTACTCTGATAAACATTTCCTAACTACGGTCCTGATGTAAATTCCGCTGCAAGACTAAATAAAACTGATACCACCAAAAACTCTGAGATCACGTCCGCCCGTTCCCGGGGAGCAGGGATCGGGGGTTGTGACAAGTGGTTCGGGTCAGAGTGGTCAGTTTAGTGGCTCAGGAGGTCAGTTTGCGAGTGGAGGGTCAGTTTAGTGGCTCAGGAGGCAGTGGCAAGGTGTTCGAGGGGAATATGAGTAGGATGGAAGAGATGTTCGCTCAAATGATGACACAAAATCAGGCGATGATGACACAAAATCAAGCGACGCAGAAATCTCTCACTGATTTCGCTAAAAATCTGGAGCAGATTAATAAAAGTCACGAGCTTCAGCTTAAGAGTCAGCAATCCACACTTTTAGATCTTCAAAGAACAGTGGGTGGAATTGCTAAGCAGTTGCAGGAGCATCCACCTGGTCAGTTTTCGGGAAATACTTTCACCAATCCCGCGAATCATTCAGCTAAAGCTATTACGACCCGCAGTGGAAAGAGCCTGGGAGAGGTTGTGAGAGAGAGAGTCGAGGAAGAGAAAGAGGATGAGGTCGATGAGGAGATCGAGATGGCGGCTCCAGGCAAGGTGCACATGAGGCTAGACCCAGTAAGTACCGCACACGCCGAGGAGTCGTCAGTAGAGAAGAAAGTGGAGAAGCAGCCGACGAAGGTTCGGCCATCACCAGTGATTGATTATTCACGCCTTCCGTTTCCTGGTCGCGTTAAGCAGCAGAAGTATGCTCAGGAATACGGGAAATTCCTTGAGATGTTTACGCAGTTGAAAATTAATATTCCGTTTGTCGAGGCACTTCAGTCGATGCCTAAGTACGCTAAATTTCTCAAAGATCTTTTGAAGCGCAAGGAGAGGATTGGGGAGCTTTCGAATATTCCGTTGACAGGAGGTTGTTCCGCGGTAGTCTTGAATAAGCTGCGAGAGAAGTTGACTGATCCTGGTACATTCACGATTCCATGTCTCTTTGGGGGAGCCATTACCCCCGCTCATGCTCTAGGGCCAGCATCAATCTGATGTCGTTTTCGTTATATGAGAAGCTTGGTTTAGGAGAGTTGACGCCCACGCGTATGTCATTGTCCTTGGCTGACCGATCAGTCAAGTATCCTCGTGGGATAGTGGAGAATTTGTTGGTGAAGGTTGATAAGTTCGTGTTTCCTGTTGATTTCATAGTTCTTGATATGGACGCCGACGACAGAGTTCCTATTATTCTAGGCCGTCCATTCCTTAGGACCGCAAAGGCGATCATCGACGTCTTTGACGGTAAGATTTCTCTTCGTGCTGGTGACGAGGTTGTCACATTCGAGATCGATAGGGCGATGCAACACCCTGGGGGTGGAGATGACGATAGTGGACCGTGTCATTCCGTTTACTTTCTAAATTCTTTCATATCTTGTGTCGACACGTGTTTCAAGTACATTAGTGGAGCTGATTTAGTGAGCGAGGGTGTTGTCGACGAGCCTGATGAGGAGAAAGTAGAAGAAGTTGCTGAGGAGGAGCAGTTGGAGGAGAGTGATGAGTTGTGGGTTCCTGAGACGTTGGAACTCAACGAGATTAGTGATATGAGTGCTCCTGTGGAGGTTCCACCGCCTTTAGAACTTAAGGTTCTTCCATCGCACCTTGAGTACGCATTTCTAGGAGAGGAGCCGAATATGCCTATCATTATTTCTTCGAAGTTGACAGAGGATGAGAAGTTGAGGTTGATTGAGGTATTGAAGCAGTACAGTGATGCGATTGCCTGGAGGCTATCTGATATCAAGGGCATCAGCCTTACTTTCTGCACGGATCGCATTCTGATGGAGGATGTTTACAAGCCTGTAGTGCAGCCGCAGCGTCGTTTGAATCCGAATATGCAGGATGTCGTTAGGAAGGAAGTGATGAAGTTGTTAGAGTCTGGGTTGATTTACCCTATTTCCGATTCAGCTTGGGTGAGTCCTACGCAGGTCGTCCCGAAGAAAGGGGGGATGACGGTTGTTCTGAATGCGAAGAATGAGCTCATTCCGTCTTGTACTGTTACGGGTTGGCGTGTATGCATTGACTATCGAAGGTTAAATGACGCCACTCGTAAGGATCATTTTCCGCTCCCATTCATTGATCAGATGCTTGAGCGCCTCGCGGGTCAGCAGTTCTATTGCTTTCTCGACGGGTTTTCGAGTTATTTCCAGATTCCTATTGCACCAGAGGATCAGGAGAAAACCACTTTTACATGTCCATATGGCACGACCGCGTACCGACGCATGCCGTTTGGGTTATGTAATGCTCCAGCTACATTCCAGCGATGTATGATCGCAATCTTTCAGGATATGGTCGAGAGTTCGATGGAGGTGTTTATGGACGATTTCTCAGTCTACGGTAGTTCTTTCGATCATTGCTTAGTGAATTTGGAGAGGATGTTGAAGAGATGCGTTGAAACGAAGTTGATGTTGAATTGGGAGAAGTGTCACTTTATGGTGACAGAGGGTATTGTGCTCGGGCACAAGATTTCGCGAGCTGGCATTGAGGTAGATAGAGCGAAGATTGATACGATCAGTCGGCTTCCACCGCCGACTAATGTGAAGTCGATTCGTAGTTTTTTAGGTCATGCGGGGTTTTATCGGCGCTTTATTAAAGATTTTTCCAAAATCACACGCCCCATGACACGATTTTTGGAGAAGGATGTTCCTTTCGTCTTTGACGAGGAATGCCTTAAAGCGTTCAAGTTTCTGAAGGAGAAGTTGGTGAGTGCACCGATTCTGGTATCACCCGACTGGAGCTTACCATTCGAGCTCATGTGCGACGCTAGCGATTACGCAGTCGGTGCGGTGTTAGGGCATAGACGGGAGAATCACTTTCACCCGATTTACTTTGCGAGTAAAACATTGAACGATGCCCAAGAAAATTACACCACAACGGAGAAGGAGCTATTAGCAGTGGTCTTTGCGTTCGATAAATTCCGTTCGTACCTTGTCCTGTCGAAAACCGTTGTGTTTACGGACCATTCTGCTTTGCGTTACTTGTTTCAGAAGAAGGACGCGAAGCCGCGCCTTATACGATGGATTCTGCTTCTGTCCGAGATTGATATCGAAATCAAGGACAAGAAGGGGGCAGAGAATGTGGCGGCAGATCACTTGTCGCGTCTAGAGGATCCGAGTAGGGAGGAGATTCGTGAGGAGGCGATAGGAGACAGATTCCCTCACGAGTCTATTGATTATGTTGATACTGAGACGGAGGGTTTGCCGTGGTTCAGCGATGTAGCCAACTATTTGGCCGGAGGATTTGTGATGGGGGGTATGAATCGCCAGAAAAGGAGGAAGCTTTTGAATGATGCGCGAAAGTACATTTGGGATGAGCCTTATCTCTTCAGGATAGGCAGTGATCGAGTTTTGAGGAGATGTGTGAGTAGAGCGGATGGTTGGGATATTATTCGGCATGTCCATGAGGGTTTGACAGGAGGACATCATGGTGCGCATGTGATGGCGCAGAAGGTGTTGGATTGTGGATTTTATTGGCCGACGATAGTAGATGATGCGGTCGAGTTTGTTAGAAAGTGTGATCGTTGCCAACGAACCGGCAACATCTCATCCAAGGATGAGATGCCCCAGAATCCGATTCAAGTGTTGGAAGTCTTCGACGTTTGGGGTAAGGCTGGCAAATCGTGTCTTAACAGGTTTAACAGGTGTCTGACGGCGCGCACAACATAAGTTTCAAACATTATTACGACTCGTTTAACTACTTTCTACCTCATGTTTATAAAACAGTTTTATGTTTTATGTACAAAGATGAATAAATTATAGATCCTAACATTGTAATTTTAATTATTTTGAAAATTAAAAAAGTCAAAGGGTGTATTTTTCAGCCAAACAGGTCTAATCGTGTCTTAACAAGTACCCAATTGCCAGCCCTAGTTTGGGGCATTGATTTCATGGGACCGTTTCCCTCTTCGAGTGGAAATCGGTACATCCTCGTTGCGATCGACTACGTTTCGAAGTGGGTGGAAGCTCAAGCTTTGCTTACGAATGATGCACGAGTGGTGGTGAGATTCTTGAAGAAGTTGTTTACGCGATTTGGTACTCCAAAGGCAATTATCAGTGATCGCGGTACGCATTTTTACAATACCGTTATGGAGAAGGCGTTGGAGAGATATGGATTTAGGCACCGCTTGTCTACCGCATACCATCCGCAAACGAGCGGTCAAGTGGAGAACGCGAACCGAGGAGTTAAGCGAATTTTAGAGAAGACGGTAGGAAATAGTCGAAAGGATTGGTCTGATAAGTTGGACGATGCGTTATGGGCGTTCCGCACCGCCTATAAGACGCCGTTAGGGACGACGCCGTTTATGATCGTTTACGGGAAGGCGTGCCATTTACCGGTCGAGTTAGAGCATCGGGCTCTTTGGGCGCTCAAAACGGTGAATTTAGATTTGACCGAGGCCGCTAGGAAACGATTTTTCCAAATTCATGAGTTGGAGGCGCTTCGTGACGCCGCGTACGATCGTTCGTGGAGCACTAAGGAAAAGTCGAAAGCTTTGCATGATAGAAAGTTGCGGAAGTTGAAAGAATTTCGAGTGGGTGATCAAGTGCTTTTATTTAATTCGAGATTGAAATTGATTGCCGGAAAGTTGAAGTCGAGATGGTCCGGGCCGTATGTCATGAAGGAGGTTTTCCCGTACGGTACCGTGGAGTTTTTTGATGAGGAAAAGTCGAATTCGTGGAAAGTTAATGGACATCGGTTGAAACACTACTTAGGGGGTCCCATCGACACCACCGAAGAGGAAACCGTTCCTCTTTCGGACCCGCCTAGCACTGCCGCGTAGTTTCTTGAGTGAAAGCTCATGTGTATAGTTTGTACTTTGAGTCGTTCGCGTCGTGTCGTTAGTTAGAGTTTTAGTGTCTTTGATTCGTTTTCGTGATTTTTTGTGGTTTTTCGTATTTTCGCGTCTTTTGTGTGTCGTCAAGTTTTACAGGTTTCATCGCCTTAACGTGGGCGAAATCGACAAGGGAGCAGCTTTCCAGGTACGCTTAAAGTTAAAAACGACAAAATAAAGGGCTGGGGGCATTCTGGGAATCAAATAAAACTAATTTGAGCAAAACTGTTGTTGCTGTCAACCAAACAGCTGTTGTTTGCTGTCCAGGCGGCCCGCGTAGACATTATGTGTTAGTTAATGCGGCCCGCTTGGATCTATAAAAACTTTGAAAACCTTGGGTGCTCCCGGCCCGCCTCAACTTGCCTATTACCTTACGCGGTCCACGAGGACCCTCTATGTCGCGACCAGGTTAAAATCCCCAAATTGAGTTCACAAATCGAAACCCTAATTTCAAAACCCTCCCTCTCCGGCGACTTGCAACCCCCATTACCGCCACATACCACCTGTCTCCACCACCACCCTCCGGTTGCCTCCGCCATTCACCACCACATTATTCTTCCGCCATTGACCACCATACACCGCCCCACTGTGCACCACCACTTTCCGTCCACCTTCACCACCATCATCGGCTCACCTTCTTCTCCATCCGATTCACCATATACCTCCGCCACCGGCCTCCACCACTTTACACCGGCTTCCACCCCATTCCCTCTATAACCACCACCTTCTTTCACCCATCACATCCGATAACCACCCACAGTCCACCGTAGACATCAGTGCTAACCGCTTTCATCTATATTGTTCGTTTTCTGGTTCACGTCGTTGAGTTCAGGTATGATTCTGCAACTGTTTATACTTAGTGTCTGTCGAGTCCGTAGTGGTTGCAGTGTTTGAGTCAGTAAACGGGTCTGGTTCATGTCGTATATGTTTTGGGTATGTATTATCGAGTCATTTGTGAGTCATTGTGCAGGTATGTTTTTAGTCCGTAATATTATCGAGTCCAGTATGCTGGTTGAGTCCATAATAAGTGTCACTGTCCGTAGTGGGTTGCATGAATTGGGTGTATCGAGCCAGTAAATGGGTCAAAGGTATTTGTCTGCAAAGGACTGTTTTTGATATATCTGGTCAGTGGCTTATATGAGCAGTGATGTGTTTAGAATTATACACATCATATGCATCAAATTACCCATATTTCAGAATAATTGTGTGCGTTTCTCCTTTGTATTTGGTACTGAATCGATAAAATCATGAATCTACAGGAATCGGTGAAATATCTGTGGATTACGCAAGAAAACGGTACAAGATCGACGAAAGAAACAATACATGGGGAAACGTGTCACGGAAAACGAAGAAATTGCCTTTGGAGAAGCCTTACGGACCTCAACATTAACAATGTTGAGGTCCTCAAGCAGTCTTACGGACCTCAACATCAAGCAGGTTTGTTGTTTCTTTATTCCGAGGGTGCGGGTGGCTCGGGTTGGTCCGTTGTTTGTTTGGTTGATTGATTTGAGAGGTGTAAGGTTGGGGTAGTCATAGAAAAAATAAAAGGGGTGGATGTTTTGATCAGATTTTATTCAGGTCCAATTTTATAGAAAAAAGGGGGGGGGGTGGTTTTGTTCGGGTAATAAATTTTAGACGGAATAAGTTTTCAAACAAAAAAAAGGGATGGTTTGGTTTAGTTTATTAGACGGATTTTGCGAAAGATTGTTTTGGGCGTAGTCCGACTCAAGTGTGGGGAAGCGATGCGCGTTTTTGATTAAAAGAACAAAATTTTTCAAAAAAAAATCACGTGCGTCGTTTCCGTTGCTTCCACATTGAGTTGTTGATGTTTTGTCGGCACTTCGGATTGCTCGAGGGCGAGTAAGGTGCCGGGAGGGGGTAAAAGTGTAAAATTTATGTAATTTGCGTCAAAGTGTCGTTTTTAGGGTCGAAAGCGTCGTTTTGCGTCATTTAGGGTCGTTTAGTGTGTTTTGAGTCATAGTAGAGTCTTGTGAGTGTCGTTTTACGTGTCGATTGCGTCGCTTGATTCCTAAACAACTTCGCTCGTACTCAGTCTCCATTCGGGCGAGGTTTGTTTGGTAATTTAAGTCGATTTGCAATCTTTGTCACTTGTTTCGAACAACGGCCGCGAATGAAATGCTATACGGCCGTCGTTCGACTGTACATTATTATATTATTATTATATTATTAAAATATTATTAAAATATTATATTATTATATTATTATATTATAATATAATAAAAAAATCATAAAAAATCAAAAAAATCATAAAATTTTAAAAAATTCAAAAAAAAAAATCAGAAAAATTATTAAAAATTCCAAAAAAATTAAAAAAAAACTCAAAAAATACCAAAAATAGTTTGTGTTTACTAACTGTTCACATGTTTTGTGCGTTTATTGAATTGTTTGAACAGGATGTCAGGTGAAGGATCATCGTTGGGTACGAAGCGCAAGAGGCGCGGATCTACGAGAGGACAGGAGCAGCTAGCAGCTGGTACACCACTTAGAGAGGTTACGTATAGGGATGACGGGACCCCACATGGTCAGAGTAGGAGGTTTGTGGATAGCCCGTTGTTACGGTTTACTGTTGGGTCGGCTGAGTATTTGAAGTTTGAGACTATTAAGAAACTGAAATTGCTGGAATTTAGAAGGATAGATTGGGATTTGGTTGGTCAGTTGGGGCAGGTTGAGAGGCTACAGGAGTTATTAGGGCCCAAGTTTAGGATGGCGTTGGATTGTGACGCGCCACAGTACTACGAGCTCACCCTGGAGTTTCACTCCACATTTTACTATAGGCATCCAGGGGGTTTTGATGAGCCAGATGTTGTTTTGTTTGTGTTGGGAAAGAGGATCTTCAATATGACACTGCCACAATTCGCTGAGGCAACTGGATTCTATTCGTGTCAGGAGGTTGAGTTTGATGAGTTTAGGGGTTTGTTGAGGCAGGTAGTGACGGAGAGGAAGGATTGTTGTGTGTTAAAGGAGGAGTTAAAGAGATTTTGGCGCACTATTGCTAATACACCATATTCAAACAATATGGTGGCATCTGATATCAGAGATCCTGTTTATAGATTCGTGCATAAGATACTGGCGGTGACGTTGATTGGTAGGCACGAGGGGGATAACAAGGTGAACCAGCACAGTTTGTTTTGTCTGATGTGCAAGGTGGAGCGTCGCCCAGCAAATTTAGCGAGCATTCTGGCATGGTCGTTGGTGAGACCGAAGAAGGGAGGAGGAAAGGCGAGGTTGTATGGAGGGCCGTATATTACAATGTTGGCAGCAAATTTTGGTATATTTGCTGATTATCCTCCTGAGAGGATGCGTACAGGACCAGCTCCATCACTTATGGAGCTGAAGAGTTTTCAGCTGGCGAGGATAGTTACGTGGGATGATCCACCGGCATGGGAGGCCGTGATAGAGGGGCAACAGGTGCCACCTCCACCAGATTCATCTGCCGCAGAGGCGATGCAGGTTGCGATTCCCCAACGTTACCAGGTGCCACTTCAGAGGCATCAGTTGCCGGCACGTGAGTACCCCATTAGGCAGCCGTGGCCAGAGCCGTTGACATTGGAGGTGTTGTATGATAGGGTGGAGCAGGTTAGGCAGGAGATGCGGGATGGTATTCAGGTTCTTCTTGATCACTTCCACTTGCAGCCGCCGGCATCTTGGCAGCCACAACAGGAGGATCCTGCAGGTAGGGGTGAGCAAATTAACCACCATAACCGATAACCGAACCATAACCGACATAACCGAACCACTAATAACCGATAACCAATATAACCAATGGTTATGGTTATGAAACTTTGTATAACCGCTCAATCGGTTATGGTTATGGTTATGAAGCTTTGGTTAACCGATATAACCGAACCGAACTTGTGATGTTAACTTTATATAATGGATTTGTGTTTTACAAAACCATATAGAGGGTTTTTACTAAGATAAAAGTATGTTAGTAACAAAATGATCTTGATGTAGATGCCATTTATTTTGATAAAGAACTAATGTGTGATGGCCATAATTGTTTTTGTTTGAGAATTACCTTATTAAAAAGAACCTAAATCGGTAGTTTAACCAAAAAGTTTAGTCTCCGTTAACTTATAAAATGGGCTCAAGCTAAGTTCAAATCGTGCACAACCCTATTTGTGTCAAACCTTGCTTGGTTACTTAACCGAAATTAACCAAAACCGAACCATAACCGACTTCATAACCGATTAACCGTAACCGAAGTTTGGTTATGGTTATGGTTACCAAAACTCCATAACCGAACTAGCGGTTATGGTTATGGTTAATAGTAAAAACCGAACCAAACCGACCCATGCACACCCCTACCTGCAGGCGAGCAGCAGGGTGGAGCAGGAGGAGCGTGAGGATATGCAGCAGCTTTCATGGAGCTTATATCTTTTGTTTTTATTTTATGCTATTTTGATCCTCATATTTTGGTCTGTACTGATATTATAAACAGGTTGGAGGGTTTTTGGGGGTTGGTTGATACTTGGATGTTTGTTGAACTGATTGATGATGTATATATTATGCTGGTTTGGTTGATTTGATTGTTTAGGTCGTTGTTTGTGCCGCTTCCGTTCGCGTGTCCGAGTTTATACAGTTTGCTGAGCGCGTCTGGATTGGAGGGCATATGTGGTATCGACTGGCACACTGACAGTCTCACATATATTCAGCTAAGTTGTTCCACTTGTACACTTTGTATTTTATTATTTATTTTTTGTTTTTAGGTTTTAGGAGTCGTGTTTTTCATCCTTGCATTAGGGACAATGCAATATTTAAGTGTGGGGATGGGACACTTTCGTTTGGTCATTGGTTAGTGAGTCTTGAGTCATAAAAAGAAAAAAATACAAAAATTAAAAAGAAAATTCAAAAATCCAAAAAAAAATTCAAAAATTAGAAAAAAATGTCTTTTGAAACGAGAAGTTTGCAAAACAAAAGCGGAAAATGATAGAAAAGTCGGGTTTTTGTTCGGGTTCAAATAATAATAATATAATAAAAAAATAATCGTGCTTGTGTCTAGTTTGGGATGTGCGGGTAGGCTCGATTCGGTTCTGGGTTCCTTTGATCTTTAATATACCTAATTGTCGGTCTACTAGTGGGTTCTCATCTAGGGAGAGTGGAAAAATTGAAACTGCCAAAAATAGTATAAGGGGTGCCGTTATAAGCTAAGATCGTTAGAGTTTCTTTTCATATCTCGTTGAAAAAGAAAAAAATAATAAAATAATAAAAGAGCTAGAAACTAAATCGAGGAACTCGGGAGCAAAAACAAAGAAAAATCAATTCTGGAGTTTCCAGGCGGGCCGCGTAAGCTAATACAACCATCTACGCGCCTCGCCTCAACTTAAAACAAGATTCTGGAAATTTGACATCCGGGCGGGCCGCGTAAGCTTTGCCTTACCTGTTACGCGGGCCGCGAGAGGAGTAAAGTCGTGAACCGACTTGGAATCAGCAACGGCTAGTAGGGTTTGAAGGATTATAAATCATGATCTTCATCAATAGCCGGAAGACACACGAATTTTGGAGTTCTTAAGCATCATTGAAGACTGATTGAAGTTCTTGGAGCAATCTTGGAAGCGTGGAATCATTCGGGTAACATCTTGGAGCATTCGGGAGTGAAGATTCGGGTTTTATCATCCTTATTCCTTCGTTTTCGTTTGTTTAAACCTTGTTGCACAATGAATTCAGAATATATATTGATTTTGATTATGTTCTTGACCATGTTTTCCGGCTAAAACTCTTAAACTACCTAGGTGACGACAATGGCTTAAATAAAGTTTGGATTTTTATTCGGTTTTTGGCGTGGTTATGGATATTCTTGTATTGTAAAAGCTATGGAATTTTAACTTGGTGTATATGCATGCTTGATAGTGTTTTATTGCTGTTTATTGCTTCGTATAATCCTTGGTGATGGTCTTTATCACATAATAGGGTTGTGCTAGGGTTCTTGATTTAGGTGAGTGTCTATATCACATAATAGATCATTAATCCTTTAGGGTGAAAACGCGTAAGTAACCTTAGAAGTAATATTCGGTAATTTAATAAAATCAAGTGTTCTTCTAATCTTGTCGCTGTGAGGCTCGAGGTTATTAATAGGTCTCGGTTTGGTTTATAGCTAGGTCTAAGAGCTGGTCTAGTCCTTAAACATTCCATTGTCTATTAAACCAAGATTAAAACCCGTAGTTGCTTTAGACTTTCGCGCTGTGAGGTAGATCATCTTATATAGGCACTTTCAAGAAACTAGAGGACTGTGAGGAAATCTAGAAAACCGGTGAGCGTAACAGCCTAGGTAGTGCCACAAGAATCGCCTTGAGAGTGTTTGAGGGGCTTAGTGGTGTCTTAATAGGTTTAGTATCCAAAGATCCCGATTCCATACCACAAAACTATCGAATAGAAATCCATTCCGAGTTTAGCTTGCGTCTAGCCTAGGTAGTCTTCATCATCTCTGGTCAAAGTCTTCGTTCGAGTTCGTGTTAGTTATTTAGCTAATCTAGTTCGTCGTTATTTGCATTCTTAGGATTTTTAGAACCCCCCCCCCCAAATCAATAAACAAATAGTTTGTGTCGTGTTAGTCTTAGTCTTTATAGAGTCTTAGCGTAATCCTTAGAGTCTCGTGGGTTCGATACTCGGACTTGCTTTAGCTTTACTACATTGATCGGTACACTTGTCGGTTGTGTGGTTTAGGGTTTAGATCGAGTCTTAGTTTATAAATTTAAAGCTTAGAGTGTCTAAATTAGGGTTATTTTTAGTTGTTTTTATTAAACAACTCCGTACATATCAAACACTCTTCTGATTAATTATTATTAAGTGAGATGCACATGGGGTGTGGATTGTATGAGGATTGGGTATGTGCTACATGTTAACAGTGATCTTTGTGTTAGATGCAAACTGTGTAAAATACGTAACTTGATTGACTGTGAAACTGATTTTGATTGGTAAACACGGTAGGGTTTGGGTTGACCAACTTGGACGGGTAACTAAACATACCGAGCAAATCTAAGGTGGGTTCATTCCTCTTGAGCATGCGTCCCGGTGGATAGGACAATCATTGGGTATTCCTGAGAGGAATAAGTCTTTTCTGGGTAAAAAAACTGGGATGTTAGATAATACACTCATTTCCTATAACCTTAAGTCCCATCTTATACTGAATAGTTACCTGAGAGGTAACGGGGTATTAGTTGATAGCGTTATTAGGCTTGGCAACCTCACACCGTACCTTAGAGGACGGGCGTGAACTAATGACCTTAATCATAACCAATGCTTAGATAGGGGGTATTGGGGACGGGCAAAACAATCTGGAAGCCATCTTGTACGGTACTCGAGTTATTATCAACATTATAATCAATGAACTGAACTAAACACTTGGTAACTAACGTTTTCGTAAAACTATGAACTCACCAGCGTTGTCTGATACACTTGTTGCATGCTCGCAGGTCGTTAGGTACTATGGACTAGGAACTTGCTATCTGGGATTGCTGGAGTGGTCATGGGTCGCACTGCTTGGATACGTATGACTTGTTTACTGATTTCACATACATTTGGTTTTGAAACGTTTAAACAATGGTTTACTATTTGCTTCCGCTGAACATGTTAATCTTGGATTATATTTATGAACGTTTTATCATTATAAATGGAAACTTTGTTTAATATCTTGATATTGGTTCAATGTGATTAGTGGCTAGATCCTGGTACGTCACACGCCTAGCGGGGTTTCCGCACGTGGTATTTTGGGTGTGTTACACACTGCATGTTCCTCTTTACTCTTAGAGTAAATAAGAATATCATCTATAAAGACAATTATGAATTTATCCAAATATGGCTTACATATTCGGTTCATCATGTCCATAAACGCGGCTGGGGCATCGGTTAGACCAAATGGCATGACAGTAAATTCATAATGGCCATACCTTGTTCTGAAAGCGGTCTTAGGAATGTCCTCTTCCTGTACCATTAATTGATGATATCCTGAGCGTAGATCGATCTTAGAGAAAAATCGAGCTCCTTGCAATTGATCAAATAAATCATCGATTCTCGGTAATGGATACCGATTTTTAATCGTGACCTTGTTCAATTCACGGTAATCAATGCACATACACATCGATCCGTCTTTCTTCTTAACGAATAAGATCGGCGCTCCCCACGGCGATGAACTTGGCTGTATGAATCCTTTCTCCAACAATTCGTCTAACTGCTTCTTCAGCTCCTACATTTCTGCGGGTGCCAAACGGTAAGGTGCTTTGGCAATCGGTGCTGTTCCTGGTAGCAGATGAATTCTAAATTCGACTTCCCTGTCTGGCGGTAGTCCTGGTAATTCTTCTGGAAACACATTTGGAAACTGAGATACTACTGGAATATCTTTCAGTTCTTTTCCTCTAGTGTTAATGATTATGGAAATCAAATACACTAATGATCCTTTTCTTACATAACTGGTTGTTTTCATCACAGAGATGAATTTTGTGGATCTAGACGGCTTATCTCCTTTAATTGTGATCTTTTCACCTCTTGGTGAATTTACTTGGATTGACTTTTGATCACATAGAATATTGGCTTTATTGGCTATTAACCAGTCCATTCCTAATACAACATCAAATCCTGCCAGATTCATTGGATAAAGGTTTGAAATAAACTTTTGATTTAAAAATTCTATTCTTGCTCCCTGCAATATTTCAGAAATCTTAATGGTTTCCCCATTTGTTGTCTCTACTAGACATTCTTGTGGGAGTTTAGTTAATGGTTGACTGAGAAGTTTGCAAAATGAAGTATTAATAAAACTTTGGTTTGCATCAGAGTCAAATAATACTTTAGCCAAAACATCATTAACTAAAAACGTACCGGCTATCACGTCCAGGATCATTTTAGCTTCTTCCGCGGTCAGAACAAATGCTCTAGCATTTTTAGTAGTCTTGTTGTTCATGGCTGGAGCTAGTTTCGGACAGTTCGGCTTGATGTGACCATTTTCTCCACAGTTGAAGCACACTCCATTACTAGGTTTCTTCCTACAATCTTCTTCCTTGTGTCCCGGTATCTTGCAGAAATTACAGTAGGTGGAGTATCTTCCTGAATGCTTCTTCTTGCAGGCCTTACAATAAGGTGCAGAGGTAGAACCTACATTTTTCCCACGGTTGGAATTTCCATAACAAAATTCTTGGGTAAGTCTTTGAGCTAGGTTCCTCCTCTGGTCCTCTTCTTGTGTACGCACTAATTCATCAGTCAAGGTGTTTGCTAGTTCTTACAGCTTCTTCTATAGTTTGAGGTCTAGCTGCCTTGACTACATGCCTAATTTCACTGATTAATCCCCATATGTAACGGGAGATTAATACTGGTTCTGGTGATGCAAGGGTTGGCACTATCCTAGCATATTCAAAGAATATAGTAGTGTAGCCCTTACTATCCACTCCAGTCATTCTGAGGTTTAAGAACTTATTTGCTATCTGTTCTTTTTCATTGGGAGGGCACAATTTCCTTTCCACCATGTTCTTAAATTCCTCCCATTCCATATTATAAATCCTGTCACTTCCCCTGGATTAGAGAATAGTGTTCCACCATTCTAAAGCTGAGTTCTTAAACTGATTGGAGGCAAACATTAGAGTTAATTATTGTTTTCGTCCTTGTGGTTTGTCAAAATTCACTATTTCAGTCCATTAGTTTAAAAATTGCGATTTCAGTCCATGTGGTTTCACTTTCGTAACCATTTCAGTCCATCTCGTAACCATTTCAGTCCCTGTACTTAACAGAATAATGGATTGAAATGGTTACGAAAGTGAAACCACAGAGACTGAAATGGTTACGAAAGTGAAACCACAGGGACTGAAATCGCAATTTTTAAACTAATGGACTGAAATAGTAATTTTTGACAAACCACAGGGACGAAAACAGTAATTAACTCCAAACATTATCTTATCCTCTTCCGCGCACTTGCTTATTTTTAAGATTGCCTCAGTCTTTTCTATCCAGCGTAGAGCTGCAACGGCCCCTTCATTGCCCGAGAATTCCATTGGTTTACAAGACCAGAATTCTTTATAAGAACAACCATAAGACATGGTTCTTCTTCTTTTGGGAATGGGCACTTGAAGTATGGGTCCATTGTTTACACTGTGTTCTGGTTCAGTAGGTCGTTTACTACCATGATTACTTTTATTATTATCCGTTTCCTTAACCGTTTTGATAATATATGGCATTGCGTCTATAATCTCTTGTGCCACTATGTATTGGATGGCACTGTTATCAACTTGGTTTCCATTATTATTGTTATTCTGGTTTTCCTGGTTCACTTCGTTGTCCATCTGGATTTTAAACATTTACCACGTATTAATATCACAAAACAATATCCAATACAAATAATCACATCAGAAGCATATTAATCAAAATCGTCGAACATTGCGACTTTTACTCTTTCTTATATATTATGCGTCTGGTACAAATTGGAACTGAAATAAAAAATTACAATACTATTAGGCATCCGTAGCTATTGTCTACATTTTTTTTCTTCAAACATACACATATTATATATTGTTTATTATTATTATTATTATTATTATTATTATTATTATTATTATTATTATTATTATTATTACTACTAGTATGGGTTCATCCAGAACTCCATATTACGCTCGTCATACTTCCAGACGAGCCTTTCACCTATTTGCCACATCCTCTCACTTCCTTCTAAAATCTCCTCACCAAAGGTTCGGAGTTCTTGCACATTTTCAGTGCTCATGGGTGGTGCAGGGGCTGGTACTGGGTTTGGGAACTGGGGCATGGGTTCTTCGTAGGGGTAAGGATTTTCTAGAATCTCCCTGATGTATTGGTCGTTATAATAATAGGGGTCTAGAGGGTCCAGGTCTGGGTAAGCTGCTATGTAACAACCCTCAAGAAAACCGACACTCTAGAATATTTTCCGACACCCCATTATATTTTAAAATACCCTTATATGTCTTATATTATACCCCGTATGTGAAAACCGAGCCCGAAATATGTTATAGTATTAGAAATAAAATATAAAATCTGAATTCTGAGTTGAGGCGGGCCGCGTAGGTTTAAGTTTAAGTTGACGCGGGCCGCGCGTGTTCCGAATGGTGGCAGATCCATAAGCCGACACGTGTCGACATCGTGTCGAACCTAGTTGATGACCGGACTAAGCTACTGAGTTGACTGAAGTCAATGCGGGCCGCGAAGGCCTTATGCTTACCTTACGCAGGCCGCGAAAGGACGAGATTACACGACGATAAATAGCAGGCATCGGATTTCACTTTCAATCGTTCATTCCTTTCTTTCTAAACGAATTTCTGAAGTAGTAGAGATTATAGTCGGGTATTATACCCCTAATTAGCGAGATTATAGTCGGGTATTATACCCCTAGTTACGCTGCCCGATTGATTTAGGGTTCCGTAACAAATGTCGTGGTTCTGCCCGACGTAGTTGTTGGAATGCCGTCTCGGGGAGGGTATTATTAATATCTTCAAAGGGTTATGATACTAATCAAAATATACTTGTATAAATTATAGATTATATCCAGGAAACCCTCACGCGAAATCTAAGATAGCAATGTGAGTAATCCTTCTTTTTGTGTAAACCTTTTTGTGAACTGTTTTACAAAACCTTACATATCTTTCCCTGCGAATAAACATATTGAGTATTTGTAAGAATACAATTATAGTGGGTATGTTGGGGTTTTGTATACAAAATTTGTTACCACCTGGTCAAGGAGTAACATTTCCACAAGTTGAGTATGACAGTACCACTGATGTTAATTGTGATGTCTTGTAAACAAATATAATTGCGGGATCGCCCTCAATATTGTTCACTGTGACTTTTTATTGAAACTTGATTAAACTGGGATTCACTCACCAGTATTTCCTGCTGATAAAATGTTTTAAACACGTGTTACAGGTAACTTAGTGTGAAGCCAATAAAAGCCAGCTGGACAGCACTGAAGGCTTGGAAAAGTGGCAATAAAGTTACCTAAAATAAAATAGATGTTTATATTAAATAAAATAGGATTTATTCCTATGAAAACGTGTGTACTATGAACTTGGGTTTCATCCCATTTGTTTAATATTATAAAATATGGTGGTTTTACTCTGATAAACATTTCCTAACTACGGTCCTGATGTAAATTCCGCTGCAAGACTAAATAAAACTGATACCACCAAAAACTCTGAGATCACGTCCGCCCGTTCCCGGGGAGCAGGGATCAGGGGTTGTGACATGCTAGGTTTGGCATAGGTTCGTCTGGTATTGGGTAGCGTTGCTGGTAATCCCTATGGTCGTCAAACCACGGGTCATAGTCTGGGTCTGAGGGATGGGGTGCTGGTACTCTGGGTATTTCGGCTGGGTCAAAAGCAGGCATTGGGATTTGGTTTTCTGGGTTGGCTTCAATTTCCATTGGCTGTGTAGGAAACAGTGGTAACGGCTGGGGTGCTATGAGTTGCTCTAGATTCGGGTCTGCAGCTGTAGTTGCTAAAATATGAAAATTTGCTAGACTCCTATGGAGCATATCCTGAGTGTGAGCATCTAATGTATTGCAAAATACATCTTTTATTCATGTACAGTTTGTATAGTTTTCGTTATATTTAGTTTTGTTTTTCGTTAGAATATGCATACTATTGATAAAATTGTGTTTCGCAGGTCTTGATGTTTAAAGTTGCTGGAAACCGAGTAAAACGAGTCAAAATATTGAAGTGTCAAGTCTTGAAGCATGTTGGAAAGGTCGGGGAGTTGAAATAGAGTTAAAAAGCTGAAAAATCACTCTCTGGCACCCCCTGAGAAGTTTTCCGGCACCCGGCGAGAGACTGAAGGTAGTACATGAGAAAAAAAAACAAGGTGGCACCCCGCCACCCATTCCTAAGTGGGTGGCGCCCCGCCAGAAGGCTGTTGCTGGCAGATTTGTGCGAATTTAATAAAGGGGTGTTATGGAAAGTCATATAAATACATCTTAAACTTGGAAAAAACCCTAGTGTCGATTTTGGGACTTCTTGGGCGACTTATTGAGCATTCTTGGAGCACTTTTGGAGATCTTGAAGCATAGGAATCATCAGTATGAGTTCGGGGAAGAAGACTTGAAGATCTAATCGGGTTTTCTAGTTCTTTGTTACAACTTTTCTTACGAAACTTGTTATGATGAATTCATGTTTAGACATCTTTGATTTGTTTTCACGTTTTAACATGCTTGGCTAAATTTATAAACTACCTAGACTTGATGAATGGATTAATATGAAGTTTTTACCGGTTTTGTTAATTGCATGATTATTATGGATTAATTGTGTTTAGTAAAAAGTTTGGTTTAATGATTTGATGTATATACATGCTTTGAGTTGGTTTATTGTTATTATTTGCTTCATATGATTCTTAGTGACGGTCTATATCACAACATAGAGTCATATTAGGGTCTAGGATTTCGGTGAGTGTCTATATCTCGTAAGAAAACCATAACTCTTTAGGGTGAAATTGCGCAATAACCCCTAGAAGTAATTGGTAATAATTTGCTAAGTCTTAGTGTTCTACTAGTCCTAATATCTGGAAAGTGAGGGGCTATTGGTAGGTCTTACCCGGCGAATTGCTTTAGATAGTCCTTGGAAAAGGTCGTGTCTTAGTTGACCTGTCGGTATTATTAGTCTATCAAGTCAAGTCAATTAATTCAAACTACCCTAGATCTATGATTGGAAAAGAGTAGGTCAACATTAGGGTACTTACACAATAATTAGACAACTGAAAAGGCGTCTAATAACCGGTAGGATTAACAGCCTAGGTAGTTCCACAGGTTTCTCCTTGAGAAGGGTCGAGGGGCTTAGTTGGTTCTTAATAGGTTTAGTACTTTAAGATCCCGGTTCCATAATTCATGCATTTAACTTAATCGGTAATTCTTTAAAAGTAATCCAGGATTCTTGTCTAGGTGGTCTCGTTCTCCATATAAGAAAAGCCTTTAGTCTTCGTTCGTATTAGTTTAATTCTAGTTTAATTTAGTAGTTTAATATAGATTTCCTTAGTTTTCCGTAACCCCCCCCCCCCAAAAAAAAAAAAAAAACAAATAAACAAGTTTCAGTCGTGTCTGTCAGTGTCTATTAGAGTCTAGTTTACGTGATACATAGAGTCTCGTGGTTCGATATCCGGACTTCCTAGGTTTATACTACATTGATCGGTACACTTGCCGATTGTGTGGTTTTAGGTCGAGTCTAGAATTAAAGATTTGTAGTGTCTAGTTTAGAGAGTCTAATATAGTTAATTTTTATAGTCTGTTTAGCACACATCAGCATTTGTTTCTCTCTTAGCAGCTGCTAAAGCACGCTGTTGCTGTAACTTTTTCCTCCTCTTCCTACGTTCATGAGCTCCTCTACTGAACCATCCTCTCTTCTTAGGAGGGAATGGCTCCTCAGATTGTGCCTTAAACACGAAAATCCCATCTTCATTATCAGCCGAATACCCCGAGAGGGTAGGCTGTGAAGAGGTGCCTTCGTCCCTAGGTGAGCTGGACAACTGACGGTAAGCGTCTGAAGGTCCTTGTTTGCTCATACTGTAAACTAACAAATTGTCAAATAACACACAACAATAATATACAGACATACACGTAATCCTGAAGATTATTTCCTAACAAAATGAATAAATTTTGGTGTCAGCAGAACACTTCTGTGGCTGAATCAGTGGCTTAGCTCTGATACCACCTTCTGTCGCAACCCCCGTGTGACAACTGTAAAAAATTCAGGTATCCGTACAATTATTAAACCATGATTAGTGCTTAATGACTGTACTGAATTACAATTAACTGCTTTCTGGTTACTGCTTTATACATACATGTGCATCATATATTGCTAAATGTTATGACATGAATGCATGAGAGCTTTGTTGACTCAAATGATGCACGAAACATAGTTAGCACAGTTATCTGATAAATCAGGAAAATGTTGACAGAACTCAACACATAGACAGACAGTGCATTGAGACACAGAATGAGCCAGAAACTAAGTACCACACTAGTATAGTGTGTAGGAAAGTAAGGATCATAAAACTGCCTTCCTAGAGATAGTATAAGCACCGGAAAGTGCCTAAAACTCACATAAAGTGCTGAATTCAGCAAAATTCAGCATAAATCAGCATTTTAACAACCTAATTTTATGCAGAAATATGGATAAATGGTCCTAAATGCTTTCCTAAGTGTCGGGAATCAAAAGTGTCACAAAAGGTAACATAAAGCACACTAAACTGCAAGTTTAGCACTTTAACGAACCAGTAACCAACCGAACAACCGGACACTACCCGAAACATCAAATTTACACTAGAAGCACTGTTTTAACATTACCAAGCTAGTTATGGTCCCCGAACATCATAACACCCCATACAAATATCTAATAACTAAAACACATAACTTATACTTGGATTTCAACTAGTAATCAACTAGTTTAGTTCAAACCTATTCTAATACCCCCCCCCCCCAATGTCTACGGCCCCAACAAGGGACCCACTTGGTTGATTTGTTCCAATTTAATAATAGATATTGTTCCCCCTTTAATGACACATGATACAAGAGTTAAAATGCTGGAATGGTTATAAGAAGAGACCTTAGGATCATAACTTCATTTCCACACACTCAAAACACACACTTTCTCTTCCTCTTCCCCTCCTTGTTCTCGGCCGACCTCAAGCACAGACACATCCACCATCATCCATCCATTCTCATACAATCCAAGTATATACAAAGGTGCTAGAGGTCATACAAGGAAGCTAGGAGCTTACGGAAGTGCAAGGACCTTCTCTATTTGCTTTTACCCACTTGTTTTCTTCACTTGAATCATCCATAGCCTTGAGCTAATGGTAAGAACCTTATACACTCCATTTTACTTCCATTTTAAGTGGTTAAAAGAAGAATCATGATCATAATCTTGAAGAACACTAAGAATCACAAGATGTAAACTTGAACATAAGCTTCATTAATGAAGAAACTAAGTTGTTTATGTGTTGATTTGCTTGTTGATTGTTATTTGTTATTTGTTCATGAAGTTGATGTAGATCATCAAATGATCTTGCTAGATCATGATTAAAAACATAATCTAGCAAGATGAGAGGATGAACATGTTAGAGATTCATGGATCATCCAAACATAAAGCATGAACTTGAAAGAACAAAATGTTTTCTTGAAAAATAATGATCAAAGTGAGTAGTAATACTTGTAGATCTAAAGATGTATGGATGAGTTTTCAAAGAAACCAAGTTAAAAATATAAGTTTTACTAAATCTTGGTTCTTACATAAACAAATCTTATTTTTTGTGGTTAAACAAGTGTAGAAACACTTGTGAAACAAGAAGAATTCATAAAGAAACATTTTTAGAAAACATGATCATAAGTTGTAAATATCAATCTTCTTTAAAAATGAAGTTTTTAAAGAATCAATCACACTTTAAAGGATAACAAGGCTTACTAATAACACTAGTAAGTTACTACAAATTTTTGTGAAATTTCAAGTTCATGAAGTATTAGATTATACTTGTTTTTGGCAAAATTGGTAAGTAAATGTTGTTTATTATTGTTTATGGATTGATTGTGATGATTTTTACAAAAGAAAATGATATGCTTGAAAGCATGGAAACCTCCATTTTTAGGGGAAACTATGGCAAAATTTTCTAAAAATTTAAACACTTAGAAAAATATTTCTAAACAAGTATTTACAAGTGTATTTCAAACCATAAATTGTTACAAAAACTTTGCCATAATCTTTGGTTACAAAAATATAAATATTGGAGGTTGGTTTTTATAAATAAAAGTGACTAAGTATGTATTTAGGATATATATATATATATTTAGAAGACACCATGTGTGTGATTATTTGTATATTTTGTGTATTAGTTATATTATTTTTAGGACATGAAATAATATAACACATCAAAATCCGAAGAATTACAATCCAAAATATTACCAAAATTCCAAGGAATAAATATACAAGTTGTACATAAAATATTGGTGAAAACCGAACTATGGAATAAGACTTACAAAATATTCCGAAAAATTTATTCACAAAGTATATTTTGACAAATAATATTTTGGACCTCAAGAAAATGAAAATATGACTTTTACAATTACTACAAGAATATATCATATTTTTTACAAGGGAAAATATATTATTTTTGGCATGTATGAATATATATTTCTCTTGAAATTTATAGAAGATATATTATTTTTAAGAAATATATATTTTCTTACACAAACACGAAATACAATATTTTTGAGGTGAAAGATATATTTTCTCGAATAAATATGAAATATATCATTTTTTGAGAAAAATGAGTTTATATATATGTTTTCCAAGTTAGACATGAAAATATATTATTTTTGAAACTTATGAGAAAATACAAATATTTTTGCCAAAAGAAAAATTATAAATAATTTTTCTAAATAATATTTATTACAATATATGTTTTGGAAATATATATTGGTGGACTTTTATTGAAGATAATATTCCGGAAAAATTAATACGAAATTAAGTATAAGGATACTTAATGAATACAATAAAAATACGTATTCTCATACGTATAAATACACACCGGAATACGACCTCAATACATGGCAAAAATATACAAGTATAAGAATACAAATACAAATACACCCATCCTTGGGAAGGATATACAAGTATGAATACTTGGGAAGTATTAAGTTTAAATAATTGTTTTAACAATTATTCTAAAATTTAATAAATATAATTTAAGTTAAAATATTAATTATTCTAACAAATAATTATATAACTTGGAATAATAACGAAGACACAAAAGAAACGTAACTCAAAGACATTAATACTAAGTTAAGGCACGACCCGCCCGTCTAATAGATCATAGTACGTTGTAGGTAGTCGTGTTTACCCGAAGGAGCTTGAGTTACGGTGGTTGAAGAAGGAAGACGGTGAGTTCATGTCCCCCTTTTCTTTAAACTGTTTTGTTTTATAACTTCGGGGGTGAAGTACATGTTACAAAATGATTACAAACAATTACAATTGGTATGGTTAGCTTTGGAAAGTACAGTAGATCATGTGAATGGGTAGGCGCACTCCTAAGACCATTCATCCACGTGTTAGGACCGAGGGGCATGAGTGATAGATCTATTTGGGTGTAGCGCGCCCACACCCATGTGGACCGGGGTTTGGCCCATGAGGTGACTATGTCTTACAGCCGGAGGCCCGGTACACGATCTGCTAGGTTTGAGCCTTCCTACGTCGTTGCACGCATGTTAATGGCCTTGCAAACCATTAATCGATCTGTTTGCTTGTTTTGCTTTCATACCTGGATTTACAAAACATACATACATACAATGATTACAAGGTTTCATTCATACACACAAACAAACACATGAACTCGCTCAACTTTTGTTGATGTTTTTAAAACTACATGTATTTTAGGGAATTAAAAATGGATCTGGCGGGCGTTGGATGTTTCAAGTTGCGTTAAGAATAAAGGATGTCATCCGTTGTCTTAGGGTTTGGTTAGTGTGTCTTACTCCTGGACGAGACACATCTTCCAAAGCCTGATTTTATTTAGAGTCTTTTGATGAGTCCCTAGGGAACTCGAAAACAATTCGTATGGTTTGTAAAACTTGAATTTGAAGTCTATGTTTAAACAATGATGTTTGTGATGTTTTTAAACTTAATTAATGGATGACCATCTATGGTTTTTATCATATAGTTGTTGTTATGATTGAATGCAATGATATTAAGCAAGTCACACATAATCACGCTTCCGCAAAAGACAGGGTGTGACACCCCATCCCATAATTACCCGGGAACGGGCGGTCGCGGCCAATTTCAGTGGTATCGTTGTTTATCAATTTTGGCAGCGGAATTTACATCAGGACCGTAGTTAGGAAATATGTTATCAGAGTAAAATATCACACTTTTGTAAGATTAAATACATGGGATAATCCCAAGTTTCTAGTACACAAATTTTCATAGGGATAAACCCTATTTTATTTAAATGAAAACATCTCTTTATTTAGGTAACTTTTATAGGCACTTTTCCAAGCCTTCAGTGTTGTCCAGCTGCCTTCTATTTGACTTTCACATTTTGTTACCTGAAACGCGTTTAAAAACATTTTGTCAGTGGGAAATACTGGTGAGTGAATCCCAGTTTAATCAAGACAGGTAAAACCGTTTTACAGTATTGAGGGCGGTCGCGCAATTACATTTGTTTCCATCTACTTTAATTACCACCCACGGTACTATCAACCCGACTTGTGGTCATGTTACTACTCACAGTGTAGTAACAAATTTTGTATATAAAACCCCAACATACCGACGATAATTGTAGAATACAAATACTCAATTACTGTTAAATATAAATTAAAACAATTGAGGTTTTGTAAAAACAGTTTACAAAAAGGAGATTACTCACATTGTTGTCTTAGGGTTTTCCTTTAGGATTTCCTGGTGATTATCTATTAATTACACAATGCACACGTGTTAGTATAATAACCCAATATTTACATTAGTAATACCCTCCCCGAGACAGAATTCAAACGACTACGTCGGGCAGAACCACGACAGCCGCTACGGAACCCTAGATTAATCGGGCAGCGTATCTAATACGTAACCGGGGGTTATGATACTTACAACGAGGCAGAACTTCGTTAATTAGGGGGTATAATGCCCGAGTATAGCTTCTTTTATGTAGAAATTCGAGAGAGAAAGTAAAAGTTGAACGAGTTGGACTGAGGCCGATTGTCTCAATTTATAGGGCCTGAATTGGTCTTCCTCGCGGCCCGCGTAAGCCGAAGGCAAAGCCTTCGCGGCCCGCGAGCTAGGGTATGTAGGCCCTTGGCTTGCTGAATCGGACAACTAGCCTCGACACGGATTGGGACACGTGGCGGCTCAGGGGCTCGCCTGATCTCCTAGCTATCGCGGCCCGCGTAAGACGAAGAGCAAGTCTTCGCGGCCCGCCAGGAACTAATAAAAATTGTTTTTATTTTATTTTTAATTATATAAAGGTATTTAGGGCCAAATCTCGTATTCGGGGTGTATTTTAGGACATATAGGGATGTTATAAATATATTAGGGGTGTCGGAAATATTTTAGGAGGGTTGTTATATGAGGCTCCTAACTACTGACGCGTAAGGTATCTGACTCATTTACTCCTTCTCAACCTCTGTTGTCGGACACTGGAATGAACCGAAAACATCTCCCTTAACTATTGGAGCGACTGAGGGTTTGAACTGTTGCATGTTGTAACGTGTATGGACACGATCTATGTAAGCCTTTTGAGACAATCCTAAGATCCCTTTGTGTCTGTCTCGGTGAATTTCGATGGCAATGACGTAAGAAGTATCACCTGTTGGTCGATAGTAATCCTAAGATCCCTTTGGTTATTGGATTTTAATAATCCTAAGTTTCACCTGTTGATCGATAGTAATCCTAACTCTAAAAATTCCCTTCAATGATCCTAACTTGTAAGAATTTGGCCCACATCAATCCTTTTCAAACTGTAGGTGCACTTAATTCAATTAAGGATGCTACATGTGCACTTGAGTCTATCGAGGAGGTCAAAGTCTTATATGTTATAAAAGGATCAATGGGGCCAAATTCTTACAAGTTGGGATCGTTAAATAGAATTTTTAAAGTTGGTATTATTATCGGCCAACAGATGAAACTTGGGATTATTAAAATCCAATAATCCAAAAGAAAAATACAATTAAGTTGTATCACATTAAAGATTTTTTGCTTAATTTATTTAATTGATGTGTATGTATTACATAATTTTAGATAAAAAAAAAAGTTGATGGATAAGTAAAACCAACTTATAGCATAAAATATAAAACAAAGTCTTCTAAATTATTATATTATCTAATAATAATGTGACAACATCCAATTGTTTACTTTCTCTTCATCCGAATAATTTTCATTTCTAAACATGGCTTCCTAATATACCTACCACATGTATAGTTGGATTATTTTTTCATAATTTTCAACATAGCTGAAGAATCCCGTTAAAACGAAACATATAAAAGTGTGGAGCGAGTGACCTAAGCCTTATACCTTCCATGGTGACTTCGAACAAAACCAAACTAATCTAAGAGTCATGAATTACCTTCAGATGGAAACATTCGATGATTTACTCGAATTTTCTCAATCGGATAAAATTCGAAGATAATTATACAAAAACATTGATCTGTGTAGAAAATTACATGTGGTAGGTATATTAGGAAGCCATGTTTAGAAATGAAAATTATTCGGATGAAGAGAATGTAAACAATTGCATGTTGTCACATTATTATTAGATAATATAATAATTTAGAAGACTTTGTTTTATATTTTATGCTATAAGTTGGTTTTACTTATCCATCAACTTTTTTTATCTAAAATTCTGTAATACAATACACATCAATTAAATAAATGGATAAATTACACTTTTTGTCCTTTATGTTTGTATCGAATTGCAATGGATACCCTTTAACTTCAATAATTACAGTGACAGTCCTTTTTTTATTAAAAACATTACACCATTGGTCCTTTAACACTTGATTGGCGACGGGATTTGAGTGACAATCCATCGAATCGATCTCATCCTCTACCTCTAGATCCGAGTTAAGCAGTTGATAGGATTTGATGGTCGGCGGTCGTTGAAAACCCTAGATCTGATTTCAGGTTCAATCTCTCCCTAGTATCTCTCGATCGCATCCTCTACCTCTAGATCTGATCCATCATCGGAGCGAAGAACGGGCTGGTGAAGACGGCAGAAAACGATGTAACGGGTGGTGGGTGATGTAATGTCTAGATCTGAGCTATTGAGGAAATTTAGTTGGTATAATGTTGATTGATTAATTTGTTATATCTGAACAGCAAAATGGTCCAAATGGATATGAGTATTTCAATTTTCACAAAGCACGACCAGATGCTAAATACTAAACAGAAACCCCTTTTGAGCCATAAATGGTGAATGAACAATACAAGTTTAGAACTTTAGATCAATCACATGATCGAAATTCATCTTGTCTTACCTGTAAAAGTAAGTTTAATAGTTAATTGTTTTATATATATAAATTGATTAATGTATAATTTTTTAATTGTCTTATTTTGTCTAATATATTTTAAATAAACCAGTAAAATTACCGATTTACCCTCATGTGCAAGTCGCATGATCAGCCTTAATTGAAAATTTTAACTGGGTTAGTGTTAAAGGACCAATGATGTAATGTTTTTAACAAAGAAAGGACTGTCACTGTAATTATTGAAGTTAAAGGGTATCCATTGCAATCCGATATAAACATAAAGGACGAAAAGTGTAATTTACCCTAAATAAATTAAGCAAAAAATCTTTAATGTAATACAACTTAATTGTATTTTTCTTTTGGATTATTGGATTTTAATAATCCCAAGTTTCATTTGATGGTCGATAATAATACCAACTTTAAAAATTCCCTTTAACGATCCCAACTTGTAAGAATTTGGCCCCATAGTGGCTACCAAAATAATCACCTATTTGATGTATATTATGGTACACTTTGGTCAACAAAGTCAATTCAGTTATACCAAAATAATCACCATCCTCTCTCCCGCCCCCTCCCAATCGTATAGGTATTACAAGGTAACAACATAACACGCTTCGCCATTTTTAATTATATATTTTGAAGTTTCGAATTTCAATTACCGAATGTGAGATAGAAATCAAAACTGGTGCCGACTATAGGTTAACCAAAGCAAGATATCAAGTCAACAATTGGACATGCTCATCACATCTTTCATAGAAACACCGTTGGAGTCGTTGAGCTCCGACATTATAACAAGTATTGGGGCTTTGGACTCGTGGAACAATCTCATCGTACGCAGAACACCGTTGATTGACCTTAGTATATGGGCATCACCGTCCTTATTTGGATATTTGTGAGATTGGAAAGTCAAAGGAACATTTTGAGAATATTCCTTTTAAAAAAGAAAAATACAATTAATTAAGCTGTATTACATTAAAGATTTTTTTTTTTTTTTGTTAATTTATTTAATTGATGTGTATTGTATTATAGAATTTTAGATAAAAAAAAAGTTGAGGGACAAGTAAAACCAACTTATTGGGAAGGGCAAAGCCATTAAAAACACCTAGATTGAGAAGGAGAAGGTCTTGGGTTCAAGTCCCACAGACGAAAGGAGATTAAAGAAATTAGCCATTAAAAAAAAAGTAAAACCAACTTATTGCATAAAATATAAAACAAATTCTTCTAAATTATTATATTATCTAATAATAATGTGACAACATGCAATTATTTACATTCTCCTCATCTAAATAATTTTCATTTTTAAACATGACTTCCTAATAAACCTACCAGTCCTACCACATGTATAGTTGGATTATTTTTGCCATTAAAAAAACAAGAAAAAAAAAACCTCGAACCTCGAACCCATGTGCAGCATATTATTCAATGGTCTTCTTCTTCTTTTTTAGGTTATGTGTAGTGGGGCGGTATGCCCAACCATAGCGCCGGCATAGCGCCGGGCACACCGCCACGGAGGGCGCCATCAGTCGGAAAAATGGGGGAGGCGCGATGTGTATAGCGCGGTGCCATGCTTGTTGTTTGTTTTCCCTCCACTCACACAGACATATATATATATACATATATATCTATAATTTAAGGGTTTATTAATTAATTGGGTAATGATGAGGTAGGGGCGTTATGACTACGGGCTTAAATGCATAAGGCCCCATAACGCCCACACGCTGACGTGGCGCGCCACGTGTCGCATAACGCCCACAAAGGGGCGTTATGACTACGGATGACCTTAAAAGGCAACGACTTTTGTTGCTTCATCAAACAATATAGGGTCAGGGCGACTAGCAAGTAGCAAGATGCTATACCTATATATCAAATTGTTGCCGAGTGGAGTTAGATAATTAAATCAGTATATCAATAATTATTATTTTTTAACGGTAAATTTAGATCAGGATGACTGAAGTATTATCATGCCACTAGATCATATTCATCTCCACTAGGTATAATGTCTATACACCAATTCAGGAGGAAACCCAATAAATATAGGAGAAACCTTTTTATGAGAATCAAACCCAAGACCTATTGGGAAAAATCATGGGCATCAATAATTACTTAATGAAGTGAAACTAACCAAGAAAAGTGGCTATTTAAACCAAGAAAAGCGCCAAACCGTGTGACCCTCTCGGAAGAGCCTACAAACTCTCTTTCTCTCAAACCAAAAATCGTTAGATTAACGGCGTCATTGCATCTCCGTCTTAGTCGTGAAGTCAATTTTCATTTCCGGTTTGCGATCACGATCTCTTGGTCTTTTGGAGTTACAATCCAAGTTTCATAGTTTGTTTTCAAAATCAAAATATTGTTTCTTTGTTTTTCTTGATCCTTTTCTGCTTGTGTTTTGGTGGTCGTGTAACTGATAGGTGTTGATTTCATTTTTTGTGTTTTTCTTGATCTTTTTGACCAGTTCATACGCGTTTTCACTCTGTTGCAGAATATTAATTAATGTCTATCCCTTGTGTAATTGAGGCAGACCACACCCCACCCATGTCTATTAAGACTCTGGTTGTGATAATCGCCAGCTGCCATTATCCTTTTGTCCTACCCGAACCCCAGCCATAATCCTCTTAGTTGCCCGAACCCTTTTTCTTACTCTTCTAAGTTCAATTCACCTGCTTATAAATCTTTTGGTGTCGTCGGTGTTTACTTTAGTGAACACAAGCATCATGTCTTCATATTTTTATTACTCTTCATCTTTTGGTAACGGCACCGTTGCATCGTCTTCTTAGTTGTAAAGTGAAGGTTAGTCATTTTCATTTCCTGTTTCTTCCGTTTTGCCTTCAGGAGTTAATAAATAACCAAATATTTTTAGTTTAGATTATCTATCTGGGGTTCAGGTTTTATTTCTACATATTTATGTCTTGTTTCTTCATCTTTTTCTGCTTGATTGCATATTTTATGAGCAGCTTTCACCTATTTTGACCCGTTCATTGCGCGTTGACCGGTTTTATAAATAATTGAGGCAGAGTAAACGATCCGAAAAAACATAATCCTCTTACTTGCCCCAACCCTTTTTCTTACTCTCCTAAATTCACTTCACCTGCTTATAAATCTTTTGGTGTCGTTCGGTGTTTACTTTGGTCAACACAAGCATCATGTCTTCATCTACCCAAGAGATGGACATTGATGAATATTATGATTCCTTATACATCCCACTAGAAAAGATAGAATACGCCAACAACTTCTCTGATGAAAATCTCCTCACACGTGGTTCATCTTTTCATGTTTACAAAGGACAACTACTCTTGCAACAAGGGGACTCCATCAATATTGTTGCTAGGAAATGTCGACAATGGATCATTGTGCGTAACGAGATTGTGGCTCTTAAAGATCTCAAGCACAAAAATATCGTTTCTATATATAAGTGGACTGATAAGGATGTAGATAAGGATGATGAGGTATTCATCATCATCAACAAGTATGAGGCCAATGAAAGCCTTGACAAACATCTTGGTAGCCCAACTCTCACTTGGATGCGAAGATTGCATATATGTGTCGGGGTTGCACATGCATTGAGTTATCTTCATTATGATGCAAAAGAAAATCATTATGTCATACATGGTAACATTAAAAGCTCCAAAATTTTACTAGATCACAACTGGGAACCCAAGTTACATGGTTTTAAATTTGCGGTTATAGCTAGAAAGCATCATCTTCACCTTACCGGTAAGTACAATGGCTCCTTGCATTATATGGACCCGGCATATGAAGACACAAGAGGTTTGAATCATAAGTCAGACATTTTCTCCTTTGGTGTCGTGTTGTTTGAAGTCTTGTTTGGAAGAGAAGCATCTATTCCAAACGATGATAATTGGTATTTTGCTCGAATGGCTAGAGCACATTATGAAGAGAGAAAACTTGATGATTTGATAGATCTTGTTCTTCGGAAACAAATGAACTTGCAATCATTGAACATGTTCGCTGAAATAGCATATTGTTGCATAAAGGAGAAGCGATCACAGCGTCCCGACATGAAAACGATACTCATAAGACTTGAGAGGGCATTGGAACTTCAACGCAAACATGTAAGACCATCAATCTAATTTTGAATTCTTTTTTTACCTTTCATCATTTTTTTTTTGTAATAACTACCAACTAACAGTCTATAATTCTATTAATTTAATTCTCATTGTTGGGATTATTCAAAATGAAGGAACAAACAACACACGTGGCCGTTGAAGGTACAACATCCAACCATTTGAAGGTAAGATAACTTTTTTCAGTTTGATTCAAGTGATTGCAGCAAATAATAGTTACCTTAGACCAATGCTACAAACTACAAACAAAATATTTAATCGAAGTTACTTTTATGTATTCAATATTATTTTTTAGAGTAAATTACAAGTTTTGTCCTTTATGTTTACACCATATTGTAGGCGGTGTCCGTTGTCTTTAAAATTGATGAGTTTTGTACTTAATGTTCCAAAATCTTGCACGTTATGTCCTTTAGGCCAAACTCAGTTAGATTTTTTGATTAAATCAAATTACTAAAGGGTATTTTAGTCTTTTTGCCTATTTATTTAATATTATTAAAAAAATCAAACAATTATTGTTATTATTATTATATCCATAACTCTCTCTCTCTACTACTACCACCTCCCACCACCACCACCATCAACCCACCACCACCTGCCAACGCACCACCACCACCATCAACCCATCATCAAGGATTGTTTTGACTTTGTTTCGAATTAAAGGTTTGACATCCGAATGTTTTTTTTGAAAATTGTTTTGACTTTGTTAAAAAAAATTTGGTGTTAAAAAGTCCAGTACAACAACAAATTCAATAGCAAAGTCAAGGCAAAACTGCAATAGTCTATATTCAATTCTAACAAGTAATTAATACAAATTTGGAGTTTATCAAGACTAATACTTGAACCAGTTCCGATTTAATATCAAAATCTACAACAAACGGTATGAACAATAATCATATTAGATTCATCTTTGTATCTCTGTAAATCTTCATCGTGCCATTCATGTTCTGCAAGAAGAGAGAGAAGTAAGTTAGAGAGAAAGAGAGTAAGAGAGAGAAAACTTACAGACGATGCTGGAAGTAACCGGAACGCCGGAGAGATGAGGCGGCCACGCCGGAAGTAACCTCATGTTTCCACCACCACAACCTCCTTTCACCACCACCACCATCACCACCCACCGTCACAACCCCACCATCATCACCCACCCAATCAAACTCGCTGGAGATCCACAATTTCCATGAAGATTCACTGTTCTTCTTGCTAGAAACAATCCCATAAAGAGATGGACCAAAAGAGAAGCACTTTGGTTGCCGGAACAAGATTCACCTTTCTTTTTGCCATATCTTTCTAACAAAAAGCAGCTCGAGGAGGAAAGTGCGGTTGTCGGACCAAGATTCACCGAGTTCGCCGTCATCTACTATTAGACTATGTCGGTTAATTATAATATAATTTAGGGTATCTAAGTGTAATTCATATTTCTATATATTTAGATGTAATCTTCATAATTATTCAATCAATTTAATTACCCTTTTTTCACAACGTTTATTTGGTATCAGAGCCAAATCTTGGCTCTAACCTAATCGCCCTATCACCTTCTTCTTCCTCCCTACTGTAAACCTAAAAATCAATGGCTGCCATAATCGCCTTCACCAACCAAGAGAAAACCACCCACAACTCTCATAAATTTGCTTTCACTCTCAAACCCAAAAACTATGGATATTGGCGATCCATGACTGAATCGTTTCTTACATCACATAATCTCTCTGGTTATGTTGATGGAACAATACCCTGTCCCTTGGTTTTAAAATGCGCGCATAATGCACGCATAATGCATGATGCGCCCGTTGCGCTAGTAAGAGCGCATCGCAACACCTGATGCGTTGCGTTTTCATGATGCGGTGATATTGCGACAATTTCGCGTAATGCGCCCTTCGCAAAATGCGCCATGATGTACGCATCATTGTTTGTTATGTTTTTTTCCCAGATTTTATGAAATGGGTTGGGTTTTTTCAATAATTAATATTTTAGCATGCTTGATTTGAACCATTATGGTTCCTAAACACTTTTTATGGTTCTAGAAACATTTTAGGAAGCTTGATTTGAACCAAAAAGCACAATTCTTATCTTATTATGTCGATTGTTTTAGTATAAATAATTTTTTAGTATATTTTTATAAAGAGCGCATCGCATACGTGATGCGCTCGTGTCACGCATTACGCATCACGCATCAGATTTTTGGACCAAACGCATCGGAGCGCATCACGTAATTTAAAACCAAGCCCTGTCCTGAACAAAAGGTTACCATTGGAGCCAACACCACCGATAACCCCGGTTACACCTCGTGGATCTCAAACGTTGCTCACATCCGAACCCTAATCATAACCACTGTGTCTGAAGATTCCTACCAGCATGTTCATGGTAAATACTCTCGTGAGGTTTGGCTTTCTTTAGAGCAGGCCTATGCACCTCCTACAGCCTCCCATGAATTCACCCTCAAAAATCAACTACAACGAATTACTCAAGGTGGCGATGAAAAACCGGCCGATTATCTTTCACGGGTACAAGAATACTCTACTGCCTTAGCAAATATTGGACAACAGGTAAAAGATAAAGATCTTGTTATGCATACTATTGCAGGGTTACGAGAAGAGTACAATGGTCTTAAAGCCAATCTTTTGGCTCGTTCTCCTCCAATCTCCTTCAACGAGATTCATGCTCTTCTCTGTGATCATGATTATCTCATTACCACCACACTGAACACCAAGCCTCAAGCCTTCCTTGCTGCCTAACCAGGCCTTCTCGGCCCGTACTCCTCTTCTGCCTCATCTCCGCAACCACAGCCCCCACCCTCTCACCACTTCTCGGCTGCCAATACCTCACCAAATCAGCCCACTATTGATCAATTACAACAACTGATTCATAATCTTCAGTTACTGACTTCTCAAATGAGCCAGCAAACCTTCATGTCTTCAACTCCTCAGGCTTTTTATGGTTCTCGGTCTTATAATAATACTCGTGGTGGTAGGAACTCTCGTGGTTACCAACGTGGAAATTCACGTGGTGGTTTTACTCCGCGACCTCGAGATAACGGTGGTTCACGTCAATTTTCATGGGCTTCGACTCAAAACATGGTTTATGGTCATTGTAATCGTTGTGGAATTGGACATCTACCCTCACAATGTCCCAATCAGCCGCCTCAGTCACGTCCTGCACCTCAAGCCAATTATGCAGCATATTCGGGTCCTGCTTCTTCTTCTGGCACTGCTTGGAAACCTGACACTGGTGCCTCTCATCATGCTACTCCAGATCTATCCAGCCTAGACAATTCTGAGGCATATTATGGTAACGATTCTTTACTTGTTGGTAATGGTAAAACTATCCCTATTCTTCATGTTGGTTCTTCAAAAATCCACTCCTCCAACAAAATTTTTCACGTAACTGATATTCTTCATGTACCTGAATTAAAACAAAATCTTTTATCGGTTCAAAAATTTTGTCTTGATAACGACGTTTTCTTTGAGTTTCACTCCTCTTATTTTGTTGTGAAGGACGAATCTACACGCGCTACCCTCCTTACGGGCCCAGTGATCAAGGATTGTACTCTATCCGTCTTCCACAACTCAAGTCTCTGCCCAAGGTTGTTTTCACTGCTGTCAAAGCTTCTTTGAAGATTTGGCATCAACGTTTGGGACATCCTCATGCTCAAGTTTTTAATTCTATTGTTTCTTATTGTTCTTTACCAGTTTCGGACAAATTATCAAACAATTTATGTTCTTCTTGTCAATTGGGAAAATCTACAAAATTATCTTTGAATGATTCTACTTTTCGTAGCCATAATATCTTATATCTTGTGTATTGTGATGTTTGGGGTCCTTCGCCTGCACCCTCCTTTAATGGTCATCGTTATTTTTTATTATGTGTTGATCATTGCACACGTTATATGTGGATTTATCCTTTAATACAAAAACCTGGGTTTTCGGAGCTGCATTCGTGTCCGCAGGACATGCTGGCACGCACGAGTTCAACCAAATTCCAGCCCAGAAACTCATTTTTTGCACCCCCCTGCGCGTGGGTAGGACTTGTGGTAAAACATGTCATCAAGCTACAATGGAGTAGTAAAGGCTTTACCTTATAAACAACCACTCACTTTGTTCCCACACCAATGTGGGACAAAGTATTTACCCCACCTTTTGAGACTTTCATTCCCATACCTAGATTTCTACCACCTCTTGATGAACATTTCTTTATTTTGCTATTAATATTATATAGGTTCTAGAATTCTAGTATATATATAGGCTCTAGATATAAATATAAATAAATAAATATATATATATATATATATATATATATATATATAGGGTAAGGTTCATGCGAGAACCACCCTTATTGCGAGAACCGCGAGAACAAATGTGAACACAAAATAAAATCTAAAAAAAATCAAAAAAGCACTCAAAAAAAAAATTTAATATTTTTTTTAAAAAATCGCTATATTTCGTTACCATAAAAAAAAACTTTTTTTTTTCGAGTAACAGTTATCCATGCACATGTGCATATGTATCATTACTTCGACAAATTCGGTAAATACGTTATCAGGAATAGACAATTGCACTTTAATTTACAATACCATTCGTAATACACTACTTTTTACATTACCAATATTCAAAATGCACATGTGCATCATTAGGTATAACCATGATATAACGTGTTTTGGTACAAAAAGTTTGTGATTTTGAATGGAGAAGTAGGCGTATATACATGTTTTTTGGTTAGTTATATCTAGTGGTTGATGGTTTGGTTATAGTTATCAATTTATGATGTAATATGTTGTTTGGATGGTATAAATGGTGTTTACATACATTTAATAAAGTGAAAATATTGGTAATGGTATTGTATTATGGATGGTAGGAGGTAATGGTAGTGTATTATGGATGGTAGGAGGTAATGGTAGTGTATTATGGATGGTATGATAGATGAAAGGGAAATTGTATTCAAAGTAGTGTACCAAAACACCTTATTTCACGTTGATACATATAGATGCACATGTGCATTTCTAATATTGGTAATGTAAAAATTATTGTATTACACATGGTAGTGTAAATGAAAGTGCAATTGTCTAATAGTTGTAATGAATTACGGAATTTGTCAAAAAAATGACAAAAATGCACATGTGCATGTTTGTGTATTATGGATTGAATGATAGATGAAAGAGAAAGTGTATTCAAAGTAGTGTACCAAAACACCTTATTTCATGCTGATACATATAGATGCACATGTGCATTTCTAATATTGTTAACGGAAAAAGTAGTGTATTACACGTGGTAGTGTAAATGAAAGTGCAATTGACGAATATTTGTAATGAATTACGGAATTTGACAAAGAAATGATACATATGCACATGTGCATGGATAACTGTTACTAGAAAATTTTTTTATTTTTTTTTTTTTGAATTTTTTTTTATTTTTTTTTATTTTTTTTATTAACAAAATATAGCGATTTTAACAAAAAAAAATAGTAAAAAAAAATTTGGGTGTTTTTTAGATTTTTTTAGGTATTACTGTTTGTGTTCACACTGGTTCTTGCGGTTCTCGCAATAAAGGGTGGTTCCTAAATGATCTTTCTTCTATATATATATATATATATATATATATATATATATATATGCATGATATTATAAATTACCGATATCTCACCCATATCTCACCGCGATAAACGATATCTCAAATATCGGTCCTTGATCGATAACCGATATTTTTCCGCATTAACTGCATAGCACACAAGAGAACAGAATGGTATTGTGGAACGCCGTCATCGTCATGTTGTCGAAACTGGTTTGTCTCTCATGGCTCAGTCTAATCTCCCTCAACGTTTCTGGCATTTTTCCTTTGAAACTGCTGTGTATCTAATTAACCGGCTGCCCTCTCGTGTCTCCTCAAACAAATCTCCTTTTGAACATGTCTTCAAACATAAACCTGATTATTCTTTCTAAGAGTTTTTGGGTCTCAGTGTTTTCCTTATTTTCGTCCGTATAATCGTTACAAAATTGAATTCCGTTCTACTTCGTGTCTCTTTCTTGGCTACAACCCATTTCACCATGGTTGTCGGTGCTTTGACCCTTCTACTGAACGCATCTATATCGCCCGTCATGTTCGTTTTAATGAACACATTTTTCCTTATCAACCACCTTCTAATCCTTCTCCTTCGCCAGAACCATCTTCTCCGTATATTTCTATCTTTCCCAATCCACCAACTGATTTCCCTTCTGAACTGAGCCAACCATCTACTCCCATCCAGCCAACTATCCCAACTTTTGACCCCAATCCGCCATCACCACCTAATCCGCCACCATCACCACCTAATCCGCCACCATCACCTCCTAATCCGCCACCACCACCAGTTCAAAGAACCAGACCTCCTAATCTTTGACCCAGTCCTAAACAATCAAACCGAAACAATCCCGCTGCTTACACCGTTTCTACTTCCACTTGAACCAACTAGTTTTACTATTGCTAATAAGTATGTTGAATGGCGCCATGCTATGTCGACTGGAATGAATGCGCTTTATAGAAACGGGACGTGGACGCTTGTTCCTCCTGTACCTAATGCTAACATTGTTGATTGTAAATGGGTTTACCGGTTGAAAACAGATGAAAATGGTAAATCAGCAGGTACAAAGCCAGGCTTGTTGCCAAGGGCTTTCATCAACAACATGGTGTGGATTATCATGAGACCATCAGCCCATCATCAAACCTGCCACCATTCGCATTGTGTTATCTTTGGCAGTAACAAATAAATGGCCTCTAAAGCAGTTGGATATTCAAATAGCCTTTTTGCATGGTGATCTTGAGGAAACAGTTTATATGCACCAACCTCCGGGTTTTGTGGATCCGGCAAAACCAAATCATGTGTGTTTGTTGAACAAGTCCTTATGGCCTAAAGCAGGCTCCTCGTGCATGGTTCAACAAACTCTCTATGGCTCTTCATCAGCTGGGGTTTTACGGGTCCAAAACGGATCCGTCACTATTTATTCATCACTCAGCAGGCTCTCTTGTCTATTTACTTGTTTATGTTGATGATATCATCATTACAGATAATATTTCTACAACAGTTGCACGGATTATTGAACAGCTTAATTCGCTTTTTGCTCTCACAGATTTGGGTCAATTACATTATTTTCTGGGTATTGAAGTCATTCACATGGTCATGATCTGCTTCTCTCACAACGAAAATATATTGGTGATATTCTACAATGGGCTGGCTTGGCGGAATGCAGACCAATTTCAACTCCTATGAGCACTTCTTCTGTTCTATTACCCGATGATAGCTCCCTACTTGCTGATCCCTCTAGGTATAGACAGACAGTAGGTGCTCTTCAGTATGTCACTCTCACTCGCCCTGATATTGCTTTTGCAGTAAACAAGGTTAGTCAGTTCATGCATGCTCCTACTGAAAATCACTGGGCTGGAGTTAAGCGTATACTACGTTATCTAAAGGGGACACTAAGCTTGGGCTTATGGATCCGTCATACCTCTGGTTATCGACTTCAAGCATTTACGGATTCTCATTGGTCCACTAATCTTCAGGCCTTCTCGGACTCTGACTGGGCTGGTTGCCCAATCGATCGTCGATCCACGGGGGGATTTGCTATCTACTTAGGCACTAATCTGATTTTTTGGTCTGCTCGTAAACAGAAAACTGTTTCTCATTCCTCAACAGAATCTGAATACAAAGCCATTGCAGATACAGTTGCAGAATTAATCTGGATTAAATCTCTTCTTCGAGAACTTAGTTTGAACAGTGAAGCCCCAACACTTTGGTGTGATAATCTTGGTGCTACTTATCTTTCTACTAATCCAGTTTTCCGTGCCTGAACAAAGCATGTTGAAGTTTACTATCATTTTGTTCGTGAACAAGTTTCTCATGGAAAGCTCAATGTCAAGTTTATTTCAACGGATGATCAAATAGCCGATATCTTCACAAAGCCTTTATCTTCTCATAAATTTGAGTTTCTCAGATCCAGGTTACAGACTGCTACTCGCCCAGAACTTGCGGGGGAATATTAGACTATGTCGGTTAATTATAATATAGTTTAGGGTATCTAAGTGTAATTCATATTTCTATATATTTAGATGCAATCTTCATAATTATTCAATCAATTTAATTACCCTTTTTTCACAACGTTGATTTCTACTGTGGTTGCCGCAATAGAGAGGCCGGCCGGAAGTAAGTGTGAGTGTGTGTTTGTGGGTTTCTTTGAGAGGAAGAAAGAGAGAAGTGGGTATAAATTGTGGGAAAATGAGAAAGTTGGGCAAAATGACTGATCTGCCCTCATGTGCAAGTCACATGATCAGATTTAACTGAGAAAAAAATCTGGGTTAGGGACTTAGGGCTATAGGGCATAATATATAGCATTTTAAAACATTAAGTACAAAACTCATCAATTTTAAAGCCAAAGGACACCGCTTGCTATTTATTATAAACATAAAGGACAAAACTAGTAATTTACTCTGTTTTTAACTCTTATTTGTATTTCCTAATATAAACATCACATATATTTTATAAACCTAAAAAAACTTGAAAAGTTAGAAGTTATTTTGAGCTTTATCTTCAAAAACTTCTGATTCTAGAAAGGAACATATCAATGAAGTGATAAAGACATGGTAATATTGCATTCTCATCCTTACTAGCAAATATATCATGCATTTTTCTACTTGTCTTCTAATCCGTAATGTTAAATTCGGGCATCCATTTTTATGAGTATTGTAATGTTAAAGTGCATCTGCATGCTTTTCTCTAACACGTAATATTGTAGGGGAAAAGCTTGGATCACTTGAGACTGCGATTGAATGACATAGAGTTGGCCACTGGAAATTTTTCTGAAACCTACTGCATTGGGTCAGGCGGATATGGTATGGTGTACAAAGCAGAACTTGACCATTTTGATGGTATAAATGTTTTGGAAATTGAAGAAGGAAAGAGTAAAGGTGAATTGCGTAAGAAATATAGTTCCGTGGCTATCAAGCGCCTCTATAGTAGAGTAGACAGACAAGGAGAACAAGGGTTTGTTGCAGAAATTAGAACACTTAGTAATTGTAAGCATCCGAACATTGTCCCACTTTTAGGATTTTGTGACGAAGGACGTGAGTTGATTCTTGTTTACGAGTATGTTGCTAATGGAAGTCTTGATAATTATTTGGGTGACATGGATAACGTGACTAATCTTGTTTGGGCTCAACGTTTACAAATATGCCTTGATATAGCACATGGATTAAATTATCTTCACACCCATATAAATGGCAAACCAATGATAATACATCGAGATATAAAAAGTGCAAACATCTTATTGGATGATACTTGGGTGGCAAAGATAGCCGACTTTGGGCTTTCGAAGTTACAGTGTACAAATCAACAAGGTACCACCCTTATTACCAACAATGTTGCCGGTACAGAAGTGTACTTAGATCCAGAATATGTGAACACTGGGAAGTTGAAAAAGGAATCAGATATTTACTCTTTTGGAGTAGTTCTGTTTGAAATATTGTGTGGGAGGTTGGCATATGATAAAATCTATAGTGAGAAAGGGCTTCCATCAGTAGCTCGACAACGCTACAATGAAGGAACACTGAAGGGAATGGTAGATCCAAAATTAATGGAAGCTGATGAAATCATTTCTATGCTAAAAGGGGGTGTCAATCAGGATTCTATAGAAACGTTCTTAAAAATTGCATATCAATGTTTGGCAGAAACTCAATCCGGGCGTCCGACTATGGAAGTCATCATCAAAGAACTTGAAGAAACATTGAATTTTCAAGTAAGTAACTTGTTTCAAAATGTGACTTCCTTATTCGTAAATGAGTTACCATATGATCTATGTTCACTTTAGTTTATAAGGCATAAAGCTCAAACCGAAAAACTTTATATTACAAACTTTATATAAAATATAATACACCATTAGTCATAACTCATACCTTAATTTTGTTGTGAGTTCTGTTATTTGCTGAACTTTAGACATAGAACTAGAAACTTTATGACATGAGTTCAATCTAAATACATAAAAGAATACATATACCGAAAATGGTTTGAAATCTTAGCAAATATTTTTATCTCGTGCATTTCTTATAAGCAAAGTCTTAAAAGATTACGGAATAAATATTAAAAGGAAGGGAGAGAAAATGAGGAATTTAAATATTATTTAAAAAATAATAAAAATGAGGGAGAAAAGGGAGTAGGATGTGTGATAGAGGCTTTTCTAAAACCCACCACGTTAGATAGATTTTGTCATATTTCTGAAGCCCTTACTTTATGGATTTTGTCATTCAACTAAAACAAACACATTAATGCCTTTCAGATCCATTGTTTTATTCTAAAACTCTACAACTAAACACATCCTTTATGTATAAATGTGCATATATACATTTTTAAGGTATCTTTTCTATTATGATCTTAAGAGTTAAATTTAGTGTTAAATCTCATCTTCAGTTTATGAATCTATTTACTAATGTTTCAAACAAATTAATTATTACTTGAATCACCAAGTATATTTTCAATTGGTATTTTGTTATCATGAACTTAACATTGGCGTATAAACATAGTACGTGGGAAAACAGAAATGGTATACAACGCAAAAATGCATGTTTTGTTTCAGACTATATATGTCACAAAATATGCTAGAACGATAAGAGGATATGTTCTTGTTATAAGATGAATCCATGATATCCAAACAGAGGTCTCTCTATTTCATATGGCTTATGTAAAACGGCCCATCTAAAACCTGCCAAGTTGAATGACAATTTGGCCCACTAGGTTAAAGCAATATTTGTATCAATTTGAGTATAAATAAAATAGAGTTAAATGCCATTTTAGTCCCAGTGATTTGGGTCATTTTGCCAGTTTATTTTGATAGTCTCTCATAGTAACCTGTCTATAGTAAGACTTTGTTGGAAAGTTAATGCAAGTTCTATATATAATAATCATTACAAACAAAATATAATTGTGAATCAGAACTACTAATTAAATAATACAAATCTTGTAAACTTTATGTAACAGGTATTATTTTTATTTTTACGTCCATAAGACAAAAATTGAAACCAGTATACAATTTAATTAACAACCAGTCCTCTTTGCATTACATATCATGACCAATATAAAAATTAGAATACAGTAGTTGCATATTGCAATTACATACTAAATTTGAAAAAAAAAAAATTTCTGTCTTTGAGTACGTTATTGTTAAATCCATTGTCCTTACACATACATATTTTTTTCTTTTTGAATTTTTAAATGCAGTATCAGTGCTTTAATTACCAGTAGGTATTTTTTTTAATATAGTTGTTGCTATTGCAATTGTGTGTAATTTATTTTAATTACAAAGTTGATTTTTTAAGTGCCATGATTCACAGAAAAATTACAAGGACAACCTTCATATATCACTTACAACTATAAAACTGGGTACACAAAACTTTAGTGATTGCAATTGCATCGGAGAAGGAAGATTTTGGAAGCTTTATGAAGGAGAAGTTGATCATGCTTATGCATGTACCCTTGTTGTTGTAAAGCGGTGGGATGAAAAATATCATCAAGGACATATTCAGTTTTTGACGGAGTTTGAAACTCTTCACAAATATAAACATGAGAATATCATTGGTCTTGTAGGCTACTGTAACGAAATGAATGAAAAAATCATCGTTTACGAGCATGCCAGTAATGGAAGTCTCGATAAACATTTGGACAATCCTAGTCTTACGTGGATGAAACGCCTCAAGATATGCATTGATGCTGCAACTGGCTTGAAATTTCTTCATGAAGATGATGTAGAGCAATTGTCTTCGATGCGGCATAGGGACATTAGAAGTGGTAGCATTCTACTTGATGCTGATTGGAATGCTAAAATTTCTAATTTGGAGTTCTCCAGCAAAATGTTTGAAAGAGCTGAACATTTGGATGATAGTGCTTGCTTCTTGTTGGGGTACATTGACCCAAACGAAAATGAGGGAATCTTAGCACAAGCCTCAGATATATACTCGTTAGGTGTAATTTTATTTGAGATGTTGTGTGGGAGATTGGCATTGGCAGAGGGATGTGAGGATCACTCTCAATCGTTAGGTCCCTCAGCTGTAAGAGACTACAATGAAGAAGGAAACCTTGATAAGATGATATTTGAGGGTATAAAGGAACAAATTACCCCACAATCATTGACTACATTTCAAACGATTGCCATTCGATGCTTAGAGGTTGACATGGATGAGCGGCCCAATATAAACGAGTTAATAATACAACTTAAAAAGGCATTGGAATTCCAAGTAAGTTTTCATACATCTATTTGAGCTGGATTCTTGCTTCAAGTACATTTGTAAGAAAACTATATTAAAGAAATGTATAAACCTGTAAAAAAGTAAACGAACATTAATATTCGTTGAACTATATGAAAAATACTAATACAAGTAACGATTGTGAAATAATATTTCTTAAAAAGGTGAACATAAAATCAGGTTTTGAGATAAGTTGTCATGTGCTATTCTGTACCTGAAATCAATTTTTGTTGTGTATTTTTATTTTGCTTTTCAAGGAAAAAAGAAATGTCTCACGTATTCTGTACCTGAAATCAATTTTTGTTATGGACATATTTTCTTGTTTGTACTTGTCGTTCTCTCACACACACAACTTCATTCTGCAATTACTTACAGCTATAATCACGGGAATTGATTAATTGATGTCGATTCGGGAGTAGAGATGTGAGAGAGAAGATAAAGTTGTGGCTTTCTCTTTATTTCTGTTCCGCATTTACTTCCTAGATTAAAGTGGTGGTTGTTGGTGGGTGGTGGGTGGTGGTGGGTTTGATGGTGATGACTGCTGGTTTGTTTAGAGAGAGAGAGAGAGAGATCAAAATGTGTGAGAGAGTGAGAGTGAAAAGAGAAATGGGGTAATGATATTTGATCTTATTTTTTTATTTATACTATAAATGACTAAGTAAAAAGACTAAACTACGCTTAAGTGAATAAATTTAATTGAAAATTTTAACCTTGTTAGGGCTAAAGGACGAAAGATGTACTGAATTTTCCTAATTAAGGATTGTGACTGTAATTATTGAAGTTAAAGGCTATCCATTGCAATGTGATAGAAACATAAAGGACGGAAAGTGTAATTTACCCTTAAATGAACTTTCTTTGATTGTTTAATTATTAAATGTATAGGAGGATTATGAAATATGGGAGCCCAAGCTGCCTATAGACTACAAAGAAATAATCCAGGTGTCGAAAACCCCACAAATCTTCAAGCACAAATCGAAAAAGGATCTCTACAATATGTTCTCCAAAGGAATTCTCCTAGGCGACATTGTGGTAACTTACTCATCATGTCACTGAAAATTATGAATTCCAAAGATCATTTTGATTTGTCTGTGCATCCCATTTTACTTAATTTATTTGTGTGAATAATTCTTTAATGAACAATCAACTCCAGAAGTTAAGGACACTTGAAACTTTCCTTACAGTGGTTTTCACTTGGAAGTAACGGAGAAAGAAATGAAATGATATCAGCAAAATGGTTTTCATATAAAGACCGTTCGTTACGTAAATGGCGATCTATTCCTGAATCAAGGTACTTTCTATTTGTGTTATTTTGTATGATAACCAATTTATCAATTTTACAAATGACAAGAATGTTGAAACCACTCGTTTATTTAAGAAATATGATTAATACACCTAATCCTTTCAATGCTTAAAGCAGGTTTGAGAAAGTAGCTGAGATGTTAGATATTTCAAAGTTGAATATACAAATCAAGATAAGTACTGGAGATTTATCTCCAAGTGTCAATTACAAAGTTCATCTCATCTTTAGATTTCGTGGTCCAAGAAAATCTGAAGCTAAACGGATGTATGTGAACCTAAAGTACAAAATGGGGAAGGAAAACTTGCATGCATATTTTGCAACACGGAGAGAAGATGGATGGATGATGATTGAATTGTTTCAATTCTTGAATCACAAGAAAGATACTGATTTTGAGGTTCTACTAGAAAGCTTTTCACGATGCTATTGCGGAAATGATTCCATCTACATTGAAGGCATTCAGTTTAAAGCAATTGACAATGCAAGTTTCAAATTACCCTCTGGCTCCCATTATATATTGTTCTATCAATTAAAGGTTTTCAATATTGTCTTAATTATGCAGGTAAAACATGAAAAAACTGAAAAGTTAACGGAAGACCATCAAGCCTTGAAATCAAAATTGGAGGCGAATAAGGTGTGATAATTTCCACCTAATTATGATGAAACTTTTTTTTTAAGAAGAGCCTGTATTGTAGAATAAGATTATTCATTCTTTTTTTTGTATTATAAACTAAGTCTTAATCTTTGATCAAATAGTTGTGGTTCTTGGACTTCTTGCCAAATCCGACGAAGGAAAAGAAAGATCACACGATTTGGTTCTCATTATGGCACATACTGAAAAAGATAGATGGGTTGCCTTCTGCAAATAAAGATATGCTATCAATCCAATCCGGGTTTGTTCTCTAATTTCTTCATATTTGTTTCTGATAATCATTTAATTTTATTGTATAAGTTTATAAAAAAGCTAACAGGTTCAAAGTTTTTTAAGAATTTATCAAAGAATAAAATGTTCAATGTTTATATAACGAAAAGGGTCAAAAGTGTTGTAGAAGTTTTAAAAACTGACATGGTTAAAGTTTTATTAAATTTAATAAGGGTGAGCGGAGTGGGGGCGGTAAACCCACTCGGCACCGTTCGGTGACCACCGCCAACTTTTTGCCCATTTTTGGTTGCAATTTCAGTGAACCTTCACCGACTCGGTGAGAGGGAGGGAAGGGGGAGAGAGATCGGTGTGTGGTGGGGTCTATTCCTTCTCAACCAATCACACATTTTTCTTTTTTTTTTAAATAGTTTACCTAAACCCTATTAGGTAAACCATCGCCAACGTTTTTGAGCATTAGGTAAACAAAATAGGTAAATTGACGTGACACTGTTTGATTTGGTGAATGGGGAGTTTACCTTTTCCAAATAGGTAACCACTCCCCTCACCCTAAGAACTAATTAGTCAAAGTCCTAAAAAAGTTTATAAAAGCAGTAACTTGGTTAAAGTTTTACAACTCTAATTATAAACAAAAGGTAACTGATTTTAATAGGTGGTCACTTGAGTGATGATCACTAGCTTGTTGGAATGGTATGTATCAGTATCACACAAACGGTGAGTTGTAATTGGGCCTACTATTAGTCTAGATGCTAAGTAAGGCTTTTAATGTGAATGTATAGAGCCCAATGTAATGCTCAATAGGCCCACTATTAGATAATAAGACTGTAAGTGCAAATAGTCCAATGAAGGTCCAATGGGCCCTAAGGTTTAATTACTTTTGATAATATATGAATCAGAAATCTTGTTAATCTCTGATTACACCCACCACCAAATTTACGAGGCCATGTAAGCCTGCTCCATCTGCTGTAAGTTTATGTCAGATTATATGTTTTATATGTTTGAGTGCATCTTCAAGAAGTATATAATTATATGATATGTCGTACATGCAGATTTACTGGAGCAATTCAGTGTTCACGACAACAAATATTACGAATGAAGTGCAAGATTAAACGTCTAATGTTGTTAGCAAACACCCAATATGTGTGCTACCTCGTGTTCAAGCTTTCAGAAAAGTGCCGTGGGTTACATGGTCCGGTGATAGTACGCGATTTGTTCCACTGGAGAAGCAAAGAGACGGGAGTTGTTTATTTTAGATACCCAAACCCCTGGAATGTACGCGATACTGACTGGGTTCCAAGACAGAGGAAAGATGGATGGATGGAGGTTATTGTGTGGAAATTCAACTCAAATTATGAGCGTAAAAATGATCATCTTTTTGTTAATTTGAAACTCATAACTTATGAAGGAACAATGTCGGGCCTTATTGTACAAGGCATCAATTGTCGTCCGATCTAAGTTCGTACATGACAATTTTAGCCTTATCTTAGTCTAAGCCAGAAGCAGCTCGGTAGGCAGATCCGTTTAAAGAACATAATCATATGCTTGGTGCTGATGTGGCGGTGTCAGTGTGAGCGAATCTCCCGTTAAGAATGATAAGGCTGAAGGTATGTCAAGCCTCCACCAGACATGACACCCTGAATGTTGATTTAGATGATTCTTTGTGTAACATATCGTTGTAATCTATTGCAAGAAGTATGAATGAAGTTTTGTGTTTCTCTTGTTAAAATGTTTGTTCTTACAGGTTTCATGCTTATCATCGAAACCCGACACAGACTGTATTACCTTTATCTTTGATAAATATGGGAAATTTCGCTTGTAGCATGACATGAACAAGTTTGTGATGGTGCCATATTGTTTCCACATAATATGCACAAAAAAAAAAAAAACATTCGATTAGTTGGTACCATTTGCTCAAAACATGATCAAATGGCATTCTGAGAGGAAGTTTGAAAATATTGGATTACAAAGATGAAAGATTTGAATGCAAAATGTTGATAATTGAGATTGTTTTGATAGAATTGATAGCTGTGAGCTGTCAAAGATTACAATCTATTATATATAATAAACATGTTAAGTAAGGGCTGATGTGTTATGATATGGGGGCTTGCAAAATGATGTGGCATCACCTAAGGGAATCTATAATTTGGTTTTGGCTCCAAAAAGTTTCATCTCTTTTTTATGGTTTGGACACGGGATCCGGTTGAATTCGGGTCATCCGTTGCCTTGATTTGGATCTGTATAAAAGGCAATACCTCAGAACATTTTCTCTCTGTAAACCACATCGCCGCTTTCATTCTTTTCATATCTCTGTGTTTTCTCCTCTCCATTGAAGCCGCTTCGATTCTTTTAGGTGTGTTTAAGGTATCCATTTTATAATCCTTTGCCTTTCTTGACTTACAGATTTGCTATTTTTTCAGATAGAAATGAATCAGAGAGAAGCAATGCAAAATAAGGGTTTTATTTGCCAGCTTCCTTACCAAACCCTAACACGCCCCCATCTTTGCAATCTCTCCATCTATCATCTTCGCCATTTCTTTCCTTCAGATAATGGTTTGTTGTTCAAATCGGTTGTAAAAAAAGGTATGATTTTCATTCTCATCCCAAACCATACATAGAGAATCATCAAAGCATCAATCAATTCTGTCATAATTAATGCCAGGTAGGTAATTAACCTAACGAATTTACGTTCTGTTGTTTTGTGTACTCGATCGAAGCTGATTTAAGTGATTTTTGTTATTTGTTATTGTAACGTTTTGTGAATTGAATTGTTTATACGAATTTGTAAATGAATGAAGTAATAAGTTATTGGAGTTGTTGACTTGCTGTGCTGATTCAGTGTGATTTCGTCTGCACAAGCATTGTACGCCAACTGTTCGACGATATGTTTTTGAGAGTTTTTCATTTGGAGTTTGCTCTAAAGTCTAGGAGGGTTATGCATTTAATTATTTACAACTTTCTAGATAAAAATCATAAAGTTATTTTGGTGTTTTATGCAGCTTTTTGGGGTAATCATGGTTTTGACAGCAAGATCAGAGGCTTCTGCAACTGGTACAGTTAGAACTGCACATAACCCCCGTTGAGCCTCTTCTCATACCGCTAATTTTAGGTATGCTCATTTTCTTGATTTCGTTTTAGTTGTTTCATTATTCAATTGTTAATGATTACTGAGAATTTAGGAGAAAATTGCCTAAAAGTGAATGAAATTGCCTATAGGTGTTGTTGATTGAGGCTTTATAAGGGTGAATTAGTGAAATAGCTACACCTGGTGTTGATCTATGTATTATGTTGATGTTGATTTAGCTATTGGTGGTAAACTCCTCTCTCTCTCTGGCGATTCCAGATCTGGATCTAGGGTTCTTCTACATCATAGGTTTCATTTGATTTTCGTAGTGAATATTGTTATCATGCTCATTTCATTTGAAGGACTTCCGATCTGATCTTTGTTACAGGCCTACAATCGAATGGACAAGAGGCGAAGAGGCGTCGATTTTCTCATAATCGAGAGAAGGATGAAGGGCGGCGATGAACTGGGTTCTAATAGGAGTTTCAAGGGTAAGTTTTTGAGTTTTCTTTTGCTTATCGTTCGAACAAAGCCCAAATTCGCGGCTGGTGTCGGCATTGGTACCCTAATTCTCTTCTTTGATTTGTACATAAATGGACTGACTCTAAAAGTTTCTTTTCATTTGGATTGAAAATGTTGTTACTAATTCTTTACGTTTGGTTAGTGTACAGGTTGGTGGAAGTAATTCAACAGATCAGAGTGGTGGTCTTTGCGTGGGGTGGGGGCTGAATCTTGGGTTTGGGACTGGTTGTGTCTTGGTGTGGGTATGTTTTGGTGTCTAGCTGGTTCACCACTTGGGGAGTGGCTTCTGTGTAGTGTGTGTTTGGGTGCAACCTTCTGGGTGGGTGCTGTTTTGTGGTTTGTCTGGTATTGTGGTGGTGTGCTTATTGGTTCTCTATTGGCAAATGTATGTCTAACTACTCATTTTGTTAGCTAAATCTGGCGATTAGAAGTTATTTATTGAACTTTTTGATGCAGTATTGCACTAAGTTTTATTCTAGATCTATCATTTATGAGGTATTTCCTGTAACCAGACAGTTGATATTCTTGCAAGTGAATTTTACGAAGACAAAGCAACCATAGATGCGATGGCTTACAGGGTAATGGGAAGCAGGTAAGACCTGAAGTCCTAAACTGAAACCACAAGATTTAACAATTTTTTCCAGCACCAATGACTAATGACTAAATCCATTTGTTGGTCTTGGTTTAACTTTTTTCCCAATGAGGCTGGAATATCTTATGCTGACCCATTTGTTTATCGGAGTGAAAAGCTTGACAAGAAAGACCCTGAAAGAGAAACGAAACCAATTTTACTAATTGGATGTATGCATTATGATGCACAACTGTGAGCTTTCGTTTCTTTCTACGACTTTACAAGACCTAATCTTTTTTGCCGGTTATTTGTTTCAGGATGTCCCACCAAGAAATAACATATTCCAGGTTCTGAGTCATTCAGGTTGTTTGTGGTGGGATAACAACGCCATCAGGACAACTAGTGATGGCAACTGATCACACTATGATCAAGAGATTAAAACCGGCCAATATGAACAGAGTAACGATAAAGTGGATGTTAAAAGGAATAAGTAAGATTTTTGTTAAGAGTTTCTTGAATTAAATGGAAGGTTAGTTTGGGGTATATGGTAAGATTTGACCATTTACTTTACTGTCATCGGTTTTAAGTTTAGTTGTCTTATTGGCACATTAACAATTTGAGTAGCTTGAGTATGTTTAAATGGTATTTGGAATTTATTACATGACATGAATATAGCATAATGTCACTAGCTTGACTTTGCACAAACAATTTGACTTACCTTAGTATGTTTGAATGATGTTTGGAATTTAATACATGATGTGAATATGGCATAATATGATTAGTTTGATTTGTGCAGTGGTAAGCAGTTATTTGATTAGTGGGGGTAGAATCACCTTTTTGTATATATAACCAGTTACTTTAGTGGTTGTTCTATGGATATAGTTTTTCAAAATTGATTAATAAGAGCTCTTCCAAATTCGGAAAAGTTAATTGATGAATACAAGTTACTTACCATATGAATATACATGAAAATTGATTACAACAATGCCTAATATGATCACAACAAGTTGTATTGAGATGAACTACTCCTGACTATCTTTATTTTGTCTATTGAATGGTGTCATTCTAAGGCGATTACCAGAGCCATAGATGGTTCTATTGCTGTTGACAAAAACTGTGTGGAGCTGGAGCTGCTGATACAGAAGTCGTGACAAGTACTAATCTGGTCACATAATCATCTAGACAAAGGGAAACTTCTTAGGTAAGAAGTGTTTACTTAAAAATAGGCATTTTGTATGGATAACGTGCATATTCTTAATCCATAAACCCCTCTCTTTTTTTTTTCCCTATAAATCATAGAAACATTTTAGATAGGGATTAAGGATATAAGGAATCAGACACCGGTCTAATTCAATCATAGAATCAGTTTAATTAACTCTACATAAGTACACATATATTTAGTTTAGAAATTTGGATTGTGCTTAATGTGCTATACTATTGACAGCCAGTCTTCGACAATTCTTGAACCGACTTTTCAAATGGATCAGCTGCATGACCCTGCAGATTTTTTGCAGCCTATGAGAAGTTCGAAAGTACACTACTCTTCTCTAATCTTTGTGATTCAATGTTAATTTATGTTAGATAGTGTGACACTGTTACACCGCTAATCTATACCATTTTAAAATTAATTTCCAGACACCCGTAAAGAATTGAAGAAACAGAGAGGTGAAGACCCAAATGAGCCCCAAATTCCTACTACTGCTAGGCAACGTCGACCTGAAATGCCACGGTACTATTGCAAATTTGCAATACCGAGTTTACTTTTTTATCTTACTGAATTGTGTTCTTTTTAAATTCTAATGGTGTAAAGTTAATTTCATACTTCAAGAGAAGAACGAGTTATCAACATCATGTCTACTCCAGTCAGCCTGAAAATGATGCGTTATCTTCTCAAAAGCACTGCAAGATACTGTTCACATAGTCAAGCATGCTATGGAGATCATTCATCTTCTAACAGGTACAATATTACATCTTTACTCATGTTTCTGTTACAACACGTTTGCAGTTTGCCATGCTAAACAAGAGTTTTTATTAACAGGCCAAATAGGTTTGTGACAAAATGGGTTCTTTCTGGTACCACTTAGTTCAAACATACTTAAAACAAAAGGTCGGTGGGACCAAAATACAAACAGCCCTTCAAGTTTTTTCGAAAACGAACAGGGTTAAATATAATGCGTTTTGACATTTTAGTATGTGTGTCGTTATAAATTCACGTTTCAACGTAAACAATATAAATTCACGTTTCGACATAAGATTTTTCCAGAAACGAGTCGGGTCAAATATAATATGTTTTCATTCGATGGTATAAATTCGAGTTGTTGTATGTTTTGACGCCGCTAAGTCTTGATGCAAAGGTAAGGGTGGTGTAGTGGTTAGGTGGAATGCTTGCTAAACGAACCAACTCGGGTTCGATTCCGTTTCTTTTGTAACTGCAAAGCTTTAGATCAGATACGTCAAACACACATTTTCATATGATTAACACAACACATAACGTGTGGCAAGCTATAAACATCTAAGGCGTCGTCGCCGCAACACGCGGCATACGGCAACAATCTAATTCTTTTTATTTTTAAGAAGTTTATTTACTGGTCAGTCCATTATGATTAGGAGGGTTATCATGTTTATTATTAGCATCTTTTTAGAGATTAAATATATAATCAATATTATTTTGATCGAACTTGCTACCTGTCAAACAAATTTTGCTTGCAAATGTAATTTGAAAGACGTGTAATATATTTGCTGGTAAAACAAGAGTTTTGTGTGTTTTTTTTGGATGACTAAAGTTGTATGTATTATAAATGATGTTATTTATTACATGCAGTGGACCAAGAGAAGATGCTATTATAATTGGTTCTGCTTGTGTTGTTAGGCGTCAGGTCGTTGATATTTCTCTGTTAAGGCGTGTTAACCAGGCTATCTATCTGCTTACCACTGGTGCATGCGAGTGTGCGTTTAGGAATGTGAAGACTGTTGCTGAGCGTCTAGCTAATAAGCTTATCAATGCTGGCAAGGTTTCTTCAAACAGGTGCCTTTTTTTAAATAAATTTACGTGTTTTAATGTTTTGTGGTTAGATTTATTTTTGTTTTTGTTTTTGTTTTTTTTTTTTTTTTTTTTTGTTTTTTTTTTGTTTTTGCTGATTTGGTGTTGGCTTGATTTGTTGTTTGTATAGCTATGCTATTAAGAAGAAGGATGAGATTGAGAGGGTTGGCAAGGCTAATCGTTAAAGACGATGATTTGATGTCAGGGTATTCGGTTTTGGTTGTTTTGTTTTGGTGTTTTAATGGAAAGTAGTTTATTATCAAACCTTTTGACTGTTCTGTTATGGATTTGGTTTTTCATGAAAAATAATTAAAGAAATAGTATATGCCTTTTTATTTCATAAATTTGGACCTTTCATATTGTTGGACAGATGACTCATTACTCATTTATTATATCATGAAAACTCACCATATTGTACCACCTCATATCTAGGACATGAGGCAACAAGCCAATGTATTTTTCATGCATCGGGTCACATTTAGGATTCACATATGAAGGTGCATGCAAAGAAAGCATGAAGTGGTTCCGGGTTATTGTAAGATGCTTAAGTGTCTAGCTGCACCATGACGTCTGTGTCTTTGCTCAACAAGTTAGTTGTTAACAAACATTGTAAGGCTCTACAACTCCAATCGACACCTTTCGGGACAGAACGAGTGCGACAATCTTTCATGATCAATGGATGAGTGTTCCAAACTCTTCTACGAATTTGCAAAAAGCGTCTGTATCAACTTCAGTTACAAAACTACTGCGTGGATGTAATCCAGACGTCAAGGCACTGGACCATTCGATTGGTCTGTTGTCCACCGTAGACACTAAACTTTCGAACTTGACGGGCTCTCTGAAAGAGTACCGGTGGATGATGACCAATACTGGGAGGGCCCCACCTGTGTATCATGTTAGGCGGCCCATAGATATATCTTTAGAAGGATGGGGTGCCATGTGGAGGGGCCCATAGATATATCTTTAGAAGGATGGGGTGCCATGTGGAGGGGTATACGATCAGGGTTAGTTCGTGATTGTATATTTGGTGGTGTGTTTCTTTTCCAGCTGGCAATTCACCGCGCGATGCTCGACTGGAAAGCTGTTGGGATGGACCCCATACCAAGGTCTGTTTACGTATTTAACATTGTCTTACAAAGAATCATTAAATTTTCCTACCAGGGTGTCTACCCGGGTGATAACCTAGTGAAGAGTATATATGTGGATTCCCATTATCGAACTACAAGAAGTTATGCTAAAAACTAAATATACAAAATAACAACAAGGGTACGTTATATTACATAATTCACTTTGCATTATGCCGATCAAGAAAAAGTGAAGATGCAATTACGGATGTTTTTCTATAAAATTTTAAAAGTAATATTCGTACTTAAATTTGTAAAATGTTTAAAATTAATTTTATCCGAGTATAATTAGAGTTGTTGATACGGGCCAGGCCCATCAGTTACCAGAACCAGTCCAGCAGGGAAGGCCCAAACGCTACAACAAGAAGCCAGCCCGATTGGCTGAATAAGCCCAGTTGATTGCATGTTTAATTATTTCATTTTATTGTTGCACGTTTTGTCACGATAGGAGTAGTGGTGCATGTTAGGAAGTAATGGCTGGAAATAAGGATCGTGGGTGATGAACCCTTGACAATATAGAGAAAATTGCCCCAAATATTGTCCATCTCTTCTTGAATTCTTGGAGCTTGATCCACTCTACGGATTAACTATTATTGGTGCTTTCATTTGCAAACCCATCCTCCATCATGCCGCCCGTCGTGACACAACCGATGAACAACAACCACCCACCATCAACTCCACCGCCGCCGCACAAGCCACCCATTTTCAATCACTCATCGAAGAAACTCACACCCTACATACCAAATTCGACCTTCAAGCTAATGTGTTAGCCTACTCTCCGAAAAACTTTCCACTGACTCCCCATCTGGCCCTACACTGAAAAATCGTCCAAAAACCCACCAACATTCCCCCGTCCTCATCGTCTGTTAATAATCAACTGCGCACTCTGAAAATTACTCTTCCGTTTTTTTATGGATCCAATCCTCTTGGCTGGATTTTTCAAGCGGAAATTTTTGATTAACTATCAGTTGTACAACTTAAACCATTTGAGTTTTGGATGGAAATGGTGATTCAGATCACAAAACATCACCAATTCAATGATGACTTAATTAATACTTTTCCACATAGCTAGCAAGCTATTCTTTTGCTCGTCAAAAACACCAATTTAAGTTATAAAAACTTAATCAAGTATGTAGAGTGAAACCCTAATCAATCGTCGCACAAACCAAAAGTGATGAACTAAAGAAACCACAATGAGTGACAATAAACCAGAATTAATTAAATCAGATTTAGAAACAGAAAGATTGGAGCCTTACCAAGAACAAACTAAGTTGGTAGGAACTTGTAACAATGGATTTCATAGACCATGCCGACCAAGAGGAAGAGAACGGTAAGACATTGTGTGTGTTAATGCTGAGAGAGTTCACAGATGCAATATTAGCAAATCCATAAATCTGTGCTACCTTGTGTTCAAGGTTTTAGAGAAATTTTGTGGGTTGCATGGCCACTGATAGTTTTAGATTATACTTCCACTAAAGAAGCAAAGTGATACGAGATTTATAGTTCTATTTTTAAAAAAGTAGTAATTAATTCCAATAGAGAAGCACCTTTACACTGAATTGAAACTCCCAGGCTCACCAAACACAATGAGGGATGCTCAATCTGGTTTGAATGATCAAAAAACTTTTAACTTGTACATGCTCGTGACCAACCACCTACGGACATGAATGTTAGACCAAAACTCTTAGGCTCGCGCAATAAATGACAGTGTTTGTTGATCATATATAACGAGAGAGCAGAAGAGAATAGGTTATGCGGTTATGTATCGTAGTTAAATCAATAAATACACGTGTTTATGTGATTTTTGTATCTTTCTACTTAAAATTGGTTATACAATGACTAGTTTAAAAGATAACACTTTATTTTGTTATTTATTAATAACTACATGTATTTTAGACAAATTTAGGGAGCTTAATATGCCAAATTTACGTTGAGAACTTTCTTGGTGTATTTTTAACAAGTTTATTCCGTTTAAATAAAAAATATCTATATATTATTTTTTTTCCAATCATTTTTATATAGTTGCATCTCATATTTGATTAGACACGAATATTTAAAAATTTAAAATAGAAAGTACATAATTGTTTATATACAGTGGCGAACCCAGGAATTTTTTCCTGGGGGTGCGGAAGATTTTAGGCCCCTAGCTATATAAAAAAATCGGTTCATAGTGGATTGGATCGGGTCGGATCATGTAAGACAAAAGAACATCAAACTAAAATTTATATAAGAGTAAATTACAAGTTTCGTCCTTTATGTTTGTCTCAAATTTCAGGCTCTGTCCTTTACCTTTAGAATTGATTACTTTTGTACTTAATGTTTGAAAATGTTGCACGTTATGTCCTTTAGGGTAAACCCAGTTAGAATTTTCTGTTAAGTTATGTCATGTGTATTGCACACGAGGGTAGAAGAGTCATTTCTCCTCCCCACTTGTGTTTCCCCCCTTTTAAAACCCTAATAACACCCCCAATTCATCACTTTTAAATCCACAAATCATCACCAAAATCTGAATCAGTTACATCGATTAGAGCAGCAGAAAAACCAATTGGGGGGTGCTTGACACCAACAGTGATAATGATAGGTTTCCTAGGGAATACCTGAACAGAATCATTCCATGAGGAAGCTTTCTCGTGGTTTAATTCATGGCATCGAAGTTCCCAATTCATCACATGGAATTAACAACATATGAATAACTTACCTCAAAATCACTCCTATGAGCACCAGGAACCTCAAGCGCCTCCACACCAAAGGAATCGATCCTGGGTCCAGTCCAAATCAACTTCTGGTACAAACTATCTTCATCCTCCGAATCAAGATCATTATGCAACGTGAAATCATCGTCATCATTATCATCATCAAAATCGATCTCTGAATCCTCCTGGTCCTGAAACACCCATCGATGCGACTCCATTGAATCCATAGAAGTCAATCCTCCGTTCCCCTTGCTTGTGCTGCCTCGATCCGATCCGCTTTCCGCCATTGATTGTTAGGTGCGGATTCAGTGATGGTGATTCGAGTGTTGTTTCATTTGTGGTGGAGAAATTGTTCGATTTGAAACCTATTATTATCATTGTTGGTGTCAAGCACCCCCCAATTGGTTTTTCTTCTGCTCTAATTGATCTAATTGATTCAGATTTTAGTGATGATTTGTCATGTCTGGATTTAAAAGTGATTAATTCGGGGTGTTGTCAGGGTTTTAAAAGGGTGAGGGGAAATGACGGTTCTACCCTCGAGTGCAATGCACATGACATAACTTAACAGAAAACTCTAACTGGGTTTGCCTTAAAATACATAACGTGCAATATTTTCAAACATTAAGTACAAAAGTCATCAATTTTAAAGATAAATGACGTCTGAAATTTGAGACAAACATAAAGGACAAAACTTGTAATGTACTCTTTATATAATCATCAAAAACATGTCAAACGTCATTAAAAACGTATTTAAAATTATGCTCCACAGGTTTTCATTTTTTGGAATTTATCTAAAACATCATATAGAGATACTAAACACTCCATAAGTTCATTAGATTCATACCCATGGTTCCTATCACATATAAATCGCTCCATAAGTTCATAAAAGAACATTAAACACTTAAAAAAATAAACAAACATGTTCAACTATGGTACATAATTTTCAATTTTATTTTCAAACATTTAAACTCTAGTATTAAATATTGATTAATATTAATCATTTAAACAAACAAGGCTATAAATAAAATAACAAAATTATTTAACTACAAGTCTAGAACAACCAAAAAACATCAAAAACATAAAAAGATCAAACCCTTATACATCTATATTTTCTCCTAATCATCACATAAAACAACAAAAACAAAATCAATAAAGAAATCATACTAGTTCTATATCAGAATTTTGCCGTGATATGGGTCGGTCGTGCCGGAATTTTGGTTTTTCCGGCAAAAAAAGTCGTCCGGTCGTGAGCAGTGGCGTCAAGTCGCTGGGAGTTTTTTTGGGGCGAGATTTGGTATTGGAATGGGTGGATGGGTTTGGGTTATTTTATATAGTTCAAATTTCTTTGGGTTAGGTTTGGCTTAGGTTAATAAAAATATATTGTAGATTGAGCTTTGATTGGGTTAAGTAATTAAGTGAATAAATGGTTAAAGAAAAATTATATAAATTGTGTTATATACGTATATATTAAATAGAGTTAACTTTCGTTTTGCTCCCTGTGGTTTGGTCATTTTAACGGTTTTGCTCCAATAGTTTAAAAATAGTTATTTTCCTCCTTGATCTTTCGAATTTGTCGTCAGTTTGCTCCCTAACTCTAACTCAGTTAAAACGTTCAATTAAAAGTAGGGGTATTTCGGTAGTTTACTCTCTGCCTCTAACTCAATTAAAACGTTTAGTTAAAAGTCGTGGTAGTTGTGGTTGTCAGGTTGTAGTTGCAGGTGGTGGTGGATGGTTGTGGATGGTGGTGGCCGGTAGAAAGAGTGGTTGGAAAGATGGGGATCAGAAAAGAATTACTTATATATATGTAATTAAACTAGTGGGAAACCCGCGCGTTGCTGCGGAGGCGATAATATGGGACGGGAATATAATTCAAACCTTAAAACAATTAAAAAATTATAATATATTAGGTGTGGTTCTCATTATCCGCCTATACAAACAAATAACTTTGGCATCTTTACCATATCACAACTTTTGTAATTTGCTGTCATTAGCCCCCAGGCAATTGTGGAGTAACGATTTAGCATAATCACTTTCATTAGTTGGATAGTTTAGTTCAAAAAGATTAAAAACAACAAGTTTCACAACCTGACCTAAACCCACGAACAAAAACAAAAACAAAAACACAAACCATAAAGCTAATAAAAATTGATTTACACAACAAACTAAAACTTACAAAATTTAGGTTTTCAAAATTTAGGTATTCAATTCGTTTAGTTCCTCTTTTAAACAGTATATTTCTTGCTGGAGAGCATTTCGTTGTTCTCCTCGATTTGCTTTTGAATCTCTTGTTCCAAAACTTCGTTACGCGCTTCGATTTCGCGTAAGATCTATGCCCAGTTTTGTGACTCTCCCGCCATTGATCGTAACTCTTCTTGCGATTGAGCGTGTAATTGTTGTAATGTTTGGAACGCGGTTTTGGCCTCCACGAACCGTAACCGCTCTTCTTGCATACACGTCTATAACCTTCCTAACTCCTTCTGCTTCTCGGTAATTTCTTGACTTTGACTCCCGATTTTGACCTCTATTGACGTCAGTTCCATGTGAAGACTCTTGTTTGACTTTTCGAGAACTAACCGTTGTTCTTCCGCTTCCTGTAAACGTAAAACTCCGTTATCGATTTCGGTTTTTAGCCTTTCTGTTTCTTCTTGTGCACATACAAGTCGAAGTTCCAGACTCGCAATGGTCTCCATGCATTTCTGGCATAAAACCGTTTGCGCGTCTTTCTCTTCGGTTAATTTCGCAATCGCTAGCTTTAACTTTTCGATTTCCGTCTCTGCTTCTCGTAACTTATTTTCCAATTCCGATATCGAATTCAACGATCGTCTGTACTGATCATACGCCGCATCCCGTTCATTTTTCAATCTATCGATTTCTTCCTTCAAATTTTGCTCGTTAATTTCCTCGATTTTCTTTTACGCCTGACGGTAATGCTTAAGACTTTCCTCTTTTTCTGCTTCTAACTTTTGCAACACGTCTTTCAATTCCCACGATTCAGCCTCTGCTTTACTTGCACGATCGGCGAGTTCGCTAGATTCTTCTTGCGATTTTAAAATCTCGTTCTTGAGTTTCGCTAATTTATCCAGACTCTCGATGTACTGCTTTAATCCTGCTTCTTTTCCGTCCTCTAATTTAGCCAAGGCCTCTTTTAATAACAAGATGATGAAACACAGGTTAACACTATGGTTAATCTGTGGGGTTACTTCTCCTGTGGGTTCAATCTCTCTTTCTACTCGTGAGATGGCTCGGTTCCTGCAAAACAGCAACACCGTTAGTCTCGTTAAGAGGGGAATATGGGGGTTTCCCTCTTAACCAGGCTCCGGCGTGAGAATAAGTACTGTTCTGAGGGAGAATAAACAGTGTGTGTTAAGTGTGAGAATAGAGAGAGCAAGATGATCAACCTGGATGATGAAGGGTCCTATTTATAGCCGGAGGGTAAAGAAGGAGAGGAGCAGCGATGCCAGCTGTAGACGCGCGCCAGCTGTCCGACCAAGGGGAATATCCCTTTGGTCTCCTCTGCTGTGGTCAGTGTAGTGGTACACGTGGCGCGCCTGTATTTGCCTCCTTTGGCGACGTCGTACTGGCATTGTCGGATTGCTCCTGGATTCGTCACAGGCTTACTTGGCGCTTGGTGACTGGTGACACGTGTTGTCCTTTATGTCGGATGGAGCATCTTTGGTGTTGCCTTCGTATTTTCCAGAAGCTTCTGGAAGCTTCTGGATGGTGTCATTGATGTCAGCGCCACATAAGCTGGAAAAAGTGGTATGGTCCTTGCCATGTGGGTAAAGGATTGGGACCATACCTCTTCAAGTCCCCCCAGTCCAGTGTGCCTTCTAGTTGAGTTGATCGTCTAGGAGGGATGCTGGACTTATGAAGGTAGTGTTTTTTCTTAAGCCGTTTGCGCATGATGGGCGTATGGTTTCTGATTCCTTGTAGAAAAAGTGACCCAAACGGACGCATGGCGCATGGGTTTTAGCTCCTTGGAAAAGTGAGCCAAATGGACGCATGGCGCATGGGTTTTAACTCCTTGAAAAGATGAGCCAAATGGACGCATGGCGCATGGGTTTTAGCTCCTTGAAAAAGTGAGCCAAATGGACGCATGGCGCATGGGTTTTAGCTCCTTGAAAAAGTGAGCCAAATGGACGCATGGCGCATGGGTTTAGCTCTTTGAAAAAGTGAGCCAAATGGACGCATGGCGCATGGCGCATGGGTTTTAGCTCCTTGAAAAAGTGAGCCAAATGGACGCATGGCGCATAGCGCATGGGTTTAGCTCTTTGAAAAAGTGAGCCAAATGGACGCATGGCGCATGGCGCATGGGTTTTAGCTCCTTGAAAAAGTGAGCCACATGGCAAGGACCATACCACTTTTTCCATGTGGGTTTCGATCATCCACACCGACACTCTCTAGGTTTCGATCGTGGGTCGTTTTTATCGTTGCTAGCATCTTCCGAATCACTGAAGTTAAGCGCAGGTGGTGGTGGATGGTTGTGGATGGTGGTGGCCGGTAGAAAGAGTGGTTGGAAAGATGGGGATCAGAAAAGAATTACTTATATATATGTAATTAAATAAGTTATAGGTTTATTTAGGTGAAAAGACTTACAAGCCCTTGCTTTTATCTATAAAATTACCAAAATACCCTTTTAGTTAATGGATTTTTTATGGAGTTAGAGGCGGGGAGCAAAATGACGATAAGTTAGAAAAATCAGGGAGGAAAATGGCTATTTTTAAACTATTGAGGCAAAACCGTTAAAATGACCAAATTACAGGGAGCAAAATGGAAGTTAACTCTATTAAATAATAATCAGTGTTTAACATTTTTAGAAATTCATAATATTTTTTTTCTAAGTGGGGCGTTGAAAATTTTCAAAGGGTGCGGATGAAAATTTCCAAGGGGTGCGGTCGGAATTTCCAGCGAAAAATAATACTAAAAATTATTTTTTCAAGGGGTGCGCCCGCCCACCCATGGCTTGGGGTGGGTACGCCCCTGTTTATATACAAAGTTACTAAGTTATATTGAAATGTTTTTGAATGTATTCAAAACAAAATACTTGATTAGAACGAATATATTGAAATAAAATATTTTAATTAAAATTCGATTATTTGTTTTTCTCTATTAAAACAGACATTAAGATGTCTTCATCTTAGATAGACACGGCCGTCATGTCCTTAGATGAGTATTTGAAATTCTTATATGACCCCTTTGAAAACATAAAATCCACTTTGAATAATTTTGCTGATGAAAATTTGCTCACACAAGGTACCTCTTTTAAAGTTTACAAAGGACAACTCTTGCAATCAGGAACTTGATCAATATTGTTGCTAGGAAATGTCATCATCATTGGCTTGTGCTCAACGAGCTGACGATTTTGAAAAATCTCAACCACAAAAATATAGTTTCTATTTTTCGGTTTACTCACACGGAAGATGAGGAGGAGATAGTCATCATTAACAAGGAGGAGCCTAAGGGAAGTCTCGACAAACATCTAAGTGACCCAACCATCCAATTTTGAAAATGTATCATCTTCCTTTAAAGTGTAATAAAAGACCGTAAGATTACCTGAAAGACACCTCTTTCTACTTTACTAAAATCATTCGGATACATCTTACAAAATGTCACTGTCTTAGATATGTCAAACTTAGAAAACGAATCACAAGGATTTACACCGGACATATTTTCTATCAAACTAGTTGATACCTCATTGAATCGATTTCCAAATTCTTGAATTTGCATATCTAAAACCGTATTAAAAACTTCAACTTCAAAATGATGTCAATTAGTAATGACGTTCTTTTAATTTCTTTGATTATCATAACTTTCTGTCATGTCTAACATTTCAATCTTGCTTTTTTCACAAAACGATGCCATTCTTGCCAACATCAAATCAAACCCATTTTCTCTGATATTATTAAATGTTTTTTTTTTGTTCCGTCTATTAACTTAGCCGCTTCTAATAAGTCTTGACTCTTTTCTTGAAGATGTTTTGATAGAGCATTTTTTTAGTCCTAAAACTTTTATGTAACCTAACATGATCATTTAAGGAACCCGGTTTAGTCCAGTTACAAAAGCCTTCACTTGCAAAAGTATCTCTTTCACCTTGATTATCAACACTTTCATTGAACAAGTAACAACATAAGCAATATGGTTTTTCCTGTTTAGTGCTATACTCTAACCAATCATATATATGAAACCATTTTATGTTAAAACGTCTCCGACCATTAGGATAGTTTCCATTTAAATAGATGACCTCATAGTTGAAAAGCATTTTTAACAAGATATGCTCTTTTTATGTCATCTATTTAATTAGGGTGATAACCAACAATAGGCGGTCTATCATAGGGATCCGAAGGAAGATCATTCAAATTGATTGTATTTCGTATAGAAGGAATGACCAATATCATCATTTTCTTGCCTATCATTATCGATACTTGAAGTTGGACCAATATCATCATTTTCTTGCATATCATTAGGCTTGTTAGCAATATATGAACTTGGACCAATATCATCATTTTCTTGGAATTTTCTTTTAAAAAGATTGCTACTAAGAACTTGTTTAGAATGTTGTTTCATCTTCCAAGTTCCAAGTTGTCACACCCCGAAATATCAGAGCTTGGCGTGACTGGACTGGTATCTTCATTGCACAGCGGAAGCAAAATAAGCTAAGACTTCTAGGAAACGAATGCCCACTAAGTACTCGAATCTCCAATGGTTCTCCTATTCCAACCGTACCATAGTTTTGAAAATGCAACCTGAGAAAGAAACACGCGAAAAATCAACATAAAGTTGAGCGAGTTCATAGTTTGTTTGTAAAAGATTTGAAATAAACCTTTTGAATAACCGGTTTGAGAAATATTATTGAGAAAACGAATTTAGAAATCATTTTCTTGTCAAGTTATATGGAAACTTTGTATTTGTAACGCATTATGTTCGTAGAACCATGTATTTGTAGACTCTTGTATTTGTAAAGTTTGTATAACCGTCAATGCCCACCCTGACTTTGACTTCATGCCCGCATAAATCCTATGCTTTGAATTTGTATAAAACATGGTATGTAATTTGTAAAACCCCGGTATGAAAGCAAAACAAGGAAACAGTTCACCAATGGTTTGCAAGGCCATTGGTATGTGTGACGGCGTAGGAAGGCTCAAACCTAGCAAATTTGTACCGGGGTTCCGGCTGTAAGACATGGTCACCCTATGGGCCACCCTGGTCCTCATGGGTGTGGGCTCGCTACACCCAAATAGATCTATCACTCATGCCCCTCGGTCCTTATACGGGGATTAATGGTCTTAAGTGTGCGCTACCCATTCACATGATCTACTGTACTTTCCTAGGCTAACCATACCAATTGTAATTGTATGTAATCATTTTGTAACATGTATTTCACCCCCGAAGTTAATAAACAAAACAGTTTAAAGAAAAGGGGGACATGAACTCACTGGGTTGTCTCGTTTTACGTACGCAGACCAACCCTGTCCCATTATTATCACTAGGACAATCCCGTCCCTAATCATGAAAATTATTCACGTTTCGAAAATACGCATTTGTTTTGTAAAACCGGTATCTTTAGTATAAATCATTCGTAAACCATTTGAGTTCCTTGAAATCCATTCGTAACAAGATTTAGAAATATGAGTTTTCGTTTATTCAAAAACCTCGTATGTTCTTGCAAAACGTGCTTTGTCTAAAATATGAAATCCTTGTTCATCGAAAACTTTGTATGTTTCTACAAAACGTGCATGTCTTTCCACCCCGAAAACATTTGTAAAAATGTAAAACCGTAAAAAGTGGGGTTATGAACTCACCTGAATTGCCTTGTGCGAAGCTAGTCTAATTACGACTTCGTGATGTCGTTTCCAAGACGAGACTCGCTAGCGTACATTCTACAATATTCCTAACACTGAATATCTTATAAGTTTCTAAATAAACGCAGTAACTAAACTACGTGTCGTCGAGCTCTACCGAATCGTTGACCGAATGATTCGACGGTAAGTTGATAACTTAATAGTAACGATTTAGTTATACTCGTTAAGTTTCGCCTAATGTCGGTAATAGTTTACTAAGTCTTTGAAAAACGCTTAGTTCTTGTGAGATTTAAAGTATATAAATATTTTTATATAAAAATATATAAACATTTCGGTAGAATCTCGTTAGTCGTCTTGAGAAGTCGTTGTGTATGTAACAAATATTTGCATGAAAATAGCAAGTAACAAACTTGTACGCGATATATACATGATTTATAGTGTGCCGTTTAGGCGTTTTGAAATAAATATAAAAGTTATATTTATTTTATAAAAGTATCATCATTGGATGTTTGAAATAACTATATTTATTTTTATAAACGAATACAAGTCGTTTGATGTTTGCAATAAATATAAAAGCTATATTAATTTTGTAAAAGAACCGTCGAGTTATTTGAAGTCTGAAATAAATAGATAAACTATATCTATTTTATAAAAGAACTCGTAATGTACGATATTTAAAATAAATATATGAGCCATATTTATTTTTATAAAACGAATTTGTTTCGTTTAATATTTCAAATAAATATATAAACTATATTTATTTTATTAACACCATCGTCGTGTCGTTTGATATTCGAAATAAATATATAAACTATATTTATTTTTATAAGAGAATCGTCGAATTTTCGAAGTTTAAAATAACTATGTTTATTGTTGCAAATAGTTTCCGAATTGTCGTTTTTTGTAAGTTGTAAAGTGTCGTGAAACAACATGCCTTCGCGTCTTGTTTAATGAAAGCCGTTTGATTAAAATATGTTTTCGTTTTACGGATTTTCTCAAAAAACGGGCTGAGTTTCCTCTGTTTTTGGACGGTCCCGACAACACATGTTGTCGTTAAAATTTTCAAAACACAATAGTCAATCACCGTATATCAATTTTCCAATCATAATATATAACGTTTCATTAAATATAACGCAACTTATAAATCAATTTGTATCGGTTAAAGCTCGTTCGTCACGTATTAATTAGAAACAAAATTTAACTTCGTCTTTAAACTTTAGCACTTCTTCGTGTCGATACGTCGAGCCGCTTGACTGAGTCAACTGGTTTAACCAAGTTGACTCGATGAGTTGACCAGGTTTGACCGAGTTGACTCGGTTTGACCGAGTCGACCCGAAACTAAACCCGCTCCCGTATCCGAACCATCTGACCCGGTGTTACCGAGCTGCTGATCCGTTGACCGAACCGAAACCCGTTGACCCGAGCCGCTGACTTGTTAACTTGCCTTGACCAAACCAAATCTGAACCAATCTCGGACTCAGACGAGACGAGCCGAGACCCGAACCGTGAGTCATTGACCTGCGTTAGGTCTGACTTGTTGAGTCGAGCCGAACCCCACATAACCACCTCCTCCACCGCTACTGTAGCCTAAAGAAATGTGGAGGTCGTCGGACCTCCAATGCCGTCGCCGTGAATCCCATAAATCAACAAATCATCATCATCAATAATCTTCATCGGGAAAACTGAAAGAAATCGGGGAAACAGAGACGTGCTTACCGGAAATTTGTCGGACAGAAACAAAGACCACCGGATCAAGACAAGGACCGCCGGTCTGAGATAAGGTCCGCCGGTTATCTCTCTCTCTCTTCGTCTGTCTCTCTCTCTCTCTCTCTCCGCCCCTACGTGTCATCGCCGCACCATATGACCAGCAGCCGGCTCCTCCATGGCTGACGGTGCGAAATCGAGAGGGAAAGGAGGGGAATAGGGTGTTTGAGGTGTCGGATTTGAAGGGGTGTGGCCGGAGCCACCGTGTAACATTCCCAAAAAATTTTATTTAATATAAAATATATAAAAACTTATGTTATTAAAAGGATGCATCATGGGTAAGTTAACTGTTAAAAATATGAAGTACCTAAACAAGCATAGGAACCGTTTAATAATTTAATTATAAAAATACGTTATATTTGAACTTACTCCGTTTTAATAAAACTTGGTTCAAAATATAGATAAAAAATACTCTCGTTCTAATGACATATTTATCATTTTATGAAACGTCATATTTTAAAAGTTATAGGCGCCAAATGAATAAAACAGTTGAATTATTATAATATATAAATAATAAAATAATTAAAACTTAATATTTTATTATATGTGTACATGTACATAATAAATAAATATAATAAAATAAATGAAAACATTTTAAAAGAGCACGTGTGATGTGCATGGAAGTTAGAAATATATATATATAATAAGAAGAAGAAGAAAGAAGGATTCAATAACTAAAACAATCATAACTTCAATGTTGCTGTGTACGTGTACAATGAAAATGATATCCCACATTTATTGAAAGAAACATACGTGTCCATAAATTTCGTGATCCCAAAGTTATAGTATAGTATAAATAGGCATTTATACAATCCGTTCAATTTACTCCTTTCACCATCTCGCTCTCTCAATATAATCTATAATTTTCTTTGGTAACTCACCCCTAAAATCCTATAAAGCCCTGCCCCGTTTTAAGTATTGTAGCCCCTGATCATTGATACCCTGTCCAAGTGACGTAGGGCCCCGTAACGTATATCAAGGCTCTGCCTAAATTCGTTGGGGTTCTGTCTCGTGACGTAGGGATAAAGTAGAAATGGGTTACTATACTTAATGTGAGTGCACTATATATTTTATTAAATAACCCAGGAGTTGTACCCAAGATATATCAACCCTCCTAATATATTTCTGACACCCCTAATATATTTAGAATATCCCAATATGTCCCAAAATACATCCCATACATGAAAACTGAACCAGAAATATAATATAGTATTAAAAATAAATAAAAAACAAGAAATAGTAAGTTAAGGCGGGCCGCGTAGACCCACCCCAACCTTTACGCGGGCGGTATCAAGGCTAAGATCTGATTTCTTTGAATTATAAGTCCAAGCGGGCCGCGTAAGACCCCCATTAAGTTAACGCGGGCCGTGAGAGACCAGGATAGTGGCGCAGCCCGGTGATGACACGTGTCATCATCGTGGCGGGTCTAGGCGATGATCCGGACAAGCTATACGTTGACCTGGAGTCAACGTGGACCGCGTAAGCCCAGCCCATGTGTTACGCGGGCCGTGACAAAGCCAGTTTCAGCAACTATATAAGAAGGCCATCGGGTTCAACGAGAATTCGTTCACAATTCGTTTCTAAATCTCAAAATCTGAATATTAGGCTTTATAAGCGGGCATTATACCCCCCCCCCCGCTAATTAGCGAAGTTCTGCTCCGTTGTAAGTATTATAACCCCTGGATACGTATTAGATACGCTGCCCGATTGATCTAGGGTTCCGTAACGGCTGTCGTGGTTCTGCCCGACGTAGTCGTTGGAATGCCGTCTCGGGGAAAGTATTACTAATGTTAAAATGGGTTATTATACTAACACGTATGCATTGTTTATTTAACTAGATTATAACCAGGAAGCCACAAAGGAAATACCTAAAATAGCAATGTGAGTTTATCCAATTTTTGTTAAACTTTTTGTAATATTTTTCAAAACCTTAATGCTTTACAATGTGATTAAGCGGTGATTGAGTCTTTGTAGTTCTTCAATTACTGCCGGTATGTTGGGGTTTTGTATACAAAATTTACTACTGCGAGTAGTAAGTCGGGATGACAGAACGTTACCATTGGACAATGAGTTAGCCAATGTGAAATATGACCCACAAGTCAGGATTGGCAGTACTGAATGAGTAATTGTGTAGAAATAAACAATGTGATCGCTCTCAATACTGTTTTAATTGATAAAATGTTTCTTAATTAAACTGGGATTCACTCACCAGTATTTCCCACTGACAAATGTTTTTAAACACGTGTTTCAGGTAACACAATGTGAAAGCCAATTAGTAAAAAGCCAGCTCGAGAGTACTAACGGCTTGGAAAAATGTGGCTATAAAAGTTATCTAAAATACGATGTTTTAAATTCAATAAAGTAGGGTTTATCCCTATAAACATGTTGTAATAAGAAACTTGGGTTTTACCCATATGATTATGAAAATAAAATATGGTAGTTTTACTCTGATAAACATTTCCTAACTACGGTCCTAATGAAATTTCCGCTGCCAAATTAATAAATGATACCACCACAAACGAATGTTCGTGGCCGCCCGTGTGACACCCCGTTGAAACGTTCTCACTTATACTAGCTTGACAGTGACTGCCTTAACTTTCGGGACGAAAGTTCTTAAAACTTGGGGATAATGTGACACTTCGGGTTTTCCCGAGCAATCTGTGTATATTAACTTGCGTGTACATAATATTAAATGAAAGTCGTGAATTATCTTGATGTGCTATGTGTCGATAATGTGTAAATATGATATACATAGTTATATATATATATATATATATATAAGTAAACCGAGACCATGAGCCCGACTCGAGACCACTTGGTCTCGAGTAAACAGTGAAACAATTGGGCCGGTTGGGCCACGCCGCTCGGAAACCCACAAGGGTGCACCAACTCGGTCCGGGTATAAAACCCACAAGAGTGGCCAACCTTGCCACTTTTCATCATTTGCAACATTTCCTCATTCACTCACTCCCACACACTCTCCCTCACCCTCTCAACAAAACCATAACAACACCACCTCCTCTCCTCCTCTCGGGTTAGAACCGGCAGCCATCGGAGGTCTCGGATCAGCTCGTACACACCGATTTGAAAGCTTCATTCTTCACTACTTCATACCCTTTTTGCCCATACTTGAACCGGTTAGTGTTTCCTTCATTACAGATGTTAATGTATGATAAAGTGTGTGCTTGGTGAATAATACACATGCCGAGATTAAATGTCTCTTTATATAATTTGTATGATTTAGTGGGTTAAAAACGACTAAATGATAATGTTGTTTAAGAATGATATGCCAAGTTGATATAGCAAATGTAGATATATGTTGCCATTGAACCAATGATTGTATGTTGATGATTTGACACAATGAATATTAGTTATGTATTGATTTGAATGATGGTATAAAGATCACAATATCGAGTGTATAAATCTAATGATAAAACTGGCGATTATGTGCTAGATTTAGGGCCGAAGATGATGTCTAAATTGTGTTTCGGATTGTGAATATGCAAACAAAGGATGAACTACATGAATGTGTGATGAATGTGTGATGAATGTGCTTGATGAACTATTTGAAGATCATTGAAAATATTTGAAATTGTTGTGTGCTTTGATCCGTTTTGAAAATAGTTTAGACAAGAAAACATGTTTGTGAACCCTCATTGGATAGGACACCAAATCATGAAATTAGAATTCTATTGGTTAGTACAAGTCTTACAGGTGTACCAGAATCAGCAGACAAACGAGTCGAGATCTCTAGTCTCGACTCGAGACCATTGAGTTACAACTCGAGACCATGTTCAAGCAACTCAAAACAGACTTCAGGGACTCGAGACCATCAAGGTCTCGACTCGAGATCTTCTGATTTCGACTCGAGACTGGACCCGAGATCTCTGAGGTTGCGACTCATACCTGCACTACTCGAGACCAGAAGTCCATGACTCGAGACCTCCCTGTTGCGACTCGAGACCGCGTGTTCTCGAGTCGAGACCACCTTGTCTCGTCTGGGCAACTTGTCTACGTTATTGGGCCGAGTTGTATGAACTGTTCATGTTTGATACTGTTTAAATGGATTATGTGATATGTATGCTATGTGTTAGAAACGTGTAGAATATACGTGACTTCTTTGTACCCAAACCTGACCTACTGATAAACATGTTAGGACGTGGTGACCAACGTGTTTGACCAAGTAAACTAAACTGTCGAGCAATCCAAGGTGAGTTCACAACTTAAAGCATGCATTCCCGGTGGATTGGGAAACGGAACGAAAAACAACACTATCCCCTTGTGAGGGACACAAACTTACTTTTCTTCCCTTGTTACTGGGAACAAACTTACTTACTTCCCTTGTTACTGGGAACTCTGAGTTAATTATTGTTTATACGATAATGCAACAAGCAACACTAAACGAAACTCTATCACTTAAGTCCCTACCATTTAATACCGATTAGTCGCCGGGGCCTGGCGAACGGGTTATTAGTTAATAGCGCTATTTAGGTGTAACCAACCTCACACCGACCCTTGTTACTGGGAACGAGAGTGAACTAATGAACTCTGGCAAACCGTCAATGATGATAGAACATTGACAAATGGGGCACTACGAAAACGTACGGTTAAGTAAGTATTCGGTATTGGAAAAAAACAGTTTAGTCGCTTACTTATGGGGTAGCTCCCCATCGCATGTATAAATGGATAAATTAACTGGTGAAACAAGTTTTTGGTAATTAAAAACTGGACAACTCGTGGACTCGCCAACATTTTTGTTGATACCCTACTGCATGCTTTGCAGGTACCCAGTGACTCAGGAGTTTGCAGCTTGGGAATGTGTAGTGGTCGTCTAACCCACGTGTTGGGTTTTAAATAAACTTGAACTATGAATTCTGTTTTGAAACTATTTGGCTTATGCTTTCACTGTTTGCTTAAACTGTTATTTGAACTTAAACTTTAAAACTGCGAACTATGATGTTTACTAGCTAACATGGTTGGTGAACATTTCTATTATTGACCAATGCTCAGTATAATTGGTGGCTGGATCCTGGTCAGTCACGCCTCCAAGCGGTGGTACTCCGCATGTGGATTTTGGGGGTGTGACAGATTGGTATCAGAGCCATTGGTTATAGTGAACTAGGTTTTAAAAAGAAAGTCTTTTTGAGAAAAACCAGACTATAACCCGTGACTTATGACGACACTACACTCCAAGGGCAAGACTCAGCTTATTAGACCTTATAGCTCGGACTTGTGTTTACTTGCTTGTTTATCTTATGTTGACTGCTCTACTATACATACTAGTGTGCCTAATTAGATAGATACACATCCTTCTTTTACCTCTTTCTCGCTACGTTACGACATCACACTCATACTGTGTTTTCTGGCTATGAAGACAATGAGTGGACGCGGAAGAGGAAACCTTAACATGACTCAGGCTCAGTTCACTAACTTGCTCAACACGGTGGCTGCAGCTTTCGCAGCTCACCCTGGAGGTAAACTCGTTACTTTAGGATGTTTAGATCCTACCCCCACATCGTCTTTTCACCTCTAAGCCTATTCGTTTCACTTCTCACGACAGGTCAGCCTGCGCCTGTGCAGCCACGTGTTTGTACTTTCAAAACCTTCATGGATGGCAAGCCTCTCCCTTTCAACGGCACTGAGGGTGCCATAGGCCTTCTGCACTGGATTGAAAAGGCCGAAGCTGTCTTTGCTGTCTGCGAGTGTCCCCCTGCTAACTGGGTGAAGTACGCGACTGGTACGCTTGAAGGAAACGCGCTTTCATGGTGGAAAGCGCAGATTCAGATGCTTGGTCTAGAAACTGCTAATGCTACTGCATGGGAAGATTTCAAGGACATGATCAAAGAGGAGTATTGTCACAGGGATGACATCCACAAACTCGAAAACGAATACTATGAGCTCAAGATGGTTGGATCAGAGATTGAGACCTACACCAAGCAGTCCAACGACTATGCTGCACTTTGCCCAAACATGTCCCGACCTATGTATCGAAGGATCGAATTGTACATCAAAGGTTTGGTCCCAGAAATCCGGAGCCATGTAACCTCAGCCAACCTCAATACCATACAGCCCGTGGTCCGTCTTGCTCACAAATCTACCAATCAGGCTGTGGAAGAGGGCAAGTTGCCCAAGAGGATCAGTGCTACTGCTGGAACTTCTAGCGATAACAAACGAAAGTGGGATGGAAGTCAGGGTAAGGATGCTAACCCCACTCAGGCCCCAGTTCAACAAAGGAAGACTGAAAGCAACAAGGGCCCTCAGCAACAGGGTGGCTATCGAGGAAACCACCCCAAGTGTAACAAATGTAACCGACACCACAGTGGGCCATGTGGCAGAAGTCAATGTCAGCGATGCAACAAGATGGGGCATGAAGCCAAAGACTGCAGGAGCCAGTTCCCAGCTAGGCAGAATCAGCATCAACCACAGCAACAGCAGCAAGGAAACAATCGTGAATGCTACAAATGTGGGGCAATAGGGCACATGCGAAAGGATTGCCCTCAGCTGAACCAGAATCGCAACAACAATAATCGAGGTGCTGGAAACAACGACAACAACCAGGGAGCTGGAAACAATGCAAGGGCATTCGTGATTGGGGCTGCCGAAGCAAGGAACAACCCCAACGTGGTGGCGGGTAAGTTCCTACTTAATGACCGTTATGTTTCCATATTATTTTATTCTGGAGCAGATGCTAGTTATGTATCCCTACGTATTAGTAAGATGCTTAAGTCCACTCTTACGCCGCTAAGCTCTAAGCACATCGTTGAAATAGCTAATGGTAGAAACCTCGAGGCCTCACACGTTATTCGTAACTGCAAACTAGAATTGTCTGGTCAGACCTTCCGTATCGATCTCTTCCCCATCATTCTCGGAAGCTTCGACGTTGTCATTGGTATGGATTGGTTATCCAAGCATCGAGCTGAAATCCTCTGCCAAGAGAAAGCTATTCGTATTCCCCGTCCTCCTGGCAAGCCCCTTATAGTTCAAGGCGACAAAAGCGGAGAAGTCACAGGCATAATTTCATTCTTAAAGGCCCAGAAGTGTTTACGAAAGGGGCACACCGCTATCTTAGCACTTGTTGCCGACACACAGAAAAAGGAAATCAAGATTGAAGATTTTCCAGTAGTACGTGACTATCCTGAGGTATTTCCGGAAGAACTACCTGGACTCCCTCCTCACCATCAGGTCGAATTTCAAATCGAACTAGCTCCCGGAGCAGCGCCTATAGCTCGTGCACCTTATCGATTAGCTCCCGCGGAACTCAAGGAACTTTCTACTCAATTACAAGAACTTTTGGACAAAGGTTTTATCCGTCCTAGCTCATCACCCTGGGGAGCCCCAGTGCTCTTTGTCAAGAAGAAGGATGGCACATTCCGAATGTGCATTGATTACCGCGAACTGAACAAGATTACCATCAAGAACCGTTATCCACTTCCCCGTATCGACGATCTGTTCGACCAGCTGCAAGGGTCGAGCTATTATTCCAAGATTGATCTACGATCGGGCTATCACCAGTTGAGAGTCCGCGATGAGGACGTCTCTAAGACTGCTTTCAGAACCCGCTATGGTCACTAGGAATTCCTTGTTATGCCTTTCGGAATGACCAACGCACCTGCGATCTTCATGGATCTCATGAACCGAGTGTGCAAACCCTACCTCGACAAGTTCGTGATTGTGTTTATTCACGACATCCTAATTTACTCGAAGAGTCAAGAGGAGCATGAACAACACCTGCGTCTTATTCTCGAACTCCTTCGCAATGAGCAACTGTACGCCAAATTCTCGAAATGTGATTTCTGGCTTAGAGAAGTCCATTTCCTTGGGCACATAGTCAATCAGGATGGGATTCATGTCGACCCCGCTAAGATCGAATCCATTAAGAATTGGCCTATACCTAAGACTCCGACCGAAGTTCGCCAATTCTTGGGATTGGCAGGATACTATCGAAGGTTTATCAAGGGGTTCTCTAAGATCGCTCAACCACTTACGACCCTCACTCAGAAGGGTGTTGCTTATAAGTGGAATGATGCGCAGGAATCTGCCTTTCAGGAACTAAAGAAGAACCTCTATAGTGCTCCTATTCTTTCCTTACCTGAAGGTACCGACGACTTTGTTGTTTACTGCGACGCTTCTATTCAAGGGCTTGGTTGCGTGTTGATGCAACGCGAGAAGGTTATTGCTTACGCTTCGCGACAACTCAAGATCCACGAACGGAACTATACGACACATGACTTAGAATTCGGAGCTGTGGTCTTCGCGCTCAAGATTTGGAGACATTACTTGTACGGTACCAAGTGCACGATTTACACCAATCACAAGAGCCTCCAGCACATAATGGAACAAAAGGAGTTGAATATGCGGCAACGCCGATGGGTCGAACTCCTAAATGACTACGAGTGTGCGATTAAATATCACCCAGGCAAGGCTAATGTGGTGGCAGATGCCCTCAGCAGGAAGGAAACCAAACCTAAGCGTGTTCGTGCTTTACAGCTCACCATCCACTCGAACCTCCCTAAGCAAATCCGAAGCGCTCAGGCAGAAGCATTGAAAGCCGAGAACGCAAGGGCTGAGTCCCTGCGAGGATCAAGGAAACGGCTAGAACAAAAAGAAGATGGTGCTTACTACGTAAACGGGCGTATATGGGTCCCACTTTATGGAGAATTACGCGAGCTTGTAATGGATGAAGCCCATAAGTCCCGTTACTCGGTACATCCTGGTTCGGATAAGATGTACCACGACTTAAGGACTACATATTGGTGGCCTGGCATGAAAGCCCACATAGCAACCTATGTCAGAAAATGTTTGACTTGTGCAAGAGTCAAGGCTGAGTATCAAAAACCCGCGGGCCTACTCCAACAGCCAGAAATCCCGCAATGGAAATGGGAGCAAATTTCCATGGATTTTGTTACTGGCCTGCCTAGGTCTCAACGTGGAAATGACACCATTTGGGTGATAGTGGACCGGTTAACTAAGTATGCACACTTCTTGGCTATTAAAGAAACAGAAAAGTTTTCTACCTTAGCTGAGGTATACTTAAAGGAAGTGGTTTCGAAGCACGGAGTGCCAACCTCTATTATTTCCGATCGAGACGCGCGTTTTACTTCTGAATTATGGCAAGCTATGCACAAATCCTTTGGCTCACGTTTAGACATGAGCACCGCTTATCATCCACAAACGGATGGGCAGTCTGAATGCACCATCCAAACCCTTGAAGACATGCTTAGGGCATGTGTGATCGATTTTGGCAAGGGTTGGGAAAGGCACCTACCTTTAGTAGAATTCTCCTACAACAACAGCTACCACACCAGCATTCAGGCAGCACCCTTTGAGGCATTGTACGGTCGTAAATGCCGATCGCCTCTCTGCTGGGCGGAGGTTGGCGACAGCCAGATCACCGGTCCAGAACTTGTGGTAGACACTACGGAAAAGATTGCCCTGATTAGACAACGCATGGCAGCAGCTCATGACCGTCAGAAGAGCTACGCTGATAAGGATAGGAAACCGCTAGAGTCCTAGGTTGGTGACCGGGCTCTACTTAAAGTCTCACCCTGGAAGGGTGTGGTTCGTTTTGGAAAACGGGGCAAGCTTAATCCGCGATATGTCGGACCATTCGAGATTTCCAAAAAGATTGGTAAGGTCGCTTACAGATTGAATCTGCCTGAAGAACTGAGTGCTGTGCACAACGTCTTCCACGTGTCTAATCTGAAGAAGTATCTGTCAGATGAAACACTCATCATTCCTTTCAAGGAACTCACTATTGACGAACAGCTACACTTTACTGAGGAACCGATTGAGATCACGGATCGAGAGATCAAAACCCTCAAACGTAGTCAGATACCTCTCGTACGAGTTCGTTGGAACTCGCTCCGTGGCCCAGAGTTTACCTGGGAGCGGCAAGACCAGATGAAGTGCAAGTATCCCCAGTTGTTCCCAAATGAAACTCCCAGCACTGAAGCTACAACCGAATTTCGGGACGAAATTCCAAGCTAACGGGGGGATGATGTGACACCCCGTTGAAACGTTCTCACTTATACTAGCTTGACAGTGACTGCCTTAAATTTCGGGACGAAAGTTCTTAAAACTTGGGGATAATGTGACACTTCGGGTTTTCCCGAGCAATCTGTGTATATTAACTTGCGTGTACATAATATTAAATGAAATTCGTGAATTATCTTGATGTGCTATGTGTCGATAATGTGTAAATATGATATACATAGTTATATATATATATATAAGTAAACCGAGACCATGAGCCCGACTCGAGACCACTTGGTCTCGAGTAAACAGTGAAACAATTGGGCCGGTTGGGCCACGCCGCTCGGAAACCCACAAGGGTGCACCAACTCGGTCCGGTTATAAAACCCACAAGAGTGGCCAACCTTGCCACTTTTCATCATTTGCAACATTTCCTCATTCACTCACTCCCACACACTCTCCCTCACCCTCTAAACAAAACCATAACAACACCACCTCCTCTCCTCCTCTCGGGTTAGAACCAGCAGCCATCGGAGGTCTCGGATCAGCTCGTACACACCGATTTGAAAGCTTCATTCTTCACTACTTCATACCCTTTTTGCCCATACTTGAACTGGTTAGTGTTTCCCTCATTACAGATGTTAATGTATGATAAAGTGTGTGCTTGGTGAATAATACACATGCCGAGATTAAATGTCTCTTTATATAATTTGTATGATTTAGTGGGTTAAAAACGACTAAATGATAATGTTGTTTAAGAATGATATGCCAAGTTGATATAGCAAATGTAGATATATGTTGCCATTGAACCAATGATTGTATGTTGATGATTTGACACAATGAATATTAGTTATGTATTGATTTGAATGATGGTATAAAGATCACAATATCGAGTGTATAAATCTAATGATAAAACTGGCGATTATGTGCTAGATTTAGGGCCGAAGATGATGTCTAAATTGTGTTTCGGATTGTGAATATGCAAACAAAGGATGAACTACATGAATGTGTGATGAATGTGCTTGATGAACTATTTGAAGATCATTGAAAATATTTGAAATTGTTGTGTGCTTTGATCCGTTTTGAAAATAGTTTAGACAAGAAAACATGTTTGTGAACCCTCATTGGATGGGACACCAAATCATTAAATTAGAATTCTATTGGTTAGTACAAGTCTTACAGGTGTACCAGAATCAGCAGACAAACGAGTCGAGATCTCTAGTCTCGACTCGAGACCATTGAGTTACAACTCGAGACCATGTTCAAGCAACTCAAAACAGACTTCAGGGACTCGAGACCATCAAGGTCTCGACTCGAGATCTTCTGATTTCGACTCGAGACTGGACCCGAGATCTCTGAGGTTGCGACTCATACCTGCACTACTCGAGACCAGAAGTCCATGACTCGAGACCTCCCTGTTGCGACTCGAGACCGCGTGTTCTCGAGTCGAGACCACCTTGTCTCGTCTGGGCCACTTGTCTACGTTATTGGGCCGAGTTGTATGAACTGTTCATGTTTGATACTGTTTAAATGGATTATGTGATATGTATGCTATGTGTTAGAAACATGTAGAATATACGTGACTTCTTTGTACCCAAACCTGACCTACTGGTAAACATGTTAGGACGTGGTGACCAACGTGTTTGACCAAGTAAACTAAATTGCCGAGCAATCCAAGGTGAGTTCACAACTTAAAGCATGCGTTCCCGGTGGATTGGGAAACGGAACGAAAAACAACACTATCCCCTTGTGAGGGACACAAACTTACTTTTCTTCCCTTGTTACTGGGAACAAACTTACTTACTTCCCTTGTTACTGGGAACTCTGAGTTAATTATTGTTTATACGATAATGCAACAAGCAACACTAAACGAAACTCTATCACTTAAGTCCCTACCATTTAATACCGATTAGTCGCCGGGGCCTGGCGAACGGGTTATTAGTTAATAGCGCTATTTAGGTGTAACCAGCCTCACACCGACCCTTGTTACTGGGAACGGGAGTGAACTAATGAACTCTGGCAAACCGTCAATGATGATAGAACATTGACAAACGGGGCACTACGGAAACGTACGGTTAAGTAAGTATTCGGTATTGGAAAAAAACAGTTTAGTCGCTTACTTATGGGGTAGCTCCCCATCACATGTATAAACGGATAAATTAACTGGTGAAACAAGTTTTTGGTAATTAAAAACTGGACAACTCGTGGACTCGCCAACATTTTTGTTGATACCCTACTGCATGCTTTGCAGGTACCCAGTGACTCAGGAGCTTGCAGCTTGGGAATGTGTAGTGGTCGTCTAACCCACGTGTTGGGTTTTAAATAAACTTGAACTATGAATTCTGTTTTGAAACTATTTGGCTTATGCTTCCGTTGTTTGCTTAAACTGTTATTTGAACTTAAACTTTAAAACTGCGAACTATGATGTTTACTAGCTAACATGGTTGGTGAACATTTCTATTATTGACCAATGCTCAGTATAATTGGTGGCTGGATCCTGGTCAGTCACGCCTCCAAGCGGTGGTACTCCGCATGTGGATTTTGGGGGTGTGACAGCCCGTTCCCGGGACAGATAAGGGGGCGGGGGTTGTGACAGAAGGTGGTATCAGAGCCATGCCACTGGTCTAAGCCAAAGAAGTGTTCTGCTGACATTTAAATTTTAAATTCTGTGTTAGGAAATAACTTATGTATTTATGTGTTTTATGTTATTTGACTATTTGTTAGTCTACAGTATGGGTAAGCAAAGAATTTCGGACATCTATCGTCAATTAGATAGTTCACCAAAAGATAAGGGAACCTCATTTCAACCAAATCCCTCAGGATACTCAGCAGATATCGAGGAAGGAATATTTATTTGTAAGGCACAGTCTAAGAAACCATTTACCACTAAGAAGAGAAGTATGATTATTAGAAAAAGTCAAGAGAAAATAAAGAAAATAAAGAAGTCACAACCAAAGGGAGTGATAATAAATAAGGAAATAAATACACAAACTCGGGAAACAGGCAATAACCTACCATGGGAAGATGAATTAGATGAACAATGGGTAAATCTCCATATGTTAGCCACTACAGCAGTAAATGCTAACTTATATTAAATAGTCGAACGGCCAAACTAGTACCAGCACCCATGCCACCTATGAGCTAGAAACTTTAAAAGAACTTCGCCCATTAAATAACAACTTAGTAGAGACAGGAGATAGAATAAACCTTACATAAAAGCATGTTGAGCATAATACTCCTATAACCTAGATAGACTAAAATAAGTTACGGATGCATAATCACTAGTATATTTTGAATTCCAGTTGTAGTTTATAATAAATACATATATATATATATATATATATATATATAAGTGGCAATGTTCGCCGTTTTTAATCAATATATTTTCATGATTTTACCCAAATGTTTGTATTAGAAATTTGTCTGTGATAATTAATATCACCTACTCAAATAATATCATAATATACATCAAACTAAGTTAGTTATTAATAAAGCAGTCATGTTTATGATTCTCTTTGAAACCAATCATTTACTTTGGTTTAAAATACATATTGAAATATATGGTATAAAGCTTTAAAACTTTGTAGTTTTAATAATATTGTTTCAAAATAATTTATATTTAAATAAATAAAACTAGAGCTATTAAATTAACCAAAAAGGATTTTTAAGAATTAATAAAAATTTAAAAGATTGCTTTAGTAGATCTAGCCAAAGCAAGTTTTGAAACACAGGTGTACCAATTTACCACTCCATTTTATCCTTTCTGGTTTATAACTAGTTGACCATAAGACTTCATACTTTCATAGTTTTATGAAATAACTGATGTTGGGATTACTTGTAAAGATTTCTATTAAAATACTTAGTAATAAAATATATGGTTAAATGAATATGATGGGTATTCATGATTAAATAAAATCATTTAAATTTTTTTTTTTTGAGATTTGGGTTGATTGGACTACGTAGAAAGGCCTAACTAAACGTTGAAAGCATTTCTACAGATCTTTAATATTAAGGTATGTCCAAAATAGATCTTATGCATAGAGATAGTTAATATAAGATTATAAGATTTACCATTCATATTAGTGATAGGATTGTGTCTCTCAAATTATAAAGAAAAATATTCGAGTCAGCTAGCTAATGTATAATAGTTAAATAATACAATTCTATTATATTTGAAATGTATATACACTATAATACATTTAAATAAAATATATACGTGTATATAATATATATATATATATATATATTAGGATACATGTAAAATTTATACATTTAAAACTATAAAGAGATGGTATGATCAAAAAGGTCATTGTATATATCATGGTAATCATATATAAATAATCAGATTTTCATTCTCTATCATTTAGAATATTATATTTAAAAAGAAGTAATAAAATTTTTATGATATATACTAAAAGGAGAGAAAAGATGGGTTTAATGATTTGAACAATCGATACATATAAAAGAAATTGGATAATTAAATTTTTAGAAATAAAGATATTGTAACAGTGAAAACATCTTTTCCTACTTAAATCAATGATTTAGTATCTATTTATTTATTCTACCTGGCACATTAAAATGTTCCTAAACATTCATTTTTCAAACTAGAATTTAAAATGAATGCCCCACATAAAAATAATTGAATCAAATGTGTGTTTAGTACGTTTGTCCTTTATATAACTTTATTTAAAAATCAGATTACAATCTTAATATTGTAATATCTTTAAATAAATTACTATTACTATTGTATGAGATATATATGCATATTCCAATACATGTATATTACTCAAATATATTTAGAATCAATTTTTTTTAAACATCAAACTTTGTATTACTTACCATAAGTACTTTTTGAATAAATAATATAATATACAATAAATTGATAGTTAAGTTTTGATACTTTATGGTTCAACCCACTAGTTAAAAATAAATTTATTCCCATGAGTCCAGAAAGTTCATATTTTGAGTAATTCATTTTTTTTTAAATCTTTTATTTATCCATCCTTAAATTCCAAAATATTATGTTCAATAAATTTAACAGAAGTTTATTTCAATATACTACTTTTATAAAATGATAAAATAAAGTCATGGAAATAAGTTTGATGATCGGTACCATCGGATGTATAGTTATTTTTTTATTTAGTATTATATATATGTGTGTATATATTCCGTAAGTTTAATATTAACTAGAGATTTGAAAATTTATACACATATATGCATATACCCAACAGAATTTCTAGATGGTATACCCAATATAATATCTTCTATGAGATAAACATAAGAGAAATATCATTGGTGATTCATATGAAAACATGAAGTCATTATAAACCATGAAACCTACTATGTTTTAAAAATACCATATGTTTCAATAAAATATTCATTGCAACCGAATCTAAGGTTATATATATATGCATAAATAAAAGAATTAGAATTTTGATAACTACTGGTAAACACCCAGGAGAATATTTAGACTTGAACCTAAGGAAAATGCCTTAGTATAAAGCTTTGAGATAAGCCAATTACTTGCATAGATAAAGTATGATGGTTATTGGTATCCCGTGAGGATGATAACTAGAACAGTGCCAGTATGATAAATAAGCAATAACACTTGGCCACTGTTATTTCTTGTTTATTAGTACTACTCGGTTCTAGAACATGATCCATCATGAGAATACTGATTTCCTTGTTTCTTGATGTAAACTATAATAAACGATGTACTTTCAAAATCCTAATTTGAGAGAAGTCTATTTTTGGGAAATACCATGATAATTACCTCTCCGGTAAAACTAGGCATGGTGCGGTAGACTCTCGAGCTTGTCCGGGTAAGATGTGGTTACCACTCCGGTAAAACTGGGTATGGTGCAGTAGACTCTCCAGCTTGTCCGGGTGAGATGGGGTTACCTCTCCGGCAAGACCGGATAAGATGAGGTATGTGTTATGAAATTCCCTAAATAGTACCATGACTTGATGTCTGACCTGTTTTTGGAAATATGAATCTGTTAAATACATTAACCTTATGAATGGTGTATATATTACAGTATGTGAAATATATGATTATATAAATATGTATATCCAAAGACCATAATGATTGACAATTAGGAATAAATCACGAACAGGTATGTCAATGATAATTTTAGATTTATTTATTAGAAATCTCTCGTATACGTCTCTAATTCCGATATCAAACATTATTTCGTTTGATCATCCGTCTCGAAATTCGTGCGACAAGATGAACGACAGGAACTCTTTAAGTTGGGACGCCCTCAAAAGTGTAAGAATTTCCTTTGCAATTATTAACGCATTAGGAAACCTGTAACTAAAAGTTGTGTTAAAATTTAAAACATATTTCAGTCAAGAATAAGAATCTCATAGAGAATAGTTCTGGTCAAAGTAAAGTGAAATTCAAAACAAAGACCAGAGTATATCTTGAAACTAAACTAACTAAAAATATTCATCCATATTTCGGAGAATCTCGAGGACGAGATTTAAAACAAGGTGGGGAGGATGTAACATTCCCAAAAAAAATTATTTTATATAAAATATATAAAAACTTATGTTATTAAAAGGATGCATCATGGGTAAGTTAACTGTTAAAAATATGAAGTACCTAAACAATTTAATTATAAAAATATGTTATATTTGAACTTACTCCGTTTTTAATAAAACTTGGTTCAAAATATAGATAAAAAATACTCTCGTTCTAATGACATATTTATCATTTTATGAAACGTCATATTTTAAAAGTTATAGACGCCAAATGAATAAAACAGTTGAATTATTATAATATATAAATAATAAAATAATTAAAACTTAATATTTTATTATATGTGTACATGTACATAATAAATAAATAAAATAAAATAAATGAAAACATTTTAAAAGAGCACGTGTGATGTGCATGAAAGTTAGAAAAAATATATAATAATAATAATAATAATAATAATAATAATAATAATAATAATAATAATAATTCAATAACTAAAATAATCATAACTTCAATGTTGTTGTGTACGTGTACAATGAAAATGATATCCCACATTTATTAAAGAAACATACGTATCCATAAATTTCGTGATCCCAAAGTTATAGTATAGTATAAATAGGCATTTACACAAGCTGTTCAATTACTCCTTCTTTCACCATCTCGCTCTCTCAATATAATCTATAATTTTCTTTGGTAACTCACCCCTAAAATCCTATAAAGCCCTGCCCCGTTTTAAGTATTGTAGCCCCTGATCATTGATACCCTGTCCAAGTGACGTAGGGCCCCGTAACGTATATCAAGGCTCTGCCTAAATTCGTTGGGGTTCTGTCTCGTGACGTAGGGATAAAGTAGAAATGGGTTACTATACTTAATGTGAGTGCACTATATATTTTATTAAATAACCCAGGAGTTGTACCCAAGATATATCAACCCTCCTAAAATATTTCTGACACCCCTAATATATTTAGAATATCCCAATATGTCCCAAAATACATCCCATACATGAAAACTGAACCCGAAATGTAATATAGTATTAAAAATAAATAAAAAACAAGAAATAGTAAGTTGAGGCGGGCCGCGTAGACCCACCCCAACATTTACGCGGGCGGTATCAAGGCTAAGATCTGATTTCTTTGAATTATAAGTCCAAGCGGGCCGCGTAAGACCCCCATTAAGTTAACGCGGGCCGTGAGAGACCAGGATAGTGGCGCAGCCGGTGATGACACGTGTCATCATCGTGGCAGGTCTAGGCGATGATCCGGACAAGCTATACGTTGACCTGGAGTCAACGCGGGCCACGTAAGCCCAGCCTATGTGTTACGCGAGCCACGACAAAGCCAGTTTCAGCAACTATATAAGAAGGCCATCGGGTTCAACCAGAATTCGTTCACAATTCATTTCTCAATCTCAGAATCTGAATATTAGGCTTTATAAGTGGGCATTATAACCCCCCCCCCCCCCCCCCCGCTAATTAGCGAAGTTCTACTCCATTGTAAGTATTATAACCCCTGGATACGTATTAGATACACTGCCCGATTGATCTAGGGTTTCGTAACGGCTGTCGTGGTTCTGCCCTACGTAGTCGTTGGAATGCCGTCTCGGGGAAAGTATTACTAATGTTAAAATGGGTTATTATACTAACACGTATGCATTGTTTATTTAACTAGATTATAACCAGGAAGCCACAAAGGAAATACCTAAAATAGCAATGTGAGTTTATCCAATTTTTGTTCAACTTTTTGTAATATTTTACAAAACCTTAATGCTTTACAATGTGATTAAGCGGTGATTGAGTCTTTGTAGTTCTTCAATTACTGCCGGTATGTTGGGGTTTTGTATACAAAATTTACCACTGCGAGTAGTAAGTCGGGATGATAGTACGTTACCATTGGACAATGAGTTAGCCAATGTGTAATATAACCCACAAGTCAGGATTGACAGTACTGAATGAGTAATTGTGTAGAAATAAACAATGTGATCGCTCTCAATACTGTTTTAATTGATAAAATGTTTCTTGATTAAACTGGGATTCACTCACCAGTATTTCCCACTGACAAATGTTTTTAAACACGTGTTTCAGGTAACACAATGTGAAAGCCAATTAGTAAAAAGCTAGCTCGAGAGCACTGACGGCTTGGAAAAATGTGGCTATAAAAGTTATCTAAAATACGATGTTTTAAATTCAATAAAGTAGGGTTTATCCCTATAAACATGTTGTAATAAGAAACTTGGGTTTTACCCATATGATTATTAAAATAAAATATGGTGGTTTTACTCTGATAAACATTTCGTAACTACGGTCCTGATGAAATTTCCACTGCCAAATTAATAAATGATACCACCACAAATGAATGTTCGCGGCGCCCGTTCCCGGGACAGATAAGGGGGCGGGGGTTGTGACACACCGGCTCCACTCCGTGTGGTCGGATTACAAGGGAACCGAGAGGGGTAGGGGGTGGTCAGCTGACTTGAGAGGGGAATGAGGGAGTGAAGGTGATTTAGAGAAAGGTAGTTCTTCTCTGTGTTTGCATATTATACCCGAGAGAGAAGAGAGTGAAGCTGATGTTTGTATGTGTGTGTATGCAAAGGATATAAGGTGTGTTTTTGTCTGCACAATTGAAAAATAAGGGAGGGGGTATGGATCTTTTATAGAGATGTTGAGATCTTGTAGAGATCTTGTGTGTTCAACTTTTGAGACAAAAATCTTTTGATAAGATTTTCAAAAGAAAAAGGACTAATATATTATGCTTTGTGTAAAAAAAATACTGGTTTCTTTTTCTCCATTATGTACAATGTTATGTTATGTAAATGTGTCTAGACATTTATATTTGCATATTACGTTTTTATGAGAAATTTTTAGTATGATTAGATAGCGTCATATATATATGAACATACATAGATGTCACTTGAATTATGTACAAAAATATATATTTCATATGTTACAAATAGCAGTCATTATCTTTAATGTGTGACCATTTAACATTATTACAGGTCCAACAAGATCAAGATATGAAAATCTCAAAACAACGGGGTTGGGCGGGTTAGGTGTGGAACACGTATACGAACCCGCTTTACGTTGTGTGTCTTGGGTTTATTATCCTTCTCGCTAAATTGCTTTGTAAGCGTCGGGATAAATAACCATCGTTATTTATAAAAAGTTCACAAATGTTTATATAATTTAGATGTTTATATGTAAATTTGAAATGTCGCAAACTAAATCATTAGTTAATAAAGCGTTCGCTCGTCGTGAGTTATTATTATTTACAAGTAATAATAATAAAATAATTTACATCGTGTCTCTAATCGAAATTAACAAGGGTCAAAATTTACGGGTTGTTAGTATTCATCCGGTGTCAGTTCGTTACCGTTTAACGCTCGTCAGGTTTTCCCGTAAACCACCATCCACGTATTGTGAAGCTGAATAGACGTTCATGGGCACTCCAAGGGCCTGATTAAGTTAATTTGTGTCTTAAACACTATTTATGATCGCGTTAATCGCCTGTTAATCACGTAATTAAGGGCGTAAACCACCGGTTGTCACATTCTCCCCCTGTTGTAAAATTTTCGTCCTCGAAATTTAGTCTATGTTATCTCCTCAGAGTTGTGTTCTGTGTAGATAACTACGGATAATACCAAAGTGAAGGATAATGAAATCGAATCAAGACTTATTCGAATCATGTGAATTCAAGGACATTCTTCAACAATGAGAACCCAACGGTTAAGAGCAATGTGTCCCAGAAATTGATGTCAAAGGAAACGAGACGTACTGATACAGTCACCAGTGTAACCAAGTTAACAGGAGTCCAACAATGGACAAGAATTTCAAGCAATAGATATCCAAACGAACGTTTACAATATGCCAATGCGTTCTAGAAACAATAACATCCACTGAATGAACTTAGAATCAACAAGCTCAAATGAAATAGTTTTGCATGAAGCGCTCGGTCGTGATCAGCACAAGCTGCAAGTTATACCGACGCCACAAGGTGTCGTAGAGAATGAAACAATTTCAATATAGCGATGATCGAACAAGTATCACTTGTGTTTTGCATGAAACTCTCGATCATGATTAGCCCAAGCTACAAGTTTATACCGACACCACAAAGTGTCGTATCGATTTAAATAATTCAATAATTGAGGTGATCAAACAACTTCATCGTGTTTAAAATCAAATGAAAGCGCAATAAAGTGAATCTGAAAGTTTATTTCAAATGACATCATAGGATTTTCAATTGAAAATGGAACATCAAAGAAATAATGTTTTCGATCGAAGACGAAGAAGCAATGAATATCGCAAAACATTCGATCGATGTTGAAAGGACCGTTAGAAGGTACACCGGAATATGAAATGAATTTTGTGTACCATTGTCTTATCACACGATTGTGTTAAGACTGCTTTAATATAATGGATCAAAGCGGATTTAAAACAAATCAATAAATAAATAATTTAAATCTGTGCATGATGTTTGTAAACGAGATTAGCGCAAGCTTCAAATTAGTGAAAACCACCATCGCATGGTGTCGAAATTGACAAACAACTTAACGGAGTCGTAGACCAAACAAGTCTACTATGACTCAGAACAAATGAAACGCTTGTGAAAACGAATTTGAATATGATGTTTTCAATACATCATATGGTGTTTTGAATTAAACATTTGTAATGGACAAGTTCAAACAATCGAACTTGGTTTCGGCGTATGTAACACCTCGAAAAAAAATCACGTCCAATGAAGTATTGACACGTGTAATAAACCCTTATGAAGTCAAACGTTGAATTTAAGGGACTAATTTTTCAAAAAATCGAAAACTTTGATTATGAAAGAACTGGAAGTATTATCATACCTAAAATAAGTTTCTAAATAACCTTTTACGGTTTTATATTCACAAATGAGCCACTTGTTAATCAAGTGTAGCCGTTTATGTAATTAATTGAAAGTTTGCGCAGAAAAGGGTTAAAAGCGTCAACATGTTAATTCTTACCTCTGAGTGACCTTTTAACAAACCGAGAGCCTCATGATATTTGGTTATACTCTCGGGAATGCCAATCATTGGCCATTCAAGGCTTTTATGCCTAAAAGTGAAGTTACGCGCAACTTTGCAAGTATAAGGGACTAGAAGTGTCAATATATTTAATTATACCTCTGAATGACCTTTTATCGATCCCGAAGCATTATGATGTTTAATAATACTTTCAAGAATGCCTAAAATTTATTAGATAAGGCTTCAATACTATTAAATGATGATTTACGCAAGTTTGCGCATTAGAGGGACCTAAAGCGTCAAACTGCTAAAGTATACCGATTCGTATGTTATCGGACCTTCCGGAATATGACCATGAGATAAACATACCATAATTATCCCTAATATAGCTTAGATATAGGCTTAGAGGTGTTTGGTGCGCAAAAATAAGCTTTTAAGTCATGCAGGGACTAAAAGCGTCAAAAAGCGCACAAGTTTGCGTTTACGCGCATATCTCACATTCTGAATATCCCCGGACACCCAAAAATTTATGTAAACACTAAAATATGTTATTTTAGTGTTTGGCTTGATAAAATTCCATTCGTCGCGTCAATTGGTTCGTTTTTCGCGTCCGTCCGTGTTTCGTCGTAATTAACCGAACAACGTGACCGTACGACCAAATGAACCGACATCTGGCATATTTTTGAGCATGTTTCATGTTCCCCATACTTAGGCATCATTGTAGAGCCTTAAAAATGGTTTAACAGGCCTTGGACATGTCGGAAATGGCATTTGGAGGTGCAGGGGCTAAAACTGTCAACAAATGAAAGTTTATGAATGCTGACCAGGTCCTTACGGACCGTAAGACCTGGACCTTACGGTCCGTAAGCCTTGCCCAGATGCAGCAACTCGGAAAAAATGGCTGTTCAGCCCATGTAACGACTTATATGGACCTTAAACACTTCCAAGAGCCGCCTAAACTATTTCTTAGGCCTTAGGGACACTTGTTAATCATCTGGGATCATGTATAGCATGATTTGTCATGATCTTAATGGATCAAGAACACTAAGCCCCAATGTTTGCACCTTGTGATCATTCATTCCATCTGCTTTCTTGGAGCATCCAGGAGCATAAGAGCAGACCCAAGCCATCTCTAATAGTGCATTAGACGTTGGTAAGTATGCTTAACCTTTCCTAGTTGAGTTTTTACTTAGTTTTAGCTTAAAAGTCAAACCGTCGTAATTAACCCTTAAAAGGGCACCCTCTGATCCCCACTCTAACTAGATCAAATGTCGGGTCAAAGTTGTTTAAAAAAAGTCAACAGAAGCTTAATTTGCAAATTAACATGTAATTAGCAATGTAGAAGGCATGTAACCTATTTTATCACTCATATAACTTGGTAATAAGTATAAGTACTGATCTAAGCTTGTTTGATCCGACAATTTTCTGTTTAGACCCGGTTCGGAACCGAAAGTCGCAAAACTTTGACTTTTGCTTTGACTTCAGTTCTGACCCGAATTAGATAGGTTTAGAAATGCCTTAGGGCTTCCATAGGACCAGGTTACATGTTGGTATAACCCTCTGTGCTTGGTTCGTTGATTGCCCCATTCGTTTACACGTTCCGTTAATTGCCTAATGTTGACCAATACGCCCTTTTGACCATAAAACGAGAATTTTGGAAATGTGAAAGGACAATAATCCTTATTACTGATTTATAAAGTTGTCCCTAAATTTTCACATCAGTTGGAGGTCTAGATTAGGAGTTATGCTCATTAGCGTAATTATAACGCCTTTTAGTAATTAAACGGCGCAATTAGCATAAAGCCTATCTAAACCCAATTTTTGACACCAAACCTTTTACCCACTGATGTAATATAAAGTTTTGAGATTTTTAAAGATTTTTAATTATTTTTAACCTGCTCATAACCTAAGGTTATGGCATTGATTCGGTAAATACCGATTATACCCTTTTCGGTCATAAAATGAGTTCTACATAGTATTTTGACACCAATCCAATTGCTACTGATTTTATATAATAAATAAAGTATTTTGAACTTTATAACCTAATCAGAAAACTCAGATTTCCTGTATAACCCGGAAATCGCTTAAAATGGCTTTTAAAGCGTATTAAACGCATAGTTTGGGTTTAAAACCATTTTGTCATATAAGACCTATTACCAACTGATATGACCTAATAAAGTAAGTTATTTTACTGATGTATTCGGACCCGAATCTCAGAATTTCAATTAACCCCTTTTATAATCTTTAAAATGACCAAAATACCCCTACGGGGCTTAAATTGAGATTAAACTCGTTTTGGGCATAATGGAAGGTATCCTACTGATATCACAACATGTTTAAGGCATATTAACTTAGGAAACCTGTATATGACTCTTTTGGTTACTCGTTACGCACTTGTCGCGTTCGGATCGGCTTATGTGACTAGTTCGCATATATTAGCCGAAACGGGTCAAACCATATCATTTTTGTCTCAAAATCCAGAATGTGTTTAAGTTACCCATATTAAACAAGCATACAAGCTTGTCGGGTCAAAACCACATTCTAAACCGGTCTTCGCTTTATCATGCGTCTGACCGTACCTTCCTTTTGAAAACTAACCGGTCTAAGTCAAGACTTAATTAAAGACCCGTTAGGATTCTAATAGGTTATTAAAAACCTTCGTTCCAGATTTAGGAGCCCAGTAAAAGCTATCTGTACTTGCTGAATTGATATACGGCTGGGATTGATTTTATATTTAGCTCAGGTAAATACTTTGAACTTATTTTCCCTATACGGGCTTGGGGTACGGTATATAAAATACCGCTTGGTCGGGCATTAAATATTTCCACGTTTGATGGTTAAATTGATATTAATCAGCCCGTTTAAATTGTTTTGTTTGCTTAAAGCCTTTGGGAGGTTAATGACCATGTCCCGGATATCCTTGGCATCATTTTATGAAATGGCCACGACCTTAGCACGCGCGTGTAGGCGTAAACCCGTTAGTGCATTTATGAATAACAAGGTATAACCGATGGTTTCGGGAACAACCCGCCGCGGGACTATATCATGTGGTGTGTCTATTAAGCTTTAACCCGGCACGATCCGGGCTATTGAACGCATAAGAAACATGTAATTCTTTTACGAGATTATATATTTAAATAATTATCCCAAGTTATAAAGAGTTTGTGCCACGTGCATTCAAATCAATTTTATAAAACTTTTCAAAATGAGTCAGTTGATAGTATTTACCAGTGTAAACTGACGTATTTTCCAAAAAGGCTAAATGCAGGTACTATACGTAATAGGCTGGCTACTCCAGGCATCAATAATCAAGTCTCGCAAGCTTTAGATGTTAAAGTCTGTTGAACAGTGTTATCTTTCTATTTTAGATCCGCCTGTGGATCCATCTTACATTCCGTTGTAATATTTGATATTACTTTATATCGGGTTGTAATATATTTATCTTTGCTTCCGCTGTGCATTTATATATTGTGTTGTTTGACTATGATGATATCAACTACGTCACGATACTCCCCTAGCAGGCCCACCGGTCAAACGTGGAAATATCGGGGTGTGACAGGTTGGTATCAGAGCCAACACTGAGTGAATTAAACACTAGTCTTTTGTGTTTAATCTCAGTTACACAGTTGCACATTCTTGAGTCTAGACAAGAACATATGACAAATCCTAATTCGTTTTATTTGTCCTTATTTGGTTCTTTTGTTATTTTTCTGGTTAGCCCTTGCATGGGCAAGTCATTTTCTGTTAGAAGTCCCGTTTAGGGCAACCATATACTTGTTTAAATTTTAATGGAACGATTATATTTAAAATATCATTCCTATATTATAAGATCTACCATTATAATAAAATGGCAAAATCTAAAAAGGACAAGACCTAGCCGCGTGCTATTTTGAGACAGGGCCAAGATGGTAGTTCCTCAATTAGATTTAGATCGTTATTAACACCTCAATTTAGGATTTGTTCTGCATTAAATATTAAAAGAATCTTAAAGGTAAAACCTAGCCTAAATGTCAATGCAGACATGGCCAAGATGGTAAAACCTAGCCTAAATGTCATTGCAGACATGGGCAAGACGGTAAAACCTATCCAAAAGATTCCAATCCCTGTTAACATCTGTAAGTATGTTAACATTTTTGGCAAACTGTGAATCGTTAAAGTCACACAGGCCATCTTTTAAAAAGGGGGTTAATCTAAATTACCTTATTTGAAATAATCATTCCTTAAGGGTGAAGTGCCCACGGGCTATAATTAACGTCCTCTGAGACTAAAGACAGTGGTAGCCTACAACTCCCTGTCAAGAAAAGGTAATGAACTTTGATTCAAACCTTAATGCCTCGATTCTCTGAAATCATGGCTTATATCATCTTATAAGGTGATCATATTATAAACATCCCTTAGAAGGGAAGTGCCTACGGGCTATAGTTAATGTCCTCTGAGACTAAAGACAGTGGTAGCCTACAACTCCCTGTCAAGAAAAAGTAATGAACTTTGATTCAAACCTTAATGCCTCGATTCTCTGAAATCATGGCTTATAAATTAAACTTGTCCACGTGACTAGGCCTTTTGTGCTATTACTAACTTATAAATTAGGATTTATGATAAAAAAAATCCTGAATAAAATAAATATCTTTCCTTTCCTGCCAGTATACATATTAAAAAAGAATCTTAAAGGTACAACCTAGCCTATATGTCATTCCAAACGAGGCCAAGATGGTAGAACCTATTCAAAGGATTCAAATCCTTATAACATTGTAAATATGTTAACACTCCTGGCAATAGTGATGCGATAAAAATCACACTTGTCATCTTTATATTAGGAAATTCCAACCCTTGTTTAGCCTAATGATCAATAGGAATCATGGCTAATAAACGTCGAACATGATGTATACATCAAAACATCCATTCGAGATGCATACCTACGGGCAAAGATGAATACATGAAAAAGATAGTTTTATTTCATAACTTCTTGTCAAGAAAATGAACTATGAAATTTTTCGATCCAAAGGAATCATTGATTATGTTTTAAAATTTCCCTAGTGACAAGGCCTCTGAGCCATCAAAAGTCCTTGGGAACAAGCCCTTGTGCTATATAAAATGTCGATACGACATTGACAGTCGTGACTTATGTCCCCTGTCCATAGATATGAAAGATTACATTCCGTTAAAACGCCAAAGATGGTTCATTTAAAAACCTAGGCAAAACATAATCAAATAAAGTTAATACTATCTATTCGCCTATATGGTTTATTAGTACCATGGCTAAATAATCATCAAATTCGACAATTCACCATATACTTAAACCAAATTATTACTACTTGGTTTGTAGCCCTCAAAGCTTCACCATGGCTGACTCCTCTGAAGCTCACAATCATCCAGTTGATCAGAATGATGATGCAAGACTGAACTTAACAAGCACCGATTTTCAGGCTATGATAAATACAGCCGTAAACAACGCTGTGGACCGTGTATTGAAGGATCATAAGCGAAAGTGCGATAAAACCCCAAATAGGGGTTACAAAAAGGGAAAGACCGGTTCAAGCTATAACCAGTCCAAACCAAAGGAGGCAAAACCCGAATGTAAAACCTGCAAAAGAAGACACTGGGGACAGTGTCGATCAAACCAAAAGATAAAGCAATGTGGCATCTGTAAAAGAGCTGGCCACCAGTCCCACGAATGTAGGGATATAAAGAATGCAAACTGTTTCAGCTACGGCGAAAAGGGCCACATCAGTACTAATTGCCCTAAGGCTGCCAAGGAAGGAGCAACTAAGTCTGGGAAGGATTTGAAGGACAAACAGCAGACCGGTGAAAAGACCAGATGCAAAACCTGTAGGAAATACCACCTCGGGAAATGCAGATATGAATCTCAGCCTCTACCCTGTGGAATCTGCAAGTCCAAGGAGCATAAGACCTTGGATTGCAAGAGATTGGGAGACACAACCTGCTATGGTTGCAATGAAAAAGGACACATTAAGACCAACTGCCCTAAATACGCTAAAAAGCTTGAGGAAGTTAAGAAGACCAAAGCTGGAAGCTCTCAGATGAATGCTCAAGAGGCTATTCAGGATGACGATGTCACAACAGGTACTTTCTTTATCAATAACGCTCATACTAGAATATGATTTGATTCAGGTTCAGATAAGTCTTTCATAGACAATAGATTTTGTAAATCATTAAATCTGCCTGTTAAAATTCTAAGCGTTAAGTATAAAGTAAAATTGGTCGATAGTACCTCAGAGACTGCTTCAGCAACATTGGATGGATGTTTATATCCATTAAGAACCATTATCTTTCCGCTATCCTTGCTTTCATTAATATAAGGACTCGATATAGTCATAGGAATGGATTGGTCGTCGTGTGACCAAGCCCATATTGTGGGTGTAATAAGAAGTATGTAGTTATCAAAACTCCTTATGGTAAGCCTTTGACCATTCAAGGAGACACTGGGTATGGATTGCCTAAACACTTGTTGAATATAGTATTTAATACCAAAGATTCGAGCATGGAAACTCAGATAAGACAAACAACAGTCGCAATGCTGAGGATACGACAAATGTTAATGTTGCATCCAATGTGAACCTCAATGTTAATAGAGTTAATCTCCAAAACGGTAATTAACGCAGCTGTTAGAAAGGCTATGAGAAAAGTCATGAAAATGTTCGAGAAACCGAATGATGTTCGCCTTAAAACACATGTCGCTGCTCATGAGAAAGATCTTTATTCATGCTTCAAATGCGAAGAATAACCCAAACAAAATCATATGTGGCAAGAAGCCCCTTTCCTTTTAGGATGTACTTAAAAGTACTTCGTCTCTTAGAAGTCAAGAGACTTCAATGGTAAAAAAAAAGGCCATCGATTTCAGGAAATTGATGGATGAAGTAGAAACCATTAGATATATCAGCGGTTATGCTGGAAAGGACATGGTAAGTTATACATCAAAGTCATTCGATGGCAATACCCTTAATTAGTGAGGACATTAATGAAATCCTCAAGAAGGATCCTCTTATACATTGTGGGATGGTCCAAGTTTTAAGGACCTTATTAGAAAAACCTAATATCCGTTTCACGAAATGGAAAAAAAGATGAGATAAGAATTTCCTGACTCTCGCCATAAAGGTTCTAGGCTGTTGACAGTATGTTACAAATCTTAATGCTTTGGCTGAGATAGTGCCCTAATCAGTCTACCCAAAAAAAATCTAAGCTTAATGCAAACAATTATTGGTGGTTAGCAATGGCAATAAGAAGGCACATTAAGGTTTCAAAGCCTGCTTGTTATAAATCCATTATGGATCTACCTCAGCTACTCACGTTATATAGATTAAGAAATAACCAGTCAAAGCTAAGACTGCCCTAAAGTTGTCTAAGATTTTACAGCCAAGTTTAAAAGGGTTAAGAATGGAGGTGTTTAACCCTCCTGGTGAATGATTAGAGGCAATTCACGTTAATAATGACACCAGATAAATCCCTCATTTTGATTTGATTGCTGGGAGACACGTTTAGGTTCAGGTGTTGCTAAGCCTCTCATAAGAACCTAAGCTTAGCAAACTTTTAGAAATTTTCCCGTAATAACTCCAGATATTAAGTGTAAGATAAAACTTACCTGCAAAATCATAAGAACCATTTCTTCTGTTCTTGTCAGAAACCTCCAGTCATAGAAAATTTTTTTAGTATCCTCTCTCGAGAGGAAGTGCGTCAGCATTTAGAGTTGATATCTCTTTGATCCCTAACGATTGCGAATACCAAAAGGTATGATAAAAAGCACCATATGAGGATTGGTATATCTTAATATGTTCCATAGATTGCTTCCATGCCTGATCAGTATGGAGGTTTAATGCATGGGACCACAAAGATATTCCGAGAGGTCATATGGCACTAAAGTCAACTAATCGTATTCAAAGGAGATATCCAGAATGTAATTGTCCAAGTAAATGTTCCGAATTAAGGAATTCGTGGACTAGTAACATAAATGTGTCACTTATTTGACACAAGCAGTGATGGGTGAACTGGAGCCTGAGATATGGAAATCTCTGTAACCTCCTTGTGTCTTGATTATCTTCTCCTAAGATTACCCTGTTTACCCCTGAAAGGCAGGTAGAATTAAGATTTATATCCCATTAAGGCTGTATTATTATGAAATCTCCAAGACGGCTAGTACCATCATTAGGAGAATCAAAACCCCGATTAACTAAGTTTTTAAAATAGAGGATTCATATAAGTCTAACTCGATATCCTGAGAATTCGGTATAGTTAATTATGGAAGACGGTTCATTTTGCTTATGCATTCATTACCACAACCCTATTTTAACAACGATTAAGAATCACCATCAACTACCCAGGATCGTTGAGTTATTCAACTAGCTATAAGGATTAGCTACTCCTAAAGATTAGTTTTAAGCAATGGTTGGGATAACCATCCCACCTTAAGGTAAGCTTTTCTATAATAATTGATAAGTAAGTATTAAGGCTACTCCTTTGGAGACCTTGTATAGATGGAATGTTAAACATCTATTGTTAGATAGAGAATTGGTAAGTCCAATTATCAGGATCTGAAAGTTGCCTAGGAAACAACAAATAAGATCATACAAATCCATAATCGATTGTAAGTTGCCAGTATACGGCAGGAAATCAAGGATTTATGAAAATAGCAACCCTCCTAAGTTCTGGTTAAAAGATAAGGTTCAACAAAAGATAACACCCTAGAAGGGTGTGCCGAGTTGTAATTTTCAGGTTAGTTAAGCTCGAAAAATACAAAGTCATTCGAAGGATTAGAATGTATCAAGACTAAATAGCTTACGAGCTAGGACCTAATTTAGGAGCTTGGTGGAACGCGCAATGCGACCCACACTAATGATTTAGCGACGTGTCACCAATAAGTCGAAAAGCACTATCACATAATGATATGCGGATCTATGATTGTATGAGCAACCTATGTCGATTGAGGATCGACAGGTTAAGAAGCTCCAAAAGGATACATGTACCTAATATAGGAGTCACTTTGGGAGCTTGGAAAGACTCCAGATATGTTATAGGAGTTAAATCCATGATAGGACAGAAAGTACTTCCTTTACTTTAAGCAAATATCGAGGTCGAGATTTCTTTTAAGGGGATGAGGATGTAACACCTCGAAAAAAAATCACGTCCAATGAAGTATTGACACGTGTAATAAACCCTTATGAAGTCAAACATTGAATTTAAGGGACTAATTTTTCGAAAAATCGAAAACTTTGATTATGAAAGAACTAGAAGTATTATCATACCTAAAATAAGTTTCTAAATAACCTTTTACGGTTTTATATTCACAAATGAGCCACTTGTTAATCAAGTGTAGCCGTTTATGTAATTAATTGAAAGTTTGCGCAGAAAAGGGTTAAAAGCGTCAACATGTTAATTCTTACCTCTGAGTGACCTTTTAACAAACCGAGAGCCTCATGATATTTGATTATACTCTCGGGAATGCCAATCATTGGCCATTCAAGGCTTTTATGCCTAAAAGTGAAGTTACGCGCAACTTTGCAAGTATAAGGGACTAGAAGTGTCAATATGTTTAATTATACCTCTGAATGACCTTTTATCTAGCCCGAAGCATTATGATGTTTAATAATACTTTCAATAATGCCTAAAATGGATTAGATAAGGCTTCAATACTATTAAATGATGATTTACGCAAGTTTGTGCATTAGAGGGACCTAAAGCGTCAAACTGCTAAAGTATACCGATTCGTATGTTATCGGACCTTCCGGAATATGACCATGAGATAAACATACCATAATTATCCCTAATATAGCTTAGATATAGGCTTAGAGGTGTTTGGTGCGCAAAAATAAGCTTTTAAGTCATGCAGAGACTAAAAGCGTCAAAAAGCGCACAAGTTTGCGTTTACGCGCATATCTCACATTCTGAATATCCCCGGACACCCAAAAATTTATGTAAACACTAAAATATGTTATTTTAGTGTTTGGCTTGATAAAATTCCATTCGTCGCGGCAATTGGTTCGTTTTTCGCGTCCGTCCGTGTTTCGTCGTAATTAACCGAACAACATGACCGTACGACCAAACGAACCGACATCCGGCATATTTTTGAGCATGTTTCATGTTCCCCATACTTAGGCATCATTGTAGAGCCTTAAAAATGGTTTAACGGGCCTTGGATATGTCGAAAATGGCATTCGGAGGTGCAGGGGCTAAAACTGTCAACAAATGAAAGTTTATGAATGCTGACCAGGTCCTTACGGACCGTAAGACCTGGACCTTACGGTCCGTAAGCCTTGCCCAGATGCAGCAACTCGGAAAAAATGGCTGTTCAGCCCATGTAACGACTTATATGGACCTTAAACACTTCCAAGAGCCGCCTAAACTATTTCTTAGGCCTTAGGGACACTTGTTAATCATCTGGGATCATGTATAGCATGATTTGTCATGATCTTAATGGATCAAGAACACTAAGCCCCAATGTTTGCACCTTGTGATCATTCATTCCATCTGCTTTCTTGGAGCTTCCTGGAGCATAAGAGCAGACCCAAGCCATCTCTAATAGTGCATTAGACGTTGGTAAGTATGCTTAACCTTTCCTAGTTGAGTTTTTACTTAGTTTTAGCTTAAAAGTCAAACCGTCGTAATTAACGGTTGACTTAGCGATTAATCATTAATGGTCCAGTGATTAGTCGAATTAAGAGTAGTTATAAGTTGGTAATCATGTGGGCAATAAACCCTTAAAACGGCACCCTCTGATCCCCACTCTAACTAGATCAAATGTCGGGTCAAAGTTGTTTAGAAAAAGTCAACAGAAGCTTAATTTGCAAATTAACATGTAATTAGCAATGTAGAAGGCATGTAACCTATTTTATCACTCATATAACTTGGTAATAAGTATAAGTACTGATCTAAGCTTGTTTGATCCGACAATTTTCTGTTTAGACCCGGTTCGGAACCGAAAGTCGCAAAACTTTGACTTTTGCTTTGACTTCAGTTCTGACCCAAATTAGATAGGTTTAGAAATGCCTTAGGGCTTCCTTAGGACCAGGTTACATGTTGGTATAACCCTCTGTGCTTGGTTCGTTGATTGCCCCATTCGTTTACACGTTCCGTTAATTGCCTAATGTTGACCAATACGCCCTTTTGACCATAAAACGAGAATTTTGGAAATGTGAAAGGACTATAATCCTTATTACTGATTTATAAAGTTGTCCCTAAATTTTCACATCAGTTGGAGGTCTAGATTAGGAGTTATGCTCATTAGCATAATTATAACGCCTTTTAGTAATTAAACGGCGCAATTAGCATAAAGCCTATCTAAACCCAATTTTTGACACCAAACCTTTTACCCACTGATGTAATATAAAGTTTTGAGATTTTTAAAGATTTTTAATTATTTTTAACCTGCTCATAACCTAAGGTTATGGCATTGATTCGGTAAATACCGATTATACCCTTTTCGGTCATAAAATGAGTTCTACATAGTATTTTGACACCAATCCAATTGATACTGATTTTATATAATAAATAAAGTATTTTGAACTTTATAACCTGATCAGAAAACTCAGATTTCCTGTATAACCCGGAAATCGCTTAAAATGGCTTTTAAAGCGTATTAAACGCATAGTTTGGGTTTAAAACCATTTTGTCATATAAGACCTATTACCAACTGATATGACCTAATAAAATAAGTTATTTTACTGATGTATTCGGACCCGAATCTCAGAATTTCAATTAACCCCTTTTATAATCTTTAAAATGACCAAAATACCCCTACGGGGCTTAAATTGAGATTAAACTCGTTTTGGGCATAATGGAAGGTATCCTACTGATATCACAACATTTTTAAGGCATATTAACTTAGGAAACCTGTATATGACTCTTTTGGTTACTCGTTACGCACTTGTCGCGTTCGGATCGGCTTATGTGACTAGTTCGCATATATTAGCCGAAACGGGTCAAACCATATCATTTTTGTCTCAAAATCCAGAATGTGTTTAAGTTACCCATATTAAACAAGCATACAAGCTTGTCAGGTCAAAACCACATTCTAAACCGGTCTTCGCTTTATCATGCGTCTGACCGTACCTTCCTTTTGAAAACTAACCGGTCTAAGTCAAGACTTAATTAAAGACCCGTTAGGATTCTAATAGGTTATTAAAAACCTTCGTTCCAGATTTAGGAGCCCATTAAAAGCTATCTGTACTTGCTGAATTGATATACGGCTGGGATTGATTTTATATTTAGCTCAGGTAAATACTTTTAACTTATTTTCCCTATACGGGCTTAGGGTACGGTATATAAAATACCGCTTGGTCGGGCATTAAATCTTTCCACGTTTGATGGTTAAATTGATATTAATCGGCCCGTTTAAATTGTTTTGTTTGCTTAAAGCCTTTGGGAGGTTAATGACCATGTCCCGGATATCCTTAGCATCATTTTACGAAATGGCCACGACCTTAGCACGCGCGTGTAGGCGTACACCCGTTAGTGCATTTATGAATAACAAGGTATAACCGCTGGTTTCGGGAACAACCCACCGCGGGACTATATCATGTGGTGTGTCTATTAAGCTTTAACCCAGCACGATCCGGGCTACTGAACGCATAAGAAACATGTAATTCTTTTACGAGATTATATATTTAAATAATTATCCCAAGTTATAAAGAGTTTGTGCCACGTGCATTCAAATCAATTTTATAAAACTTTTCAAAATGAGTCAGTTGATAGTATTTACCTGTGTAAACTGACGTATTTTCCAAAAAGGCTAAATGCAGGTACTATACGTAATAGGCTGGCTACTCCAGGCATCAATAATCAAGTCTCACAAGCTTTAGATGTTAAAGTCTGTTGAACAGTGTTATCTTTCTATTTTAGATCAGCCTGTGGATCCATCTTACATTCCGTTGTAATATTTGATATTACTTTATATCGGGTTGTAATATATTTATCTTTGCTTCCGCTGTGCATTTATATATTGTGTTGTTTGACTATGATGATATCAACTACGTCACGATACTCCCCTACCGGGCCTACCGGTCAAACGTGGAAATATCGCGGTGTGACAGCGTAATCCGACAATAAATACATGTATCGACAAGAAAACTTTCGGCATGGTCACAACGAAAAACCATGTATGTAACTTGAAAAGAATAGAAATTTCAAGGAAATGTGTTGACTTGACAACAAAGGAGCCAACAATTACAATAATGCGGGTCATTCGAATCACAAATCAATTATTAGATTTAGCGAAATAATATTTGAACCTCGATGAAGCGCTTATTTGAAACGAAACCACATGCGTAACAAACCGATGCATGTGTAACATATGAATTTTTCAAGAAATGAAGCAAATGAATATTCGCTATACTGAAAGAAATGATCGTGATACAATGACCATTAAGAGGAACAGGGATGTGAAAATCTACTCACTAGATGCAAAAGTCGGAATTTCAATAAAAGAAATTTAAGGACTTTACCTGGGGTTTCATGTGATGACCAGTTGTTAGGTGACATTACCATGGAATGTCGAACATAGCGTATTCATCGTAATGAAATAGGGGGATGCGGAGACATACGTCTTCTCCTTATCATGACTCGTGTCATCGCAGGACTGCGTGCCAAACCGCCGCTTCCTGATCGATAGTTTTCGTGCTGATAGGATTAGTATCGTCGCTGAAATGCTCCATCTTGTCTTCTCAAAAACCATGCCTTGTAAGTCGTATGTGACGTACTTCAACCATCCGTTGGCGTATAAATTCAGTTTCGTGTAGTTTTGTATGCATGTGCTTTGTTTTTGCGTAGGTTACCTGCTCGACTAAATAAAATAGCATAGAAGACATAATAATGGCATTTACCCGAGTTAATAGACGTGGTCCCTACGTGATGACCTTTAATGAATTCCAATATAAGTTTCCGAAGGTCTTAAAGGCATGTTTCCTAAACTCTCAGAGTTTTGTGCAATGTATGTATTTGTTTTGTGTACCGTGTATAAAACACCACAATAGCGTATGTTTGAAAACAAAATTTTGACTCTTGGTTTTCGGCAACGGTTGGAGACCATATTCGAGTCTTAGGCGTTCGGTATGTATTCAAAGTCTTAATAATCTAAGTCCCCAAGGGAAAGTGAGGTTAGAGCCTAGGTATTCCTACAGAAAACCTTATTCGCTGTAACCTATAGCTCTGATACCAATCTGTCACATCCCGAAATATCAGAGCTTGGCGTGACTGGACTGGTATCTTCATTGCACAGCGGAAGCAAAATAAGCTAAGACTTCAAGGAAACGAACGCCCACTAAGTACTCGAATCTCCAATGGTTCTCCTATTCCAACCTTACCATAGTTTTGAAAATGCAACCTGAGAAAGAAACACGCGAAAAATCAACATAAAGTTGAGCGAGTTCATAGTTTGTTTGTAAAAGATTTGAAATAAACCTTTTGAATAACCGGTTTGAGAAATATTATTGAGAAAACGAATTTAGAAATCATTTTCTTGTCAAGTTATATGGAAACTTTGTATTTGTAACGCATTATGTTCGTAGAACCATGTATTTGTAGACTCTTGTATTTGTAAAGTTTGTATAACCGTCAATGCCCACCCTGACTTTGACTTCATGCCCGCATAAATCCTATGCTTTGAATTTGTATAAAACATGGTATGTAATTTGTAAAACCCCGTTATGAAAGCAAAACAAGGAAATAGATCACCAATGGTTTGCAAGGCCATTGGTATGTGTGACGGCGTAGGAAGGCTCAAACCTAGCAAATTTGTACTGGGGTTCCGGCTGTAAGACATAGTCACCCTATGGGCCACCCTGGTCCTCATGGGTGTGGGCTCGCTACACCCAAATAGATCTATCACTCATGCCCCTCGGTCCTTATACGGGGATTAATGGTCTTAAGTGTGCGCCTACCCATTCACATGATCTACTATACTTTCCTAGGCTAACCATACCAATTGTAATTGTATGTAATCATTTTGTAACATGTATTTCACCCCCGAAGTTAATAAATAAAACAGTTTAAAGAAAAGGGGGACATGAACTCACTGGGTTGTCTCGTTTTACGTACGCAGACCAACCCAGTCCCATTATTATCACTAGGACAATCCCGTCCCTAATCATGAAAATTATTCACGTTTCGAAAATACGCATTTGTTTTGTAAAACCGGTATCTTTAGTATAAATCATTCGTAAACCATTTGAGTTCCTTGAAATCCATTCGTAACAAGATTTAGAAATATGAGTTTTCGTTTATTCAAAAACCTCGTATGTTCTTGCAAAACGTGCTTTGTCTAAAATATGAAATCCTTGTTCATCGAAAACTTTGTATGTTTCTATAAAACGTGCATGTCTTTCCATCCCGAAAACATTTGTAAAAATGTAAAACCGTAAAAAGTGGGGTTATGAACTCACCTGAATTGCCTTGTGCGAAGCTAGTCTAATTACGACTTCGTGATGTCGTTTCCAAGACGAGACTCGCTAGCGTACATTCTACAATATTCCTAACACTGAATATCTTATAAGTTTCTAAATAAACGCAGTAACTAAACTACGTGTCGTCGAGCTCTACCGAATCGTTGACCGAATGATTCGACGGTAAGTTGATAACTTAATAGTAACGATTTAGTTATACTCGTTAAGTTTCGCCTAATGTCGGTAATAGTTTACTAAGTCTTTGAAAAATGCTTAGTTCTTGTGAGATTTAAAGTATATAAATATTTTTATATAAAAATATATAAACATTTCGGTAGAATCTCGTTAGTCGTCTTGAGAAGTCGTTGTGTATGTAACAAATATTTGCATGAAAATAACAAGTAACAAACTTGTACGCGATATATACATGATTTATAGTGTGCCGTTTAGGCGTTTTGAAATAAATATAAAAGTTATATTTATTTTATAAAAGTATCATCGTTGGATGTTTGAAATAACTATATTTATTTTTATAAACGAATACAAGTCGTTTGATGTTTGCAATAAATATAAAAGCTATATTAATTTTGTAAAAGAACCGTCGAGTTATTTGAAGTCTGAAATAAATAGATAAACTATATCTATTTTATAAAACAACTCGTAATGTACGATATTTAAAATAAATATATGAGCCATATTTATTTTTATAAAACGAATTTGTTTCGTTTAATATTTCAAATAAATATATAAACTATATTTATTTTATTAACACCATCGTTGTGTCGTTTGATATTCGAAATAAATATATAAACTATATTTATTTTTATAAGAGAATCGTCGACTTTTCGAAGTTTAAAATAACTATGTAAGCGTATACGAACCCGCTTTACGCTGCGCGTCTTGGGTTTATTATCCTTCTCGCTAAATTGCTTTGTAAGCGTCGGGATAAATAACCATCGTTATTTATAAAAAGTTCACAAATGTTAATATAATTTAGATGTTTATATGTAAATTTGAAATGTCGCAAACTAAATCATTAGTTAATAAAGCGTTCGCTCGTCCTGAGTTATTAATAACAATAAAATAATTTACATCGTGTCTCTAATCAAAATTAACAAGGGTCAAAATTTAAGGGTTGTTAGTATTCATCCGGTGTCAGTTTGTTACCGTTTAACGCTCGTCAGGTTTTCCCGCAAACCACCATCCACGTATTGTGAAGCCGAATAGACGTTCATGGGCACTCCAAGGGCCTGATTAAGTTAATTTGCATCTTAAACACTATTTATTATCGCGTTAATCGCCTGTTAATCACGTAATTAAGGGCGTAAACCACCGGTTGTCACACAAGTACCCTAATTATAAAAGAAACAAAATGTAAACTATAATCAAGTGTACATTTGCACATAAAAGTCATAAACCCTAATAAATTGTACAAAATGACATAATCCTTAGAAATCTAAAATTAATTGCACATAAACCCTAATACCAATTGCACATAATCCCAGGGCCGGCTCTTGGGCCGGCTAACCCGTGTCGTTGCACGAGGCCCAAGTTTTCAAAGGGCCTGAAAGGTTTTATAAGCTTTTATATATATATTTATTAAATTATATATTTAGTACGTGTATCCATTTGTTATGCAAAAAAATGTTGGTGTTGGAGTGGAAAAAATCATCTTAAGATAATGTAGAGGTCTCAAGTTCAAGTCTTGGCTCCACCACTAAGGTTTTATTTTTTTAATTTATTTGCCATTAGCCACAATTTTGGGCCCAATTCTTTTTGTTGTCTGAGGCCCAAATTTTTTTGTGAGTTCTCGAAGACGGCTCTGCATAATCCCCTACCAATTCCATATAAAATTATAAACTATAATACAAATTCCATTGTACACCACAAACAATTGCCAAATAAGAATTTAGGCAAAAGTAGAATAATACCTCTATACAACTTACAATGGAGGCGTGGAATCATGAAAGCAGAGGCGGAGCGCGGCGGTGGCCTGAGCAATGACCGGCGGAGGCTGAGGGCAACCTGAGGTGGGTAAGTGGGAAAGTTGATCTTTGTTGATGACGTTGAATTGAGAGGGCGCGTGTTGCTTTGTTCGGGTTTCAAAAATCAAAAGAACCCAGTCATTCGGGTTTTTAGCCAACCCTGGGCTTTTAATATTTTGTGTTTATATGGTATTATTGCGTTTTAATTATAGTGGGCTTTTAGCCATTTATTATTGGGCTTTTGATCATAATTTTGCGATGGGGCTTTCAATAAATGCTCGTTTTTAGCAGTAGCCTAAAACAATCTCTAGGGTAACGCAGCTTTTTTCAAGGTCTTAGGGATCACGAAATGCAAAAAAAAAAACGTTACAAAAAAATTGCACTCTGTCGTAAAAGTTGAAAGGTAGCGGGTGCTACTCCTACCAAAAGGCTATGTCCGCCCCTGAGTCTAATTCATAACAAATCATCATATGATGGTATACATCTTCTGTCACACCCCCAAAATACCACTTTGCGGAAACACCGCAGGACGTGTGACGTACCAGGATCTAGCCACCAATCACATTGAACTCATAACTATATTTAAATCAAAACTTTCATTCATTAACATAAAGTGTTATAAAACATTAAATGTAATTCATTGTATACAGCGGAAGCATAAATCATTTGTTAAGTGTTTTATAAACCACATATACGAAAACCATTGGACTCGTCTTGCGATTCCATGTATCCCGACCCATGACCACTCTAGCCTCCCAGACAGCAAGTTCTAATGATATAACCCTATAGACCTGCAAGCATGCAGACAAGTGTGTCAGACGATGCTGGTGAGTTCAAAGTTTGTTAACAAGTTTTAGTTACCATATATAAGTGTAAAACATTTTAGAGATTTGATGTTGTTAATGACTCGATTACCGCCGATGGCTCCAGATTATTTGCCCTATTCCCCAATGCCTCTATCAAAGCAATGGTTAAGACTGGGGTCATTAGTTCACTCCCGACCTCCCCGGTGCAATGTGAGGGTGCCAAACCTAAATAGCGCTATTAACTAATACCCCGTTGCCTCCCCGGCAACAAATCGGTAGAAGGGACTTGATTGATAGATATGAGTGTAATAACCAACATCTCGAGTTTAACATTCCAGTCAAACCCAACAACCCGACATTCCTCCCCGGAACGTTTACCAGATGTCCCTCCCCGGGACGCATGCTTGGAAAAAGAGCAGTGAACTCACCATAGGTTTGCTCGGTATATATAATGTTACCCATTCCCATTAGTCAACCAACCCTATCATGGTTATCAATAATATCAGTTTCGTAATAGTCAAAGTCTCATATTTCACACAGAGTGCATTCATCACCAGGTTTACTAAATAACATGCATCAAATGTCCAGTTTACATACTTTGCAGCACATAACAGTTGGGTCTACTACTCCCACGAGTGACACCAGATTTCTCATCATAAGTAACATATATTTCTAATAAATATTGACATCTATCAGCATGTGTAACATAATTCTTACTGTTGGTTCACACAAAACAGTATTACATATAGCAGGTATTTAGTTTTTATACAAGTCAAAACAGGGTCCTCATTCTTAACCAGCATTATCATGTAGTCAGATAATATGCATACACATCAACATTCAGTATTATGATTATCACAGTGGAATGCTGACGAAGAACCTTCTCCTCGACGAAGATCCCTATGACGAAATACCCCATTCTTCGTCAAGATCCCCTTCGACGAAATACCCCATTTTTCGTCAAGATCCCTTCGACGAAATACCTCATTTTTTGTCAATAATGTGAGCCGACGAAAGTTCCTGGTTCTTCGTCAGAGGAGTTCATGGCTTAACAGTTCATGGTTTTTCTACAAACCCTAATTATTCATTAACAGTTTCATCAACATCAATCATTCCAATCATCATTCAGTTTATTCTAAACACATAATCATCATCAACTCAATTCATAACATTCATATACCCAATAATCCGATTCAAAACAAAACATCGTAATTCCAATGGACATTCATTATCAAACTATCCCAGATTTCATCAGGCTACATCCAAGTCACAGTAACAATCAATCTGTACTCGTTGATCACCATCAGTTTATGCACAAACAGCCCTAAGTCATTCGTTAACATCACGCATACCTCTAGTTCAACTATATAGTTTTGTTCTAACATAATATTCATTGATACCTCTACTATCATTCAACCCTAAACCAATTACATAACAAGTTCACACATAATCGAGGACGTTCACTCGACAGTTAAACAAGACGGATTCACTAACCTCAAGATGATGGTGTCGTGTGTTAGAATAGTGCCAGACGATGCCTAGGGCTCGATCGAAGGAGAGACTTGCCGTTACTTGCTTGGTGAGAGTCTAGGGTTTGCAAGTGATCAGTTATATGACATATATACGCGTACATTCTAAAGGGAGTGGGTTGGGCCTCTCCTGGGCTTCGATGACAACTGGGCCGACGAAAAACCCAATAGCGACGAACTTCATTTTTCGTCGTACAGCCAATGACGAAATTCGTTTTTCGTCAAGCAGTGTTGTGAAAAGGGTTTTTGTCATTAAAGATTTTTATTAAATGAACAATCATTAAACTACTAAAAACATTCCAGCATAATACACATAATACCATGTACAACGAAATATAAAACAGGTGACGCGTAAGGGAAAGGTTTTGAAATCTCGGGATGTCACATCATCCTCAACTTGAAAGAAATTACGTCCCGAAATTTGATAAGCAATCCAAAATAGCACGGCGTTAGATCAGGATGACTGTATATTTTCCGTGGGTGCCACATCATCCCCAACTTGAAAGAGAATTTCATCCCGAAATTCGCCAATGACAGCAAAAGTTGATTTAACCGCCTCAACAACTGAGGATACTAGAGCTTTATCAGATCTTTACGTTCTCACGTGAACTCCGGTCCACATCTTGAGTTCCACCGGACTCTCGCGATAAGAATTCGACTAAGCCAACTAACCTTGGCTTCCTTGTCCATGTTTCGATAGATTCCTCGACAACTACAACTTGTCGTTAGCCTTAGGTTCTAGTAAAAGTACCACAAGTGTTTAATCGGGCAAACACTGCCTTAGATTCGAGACATGAATGACATCATGTACGTTACCCAATTCGTTAGGTAACTCGAGTTTGTAGGCCATGTTATCGACTCTTTCCAGAATTGAATGGCCCAACGTAATGTAAATTAAGCTCACCACACTTCCCAAGCGTACCACACCCTCCCAGGGTGAGACGTTTCATCATGATATGATCACCTACAGCGAACTTCCAGTGTTTCCTAAGCTTAACAGCTTTCCTGGCGGTCACGCATTGCCACCAAGCGATTTCCGATCTAAGCAATCTTCCCAAGAGTTTTGAGTACAAGTCCTGGACTCGTATTTAAGTTGTCGATCACCTTAGTCCAACAAGGAGGCTGGCATTATCGTCTATGCAATGCCTCAAACAGAGCTTTCTAAATACTAAAACGGTAACTGCTACAGTAAAACTCAACCAAAGGTAAATGTCCTTCTAACTTTTACTAAAGTCAATCATACACCTGCTCACAGCATGTCTTTGAGTGTCAGGAAAGTTCGTTTACTCTGACCGTTTGTCCTACGGTGATAAGCAATGCTCATGTATAGACGTGAGTCGAGGGGGGTTATGTTTTTGTCTGCCATAAATCAGGTATAGATCAAAATCAAAGGTATCAGGAGTCGGCACCTCATGCCTAAAAACCGCCTCTCTCAGAGGAATATTCACAAGCTGTGAAGACTCGTAAGTTTCCTTGATTGCAATAAAGTGTGCTGGTTACGTGAGACAATCAACGACCACTCAGGTGATATCGGTTCCGTTCTGAGAGTTAGGTAGGTCAGTGACACAATCCATGGCAGTCTATTCCCATTTCTAAATGGGTGTTTCTGGTTGCTGATGCAAAGCGGGAGGTTTCTAGTATTCCACCTTGACTTTTGCTCAAGTCAACATTGTTCACATACTTTGCTAGGTGGGCCTTCATGCCCGATCACCAATACAAGATTTGCTCAACACCCAGACTACTAGAATAACAAGGCGGGTGTGTTTTTCCCAACACAAGTTCCCTTGGATTACTGTATAGTGAGACCCATATTCGTTCCATTAAGTAGCGAATATCGTCCAACTTGCCAAAAGTTGCTCTTCTATGCCCCGCATGGACCCAACTTGAAACTTTTCTTCCTTCAGTGTTTCGGTTTGAACAGGGCGAATCTGATCAGATAGGTTAGAGTCGCTGGTGTGCTGTAAGGCTCATACACGTCTAGGTTTCACAGTCGAAATCATTTGAAGGTTCCATCCAGCGATGTCATCACATGGTTAGATCTTTCGAAACAAGGGTACACGGGAGGCCCTTGTGATCAGTCTAAGTAGTGCCTTTGGTACCGTCCAAGTAATGCCTCCAATTTAAATCCAAAGACCATAGTCTCCACCGCAGGTTGTGTGTCGTTCAGTTCCTCTTCGTAACTCTATTACATAATTGGGACTCTGACTCGAGCCATCATGGTATACCACTAGATCATCAATGCCCACGGATAGAAGCGATGCCCAATGCATTGCAGAGTTGGGTTTCAAAAGCTGAAAAGACGTTCCCCTGTTTGTCTCCCATGAATTTACAACACCCCGCTGTGCTAAAGAGGTTAAAGCTGCGCAATCTTCGAAAATCCCGCGATGAATCTGCGATAGCATCTAGCGAAACCAAGGAATTGCTGTATCCCCGCAAGAATCTTTGGTGTCGGTCAGTTTCTAACAAAATGGATCTTTGCGAGATCCATGTGTATTCCACTTCGTTGATTACATGTCCAAAAATGTACCTCTCGAATCCAGAAATCACATTTAACAAGACTTCGCGTGGAGTTACTCTTCCCCTAGGAGTTCTAGGACAAAATACAGGTGCTGATCATGGTTTTCCTTTACCCTGTTAGTGATTCTAAACATCATAGATAAATGCGGTCGACGAATCTGGTAAAACAGGGTTGACGCATACTACTCATGTGATCCCTGAGGCTGCTGGGGTGTTGGATACCTTAAATAGCTTGAATAAAAAATCGTAGTGGCCATACCGGATCTGTAACGCCGTGTTAGGAATCATCCTCCCCATGGTCTTCCATCAGATGACAGTCCGATCTTAAGTCAGTTTCCGGATGGAATCTTGATTGCTGCAACGGGTCAAGCAGGTCGTCGATGGGAGACAGGGGCGATGGTCTATGATAGCCACCTTGTGGTAGTCTGTACACGTACGAAAGGACTCGTCCTTCGTTTCCGCAATAGAGCGCGTTTCCCCAAAACAAGGAGCTAGTTCTACAAAACTCCCATCCTGTAGTTTCCTGAAGTTGATTAGACAGTTCTTGCAACCCTCCCGGTGCAAGATGGTAAGTGGTACGAATAATCAGGGCTATCCCTAGCGTGTGATCAAACTGAGATCCCATCTAACAGTTGTGGAAGTAAACCTGAGAGTTCTTCGGGTAGTACGTCAGGAAAAAATCACAAACAAATGAGTGGATCCTCGTTCCTCTTTTCCCTAGCCTTAGTATCAGTAACGATTGTTAATCATAGTAGGGTAATCCCTCCGTGGACACTTCTGAGCTCTCATAACTAAAATGACGCCAAACCTTTACACCACTCTGATGCTCTAGGACAGACGACGATTCTCCACTAGGGGTAGGGATACGCAAAATTCTCTTTTCACAAGGTATACTTGCGCGACATCCGAATAACCAATCTGTACTAACTACTGCATCAAAACTATCAAGGGTAGCAGAAGGAAGGTCGATGTCGAACACTTGTCCCACAAGGTCGAGCTTGCATTCTAACGAACACACGAGGTTTCAATTGACTTGCCATCAGCCGATTCCACAACACGTTCGGTTTCAAGAAGCATTAGGGTTAAACAGAATAGAGATGAAGCGACTAGCTACCCATACAAGTTACCATGTTGCTATTATGCCTGGCATCGCCTACGCCAATCCTAAATGCCCTTCCACGAGCACCACTACCAGTGTTGTTGTTACGATCATGTGGATTCCCAATACTGTCATTGTCCCCTTGGTTGTTGACATTTTGACTTCGCAGCAGTCAATCCTTGTCAATGTCACCTTCGTTTCCACACTATAGACTGCGATTACGAGTACCTTGATGTCACCGTGACTGTTGCCCATAATGTCGTTGCTTGTAACGGAGTCCGGCGAGCTTTCACCAACATGGCTCATCTGTTCACATTCCGTGTCACGTCCTAAGGCATTACTCACTGTGCGGGAAGTTACACATTCCACTCTATAGTCAGCTGTCATCGTTCATGTTCTGATTGATTCGTAAGAGTTGAATCCCATAAGTCGCTGACTAGGGTTAAGGATTCGATTAAAGTCAATTTGCCGGTGTCCGTTGCCGGTAATCAGGGCCGTCCCATTTCTGAGGTTGGTAAGGTACTGAAGAATCACTGGTTAATCGGACCGGAATCAGATTATCCAGGGGTTATGATCTGCATAAAAGGGTTGGTTCTCTCTCGTTTGATTTGATGGCACAGTTCTTCTTCTCCGGTGAGCTCTGCAAAACAGAACACCGTTATCCTCGCCAAGGGGAGAAGGGGAGTTCTCTCCTTGACCCGACTCCGGCGTGAGAATAAGTGGGTGTTTATGAAGAAGAAGAAGAAGTATTGATGAAGTGTGTGTAACTTGAGATTCATACCTGAATTATTCTCATATTTATAACCGAGAGTTTGGGCGGGAAAACTTGTTGATGAAATATTAACGGAAGATGCTAATACCGTAAGCGGTTATGTTTTCTTCCGTTAATCTTCTTGATCCGACGTGAATGCACACGGATCGTTATTTAGATCCACGGCTGGGGGAATGCCACGTGGAAAGTGGGCAAGTTGAGGTTTTCCTCCAATTCCAGGCCATCATTGTGATTCCAGGGAGGCATGAGATGGTGACACGTATCCCAGACGGTTATAACCGTCTGGTGGTGCACGATTGATCTTTCTAGAAGATTATTGCCATAATCTGGTGTGGTATCTTATCGTGTGGAATCAGCTTAGTGAGTAATATCCAAGTCTGGGTATTTACTAAGCGGACATGTCTGTTGGGATTTTTATCCTTTATTTGTTATGAACGCGCGAGGATTCATGATGTTCCTCTTATCGCATAAGTGTTTGCTTGTTATCTTTTTCTTAAGTTCTTTGTGAGACCAGTTGCGCGGCCGCGCAAGGTCAAAAAAGAGCTAAGAGGTGATGTGGTGGTACGGTCCCAAGTACTTGATATGAGTTTTTTGGGACCTTACCCCTTCAAGTCCCCCCAGTCTAGTGTTGCTCTTGTGCAAATAAGTGTAGCACTGGACTATGTGAGGGAAATGCTTTGGGCGCGAAAATAGGAAATCTTTTGTGAGAAGATTTGCTTTGCTTGTTATGATTAGATTTTGAAAATCTTTGACTTTTGGTGGAGAATGGTACAGTAAAGGCTGTGTGATAGGCTGTCACTGTCAGGTGTATATTACTGTCCGTGCTCTCCACGCGTGCGTGAGCTCGCGTTTGTATTTATTCTCGCTCGCCCCTGTCGCTTGGGTAACTGTGATTATCCTGAAAAAGGTGTTGTGGCAGTTACCAATGCTATTTATGGCGGTGAGTATATAAGTTTGTTTGAGTTTGCCCTTTTAATCATTGCTTCGTCGAAAAACCTTCCCGTCTTCTTTATCCGTTAAGAAAGAATTTTCCATTTCTTCCTCTTATGTCAACCGGAGAATATCACGAAGATTTATCTGAAGAAATGTCTACTGAACTTCCTCCGTTAAAATGGCCTAGGGTGTCTTTTGATGGCTTGGTTCGGAATCTTAGATTCCCGGAGAACTGGGGTACCCTGTACCCTGAGGAGGGTCAAACAGCGGCAGATGCTCCGGCTGGGTATATTAACCCGTTTTGGGATTTCTTTTGTGAAGGCAACTTTCGTCTGCCTGTAACGAAATTTTTTCTTGAAATTCTTGGGCATTACAAGTTTCATCTTTCCCAGATGCACCCGATTGGTATGGTTAGGGTTCGTCATTTCGAGTTTGTGTGTCGTACTATGCATATTGAGCCGACAGTTTCTCGATTCCTGGTTTTTTATCAAATGCATTGTACCCAAGGGTTCTATTCTTTCGTTCAGAGAGCGTCGGCGAAGAAAATTTTGTTGCATCCCCCAAAATCCTTCCATGATTGGAAGCAAAAATTTTTCTTTATCAAGGCTGGTGTCGTTCCGATGAGGATGATATTTAGGGGAAAAGAAGATCTCCCCACTGAAACTATTCAGACTCCTGTTGACGAGAATTGGTATCAGGATCTGAAAGATGTTCCTAACATTGCTTTGTCGGAGAAAGCCCTTGTTGGTGCTAGTATGAGTTTGAATTGGAAGATGGACCGGGAAGACAAACCGGTATATACGGAGGATGGTAAAGGTAAGATTGGGGTTTTGCCCCCCCCCCCCTTTTTTATACTTGCTCTTCCTCTCCTGCAGTTGTCTCGTTGTATGTTGTCGCATATAAGAGAGAAGGCGGAAAGATGGGTACCATTCAAAAAAAACCTGATGAAGAGCTCTGGTATCACTGAATTGTGAAGAATTTTGTTCTTCCACGGGATGCGGATCTGTCTTTTCAGCCTGCTGTTGATGCTGGTAAGCTACTATCTTTTTTATTTTTGTCTGCTATTCTTACGTATTCAAATTGATTGTACTTTGCGCTTTTAGTAGGCGAACTGTTGAATTTGGGTATAGGCCTTGAGAAGAAGAAACGCGCAACAGCTACTACTTCCGTGCCGAAGAAGAATGATGCTGAGAATGCTCAATCTTCAAAGGCCAAAAATGTTGGGGGGGAGAAGAAAGGTATGCGTCGTTCCTCTGACTCCAAATGTGATTATGTGGTGGTTTCTGATTCTTTGGAGGGTCTTGCGCCTGCAGTTACTATTAGAATACCAAAACCAGAGCCAATATATACTGCTGACATTCCTGTGCCCAACCCCGATAATCTTATTGACTTGGAGTCAAGTCCAGAACGCTTAGTAACGCGCAAAAGCAGGGAAACGGAAACAGTCTAGCGCTGAAGCTGAAGGTCAGCCTGCCAAGAAGAAAGTTCAAAGGAAGATAATTACCAGACGAGGCAAGGTAGATACCTTTGCTGCGGACCCACTTTCTGGTAAGAATCTTCTATTTTGTCTTCTTTTGTGTATACTTCTTGCATATCATGTGACTTAGAAACTTTGTTTTTCCAGAAAAACCAACTTCTTCTATTCCCACAGAAACATTGCCTGTGGTTAATGAAGAACTCTCACCTTCTCCTCTGTGCGCGACTGTTGTTGACCAGTTAAAGGCTACTGAGGTTCCTGAGGGTGGTGTGGAGAAGGTTGGTGAGGTTAACAATCCTGTTGATATTGTTGTGGAAGCTAAAAAGGTCGTGAGCCCAGAGGTTGTTGATGACGCTGGCAACCCCCAGGTCTCAGAACCTTCTATCCATGAGAAAGAGAAAACTGCGGAAGAAATTCCTGTTACAACGTCCCCTTCTAAAGTTTCTGGTTCTATGCCTGAGAATATCGAGAAGGTTTCTACTGAAAACCAAGGCTCGTTCTCTGATGCTGGCAAAAATTCTCCTATCCACCCAGAGGAAACCCTGGGGGATTATCATTACAGAATTTATTCGGAGAAAGACGCCTCCGAGCCTCATACCCCTGTTCGGAATCTGAAGAAGGGTGATACTTTCTCGGATTGGCGCGTGTGCCGGGACTGGTTGCAGGGGATATTTCCGCCTGGGGAGATCAAGTTTCAAGAAAGTCGTCTTCATGATCAAACTTACCACGCTTATCTTGAAGGGGCTGCTTCTCATACATCTACTGTAGATCGCATAGTGCGCGAATGGCATAGTATGCATAAAGAGTGGGCTGACTTTAAGATGTCCAAGAAGAAAGCTGCGGATGATGAGAAACGCGCTGCCCAATTAAAGGCTAAGCTGGAAGCTGATCAAGCCAAGTTTGAGGCTGATCGAAAAACTGAGGAGTGGTCTGTTGCGGGCTGGAAAAGGAAAGCGGAAGCTGAATCTGCCCTCTGTTGGACCGTTCTACGACCTTAAAATGTCAGTCAAGGACGTTCATCTTCATGTGTAAAGGCGGAATCAATGCACACAAAGTCATAACAGCTATTATCCTTTTAATCCTTCTTTTCTGATTAATATTCGTGCTTTTACAACATTTTCTGATACAAATCCGGCAGCACTTCGTGTTTCATACAATGATCTCGTTTTTCTAAAATGAATCATACAACAACCTATATATACTATGATGATTTCGCTTGAGATTGTTCAAGCTAAATCATGATTTCCCTTGAAACAGTTCAAGCTAAATCATGATTTCCCTTGAACCATTTCAAGGTAAATCTGATTTCCCTTGAACCATTTCAAGCTAAATCTTGATTTAGCTTGAATTACACAAGAACTCTTTCAAGTGAAATCTACAAGATAAACAAGTAAAACCCTAATGTGTGTTCATTCAAACTATCTAGACACAAGACTTAATGCAGACGAAGTCAACAGACATTCCGTGCACCAACAGACTCCCCCTTGGATGTTGACGAAGTCTTCAGCTCCTGAGTCTTCAGTCTTGGTCTTTTCTCCAACTCTCTGTCTTCACATCATAAACATTCTTCACAGGTTTAGAATCACAACCTGAATCTGACTTCCATCTTCCCTTTGACTGTTGATCCAGACTCCCCCTTTCACATACTCCCCCTCTCGATATGCTAGAATTTGAGAAATCTGGTTCAAGCTTTGACAATTAGCTTCCGTGGGAATTCCTGAAACCTGCATATTCTCTACCACAACATAAGTTTCACAAATTTATAACACTTAGATTTTAAAAACTTACTGGTAGACAACATTCATTCATCAAACATACTAGTTACATCAAGTTCAAATAAATGACCTCGATTAACTAACCCCTCAATTTTTCAAAAAACATTTGTATATAACATTCAAAGTTTTCAGCATATTCCCCCAAACCAATTCATCATGTTTAGCACTTGGGATTTTGAATATCAGTCCTTCAACATCAGTTGTCGAAAATCTTTTTGAATTTTCAAAATTTTATGCTAAAACACACTAAAATCTTTTTGGATTTTGAGTTTATGAAAGACATGCAGTAAACAAATATATACAAACAATATTTTTGTGAGTTTGTGTAAGAGGATCATATCAGTTTATGAAACAAATCACTAGCACCGTTAAGCTTTTGACATTTTAAGTTCTAAACGATTCACATAGATTGATGATATAGTTGTCCTCTTAAGCTCAATCTAAAAACTTTCAAAATGCTTACCGATACGTTAAGGTATATTAATTTTACACTAAATTCTTATGGACCCCACGATCTCAGCATATCCCCTCATCATGTAATACACTAACTCAAGTAATGCCTTTAAACTTTCATCAACTTTCTTCTTTTGTCTTTCAACAACTTCAGTCTTAGGCTTGGAGTTGGTGCAATTTCTTGCAATGTGACCAACTTTGTTACATCTAAAACATGTTCGAGTATCAACAACTCGACTTGTGCCTTCAGACTGAGATTGTGAAACTCTCTTCTCAAAGAACTCTTTATTTGATTTTGAAAAAAATTCATTTTCCTCATCAGAAAGTGAACTTGAACCGTTCACAAACACCTTCTTTTCAGTAAACCTCTTGTTTTGAAAACTCTTCTTCCGATAACTATTACCATCCCGATAACCACCCGACCAATTGTTTCGATTGTTATTATAAAAACGTGGTGGATTAACAGATTTCTTGTAGTATGATCTATCTTTCTCAAAACTCATTTTTCTCTTTGTTTGACTGAACTTGTTCACTTCTGACAACTCAACTTCAACCAACTTGAAAACATTTGTCAATTTGTTCACATTAACATTCTCAATCGGAAACTCAGAATCCGAATACAACTTATCAGATCCAGCCATCTTGTACATCACAAGACCCGGTTCATCACTTAAGTTGTTTTTGGACTTTGATTTCTGAATGTACTTATCCAAGAAACACCCATCATCTTCAGGTGAATCAGACACTAAAACACTTTCAGCTGTGCTCTTAACAATCACTGTCTGAACACTATCATCAGATGATGTAAAAGTGACATCAATGTTCTCCGGAAGTTTAACTCCACTTTCTTCCTCAATTTCAACCAACCCAGACTGCCTTTTAGTGTAATTATCAAGAACAGGTGGTGGAACTTGATGAAACCCCACCCCAGTTCCATCACAATACACATCTTTGCCCGCTTTGTCTTTCCCGATGGGTTTGGGAATAATATGTTGCAAAACAAAGCTTGCGGAGCTGTAACTGTTAAGCTTCAACTGGATTCGCTCGTTTTCGATTACAGCCTCTTGAACTTTAAGTTTCAATTTAGCGATTTCATCCAGTTGTTGGTTGATCGATTCTTCTTTGACTCTAAGCACTGCTTTTAAATGTTCATTTTCTTTAAAAGTTTTACCATTTCGATCATCACAATCTTTCATTGTGCTTTTGAGTTTTTCAAATTTTTCAGAAATCTGACGGTTTTCAAGAATTAACTTTTCATTTTCATTTTTAACTTTATCATGATCAATTTTATCATTTTCAATTTGACTAGTTAATTCTCTTATCCGTTCAGTTGAAGCTTTAACTGTTTTGTCACGACCAATAATCTGATTCTCAACGCTTCTGACCTTTGCTGTCAGATCTTTAATTTTCTCACCGTTGAGATACGTGACAGTATTACAAAATTTGCATTCTTTGTTGCAATTTTTGCAATCAGCATTTCCTTCAATCTTTTTACCTGACACATTTGTTGACGAGTTTGGACTGACCTGGCCTTTTGACTCAGACATGGAGTTAGAATCTACCTCAAGTGCTTTAGCAGCCAGCACTTTGTCAGCCATTTTTCCCAGGTTCTCTGCAGTCAACTCCTGCGTAGTATCGATAACTCCAGTATCAATCTTCTTTGATTTTTCGATCTCTTCTCTCTCTTTTTCTTCTTTTTCTTTCTTCGCTTCCTCTTTCATTTTCTCTGTTGGAGTTCCCCACCATTTGTGTTGCCAATACTCATCATTCTCTTTCATTTCCTTGATTAAGACTTCCAGATCGAGAGTTTTGTGATCGATTGCAATATTTCCATACTCATCAAGATAACACTCTCTGTCTGGATCCCATCTATTGGCTCTCTTTGCTTCCAAATAGATACCAGAAAGTCTAGTGATTTTGTTTTCCGAAATCATCTTTCTGTATCTATACTTCTGCTCTTCAGTTCTATCATCTTTCCATGGAATAGGTTCATTTTTCGCCATGAATGCGTAACCAACCGCATCTTCTTCTGGTAAAACCTCTTGACTCCAATCATACCCCTCATCATCGTAAATTACCGCAAGAGCTCTAGATTTCTCTCTGTTGTCTTCAACCTGCTTCAATCTAGGCGGCTCGGATTTATTCTGGTGATAAATTGCCTTCTTGTAGTAATCATCTCTGAAAGGGTTCTCCGATTCATCAGCATAAGCGTTTCGGCATTCTCTCTTAAAGTGACCCTTCTGCTTACATTTGAAACATGTCACTTTGGATTTATCGAACCCCAGCTTAGTAGAAGCACCACCAATTGTTTTTCTGCCAGTAATTTCCATGAATCTTTGTGCACGACGAACAGCACTTGCCATAGCCCAACGAATATCGATCAGTTCCATTTCCTCCGGATCAATCTGATCGTAATCTTCTTTCGTCAGATTTGTATTGCCAATCTTCCCAGCTACCAATCCTTCATACGATTCCAACACCGATGCTAGGAAGATCATTTGCTGCTTGGCCGATTCCTCATCAAAATTCTGAGCATTCTTCAAATCTATCGCGATGTTACATTGAAAACGATTCTTTGCATCTGGATGATTTCCAGAGGATGAAGATCCACTGTGATAACCACTATGACTTCCACTGCTTTGACCACTTTGATTTTCTTTGCCGGCTGTTAACACATTTTCAACAGAAAATGCAGTCTTTGGAGAAGTAGCTTTCGGCATCATGCTCTTTGGATAATATAGATCCAAATTCTGTTGATAAGATGAATGATTAACTTTGTACGTCTTCTTCAATTCCAGTTCATGACTTTCAAGTTTCTCAATCACCAAATCTGGTTTCAACAATTCAGAAGGAATAGTGTTCTTAAGCATGAGAGCATAATATCTCCACTCCATCTCGTCTGGCAACGAATCGAACAACTTGTCTACTTGCTCATCATCAGAATACTTGATATCATGTCTTGCTAATTCCAGCTTCAGATGACCGAACCTTTCTATCATTTTACACACTGACTCATTCTTAAGACAACCAAACATATCAAACTCTTTCCTAAGAAGTTTCTTTTTGTTTTTCACGATTTCAGTACTTCCTAAACATTTCTTTTCTAACTTTGCCCAAAGATCTTTAGCATTTGAATAGTCTATCAATGAGATGATATCCTCCCGAACAGACTGAAATAACAACGCCACACACTTTTGTTCAGCTACGAATGATTCAATCTCACCAGTAGCTGTTAAGACTTCACCATTCTTTTTTCCTTAATCATAACCGTTCTTCAGACTTTTCCAACTTGGAAATGCAAATGCCATCATCCAGTCTTCAAACTTTCTGGACCACCGACTGTACTCCTCAATAGCCATAAGTTTTGGAGGTTTATTGAACGTTCCGAAAGCACTTTCCGATTCCCAAGCTTCCTTTTTCTTCTCTTTTCGCGAGTTATCATTCACATTGCTTGACGAAGTATCATCGTTTCCGGAATCTCCAGCGAACGCATACATGTCGCTAAACGGGTTCATGAAAAGATCATCCATCGTGAATGTTCCTGCAAAATCAGCAAACACTTAGAAAAATTTTAAGTTTTGAAAATTCAGCAAGTTCAAGCGAAAACTGATCCAAGCTATGTTTCAAGCGAAATCTGATAGAACAATTTCGCTTCAATCTGTTTCAAGCGAAAACAAAAAACAACTCTGATTCAAGCGAAATCAACTATTTCGCTTCAACTTTCCCAGATATACAAGCGAAATCCAATCAGATCAAATCCAACAGTTTCAAGCGAAATCAATAGCAAACAATTTCGCTTCAACTGTTTTCAAGCGAAATCCAGCAAACAAAACCAACCAGATTCAAGCGAAATCCACAAACTCAATTTCGCTTGAACTATTCAAGCGAAATCTTCTGATTTTCAAGCTAAATCTTATGTTTTCAAGCGAAATCAACCTATAACTTCGAACACTTTTCAAGCGAAATTCTGTTTTAGGTCATTTTTAACAAGTTTTAATCTGATTTTTAGTCCGAATCTTTGTAGGCTTTGTTAAAACTACGTTTTACACGATATACTCGAAAATCAGACTATTTCGACCGTTGGAACTCGTTCAGATCAGAAAAATATAAAAAGAAATGAGTAGAAAGAAGAAAATCCGGTAGAATTAAGCTGCTATGGTATGAACTCCTCGTCCTGAGCTCTGATACCACTTGTTGGACCGTTCTACGACCTTAAAATGTCAGTCAAGGACGTTCATCTTCATGTGTAAAGGCGGAATCAATGCACACAAAGTCATAACAGCTATTATCCTTTTAATCCTTCTTTTCTGATTAATATTCGTGCTTTTACAACATTTTCTGATACAAATCCGGCAGCACTTCGTGTTTCATACAATGACCTCGTTTTTCTAAAATGAATCATACAACAACCTATATATACTATGATGATTTCGCTTGAGATTGTTCAAGCTAAATCATGATTTCCCTTGAAACAGTTCAAGCTAAATCATGATTTCCCTTGAACCATTTCAAGGTAAATCTGATTTCCCTTGAACCATTTCAAGCTAAATCTTGATTTAGCTTGAATTACACAAGAACTCTTTCAAGTGAAATCTACAAGATAAACAAGTAAAACCCTAATGTGTGTTCATTCAAACTATCTAGACACAAGACTTAATGCAGACGAAGTCAACAGACATTCCGTGCACCAACACCCTCCTTTCCGAGGAACACAAAAATTGGAAGAAAATTTGTGAAAAGGATAATGCTGAGAAGGTGCATTGATGTGTGCATAATGCAACATATAAATTACATCAATTGTGGCATAAAACTAACCCTTTTTTTAGTACTAATGTTGGAAAAAGTGTGCTTTTGTCTTCCTTTTGTATTTTCAGGATTAAATGAGCTCAAATTAACAAAAGAAGCAAAAAGACATCAAAATCTAACATAAATACAAGAAAAGGAACAAGACGTGACATGCCCGACCCCACGACAGCATCTTCCCAAGCAAAACAAGAGGACAGAAGACTGAACACGCCCCGTGCTCAGCCAGCACGGGGCGTGCCCAAGTGTCAGCAGAAAAGACAAAGTGGTAGAAGCTTCTATTGCCCACCACGGGGCCGTGCTCAGCGGACACGGGGCCGTGCTCAACTATAAGATTCGCACAATCTAAGCAAATCTTCATAGAACAAAGATTCTTCTGCACACGGGGTCGTGCTCAGCGGACACGGGGGCTTGGTCAACTAATAAGACAAGCTGCATTAAATGAAGAAAGAGAAGGATGTGGACACGGGGCCGTGCCCACTGGACACGGGGCCGTGCCCGAGCTTCTGTTCAGCCTATAAATAGGAGTGCTTGGCTCAAGCTCAAACCATCCCTTGGCACACCACCTCTCTCACACTTCACCCACCACCCACCACCACCATAACACCATCATCCACCACCATCATCCATTGTCCATCATAGAGTGTGTGAGTTGTCTCGGGATCCAAGATTGATCGTAAGAGTTCTTGACAATCAAGGCCATGTTTGCCTAAGTCTCTTACATCACTTGGTGAAGACAAGTGTGTAGTGTAATACTTTTTATTTCTAATCTTTTCGCACTTTTTACTTGGTTTTATATTAATGACTTTAATAACTAGTTTCTTATGTTGAAGGTGATTCTTCCTTATCGTTTGTCCGTGGTTTCTTAGCATTATTTTACTGTCTATATAAAATAAAAGATTTTCACCATTCATATCTCCACGGTCTATATGGAGGTATGTTGGCTACCTGCTCGGGGGTTAAGGGAACGGTTTGGTAAGAGTCTTGCCATTGTTCAGCGTTTAGAGGTCCTGCAATGGACCTAGGTTAAATTTAGTAGGACCTCCTTCAATACTTAACGGTATTGGATGGCGGGGGTCCAAAATGTACATATAAATTACATCAATTGTGGCATAAAACTAACCCTTTTTTAGTACTAATGTTGGAAAAAGTGTGCTTTTGTCTTCCTTTTGTATTTTCAGGATTAAATGAGCTCAAATTAACAAAAGAAGCAAAAAGACATCAAAATCTAACATAAATACAAGAAAAGGAACAAGACGTGACATGCCCGACCCCACGACAGCATCTTCCCAAGTAAAACAAGAGGACAGAAGACTGAACACGCCCCGTGCTCAGCCAGCACGGGGGCGTGCCCAAGTGTCAGCATAAAAGACAAAGTGGTAGAAGCTTCTATTGCCCACCACGGGGCCGTGCTTAGCGGACATGGGGCCGTGGTCAACTATAAGATTCGCACAATCTAAGCAAATCTTCATAGTACAAAGATTCTTCTGCACACGGGGTCATGCTCAGCGGACACGAGGGCGTGGTCAACTAATAAGACAAGCTGCATTAAATGAAGAAAGAGAAGGATGTGGACACGGGGCCATGCCCACTGGACACAGGGCCGTGCCCGAGCTTCTGTTCAGCCTATAAATAGGAGTGTTTGGCTCAAGCTCAAACCATCCCTTGGCACACCACCTCTCTCACACTTCACCCACCACCCACCACCACCATAACACCATCATCCACCACCATCATCCATTGTCCATCATAGAGTGTGTGAGTCGTCTCGGGATCCAAGATTGATCGTAAGAGTTCTTGACAATCAAGGCCATGTTTGCCTAAGTCTCTTACATCACTTGGTGAAGACAAGTGTCTAGTGTAATACTTTTTATTTCTAATCTTTTCGCACTTTTTACTTGGTTTTGTATTAATGACTTTAATAACTAGTTTCTTATGTTGAAGGTGATTCTTCCTTATCGTTTGTCCGTGGTGTCTTGCCATTATTTTATTGTCTATATAAAATAAAATATTTCACCATTCATATCTCCACGGTCTATATGGAGGTATGTTGGCTACCTGCTCGGGGGTTAAGGGAACGGTTTGGTAAGAGTCTTGCCATTGTTCAGCGTTTAGAGGTCCTGCAATGGACCTGGGTCAAATTTAGTAGGACCTCCTTCAATACTTAACGGTATTGGATGGCGGGGGTCCAAACTCTTTGATCCCCTCATAAGTTAACTACTATTAATACTATAACCCGGCTATTTAGGACTATATCCCTGCTGACTCAGACTACTTAGTCGAGGGTAACGTCACCTCCAAAAGATGGGCCTACCATAATTTGCATTAATAACTTAATTAATTATCTTTCAATAATCCGACCCTTTAGGATTGTATCCTTGCTGACTCAAACTACTGGGTTGAGGGTAACGTCACCTTCAAAAGAGGGGCCTACTACAATCACTAAGATAATCTCTTAAATAAGTGCAAAAGTGCGGAAATAATCAAAGGTTACACTATACACGAGTCGGAACCAAGTGATTCATCTTGTCTATCTGTTTTTCTTTTTATTTTTATTTTCAGCATTTTTAGTTAGTCTTTATTTTTCTTAGTTTAAAACATTTTTCTAAACTTTTTGATTTGATTAGACGTTGAGGATAAACCGGTACTAAAAGCTCTTGTGTCCTTAGACGACCTCGGTATCTTACCAACACTATACTACGCTCACGATGGGTGCACTTGCCCATATGTGTGTTTAGTGTTAGTAAATATCGTGTTTTATAAATTTAAAACTTGGCTAAAAAAGTGTTAAAGGGGCTTAAAATATACACCTAAATATATATAACACTTCACACGCATCAAGTTTTTGGCGCCGTTGCCCGGGACACAAGGATTTTAAGAAAGTTATGAATCAACGGCCTAATCGTTTTTCTTATTTTTCATTTTTTTAGGATTTTTTTTTTAGTTTTTCTGTTTCTGCAGAGCTCAGCACGGGCCGTGCCTGGTCGGACACGGGCCGTTCCCAGCACTATCACTGGCAGTTTTTATTTTCCGAGTTACAGAGGACTGAGCACGGGGCCGTGTCGGTGCAACACGGGGCCGTGTCCAACTCCCAGTAACAGGGTTCCGGAGAACAATTACTGTAAATTTGACCACGGGCCATGTTCGCTGAGCACGGGGCCGTGGTGAACCTTCTGACCAACATTCTTTTCTGTTTTTATCACAGGACTTGGAACCTTGGCGCCACATTTAAACTTCCTACGTAGTGCATGAGCTCCAGTTCTAGTAGAGACATAAAAGAACCTCTAGAAGAACCCGAACGCTTTCTCAGAAGAAGACTTAAAGCTAAAAATCAAGAGAAAGTTTCGGGGGAACCACTTCCAATAGCGGACCAACGTACCCTCATGGATTACCTACGACCCACCGTAGGAAATCTAGGCGCCGCTATCAATGCACCAAATGTCGAAGCAAACAACTTCGAACTTCAGCCGCATTTGATACAAATGCTTCAAAACTCCGCAACCTTCCATGGGCTTGTGGACGAGGATCCCCATCTACATATTATTAATTTCTTGGAAATATGTGATACCTTTCGGATCAATGGAGCATCAAACGACGCCATTCGCCTTCGGATGTTTCCATTTTCACTAAAAGACCGAGCTAAGGCTTGGCTTAACACCCTCCCAGTTGACTCTGTAAACACCTGGGATGAACTAGCCCAAAAGTTTCTATATAAGTATTTCCCTCCTGCTAAAACGGCTAAATTAATGACTGAAATTAATACATATTCACAAGAAGATGGGGAATCCTTATATGAAACTTGGGAAAGGTTCAAGGAGCTACTAAGAAAGTGTCCTCATCACGGTCTTGCGGTATGGCAACAAGTATCCACTTTCTACAATGGGTTGTTGCCATACACAAGACAAACACTTGATTCTAGCTCCGGGGGACTTTTAGGTAATCGTCGCCCAAATGAAATATATAATCAAATTGAGGAAATTGCTCAAACCAATTTTCAATGGCATACTCCCCAAGGTAATAAATCTATTGCCCCGGGCGCCCATAAGGTTGATGAAAGCACCTCTTTACAAGCCCAAATCGAGGCCCTCTCTTCAAAAATCAAAAGGCTAGAAATGACAAAAACCGCCTCGGTTATGGCTTGTGAAGGGTGTGGTAGGCCACATGAAAATTGGAGTTGTATGAAAGAATTAGATGAACAAACAGAAACGGTAAACTACATTGATAACAGACCTAGGCCGTCGGGTCCTCCAACGGGTACCTACAACCAAGGATGGTGTAACCACCCAAACCTTGGTTGGAGAGATCCCGGCAATAGTAGTAACCAACAAAACCAACGAACTAACTTTCAACAACCACAAAATTTTTCTCAACAACAAGGTGGAAGAGAAAGGCTTGAAGATACTGTATCTCGCCTCATCTCCGACACCGAAAAGAAAAACTCGGATCGATTTCAACAATTGGAATCGAATTTTAGAAATCAACTAGCTAGCGTTCAAAACATTGAAAAACAATTAAATCAAATAGCTCAAAATTTCTCCGAGAGACCACAAGGCGCATTACCTAGCAATACCGAAACCAACCCAAAAGCACAAGTACATCTCATCACATTGAGAAATCGAACCGTGGGTCCCTAGGAGGCTCCATTACCACCGGATGAAAGAAGCCAAACTACAACTCCACCCGCACCCCAACCAGAAAAGGCTTCTTTACCAAATCAAGAGCCCACCAAGACTCCTCCAATTCCTTACCCCGGTAGGTTAAATCGTCAAAAGACCGATGAGCAATTCGCAAAGTTTGAAAATTTACTAAAACAATTGCATGTTAATATTCCTTTTATTGAGGTCCTAACCCAAATGCCTAAATATGCAAAATTCATGAGGGATTTCCTCACTCACAAAAGGAAAATTGAATCATTGCAATTAGTTAACTTAGGCGAAGAATGCTCCGCCTTAGTACTCAACAAACTCCCACAAAAGAAAATTGACCCCGGAAGCTTCACAATTCTTTGCTCGATCGGGGAATCCTTCGTTCGTAATGCATTAGCCGTTCTAGGGGCTAGCATTAACCTCATGCCCACATCGATGTTCAAACGACTCGGCTTAGGGACAACAAGCCCTACAAAGATGAGCATACAACTCGCCGACAGATCCGTCAAATTTCCACAAGGTGTCGCTGAAAATCTATTGGTCAAGGTTGACAACTTCGTTTTCCCAACCGACTTTGTCATCCTAGACATGGAAGAAGACACCGATGTCCCTCTCATCCTCGAGAGGCCATTTCTAGCCACCGCCCAAGCAGTGGTGGACATGAATGACGGAACGTTAACATTGAAGTTTGGGGACAAGGAAGTGAAGTTTGAATGTGGAAAGAGAGTAGAGGACGAAGACCCGGTCAACTACATGAAGGTTATAGACTCAAGCTTGGATGACGCTCTCCGACGGTGTAACATGGGATGCAATACATCTCACTTGGGTAACATATGACCAGGCTTTGGGTCTAGCCAAGGACCCTTATAAACGTGGCGCACCACGGAGGCATTCCGCGGAACTATCCTTAGTTTAGTTTAGATTATTTTTTATGTTTTCTAGTTAGTTTTAATTTTCAGGAATAAAACACACTTGAGATGACAAAGGATACAAGGGAAACTTGAACCAGCACCCCATGCAGGAAAACAGGACCATCCGACAAAATTCTTCGTTTACAGTAAGTTCGGCACGGGCCGTGTCCGCCCAACACGGCCCCGTGTTGCACAGTCTGCAGAAAAAGACCCAGTTCAGGTAACTGGACACGGGCCGTGTTCACCCAACACGCCCCCGTGTCCAGGCTTCTGTTTCTCTTGATTTAATTTTGTTACTGGCACTTGAACACGGGGCCGTGTTCAGCGCCCAGTAACACAAAATTTTTGCTTTTTACACATTTTTACACATTCAATCAACCTAAAAACTTATTTTTGGGACACATTGAGGACAATGTGTAATTTAAGTGTGGGGGGATGCTAAAACCTTGAATCTTGCAAATCCTAAATACAAGCCTTACACAAAACTCTATTGGAACCGCTAATCACCCCAAATTTTTTCAAAAATTTTCATTTTTTTACTTGTCTAGGTTTAACTCGGGAAATTCAAGTTCTCAAAAAGGTTATATTTTTACGAATTTACAACCGATAGCGTCGTGATAAAAAGAACCAACATAAGAAAATTATGAAAAGGCATGATAAGCTTAGTTAAAATTCAATTATATATACTTGATCACATAAAAACTCATTCCCACAAAAGTGAGTTTTGAGCCTTTATTGAGCATACAATTACATATCATTAAACTAAATGCTCACTTTTCGTTTCTTGTGTGAATAGCCGCTTGGTTCTTACGACTCTAGAACTTGCCACAACGATACATTCCCGGTCCTTACCAACTTAAACCCGAGTAAGTAAATGATGGAGGCATTAGGACTAACCCTTTTTTATTTCTACACCATTATTTTTCTTTTTTTTACCACCTACCCAAAATCCCCCTAGTTAGCCCCTTTGAGCCTAAACCTTTTCATTTCATAACCCAAACAAACACCCTTTTACCCACCAAAACCTTTTTCATTTTTTTTACCCTTTGTTTTAGTAACTAGCTCGGTTTCTCATATGACTTTCCTAAAAAAAAAAAAAGAAGAAGAAGAAGTTGATTATGAAGCAAAAGCAAATAAACAAACAAGTTTATCAAAAATGACTTTGTTTGAAAAGTAGCTTCATAAAAATAAAAGTGGAAAAATAGAAAGTCTTACGAAAACCGACGCTTGTTACGCTTTTCGCCCTTTTTCTACTAACCACTAACCCAATCACCTACCTTTAACCCAAGCCTAACCCTTCACCCGCAAAGTCCTCTTGATATTTACAAAGGTATATAAGTTAAAAAAGAGGAGGATTGATTGCTTGGCAAGCCTATGGTAGGAGTAAGTTCCATGCCGCTCTCGAGTGATCCACAAAAATACATTTTCGGCCGAGTGTTGAGTGATCCCCGTGAGGTATGTGAACTTGTATATAAATAGAATTTTAAAGAGGCATGTTATGCCCTTAATAAGTAATTTATCTTATGAAAAGTTTTAAATAAATCATGACGAATAGGATTGTAAATAAATAAAAAAATAAAACTAAATAAAGAATCTTGGAAATCCCGACACTCTATGACAAGCCCGAAACCTTCTTTTCTACCCATTCCATATGGGAGTGTAATAGCCACATATTAAAGAGTTTTGCTCGAGGACAAGCAAAGATTCAAGTGTGGGGGTATTTGATGTGTGCAAAATGCAACATATAAATTACATCAATTGTGGCATAAAACTAACCCTTTTTTAGTACTAATGTTGGAAAAAGTGTGCTTTTGTCTTCCTTTTGTATTTTCAGGATTAAATGAGCTCAAATTAACAAAAGAAGCAAAAAGACATCAAAATCTAACATAAATACAAGAAAAGGAACAAGACGTGACATGCCCGACCCCACGACAGCATCTTTCCAAGCAAAACAAGAGGACAGAAGACTGAACACGCCCCGTGCTCAGCCAGCACGGGGGCGTGCCCAAGTGTCAGCAGAAAAGACAAAGTGGTAGAAGCTTCTATTGCCCACCACGGGGCCGTGCTCAGCGGACACGGGGCCGTGCTCAACTATAAGATTCGCACAATCTAAGAAAATCTTCATAGTACAAAGATTCTTCTACACACGGGGTCGTGCTCAGCGGACACGGGGGCGTGGTCAACTAATAAGACAAGCTGCATTAAATGAAGAAAGAGAAGGATGTGGATACGGGGTCGTGCCCACTGGACACGGGGTCGTGCCCGAGCTTCTGTTCAGCCTATAAATAGGAGTGCTTGGCTCAAGCTCAAACCATCCCTTGGCACACCACCTCTCTCACACTTCACCCACCACCCACCACCACCATAACACCATCATCCACCACCATCATCCATTGTCCATCATAGAGTGTGTGAGTCGTCTCGGGATCCAAGATTGATCGTAAGAGTTCTTGACAATCAAGGCCATGTTTGCCTAAGTCTCTTACATCACTTGGTGAAGACAAGTGTCTAGTGTAATACTTTTTATTTCTAATCTTTTCGCACTTTTTACTTGGTTTTGTATTAATGACTTTAATAACTAGTTTCTTATGTTGAAGGTGATTCTTCCTTATCGTTTTTCCGTGGTGTCTTGGCATTATTTTACTGTCTATATAAAATAAAAGATTTTCACCATTCATATCTCCACGGTCTATATGGAGGTATGTTGGCTACCTGCTCGGGGGTTAAGGGAACGGTTTGGTAAGAGTCTTGCCATTGTTCAGCGTTTAGAGGTCCTGCAATGGACCTGGGTCAAATTTAGTAGGACCTCCTTCAATACTTAACGGTATTGGATGGCGGGGGTCCAAACTCTTTGATCCCCTCATAAGTTAACTACTATTAATACTATAACCCGGCTATTTAGGACTGTATCCCTGCTGACTCAGACTACTTAGTCGAGGGTAACGTCACCTCCAAAAGATGGGCCTACCATAATTTGCATTAATAACTTAATTAATTATCTTTCAATAATCCGACCCTTTAGGATTGTATCCTTGCTGACTCAAACTACTGGGTTGAGGGTAACGTCACCTTCAAAAGAGGGGCCTACTACAATCACTAAGATAATCTCTTAAATAAGTGCAAAAGTGCGGAAATAATCAAAGGTTACACTATACACGAGTCGGAACCAAGTGATTCATCTTGTCTATCTGTTTTTCTTTTTATTTTTATTTTCAGCATTTTTAGTTAGTCTTTATTTTTCTTAGTTTAAAACATTTTTCTAAACTTTTTGATTTGATTAGACGTTGAGGATAAACCGGTACTAAAAGCTCTTGTGTCCTTAGACGACCTCGGTATCTTACCAACACTATACTACGCTCACGATGGGTGCACTTGCCCATATGTGTGTTTAGTGTTAGTAAATATCGTGTTTTATAAATTTAAAACTTGGCTAAAAAAGTGTTAAAGGGGCTTAAAATATACACCTAAATATATATAACACTTCACACGCATCATGCATCTCCGCAATGTTATTAATAATCTCAAAGTTGAGATTGAAAATTTGAAGAAACAGGATGCGGAGGTTGAAAAGTTGAAAAAGGAGAAAGCTGATGTGGAAGCTGCGCTAAAAGAGGCGCGTTTACACAGGGAGCGAAGTGAACATCGAGAGGTACAAGTGTCCGCCACTCTTGCTCTTAGAGACAAAGAGATAAAGGGACTTACTGCTTTGCTTTCTGGCCAGGAACAAATCTAGAAGGATCTTGAGCTTGCGCTTTCTGAGAAAACTGAAACTTCTCGGTGCTTAAATGAAACTGAAGAAAAGCTAGAAAGTTCAGAAACGGCGCGAGCCACAGCGGAAAGCGAGCTTGAACCTTTGAAAAGTGATATGCTATGGTTGAAGGAGCGTGGGATTGCCTGTGTACGTTGTCTTTGCTTTTTGCTCCTGTGAGAATTCTCGCGCATTTTCTTATTCACTTTTCTTGTTTTTGTAGGTTGCTGAATCAGTGTTAAATTCTGAAGAGCTAGATAAAACTGTTGCTCGTCTTATTGTTGCTGCGCGAAGTGACGGGTACGCTCAGGGATACGCGGAATGCTCGCACCATGTGTCCAAAGCCTTGAAGGTTGATTGGGATACCAGTAAGTTTGCTACTCATGGTGTTAACACTGGTGCTGCCCTTGCAGCGTTAAAAACGGAATTCAACAACTTGCAGCTTCCTGTTATGGATCTTATAAATGTTGCGTTGCAATCGGAAGATCACGTGGCGCAATTAAAGGAAATCTTTCCAGATGAAGACGAAGATAACGCGTAGGTTTCTTTTGTAATTGTACTGAACAATTGTTTTTCTGGGATGTGTATCCCCTTTTTTTTTTGTTAATGCGCTGCTGCGCAAGTTACATGTACTAAAACACTGCCGTGTTTGATAGTTTTTTTTAAGGCGTATTTGTGCGCCAAGAATAGTATGATGTGTTTGTTTAGTTTACAATATTTTGCATGGATACAATTACTTTGATCAGGTAAGGCGAATGAAGTTGGTGTGAAGCTCGTGTGTGAACGTGTGGTCTTGTGTGATGTAATCACCGACCGTTCATGAGACTTGAATTATATTTACCATAATGTTTTCGCTCTTACCAAAAGAAATTGCATGCACTTTGTAAAAAAAACACGAGAGTAATAGAAACTTTGCTGTTTATTTCGGGATAAGGCGCAGAGGCCATTACAAAGTCTATTAAAAATAAATACATGTTTCTTAACTTACTCTATCCTCCGCTTTTAGATAACTGTAGAGTGCTTCCTACTGTCAGGAGATCACAGAGTTTCTGCTCAGTTTTTCGCTTTCTTGATCGGGCCTTCATCGCCTCGAGTGATTTGTTTTATTTCCTTGCACACTTTTTGTAGTAGGTGAGTGAGCTCACCACTTTTAAGTGCTTTTTCTATCTCGGTGCGCAAGGAAATGCAATTGTTAGTGGTATGGCCACTGTCCTTGTGGTAATCACAATATTGCGCTGGGTCTTGCCCACGCTTGTTCTTCATGGGTATTGGTGGCTTAAACTGATAATCTTCAGTGCTTAAAACTTCCGCAGGAGTTTTGGTTAAGGGAGTCCATTGCCTCTCCCTGTTCTCCTGTTTGGCTTCTCTTTGCGCGGTAAGTTTATTGATGGTGGATCGAGCATCCCCAGATGAATAGTTCCCTGAGTTGGAATCGCGCCAACTTTTCTTAAACTTCCTTGCTCCGCTTGAACCTAGATATGAGGGTCGGTTGTGTGGCGGTGGTGGCCTATTGGTGGTGAGATTCTTTTCTGTTTGGGCGTAAACCTTGGCTGCCGCCATCACTTTTTCCCAGCTCTTCGGGAGGCCTTCTGTCCCAGACAGGACTTTTATCATATCGTCGCACCTGACTGCATATTTGAATTGGGCGCGAATCAGCTGCTCATGGACGCCTCCAATCTCCAATACCTCTTTGTTATATCGAGTGATAAAGTCTTCCAGACTTTCATCATCGTGACGCCATATGTTCATTACATCCGATGTGTCGCGGATCGACCGCCTTTGTTGGCTAAAATGGGTCAGAAATTTTTCGCGTAGATCTTTCTATGATGTGATTTCTCCAACGGGTAAATTGTCGAACCAGATTCTCGCAGCGCCAGTAAGGGTTTGTACGAAGAGGTGGCACCATAATGGTAAGGTCCAGCCTCCAACTAGCCCTGCGCTTGTAAAAACTCTCAGATGATCGTCAGGATTTGTCAATCCGCTGAACTTGCCTACGTTAGATGGCAGTTTAGCTTTCTCTAGCGGAGCTAGAGCTATTTCAGTAACAAATTTTGAATGTTCTGCCGCCTCCGCAGGACGGGAAATTAGATCATAATTGTGCTCAGCTTCGGGGTTGTAAACCGCACGGGGTCTACACTTGTTGTATTTTGGTTGTAACCGACTAAACACGCTGACGCTTTCACCTACACGGTAAGTTGGATCAGATTCATTGGTGTGGGTGTTTCGTTGAGAACCCAACCTGGTGTGAACTGATTGTCTTCTGTGAGGGTGAGACTCGTCTCGATACTCTCTTTGATGACTTCCTGACTAGGTATACTCGTTTCTCGATGTAGATCTAGAGTAAACCTCTGTATTTTCGTGTGATGAACTGTTACGTTGAGAAGCATTTGCACGGGATCCTGGCCTTCGTGATTGAGTTAGGGGAGCAGTCTGTGCACATAGCTGTGTGTATACTGCATTAAGTGCTCCCTGAGACCTAACGTACCAAGAGATTGGGGTTTCTCCTAGGGGCAGAATTGAGTGCACAGGGACCTCTGGCTGTACCCCTGGGGTGAAAGGTTCATTCACGTGATTGGATTGTACCTCGTTGTCATCCGAGGCATCCTATGGAATACCTTCAACCTGGAAGTTGTTACCGACATTCGGCCGAGGGCCGGTTTGTCGATGAGATGAAGTTTCCTCCATGTGCAAATGGAATCGGTCGGGGTAAATCAGAAAATGAGAGAAAAACAGATGAGACAGAGAAAATGGTGGGCGCCAATGAAGAATCACTGGTTAATCGGACCGGAATCAGATTATCCAGGGGTTATGATCTGCATAAAAGGGTTGGTTCTCTCTCGTTTGATTTGATGGAGCAGTTCTTCTTCTCCGGTGAGCTCTGCAAAACAGAACACCGTTAGCCTCGCCAAGGGGAGAAGGGGAGTTCTCTCCTTGACCCGACTCCGGCGTGAGAATAAGTGGGTGTTTATGAAGAAGAAGAAGAAGAAGAAGTATTGATGAAGTGTGTGTAACTTGAGATTCTTACCTGAATTATTCTCATATTTATAGCTGAGAGTTTGGGCGGGAAAACTTGTTGATGAGATATTAACGGAAGATGCTAATACCGTAAGGGGTTATGTTTTCTTCCGTTAATCTTCTTCATCCGACGTGAATGCACACGGATCGTTATTTAGATCCACGGCTGGGGGAATGCCACGTGGAAAGTGGGCAAGTGGTGGTTTTCCTCCAATTCCATGCCATCATTGTGATTCCAGGGAGGCCTGAGATGGTGACACGTGTCCCAGACGGTTATAACCGTCTGGTGGTGCACGATTGATCTTTCTAGAAGGTTATTGCCATAATCCGGTGTGGTATCTTATCGTGTGGAATCAGCTTAGTGAGTAATATCCAAGTCTGGGTATTTACTAAGCGGACATGTCTGTTGGGATTTTTATCCTTTATTTGTTATGAAGGCGCGAGGATTCATGATGTTCCTCTTATCGCGTAAGTGTTTGCTTGTTATCTTTTTCTTAAGTTCTTTGTGAGACCAGTTGCGCGACCGCGCAAGGTCAAAAAAGAGCTAAGAGGTGATGTGGTGGTACGGTCCCAAGTACTTGATATGAGTTTTTTGGGACCTTACCCCTTCAGGTACTAAGCTCATCCTCTTATCCATTAATCTTGCAAGTTGATTGAGTATCACACGGTATGTCGCGAGAGTGTTGCAGAAGTGATCTCACTTCGGGATCTACGACGTTAATACATTGAGTTCCAGCAAACGAAGAGGAGTGAGAAAGGTATCGACCAATCATTCGACGCTGCGACATCCAACTCAGGGACGTTCGTACTAGCACCTAACATTCTACACAGTTTGCTAGGCGTTCAGATGGGTGTTCAAGTAATACTCGATAACTTCGAGATTCGTAAGGATTCAGAGAGGAGTGAAAAGATCACGTTTAAGTAGGAGGCAATCATTGCTAGGACTCCTATAGATTTGTTACGTTTCTCACTGATTAAATAACAGAACAGAACCCCTTTTTCACTTGTTAAGGCTCACTGGGACTCGCATGCACCCCGCATTAGTATTATGTGTGCTCCCACAATAATATTGTGATTTGCATGCTCATCTCAGTTCCTCCTAACTCATGTCAAACGGCTCTTCAAACTCAGATATCATACGGAGGTTATCAAAATGATAAGATCACAGAATTCCAGGGACTATGACATACTATCAACGCATCATAAGGTAAGCAAGCAATTCATGTAATCATGCTATAGTGACGAGTGTGTGTTCATATGTTACGTCATAAACAAATGTATACTAGTCATGTAATGTATGCAACAAGTGAGAAAGACGAACCTTGCAATCTGGAGCTGAGTGTCATGGTCGTATTCACGTATTCAGAACTGTTCGGTTATAGTCTGGTTTTATAAAAACATTTTTAAAACCAAGTTCACTATAACCAGTGGCTCTGATACCAAACTGTCACACCCCCAAAATACCACTTTGCGGAAACACCGCAGGACGTGTGACGTACCAGGATCTAGCCACCAATCACATTGAACTCATAACTATATTTAAATCAAAACTTTTATTCATTAACATAAAGTGTTACAAAACGTTAAATGTAATTCATTGTATACAGCGGAAGCATAAATCATTTGTTAAGTGTTTCATAAACCACATATACGAAAACCATTAGACTCGTCTTGCGATTCCATGTATCCCGACCCATGACCACTCCAGCCTCCCAGACAGCAAGTTCCAATGATATAACCCTATAGACCTGCAAGCATGCAGACAAGTGTGTCAGACGACGCTGGTGAGTTCAAAGTTTGTTAACATGTTTTAGTTACCAGATATAAGTGTAAAACATTTCAGAGATTTGATGTTGTTAATAACTCGATTACCGCCGATGGCTCCAGATTATTTGCCCTATTCCCCAATGCCTCTATCAAAGCAATGGTCAAGACTAGGGCCATTAGTTCACTCCCGACCTCTCTGGTACGGTGTGAGGGTGCCAAACCTAAATAGCGCTATTAACTAATACCCCGTTGCCTCTCCGGCAACAAATCGGTAGAAGGGACTTGATTGATAGATATGAGTGTATTAACCAACATCCCGAGTTTAACATTCCAGTCAAACTCAACAACCCGACATTCCTCCCCGGAACGTTTACCAGATGTCCCTCCCCGGGACGCATGCTTAGAAAAAGAGCAGTGAACTCACCTTAGGTTTGCTCGGTATATATAATGTTACCCGTTCCCGTTAGTCAACCAACCCTATCGTGGTTATCAATAATATCAGTTTCGTAATAGTCAAAGTCGCGTATTTCACACAGAGTGCATTCATCACAAGGTTTACTAAATAACATGCATCAAATATCCAGTTTACATACTTTGCAGCACATAACAGTTGGGTCTACTACTCCCACGAGTGACACCAGATTTCTCATCATAAGTAACATATATTTCTAATAAATATTGACATCAATCAGCATGTGTAACATAATTCTTACTGTTGGTTCACACAAAACAGTATTACATATAGCAGGTATTTAGTTTTCATACAAGTCAAAACAGGGTCCTCATTCTTAACCAGCATTATCATGTAGTCAGATCCTCATTCTTAACCAGCATTATCATGTAGTCAGATAATATGCATACACATCAACATTCAGTATTATGATTATCACAGTGGAATGCTAACGAAGAACCTTCTCCTCGACGAAGATCCCTATGACGAAATACCCCATTCTTCGTCAAGATCCCCTTCGACGAAATACCCCATTTTTCGTCAAGATCCCTTTGACGAAATACCTCATTTTTTGTCAATAATGCCAGCCGACGAAAGTTCCTGGTTCTTCGTCAGAGCAGTTCATGGCTTAACAGTTCATGGTTTTTCTACAAACCCTAATTATTCATTAACAGTTTCATCAACATCAATCATTCCAATCATCATCCAGTTTATTCTAAACACATAATCATCATCGACTCAATTCATAACATTCATATACCCTACAATCCGATTCAAAACAAAACATCGTAATTCCAATGGACATTCATTATCAAACTAACCCAGATTTCATCAGGCCACATCCAAATCACAGTAACAATCAATCTGTACTCGTTGATCACCATCAGTTTATGCACAAACAACCCTAAGTCATTCGTTAACATCACGCATACCTCTAGTTCAACTATATAGTTTTGTTCTAACAGAATATTCATTGATACCTCTACTATCATTCAACCCTAAACCAATTACATAACAAGTTTACACATAATCGAGGACGGTCACTCGACAGTTAAACAAGACGGATCCACTAACCTCAAGATGATGGTGTTGTGTGTTAGAATAGTGCCAGACGATGCCTAGGGCTCGATCGAAGGAGAGACTTGCCGTTACTTGCTTGGTGAGAGTCTAGGGTTTACAAGTGATCAGTTATATGACATATATACGCGTACATTCTAAAGGGAGTGGGTTGGGCCTCTCCTGGGCTTCGATGAAAACTGGGACGACGAAAAACCCAATAGCGACGAACTTTATTTTTCGTCGTACAGCCAATGACGAAATTTGTTTTTCGTCAAGCAGTGTTGTGAAAAGGGTTTTTGTCATTAAAGATTTTTATTAAATAAACAATCATTAAACTACTAAAAACATTCCAGCATAATACACATAATACCATGTACAACGAAATATAAAACAGGTGACGCGTAAGGGAAAGGTGTTGAAATCTTGGGTTGTCACGTCTTCATCCTACAACAATAACGAAAATTCGGCCAACATTAATCAGGATGCATATTGCAACCAAATCTGTTAAATGTGTTTATGCCTTTATTTAGTATAATAACATAAGTACACAACTTAAATTATCATGATTTGCATTTTTGGTTGAGATAAAGAAAATGCCTCCTTAAGTCCGTCAAGCCTGTAGGAGTCGGAGTAGTGAATAAATATAGAGAGTTTTGCTTGGTTGTTAACCAAGGGAAAAAAGAAAAAGAAAACCACTACTCACCAGTTTCGAATCAAACAAGTATCAACAACAGCCCCTTCTTTGCTTTTCTGATAGCATTCTGGAAGTACCGCGTCAAGATTGGCACCTTTTCTATGCAATAATGATCTCGCTCTTTAAGACAGATTCGTGAACGGTCAATCTACGCCATGGAAGTTTCATTTCTGAATGACTTGTCTGCTACCAACTCCTTCCTCTATGGGTAGGCCCAACCACCACACTACACTCTTAGAATAGTTAACGGAACACCAACCCAATATCGAGGAGAATCAGTACACGGAACTTGACCAATCCACGATCACCCTCTCCTAGCAGCTTTCTTATCTTACGATATTCATAGTGTCGATTATAGAAGAGATGGAAATTGCATATTAGGATTAACCGAATCAGCTGCGTAGCCCTCTTTCACAGGGGAGGTGTGGCGGCATAGCCTGCTTCCAGAAAGTAATTCATGTGCGGTTTGGTTCGGTTTTTATCTTTATTCATAACCATATCCGCTAGCTTCGGTTATGGGATTTCCATAACCATAACTGAACTTTGGTTTCGATTAGTCGGTTATGAAGCACGGTTATGGTTCAATTTCGGTTAATTTCAGTTAATTATCCATCATTTCCATATTACCTTTGACTCGTAATTTCAAACCAAATAATAATAGATTTATATACTGATCTAATCTGCTAACATATTAGGCCATTATTGTATTAGTTACAATCATTTTTATATAAAACAAAGATAGAGAAAAACATTAACATGCATAAAATGAGTCAAATTTTGTATAATAGTTATTCTTAAACCTTTTAAAACTAATTATATAGCATAAAACGCTTGTATATGTATGTAAAGAGTTTGATTCCTTGAAGATATATTTTTTATATATGGATATAATTTAAAAGCATTTCTTAATTATTTTTGGTTCGGTTCGGTTAACGTTCGGTTATGGGACACCCTTAACCATAACCATAACAGACTAATCAGTTAATCAAATAACCATAACTGTCAGTTAATCTCAGTTAGCTTAATTCGGTTCGGTGACGGTTCACTTACCAGTTAATTTCGGTTAACGGGTTTGCTCACCCCTAACTTAAATCGTGTGAATATAAACTAGTTATCTTACTTTTGAGTATTTTAGTTGATCTTAAAACCGTATAATGAAATAAACGATTGTGTGATCGATTGCAAATGTTTAATTCTAAGTAAATATTACATGGTTCCTTTTTAAAGATTTTCAATTAAAATTAAAGACTATTATTAATCTAGAAGTCAAGAGACAACGGTCAAAGTCAAAAACAAAAATGTCACTGTCAAGGTTGGCATATTTGAAAGATCCGATTTTTGTCACGGCTTCTAGAACTATTTTGCAGGAAAATTCAGTTTCTAACCTTCTAGACCTTTTAGTTTTCAATTTATATATTCTCCATTGATTTATTTTTTAAATAATAGTTAAATATTGTTTTGGACGGTAAAACTGACGGCATGGACTCAAAGTGTAGGGTTTTCAAACCTTTCCACAGCCAAAAATTTTATGCAGGTACTCAGATTGCTCGAAAACCTTAGAGACCCAAATTGCATTTTACTCGTATATAAATAAATACCAAAAAGATTTTCAAATATTAATCATACAAAATAAATGAGTTTAGTCATTAGTCATTGATTATCTATACTATATAATAAAAGAAACCACTTTAGGGACACGTGTCATCATATTAGGGCATCTCTTATAGATAATTATTATTTTAGTTTAATTTCTTCTAATTAATTATAGATAACCCTCCTATTAAACATTATTTAATTTAATAATATATATTATATAAAATGTTAACGGAATAAAAAATTATATAACATCATCGAGAGTAGATGTGTTATTATTCAATATAAATTGTAGATAAAACATCTACTTAATTGTAAATAATTTTTATTATTTAATATAAATTGTAGATAATTATTATTTAATTTAAATTATTAAATTTAATATATGTTTCAAACATTTAAAAAATAACAGATAAAGTTCCATAAAATATTTATTTGTATTAATTACTAGGTTAAAAATTATATCTTAATAATTGAAACAAATATCGAGTATTTTCATAACGAGAGTTAAGGGAACGATTTTCTTGCTTAAAAAATTATTTATTTATTTAAGAGTAAATTACGATTTTGACCCCTGTGGTTACGTTAGGGGCTCAGATGTTAAAAAATTCTTTTTTGGGGCTAAAAGGGTAAAAGTGACATAACCACATGGGCCAAAATCGTAATTTAAAATGCAAGAAGAATAATAACTACATTTATCATACTAATGAATTTATCCAAAAATAACCATTCATTTAAGATGCAACTCACGTCCAGATATTTAAATTTTAAAGTTATATATAATTACCAATATTTATACTTATCTAATTAATTTAAGTACTATTTTGTAGCTATAAGTTTATCTAATTGGCTAATTGTTATATGTCTAATCTCGACATTTCAATAATTTTCAAAAACTAATAAATTAAGACCACTGTTATTTAACTAAAACTTAGGTTATTAAATGTATGTTCACATGACTTTTAAAACTCATGAGAAAGTAGATAATACATTTGTCTTCTAATCGATTGTTCAAATGCTTTCATATTATAAACTTGACAAACATCACAAGTTTTGATCATACATGGCATAAAATTTTGTTCGGATATTAGAAAAGCGTCTTAAAATATCGTTTTTTAATTATTAAATCTCCGTTATTAACTATTTGATTTTTTATTTACTTAACCCGTGTAATACACGGGGTTATAACCTAGTTCTAAAGATAAAAGAAGATATCAACCATAAATATGAAACACGTTGTTTTGTGTGACTTAAACTGGCCCAACCCAAAAAAAAAAAAAAGATTGGCTGGTTTATACCTTGATGACTCATGGCATTCTAATCAAACCGGGTAAGGTGAATGGTTTTATTCCGACTCGCTTCTAACAGTTTGGTGTAGCGAATTTTGGTATGTTTGGTGCACCTTTTGGTGGCTTTCATGTATGTTTGGTGTAGCAACTTGCTAATTAATAAAGAGTTTTGTTGGCCGTTCAAAAAAAAAAAAGCTTCTAACAGTTTGATTTTCAAAATATTTTTTAAAAAATATTTACCAAAATATATTTTAAAAGATATTTAATAAAAGAGTAAATTAATTTTTGAGTGTCTGTGTTTTAATGGTTTTAAACACTTAAATCCAAAATCAAAAAGTTTAACGCATTGAGTCCCTAACCGCTTATTTTATAACTTTTTGAGTCCAATGATGGTCGTTGCGACTGTCCGTGGCAGCTTGTCTCCCACCATGGTTGTTCCCCTCACCAAACCACACTGAGTAAGAGACAATGGACAAAAGAAGCGAGCAAAAACTTTAATAAAGAAGGTGTTAGTGCACTATGTCTATTGACTTCGTCTTTGTATCATGTAATAGGTTGTTCAGTGCATTAGGTTTTTAGTTTGAAAGTGATGATTTAGCTTGAAGGTGTCACATGTCCTTTCAAGGGAAATCATGATTTCCCTTGAAGCAGTTCAAGCTAAACCTCAACACTATATATAGCTTGAAGCTAAATCAAGATTTAGCTTGAGGAACACATTTGCACATTTGACTTTTGGAGAGCTCTAGTTCTAGAGAGAGAAACTAGAGAGAGAAAGTCATCAAGTGATTCAAGGTTCATTGTACGTTTCAGATATATAAATAGAATCACAATTATATTACGTCTTGTGTGTTTCGGTCACGTTCGTGTATGGATTCCGCACATTTCACGTTCGTTTAGCAATCGTATCGGAGTCAAACCGGTCCTAACAAGTGGTATCAGAGCAGGAATTCGATTGCTTTGATCAAACAACAAGATTCGTACCAGATTTCAACGTTTTCAGATCTGAATCGCAACTTTTCTTCTTCATCTACTCATTTCTTTCACGTTTTTGATGGATTTTCGACGAATTGAACGGGATTTCACGGTCCGAATTGGATGATTTTTTAGTATGATGTGCGAAAATAGATGATAAACAATCCTACAAAGTTTCAGACTCAAATTCGGTGTCGTTTAGGAGAAATCTGAATTTTTGTGTCCAAGTTCGTAACTTTCAGCAGGGTGTCGCTTGAAACAGCACTATTTCGCTTGAAGTTCAAGCGAAATCCTTATTTCAGCAAGATTTCGCTTCAAGATAAACTGTTTGATTTCGCTTCAAGTCAGACTAGTTGATTTCGCTTCAAGATATACTGTTTGATTTCGCTTCAAGTCAGAAAAGTTGATTTCGCTTCAATACTTATTATCTGATTTCGCTTCAAGACTGAACAGTTTGATTTCGCTTCAAGACTGAACAGTTGATTTCGCTTCAATACTGAACAGTTGATTTCGCTTCAATACAGAACACCTGTTTTCGCTTCAACTAATTAACAGCTGATTTCGCTTGAAAGCTGTTTACTAGCTGATTTCGCTTGAAAGCTGTTGACTAATTGATTTCGCTTGAAAAGTGAAATTTTCGTGTCGAGAACATTTCACGGATACCGAGTGTCAGTCATTTTCAGTTTATTTGATATTGTTTGAACTAATTGTGTTTGTTTGTTTGTTTGCAGGTGATTTACACAGCACAAATATCAAGAATTCAAAATGTTTGATGAACTGGAAAACATTAAATTTGAAAGAATGAACAATTGGACGTGTTGTTCTTCTTCTGAGAAACAGGAGGTTTTGGTTGAAAGATTTGAATATTTCATGTGTCAAAAGGATGAGACATTGGATGAGTTGGAAATACGGTTTAAAAATTTAATGGACAGTTTGAGAAACAAGAATATTAGAATATCAAATGATGAACAGATATCGAAATTGGCAAATGCATTACCTGCTAAATGGGATAAATTTTTGGATGAGTTAAAAAGGGAAGATTTTTTTCAAGAACTTTATCCAAAACAGTTCTTTAATGAGGTTAATGGAGAGGTTCGTAATGAAAATAGGAAAAAGAAGGAAATTTTGACCAAAATGGAAAAGAATTTACAAAAATTGGAATTGGATGTAATTACGGAAATTGATAATAGAATTCGTGAGTGTCTTGCAACAAAGAGTATTCTAAAATATGATATGAAAAGGAAATGTTATATTGATGAAAGTATGAATCCTTTTGATTTCATTAAACTCTTTTGTGCAGGAACATATAAGATGGAAACAAAGGATATTCCAAAGAATGAAGAATCTTTAAAGCTTGGATCTTCAAGTTCAGAATCAGTGTGCTCTAAATGTGACAACTTTAAGGCTGAAAATGACAAACTTTTGAAGGATGCAGAAAGTTTGACATCAGAAGTTGAGAAGTTGAGAGATGAGAAGCAAACTGCTGATAACCAGATTCTTATGTTGCAGGGAATTTGTGAAAATTTGAAGTCTGAAAATGTCAAACTGCTTAGTGATTTGAACAGTTCGACATCAGAAAACAAGATTTTGAAAGAAAAAGAAAAAGAGTTTGAAAATGAAAAATTAAAATTTGAAAATGATTTCAAAAGTCAGTTAAAGATTTTAGAAGATGAGAGAGATATTTTTGGCAAAGATAATCTTCAAAAACAAATTGAAATAAATTCTCATCTTGCTAAAATCATTCAGCTTGAAAAAGAAGCTGAAAAAGCTCGGATGAAAATCAAAGAGCTTGAAGAGAAATTGAAAGGTTTTGAGATTTTGTCATCAACACCAGATTATCCATGTCCAAAACCGATCAATTCTGTTCCAATAGATTTACAAGAAAAATTCAAAAATACTGTTTTGCAATCTACTGAAACAGGTGAATGTTCTAAACAAAAACCTGTTAAGAAGAATGCAGAACAGAAACAAAAAGATAAAAATTTTGAAAAATTACAAAAAGTTAAAAATGAAAACCCACAAAATGTTGGTAATAAGTGGTGCAGGTTTGACCACAGTGCTCAAAAGACAAATCCAGCATTGAAGAGGAGAAATGACTATAACCAAGCCAAACAATGTTATGATTTGAAGGTTTGGACTGAACAAAGTGGATGGTACGATAACAGAGTGTGCTACACCTGTGGTGTTAGAGGACACATTGCTGTTAATTGCCAGAATTGGTATTGTGAAACAAGAAGATGCTATAACTGCCAGATCAAAGGTCACATTGCAAGAGATTGCCCAAGGAGATCAATGGGAAGATCGAGGGTTGAATCTCAAAGAACGGTAAAGAAGCCAGTCAAAGTCAAGCCTCATGAACAGAAGGTTCTAAAACCTAAAGTTCAGGATCAGATAATTCAAGAAAAGAAAGTTAAACTTTCTCAGGGACAGAGAGACAGACTGAGGAAGAAAAGGAAGAAGATGAGAGAGTATCTTGAGAAGATTTTGTCTTCGGGTTCACCGGTTGGTTCGAATAAGAGTTTTGATGAATCGATTAACTCGACTGCAAAGCCAAGTAAATCGAATTCTTCAGATACAAATCTGAGGACAAAAGAGAAAAAGGAAAAGAAGAAAATGGTCGGCAATGAATCTGATGTTTCAAAGTCAGACAAGCCACCATCAGGCAATGAATCTGATTCCACAAAATCAGAGGAGCCACAAGTTGAGGTAAAGAAGGAAGAAAATGTTCTTTTGATGAATGATGAAAAATTTCCTCCATTACAAGCCACAAACACAAAATCAAAAGGTGTTGATGCTGGAAAAATGTTTAATAGCAATGTTAAACATATTTTTAGTAAGATGGTTGATGGTAAGGAAAAAGGAGTGAAAGAGTTTTATGAAGAAAAGAGAAAAGCTCAAAATACACCCAAGGACAGTCAGACTTGGGTGAAACTTTTCAAATAGAAAAATCTGACTTGCCGGAGCTTCCAGGTTGGTAAGTGTGAAGCAGGTATCGGCATCATTCTTGAGAAATTCACAGGATGGTAACTGTGATATTTCGACTTACATGTGGTAAATCAGGGACATTAAGTTGTACTTGATTTTCTACAAGTGATTGTGGTATTTGATCTTATATTGTTAAAATTTTTCAAAAGGTTTTAAAGAGAACGAGGTGATGAGATGACTCCGAACTCACTAGTGATGGGTAAACAAACTAATTTTTCCGGAAAAACCATTCTGATTAAAACAAACTTAAGTGTTTTGAAATCATTATGGGAAAATAGTTTGTTGTAAGGGGGAGTTTTGATTGAATATGCCGAAACCCTCACGGCTGAACAAACATGATTACTTTCATCAGATTGAAAAACGGTTTTCAAACTGTTAAGATCAATGGGTTGTAAATCATGGGGGTACGTTATATTTTCTGCAAAACAGAGCATGAGAAGCAGAAAATGGATGGCGAGACAAAGCTATCAGTGTTGGTTGTCAAATTTTCTTTATATGGTTTTGCATTTTAGGGGGAGATATATGTTGTTAGAAAATACAAAAACATGTGAAAATTTGAAAAAGCCAAAAACATGATAAAATTAAAAAAATTGAGTTTTTGCGTAAAAAGAGGAAATGATAGTAAATCAGTAGACAGTTACAGTATGCTAAAGAATTGGAAAGTTTAAATGTGTTAAAAGATCTCACTGTGGATGTGTCGATAGGTTTTTGCACATTTAGTAAACTTTTTCGGGATATAAACATAAATTCAAACTTACTTATTTCGTGGGGAACACTACTTGGATATATAGGTAACCCCTGAAATCTCGTTTGAAAGGTCCCTTATTCTGAGATACTAGGTCTTTATACTCAGTGATATCTGGGGTATTATCCCGGGACTTCTGCTGAAAGGAATTTCTGACCTAGTCTCCGGAGAATACTTTCCGCATTGCTTGAAATATAGCACCACCCTCAGCTAAAAAATGATGAAACATTGAAAAATGCTAATCATGGCTGTTGTAAAAAAAGATCCTCTAAAGGGGACACACCGAAAAGTCGAGCCGTCATCTCTCTGCTGAACGGAAGTTCTGACCTGAGCTCTCACGGTTTCGTACTATAATTTATTCCCCTGACAGATATCATCTAGGTATACTCACCTGTAAGACTGAATATTGGGATTTGGATACGGGAGTATATTCAAGAGGTGGGACACATGAATGAGTTTAAGTTCTTAAAATACCTAATTCGTATCCTGAATCAGTTGAAATTTGTGTGAGAATTTAAAGTGGATCAGTATATCGACAATCTAAGTGAATTGTTTAATACTTACAGTGTTAAAAAGCTCAACGGTACTTGTGACTTGTTAAAAACTGATATGATCCTCTGACGCATACTCAAACAAAAATATTGTCTGTAAATATGTTTGTACATATTTCTTTACTGCTTTATGTTTTCAGAAAATACAAAAAGATTTTGATTTCTGTTTTATTTTCGACAACTGATGTCTGAGAACTGAGTTTCAAAATCTAAGTAAGCTGATTGTGTTTCTGAAAATAAAACAAGTTCATTAAATTGAAACTTGATTTAAAATCAAAAATTTCAAAAACAGTTTGTGATATCTCCAAGGTCATTAGTTTGGACTTGGATGATAAACTGTGAGGGAGTTGGATTCTTTAATACTGCTAAATTTATACAACAGTTTGTTGATAGGGGGAGTGGATTAGAGAAATTGATTGGAATTGCCAGGTTAAGATTCCTGGATAGTATAAAATGTTGTTACTTATAAACGTATGAGTGATTGCAGATAGTCCAGATTACGATCCCGGAAGCTGAGTCTTAGGGGGAGTCTGAAGACAAGCTAAAAGCTAGGAGCTTGTAGATGGAAAGCTAGGTGTCGATCCCAAAGCACGGAAGCTTGATGAAAGGGGGAGCCTGCAGCTGATAGAAAAGAAGAGAAGTGATGGATGCGTAAAATGTTACAATCTGAACGAAAGAAAAGGCAGAATGATCAAGACTGAAGAAGGTGTCTTAACAGAGAATAGTCACTGAAGACTGCGTCAATATCCAAGGGGGAGTCTGTTAGTGCACTATGTCTATTGACTTCGTCTTTGTATCATGTAATAGGTTGTTCAGTGCATTAGGTTTTTAGTTTGAAAGTGATGATTTAGCTTGAAGGTGTCACATGTCCTTTCAAGGGAAATCATGATTTCCCTTGAAGCAGTTCAAGCTAAACCTCAACACTATATATAGCTTGAAGCTAAATCAAGATTTAGCTTGAGGAACACATTTGCACATTTGACTTTTGGAGAGCTCTAGTTCTAGAGAGAGAAACTAGAGAGAGAAAGTCATCAAGTGATTCAAGGTTCATTGTACGTTTCAGATATATAAATAGAATCACAATTATATTACGTCTTGTGTGTTTCGGTCACGTTCGTGTATGGATTCCGCACATTTCACGTTCGTTTAGCAATCGTATCGGAGTCAAACCGGTCCTAACAGAAGGAACTTAAACAGAGATGGTTAGATAACGGGTCAAAACGGGTTCAAGTTAAGAAGGGTCCTTTTAAACACAGGTCAAACGTCTTTGGTTGGCTAAGCACGCACTCTTTTTAGCTTACTTCTTAAAAAAATGATCAAGTGACACAAGCATCAAATGGTTACATATACATACCTTTAAACCAACTATTGCAAGTTTAGTTATTTAATTAAAGGAAGAGTGTACCTGCTAAATAAAGCAAAACTAAGGAGCTGAACAATCTTTTCACAACAAAGTTCCTTGCTGACATTTCACTCTTATTACAATAACAACTGTAAACCTTCAATTTGGCTGTAATCTGAAAACTGTTGATATGAAGGAGCTGGACAATCTTTAGTCAGTTCAATGCACATTGAGTAGAACACTTTATCCAATGAATTGCTGGAAGTTCATACATCTAAATCATCAAAGAAGCCTAAATATTTATTTTTTTCAAATTAGTCGACATATGTACAATCTCACTCTAATCAAATCCTAAATAAAACACAACTCATTCATTCTAGCTATAACTATAGTTCAGATACGTTACTAACAACTCAAGAGCAATATGATCATTTAAACACCAATATCACAGAAATAATCACACCATGAAATCAACTAAAACCCCTATTATTGAAAAAAACCAACAATCCTTGTGTAAAAATTTGGATTTTTTCTGTAGAAACAAATAAAATCAAAGCAATAAAAAAGAGACTTACCTCCAATCGTTCTTCTCCTGCAATTTCTCTTCATAGAGTTGCAATTTGTGACCGAAGAAACAAACTGAAATCAAAGCCCTTAGTTAAAATTTATGAAAGAAGAACAACTATCAAAGCCCTTGGTGGCTGTTTAGTCTAGCTTCTTCCAACCTCCGCTACACTCTCTCTTCTCTCGATTTCTCTTCTTCACATTAGTTAAACACCATACATAATATTACATCAATCAACAGACTTGCACAAAAACAAAAAAAAAAAAAAAAAAAAAAAAAAAAAAAACCTCAAACAAACGATAGCGTAGACTAATCGCAAACTTGCCACTTCAAGGCACACATGCCCTTTCCGGTGACAACATGCCAACACTTCTATCTTGCGAAAGCATATGAATGTATGCCAAGCGTACATGCACGTGATGTGTGTGGTTAGAGTAGCTCTAAATATGAATTTGGTCAACATAAATTTCAGCAACAGATTATAACCAAAATCAAAAGTAAAATATGTAACATGAGCTCAAAAGAAAATACAAAGTGTTATACTTTTAGGTGAGTTGCGACCTGCTCAGCCTATTCAACCTGTCTCCTTTTTAGGTATTTTCTATTTGACCAGTTAAGAGATGAAACATAACTTCATTCAACATGTTTTTTTAGTAAACAGGTCAAAATCCCACCTCTAAAGTGAAAGAGTAGTTAATACCTGAGTTTGCATTTCTTCATATAACAGGTCATAACGTACATCTGATAGTCGTGGTTTCTCTTCATACCACACCTCTAAGAGGTCTCTCTTCCTCCATATGTCCATATGTTTTTTTAGCTTCATCCACATACGAATTTGGATTCTTTAACAACTCCATATCTGTTGCAACACGCACCTCTTTCAGTTGGTCCCCCATATCTGCGACACGCACCTCTTTCAGTTGGTCCCGTATTATGTTACCTGCTTCACTTGTTTCTTTTAGACTTTTTTTTCAAGATTTCCAGCTGCTGCAGGTTTTTCCTAGATAACCACGCACTTTCCTTTAATTCCATATCTTCCTATATTGGGATTCGAATTATATTACAGAATAAAAACGTGATTATCATCTATGGGAAACAACAGTCTCAAAACTAAATATAATCTTCAATTTAGTATTTAAAAGAATAGTCAAATACCTGGAAGCGTTTTGTAGGATGGAGTGTGGTGAGTGGATTGCCAACATTAGGTAACAAAAAAGGAGACCACTAACACGGTGTCTGTCCTCTGATTCCTTCCATATCAGATCAGATCACTCTCATTAATTCGAGTTGATAATACGGGTGTGAATATAATGCATGCAAAACTCAGTTTCAACCCACCCTTTCAAGTATATATTGTGGACAAAAACAAATAATACACACCCCAAACAGATGAATAAAGATATGATTTTATAAGCCTCTAGGATGAGAGAACGGATTGAAGACCAAGTTGTTGAGGTTGTAACGATGACAAAGTTGATGCCATGGCAGATGGTGGTAATGTTTGCTGAAGCTGCCTCAGAAGATTGATCATTCGAGTAGCGGTCTCTTCAGAAGCCAAATCTTTACCAGCAGAAACAACCTAATACGTGAAAGTCATGATTATTAGAGAATGTAGATGAAAGAATAAAATTAATAAAAAATTATTTGAGTGTGGATATATGTACATCTGTAAATACTCCAACTATCTTTGGAAGATACTGATGGTTAAGCCCTAACAATTCTCCATCAGACCTGAATACAATTCAATAAGAATGAAACAATTCATATTTAACGCGCTAATTAATTTTAAAGAATTTAATGGACAACTTATGTTCTCGAGTCTCGTTTGAAATTTCAGACTATACCTTTCCACCATTGAGCAAAGCTGATCATGCACAACTTTAGCCTCAATCAACTATATTTGGAGAATAAACATCAAATCTTTTCGCTTCTAGATTGGTCAATTTTATTCGAAATTAAACAAGATATACATCATTTATTATGCCACCGGACCACCTTGACAGATAGATACCAGCAAAATTCAAATTAGGATTTCCTATTCTTTTCTTTCTTATGCAATATTAAAAAAAAAATTAAATAACCTTACCTATCAACCTTCATCTCTTTAGCATCTTTCACTAAATTCAGAAACATCTTCACAGATTCAAGGTCTATGCCAGGGTTTTTCTTCCCCTATAAATCAACATAAATACCGTTAAGCTTCTCATTCAAAACAAACAATTTCACCAACTCAGCTTCAAAATGTCAAATAATACAAAAATTAGGACCATCATACCCAACCAAATGCACATGGTAGATTGTTTCCAGTTCCTAGCGGCACTGTGGCGACCGTGGGCGGCTGAGCTAACTTTAGATCAGATACCACTCCAAGAATCCAACCGGCAGTTCCGTCACCACCTGCAACCTAATACACACACACGTCTCATAAACAATAGTAACAATAAAATGATAAAAAAATAAAATAAAAAAAAGATAACGCTAAACAAACTTACTATAATCCTTAACTTCTTCTGGATTTCAGGGGCCAACGAATCTCCATCATGCTTCAGTTTCTCTATATTAAAATATAACTGGTGTAGCACCTTATCCCGAGCATTTTCATTCAAATCAAATACCTATAACACCATAAAAAATCAGAAACACATGTATAAATATCAATATCCGAATATCCCGTCCTGTGTAACGAAAAATAACTAACCTGATTTTTATTCCAATTGATCCACTTGCTTTAAGCTTTAACAGATACACAAAGAACATATTCTTTTGTTAACAAAAATCTGTATTCAACAAGAATTCAACGAATAGATCTTAATCTAAAACCAAAACCTAATCACACAATTAGCATTCATCAAATCGTGAAATTAAACTGAAATTAACAAGAAATACGAACCCTAGGGTTTCGATAAACTGCATTACCTGTCCGATCTTAACAAGAAATACGAACCCTAGAGGCTACTTCAACATCTTAACAGGAACATCTTCAACTTAAGAAATGTATAGTGGTGCAAAACTTTTGACTGGCCGACAATCAAGATAAAAAAGCTACTCCAAAACAACACATCATAGAAAAATCAATATAAAGGAACATGTAAACCAGTATTAACCTGTCACGACCCCCGACCTGGTTTGACCCGTTTCAGGAGCCGCGGGACAGAAATACTGCGGTATTGATTTAATTGAGTTTAACAGCGGAAACAGGATCGTTTAAAGCTAAAATTTTTCCCAATTATTTTATTTCATAATTCGGGATAAAACCCCGATAATTTACAATAGTATGATTTTTCTAGGAAATCGTTATGTTACAAAACTTATTGCTTTATTTTATAATGAGCCACTATCTTAAGCTTGAAATGCTCCCCAGCACTTTTCCTGATTTACAACAGATCACCTGAAACATGTTTGAAAAAGGTTTTGTCAGCGGGAAATACTGAGTGAATCATTCTATTTTGCATAATGATGCATAATTATTAATTACAGCATAAGAGCGATTACAATGGCTTCTATCTTATTTTTTATCTGGCCTTTTGTCACAATGGTGACATGTCACAATGGTGACGATGGTCATACCACTATTTAGATCAATGAACCTAAATAGTGATGATTATCCCTGTAGGTCAATGAACCCAACAGTGATTATCCCGAGTAGGTCAATGAACCTAACCGGGAGACAATTAGTAATGTGCACAATACCCCACTAACCAGTAATTCAAGATATCCATGACTTAGTCCCTGTAATTATAACCTTGAAAATAATTTTGAGGTATTGTAAAACAATTTGATAAAATAACTCACAAACTGTGAGAAAAGAAGAATGACTCACATTGCAGATTTAATTTGAGCAGAGCCTAGTTTACTGATTTAGCCTTTTTAACCTAATTTAAATACAATGCACACAAAACGGGGTTAGTAATCAATCTAGCAATTACGATAACTCACGAGATCAAATTCTCACAACGAATGACAAAGTGCGGTACTTCAACTCATCCATCGAATTAACGACGAACGACAAAGTACGATACTTCAACTCATCCATCGAATTAACGACGAACGACAAAGTATAACCCTAATGTGGGCGGCACTTAAACATCCATTGGATATATTAATCGTCGGATAAATGAATCGTAATAGCGATTGTGCTAATACCCTGATTGCGGCGTCGATTAGTGCCCTGTGTGTGTTAATTGTAAATTTTGAGAGTAAATTGACGAAATCTCAGCGTATATTTTGAATTCTTTCGTCGTTGAATGTCCAGAAATCGAGTGCCAATGTCTGCTACTTATAGGTGAATTTTGGTTAGCTTACGGACCGTAAGCTTGCTGATGTTGCGGTCCGTATGACAGCTTACGGACCGTAAGACTCACAGCTTTACGGTCCGTAAGGGACACAAAGCTGCTATGTTGTTGCCACGTGTGGGACTAGCTCTGATGACTTGACACCTTCTGAAATTTCGAAGTGGCCAGCACGTAATTGTAGATAATTATCAACTAGGGTTTACCCCCCCTGAGTTTTAGGGGCCCTGATCCTGATTCTGAAAATTATGAAAATCTTAGGGTTTGTTCAGAATCACTTGGGTGTCTTAATTAGGGTTTCCTATTGGTCAAATTATTTTAATAATTATGACTTTTGATGAGAGTCGTTACATTCTCCCCAACTTTAATAACAATCTCGTCCTCGAGATTTACTGGAATAATTGAGAATATTCTCTCTTCCTTTTGGATTCCAGTTTCCACGTATATTAGGATCCTGTCTTTGAATCCTACTTTACTTAAATTAACATTATTTGTTTACCTTTATATCTTAGAAATGTACTAACAAAGATTCATCTTATAAACATTTCTTAAGATTAGATATATAAAATATATCATGTATTCCAACTAACCTTCCTGGTAGTTGTAAATTTGTAAGTAACTGATCCAATACGTTGAATTCACTGGAAATGATCCTATATAATTTGGTCTTAGATTTCCTTTCTTACCAAATCTAACCACTCCTCTCCAAGGAGATACTTTTAATAGTATTTTGTCTCCAACTCGAACTCCAACGGCTTTTATCTATTATCTGTATAATCCTTATGACTATCTCTTGTCGTTTTCAGCTTTTCTTCGTGATACTGAATATCACAATTGTAGTTACTTAGGATTTTCATTCATCTCCTTCGCCTCAAATTCTTTTTGCCCAAAAATATATATCTTAAATTCTTATAATTCGTATAAATAGTATCCTTACTTCCATACAGATAATGTCTCCAATTCTTAAGGCAAAAATTATGACTCTAAATTCATACTTTTCCAATTGTCTTGAGGCATACGCAATTACCTTTTTGCGTTGCATTAACATATATCCAAATCATAACTTTGAAGCATTACTGTATATTTCAAAATCTTCTGTTCCTTCTGGTAAAGCTAGGATTGTAGTATTGGTTAACTTAGTTAATGATATAGCTATTTTGAAAATTCCTTAATAAACTGTCTATAATACTAAACCTACAAAATTACTAATTTCCATTGCTGATTGCAGAATCTTCCATTTGGTAATTACTGATATCTTAGCAAAATTTATGTGAATACCTTCATGATTCACCATATGACCTAGAATTGCACTTCTAGCAGCCAAAATTCATTCTTCGTAAATTTGGCGTAAAGCTTTTCTTTTTCTTTTTCTTAACAACCAAATTTTGTACTAACCGATAAGGTTCCCTAGTTTATCGGTATAATTCCTGGAATTGATAAATCCTACATTCTATCTTCATATCTGGTGGTAATCCAGGTAAATCTTCTGGAAATATATCTGGGTGTTCTAAATTTACAGAAATTTCCTTAAATTCTGTATCTTTAGTATTTAATGATTACTGAAATCATATATACTATTCCTTGCTTTCGTTCATAATTAGCAATTTCCATTACTGATATGAATTTCATAGGCTTACATGGTTTATTTCCTGTAATCATAATTACTTCTCCGATGGTTGATTGAATTTCTAAGAAATTCTGATCACAGATAATGATCAACATCGAATTCAACTAATTTTATAGATAATAGGGTTGCAGAAAACTTTATAACTTTAAAAGTTCTATTTTTACATTTTGCAGAACCTTATTTATTTTAACTGAATTCCCATCTGCCGTTTCTAATTAGAAATTTATCTAATGCCGGTTATCGGTAAGTTAAGAATTTGGCAGAGTAAAGTATTTATAAAACTTTGGTTTGCACCAGAGTCAAATAATACTTTTAAGTAAATGTTGTAAGCTAAGAACATACCGGCTATCACATCTGGAATCATCTCGGCTTCATGAGTAGTTAGCTGAAAGGCTCTCGCATTTCTTTTTGCTCCTTCTGCTGGTTTGGCTGGATTGTCAAATGGTTTATTCAGTTTTGGACAATCTGGCCTAAGATGTCCAGCTTCTCCACAGTTGTAGCAGACTGAAAATTTCTTCCTCCTGCAGTCTTCTTCTTGATGCCCCGGAATTTTGCAAAAATTGCAATATCTTTTGCATCTTCCAAAATGCTTACTTTTGCAGAAATTGCAAAATGTACTAGTAGAAGATTGCCCATTCCCTCCTTTCTTGAAATTGTTATGGTTACCCGAACGAAATTGTTGGGTAATCTTTTGGGCTACTTCCTTCCTTCTATTTTCTTCTCTTGTCCGTACTAGTTCGTCAGTCAGAGTATTGGCTAATTCTACTGCATCATCAATCGTGCGAGGTTTTGCAGCCTTGACGATATTACGGATTTCAGAAATCAATCCCCAAATATAACGAGAAATAAGTACCGGCTCTGGCGAAGCCAGGGTTGGTACCACTCTAGCATATTCGAAGAATGTCGTAGTATACCCTCGACAATCTACATCCACCATCCGATGGGTTAGAAACTTATTTGCCATTTGATCTTTTTCGTACTCAGGACAGAATTTTCTTTCTACAAGACTCTTAAATTCTTCCCAGTTCATAGCATACGCCATCCTTCTTCCTTTTGCCTGTAACATCGTATTCCACCATTCTAGCGCTACTTCTTTGAAAAGATTTGATGCGTACATGACTTGATCATCCTGAGCACATTTACTTATGGCAATTACTGCCTCGGTTTTCTCTAACCAACGCAGTGCCGCAGTCGCTCCTTCATTGCCTGCAAACTCAGTGGGTTTACAAGCAAGAAATTCCTTATAAGTGCAACCAGGCGTTGCAACTTTCCTTTTCTTAGGGAGCGAAGCTTGCCGTGGTTCATTATCATGATTAACATGGTTACTACCTCCATTTACGCTATTACTGAAATTATCTTCAGAAATGCGTTTACTAGGAATAACTTGTTGAGGTTCAATTGGATTTTTAACAGCAGCAATGATTGCTGGAATAGCATTGGCTATCCCTTGAGCAACTATTCCTGGAATAGTATTGGCTATTCCTTGGGCAATGATATTTTCTATATCTTGCCTAGTCACATATTGGTTCCCCGATTGTTGCTCAAATTGATTACCCTCATTAACTGGTTCATTATTAGCGTTTTCCATCTGATATCTATTTTATAGATACATAATTAGTATAAAGGAAATAATTCAATGTCACAATTTAGTTGCACATAATCATGTAAACGAATATACAAACAAAAGTTGTAACTTTCTAAATTTCCTTATATCATGTTTCTATATACACTCGTTTTATTATTTAATTTACACATACTGATTTTACTATTATAATTACACAACCATATTTCATAATTCCCTATCCTTTATCAGATGATATTCTAGTAACGGCGTTTCTTCTCATCGTATTTCCAGGAGATCTGTCCCAAAGTCTCTTGGATCCTATTCCCAGCATCCATGTTGTCAAAATGACGAAGTTCAGTCCTATTTTCGTTACTTATTGGTGAATTTGGTAAAAATTCTGGTTTGATTTTAGGAAAAAGCCTATAGGGATGGTTTTGTAACAGTATTTCATTATCCAACCATTCGTCTATATTCCAGTGATTCGAAGAATTTGGAATAGATGGTTCTAAGTTCATAAAATTATTTTCATTAACAGGCTCAATAGTATCATCGGTTGCCATTATAAAATCTAGTTCTTCTTGAGATGGTAACTCTTTAAATTGCCTAGAGCTTTCCCCAATTTCCATTTTCTTAGGCTTAGGTTTCTTGAGAGGTAAAGCGTTAAATTCTATAGGTTCTTCTATGTCTGGAATATACTTATTAAAATCTCTGGAAACTTCTATTCTTACTGGATAGAGATTTAAATTCTGAAGGGCTTCTGACAGATCGCTCATGCTGTTTAACAAAATACACATAATTATTAAATCATAATAAAATTTTATAGAACAACTTTTTAAATAGTATTTCATACTACCAAACCAACTAAAATTTAAAACATACTAGGTTTTATTTGAAATTTATTTATAAATTTTCTTGACTGAAGATAATAAAAATACTAAACTTTAAATCAGAATATTTAAAGATTTATATTTATTATTACAGTAGTTAATATATAAAAATCTATATACTAAATAAGTATGATGACTTAATTTATATATATTAACTAGTCATTATCATGGTGGATATTGGTTAGTGCTGCCTTGTTTAAGCATAGGTGATCAGTCCATGCCTAACTAAGGCCAGGTTATCCAATATCTGCCTTTGATAATAACTCTAGTATTTAAAAATAATCTTAATACTATTATTATTAATATATTATTATTAATAATAAAATTAATAATAGTAAATAACTAAACAAAATCTTAAAGAAGAGTATACTTCAACCATAAAAATTTAATTTCTTTACTGCAATATAGTAATACTATATTAGGTAATTTCATATATTAATCAAATAAATTTATATATAATGTTTTTTTTTTTTTTCGATTAATGATGATAGAGCAATAAATATTACAATATATATAAAAATATGCCTATGTTAAAATTAACAAATAACCAGTTAATAAAACACATAATCATATAATAGTAATCAGGAAAAAAATTAAGTATTTCTAAATACTTAATTAGCTTAACCCAGTGGCTCTGATACCACCTTTTTCTGTCACGACCCCCGACCTGGTTTGACCCGTTTCAGGAGCCGCGGGACAGAAATACTGCGGTATTGATTTAATTGAGTTTAACAGCGGAAACAGGATCGTTTAAAGCTAAAATTTTTCCCAATTATTTTATTTCATAATTCGGGATAAAACCCCGATAATTTACAATAGTATGATTTTTCTAGGAAATCGTTATGTTACAAAACTTATTGCTTTATTTTATAATGAGCCACTATCTTAAGCTTGAAATGCTCCCCAGCACTTTTCCTGATTTACAACAGATCACCTGAAACATGTTTGAAAAAGGTTTTGTCAGCGGGAAATACTGAGTGAATCATTCTATTTTGCATAATGATGCATAATTATTAATTACAGCATAAGAGCGATTACAATGGCTTCTATCTTATTTTTTATCTGGCCTTCTGTCACAATGGTGACATGTCACAATGGTGACGATGGTCATACCACTATTTAGATCAATGAACCTAAATAGTGATGATTATCCCTGTAGGTCAATGAACCCAACAGTGATTATCCCGAGTAGGTCAATGAACCTAACCGGGAGACAATTAGTAATGTGCACAATACCCCACTAACCAGTAATTCAAGATATCCATGACTTAGTCCCTGTAATTATAACCTTGAAAATAATTTTGAGGTATTGTAAAACAATTTGATAAAATAACTCACAAACTGTGAGAAAAGAAGAATGACTCACATTGCAGATTTAATTTGAGCAGAGCCTAGTTTACTGATTTAGCCTTTTTAACCTAATTTAAATACAATGCACACAAAACGGGGTTAGTAATCAATCTAGCAATTACGATAACTCACGAGATCAAATTCTCACAACGAATGACAAAGTGCGGTACTTCAACTCATCCATCGAATTAACGACGAACGACAAAGTACGATACTTCAACTCATCCATCGAATTAACGACGAACGACAAAGTATAACCCTAATGTGGGCGGCACTTAAACATCCATTGGATATATTAATCGTCGGATAAATGAATCGTAATAGCGATTGTGCTAATACCCTGATTGCGGCGTCGATTAGTGCCCTGTGTGTGTTAATTGTAAATTTTGAGAGTAAATTGACGAAATCTCAGCGTATATTTCGAATTCTTTCGTCGTTGAATGTCCAGAAATCGAGTGCCAATGTCTGCTACTTATAGGTGAATTTTGGTTAGCTTACGGACCGTAAGCTTGCTGATGTTGCGGTCCGTATGACAGCTTACGGACCGTAAGACTCACAGCTTTACGGTCCGTAAGGGACACAAAGCTGCTATGTTGTTGCCACGTGTGGGACTAGCTCTGATGACTTGACACCTTCTGAAATTTCGAAGTGGCCAGCACGTAATTGTAGATAATTATCAACTAGGGTTTACCCCCCCTGAGTTTTAGGGGCCCTGATCCTGATTCTGAAAATTATGAAAATCTTAGGGTTTGTTCAGAATCACTTGGGTGTCTTAATTAGGGTTTCCTATTGGTCAAATTATTTTAATAATTATGACTTTTGATGAGAGTCGTTACATAACCCTGTCCTCTGACGCTCCGATTGAGCCACCACTGCCTCATAATCGACCAAACTGTGGTAAACGTGAGAGTTAAGAGATGAAAGAAAGTGAAGATGGGATCAGACCTCTTAATCGTGCGAAGATGAGTGAGCGAAGATGAGTAAATGTCTTCCAGCGGTTACTCCCAATTGAGGTAATTGCAGATCGTTTCCTACTCTCCTGATTCTCTCTCTATGGGCAGGGCAAGGGTGATGAAGGTGAAGAGAGGAACGCATTTACTCTTCGGTTTGATTACGAGGATGTCTATTGGGTTTCTTGAGGGCAGAGAAGGAAAAGATTTTGGGGGGTGTGAGTAGGGGGTGCACGTGGAATTACTGTTATACCCTTTCAGGTGTCTTAAAATGTGTATTCTTTACAATTTTACCCTTATAAAATAGGCTTTCATTAGCTGTACACATTGCTTCAAAAGTTGGACGCCATGTAAAATTACTTTTGTGTACGTCACTTCTCCTTTTTATAATAGTATAGATATAACCATTTACCCATCATTTGATGTTTAAACGGTTCTAGCTCACTGTATCAAATGTGTCTATTATATTTTGTTTTTTTAATTCCTATAAATTTGAAAAAAAAAACAGTTATTATTATTTTAAAAAGAGGAAAAAAGATCCGAAAACAACTGTTTTGTACCATTATAGTCCTTCATTAAATAGTAAACTGTTAAATTGGTCTCTAAGGTTTGGTCACTTTTGCCACTTTAGTCCAAAACTCAAACCTTTTGAATCTAAGTTCTTGTGGTTTCAATTTTTCTTGTCATTTTTTTCCTCCCTTTTAATGAAGTGCAAAATTGTTAATTTTTTTTTAATTTGTTATAATCTTCCTATACTAATAAACAAAAATCTTTTATGGACACATGTCACTTTCTGGTGCTTTCTCATCTTATTTTCCTATTTATCTCTTATATTAAATAATAATAATAATAATAATAGTAATAATAATTTCACTTTTTTGTGCTTTCTCATCTTATTTTCCTATTTATCTCTTATATTAAATAATAATAATAATAATAATAATAATAATAATAATTTTAGACATAAATCTTCCTATCTTCCTATATACTAATAAATGAAAATCTTTTTGTACACGTGTCACTCTTTGGTGTCTTCTCCTTTTAATAATAGTATTACATATTACTTTTTATACACAAAATATAATATAATATTAATTAATATAGTAAGAGATAAACGTATAAATTCAAAATTAATTAATAATTATCTATAAAGTATAATATTATTTAATAAAATTAGAGATCAAACTTATAATTTCAAATTTAATTAATAGTAAATTACTTTTTCAGTTCCTATGTTTTATTGGTTTTAACCATTTGAATCCAAAAACAAAAAGTTTAACGCCCTGAGTCTTTAACCGCTCATTCACACCCTCTGTAAAAAATTCAAAAAACCTTTTGTAAGGTCGAGTTCTCTAAATTCTCACAACTCGTAGAAATTTTCATTTTACCCTAACCTCATAATTTATAATTATTTTTAAAAATACTTACAATTTTATGATCATTATTTTTTCTTTTATTTTTTTAGTGTTACTCCTTTTTAAGACATATAATTAAATGGATTGTAGTATCTCAGAAAAAAGAAGTGAAAAATTAGAAAATTATTTTGAATAGCGAAAATATAACTATTCTTTTGTTTTACTATTTTATCTAAATAAGTCATTTCATTAATAAGGATTATAATTTACATTTTTTTGTCATTCAACCCGTATAATGCACGGGGTTGTAAGCTAGTAAAACATTAAAATACCATTTTGCTCTTCATTAAAATGGAGGAAAAAAAACAAAAAAAAAAAAACATTAACTGAAAAATTTGACCAGATTTTGATTTTGAATGAAAATGACAACAAAATTGAAACCATAAGTGTGTAAGGAGTGGTTAAACACTTTGGAGTGGTAAACTAAAAAACCGACCAATCAGAGCGCGCCATGTCAATCAGGCAAAAGTGTTTAAACTTTGCTGAAAATTGTTGGCAATGGTTTAGACACTTGGTGAAGTGGTAAACTATTTAAAAAAAAAAGAAAAAGTTGTGATTGATTGAGATAGCAATGGACCCCACCCCACCACACACACCCTCTACTTCACCGCATCGGCATCACACCACCGATTTGGTAAACTTGGAAGCGGCAAACTTTGTTGGTGGTGGTGTTTACCGAGTGGTAAACTAGTTTGCCACTCCTCCCCGCACCCCACTCCGGACACCCTAAGACCCAGATTTAAAAGGTTTGAGTTTTGGACAAAAATGACAAAAATGACTAAACTGACCGGGACCATTGACGGTTTACTCTTTATTAAAAACATAAAAAAGGTATTAGTATTTTATTGATCTGAAAATACTTTTGAGAGTTTCCATAAATACACCTCGAATGAAAACAACCCAAAACAAAACTTGGAGAAAACGAAACTTGGTGCAACCAGTTTTACCCAAAACCGGGTCCTCCTCTTTGAATATAATAAAACTCCAAACTCCACCATATATATTATTCTCTTAACCAAATCTCCCCTACCCTAATCATTATATTATATTATATTATATTATATTATATTCTCAAATCAAACATTCATCTTCTTCAAATTTCAATTTCATCTTCTCAGATCTGTTATCATCTGTTAATCACTCAAAATGCATTCTAATCACCTCCTTCTCGAAGAACCTATTCGTATGGCCTCGATTCTCGAGCCTTCGAAGGCTGTAAGTTCATTATTAGATCTGTTTTTCTCGTTTTCGTTGATTTTTGATTGATTTTCGTTTGATATATGAATTGTGAAATCATTCGATTGATATGTTGATGTGTATTTGTTTGTTTGTGTATTGATGATCTGGATTTGTGAAGTTTTGTGATTATGTTTACGTGTTTTGCAGAGTTTTTTCCCTGCGATGACGAAAATCGTTGGAACTTTAGGTCCGAGATCGCGATCGGTTGAGGTTATATCTGGATGCCTGAAAGCTGGAATGTCTGGTATGAATTTTGATTTGTTTACGTGTGTTAGTGTGTAAATTGATCAGACTTGTGAGTTACTTGAGATCCGCTTGTTAAAAACTCAAATCGAGCAGAGGTTGAGCTTTTTTTAAGGCTTATTTATTAAACGAGTTCGAGACCAAACTAGTTTTTTTATTTTGTATAATTCTTATTTATTATATTAAATATCTATATTTATATAATATATATTATTGTTATAAAAGTTATAATTAAATAAAATATGTGTAAATATATAAATTTAATAACTAATAAAAAATAAATTATAAGAATTATAGTTAACAAAATATATGTAAATATAATAAAAATATATAAATAAAATAAGTAGTAGATAATAAATGAGTCGAATTCGAGCTTGAAAAACTTCTTAGTGGCCTTGAGCGTTAGAATTATAGCTCAGAACGAGCTGAGCTCTCGTAAGTTAAACGAGCCGTATACTTGACTTGAAGATTTGTGATTTTGTGGTGCTTTTTTAGTGATGTCAATTAGGAATTACTTTTTGCATGTAATGTCGAACCTTATTTTTTTTTCTTAAGATCCATAATGATATGATTTTGTTTTTGTTAATTGTGATAACTTTTGTGATGGTTTGGTTGATGTTGATGTGGCAGTTGCTAGATTTGATTTTTCATGGGGGGACTCTGCTTATCACCAAGAAACTTTGGATAATCTGAGGATGGCTGTGAAGAGCACTAAGAAGCTTTGTGCTGTATGCTATTTTTATTTTATTTTTATTTTTTAATCCGGTTCAGTTGATCATGTTATGATGTTAATGTAACTGCAAGTTTATCTCTGAATTATATCAAATTGATTTTTTTTTTAATTTACAGGTAATGCTTGATACAGTTGGTGCTGAGATGCAAGTTGTGAATAAGAGTGAGAAGGCTATTTCTCTTCAACAGGATGCTAATGTGATTTTGACCCCTGACAAAGGTCAAGAAGCTTCTTCTCAAGTACTGCCAATTAACTTTGATGGACTAGCTAAGGTGAGAAAACACTTTTGGCTCCTTATTTATCTAAGCAGTTGATGCGGTAAAAAATCGGATATCGGTCAAGGACTGATATTTGAGATATAGGTTATCGCGGTGGGATATCGGTAGTTTTAATATCATGTAGAATTTATATATATAGCAATTTAACATCAATTCAGTATACTCTCCTACGGTTAACAAATTAACCTTTTGCAACTTGCAAAACACTAACAATTGTAGCAAGTAGGAACTCATTAAGATTTAGAACAGTAACATTTAACAATTAAGACTTAAAACACTGATAGCAGCAACAAGAAGAAAGACAAATGCTAGAACTAAGAAGAAAGGTACCGATATCGGGAAAATCGGTGATATATCGGTCAGATATCAGTCATTATCGCCGATAATATCGATACTGATATCCTGACCAATATTTGACACCGATTTAACTGCATAGTTATTTATATTGTTATTTTTAACTTAATTACCTGATGCCGTCCATATTAATTTAAGAAAAGTATGAAAACTCTGTAAATTTAGGTGCTTTTAAAACGTTAAGGTTTGAATTACTATCTAATGTTGATGATTTATATAAAAAAGAAATTTCTCAAACTTTTGACGGGTTGGTATTTAAGAAAAATTTGATAACTCTGTAAATTTAGGTGCTTCTGTTAATGACATGCTTTGTGTGCGCGTATGATTCGAGTTAATTTTGACCTGTTTTAGTCTTTTAGTGGCGCGTGTATGCTTACGAGACTGTTTATGTGTTCTTTTCAGGCTGTGAAGAAGGGTGACACCATTTTTGTTGGTCAATACTTGTTCACAGGAAGCGAAACCACCTCTGTTTGGCTGGAGGTAAGATTTATATTTTCAAACATATATTTTAAAAACATATTTTGTGGATATGGACATGTAAAGCCGCTGTACATGATTGATGTAACACTTTCTCTTTTACCAATCTACAACCTGTATTATTTAATAAACTAACACATGCAAAATAAATATCTTGATCAGGTTGATAAAGTTAATGGGAATGATGTTGATTGCAAGATAAAGAATTCTGCAACTCTAGCTGGTGCCTTGTTCACTCTCCATGCCTCCCAAATTCATATTGATCTGCCTACTCTCACTGAAAAAGATAAAGAGGTGAGGAGTGTTCATATAGTTTTGGTTCAAACTATCGAAATAAGTGCCTTTATATTAATAGTTACTATCAGCTCCTTCTGAATCATGAGTCTTGACTGTTTAATAAGGGTCTTATATATCGTTGTGCCCTTTAGGAAATAGGATATGTTGTTTGTCAAACCAGTAAATTACGTTTTTTCTGTAATTTAAGTATTTAACTGTAATGTAAGTAATAAATAATGATAATAGTTTAGACGTTACTTATGTATTCATTTGTCCTTAAAAGGTTTCTATCATTTCTACACAATGTATTTGTATATGCGCATGTGATTTCTGGTTTTATTATTTTTGTTACTTGTATCTTTATTTATTAAGCACTTTTTGGTTCATCATTAGGTTTGGATAAAGGTCTAACTGGTTTAGCGCTCTTAAACGTTTAACACCTTTCTTTTTGGTGGTGATTAATGTTAAGAAACATGTGCACCGTCCTTCCAGTCAATTGCATCCTAAACTGACACATGATTAGTTGGATGGTTTTGATGATGATTATTAAGCTCAATGACCAATTATTTGCTATTTAATCCAATTAACCCTTTTCTATATTTATTTTATTAAGTAGATTATTAATCAGATGGTCTGATTTTGTAAATTGTAAAAGGAAGAATTTAATGTTTTGTTGATTATTTTTGTCTCTTGTTTCAGAAAATTAGCTCTTGGGGCGTTGCAAACAAAATTGACTTCCTTTCATTGTCATACACACGCCATGCACAAGATGTTCGTGAAGTAAGTGTTCTTTTACGCATTTGCTTTTATTTTTTATATTTTTTACATATCACTTCCACTTAGTTTATCTGGTTATTCCAATAATTCCGACATCCAATCTCAGGCACGCGAATTTCTTTCGAAGCTTGGCGATCTTAGTCAAACTCAAATATTTGCTAAAATTGAAAATGTTGAGGTAATTTTCTTTGTTTTAATTTTTTTTTCTGATTTCAAAGACAATATTTATTTGGCTTTATATCCATTGAAATCTTCATTTCTTCTACAGGGTCTAACTCACTTTGATGAGATTTTACAAGAGGCAGACGGTATCATCCTTTCCCGTGGAAATCTCGGCATTGATCTTCCACCAGAAAAGGTACGTATTTCCCTTTTTTCGAGGCAACCAAAATATAGAGTAAAATGCCATTTTCATCCCCGAGGTTTGGCCAGTTTTGCAACTTTCGTCCAAACTCCAAAGGTTTGTTTTTCCGCATCTGGATCCAAACGGTTTGAAATCTTGTTGTTTCCATCCGGCTCGTTAACTCCATTCATTTTCCTCGGTTAAGTCAGGGGTATTACCGTCTTTTTAGACATTTTTTTTAATTAAACTAAGAACACTATAAGAAATAAAGTCAATAGAGGTGGATTTTTATGTCTTATAGTGTTTTTAGTCTAATAAAAAAATGTCTAAAAAGACGGTAATACCCCTGACTTAACAGAGAAAAATGGATGGAGTTAACAAGTCGGATGGAAACAACAAGATTTCAAACCGTTTGGATCCAGATGCGAAAAAACAAACCTTTGGACGAAGTAGCAAAACTGGCCAAACCTCGGGGACAAAAATGGCATTTTACTCCGAAATATAAAATCTTACATCTTTGTGGGCCTTAATCTGACCAATAAAACTTTGACAGGTGTTCTTATTCCAAAAAGCTGCTCTTTACAAGTGTAACATGGCTGGAAAACCCGCAGTGGTTACTCGTGTCGTTGACAGCATGACTGACAATTTAAGACCAACTCGTGCAGAAGCAACTGACGTTGCTAATGCTGTTTTAGACGGTAAAGTATTTGTTTTAACTGCAGTGAATTCAAATGTTTAATGTCTCATGTTTCCTGATAAAGCGTTACGATTTTGCAGGAAGTGATGCCATTCTTCTTGGTGCTGAGACTCTTCGTGGATTATACCCTGTTGAAACAATATCTATTGTCGGTAAAATTTGTGCTGAGGTAACACTTCATTCTCCATAGTGTTTCGGTATCTATTGTTGGTAAAATTTGCACTATTGTACCGACGCTCGCAATAGTAACCGAAAGAGAACTAAAAAATAAAGTTTGATATGCCAAAATGATATCAACATGTGTTTTAGATCGATCGAAAACATAACGATATCAGTACCTATGTTGTTCGATTGGACATGACTCGGTTTGTCGCGGTACTGGCACTCGTATAGCTTAGAATACAAAGAAAAATAATTCTTTTAATGTAATTAATGCCAGAATGTCGAGGAAAAAAAGTTGCACGCAATTGCGTATTCATTGTAAAACGAGTTAAAAGCATATATAACGAAAACCGGTCCTTTTTCCGATAATACCGATACCGGTACCAATGTTCGATTAAAAGCAAATTAAATAAATTTAAATTAACGAACACAAGGTATTAAAGAAAATCAAGTTAAATTGGTTAATAGCGTATATTTCGAATACCAGTATTGGTTCGATACCGGTATGTTGCAGGGCAATTAAATAATCAGTTTTTTGAGTATTTGAAATTCTTATATATAGATATAAACATATAATAGCTTCTCTTCTATGATTTATATTAACATTTTCTGTATGTCAGTAAACTATTTAAAATATATTAACATCTATAATTATATATTTATCTAATAAATTTATAACTAAAAAATCTTTTTAAAATGAAAATAATGCAATGTGTGTTTAATTAATACTCACTTGAATATCACTTGCAGGCAGAAAAGGTTTTCAACCAAGATCTTTACTTCAAGAAAACCGTCAAATACGTCGGAGAACCAATGACTCATTTGGAATCAATTGCCTCATCTGCGGTATCCTTTAATTCTTTTCACAACGTTTCCACTTTAAATCCAAATTTATATTTCCCGTTAGTGCAGTATTGTGATCGGTATATATAACGCTTTTTAGGTTCGTGCGGCCATTAAGGTGAAGGCATCCGTTATTATTTGCTTCACTTCTTCCGGAAGGGCTGCAAGGTATGTATAATGTATCCTATTATGATTGTTTGATGGATCATGGATGGCACTTTAGTAAATAAAGTAAATTCTAGTTTGTTTAAAAAGCAAGTCGTTTTAACTTTTTTATATGCAGATTAATTGCAAAGTATCGGCCAACAATGCCGGTTCTGTCAGTTGTTATTCCCAGGCTGAAGACTAATCAATTACGTTGGAGTTTTAGCGGCGCGTTTGAGGTTTATTTTATTCCCTTGATTTTTTTTACTTTGTTTTTATTTTATATAATGCTAATAACTTTATTTATCCTTGAAACAAATGGTCAGGCAAGGCAATCACTTATCGTCAGAGGACTTTTCCCCATGCTTGCTGACCCTCGTCACCCTGTAAGTTTATTTATTTATATAACATTTTTGCATTTGATTTTAATAATCCTACTAGTGGGTGTCTGGATGTGCGCTTTGACGCTTTAAAATGCGGTGAAAAATCGTTTGAGATATAGGTTATCGCGATGGGATATCGGTAATTTGAATATCATGTAGAATTTATATATGTAGCAATTTAACACTAACAATTAACAATTAAGACTTAATACACTAATAGAAGCAATAAGAAGAAAGACTAATGGTAGAACTAAGAAGAAAGATACTGATATCGGGGAAATCGGTGATATATTGGTTCGATATCGGTCAATATCGCCGATTTACATGGGGACCGATAGCCGATATATCGGTGATATATATCACCGGGTTAACTGCATAGATCGCGAATCAGATTGTTGTAGACTTGTAGTGAAGGGTACAACGGTAATTAACATCACCATTTGATAATTATCTTATATTGCAATCAGTATGAAATTAATTATACAATAATCAGATAATTAGAAGTAGAAATATAGATATGGTCATCCAAAGTCCAAACATTAAAAAGCTGTTGTTGAAGATAATGTATGGATGATAGTAAGTCACAAAAGGGTAAATTGGTAATTTTACTTTTCCTTAAATGGAAATCCGAACACCACCTAAATTCCCACAATATTATGTAAAATTGTAAACTAATTTTTGTATTTTCAGGCTGAATCTACAAGTGCAACAAATGAATCAGTACTGAAAGTTGCACTGGATCACGGAAAAGCCTCGGGAGTGATCAAGTCGCACGATCGTGTTGTGATCTGCCAAAAGGTTGGAGATGCGTCTGTCGTTAAAATCATCGAGCTTGAAGACTAGAAACCATCTGCTCGCAGCATTTCCCGACGTTTGATGTTAACTTTACGGCATAATTTTTTGGAAACATGTTTGACATTACGGTTGGGGGCGATTTTTGGTTATGCAGAATCTAGGTTCTGATACAATTAATTTATTTCTGCCCCTCCGTTTATATATTTAATGGCTGATCGAGATTTTGAATAAAAACCAGTTTCTGGCTTTATCGCATGTTTTATGCTCAGGTGTCATCCTTAGATGCTTATTTTCTTGAAAATGCAAGTTATGTTTAAAGTCATTTTTTTATTACACTGGCAAAACTGGTGGATTGGGTCGGGCGTGGTAACGGGTTTCAGGTATTAAAGCTATTTCAGACCCAGAAATAGAACTACTCAGTAAAAAGCTTTGTTCCTAGGACACTTTTGTGGCTGCTTGCACCATTTTCTCCCTATTTAGATCGAATATGAATTGCGCTTACCTGAATTGTGAATGTTGCTCGAATCTGAATTTGAGAGAGAATTGAGAGCATGTCAAACCATTAAGACTCGAGACTCACTTCGAGGCTCTAGAGAGAACCGAGAAGCTATCGACTGTCAGTCGAGACAGAACTGAGATGGCCAAGGCGAACCCATTTTGCATGCTTATGTCTTGTCATTGTGACGCGTTTGTTTTTTCCCTACTTTTAAGTCTATTCCTCATCTTCTAAAAATGCTACTTAACCAAAAACAAAGTACTTATAGTTTAGCGGTATCAAGGTGTATTCGAACTGTGTTTAGGCGAGCTAGTTGTTAAAAAAACGAACCTATTTCCTTATATATATTTTTTAAATCAGCTCAACTTAAAATACCTTGATTAAGATTGTAGGGCAAAACTTCCAAATCTTACATCTTGATGAATCAGTTCAGTTATCTTTATAACATGTAATAATTGATATCTTTTTAGATTATTTAGGTTTAACTTTTTTAAATATATTCAAATACGTTTTACTTGATACAAATTTTAATAAGTTTAAATAAAGTGAAACATTAAGATAGTATTTTTAGACACTTATTTTCTGTCGAATTTAATATATTATATTTTCAGGATACGGATATTTGGAAAAAGATTCTAACGTAAAACAGGAAGCGCCCATGGCCTAATGGATAAGGCGTCTGACTTCTAATCAGGCGATTGTGGGTTCGAGTCCCACTGGGCGTGATTTTAATTTTCTATCTTTTTTTGAGCTTCATACGGCGTCGTTTTGTGAAATTTTGGTCTACATTTATTATAGAGTTTGTTGTCTTTTATGATCATTTATAATTCTCATTTCTCAATTCATTTTATTAAATTTAAATGACTTCTTTTAAGTGTTTGAGAAACAAATAGGAATTATGTCAATGTATATTCAACATTCACTTGTAGGTTTTGATATGCTCGTATCATGCACTTATCGTGACAGGATATCAATGAGCGTGACATTTATATATATGATGCCAAATAATATAACATAAGTCTGTTCCTATAACACAAATATCATATTATTCCAACCACAATGGATGTTCATATGAATGAAAATACAAAATGATCGGCTTTTACTAAGTTATAAGTGTACGTCTAATCGATGAATGGTGACATCAAGATAAAACAATATGTCAAATTTCGGTATGTTTGATGTGAAGTTTTAGATATATTTGTAACGAGAATCACAATCGCATAATTTTTGGCTTAATGCATATTTTGTATTATATAAGTTTTGGAACCGAGTGTAAATTTATATAACAACAACATAAAAATACATTTAGGTACGCCCCGCTTGCGGTATGCCGGTATATGCATATAATGTATATATGTGTGGGCCATCGGGGGGCAAAAGTGAAAGTGCACTAATTTTAACGTTATTTTACCAATTTCGTGAAAATAACGTTAAAGGCTGAGGACGGTTAATCATGCATCATGTGGTGGTGTTGATAGCTGAAAGACAAAAGGGTACATGCACTAATCGGTCTTTGTCCCGATTGCTGAGTGTTATGTGTCTTATGTCCAAGGCTTGATGTAAAACTACTATCGAGCCGGGGGTCTCACTGGAAGCAGCCTCTCTATTCCTACGGGGTAGAGGTAAGATTGTCTATATCTTACCCTCCTCGGACCCTACCTTTGCTTTGTTATTTGTGAGATTTACTGAGTATGATAATGATAAAAATACTAAAGCTAATGACGAGTGAATAATTTTTGCAAAATCCCTTTTTTTTTTCATAAATATAAAATATGAAAAAAAAAAAACCTTATATCATATAAGTAATAAAACCTGTAAATCGTTAATTTTGTATTTGACCTATAAAAGAGCGCGATTAAATTAATGTTGAAATAAGATGCCATGCGATAAGTTTTCAAGTATACATTTTCTGACATCGCGTGTCCTTTACAAAAACACTAAGTCTAACATAAATAGAACTAGTATAGTATATCGTTCAAATATAAAATAATGTACCTTAGACTAGCTGGTGTGGACATGGAAAGGAGGAGGGGAAGCCCCTCCACGCCCCTCTACATCGTCGCATGAATGGCGTGGATGGGCCTGGCCCTTTTGGGATTTGGAGAATTCGACGGAAGTGAGGGGCAATTGGCTTTGTCTGTGGAGATTATTGATTCGTTGGTTTGTTTGGAGAATTACAATTAAAAAACAAAAAACCAAAAATGCCCCCTTCACCTTGCCCACCACGCCATGGTTTTGGGGTTTTGGAGGGCAGAGCCCCCTCTGTCTATGTAACAGACACGTAACGGAAAACACCCTCTCCACCTTCACCACCACACCGAGTAGCACGAAGACACAAAATCAAGCCCACAAAATGGTTGCTTGCATAAATAAATGATATGCACATCAAACGGGTATGTCCTTAAAATGATTTTTTTTTTATATATGCTTTATTAAATTCTATGTACTCAGCTTGGTCAATTAAGCTTACAATTAGCCATTTCTTGTCCAAATAAGAGTTTAACATCTAAAATCAACCCAAGTACAATTATTATTTTAGATTACAATTGAAATCAATAACCCAATGGCATGACCAATTCAACTTAATATGTTCTAAACATGATATATACATTTATGTGGTCATGTTTAAACATCTAAGAGTTGATACTAGTCTTATCAAGTAATTTTCAAAACGAGGACTCCGTGATAGGTTTTAAAATTCACCTAAAAAAAGTTTAATCACCTTTGATATGCAATTTTATGTTAAAAACACTTATGGAAGAATAATTGGTTAATTGGAACTATACTTAGTCAAGTAAGTTAATAAGTTCACCTAATTTTTATTGTGACAAATTTTAGCCAAAATCACTAGTATTGCCAAAGGCCCAAAATCATATTTTTTTTACTGTAAAACCTTAGATTATCATCCAATTACTTAAAACTGAAATTATCTATCGGTGAGATTTACTGAGTATGATGATGACGCCGACTTAAAAGTGAAATTATAATCAATTTTCATGTAAAACAATCTTTACACATGTAACATATTTGAAATCGGACATAATCAACAAGTGATGTTTCTAAAGTATTAGGGGGGAGGGGGAGGTCCGTTATGGACTCCCCACAACGAGTGATAGTATCACTAACATCGCCGCCTCTATGAAAATAACGAGTGATAGGAATAACGAGTGATATATATAACGCGTTGAATAATTATTGAGGGATGCGTATGACTTGTACATTGTGTATTAATACTTGTACATTGGAATCCCATCACTAGTGATGACCACCCCCGCTACATTTCTATCACTAGTGATAGAATATTGGGTGATGACATGGCATTATTTGATTGGATAGTGGGAGTGATAGAATTCTATCACTAGTAACCACCCCCTCCCCTTAGACAGTGGCGTCTCTGAGAATTCACATACGTTGTTCGAGCTTGAAAAAATGTGCCCTTACGTAATGTTTTATTATTATTTAAAAAAAATCAGTATTCGGCTCAATAATGCCAAGTAGGCTAAATTCTAAACCATAAAAAATGATTTGTAAATTGGCCTATATTGGAATTGGTATGTGTTTATTATTTAAAAAAAGTAACCTATGTATATTGGATTTTTTTTTTAAATCAGGTGCCCCTTGAAATCACAGACCTTGTGCGAAGGTCCTCCTCGCACACCATCAAAGCCGCCACTGGTATTAGATACCTTAAACATATGGATATTGGGTTAAAAACTAGTTCTCACGCCCAGCTTGCGGTATGCGCATATAATTTATATATGTGTGGGCCCTCGGGGGGCAAAAATGAAAGTGTACTAATTTTAACGTTATTTTACTAATTTCGTGAAAATAATGTTAAAAGCGGCGGACGGTTAATCATGCATCATGTGGTGGCGTTGATAGCCCAAAGACAAGGGGCTACATGCACTAATCAGCCTTTGTCCCGATTTATGTGCCTTATGTCAAAGGTTTGATGCAAAACTACTATCGAGTCGGGGGGTCTCACTGGAAGCAGCTTCTTTATTCCTACAGATAGAGGTAAGGTTGTCTACATTTTACCCTCCCCAGACCCTACCTTAGTGAGTATGAAATTTTAGCTTCTCCAGCTTGATCAAATCACCACACTTTATAATATAACTTCTTTGAAGAAAACCTTCTAACAAAGTTTGAAAGTCTTGTTGATGTTTAATTCCCCACATGGAATTTTGTATGGATCTCCAAACCAAACCAAACCAAACCAAACCAAACCAAATCAAACAAAATATAATGATAGAAGATGGACCATGCAGAAAATTACAAGTTCTTAAAGTCAATAAGTACAAGAAACATAATTGCAAAACAATGGACAAAGAACAATGTGTAAAACTACTTGTACAGAAAGTCACTATTTCTATTTGAGTAAAGTTGTATTTGAGTCCTTGTGGTTTGTGCAGTTTAACCATTTGAATCCAAAAACTAAAACTGTCTTGATTTGAGTCTCTGTGGTTTCTAATATTAACCATTTGAATCCAAAAGTAAACAACATCCAAATAAGAAACATTTGGTTTTTGGATTCAAATGGTTAAAATTAGAGACCACAGGGATTCAAATCAAGACAGTTTTGATTTTTGGATTCAAATGATTAAACTGCACAAACCACAGGGACTCAAACAGGACTTTACTCTTCAAAACACCATGTATAATCAAAAGGAGTGCATTAAGCGAGCGCATTACGTGATTCTTGTATGTACAATTCTTTACGTACAAGCGCATTACGTGATTATGTACAAGTGCATTACACAATTTGTGTTACGTGACTTGATTCTTGTATGTATACGTGACTTGATTCTTGTATGTGCAAGTGTATTACGTGATTTTATGGTGTAGAAGTTCATTACACGATTCTAGCTCAAGGTTCGTTAAAATCTATAATATCCATAAGAAACAAAACTGAAATTCAACAAATAACAGAAAACAAACCTATGTCTAAAACAACTTGTACATACACATAAACATGAAAAGAAAGAAAATCAGCCATTTATGGATGATGGATCACTAGTCCTTTTATGAAACATTTGATGAATATTGTTGTTGTTGAAGATCCACCAACTCCATTTCTTTTTGCCTCAACAAAAGCACCATTCTTTCATTCTCAAGCTTCATTCTTTCATTCTTTAACTTCTCAATCTCCATCTCTCTTTCTTTACTATAACTAAATTTCAACCACTTTGATCTTCTTTTCTCCAACTCATATGATTCACCTTGAAACCCCACTCTTTGTTCCTCCAATTGCATCATCCTCACCTTCATCCATTGCCTCTTTTCCCACACACTCTTTGTTAAATCTTGAACCACCGAACTCAACTCGCCACTAAATTGGCGCATCACATCGCCGTTCTCCATCACTCTAGCTCGTTTTCGGGTGCTTAAACCGTCATCTTCCTCCTCTTCTCGGTCACCATCCTCTTCGTTTTCATCATCCCCCTCATCGTCCTCCTCTTCGTCCTCATCATCATTCGAATGCACACAATTCGGTCTATGGTGCGAATGTTGTCGTTCCACCGTTTCGACTTCCGACGGCGAAGGATGATGTCCCACACCACCCCCACCCCCACCCCCACCTCCCCCACTACCACCACCACCACCACAACTATTATGATAAGCACACATTTCCCTAAAGAAAAGATGCTTAGAATTCAACAACTTCTTCACTTCTTCCTTCAACTTAACCGGTATATGATCCATTGATTCAAGCAAACTTTGATTCTCCACAACTTTACAAGCAGTCCCTTTTCCCAAAATATCATTAACCCTTTTATATCTTTTATTCAAATCATTAAACTTATCCTCACATTGTTGTGGTGAAACATAAAACCCTCTTTCCATCATAGCCAAAGAAACCGACTTCCACTTCCCCTTTTTCTGCATCACCCCACCACCACCACTGCCACCTCCGCCGCCTTTCTTCCTCGCCGCCGTGTCAGCCGCCGGCGGTTGCTCCGACCCGGCCTCATCTCCGACGTAAAAAACCACCATAATCAACAACCTCACCATATTATCCGTCCACTTCATCCTTTGCCAAGGTGACCCTTTTCTCAACTTCCCATCTCCGCCGCTGTCGTCGGTGGTCGCCGGATTGTTGGTTTCTTCGTCGGTGGCTGGTTTCGCTGCGGCGGCGTACGGTGGTTGCTGGTGGAGGAAGTTGGGGGTTTGGTGGTGGTGGGTTAATGACATTTCTAGCCCTAATGTGTTAGAGAACATGCCATTATTTTCCATTGAAAATCTGAAACAAAATTTGAGAACTTATCAAGATTAAATTTTGAGAAGTACCCACTAATTGAAATGGTGTGTGGATGAAAACCCAGAATTTAGAATCTGAAAAAGATTGATAATTTGTTGTTATTTTGGGTATGGATGATTTCAAGATTTGATCAAGATTGAATTTTGAGATGAACCCAATAACTGAAATGATGTGAAAATGAAAACCCAGAATTTAGAATCTAAAAAAGATTAAAAATTTGGTGTTATTTTGAGCAGAAATGAAGCTAACAACTGATAAAGATTGGATTTTGAGATGTACCCACAAACTGAAATGGTGTGAAAAAGAAGACCCAGAAGTTAGAATCTAAAAAAGAATGAAAATTTGGTTTTATTTTGGGTAGAAATGATATCAAGAACTGATAAAGATTGGATTTTGAGATGTACCCTTGAACCGAAATGGTGTGAAGAAGAAGACCCAGAATTTATAATGTGAAAAAGATAAGATTTGGTGTAATTTTGGGTAGGGATGAAGATGAAGGTGGAAGCGTGGGGTGATATAGAAGATTCGGGTGGGTCAAGTGGCTGGGCAGCTGGTTTTGAAGGAGGTTTTGGTTTTGTGAAACTAGGATTAGAAAGAAGTGGATTGCCCATTGTTTTGCATCATCTTTACCGCCACCGTTTCTAGGTGTATATATAGAAAGAGAGAGAGAGAGAGATGTATCTATGGGGGGTTGAGACGAGTGATATAATATAGTCCATAGAAAATGAAAATTTCAAGTAATATATTTTAGTGGAGTTGACCTTGTTCTTCGTACTAGTGCATTGCATATTTGCATGTTCGTTTAATTAAGCAAGTTACTAAACATCAAATAAAAATGAGTGTTAAAGGGGTACGGGTGGTCATTATTTGTACAAATTTCATCACTCACAACATACAATCAAGTTCTGTCATGTCATCAACCATTATTCCATCACTCACAACCTTTTTTAATGAAAATGCCATCACTCACAACACCCAACAATAAACCATCGCATCCCCTCACATGCTTCCTTTCTTCACGCGTCATATATTACATTAGTTATCAAATTTGATCCGTGAAAAAATCAAGTGTCGGTGATATTTGGCAATGTTCCACGCGTGATATATATTTATCACGGACCAAAACTTTGCCACTCCGGGTGGCCTAATATACAAAATAGTCTTAACAAATGAAGGAAACTAGCCTTATCATTAGAAAGGAACGAAGCTTTTTTTTTAATATTTTTTCCCATCTACTTAAGTATAGTGTGCAGATCATGTACAAAAGGAATCCCTCATACGAAGGATACGTGACATTGGAAGATCAATGACTCATAACTAAATGGTGGCATTTTCGTAAATACGAGGTTCAAACAATTGAAAAAACAAATAGAGAAAGAGTATTATGGTGTTTTCTCACTTGAACTCCTCCTCCCCTCATTGATTTTGAAACGGCTATAACCTTTTCATACTTTAACATTTAAAAAAATTATGATGTATTAACGAGCATTTCATTTTCTTTAATTCGAGCAGCCTATTGCTATAGTTTTCTTAAAAAAAATTTACATGATTTTGAATACCCATTACGTGATTTTGAAAACCCAACATGACTATGTAATTTTGAACACACATTACATGATTACGCGATTTCATTATAGTATGTGAAATCCCACTAAGTGATTGCGTAATTATGTAACAATAGTTGACTATGTATTATTACGTGACTACGTGATTTTGAATACCAGATGTCCAAATATTTGTCAAATCAACCTATAATAACCACATAACGCCGAATATTAGAGATTTAATAACGTAATAAAGCGTAAACAATCAAGTTCTTATTATTCGAATGTGTAATTACGTAATAAGCATAATTTTAATAACATTACTACATTAGTTATAAAAATCACATTGAATGTGTAATTACGTAATGGATTTATATTGAATGTGTAATCACTTAATGATTTATGTTGAATGTGTAATTACGTAATGGGTATTCAAAATCACGTAATCATATTGAATGTGTAATCAAGTAATGGATTTATATTGAATGTGTAATCACTTAATGGTTTATGTTGAATGTGTAATTACGTAATAGGTATTCAAAATCACGTAGTAATGTGTTGGGTATTCAAAATCACGTAGTAATGTGTTGGGTATTCAAAATCACGTAATGAATTAATGGGTATTCAAAATCCTGTAATTTTTTTTAAGAAACTATAGCAATATGCTGCTCGAACCAAAGAGAATGAAATACTCGTTAATACGGTGTAATTTAAAAAAAATATTAACTTATGAAAAAGTTATAGCCGTTTGAAAATCAATGGGGAAAGTGTTTAAGTGAAAAAGTACTAAATTACCCTTCAAGTAAGGACACTTGTCCTCCTCTCAAACTCTCATATACTTTGTATGCAAATATTGTCATGTACAGGATCCATTCTCCTTAAGTATAATGTTTAATTGCAAATTGTAAAAATAAAAAAAATCTTAATGTTACACTATTAGGGTAATTTTAGAGTAACAATGTAATTACATTAGATTCTAGACTAAAATACGTGATTAATAAGATGAGAAAAAAAAATTAAAAAATCTCTCATTCACTTTTGTATGTTAAGACCTATTTGTATAATAAATTTACTATATTCAATTAAACATGTTAACTCTTTAATCCATTTATAGCCCATTTAACTTATTTATAGCTTAGTGGCTGCTTGTTTAACTCTTAACGAGCCATTTAATGGTTCAAATCTCTTACTAGTTCAACACTTAATGGTTCAGACAGTTTGTTTCGCAAGCAGATGTCTGAATCGTTCAGACATTTACCTCTGAATGGTTAAACATTATACTGAGTTTAAATGGTTAAGACATCTGATCTGAATTGGTCAGATATTTGCCTCTGAACGGTTAATCATTATATTGGCTCATAATGGTTTAGACCTCTTACTGGTTCAACACTTAATAGTTCATAATTCTTACTGATTCAGCACTCAACTATTCAGAAGTTGTTAAATAACCCCTTAGATTATTATTTGTCAACCTTCATGATTTGGTTAGATAAATGAGTTAAGTGAGTTCTTTTAGGTTGGAAAAATCTAAATTGTTATTATAGATTTGTAGCTGTTATTCACTTATTTGGTTGGTGAGAATCTTTAACTTGTTGTGAGAGAGATCTCACACCCTCCTAAACAAAGGGACCTAACTTCACTCTGGTCAGACTATGTTGTCTTAACCGGGCCAAGGTTGGCGTCAGAGTTTAGCTAACGACGTTCCCCGGGAAACCATACCACCCACTGCCAGAGGCAGGGGCTTGCGCCACCACAAGAGAGAATCTCTCTGGCGTAACGCACGGTGGACTAAAACCCGGGGTGTCTCGGGCTCGAACTCTTGACTTAGGGTCTGGGAGAACTAGCCTTCATTGCCTTTATCCACCAAATGTGACACTAGTAGGGATTGAACTTAGGTCTCCAAGGAGAACCCAAGTCTTTTCAACCATTAGACAACAAGTGATGGATAGTTGTTATTTGGTTAGATGCAAATTGTTTAACCTGTAAATTCAATGCGATCAACTCATTTCATATATGTTTAATTATATATTTAAATTTGGTATTGTATTGTATACTATTAAGACCACCCGTAGTGGTAAACAAGAATAATGTCCCCAACATGGGGCGTTTTGCGACACGTGTCATCCCAGTCAGCATGGGGCATTATAGCATAAAGTGGTGTAGTGGGGCATTATTCCAATAACGCCCATGCAATCATTAAACAAAAAAAAAAAAAAAAAAAACCAATCTATTCTCTCATTGGCCAGTCAAACCAAAGTCAAACCATCACAATCCCATTTTGGCGTTTTAATAAACACGCTCCGGGCATTTTTTTTCAAAAATAACGCCGGAAAACGCCGGCCGTAGTGGGGCTCGGGGCGTTTCCGGGCGTTTTTTTTGAATATTTTTAACAAACAACGCCCGAGTACGGGCAGACTAATAGACAAACTAAATGAATAGTAATTATTTGTTTTAAAGTTTTTTTATATGTGTTGTTTAGTGGTTTATTATATTTATTATGTGGTTTTCTATATATCTTATATAACTTGCGTTTGTTTTTTATCCATGTAAATCATGTGTCGGTATTTTTTGGTCATATCAAGATTTTTCTCTATGGGTTGTTGTAACGAGTGTAGGTGGCGTAACAAAACAAATCAATACCGATCAAATTCCCGTTATGTGTAGGAATGGCAATGGGCCGGTTTTGGGCCGAGTATTGGTAATCCCAGACCCGTACCCGGTTGTAATTCTTTGTCCCATACCCGGCTCGTTACCCGTCGGGTATTTGTCAGGTACTTACCCGTCGGGTATCGGGCATACCCACGGGTATCGGGCATACCCACGGGTATCGGGTATACCCGTTAAATTCTTAAAAATACCATTTGGGACAAATGTGCAACTTGTTCACAGATCGAGTTTGAAACGATTCGAATTCAAATAACTCGAAATCAATATATGAATTCAACCAAATTGAGAAAAAAAATATGAAATGAACAGGAAAAAATAATGCAAGAATTCATCTTTCATGAACAAAGGTAACAAGTTAGTAACAACTCGATCTGTAAACTAACATCCTTTTATGCAATCTATAAGCAATAATTTGTGAATATAACTAGTAACCTACTAAAACAAATTTAGTAACTAGATTTTAAGAAATAATCTTTGAACACTAAGCAATCTTGTGTGAACAAGAGTGTAAAAAACTTCATGCCAACATCATCGAACAAGATGACAAACTAACATAAAAAATAACTTAATCTGTGAACAAGAATCAATTTGTTCAGCAATGATCCTAGTTCTATAGTAAAAAGTGCATGTAGTATGTTTATATATATGGAAATTTATAATATTATTTTTTCGGGTATTATTCGGGTAAATGGGCCGGGTATCGGGCGGGTATCACTAAATCCCATACCCGTACCCGATTTTTTTCCTTTTTAAGCATATACCCAGCCCATACCCATCGGGCTTCGGGTACACCCTGCCCGTATGTTTCGGGTTTCGATTATAGCTGTTGGGCTTGGGCTTTTTTGCCATCCCAAGTTGTGTGTTTTTTTATATGTGTTGTTTAGTGGTTTATTATATGTATTATCAGTGGCGAAGCTTGACCATGAAAACCGGGGGGGGGGGGGGGGGGCGAAAACGTATATACCCATAAATTTCTATAGAAACGGAGGGTCGAAAACGTATATACCCAAAAAATTCTATACGAAAACTACATATATAACACTACTGAGCGAAAAGTTCAGGGGGTCGGTCGCCCCTCCCGGCCCCCTCTTAAGCTACGCCCTTGTGTATTATGTGGTTTTTTATATATATCTTATATAACTTGCGTTTGTTTTTTATCCATGTAAACCACGTGTCGGTATTTTTTGGTCATATCAAGATTTTTTCTCTATGAGTTGTTGTAACGAGTTTAGGTGGCGTAACAAAACAAACAAATACCGATCAAATTCCCGTTGTGTTGGTATATTTTTGTTCATATCATAATTTTTTTTTATTTTTTTTCTCTATTGTTTGCTATAACAAGGGTAAGTACCGAAGTTAAACGAACTAATACCCACCCACGGCGCAACGCGAGGATTTCCAACGCAACGCGCGAATTTAATAGCACTAGTTTATACAATTGACCAACTTTACCCCTAATCTAACTTCATTTATCCTGATTTAACTATACATTTATTAAATCATATGTAAACGTCCAGGACCTCTAAGGCCATGCAGTGTGGCTTAGCGCCACCCCGTCACATCAACATTTATAGCGCCCCGGGGCGCCAACCACCATCCCACCGGAGTTAAGTGGGGGGCGCTATAGCCCTTCCACCACCGTGCTATCGCAGGTTAAAGGGGAAAGAAGGTGGGGCTCACTCTTTTCAACCAATCAAATCTCTTCTCTTTATTTAATTTTTTTTTTGTATTTTGTTTAATAGAGGGCTTTAAACCATTGCATGTAAGTTAAAGGGAGAGACTTTAAAGCCCCCTATGTAACATGGCGTTGATGTGACGTGATAAAGCCCCTAGAGACTTTATACCACACTCTGTAGGCTAATTGGCCCGTTATTTCAACCCAAACCGATTTATTCATGTAAAACTTAATTTGATCTCCTTCAATCATACTTTTAAAATTCTAACCGAATTTAAATACATACAAGTGATCATTAGCCGATTAGACTCAATTAGCAATACACCAACTTGGCATTTTTAGTATATTTTCGTATTTTGGCATAAACCATTGGCTTACCTAACTTCAATATTTTCATACTTTAACCAAAGTTTTTGATCTAAGCACATGTCAATAGTGATTTTAGTTCATTTATAAATTAGTGATGATTTTAAACACCATTTCATTCAAAATCATCATTTCGGCAAAATTTGGCCTTTTTTTCGCCAAGAAGACTAACACTCGGTTCTTGAATTGGCTTACATATTAACCACCCATGAGTTCTAACAAGTTGTATGCATCATTTGTGATGTTTCTACACCAATGGATGCATTAGTTACATGTGTTTTCAGAATATAGCTTTCTGGCTCAAAATTTACCAAAAACACAAATTGTCAATTTCTTGATTTAGTAACCAAATTGAACCAATAATTTCTAATAACTTTTAGTCGTTATATATGATTATTACAAGTCATTAAACACCACAAAAACCATTAATTTGCACAATCTCGAGTTGAGTACGCTTTGCAAATGTAATACGCTTTTTTATCGTATATTATCTGTTGTAAAATAGAAATTACATCGAAATCTAAGGTAAACGGACAACAAACTGTTAGAATATAAGAAAACCTTGCTAAATAAACGAAAGCTTCAATTTGCAGCTGAAGATCGGTTCCACGTTGAGATACATGTCATCAACGTAGATTTATCATTATAATCAGTTATATTATTATATCAAAATTAGAATGTTACAGTAACTAATTAATTAAGAAAACTAGTTAGATAAAAAGATGACATAAGCTAAAGCAAAGAAGACCAGACCCCACCACTATATTGCATGTACTTTTAAAATACATGTCACATGATGAGAGATAACACTTCATTAAGACCAGGGACCATAGCACCAAAAGCAAGCCTTAAAACCGGGGACCATTGGCTTTACTGAGTCCTATCGGTTTCACATTTTTTTTTCCACAATTTATATCATTGGCGGAACTAGAAGATATATCCAGGGGTATCCCAATTTTTTTACTGTATATTTATAATAAACGGAAAACTTTTTTTACCTACTAATAACGGGGCAGTGCCGATCCTGAAAATTCAGGTGCCCTAGGTGAGCCAAACAAGGTCCTTAGATAAGGACTTATTAACTTATGTAATTCATAAGTGAGAAGTTATAAATACCAACTTCTCAACACACAAAACCATCTTAAATAAGCTAACCCAAACATTATAAAAACAACTTATTAACTTTTATAAGTCAATAAGTTATAAGTCGCTCCAAAATAACCTAACCCAAACACCCCCTTAATTTAAATAGTTATGACTAATAATTGATATATAATAATGAGATATTAATTTTAGGTTGTTTTAAATTCAACTAAAAAACCTGAAGGTTTAATTTGTAATTGACTTCAATTAAGGGTGTTACAATATAAAACTTTAAATATTAAGCTCTCACTAGCTGACAAACGTACAGGAGATCCTTTTCTCTTTCTTCCTTTTTTTAAACTTCATCTTCTTCAAAGAGTTTTATTCCACCATTAAAGCTTCATTCAAGCTTTCAAAACTCAAGTATTCACACCATTTTGTTTTCTTCTCTCGAGATTTATAGATCTCACAGTTGCCTCATAGATATTCTCGGAGGTGCCATGTTTTAACAATTGTAAATTTTCGTATACTAATTTGAATCCCAGGGGGTGCCTTGCCAGTTGTTTATGGTATTCTTTGTATAAAACCGGCAAAAAGAAAAAGAAAGATTACACAACGGATACGAAGTTGAACCGTAGCCCGTGCTACGGCTCGTTGAATGCTAGTTCCGCCCCTGATGTATATAGTTATAAGAGACGCGTGCTAGATCGAATTCCTACAAGAGACGCGTTAGCTATTAGGAATATACAAATCCCCTTGGTCGTATGTGTATTATGTAGTATATGCATCGAATCGGTTGATCATCTATTGATTTCCTGTCAATATGCTCAACTGGTTTGGACGGCAATCTCGTTATGGGTCAAAATTCCTCTCCCGAGATATGTGCTCAGTTTGGTGGGATTATTGGAGCACATTCAATCACATTGCTCATCACAAGAAAAAAAGAAGGCGGTATACATGATCATTGCGGCAACATGTTGGACATTATGGCGTATTAGAAACAACGTAATTTTTAACGGCAAAACAACGAATGTTTCAAGGGCAGTCGGTGACATCAAAGCACTCTCGTTTGTATGGATAAGAGAAAGGGCTGGAAAAAAAGATCTAAATTGGAAGGCTTGGGGAGAATTTAGTTGTTTTAAATGAACTTTTTGTAATTTCATTATGCACTTTATTTGTTGCTGTACCTGTACTCTAATGCCTTAGCACCTTGCTAAGGTTTCTGTTTGTTTGTTTTGTTTACTTAATAATATTACCGCCTTTATTCAAAAAATGTATATAGTTATAAAACAATGCATGCAATAGGCATATACATCCATTACAATACATGATGAACAACCAATAATAAATATTTTATTTATAATATTAAGCATTACTATATATTACTAAATGAATTGAAATAAATAGTGATTTTAATATTATAATAATATATAGTTTCTTTAATACTTTTATTATTTTAATATTATGATAATAGTTATTTTCTTTACTTGTTAACTTTAATTCTTTTTTAATATCAAGAGTTGGGATAAGCTTGGTGTCAACCGGTATCGAACTAGTACCGGTGTCGAAAATACCGGGACGGTCCTATTCGGTATCAGTACATGAAGGTAAAAACCGGCACTAATACAGAAAACGCCAAAAGTTGGTGCCGAATTGATATTGGAAATCTTTTGGTTTTGGAAATTCAGTGCTGATACCCGGTACCATTTGCTCATCGTTGATCATGGTTACCGTACGAACAACAGTATCCTACAACTTTTTTTTGCTGATTCTCTTCAACTTTTAATTTTTTCTTTTATTAGTTTCAGGGTAGGGATGAGCTCGGTGCCAACCGATACAGAATCGGTACTGATACCGAAATACCGGTTACGGTACCTGTATATGAAGGTAAAAAACGGTAGTGAACCGGTACCAGGAACGCCAAAAGTCGGTACCGAATTGGTACTTAAGATCTTTCGGTACGACAAATTTGGTACCGGTACCCAGAACAATTTGCTTATCTCTGACCACGAGTTTCATACGAACAACATCGTAACCATACAACGTTTTTGGTTGATTTTCTTTCGGTTATCTTTTAGTGTTTTTTCTACATTTTCTTTTTATTCTTGTTAGCAGTTCCGTTCGCAACACGTTCATAGTGATTTCAAAACACATGTAACACAGACTAAATAACAAAAGAAATTCGCCGCAACGCGGCGAACTTCTCTAAACCTAGTTACGTTTAACAACAAGAAAATATTCATTCATGTTTCAAACTGAAAACACTTGTTTTTAGAACAGAAGCATTCGAATTAAAACCGCTACCGTAATCTATAAATGACAGTGACGGAGTTAGCCCATTAATTTAGGGGTATCCTGATTTTTTTTTACCATGAAATCATAATTTTTTTTGTACATAAACTATATCACTAAACAAGATATCAAAGGAAAAGAAAACTCACAAATCACGTCAAACCCAATCAGTCAACGTCGGTCAACGGCGTCGATTTCAGTCAAACAGCTGGGATGATCAAATAGTTAACAGTAGGGATGATCAAGTGTTTGGGCTTATAAAAATGAGATTTTAGTAATATCAAGTATCCTATTTTTTGGTTATGAGTATCTTTGTATTTTTTAGGGGTATCCTTTGTATAAAACCAGAAAGAATAACGCTACCAATACGAGGTTGAGCTGTAGCCCGTGCTACAGCTCCTAAAACTATAGTTCCGCCCCTGATAAATGATAACCTCAGATTAAAGATACATAAACGATGAAGCTAGTTTATCACGACCCATTGCTTTCATTCTTGCTTTGTTCCCTTAAATTCTTTCCATTCTTGCTTATTTCAGTTTCAAGTACAAAATCAGATTAAAGATACATATACATTCAACCGGTATATAACCATAGTGCTACGATACTGCATATTTACACGCTATAGAAAAAAACCAAAACATTTCCAGATTCAGAACATAAACACAAAGTAAAACGTTTCAAAATATACATGAGCCTAGTAATCTAGTATGACAACTATATAAAATGTATACGTATTGATACCCTAGCAGGGCCGTCTTCGAAAATCACAAAATTTTTTTTGGCCCTGTTCGAGATAAAAATTTAGGCCCTATACGCAAATTTCATATAATATAAACTCATCAAACATTCATTCAAATATATAAATACTAAAAACCCATAAATACTACGATAATTGTTATGAAATAGATAAAACAAATTAACAAAAATAGTGTAGCAAATATCAAAGTATCGAACCTACTTACTAAGCGAACAATGCGGTTCTTCTAGCGTTTTTTGAACCAAAGCTCTCAATCAACTCCTTGTAATCCAAAGTATCTAATATTTCACTCTCAATTGTAACACCCATCTAATTTTACTTGCATTTAATAATAATTGATACCATTTTAGATGAAAGATGTCTAGTTATAACATAGATTCCATAAGTAAAGTTCAAAAGTAGCAAAAACTTAGCCAACTAACGACTAAGTCAAAGCATTCAAAAGTTGTTTAAGAATTTGCTTACACCCCATAAACATAGTCTATTAAAGGTTAAAATATTGCGGAAGCTTCAAAAGTCGTGTTCGGTTCTTCGATATTTGCTTGATCGCCATCCGTAAGTTCACCATAGTCACCTAAGGTCAAAACCACATCAAATGTTAGTTTTGATAATACTAGAATAGATATAAACAAGTTCCATGGGTCAACATACAAGAAAAATAAAATTTTCCCGGAAGGGGGGGCGCCGCGTGACGCCTAGGGGCCTCGCGTGACGCGTAGCCCTCATTTTCACAGAATGTTTGTTTATCTGTTGCTGTACATACCCAGCTCAATGTATATTCAAATCCCAACTTAAAATTGGCATAACTTTTGATTCGTAAGTCCGTTTTTAGTGATTCTTTTTCCTATACGTCTGTAAATTCATTACCAACGTGCCTATTACAATTTTTTATACGAAAAGTTTAACTTACGGACAGAACGACTATATGTCATTATGCATTTATTCGACCCATTTCAACTTCACACAATTTACTATCATTTAGCTAGTAAACTTATGACACTTTATACCCAACATCTGCGGCTTATCATAACTCACATTTCTTTACCAATCTCATGGCTTAATGCTCTTATGATTGTCATCGCCTTTTTAACTCTCTAAAACACTAGAACAATAATTTACACAACTAATTGACCCGTTTGGCTCATCTTATGGAATCCTCTAATATACCAAACGATTTCTTGTCACTCTTAGACTATTAATTTAAGTAACGATCATGGTCGCTACAATCGACACTATATTTATCCTAAAATGAGACTTCGCAAAATTTAGCAACAATTTGTTTAATGTAACGGGTCAAGTTACATACCTTTAGAGCACACCCTTCAAACGCGAATCGCCACCGGCTTGTCCACTCGACGCTCCGGTAACTTTTCCTATAGAGTTCAATCACGACTTGTTTAGAACTCCTTTTCAACCATATATCTGTAACACCCCGAAAATTTACGTCCTATAATGTCTTGACACGTGTCATAACCTTTGAACGTATGAAAGAATGTCCTTGAAGGACTAAAGTTGACAAACAATGAAACTGTGAAAATATAAGGGTTCAAAGTGTCAACAATGAATAAATATACTTTACAAAAACCATACATGATGTTTATAACCTTAAACGAATGGATCATGGATCATACGAAGCGAATTGTGAAAGAAAGTGAGAGATTACAAACTACAGGGGTTAAATGTGTCAACATGTTAAAGATATACCTCTGAGTGACCTTATAGCAAACCCGAAGCCTTGTAACGATTAGTTATGCTCACAAGAATGCACCATAAAAATTTCACCAAGATTCGTTACCGTATGAGAAAGTTATGATAAAATCCGTGTGTAAGGGTTAGAAACGTCAACATTGAAATTTAGGGCCTTTCGGGTGATCACAAAGTTACCAGAGGACTTAACAAAGATGGTATAAGACCTAAAGCCCCATATGTCAAGTGTAAAGTCCTAAAATGCAAGAAAACCAAGTGAAAATGACCTTTCGGGGGACCAGGGACTGAAATTGCAATTAATGAAACTTGTTGATCAGGTCACCCACACCCTCGCGTAGCGCGAGGCTTAAACTCCTTGGCAGTAGCGCTACGCGACTGCCTTGTCTGGACAGAAAACATGCACAGATGTCATGCATGTTTGTTAACCGACTTTAATCGATTTTTGGCATACCTTGGGCTGCCCTAAGATGGTTTTTAGCATGTAGGGTACTTGTGGATGATAATGCAACACTCCTAGACTTAGTTGTCGATGATCCATGCATGTTAGAAGTTATATATAAAGACCCACATGTTACTACATTGATCATTCATCACTTCTGAGCATTTCCAAAGCATTCAAGCAGGTCACAAGCATTCCACATCATCCATTAGTTGTGTGTAAGTATGTTTAACCTTTCCTAATTCATTTATACTTAGTTAAAAGCCTAGAAATCAAACCGTCGTAACTACGGTTTGACTTTGTGATAAATCACAATCGGTCCAGAGATTAGTCGAATCGAAAGTTGTTATAAGTTGGTATTTATATGGTTAATAAACCCCTAAAAGGGCACTCACTGATTCGAATCCTAACTAGGTCGTTTGTCGAGTCAAAGGTTGTCCGAAAAAGTCAACAGAAACATTAATCGCATATTTAACGATACGGAAGGCGTGTAACCTGTTTTATCGGTCATACAACTTGAAAATAAGAATAATAACTTGTATAAGCTTGTTTGATTCGACAACTTTATGTCTTGAACCGATTCGGAACCGAGAGACGCAAAAGTTTGACTTTTGCTTTGACCTCAGTTCTGACCCGATTTATATAGATTTAGACATGCCTTAAAGTTCCATTAGGACCTAGTTACTTGTGTGTATAAGCCTCTGCGTTTATACCACTCGAATCCCTAATCGTCCGATGTTTCCGTTAAACGCCTAAATATTGACCGTAATGCCCTTATGACCCTAAAACAAGATTTTTGGAAATGTGAAAGTGCCATAATCTTAGTTACTGATTATTAAACTTGTACCAAAAATTTCACATCAGTTGGAGGTCTAGATAAGGAGCTATGCTTAATGACGTAATTTGAATGCTTTTAAGTAATTAAACGGCGTCATTAGCGTAAAGCCTATCTAAACCCAATTATGGACACCAAACCTTTTACCCACTGATGTGATATAATATTTTGGGATTTTTAAAGATTTTTAATTATTTTTAAACTGATCATAAGCTAGGTTTATCGCCTTGATTCGGTTAATACCAAAAATACCCTTTTCGGCCATAAAATGAGTTTTACAAATCCTTTTAACGCCAATCCAATTGCTATTGATTTTAAATAATAAATGGAGTATTTTGAGCCTGTTTATTTGATCAGAAAACTCAGAATCGTATTTTAACCCGTACATCGCTTAAAACGACTTTATACGCGTATTTAACGCATAGTTTGGGTTTAAAACTATTTTAGTATATAAGACTTATTACCAAAGGTTATAACCTGTTAAAATAATTTATTTTACTGATCAACTCAGACCCGGATCACAGGTGTCTAATTAAACCCTTTTATAATCTTTAAAATGACCAAAATACCCCTACGGGGCTTATTAAGAGATTAAACTCGTTTGGGGCATCATGGGTGATATCCTACTGATATCACAACTTATTTAAGGCGTGTTAACTTAGGAAACCTGTTTAGGACTCTTACGGATACCCGTTACGCTTCATGCGCGTTCGGTTCGGTTTATGTAACTAGTTTACATAATTTAACCGAAACGGGTCAAACCTTATCGGTTTTATCTTAAAATCCAGAATGTGTATCATATACCCATATTAAGCAAGTCTTCAAACTTTTCGGGTCTAAATCACATTCTATCCGGTCTTCGCTTAATCGTGCGTACGAACCGTATCTTTAAAACTAACCGGTCTAAGCGTAAGCTTAACTAAAGACCCGTTAGGATTCTAATAGGTTATTATAAACCTTCGTTCCAGATTAGGAGAACTAGTAAAAGATACTTGCACTCGCTGATTTTGAACTATACTTACTCAGGTAAATACTTTTAACTTATTTTCCCTATACGGGCTTGGGGTACGGTATATAAAATACCGCTTGGTCCAGCATTGAATCTTTAATCGAATAGAGGTTAAATCATTGATATGCTCCGTTTTGAAATGTTTTGTTGCTTAAAGCCTTTGGGGGGTTAATGACCATGTCCCGGATATCCCTGGCATCATTTTACGAAATGGCCACGACCTTAGCACTCAGGTGTAGGCGTACACCTGTCAGTGTCTCATTATATAAAGTGGTGTGTCCATTGATCTTTAACCCGGTCTACGGATCGGGCTACTGAACTCATAAGAAACATGTAATTCGTTTACAAGTTTATATATTTACATAATTATCCCAAGTTATAAAATATTATTTGTGCCTTGTGCCTTAAATGCATTTTCTTAAACTCTTTTCAAAATGAGTCGGTTGATTGTATTTACCAGTGTAAACTGACGTATTTTCTTAAAAAGGTTAAGTGCAGGTACTACGCGAAATAGGCTGGCTTGTCTCCTAGCATCCACATTAAGTCTCGCCAGCTTAGATGCCTAAAGTCTGTTGAACCATGTTATTTTATTTGCGATCCGCCTGTGGATCCTTTACTTCCGTTGTAATACTTTGATGTTACACTATTACGGATTGTAATATATTTATCCTTTTGCTTCCGCTGTGCATTTATATATTGTGTTGTTTGACTATGATGTTGCCAACCACGTCACGTTACTCCCCTACCGGGCCCACCGGTAACACGTGGAAAATTTGGGGTGTGACAGGTTGGTATCAGAGCCAACATTGAGTGAATTAAACACTATCTTTTTGTGTTTAATCTCAATGACACATTAGCACATACCTTGACCTTCTGAGTCTAGACTTAACATAGGAATATTCTCAATCCTTATCTGGAAATTCTGCTTCCAAATTTTTTTTTTATATATTGGATACGTCGCCAAGCGAAGAAGCCGTAATAGGAATTCTCCACACCCGGAGCCTTGAATTGCTGACCTTCGTACAACGGCTAGGATGAAACGGGCAACCAAGGAGAAAGCATTCGGAAATAAAATGAAGAAGAAACTCCTTTTGCTTAAGATCGTTTCCTTAATAGTCCTTCTAAGGACATAATTACCTTTCAGTTCCTTCAAGGACAACACTATTCCTTTCAAGTCCCATCTAGGGCACATCTGTATTTTTAATTTTATAGAGGAATAATTAACTTTAAGTTTCATTCAGACATCTCTTTTATAAGATCTACCTTTATATAAAATGGCAAAATCTAAAAAGGACGAGACCTAGCCACGCATTATTTTGAGGCAGGGCAAAGATGGTAGTTCCATAATTAGATTCAGATCCATATTTAACACCTCAATTTAGGATTGTTCTGCGTTAATATTAATAAGAATCTTAAGAGTGAAACCTAGCCTTCGGGTCATTTTAAGGCCGGGCCATGATGGTAAGACCTGTTTAAAAGATTCGAATCCCTGTTAACATCTGTAAATATGTTAACACTCCTAACAGACGTGATTCATTAAAAATCACACACGTCATTCTAATTAATGGATTCTTCAAAAGATTTCTAACCCAATGTAATGATCTCTGAATCATGGGTTTAGATCATCACTTTAGATGATCATATTTTGACCATACGTGGTAATATAGCGCCTACAGGCCCTGCTCATTTCCATATGAGCCAAAAGACAGTGGTAGCGATGATTCCCTGTCAGATAAAGGTAATGAACTAGGTTCAAACCTTTATGCTTTGATTCTCTGAAATCATAGCTTATAATTTATAAATGTCCTTGTGACTAGGCCTGTTGTGCCAGTATACCTTCATGCTTTGATTCTCTGAAATCATAGCTTATAATTTATAAATGTCTTTGTGACTAAGCCTGTTGTGCCAGCAATACCTTCATGCTTTGATTCTCTGAAATCATGACTTATAAATTAAACTTGTCTACGCGACTAGGCCATTTGTGCTATTACTAACTTATAAATTAGGATTCATGATAAAAATCCTGAATAAAATATCATTCCTTTCCTGCCAATTTAGATATTAAAAGAGAATCTTAAAAAGGTTTGACCTAGCTTGAATGTCAATTGAAGACCTAGCTAAGATGGTAAAATCTGTTTAAAAAGAGATTCAGATCCTTGTTAACACTTGAAAATGTGTTAACACTCCCGACAAACGTGATGCTATAAAAATCACACTTGTCATCCTTATATTAGGAATTTTTCCAAATCCCTTATTTAGCGTAAATGATCAATAGGAATCATGGCTGGAAAACGTCGAAAATGAAGTACGCATCAAAACATCCATTTGGGATGTATATATACGAGTAAAGATGAATACATGAAAAAGATAGTTTTATTTCATAACTTCTTGTCAAGACAATGAACTATGAAATTTTCCGACCCAAAGGAATCATCGATTATGTTTTAAAATTTCCCTAGTGACAAGGCCTCTGGGCCATCATAAGTCCTTTGGAACAAGCCCTTGTGCTATATATAAAAGATGTCAGTATGACATTGGCAGTCGTGACTTATGTCCCCTGTCTAATAAATATGGAGGATTACATTCCGCTTAAATGCCAAAGATGGTTTATTTAAACTTAGGCAAAACATAATCAAATAAATTAAATTCTATCTATTGGCCTATATGGTTTAATTGCGCCATGGCTATTTATTCATCAAATTCGACAATTCACTATATGATTAAACAAATTGTTTCTACTTGGATAGTAGCCTTCAAAGCTTCACCATGGCTGACTCCTCTAAAGCTCACCATCATCCAGTTAATCAGAATGATGAAGTAAGACTGAACTTAACAAGAACCGAGTTACAGGCTATGTTAAATACGGCCATAAATAACGTTGTGGATCGCGTGCTGAGGGATCACAAACGGAAGGGCGATGATACCCCAATTCAAAGTCGTAAAAAGGGTAAGACCGGTTCAAACCATAACCCGTCCAAGCCAAAGGGGGCAAAGCCAAATGCAATAACTGCAGGAAGCAACATTCTGGCAAATGCACCATTGACCCATGTGCTAATTTATGTGGAATTTGCAAAACCAAGGGTCACAAGACCTTGGATTGCAAGAAATTGAAAGATGCGACCTGTCATGGCTGCAGCAAAAAGGGCCACATCAGTACTAATTGCCCTAAGGCTGCCAAGGAAGGAGCAGCTAAGTATGGCAAGTATTTAAAGGACAAACAGCAGTCAGGTGAAAAACCCAAATGCAAAACCTGCAAGAAACAGCACTTCGGGAAGTGCAGGTATGGATCAAACACGCATAAACAGTCGAGAACTTTTGCATGTGGGATCTGCAAGTCCAAGGGGCATAAGACCTTGGACTGCAAGAAGATGGAGGACGCAACCTGCTATGGTTGCAATGAAAGAGGGCACATTAAGACCAACTGCCCTAAGTATGCTAAAAAGCTTGAGGAAGTTAAGAAGACCAAAACCGAAAACTCCCAAATGGATACTCAAGAGGCTATCCAAGATGACAAGGTCACAACAGGTACTTTCTATATCAATAACGCTCATGTTAGAGTATTATTTAATTCAGGTTCAGATAAGTCTCTCATAGACAATAGATATTGTAAATCATTAAATCTGCCTGTTAACAACTCTAAGCGTTAAGTATAAAGTAAAATTGACCGATAACACCTCGGAGACTGTTCCAGCAATATTAGATGGATGTTTTATATCCATTAAGAATTACCCCTTCTCCGTTGTCCTTGTTCCGTTAAAAAGAGGACTCTATATAGTAATAGGTAAGGATTTGTCGTCTTGTGACCAAGCCCATATTGTGGGTGATAAGAAACAGTTAATTATCAAGACTGTCATTTTGAAGGTTTGCTTCGGATCAGAAGATCCATGCGGCCCGCGTAAGCCCTGGGTGATACTTACGCGGCCCGCGTCAAAAAAAATGGTGGAACCGGCCGTCCCCGGAATCGAACCTGGGTCTAGGCCGCACCCTTTCGCGCGCCTAGCCAACCGAGCTAGGTGCCTAGTTTGTGAAAATTTCCATTCTTATTTAATATAAGCACATGTACAATAACTTCCTTACTTCTTACTACAATCACCTACTTATCCTTCTTAGGTTGAATAAGCACTTGGTGAATTCGGTATTTAATACCAAAACTTCGAGTACGGAAAAACTCAGAAAGAGATTTCAATAATAAAAAGGGGGCCATCGATTTCAAGAAAATTGATGGATGAAGTAGAAACCATTAGGTATATCAGCGGTTATGCTGGAAAGAACCTGGTAAAGCATACATCACAGTCATTTGATGACAATACCCTAAATTAGTGAGGATATTAAGGAAATCCTCAAGAAAGATCATATTATACATTGTGGAATGGTCCAAGTTTTAAGGGCCTTATTAGAAAAACCTAGTATCCGTTTCGCGAAAAAGGAAAAGTCAGAATAAGAATTTTCTGACTCTCGCCATAAAAGTTCTAGACAGTCAACAGTATGTCGCAAATTTTAATTCATTGGCTAAGAGAGTACCCTATTCAGTATACCCAAAAATCTAAGCTTAAGGCACATAATTATTAGTGATTACCATTGGCAAATAGAGGGCACACTAAGGTTAAAAACCTACTCATTTAAAAATCCATTATGGATCTACCTCAGCTACCCACGTTTTAATGATTAAGAAGTAATCAGTCAAAGCTGAGACAGCCCCAAAGTTATCTAAGATTTTACAGCTAAGTTTAGAAGGATTAATAGTGGAGGCGTTTAGCCCTCCTGTTGAATAATTAGAGACAGCTCACATTAAGAATTTCACCAGATAAACCCTTATTTGTGAATTTATTGCTATAAATTACATATGGTTATGGGTGCTGTTAAGTCTCTCACAAGACCATAAACTTAGCAAACTTTTAGAAATTTTTCCCGTGAGAACCCCAGATATTAAGTATAAGGTAAAACCTTCAGGCAAATCATAAGAACCATTTCTTTTGTTCTTATCAGAAACCTTCAGTCGTAGAATTTTATAAGTATCCTTTCTCTAAAAGGAAGTGCGACAGTGTACATAGTAGATATCTCTTTAATCTCTATCGATTCCGAATACCAGATGGTATGATAAAAGCGCCATATGAGGATTGGTGTATCTTAATAAGTTCCATAGATTGCTTCCATGCCTGATCAGTATGGAGGTTTAATACATGGGACCACAAAGATATTCTGATGGTCATAGTGTACTAAAGTCAACTAATGGTATTCAAAGGAGATGTCCAGAATGGAATTGTCCAAGTAAATGTTCCCGATTAAGGAATTTGTGGACTAGTAACATGAATGTGTCACTAATTTGACACAAGCAATTATGGTTGAACTGGAGCCCGAGATATGGAAATCTCTCTGTAACCTCCTTGTACCTAGATTATCTTCTCCTAATATTACCCTGTTTACCCCTGAGAGGCAGGTAGAGTTACGCTTTAAATTCCGTTTAAGGCTGTGTTATTTTGAAATCTCCAAGACGGTTAGTACCATCATTGGAAGAATCGAAACCCTGATTAACTAAGTTTAAAATAGAGGGTTCATATAGCATAACTCAATATCCTGGGAATCCGGTATAGTTAAGTATGAAAGACGGTTCATTTTGCTTATGCATTATCACCGTCACCCTAATTAGGTAACGATTAAGAATTTGCCATCAACTGCCCAGGATCGTCGATCTGTTTGACTAACGGCAAGGATTAGCTATTCCCTAAACATTAGCTAAGCAGTGGTTGGAATAACCATCTCACCTTAAAAATAAAGCTTTGCTATAATAATGGATATGTAAGTATTAAGGCTACTCCTTTGGAGACCTTGTATAGATGGAATGTTAAATGTCTATTGTTAGATAGAGAATTGGTAAGTCCAACTATCAAGATCTGAAAGTTTCCTGGGGGACAACAAATAAGATTATACAAATCCATAATCGATTGTAGGTTGCCAGTATATGGCAAGAAATCGAGGAGTTATGAAAATAGCAAACTTCCTAAGTTCTTGTTAAGGAATATGGTTTAACAAAAGATATCACCCAGGAAGGGTGTACCAAATTTGTGAAATTTTCAGGCTAGTTAAGCTCTGAATATATGGAAATCATTCGAAGGAAATCGAATGTATCAAGATAAAGTAGCTTGTAAGCTAAAACCTACATAAGGAGTTTGACGGAGCTCACAATACATTGCACAATAGTGACGGGAGGATGTGTTCCGCCAATAAGTCAAGAAGCACTATCACATAATGATATGCAGAATTATGATGTGATGAGCATCCTGTATCGATTGAGGATCGACATGTCAAGAAGCTCCAAAAGGATACATACGCCTAATATAAGAGCCACTATGGGAGCTTGGAAAGACTCCAGATATGCTATAAAAGTTAAGTCCCTTATGCGACAAAGAGTACTTCCAGCATTTTAACAAATCTCGAGGTCGAGATTTCTTTTAAGGGGGTGAGGATGTAACACCCCGAAAATTTACGTCCTATAATGTCTTGACACGTGTCATAACCTTTGAACGTATGAAAGAATGTCCTTGAAGTACTAAAGTTGACAAACAATGAAACTGTGAAAATATAAGGGTTCAAAGTGTCAACAATGAATAAATATACTTTACAAAAACCCTACATGATGTTTATAACCTTAAACGAATGGATCATGGATCATACGAAGCGAATTGTGAAAGAAAGTGAGAGATTACAAACTACAGGGGTTAAATGTGTCAACATGTTAAAGATATACCTCTGAGTGACCTTATAGCAAACCCGAAGCCTTGTAACGATTAGTTATGCTCACAAGAATGCACCATAAAAATTTCACCAAGATTCGTTACCGTATGAGAAAGTTATGATAAAATCCGTGTGTAAGGGTTAGAAACGTCAACATTGAAATTTAGGGCTTTTCGGGTGATCACAAAGTTACCCGAGGACTTAACAAAGATGGTATAAGCCCTAAAGCCCCATATGTCAAGTGTAAAGTCCTAAAATGCAAGAAAACCAAGTGAAAATGACCTTTCGGGGGACCAGGGACTGAAATTGCAATTAATGAAATTGTTGATCAGGTCACCCACACCCTCGCGTAGCGCGAGGCTTAAACTCCTTGGCAGTAGCGCTACGCGACTGCCTTGTCTGGACAGAAAACATTCACAGATGTCCTGCATGTTTGTTAACCGACTTTAATCGATTTTTGGCATACCTTGGGCTGCCCTAAGATGGTTTTTAGCATGTAGGGTACTTGTGGATGATAATGCAACACTCCTAGACTTAGTTGTCGATGATCCATGCATGTTAGAAGTTATATATAAAGACCCACATGTTACTACATTGATCATTCATCACTTCTGAGCATTTCCAAAGCATTCAAGCAGGTCACAAGCATTCCACATCATCCATTAGTTGTGTGTAAGTATGTTTAACCTTTCCTAATTCATTTATACTTAGTTAAAAGCCTAGAAATCAAACCGTCGTAACTACGGTTTGACTTTGTGATAAATCACAATCGGTCCAGAGATTAGTCGAATCGAAAGTTGTTATAAGTTGGTATTTATATGGTTAATAAACCCCTAAAAGGGCACTCACTGATTCGAATCCTAACTAGGTCGTTTGTCGAGTCAAAGGTTGTCCGAAAAAGTCAACAGAAACATTAATCGCATATTTAACGATACGGAAGGCGTGTAACCTGTTTTATCGGTCATACAACTTGAAAATAAGAATAATAACTTGTATAAGCTTGTTTGATTCGACAACTTTATGTCTTGAACCGATTCGGAACCGAGAGACGCAAAAGTTTGACTTTTGCTTTGACCTCAGTTCTGACCCGATTTATATAGATTTAGACATGCCTTAAAGTTCCATTAGGACCTAGTTACTTGTGTGTATAAGCCTCTGCGTTTATACCACTCGAATCCCTAATCGTCCGATGTTTCCGTTAAACGCCTAAATATTGACCGTAATGCCCTTATGACCCTAAAACAAGATTTTTGGAAATGTGAAAGTGCCATAATCTTAGTTACTGATTATTAAACTTGTACCAAAAATTTCACATCAGTTGGAGGTCTAGATAAGGAGCTATGCTTAATGACGTAATTTGAATGCTTTTAAGTAATTAAACGGCGTCATTAGCGTAAAGCCTATCTAAACCCAATTATGGACACCAAACCTTTTACCCACTGATGTGATATAATATTTTGGGATTTTTAAAGATTTTTAATTATTTTTAAACTGATCATAAGCTAGGTTTATCGCCTTGATTCGGTTAATACCAAAAATACCCTTTTCGGCCATAAAATGAGTTTTACAAATCCTTTTAACGCCAATCCAATTGCTATTGATTTTAAATAATAAATGGAGTATTTTGAGCCTGTTTATTTGATCAGAAAACTCAGAATCGTATTTTAACCCGTACATCGCTTAAAACGACTTTATACGCGTATTTAACGCATAGTTTGGGTTTAAAACTATTTTAGTATATAAGACTTATTACCAAAGGTTATAACCTGTTAAAATAATTTATTTTACTGATCAACTCAGACCCGGATCACAGGTGTCTAATTAAACCCTTTTATAATCTTTAAAATGACCAAAATACCCCTACGGGGCTTATTAAGAGATTAAACTCGTTTGGGGCATCATGGGTGATATCCTACTGATATCACAACTTATTTAAGGCGTGTTAACTTAGGAAACCTGTTTAGGACTCTTACGGATACCCGTTACGCTTCATGCGCGTTCGGTTCGGTTTATGTAACTAGTTTACATAATTTAACCGAAACGGGTCAAACCTTATCGGTTTTATCTTAAAATCCAGAATGTGTATCATATACCCATATTAAGCAAGTCTTCAAACTTTTCGGGTCTAAATCACATTCTATCCGGTCTTCGCTTAATCGTGCGTACGAACCGTATCTTTAAAACTAACCGGTCTAAGCGTAAGCTTAACTAAAGACCCGTTAGGATTCTAATAGGTTATTATAAACCTTCGTTCCAGATTAGGAGAACCAGTAAAAGATACTTGCACTCGCTGATTTTGAACTATACTTACTCAGGTAAATACTTTTAACTTATTTTCCCTATACGGGCTTGGGGTACGGTATATAAAATACCGCTTGGTCCAGCATTGAATCTTTAATCGAATAGAGGTTAAATCATTGATATGCTCCGTTTTGAAATGTTTTGTTGCTTAAAGCCTTTGGGGGGTTAATGACCATGTCCCGGATATCCCTGGCATCATTTTACGAAATGGCCACGACCTTAGCACTCAGGTGTAGGCGTACACCTGTCAGTGTCTCATTATATAAAGTGGTGTGTCCATTGATCTTTAACCCGGTCTACGGATCGGGCTACTGAACGCATAAGAAACATGTAATTCGTTTACAAGTTTATATATTTACATAATTATCCCAAGTTATAAAATATTATTTGTGCCTTGTGCCTTAAATGCATTTTCTTAAACTCTTTTCAAAATGAGTCGGTTGATTGTATTTACCAGTGTAAACTGACGTATTTTCTTAAAAAGGTTAAGTGCAGGTACTACGCGAAATAGGCTGGCTTGTCTCCTAGCATCCACATTAAGTCTCGCCAGCTTAGATGCCTAAAGTCTGTTGAACCATGTTATTTTATTTGCGATCCGCCTGTGGATCCTTTACTTCCGTTGTAATACTTTGATGTTACACTATTACGGATTGTAATATATTTATCCTTTTGCTTCCACTGTGCATTTATATATTGTGTTGTTTGACTATGATGTTGCCAACCACGTCACGTTACTCCCCTACCGGGCCCACCGGTAACTCGTGGAAAATTTGGGGTGTGACAATATCGCATAATTTTGTCAAATCATCACAATCATGCGTCTAACTTTAAATTTCAATTTCGAGCCTTCTTTGGGGCATTTTTACAAACACTTAACGGGCAGAATTTTATATCATTCATATTCAAGTTCATAGCTTGTTATTTAGCTAAACTTAACATCAATAAAGCTTTCATATAACATTTAAACATCATTATTTCAGAAATCACTTTCTATGACCCGTATTACACTAGAATAATCATTCTAAACCCTAGTGTTTACTAGTTTCCCATAAAACCCATGAATCACCTTAAATGTGTTCATGAGATTTTCAGGAATTAGCCATGATTTCGCATGTTATTGTCTAGGTTTTACTCCTAGACACTATATCAACCCTATTCTACCTAAATAGCAAACATGCAACATCAATTTTCAGATTTCCCAATTTCATGAGAATTTCAAACAGAGAATTAACATCAAATTTTACATACCTTGTAACCCCCTTGTGATGAGGATCACTAATCTATGCTCGATTTTCGATTCAGGACCGATCTTGGCCTTCAATTTGTGAGATTTAACTGAGCTAGGGTTCTTGGGGAGCCTGGGGTTCGCCCCCTCCTTCTGGTCGATATCAGCAACACACAAACAAGTGTGTTTTGATTTTAATTTTCTTGTTTTATTAATATTAGTTTTCACTTTAACACTTTTGGTCCCTCAATTTTCACCCTTTATTTATTTTCACTTCTAAACTACTCAAAACTCATTCTCTAACTAGGTTAACATTATTCCTAGTTAGTTTATAATTCTTATTTATTCGCAATGTTATTGTAATATAAGATTTCGTATTTTCGGGATGTTACAAGTCCACCCCCCTTAAAAGGGTTTCGTCCCCGAAACCAAAGTACATACCAAATAATGTAGGGTAGAGACGTCGCATCTCCTCTTCGGACTCCCATGTAGTGTCCGAGCCTTTCCTATTCTCCCACTTGATCTTGACTTGATCAATTTGTTTGTTTCGCAATTGCTTGACCTTCCGATCCAAAATCTCCAATGGTCTCACCGCATAATTCTGGCTATTATCCACCTCGATACCATCGTAATGGATATAAGTTGTTTCCTCCGTTGGACATTTCCGCAATTGCGACACGTGAAACGTGCCATGTATTCCACTCAACTCTTCCGGTAGCTCGAGGCGATAAACCACCTTGCTAACCCCGTTCGATGATTTTAAATGGCCCGATAAACCTCGGGCTTAGTTTCTCTCTTTTCCTGAATCGGATAACACCCTTCCTTGGGACAAACTTTTAGCATAACTATATCACCTATTTCCTATCCTTTGTCCCCCCTTTTGATCGGGTTGTCTTTTGACCATTCAGTCACTGAGTCCGTCAGCATACTTACTTGTTGCTAGTTTTATATTAACAAGCGCTCTACATAGATCACAGTGTTATTTAGGCTACAACTTGTTTTATTGCCTAAACTAATTGGTCACCATCTTAACTCATACCTCGTCATTCGGGTATGCAATATTGCCGTCATCGGCCCTTTGCGTGCTTATAATTTCATATCTAGTCGTTCACACTATAACGTGATTAAATTCTCTATTACTTTTGTGTCCGTGATCACATCACGCCATGTTTAGTTTTACATCGACTTTTCATTCTTAAGAATCTTTCCTCCGAATGCATCATCTTACAGCTTTCGGCGTTAGACCAATATTCTTTAGTACTAACCATTTTCTAATTTCTCTCTCGGTATTCATAGGTGTTAGAACATCATTTCTTTACTAAAACTGAATTTTAGTTTGATGTTTCTCTCTTTAACCATGTCGATTAATCATATCAAGGAATTGACGACAAGGATTATTCTTCGAGATTATCATTTTACGCGAGAAATCATAATTGGTTCTCCACGCTTTATATTATCGACCCGTAGGTTCCTTTACTTAGCCTTGTAGACTATTCTATTAGGTCTTCACTTTTTTTTTTAGGGTTAGACCCCCCCCTAGTATGTTCCTTTTGTATTTGCGACCCAATGGTCATTTTGTTCCCGTAGGACTTTACATTGTTTATAATTTGGAGGTTATGGTGATCCCATGGATCATCTTCTATTCGTTTGACCTTGACTGTAATCTAAGGCTACCCTCACTTTCTTTCGAATTATCTTTCGACTCTATGACTTCTTATGTGTCCTTCGCGTCGGTTTATTTTACTCATACCATTATTTGGTTTATGCCTCAATTCCCTTTCATACTCTTTTATGACCTATCCCATAGATTCAATAATATTTCACGCTTTCATTATCCAGGTTGCGCTTACTTGGAATATCAACTACTATACTTTATTCAACCCGCCCAAAAATTAAAGTAGTTGAACATGACTATCGAAATTTCTGTTTTTGCAAAATTTTATCATTTTCTCAGTCATAACTCTTAATCCGAGTCTCTTGACTTTTAATTCGCGTTCTTGACTGTTGGTTACGCATTTATCTGAAAACATACCTATTAATTGAGTATTTTATAGATATTATTTTCATAGCAACCCTTCCGTCATTCCTTAAGACTTTATTTCTCGATTTATTTGGTCGTATCAGCAAAACCCACCGCTTTTACTCAACCAAGTCTTTTATTCTTTCACTCGTCTGGTTTGACTTGTTCGTGTGAGTTCCATCTCCTATGACAGTCAACTTTATCCTTATCCCTTGACATTCTAAATTGTCGATTCAATTTTCGTTTACTTGATTCTTATCCCTTCCCTTGGGCTCATTATCTTAATGTAATATGCTCCCATTATCCGGCTCCCGTTTACTTTTATTAATTAATCCGTACACCACCTTTCTTTTGTCAGCGACCCTTAGGTCTGTTTCTTTTTACAAATGTCCCGAAGGCCCATGTCTCAAGTCTTATTTGGTAAACTACTGTTATTGTTATTCGGCCTTTGGGGTTTACTCGTTCTTATTCTAACGCTTTCATAATGTTTGTCTTACTAATTCTTTTACATATTCACCCTCATCAAGGTGATTATCGTTCTTCCTCAGGTGGAATTTATTAATAACATGTTACTTGGGTATCTACCCATACCTGAGCTTTTAAATCCAAATTTATTGGTATTTCATTATTTACAGCAACAAATAATACATATTGTCCATTTAGTTTCTTTTTCGAGGATATTCCTATCCAAATCTTAATATCTTGATTTCTAACTTTAACCCATTGTTACAATAACAAAATCAATTCATTTCATTTCATTTCATGTTATTGTTTCATATCGTTGTATGGAATTTATCCACATCGTTTGTTGACATAAACGATGTTTCTATCTGTTTCATTTAGTTTGGCTTAGTCTATAACCATGTCCTTGTCATCTATTACTATTGTAAACTCCCAGGGTTCGGGTGTTATTACACTCCTCCCTATTATGACGCTTATCTTTCATTACGTTCTCGGGTTCGAGTGTGCGCGCACCCCTTCCCAAGGCAATATTTATCATGATTATTTTTACCTCGATGCTCAACATACAGTTTCAGCACCTCTTATAAACTATAGAACTTTTATTATTACCTCTTTCTATTTTTTTTCAAAGCCTTGGTAATTTCGTTAACACTAATGTAGAATGTTAAATAAATCGATATAAAACAAAGGATTTATTTGCACTCGTAATAATTAAAATTTATGCTGAAATTTAATTTACAAGTGTATACCTGAAACGACATCAGGTTCAGCTTTAGCCTCCGTGGCTGTTATATAAAACAACTTTGTCCTTGATTTCTGGGCATCAGACTTTGTGTCAGTTGTGTCCTTGGTTCCAAGCCTCTCTGGACATTTAGACTTTTTATGTCTTGGCTTACCACATGTGCCCTTGTGAATTTTTCCACAAAATCTACACTGATGTAACACACTTTTTGTAACTCCCTTCTTGGGAGCTTTATTAGACTTGGACTTCTTTACTGATCTTGGATTCATATCCAACACCCTCCTTTCTTCTATTTCTTGTAGTATGCTGTCTTTCAATTCAGCCATCATATCGTTCACCACCGGCACGATTGTGGTTTGTAATCTATCAATATACTGTGATAGACTATTTTCTAGAGCTTTTCCGACCTCCTCGGGAATCTTAGCTTTCATTTATTCAGTCAATTGAGATGTCGAATCATCTCCGGTTACTCCAGACATTTCTTTAACTGAAACATCCATCACGATTTATCAATAATTATTTAATTCATTTCCATCTTATTATACGGAAATTTATATCACTCTCACTCAATCATAAATAATGTGTTATTCTTTTTCGGTTTGGTCAAGTATATATCCTGCCTTACCTTTCTTACTTAGTGTATTTTCCCGAGTTCGAGCATATTCATACACTCCTCCCATCTTTCCGTCATCTTGAAGTTGAAATGTTTACACTAATTGTTAAACATTTCATTTATGACATATGCGTCATTCATTTTGATCTAGCCAAGTTCACCACTTGCTTAAACCATTTATGCTTAGTGCACTTTTCCGGGTTTGAGTATGTAAACACGCACTTCCCATGCATATCAATTCAAATTTCCTTTTTCTAGTATTCTAGTAAGTCTACTAAAGCAATTAATTCTTACCGGACGATCGATCAAGCTTGAACCGAACACTTTGTTAACAACCTTGAGCTCTGATTACCAACTTGTAACACCCATCTAATTTTACTTGCATTTAATAATAATTGATACCATTTTAGATGAAAGATGTCTAGTTATAACATAGATTCCATAAGTAAAGTTCAAAAGTAGCAAAAACTTAGCCAACTAACGACTAAGTCAAAGCATTCAAAAGTTGTTTAAGAATTTGTTTACACCCCATAAACATAGTCTATTAAAGGTTAAAATATTGCGGAAGCTTCAAAAGTCGTGTTCGGTTCTTCGACATTTGCTTGATCGCCATCCGTAAGTTCACCATAGTCACCTAAGGTCAAAACCACATCAAATGTTAGTTTTGATAATACTAGAATAGATATAAACAAGTTCCATGGGTCAACATACAAGAAAAATAAAATTTTCCCGGAAGGGGGGGCGCCGCGAGACGCCTAGGGGCCTCGCGTGACGCGTAGCCCTCATTTTCACAGAATGTTTGTTTATCTGTTGCTGTACATACCCAGCTTAATGTATATTCAAATCCCAACTTAAAATTGGCATAACTTTTGATTCGTAAGTCCGTTTTTAGTGATTCTTTTTCCTATACGTCTGTAAATTCATTACCAACGTGCCTATTACAATTTTTTATACCAAAAGTTTAACTTACGGACAGAACAACTATATGTCATTATGCATTTATTCGACCCATTTCAACTTCACACAATTTACTATCATTTGGCTAGTAAACTTATGACACTTTATACCCAACATCCGGGGCTTATCATAACTCACATTTCTTTACCAATCTCATGGCTTAATGCTCTTATGATTGTCATCTCCTTTTTAACTCTCTAAAACACTAGAACAATAATTTACACAACTAATTGACCCGTTTGCCTCATCTTATGGAATCCTCCAATATGATGACTACCAAACGATTTCTTATCACTCTTAGACTATTAATTTAAGTAACGATCATGGTCGCTACAATCGACACTATATTTATCCTAAAATGAGACTTCGCAAAATTTAGCAACAATTTGTTTAATGTAACGGGTCAAGTTACATACCTTTAGCGCACGCCCTTCAAACGCGAATCGCCACCGACTTGTCCACTCGACGCTCCAGTATCTTTTCCTATAGAGTTCAATCACGACTTGTTTAGAACTCCTTTTCAACCATATATCGCATAATTTTGTCAAATCATCACAATCATGCGTCTAACTTTAAATTTCAATTTCGAGCCTTCTTTGGGGCATTTTTACAAACACTTAACGGGCAGAATTTTATATCATTCATATTCAAGTTCATAGCTTGTTATTTAGCTAAACTTAACATCAATAAAGCTTTCATATAACATTTAAACATCATTATTTCAGAAATCACTTTCTATGACCCGTATTACACTAGAATAATCATTCTAAACCCTAGTGTTTACTAGTTTCCCATAAAACCCATGAATCACCTTAAATGTGTTCATGAGATTTTCAGGAATTAGCCATGATTTCGCATGTTATTGTCTAGGTTTTACTCCTAGACACTATATCAACCCTATTCTACCCAAATAGCAAACATGCAACATCAATTTTCAGATTTCCCAATTTCATGAGAATTTCAAACAGAGAATTAACATCAAATTTTACATACCTTGTAACCCCCTTGTGATGAGGATCACTAATCTATGCTCGATTTTCGATTCAGGACCGATCTTGGCCTTCAATTTGTGAGATTTAACTGAGCTAGGGTTCTTGGGGAGCCTGGGGTTCGCCCCCTCCTTCTGGTCGATATCAGCAACACACAAACAAGTGTGTTCTGATTTTAATTTTCTTGTTTTATTAGTATTAGTTTTCACTTTAACACTTTTGGTCCCTCAATTTTCACCCTTTATTTATTTTCACTTCTAAACTACTCAAAACTCATTCTCTAACTAGGTTAACATTGTTCCTAGTTAGTTTATAATTCTTATTTATTCGCAATGTTATTGTAATATAAGAATTCGTATTTTCGGGATGTTACATCAATAGATATTGTCACCAACCCATTTAGCCTTTTTTGTGACATTGTAGAACGTAAATAGGTCTTTCAACAACTTCAACTTTGAGAAACTTCTTTCTGCCGACGCCACGGTTACCGGAAGGAATACTAAAAATGCCTTCTAAAAGGTGTAAATTACAAGAAACTCCTAAATTATATATAACTAGTAACCTGACCTCGCGCGTTGGAGCCAAAATTTGGTTGTAATGATTCTCTGTATTATAGTATCAATACAGTTCCGACACTTTGTATAGCAATAAAAAAATAACGCAGTATATGTAACTTTGTATAAAAAAATGAAACATAGACTTTGTTGATAATATTTGTAGCTTAAAGTAGAGAGGGTGTAGGTAACTTCATTAAAGCTAAGAGGTTATAGTGTAAATTTGTTAGAAACAATTTTTATTAAAATTATTGGGGTGTATAATAAATTAATGAAATTTAAGGAGGTGTAAATGAAATTATGAAGTAAAAGACAAAATTTATTTAATTACTACTCTCAAGAAGTAAGGTTGTACTGTATGCTTGTAGAATTGTCAATCACTATCAAATTACCACGATTATTGTTGGGAAAACAAAGATAACATTGAATTTTTTTATTAATAAAATTCTAAACTGGCGTATATGAGGCTGTCTGAAGGAGAGAGGGAGGAACGCAAAGCCTCTTCCTCAATGTGAAGCCATCTGTGGTGAGGAGAGTATGGAGACGGAGCGCATATTGATGTATAAGAATTTATACATCTTTTAACATCAAATTTATCCCCGTTCATACGAAAACTCTTTGTATTTTCATTGCTTTTGGTACTTATTTGAGTTGTTTGTGAAAATACAGGTCTGGGCTTCGGCTCGGTGGCAAAACAAAGGCTTTTGGAGCAAAAACGGTTGATTCCAGCAAACTGCCAGATATGGCACGGTCATGCCATCCCCTGGCACGGTCGTGCGTGGTCATCCGAGTACCAACACCATCATGCCAAACACCAGCACCATCCAAAATGAACAAGATTTCTGAGTGGCACAGTCATGCCATCCTCTGGCACGGTCATGCTGTCACACCCCAACCGATGGCGGAAACATCGGGGTGAGGCACTGAGCGAAACAGATTGTCCAAGAGAATCCACAACAACTATTAGTGACAATATATTTAACGTTCACGTCCCATACCATAAACATATAAAGCATAAACAGTTATTACAGACATTGTTTCTCAAAGACAAATAATTGTTCCGACAACTCAGATTTTATTCGTGGGTTTCTAGACCACCTAACTTGATTCCATAACAATCAGCAAACATAGCATCCTAGAAACCATTCACATACGTTAAAATAAAGTCAATACACATAGTGTAAAGGTGAGTACACAAGTTTAAATAGCATATAGTATAGCTATAACGCCCCGCTCTTTTGTATTTTCCATAATTGGAAGGACTTGCATGTATTGCTATTCTTGGAAGTCTTGTGTTCTTGTAATCATTTCTTTTATTGTAATCATTGTAAATCCGAGACTTGATTCATAAATAAAACTTGTATTTCTCTAGTTTCGTGTGATACGTACATTATACATGCTCATACATTTAAATTTGTGAAACATTTGGTGCATACTCGTAATTCTTAAAAACTATATGCTGTATGAAACTATGTGCTATGTGATGCATTCATGAAAACAAATTTCCTTAAACAAAACATTATGACCAAGTCCCATCTATTCTTTCTTTTGAATCTTTAGAAGTTTTCCTGTTAGATTTCGAGGACGAAATCTCCTAAAGTAGGGGAGACTGTAACATCCGTCAAAATGGGTAGTCTCCCCTACTTTAGGAGATTTCGTCCTCGAAATCTAAGAGGAAAACTTCTAAAGATTCAAAAGAAAGAATAGATGGGACTTGGTCATAATGTTTTGTTTAAGGAAATTTGTTTTCATGAATAAATCACATAGCACATAGTTTCATACAGCATATAGTTTTCAAGAATTAAGAGTATGCACCGAATGTTTCACGAATTTAAATGTATGAGCATGTATAATGTACGTATCACACGAAACTAGAGAAATACAAGTTTTATTTATAAATCAAGTCTCGGATTTACAATGATTACAACGAAAGAAATGATTACAAGAACACAAGACTTCCAAGAATAGCAATACAAGCAAGTCCTTCCAATTATGGAAAGTACAAAAGAGTGGGGCGTTACAATAGCGAAAGCGGTTTACGCATAACCAGCATGTAACACGTAGAAATGTGAAGCAAGTAAGCTGTCGACAATGAACTATGCAACCGACATAACTACGAGTTGTAGAATGCGCAAGACATTATCACCACTGTGACCATGTGAAGTAAAACCCTTAACAACCCCTGTCCATGATAGGTGCTGAGTCCAAACTATAGTACTATCGTTGCTAAGGTTTCAGGCAACAATCACTGTGTAAACATAACATGCAAGCATTCATCGAAAACACGTATAACATGCGAGAGCGGTTAGCGTATAAAAAGTGTTTGCGTTGTGTGTCGATGTGATTTGATATTGTAACACCCCGAAAATATAAAACTTTATATTAGGATTATAAAGTATAAATAAACCAGAAATTACTAACTAGGAAATTTTTAACCTAGTTAACTACAAGTCTAGAAGTAACTTATAATAGGGTTAAAACAACCAAACTTTAAGTTAAACAAAAGTGGAGGGACCTATGTTGTAGAACTTGAAACTTAAATTGATTAAAACAAAATAAATAAAAACCAAACACACAATCAGTGAGTCTGGTCGATCAAGAACGCAGGGGAGCGACCAGAACTCCTCACCAAACCGTAGTTTCCACAAAATTGATCAATTGAAGGCCAATTTCAGTCCCAAATCAAAATCCAAACATAGATTGGTGATCACCTCAGTGAAAGGGATCATAAGGTATGTGAATTTTGTAGAGAACTCTCATCTAAATTTCTGAATGAACTTAGAAAATTTGGATTTATGATTGCATGTTAGTTGTTTGGGATGAAATAATGTCTAGGGACAAACCCTAGTCCATTTACTTGATGAAATTATGCCTATTTTGGGTGAAATTCATAATCACCATTAATGGTGATAAGTGGGTTTTGTGAAACTTGATAAACACTAGGATTATAGTGGTTGTTCTAGTAATATTTGACATATGTGAAGCGATTTCAGAATTTTAGAAGCTAAAGTTCATGTAAGGTAGTTGATTGATAAAAATTTAGGGCTATATGACAATTTATGAACTTGATAATATATAGTATAAATTTCTGCCCTTAAAGTGTTTGCATAAATGCCTCAAAGAAGGCTTAAATCTGAAAATTTGAGTTAAACCGCATGATTGTGATGTTTCGGCAAAATATGCGAACTATGAGTTGAAAAGAGTTCTAAACATGTCTTGGTTGAACTCTATAGGAAAGGAAACCGGAGCTCCAAGCGGACAAGCCGGTGGCGACTTGCGTTTAAAGGGCGTGCACTAAAGGTATGTAACTTGATTTGTTACATTGGGTAAAATTTGATAATTTGCATATGAGTAGTGAATCGTAGAATAAAGGTTGACTTAATTTAAAGTGATAATGTTCGCTGTATTGATTTATAAAACCAGGATTGGTTAGAACTTGTTGGTAGTCATCATAATGGAGGATTCCGTAGATGAGCCAAACGGGTCGAATAATCGATTAATGCGTGGCAAATGCTTCGAAATATAATAAATTGGTCTTTTGGTTATCGTTGATAAACGACGTAATAATACAAAAAATTAATATGTTGGTTTGTAGATAAGAGAAATCCGAGAGTTTGGTTTGGACTAAATAATCAAATCAATCAAAAACATGAATGTACAGGGTCTACCGTAAGTTACGGTATATACCGTAACTTACGGTAGAAATAAAAAGGCTTATGGCAGTTTCTTACTGCCTTACGGCAGACCAGAACTTTCCAGCAACTACCGTAACTTACTGTAGATACCCGTAAGTTACGGTAGAACTTAAATATTCTTGATAAGTTTCGCATATTCTAGCTAATCGAATCCGCCTTTAAGCGTAGTTTCGATTAAGCAATAATTCTAAGAACTCTGACATTTGTTTTTTGATTAAAAATCTCCAAGTTTTCAGGTATGGCAAGAATATGGATGGCGATCAAGCAAGCTTATGAAGAACCGAACACAATTTTTGAAGCTTCCGCGATTTCATAACTTTGTTAAACAATGTTTCTATTTCTTTTGAATGTAAACAATTGCTAATCAGGTCATGAATGTTTTAACTAGTTGTTTGTTGACTAGTTATGATTACTTGGAACCTTGTTTTGGTAATCATGTTTTAATTTTAGACACTCTTTTATATAAATCGTATGAAGATTTATTAAATTCAAGTAATAAAAAGATGGGTGTTACAAGTTGGTATCAGAGCTTAAGGTTGTCAACAAGTGTTCGGTTCAAGCTTGATCGATCGTCCGGTAAGAATTAACTTATTATTTTAATAGATTATATCTTAGGTAAGAGATGAGAAGTGAATTGATGTGCATGGGAAGAGTGTGTTAATTCACTCAAACCCGGAAAGTGCACCAAATGTGAATGGTAAAAGCAAGTCACGCACTTGGCTAAACCAAAGTAAATAAAGCTATGTTATAAATGAAATGTTTAATGTTAACATTTCAGTTTCAAGATGTCGAAAGGAAACGATAATGATCCAGTGCCGACAAGCACCGAACAAATGAAAGAGATAATTGCCGAAGAAGTGGGGAAGGCAATTGAAGGTAATCTATCCGGGTTTATAGACAAAATTCAAAACACGGTGTTGTCGCTTGTCGAAGAACGAGTCAAAAGGTTGGAAGATAGTGTCAACCTTATAAAAGATAAATCGGGAGAACGTAAGAGATGCTCGTACAAAGAGTTTATGGCGTGTAAACCGCCAATCTACAACGGGGAGGTTGACCCGATAATATGCCAAAGATGGTTGAGCGACGTTGAATGAGTATTTGAAAGGACCCATTGTGATGAAAGTGACTTTGTTGCTTACGGAACGGGTCAGTTAAGAGGTCAAGCCAAAGATTGGTGGGACAATAAAAAGAATGAAATAGGGGCCGAAGCAGCGAGGGCCATGACATGGGAGGAGTTTAAGATGCCGTTTCTTAAACATCATAGTCCCAAGGCGGTCATTAATAGAATCAAGGAAGAGTTCATGCAACTTAGGCACAAGGGCGAGACCATAGACAAGATTACGGCGACGTTTATGGTTAAGATGAAGTTTTGTAGTGAATTGGTGACGAATGAAGAACAGAAGATATACTACTACTATAACATGTTGAGCGCCGAGTATAGGGAGTTTATGACTCCTTCAAAATACGAGACCTTTACCGAAATCATAAACTGTCACACCCCCAAAAATCCACCTGCGGAGTATCACCGCTTGGAGGCGTGACTGACCAGGATCCAACCACCAATCATATTGAACATGCAAGTTAAAAGATATAAAAGTTTAACCAATACAATTGGTGCCAAAACATAGTTAGGTTGCAAGCGGAAGCATAATGTTTAAAACCAAAACATGAGTTTAATTGTTCAAAGTTTAACATGGCACACAGCTGTCCATGTCCCACAACGACTCTCTTCCGTGCAAGCTCCAGCTAAGTACCTATTGTCCTGCAAAGCATGTAGTAACGAGTCAACAACAAGTTGAGTGAGTTCACGGTTGGGTGTTCGTTTTAAGTTGTTTCGAAAACAGTTTCCTTTATCTGGCGTCCTGCCGTGGGGGTTATCCCATAGTTAAAAACGTGACTTGTTTATTCCCGGTTACTCTGGCAATCCAGCCGTGGGGGCTACCCCGTGTTAGTTATCTGGCATTTCGGCCGTGGGGGCTACCCCATGTATACACTAGACTCGTTACCATATCGACTACTGACGTTAGTCATGTTTATGTGCCCTTAGCGTCGGTGTCTATCATCACCGACGTGCCATAGTCCATTAGTTCACGCCCGTCCTCTGCGGCACGGTGTGAGGTTTGTCAAACCTAAATAGCGCTATCTAACTAATGACCCGCTCGCCATTGGCCCGGCGATTAAGTCGATATAAGAATGAGGGACTTCATGATAGAGTTTTGGTCTAGTACGAGTTATCTGTCCGTGAGGACGAGGAATTACATTCCTGAACCAATGCTGTCCTACCCAAGGAGGACGAGGAACCCACGTTCCTTAACCCCATTCCCAACCCAGGGAATCCCATGCTTTGTAGAGGGTGTGAACTCACCTTGGTTTGCTCGGCAGATACACAGAATGGTCAATCAAGTTGTGAGTGGTCAACTACGTCCTAACATAGATACCATTCAAGACAGGTTCAAACCAAGTAGTGCACGTATTTTCTACACGTATTCATACACAAGTAACGATCATGACATACTCGTCTATCATGGCAAATCAACAACAGTGCACAACATACTCAATTAACAGCAGCACATACGGCCCATATGTTCGGCCCAATTACTTAGGCCCGTAACAGTGTGAAAGTCCAAACAGCGTGTACATGCATATGGTCTCGAGTCGAGACTGTGCGGTCTCTAGTCGAGACTGTGCGGTCTCGAGTTGTAGCCCACAAGATCTCGAGTCGCAATTAAGGTGGTCTCGGGTCATGCATGTAGTGGTCTCGAGTCGCAACTGGACTCGCAGGCATGGTCTCGAGTCATGAGGTTTGTGTGCTGATCAAGTGTGTCTCGAGTCGAGACTAGGGGTTTGACTCACAACCTGTGTCGCAAATCTATGTTCTCGAGTTGTCTCGCTTATGGTCTCAAGTCGAGACAGAAGGTTTCGACTGGACATCAGCTGATTCTGCACAGTGTACTATCCAATAGAGTTTTGATTTCATGCAACAATGTGTACTATCCGTTTAAACATGTTTTCTTGTCTAGTAATTTACTAAAATGGATCAAACAAGTATTTTTAAATATTCATAACACATTCATATCATATTCAACAAGTTCTTCATATATTCAAGTCATGTTCATGTTGATCATCAAACTTGTTCATCATCTTTTAGGGTTTTTAGCATTAATCATAGTCATAACATGAACAACCATCAAAACACTTGAACATACTCATCTAATGGTTTCAAATCATCACATAACACCTCAACTCGACTCTACACTAATCCGATTAACACATATGCGAGCCGGTTTCATGAACACCCACATTTAACGGTTTGAATCACATTTAGACACAAGATATCATGAGCTCATTGTGCAATATATCCGAAATCAAAACATGTTAGCCGAATAACATCATTATATATAACATCATCATACAAAATAAATACCTAGCATGCATCACTAACCTATATCATTACACATCAACACTTTTAATCATGTATAGACATGTATTTGCAAAGAATCACTAACCAGTTCAAGTGTGGGTTCAAAGGTGTGAAGTAGTAATGGATGAAGCTTCCAAATGTGTGTGTGTGAGCCGATCCGAGAACTCCTTGTGGTCACCGGTTTGATCCGAGGAGGAGGAGAAGAGATGTGATGTTTGATTCTCTAGGGTTTAAGGTTTTTCTAGAGAGAGTGTGTGTAGGAGAAGGTGTGTGAGAGTGAGTATGTTGTCCAAAGAAATGGCAAACATGGCTATCCACCAAGGTTATATATCCGTTCCAAGTAGTGCACCCTAATGGGCTTTCGGTTGGGTTAAATGAGGTGCGTGGCCCATCCGGCCCACTGTTTCATTGTTCACTCGAGACCGCATGGTCTCGAGTCGGGTCCTTGGTTCTCGGCTCACTTAAACATATACACATACTATACATACAAGCATACATATAAACATAACACATAATCGCATAGAATGTTCACATATATCATTACACCAATACGTCAACTAGTCACATAATGTTTTGAGTAGGTTACACTAAGATACACGAAAGGTTCTAAATTTTGAGTTGTCACATAAACGTTGCTCGAGAACGTGAAATCGAGTTGAAGAAGCAAGTTGAACGGGGTGAGCGAAGGGCACAATATGTGAATCCAAGCCCTACAAAGAAGGCTCGAACTGGGGAATCGGGAAAGAATGTTGATGCTAAAGGTGGGTCGCCAAGTTGTAAGGTGTGTGGAAACGGGCACAAGGGAGAGTGTCGGTTCAAAGACAAACCGTGCCCCATATGTAGTAAAACAGGGCACACGGCGTCTCTATGCCTGGGTAAAATCTCGGTTTGCTACAAATGTTATCAGGCCGGCCACAAAAAGTCCGAATGCCCAGACTTAGTTGGAAGGAGAGACGATAAAGAATCTCCAGCAGAAGCCCCTAAGGCGAAGGCTAGGTCCTTCCAACTTACCGCGACCGAAGCAAAGATAGAAACTGATGTGGTCTCAGGTATATTCACAATTAACTCAATTCCTGCACGTGTATTCTTTGATACGGGTGCGAATAAATCCTTCATTTCGCATGGATTTATTCGACATCCTTCATTTGTATTGACAAAATTATCTGTGCCCTTAGAAGTTGAAATAGGGGATAACAAAAGTTTTATAGTTTGTGATATTTGTCGAGGCTGCAAATTAAGCATTGATGATGAAGAATACCTGATAGACCTAATCCCGATGTCAATGGGGGAATTTCAAGTAGTCGTTGGGATGGATTGGCTATCTCAGCACCACGCAAAGGTCGTGTGTTTTCGTAAGGAGATAAAGCTAACATCTCCGAGCGGGAAACACGTTACTATCTATCGCGAAAAAGGAGGTAATCCCATAATATGCTCAATGTTGAAAGCTCACAAGCTGATGAAGCGAGGATGCAAGGCATTTATGATATACGCAAATGAGCCCGAGAAAGAATCACTGAAGATTGAAGATGTACCGGTAGTAAGAGATTATGAAGATGTGTTTCCAGAGGATTTGCCGGGGATACCGCCCGAACAGGAAATAGAGTTTGGAATCGAATTGATTCCGGGCGCAAAACCCGTAGCTAGAGCACCGTACCGACTCGCGCCGTCGGAATTACAAGAGTTGATGTCCCAAATTCAAGACCTGCTTGACAAAGGATTCATAAGGCCGAGTGTGTCTCCTTGGGGCGCACCGGTATTGTTCGTGAAAAAGAAGGATGGAAGCATGCACATGTGTATCGATTACCGGGAGTTAAACAAACTCACGGTAAAGAACCGATACCTGCTTCCGAGGATAGATGATCTATTCGACCAATTACAAGGTGCGAACAGGTTTTCAAAGATTGACCTTAGATCGGGGTATCACCAACTAAAGGTCAAAGAGGAAGATGTGCCGAAGACGGCTTTCCGCACGCGATACGGACATTTCGAGTTCCTCGTAATGTCATTTGGGCTAACAAATGCACCCGCGGCTTTCATGGACCTCATGAACCGGGTTTGCAAGCCAATGCTGGATAAATCAGTCATCGTGTTTATCGACGATATTTTGGTGTATTCGAAAAGTGAAGTTGAGCATGCACACCACTTACAAGAGGTGTTAGAGACACTTAGACGAGAAAGGTTATATGCGAAATTCTCGAAGTGCGCCTTTTGGTTACGAGAGGTGTAATTCCTCGGCCACATCATAAGTGCCGATGGAATATTGGTGGATCCGTCAAAAGTTGAGGTTGTGTCGAAATGGAATCCCCTGAAGAACCCTTTGGAAATTAGAAGCTTCTTAGGGCTTGTGGGATACTATAGGAGATTCATTCAAGATTTCTCCAAGATTGCATCGCCATTAACAAAGTTAACTCGAAAGGAGGAAAAGTTCAGTTGGGGTGTTGAACAAGAAAGGGCGTTTCAGACGCTAAAAGAGAAATTAACTCAAGCTCCGGTATTAACATTGCCGGACGGAGTCGAGGACTTGGTGGTTTATTCGGATGCCTCATTATCGGGGCTAGGATGTGTTTTGATGCAACGGGGTAAAGTTATAGCTTATGCCTCGAGGCAATTGAAGATACATGAAAAGAAGTATCCCACATACGATCTCGAATTGGCTGCGGTGGTATTTGCGTTAAAAATATGGAGACACTATTTATATGGGGTAAAGTGCACCATATTCACCGACCACAAGAGCTTAAAATACTTCTTCGATCAGAAGGAGTTAAATATGCGCCAGAGACGATGGTTAGAAACGGTCAAGGATTACGATTGTGAAATACACTATCACCCCGGGAAAGCCAATGTAGTGGCTGATGCGTTGAGCCGAAAGGCAGATTATGCCCCGATACGAGTACAATCACTGCAGCTCATTGTGACCTCGGGCTTACTTGAACGAATCCGAGGAGCACAAGATGAAGCAGTAAAGACGGAGAACTGGAGAAAGGAAAGGATTGTTGGCCAAGTTAAAGATCTTGAAGTAGGAAACCACGGTTTGAAAACACGTTACAATAGAATTTGGGTTCCTAACACATGTGGAGTTAAAAAGCTTCTACTCGATGAAGCTCACAAGTCCCGTTATTCCATCCATCCGGGAGCGACCAAAATGTATAACGATTTAAAACAAAACTATTGGTGGCCCGGAATGAAAAGAGATGTTGTGAAATATGTGGAAAAATGCTTGACATGTCTACAAGTCAAGGCGGAGCACCAAAAACCATACGGCAAACTCCAACCGTTAGAAATCCCGGTTTGGAAATAGGAACATATCACGATGGACCTATTAACCAAACTACCAAAGACGAACAGCAGTTTCGATGCTATATGGGTAGTGGTGCATAGATTGACGAAAAGTGCTCATTTCATTCCGATTCGTGAAACTTACACGTCAGAAAAGATGTCAGAAGTTTACACTAATGAGATAATAGCACGCCATGGAGTACCGGTATCCATCGTGTCCGATAGGGATACCCGGTTCACTTCAAATTTCTGGCGAGATTTCCAAGAGCAAATGGGAACCAAATTGTTCATCAGCACTGCGTACCACCCTCAGACGGATGGACAGAGTGAAAGAACAATACAAACGTTGGAGGACATGCTACGGGCATGTATAAACGACTTTGGAGGAAGTTGGGATGTTTACCTACCATTGGTCGAGTTTTCGTATAACAACAGCTACCATGCTAGTATTGGGATGGCACCGTACGAAATGCTCTATGGTAGGAAATGCCGAACCCCGGTATGTTGGGGTGAAGTGGGCCCATGTGAACTCGCCCACCAAGATATAGTACGAACCACTAATGAAAAGATTGATGTGGTTCGGGCACACTTGAAAGCGGCTCAAGATAGACAAAAGGCGTATGCTGACAAAAGGAGGAGGCCGATCGAGTTCCAGGTTGGCGACAAAGTCATGCTCAAAGTATCCCCATAGAAGGGGGTTATCCGGTTTATAAAAAGAGGAAAATTAAGCCCGAGGTTTATCGGGCCGTTTGCGGTCTTAGAACGGGTGGGAAAGGTAGCTTACCGCCTTGAACTACCGGAGGAACTAAGCGGAATTCATAACACATTTCATGTGTCACATCTTCGGAAGTGTCTAGCGGATGAGACAATTTATATCCACTACGACGACATCGAGGTGGATGACAGGCTAAACTATGTAGTAAAGCCCATTGCCGTTTTGGATTGTTAGGTAAATACCTTAAGGAATAAAGAGATCAATCAAGTAAAAGTTAAATGGGAACACAGAAAGGGTGCGGATACCACATGGGAATCCGAAGAGGAGATGCAACGACTCTACCCTACTTTATTTGGTACGTAATTCGGTTTCGGGGACGAAACCCATTTTTAAGGGGGGTGGACTTGTAACACCCCGAAAATATAAAATTTTATATTAGGATTATAAAGTATAAATAAACCAGAAATTACTAACTAGGAAATTTTTAACCTAGTTAACTACAAGTCTAGAAGTAACTTATAATAGGGTTAAAACAACCAAACTTTAAGTTAAACAAAAGTGGAGGGACCTATGTTGTAGAACTTGAAACTTAAATTGATTAAAACAAAATAAATAAAAACCAAACACACAATCAGTGTGTCTGGTCGATCAAGAACGCAGGGGAGCGACCAGAACTCCTCACCAAACCCTAGTTTCCACAAAATTGATCAATTGAAGGCCAATTTCAGTCCCAAATCAAACTCCGAACATAGATTGGTGATCACCTCAGTGAAAGGGATCATAAGGTATGTGAATTTTGTAGAGAACTCTTATCTAAATTTCTGAATGAACTTAGAAAATTCGGATTTATGATTGCATGTTAGTTGTTTGGGATGAAATAAGGTCTAGGGACAAACCCTAGTCCATTTACTTGATGAAATTATGCCTATTTTGGGTGAAATTCATAATCACCATTAATGGTGATAAGTGGGTTTTGTGAAACTTGATAAACACTAGGATTATAGTGGTTGTTCTAGTAATATTTGACATATGTGAAGCGATTTCAGAATTTCAGAAGCTAAAGTTCATGTAAGGTAGTTGATTGATAAAAATTTAGGGCTATATGACAATTTATGAACTTGATAATATATAGTATAAATTTCTGCCCTTAAAGTGTTTGCATAAATGCCTCAAAGAAGGCTTAAATCTGAAAATTTGAGTTAAACCGCATGATTGTGATGTTTCGGCAAAATATGCGAACTATGAGTTGAAAAGAGTTCTAAACATGTCTTGGTTGAACTCTATAGGAAAGGAAACCGGAGCTCCAAGCGGACAAGCCGGTGGCGACTTGCGTTTAAAGGGCGTGCACTAAAGGTATGTAACTTGATTTGTTACATTGGGTAAAATTTGATAATTTGCATATGAGTAGTGAATCGTAGAATAAAGGTTGACTTAATTTAAAGTGATAATGTTCGCTGTATTGATTTATAAAACCAGGATTGGTTAGAACTTGTTGGTAGTCATCATAATGGAGGATTCCGTAGATGAGCCAAACGGGTCGAATAATCGATTAATGCGTGGCAAATGCTTCGAAATATAATAAATTGGTCTTTTGGTTATCGTTGATAAACGACATAATAATACGAAAAATTAATATGTTGGTTTGTAGGTAAGAGAAATCCGAGAGTTTGGTTTGGACTAAATAATCAAATCAATCAAAAACATGAATGTACAGGGTCTACCGTAAGTTACGGTATATACCGTAAGTTACGGTAGAAATAAAAAGGCTTACGGCAGTTTCTTACTGCCTTAAGGGCAGACCAGAACTTTCCAGCAACTACCGTAACTTACGGTAGATACCGTAAGTTACGGTAGAACTTAAATATTCTTGATAAGTTTCGCATATTCTAGCTAATCGAATCCGCCTTTAACCGTAGTTTCGATTAAGCAATAATTCTAAGAACTCTGACATTTGTTTTTGATTAAAAATCTCCAAGTTTTCAGGTATGGCATGAATACGGATGGCGATCAAGCAAGCTTATGAAGAACCGAACACAATTTTTGAAGCTTCCGAGATTTCATAACTTTGTTAAACAATGTTTCTATTTCTTTTGAATGTAAACAATTGCTAATCAGGTCATGAATGTTTTAACTACTTGTTTGTTGACTAGTTATGATTACTTGGAACCTTGTTTTGGTAATCATGTTTTAATTTTAGACACTCTTTTATATAAATCGTATGAAGATTTATTAAATTCAAGTAATAAAAAGATAGGTGTTACAGATATAGGTAACGTATGTAACACCCAAAGGTGCGTTAAGCGAAAAAGGGTTCGAGTATACTCACAGTGCGTTGGTAATGCTAAACACTGTATTGGATTGAAGGGAGCGCTTAGAGTTAGCTTGAGCATTGAACGATAGTGTAAGCGTTGAACAGCGTAATACGGTGCGTCGAGTGAGATGATTGATCGGATGGTGGTTCGATCGGATGACCGTCCGGACGGTCATCCAGACGGATGAGCATTCGGTCGGTTGGTCATTCGATTAAGGGAGTATATTGTAAAATGTTTGAACTTTTGAAGTTTTCGTTGTAGTATAAATAAAGTCATTCGATCGGATGGTCATCCGGACGGATGGCCGTTCGATCGGATGGTCATTTGATTGAAAAGTGATATTCTTTGAAGTTTTGCAAAATAGTTTAAGTGTTGAGATTACGAGTCACCTGGTCGAATAGCCATTCGATCGGATGGTCATCCGATCGGATGGCTATTCAATCGAGCAACTGTTTGTTTGAAAAATTTGTAAAACGGTTAAGTTGAAAAGTTTTGCGGTTTGACGGAGACGGCATGACGACGTGTTAAGCAACGGAAACTACACCAAGTCCATCTCAGTCGATCGGATGGGAATCACCCCATTCGATCAGACTTAACTGTTCTTGACGGAGTTTCATGTTCAACCCGAGAATCGGTCGTCTCTTCGGTAGAAATCCATTCTCAGTCCGGTTCCCCACTAGAGAATGAGTGGAGAGCCTGAACGAGTCTAGATTCTAACGATTTTGAGTGAAAAGTGAAAGATGTTGAAGAAAAGTTTGAATCAGTTGTTAAATGTTTAGATTTAGACGAAATCAATGTAAAAACATGTAGAAATCCTTTAGATCCGAACCATCCTTGATGAGATGAGGTCACACTTCAATGTTCATAAGAACCCAAGATGACGTCACCCTAAAACAACCCAAATCAGGTGATTTCTCGGTGGAAATGTAAGATTTGATGGAGAAGATGATGAGAAAGTGTGTGCTGATGATGGAAGTACAAGATTTAAAGTGAAAAATTACAAGAATCGCGAGGAATCGAGAGAAAAGGGCTTGAGAGCGTGCTGGTCGGATAAGGCTGTCACATCAATGAATAGTTGACGTGACAGGTGAGTATTTATAGTGTGAGAGGGTGAGAGGTGGTGGAGGGTTAAGTGGGTCGGATACCGTTCGATCGGATGGCCATCCGATCGGATGGTCATCCGGTTGGATGTCCATTCGATCGAATGGTCGTGTCACACCCCAACCAATGGCGGAAACATCAGGATGAGACGAAGTGTGAAGATTGCTAGAGACATCATAACGCTAAATTGTGACAATAGAATTAATAAAGCTTCCTTGGCCACATGTTTTGAATTTAATTGCCGTATCGAGTGAGGTTTTGAAAAAGTTCTAGAGATTAATAAGTTTGCATTGTTTTAAGTAACTTTGTATTAGAAAATTTTGAAACTTACAGCTTCTTGTGAAAAAGTTGATCCTTAGAAAAGGAAGTTGGTACACGAACTTAGTGATTGTTGAAAATGTTTCATTGGTTTTGAAAAGGAATTTTAGTAAATGATTGAATAATATTGGTAATATTTTATAGGCGTATGCGAAAAAGTTGATTTGATTCTCAATTGAAAATAAAAATCTCTAGTTTAATGGTGTGAGACGAGCGTGTTTCAATATTTACGTTGATTGGTGAATTTGTGGGCAACGGATTTATTAGACCGACTAGGCTGACAAGTAGTATTTCGTGAAATTTTGAAAATCGAGGAACAAGCGTTTATGGTAACATTAAAATTTTTGTGTATGCGAGTGATGTGAAAATAGATTATAGAATAAGAGGTACGTTTAAATAAATGAAGCATTTTGAAATACATGATAAATGATTTAGGTATAAACATGATCGTGTTTACATAATATAGCCTATTAAGAGAAAGCGTTGGTAACGATCACCTAGGTAAGGGAATCACCCCAAATCCGTTGGTGAGGTCGTTGTAAGATGAGAAAAGAAGCGGAGTTAATCGTCAAGGTAAGGAAATCACTCCTATCTCGATGATATGACTCTGCTCGTTGTTTACAAAAGCGTAAATAAAATTACGTGAAATCATGCATGCTAATAATGTATAGTCGTATGAATGTAAGAGTATGATGTGCCCGCAAAATGAAATATAAAAAATGGTTCAAAATTGACAAGGGAGGGTTTCATCATAAAAGATCGAGAATAATAAAACGTAAGTTCGAATAAAAACTTAGGTGGTTCCAAACGGAACGTTGACTAACCAAAGTGGTCGAAAGATCTCTTGAAATTGAGAAGCATGCTTTGGCCTAATAGGTGGTATACTCTAGCCGACAGGTCGGTTAACGGTATTCACCCTTCCGGTTACTACATGCTCCAATTCAATCGAAAATTCGAGACTTGGCGGGATTTATAAAATCAAGGAGTGGGACTAGTCGACAAGGTGCGGGTTTCACCCCTAACTTGACGATTTCGTACCCTAAGTGCGGTTGATACTCGTCGGGTCAAAATTTAATTTCAACACTTTGACGAGAGTCCACTAGAATTTGAATTTGAAAATTTTCATCAAGGTGCGGACTTCACTCCTAACTTGATGACAATTTCGTGTAAAAAAAAGAATAAGTAGATTGAGAGATGTTCACCAAATTGTGGGTTTCACGCCTATTTTGGTAAACTCGTCTCGTTTGTGTAATACGAGTATTTTCGAGTTTAAGAGAAATCGAGTAAAATACCTTGGAAAAAGGCGTATGTTAAAGGAAATAACGAACAAGTATAAGCACATAAAAGGCATGTCGAGAATAACACACAAAGAATAGATCAAGTATCGACACATAATAAGACAAGTATTGTCACATAAGAATGGCACGTCATGTATTAACACACAAGCGACATACATGTTTAAAACGTCAAAGCGAATAAATAAAAGCAAATAGAGTAGCATGCAAGTAGTTTCAAGCAAGACGTAAGAATAAATCTCTAAAACTATAGACTAGGTTAAAGCATTCCTACTTTTCCTAATTCCCTATAGTTATGGCTCTGATACCAATCTGTCACACCCCAACCAATGGCGGAAACATCAGGATGAGACGAAGTGTGAAGATTGCTAGAGACATCATAACGCTAAATTGTGACAATAGAATTAATAAACCGATTTCATTTCATAAAGTAAATTTGTCAACATTACAAGAAATTCAAATACAACAATTTCAAAGAAGTACATAACAACATAAGCAAAAATTGATACAACATGTTAAACCTAATCGTCTATATGTGTATCTAGGCATCAACGCTACTTTGTTTCATAGCATCATCATCTTCATCCTGTAACATGTTAAAAATAAAGTTCAATGCAAAAAGCAAAGGCGAGTATACAAGTTTGGTACGTACATAACAAAAGATAAGTTTTAAACAATTCCTCATAGCAAGCATGTGATTCAAGATAAACAATAAATATGGCATGTGTCTAACATATCAAACCAAATGAGACGCAAGATGCTCATGACATAACCACAAGTCTACGGGCGGGTCGTCAATCCTATAGCGCGACATATGTCACGGTTAGGCTCGTACGAAGTTAATGATAAGTTCAACACATAAAGTTTCACCCAAGTTTAAAGTATCAAGCAATCACGTATACAAGCATGTTATAGGAATGTTCATGTGTTTAAGCAAAATGTTCAAGTGTAAGTTTTTGATACGTAAACATGTTACACCCCAAAAGTGGTAAAAGTAAAAAGGGGAATACGAGTATACTCACATAATTGCTAAGTCTTCCGATTATCCAAGTGTCGACGAGTGCGAGGTTAGGATGATGGAACACCGAAGTCACCCTATATGGGTAAACGGGGGTGTATGAGTATTCGGAATTATGACGGAGGAATTGAATTGGAATTTAGAGTATATCTAGTTAATATAAAGATGTATACATTCCTATATATTTTATATAGTTTATGTAAAAATTATAGATCGAGTCTTATCAAGAGAATTGATGAAATGATGTCAAATAAATATATATTTGTATTTATTTTATTAAATTTAAACGAATTTAATAGGTTTCGATTTATAAAATTGACGCATTTCGTTATACTGAATTTTACGAAAAACGGGCAGAGTTTCCTCTGTTTTTGGACGATCCCGACAACACAAGTTGTCGATCTATTTTCAAAATTCAATAATCAACGGACGAAACAATATAGATATATAAATATATAGACGCTTCTATTAGGTTTACAAAACAAGTAAAGTTCGGTTTCACGATTTAAGACGATACAAAAATACAAAACAAGGTAATTAATATATACGTTATGATACCGAGCCGACTGGGTTGAGCCGAGTGGCACCGAGACCCGCACTTTAGCCGAGACTTAAGCTGACCAAGTTTGTCCAGTTTTGACCTGAATCGAGACTCGGATTGAAACTGAAACCGAACCAAATAACTCGATTAGAATTACTCGAAGTTGAAATTTAAACAAACACAAGTCTAAATCGGATTCTAACCTAAATCGTGAAGTCTGACCCGGTTGACCGAGCCGCTGACCCGCGACTTGAACCAAGCGAGACCCGAAACGAATCTGATTTGGTCCGTTCAATCTTGAACCCAAACAAATCAAACCTGAGCCCAAATCAGACCCGAACCCAAATCAAACCCAACCAAATCTGAACGAAACCGAACCTGAATCAGCTGTGATGCGAGTCTCGAACCGGAGCCAAAGCTGAAACAACCCGAACCTGTGCAAAATCCCGAAATCTGGACTGTCGGAACTAAGCTGACCCGAAACAAGACTCGAAACAACCACCGAAATCGAACTGACTCAGGGTTGGACGACTTCCGCCGCCGCCGTAGATGACGGCGTTGCCGTCGTCTTCTCCTGCGCCTCTCTCTCTCTCGCATTCACTCTCTCTCTCTCTCGGTCCTCCGCCACCGCTGAGCACCGCCACCACTGGTGGTGCTGCTACTGTTGTTGTTTAACGGGGAGAAAAAGGGGGGTTTGGTCGGCCGGTCAGTCAATGTGGGGAGGAGGGTAAGAAGATGATGATGTTTGATGTTCTGATTCATCTGAAGCTTTTGTGTATGGGTGTTTTGAGTTGCAAACACAAGTTTTAAGGGAAACATGAATGGTACGGCTGACCATAAGAGAAGGATTAGGGTTAGGTTATTTCTTTTAAAAGGGGTTTTACACTAAATTGAAATGTGGGCTTGTGCTCCAGTTCCACAAGCCCGTTCTAGCGTTTAAGTGGCCCGTATTTCCTATGAACCCGTTTTCACCACCCGATCGACGTAGAGTGTCGTGTGATAATATTTTAAAGTTTTAAAAATACGCGAAATAATGTCGGTGTTCAATACAGTTCGCATTCGCTTGTCAGTCGCGTTAAAAGTGCGTAAAAATGCGTAGTTTTCCATTTTTTTTAAACCGTTTTTCGATCGGATTTCAACTGCGTTTCAAACAAATAGATAAATAAATAAATAAATAAAAAGCGAACATGAAATTTTCTAAAAATATAATTACGGAAATACGAGGCCTTACAGTCTCCCCTCCTTTAGGAAATTTCGTCCCGAAATTTATTCAGAAGGAAGACTTGAAAGGGTTTTGGTAAACCAGAAGGGGATTGTCTAAGATTGAGACTTTGGAGTTTGGGACAACGGAGTATAATTGAGGTATAAGCGTGAATGATGATCAAACCAACGATTATGAGCATAAGAATAGCATAAGTATCGGATAGACGAAGTAGTGTGCGAAGAATGAAATCTCGTCGGGGATAATCGGATATAATGCGTTTGAGAGTTGTTTAAAGTTTGTATTAGGTCCAAAGGTTTGCAAAACACTGAATTTCTCATGGCACGTTTTACGAAAGTTTGGTAACATGGTGAAAACACTTATATATAGGAAGTACCAGCGGCGTATCCACCATGTTTTGACCACATTACGTCTGTTTCGTATTCGGTGTCATGTTACGTTCCGTGTCTTACCATACACAGTAGTACACTCTATGGTTCTCATGAGCCAATCACTATAATCTCGTGTGCACCCGCGATTATATTGACCGTCGCATGATCCGCATAGCTTGTACTAGTTGTGTACGAATCAGGGTGTACATAAATTTGAAAAGTAAGAACGTGTACATATAAGAATGTAGTATGCAAGCAAGTCCATGCTTAAGTATTTATGGGACCCACGTAAGCGAATCCCTCGGATTCCGCTCGCGTATGGGTACGAATGTATGAATCACGAGTATGAACGAATGTATGAACATAAGTATAAGTGCAAGTGTAAATACGCATGTGGGTGTAAGTATAAATATAAAACATATGGGTATGAGTGTAGGTACGAGTAATGAAAATTGCGTATATAGTATATGTTGAAGCATCGCGAATTTAGACATATAAAGCGTTTGAGAAATTTGAGTACATAAACGGATGAATGTGAGTATAAATTATAAATTGTATAGATGTGAGTATAAATATGAGTACGAATATAACGTAAATCGTATAAATGAATATAAGTGAAGACATAACATGTATAAGTATAAATGCAAGGAATAATGGTTTTGTTGATAATATAAATCGAAATACACTAGTTCAAACACGAAAAGATTAGGAAGATTTGAGTATGAAAGGAAAAGAAAACAGGTGACGCATGCGAGATTGTTGTGAGATATCAATTAAGACGTGTAAAATGATATGCATATATAGTTGTTGGCGCAAAACGTGAAGTTAAAATAGATTGGATTGTCACGAAATATAGACTCCAGCCCGTGAATGTAAAGGGAGTATAACACGTCTATTGGTTATGTGAAAAGTACTTTGTAAAGGAATGAAAATGCTACTACGGTTTTAAAAGAGTTTACATAAGTTGGAAATTTGTCGGATCTTATGAAGCTTCCTTGGCCACATGTTTTGAATTTAATTGCCGTATCGAGTGAGGTTTTGAAAAAGTTCTAGAGATTAATAAGTTTGCATTGTTTTAAGTAACTTTGTATTAGAAAATTTTGAAACTTACAGCTTCTTGTGAAAAAGTTGATCCTTAGAAAAGGAAGTTGGTACACGAACTTAGTGATTGTTGAAAATGTTTCATTGGTTTTGAAAAGGAATTTTAGTAAATGATTGAATAATATTGGTAATATTTTATAGGCGTATGCGAAAAAGTTGATTTGATTCTCAATTGAAAATAAAAATCTCTAGTTTAATGGTGTGAGACGAGCGTGTTTCAATATTTACGTTGATTGGTGAATTTGTGGGCAACGGATTTATTAGACCGACTAGGCTGACAAGTAGTATTTCGTGAAATTTTGAAAATCGAGGAACAAGCGTTTATGGTAACATTAAAATTTTTGTGTATGCGAGTGATGTGAAAATAGATTATAGAATAAGAGGTACGTTTAAATAAATGAAGCATTTTGAAATACATGATAAATGATTTAGGTATAAACATGATCGTGTTTACATAATATAGCCTATTAAGAGAAAGCGTTGGTAACGATCACCTAGGTAAGGGAATCACCCCAAATCCGTTGGTGAGGTCGTTGTAAGATGAGAAAAGAAGCGGAGTTAATCGTCAAGGTAAGGAAATCACTCCTATCTCGATGATATGACTCTGCTCGTTGTTTACAAAAGCGTAAATAAAATTACGTGAAATCATGCATGCTAATAATGTATAGTCGTATGAATGTAAGAGTATGATGTGCCCGCAAAATGAAATATAAAAAATGGTTCAAAATTGACAAGGGAGGGTTTCATCATAAAAGATCGAGAATAATAAAACGTAAGTTCGAATAAAAACTTAGGTGGTTCCAAACGGAACGTTGACTAACCAAAGTGGTCGAAAGATCTCTTGAAATTGAGAAGCATGCTTTGGCCTAATAGGTGGTATACTCTAGCCGACAGGTCGGTTAACGGTATTCACCCTTCCGGTTACTACATGCTCCAATTCAATCGAAAATTCGAGACTTGGCGGGATTTATAAAATCAAGGAGTGGGACTAGTCGACAAGGTGCGGGTTTCACCCCTAACTTGACGATTTCGTACCCTAAGTGCGGTTGATACTCGTCGGGTCAAAATTTAATTTCAACACTTTGACGAGAGTCCACTAGAATTTGAATTTGAAAATTTTCATCAAGGTGCGGACTTCACTCCTAACTTGATGACAATTTCGTGTAAAAAAAAGAATAAGTAGATTGAGAGATGTTCACCAAATTGTGGGTTTCACGCCTATTTTGGTAAACTCGTCTCGTTTGTGTAATACGAGTATTTTCGAGTTTAAGAGAAATCGAGTAAAATACCTTGGAAAAAGGCGTATGTTAAAGGAAATAACGAACAAGTATAAGCACATAAAAGGCATGTCGAGAATAACACACAAAGAATAGATCAAGTATCGACACATAATAAGACAAGTATTGTCACATAAGAATGGCACGTCATGTATTAACACACAAGCGACATACATGTTTAAAACGTCAAAGCGAATAAATAAAAGCAAATAGAGTAGCATGCAAGTAGTTTCAAGCAAGACGTAAGAATAAATCTCTAAAACTATAGACTAGGTTAAAGCATTCCTACTTTTCCTAATTCCCTATAGTTATGGCTCTGATACCAATCTGTCACACCCCAACCAATGGCGGAAACATCAGGATGAGACGAAGTGTGAAGATTGCTAGAGACATCATAACGCTAAATTGTGACAATAGAATTAATAAACCGATTTCATTTCATAAAGTAAATTTGTCAACATTACAAGAAATTCAAATACAACAATTTCAAAGAAGTACATAACAACATAAGCAAAAATTGATACAACATGTTAAACCTAATCGTCTATATGTGTATCTAGGCATCAACGCTACTTTGTTTCATAGCATCATCATCTTCATCCTGTAACATGTTAAAAATAAAGTTCAATGCAAAAAGCAAAGGCGAGTATACAAGTTTGGTACGTACATAACAAAAGATAAGTTTTAAACAATTCCTCATAGCAAGCATGTGATTCAAGATAAACAATAAATATGGCATGTGTCTAACATATCAAACCAAATGAGACGCAAGATGCTCATGACATAACCACAAGTCTACGGGCGGGTCGTCAATCCTATAGCGCTACATATGTCACGGTTAGGCTCGTACGAAGTTAATGATAAGTTCAACACATAAAGTTTCACCCAAGTTTAAAGTATCAAGCAATCACGTATACAAGCATGTTATAGGAATGTTCATGTGTTTAAGCAAAATGTTCAAGTGTAAGTTTTTGATACGTAAACATGTTACACCCCAAAAGTGGTAAAAGTAAAAAGGGGAATACGAGTATACTCACATAATTGCTAAGTCTTCCGATTATCCAAGTGTCGACGAGTGCGAGGTTAGGATGATGGAACACCGAAGTCACCCTATATGGGTAAACGGGGGTGTATGAGTATTCGGAATTATGACGGAGGAATTGAATTGGAATTTAGAGTATATCTAGTTAATATAAAGATGTATACATTCCTATATATTTTATATAGTTTATGTAAAAATTATAGATCGAGTCTTATCAAGAGAATTGATGAAATGATGTCAAATAAATATATATTTGTATTTATTTTATTAAATTTAAACGAATTTAATAGGTTTCGATTTATAAAATTGACGCATTTCGTTATACTGAATTTTACGAAAAACGGGCAGAGTTTCCTCTGTTTTTGGACGATCCCGACAACACAAGTTGTCGATCTATTTTCAAAATTCAATAATCAACGGACGAAACAATATAGATATATAAATATATAGACGCTTCTATTAGGTTTACAAAACAAGTAAAGTTCGGTTTCACGATTTAAGACGATACAAAAATACAAAACAAGGTAATTAATACATACGTTATGATACCGAGCCGACTGGGTTGAGCCGAGTGGCACCGAGACCCGCACTTTAGCCGAGACTTAAGCTGACCAAGTTTGTCCAGTTTTGACCTGAATCGAGACTCGGATTGAAACTAAAACCGAACCAAATAACTCGATTAGAATTACTCGAAGTTGAAATTTAAACAAACACAAGTCTAAATCGGATTCTAACCTAAATCGTGAAGTCTGACCCGGTTGACCGAGCCGCTGACCCGCGACTTGAACCAAGCGAGACCCGAAACGAATCTGATTTGGTCCGTTCAATCTTGAACCCAAACAAATCAAACCTGAGCCCAAATCAGACCCGAACCCAAATCAAACCCAACCAAATCTGAATGAAACCGAACCTGAATCAGCTGTGATGCTAGTCTCGAACCGGAGCCAAAGCTGAAACAACCCGAACCTGTGCAAAATCCCGAAATCTGGACTGTCGGAACTAAGCTGACCCGAAACAAGACTCGAAACAACCACCGAAATCGAACTGACTCAGGGTTGGACGACTTCCGCCGCCGCCGTAGATGACGGCGTTGCCGTCGTCTTCTCCTGCGCCTCTCTCTCTCTCGCATTCACTCTCTCTCTCTCTCTCTCGGTCCTCCGCCACCGCTGAGCACCGCCACCACTGGTGGTGCTGCTACTGTTGTTGTTTAACGGGGAGAAAAAGGGGGGTTTGGTCGGCCGGTCAGTCAATGTGGGGAGGAGGGTAAGAAGATGATGATGTTTGATGTTCTGATTCATCTGAAGCTTTTGTGTATGGGTGTTTTGAGTTGCAAACACAAGTTTTAAGGGAAACATGAATGGTACGGCTGACCATAAGAGAAGGATTAGGGTTAGGTTATTTCTTTTAAAAGGGGTTTTACACTAAATTGAAATGTGGGCTTGTGCTCCAGTTCCACAAGCCCGTTCTAGCGTTTAAGTGGCCCGTATTTCCTATGAACCCGTTTTCACCACCCGATCGACGTAGAGTGTCGTGTGATAATATTTTAAAGTTTTAAAAATACGCGAAATAATGTCGGTGTTCAATACAGTTCGCATTCGCTTGTCAGTCGCGTTAAAAGTGCGTAAAAATGCGTAGTTTTCCATTTTTTTTAAACCGTTTTTCGATCGGATTTCAACTGCGTTTCAAACAAATAGATAAATAAATAAATAAATAAAAAGCGAACATGAAATTTTCTAAAAATATAATTACGGAAATACGAGGCCTTACAGTCTCCCCTCCTTTAGGAAATTTCGTCCCGAAATTTATTCAGAAGGAAGACTTGAAAGGGTTTTGGTAAACCAGAAGGGGATTGTCTAAGATTGAGACTTTGGAGTTTGGGACAACGGAGTATAATTGAGGTATAAGCGTGAATGATGATCAAACCAACGATTATGAGCATAAGAATAGCATAAGTATCGGATAGACGAAGTAGTGTGCGAAGAATGAAATCTCGTCGGGGATAATCGGATATAATGCGTTTGAGAGTTGTTTAAAGTTTGTATTAGGTCCAAAGGTTTGCAAAACACTGAATTTCTCATGGCACGTTTTACGAAAGTTTGGTAACATGGTGAAAACACTTATATATAGGAAGTACCAGCGGCGTATCCACCATGTTTTGACCACATTACGTCTGTTTCGTATTCGGTGTCATGTTACGTTCCGTGTCTTACCATACACAGTAGTACACTCTATGGTTCTCATGAGCCAATCACTATAATCTCGTGTGCACCCGCGATTATATTGACCGTCGCATGATCCGCATAGCTTGTACTAGTTGTGTACGAATCAGGGTGTACATAAATTTGAAAAGTAAGAACGTGTACATATAAGAATGTAGTATGCAAGCAAGTCCATGCTTAAGTATTTATGGGACCCACGTAAGCGAATCCCTCGGATTCCGCTCGCGTATGGGTACGAATGTATGAATCACGAGTATGAACGAATGTATGAACATAAGTATAAGTGCAAGTGTAAATACGCATGTGGGTGTAAGTATAAATATAAAACATATGGGTATGAGTGTAGGTACGAGTAATGAAAATTGCGTATATAGTATATGTTGAAGCATCGCGAATTTAGACATATAAAGCGTTTGAGAAATTTGAGTACATAAACGGATGAATGTGAGTATAAATTATAAATTGTATAGATGTGAGTATAAATATGAGTACGAATATAACGTAAATCGTATAAATGAATATAAGTGAAGACATAACATGTATAAGTATAAATGCAAGGAATAATGGTTTTGTTGATAATATAAATCGAAATACACTAGTTCAAACACGAAAAGATTAGGAAGATTTGAGTATGAAAGGAAAAGAAAACAGGTGACGCATGCGAGATTGTTGTGAGATATCAATTAAGACGTGTAAAATGATATGCATATATAGTTGTTGGCGCAAAACGTGAAGTTAAAATAGATTGGATTGTCACGAAATATAGACTCCAGCCCGTGAATGTAAAGGGAGTATAACACGTCTATTGGTTATGTGAAAAGTACTTTGTAAAGGAATGAAAATGCTACTACGGTTTTAAAAGAGTTTACATAAGTTGGAAATTTGTCGGATCTTATGAAGCTTCCTTGGCCACATGTTTTGAATTTAATTGCCGTATCGAGTGAGGTTTTGAAAAAGTTCTAGAGATTAATAAGTTTGCATTGTTTTAAGTAACTTTGTATTAGAAAATTTTGAAACTTACAGCTTCTTGTGAAAAAGTTGATCATTAGAAAAGGAAGTTGGTACACGAACTTAGTGATTGTTGAAAATGTTTCATTGGTTTTGAAAAGGAATTTTAGTAAATGATTGAATAATATTGGTAATATTTTATAGGCGTATGCGAAAAAGTTGATTTGATTCTCAATTGAAAATAAAAATCTCTAGTTTAATGGTGTGAGACGAGCGTGTTTCAATATTTACGTTGATTGGTGAATTTGTGGGCAACGGATTTATTAGACCGACTAGGCTGACAAGTAGTATTTCGTGAAATTTTGAAAATCGAGGAACAAGCGTTTATGGTAACATTAAAATTTTTGTGTATGCGAGTGATGTGAAAATAGATTATAGAATAAGAGGTACGTTTAAATAAATGAAGCATTTTGAAATACATGATAAATGATTTAGGTATAAACATGATCGTGTTTACATAATATAGCCTATTAAGAGAAAGCGTTGGTAACGATCACCTAGGTAAGGGAATCACCCCAAATCCGTTGGTGAGGTCGTTGTAAGATGAGAAAAGAAGCGGAGTTAATCGTCAAGGTAAGGAAATCACTCCTATCTCGATGATATGACTCTGCTCGTTGTTTACAAATGTCACACCCCCAAAATCCACATGCGGAGTATCACCGCTTGGAGGCGTGACTGACCAGGATCAAACCACTAATCATATTGAACAAGTAAGTATTTAATGTAAAAGTCCAACCAACACAATTAATGTCCAAAACAACATAGTTAAGTTATGAGCGGAAGCACAATGTTCAAAACCAAATCCATAGTTTAATTATCCAAATGTTTGACATGGCACACAGCTGTCCATGTCCCACAACGACTCTTCCTTGTGCAAGCTCCAGCTAAGTACCTATAGACCTGCAAAGCATGTAGTAACGAGTCAACAACTAGTTGAGTGAGTTCACGTTTGGTTGTCCAGTTTATAGTTATTCCGAAAACACAGTTTGTTCTTTACCAGCTATCCAGCCGTGGGGGTTACCCCATAGTTCGAAAAACGTTTATTAGTTACCCGTTCTTACGTTGGCTATTCCAGCCCGGCTCTATGGCCGTGGGGGCTACCCCATGTTTAATTCACCAGACTCGTTACCATATCGACTACTAACGTTCGTCATGTTTAAGTGCCCTAACGTCTGTGTCTATCATCACTGACGTGCCATAGTCCATTAGTCCACGCCCGTCCTCTGCGGCACGGTGTGAGGTTTGTTAAACCTAATAGCGCTATTTAACTAATGACCCGTTCGCCATTGGCCTCGGCGATTAAGTCGATATAAAAGGAGGGACTTCGTTGATAGAGTTCTAGTCTAGTATAGTTAAATCCGTCTCATACTGGACGAGGAATCTACGTTCCTGAATACGTCTCAACAGGACGAGGAATCCCAATTCCTTAACCCATTCCCAACCCCTGGGAATCCCATGCTTTGTAACGGAGTGTGAACTCACCTTGGTTTGCTCGGCAGATACACAGAAAGGTCAAGTCTAGCAGCTAGTGGTCAACCACGTCCTAACATGGTCACCAAATCAAGTCAGGTCTAGGTGCACGTATGATTACACATAGGTAGCAGATTATAAACACAAGTTGATCATGGCAAACACATAATACACGTTAACACCTTAACAGTAACAGTCAAGCACTCCTCGTGTCTAATCTTGTACGATCCGACAGATATGGCCCAAAAACAATCGGCCCAACATGTTGTGCGTTCAGCACGGCCTTGTGCGATCCACAACATGTTGTGCGACTCCGATAAACACCCGGCCCAAAATATTAAGAAGCCCATCATAACAAAAGTGGTTACATAAGTAACCGGCCCAACAATATAATCACGGATCCCTTGTGCGATCCGTGAACCCTTGTGCGATTGAAGCTAATCCGGCCCAAACATATACCCGGCCCAACTAATAGACAAATAAACAACTTGTGCGATTCATGTTATTCATAAAATCTTGTGCGACTGGGGACGTCTTGTGCGACTACACAAGACTTGTGCGACTACACAAGACTTGTGCGACTGGTGTCATTTGTGCGATTGGTCTTTGGGCTTTGAGGCCCGATAGTTATCCAAAAATATAACTTGTGCGATCATTTAACTTATTCCTTAATTCATGCAAGTCAGTTACAAATTTTTCTATCAATTCGTTTGACCAATTAACAGTTTCCATATTTCTATCCAAATCAATACATTCAACAGTTTCCATCCAAACAATATTTAATCAAAACGGCAATCATCATGTGATTCGTATAAACCTTAATTATCATCATTACACTCGACAATGGCCGACATCTGACAATACTATCTTATTAATATTGGACCGAATCAATTAATAGGCTGCAAGTTAATCACGTGAAACATGGCACATATAATCATCCTATATCATAACAACTCATCATCATAACAATGCAGGAAGCCATCATATCAATTCTTTTTATCAAAATCAAAAGTCACCTAAAGTCTATGTATTTAAAAGAAATAAACTACAATCCACCAAACCAATTGTTGTCAGTCCTTCATATCCGAACATTTAATAATATTATCTTCATGCATTCCTCTACCCACTACAACATGAAATCTCATAATATATATATATATATTTTACTGTGAAGTCGTGGTGAATGTGGCCGCCATTTACACATGAGCACATGTATTAATGAGATCAAATCCCAATTCACAGTCCACCGAATTGTCACATCATGTTGACTTTGATATAAATTCCACTAACAATAATAGTTATCCACATCAAGTAATTAGTGGCACAAATATTTCATGCATATTACCGATTTGTTAATCATCACAAACTCTACTTATTTTGTTTATGCTACACGTATACATCTAGGTTTCTTTATCACATGTTCACATGGAATCATCATTTAACAAATTAAACAAATAAGAAATAGCACTAACCGATTAGTGAGGGATGAGGGTTAATCCGAATGATAAAGCTCCGAGAGAGGGACTCTTTGTTGTCGTCGGGTTCAAGAGGAGAGAGAGAGAGAGCTAGGGTTTGATGTGTAAAGTGTTTTGCAACCAATGATTAACAACCCCCCCAAGGGTATGTGTATACGTATGAGTGGAGTGGGCCGAACCCTCCTAATGGGTTGCCCATTCGGTTCACTACAAAGGAGTGTGGGCCGAGAGTAGTAAAGGACCAAAGCCCAAAGGCTTGTGTGGTTCGAATAGTGTTGTGCGATCGGTTTAATAATATACAATACACATCATCACATAACATAACATAACAACATAACACTTAATCAATCAGTAAAGTTCATATAATCACACAGTGTTCACATACGCTACATAAGTTCAAAACATGCTACACTTAGCACAAAGATAGATGCTGAAGTACGAGTTGTCACAACAAAAGCGTAAATAAAATTACGTGAAATCATGCATGCTAATAATGTATAGTCGTATGAATGTAAGAGTATGATGTGCCCGCAAAATGAAATATAAAAAATGGTTCAAAATTGACAAGGGAGGGTTTCATCATAAAAGATCGAGAATAATAAAACGTAAGTTCGAATAAAAACTTAGGTGGTTCCAAACGGAACGTTGACTAACCAAAGTGGTCGAAAGATCTCTTGAAATTGAGAAGCATGCTTTGGCCTAATAGGTGGTATACTCTAGCCGACAGGTCGGTTAACGGTATTCACCCTTCCGGTTACTACATGCTCCAATTCAATCGAAAATTCGAGACTTGGCGGGATTTATAAAATCAAGGAGTGGGACTAGTCGACAAGGTGCGGGTTTCACCCCTAACTTGACGATTTCGTACCCTAAGTGCGGTTGATACTCGTCGGGTCAAAATTTAATTTCAACACTTTGACGAGAGTCCACTAGAATTTGAATTTGAAAATTTTCATCAAGGTGCGGACTTCACTCCTAACTTGATGACAATTTCGTGTAAAAAAAAGAATAAGTAGATTGAGAGATGTTCACCAAATTGTGGGTTTCACGCCTATTTTGGTAAACTCGTCTCGTTTGTGTAATACGAGTATTTTCGAGTTTAAGAGAAATCGAGTAAAATACCTTGGAAAAAGGCGTATGTTAAAGGAAATAACGAACAAGTATAAGCACATAAAAGGCATGTCGAGAATAACACACAAAGAATAGATCAAGTATCGACACATAATAAGACAAGTATTGTCACATAAGAATGGCACGTCATGTATTAACACACAAGCGACATACATGTTTAAAACGTCAAAGCGAATAAATAAAAGCAAATAGAGTAGCATGCAAGTAGTTTCAAGCAAGACGTAAGAATAAATCTCTAAAACTATAGACTAGGTTAAAGCATTCCTACTTTTCCTAATTCCCTATAGTTATGGCTCTGATACCAATCTGTCACACCCCAACCAATGGCGGAAACATCAGGATGAGACGAAGTGTGAAGATTGCTAGAGACATCATAACGCTAAATTGTGACAATAGAATTAATAAACCGATTTCATTTCATAAAGTAAATTTGTCAACATTACAAGAAATTCAAATACAACAATTTCAAAGAAGTACATAACAACATAAGCAAAAATTGATACAACATGTTAAACCTAATCGTCTATATGTGTATCTAGGCATCAACGCTACTTTGTTTCATAGCATCATCATCTTCATCCTGTAACATGTTAAAAATAAAGTTCAATGCAAAAAGCAAAGGCGAGTATACAAGTTTGGTACGTACATAACAAAAGATAAGTTTTAAACAATTCCTCATAGCAAGCATGTGATTCAAGATAAACAATAAATATGGCATGTGTCTAACATATCAAACCAAATGAGACGCAAGATGCTCATGACATAACCACAAGTCTACGGGCGGGTCGTCAATCCTATAGCGCTACATATGTCACGGTTAGGCTCGTACGAAGTTAATGATAAGTTCAACACATAAAGTTTCACCCAAGTTTAAAGTATCAAGCAATCACGTATACAAGCATGTTATAGGAATGTTCATGTGTTTAAGCAAAATGTTCAAGTGTAAGTTTTTGATACGTAAACATGTTACACCCCAAAAGTGGTAAAAGTAAAAAGGGGAATACGAGTATACTCACATAATTGCTAAGTCTTCCGATTATCCAAGTGTCGACGAGTGCGAGGTTAGGATGATGGAACACCGAAGTCACCCTATATGGGTAAACGGGGGTGTATGAGTATTCGGAATTATGACGGAGGAATTGAATTGGAATTTAGAGTATATCTAGTTAATATAAAGATGTATACATTCCTATATATTTTATATAGTTTATGTAAAAATTATAGATCGAGTCTTATCAAGAGAATTGATGAAATGATGTCAAATAAATATATATTTGTATTTATTTTATTAAATTTAAACGAATTTAATAGGTTTCGATTTATAAAATTGACGCATTTCGTTATACTGAATTTTACGAAAAACGGGCAGAGTTTCCTCTGTTTTTGGACGATCCCGACAACACAAGTTGTCGATCTATTTTCAAAATTCAATAATCAACGGACGAAACAATATAGATATATAAATATATAGACGCTTCTATTAGGTTTACAAAACAAGTAAAGTTCGGTTTCACGATTTAAGACGATACAAAAATACAAAACAAGGTAATTAATATATACGTTATGATACCGAGCCGACTGGGTTGAGCCGAGTGGCACCGAGACCCGCACTTTAGCCGAGACTTAAGCTGACCAAGTTTGTCCAGTTTTGACCTGAATCGAGACTCGGATTGAAACTAAAACCGAACCAAATAACTCGATTAGAATTACTCGAAGTTGAAATTTAAACAAACACAAGTCTAAATCGGATTCTAACCTAAATCGTGAAGTCTGACCCGGTTGACCGAGCCGCTGACCCGCGACTTGAACCAAGCGAGACCCGAAACGAATCTGATTTGGTCCGTTCAATCTTGAACCCAAACAAATCAAACCTGAGCCCAAATCAGACCCGAACCCAAATCAAACCCAACCAAATCTGAACGAAACCGAACCTGAATCAGCTGTGATGCGAGTCTCGAACCGGAGCCAAAGCTGAAACAACCCGAACCTGTGCAAAATCCCGAAATCTGGACTGTCGGAACTAAGCTGACCCGAAACAAGACTCGAAACAACCACCGAAATCGAACTGACTCAGGGTTGGACGACTTCCGCCGCCGCCGTAGATGACGGCGTTGCCGTCGTCTTCTCCTGCGCCTCTCTCTCTCTCGCATTCACTCTCTCTCTCTCTCTCTCGGTCCTCCGCCACCGCTGAGCACCGCCACCACTGGTGGTGCTGCTACTGTTGTTGTTTAACGGGGAGAAAAAGGGGGGTTTGGTCGGCCGGTCAGTCAATGTGGGGAGGAGGGTAAGAAGATGATGATGTTTGATGTTCTGATTCATCTGAAGCTTTTGTGTATGGGTGTTTTGAGTTGCAAACACAAGTTTTAAGGGAAACATGAATGGTACGGCTGACCATAAGAGAAGGATTAGGGTTAGGTTATTTCTTTTAAAAGGGGTTTTACACTAAATTGAAATGTGGGCTTGTGCTCCAGTTCCACAAGCCCGTTCTAGCGTTTAAGTGGCCCGTATTTCCTATGAACCCGTTTTCACCACCCGATCGACGTAGAGTGTCGTGTGATAATATTTTAAAGTTTTAAAAATACGCGAAATAATGTCGGTGTTCAATACAGTTCGCATTCGCTTGTCAGTCGCGTTAAAAGTGCGTAAAAATGCGTAGTTTTCCATTTTTTTTAAACCGTTTTTCGATCGGATTTCAACTGCGTTTCAAACAAATAGATAAATAAATAAATAAAAAGCGAACATGAAATTTTCTAAAAATATAATTACGGAAATACGAGGCCTTACAGTCTCCCCTCCTTTAGGAAATTTCGTCCCGAAATTTATTCAGAAGGAAGACTTGAAAGGGTTTTGGTAAACCAGAAGGGGATTGTCTAAGATTGAGACTTTGGAGTTTGGGACAACGGAGTATAATTGAGGTATAAGCGTGAATGATGATCAAACCAACGATTATGAGCATAAGAATAGCATAAGTATCGGATAGACGAAGTAGTGTGCGAAGAATGAAATCTCGTCGGGGATAATCGGATATAATGCGTTTGAGAGTTGTTTAAAGTTTGTATTAGGTCCAAAGGTTTGCAAAACACTGAATTTCTCATGGCACGTTTTACGAAAGTTTGGTAACATGGTGAAAACACTTATATATAGGAAGTACCAGCGGCGTATCCACCATGTTTTGACCACATTACGTCTGTTTTGTATTCGGTGTCATGTTACGTTCCGTGTCTTACCATACACAGTAGTACACTCTATGGTTCTCATGAGCCAATCACTATAATCTCGTGTGCACCCGCGATTATATTGACCGTCGCATGATCCGCATAGCTTGTACTAGTTGTGTACGAATCAGGGTGTACATAAATTTGAAAAGTAAGAACGTGTACATATAAGAATGTAGTATGCAAGCAAGTCCATGCTTAAGTATTTATGGGACCCACGTAAGCGAATCCCTCGGATTCCGCTCGCGTATGGGTACGAATGTATGAATCACGAGTATGAACGAATGTATGAACATAAGTATAAGTGCAAGTGTAAATACGCATGTGGGTGTAAGTATAAATATAAAACATATGGGTATGAGTGTAGGTACGAGTAATGAAAATTGCGTATATAGTATATGTTGAAGCATCGCGAATTTAGACATATAAAGCGTTTGAGAAATTTGAGTACATAAACGGATGAATGTGAGTATAAATTATAAATTGTATAGATGTGAGTATAAATATGAGTACGAATATAACGTAAATCGTATAAATGAATATAAGTGAAGACATAACATGTATAAGTATAAATGCAAGGAATAATGGTTTTGTTGATAATATAAATCGAAATACACTAGTTCAAACACGAAAAGATTAGGAAGATTTGAGTATGAAAGGAAAAGAAAACAGGTGACGCATGCGAGATTGTTGTGAGATATCAATTAAGACGTGTAAAATGATATGCATATATAGTTGTTGGCGCAAAACGTGAAGTTAAAATAGATTGGATTGTCACGAAATATAGACTCCAGCCCGTGAATGTAAAGGGAGTATAACACGTCTATTGGTTATGTGAAAAGTACTTTGTAAAGGAATGAAAATGCTACTACGGTTTTAAAAGAGTTTACATAAGTTGGAAATTTGTCGGATCTTATGAAGCTTCCTTGGCCACATGTTTTGAATTTAATTGCCGTATCGAGTGAGGTTTTGAAAAAGTTCTAGAGATTAATAAGTTTGCATTGTTTTAAGTAACTTTGTATTAGAAAATTTTGAAACTTACAGCTTCTTGTGAAAAAGTTGATCATTAGAAAAGGAAGTTGGTACACGAACTTAGTGATTGTTGAAAATGTTTCATTGGTTTTGAAAAGGAATTTTAGTAAATGATTGAATAATATTGGTAATATTTTATAGGCGTATGCGAAAAAGTTGATTTGATTCTCAATTGAAAATAAAAATCTCTAGTTTAATGGTGTGAGACGAGCGTGTTTCAATATTTACGTTGATTGGTGAATTTGTGGGCAACGGATTTATTAGACCGACTAAGCTGACAAGTAGTATTTCGTGAAATTTTGAAAATCGAGGAACAAGCGTTTATGGTAACATTAAAATTTTTGTGTATGCGAGTGATGTGAAAATAGATTATAGAATAAGAGGTACGTTTAAATAAATGAAGCATTTTGAAATACATGATAAATGATTTAGGTATAAACATGATCGTGTTTACATAATATAGCCTATTAAGAGAAAGCGTTGGTAACGATCACCTAGGTAAGGGAATCACCCCAAATCCGTTGGTGAGGTCGTTGTAAGATGAGAAAAGAAGCGGAGTTAATCGTCAAGGTAAGGAAATCACTCCTATCTCGATGATATGACTCTGCTCGTTGTTTACAAAAGCGTAAATAAAATTACGTGAAATCATGCATGCTAATAATGTATAGTCGTATGAATGTAAGAGTATGATGTGCCCGCAAAATGAAATATAAAAAATGGTTCAAAATTGACAAGGGAGGGTTTCATCATAAAAGATCGAGAATAATAAAACGTAAGTTCGAATAAAAACTTAGGTGGTTCCAAACGGAACGTTGACTAACCAAAGTGGTCGAAAGATCTCTTGAAATTGAGAAGCATGCTTTGGCCTAATAGGTGGTATACTCTAGCCGACAGGTCGGTTAACGGTATTCACCCTTCCGGTTACTACATGCTCCAATTCAATCGAAAATTCGAGACTTGGCGGGATTTATAAAATCAAGGAGTGGGACTAGTCGACAAGGTGCGGGTTTCACCCCTAACTTGACGATTTCGTACCCTAAGTGCGGTTGATACTCGTCGGGTCAAAATTTAATTTCAACACTTTGACGAGAGTCCACTAGAATTTGAATTTGAAAATTTTCATCAAGGTGCGGACTTCACTCCTAACTTGATGACAATTTCGTGTAAAAAAAAGAATAAGTAGATTGAGAGATGTTCACCAAATTGTGGGTTTCACGCCTATTTTGGTAAACTCGTCTCGTTTGTGTAATACGAGTATTTTCGAGTTTAAGAGAAATCGAGTAAAATACCTTGGAAAAAGGCGTATGTTAAAGGAAATAACGAACAAGTATAAGCACATAAAAGGCATGTCGAGAATAACACACAAAGAATAGATCAAGTATCGACACATAATAAGACAAGTATTGTCACATAAGAATGGCACGTCATGTATTAACACACAAGCGACATACATGTTTAAAACGTCAAAGCGAATAAATAAAAGCAAATAGAGTAGCATGCAAGTAGTTTCAAGCAAGACGTAAGAATAAATCTCTAAAACTATAGACTAGGTTAAAGCATTCCTACTTTTCCTAATTCCCTATAGTTATGGCTCTGATACCAATCTGTCACACCCCAACCAATGGCGGAAACATCAGGATGAGATGAAGTGTGAAGATTGCTAGAGACATCATAACGCTAAATTGTGACAATAGAATTAATAAACCGATTTCATTTCATAAAGTAAATTTGTCAACATTACAAGAAATTCAAATACAACAATTTCAAAGAAGTACATAACAACATAAGCAAAAATTGATACAACATGTTAAACCTAATCGTCTATATGTGTATCTAGGCATCAACGCTACTTTGTTTCATAGCATCATCATCTTCATCCTGTAACATGTTAAAAATAAAGTTCAATGCAAAAAGCAAAGGCGAGTATACAAGTTTGGTACGTACATAACAAAAGATAAGTTTTAAACAATTCCTCATAGCAAGCATGTGATTCAAGATAAACAATAAATATGGCATGTGTCTAACATATCAAACCAAATGAGACGCAAGATGCTCATGACATAACCACAAGTCTACGGGCGGGTCGTCAATCCTATAGCGCTACATATGTCACGGTTAGGCTCGTACGAAGTTAATGATAAGTTCAACACATAAAGTTTCACCCAAGTTTAAAGTATCAAGCAATCACGTATACAAGCATGTTATAGGAATGTTCATGTGTTTAAGCAAAATGTTCAAGTGTAAGTTTTTGATACGTAAACATGTTACACCCCAAAAGTGGTAAAAGTAAAAAGGGGAATACGAGTATACTCACATAATTGCTAAGTCTTCCGATTATCCAAGTGTCGACGAGTGCGAGGTTAGGATGATGGAACACCGAAGTCACCCTATATGGGTAAACGGGGGTGTATGAGTATTCGGAATTATGACGGAGGAATTGAATTGGAATTTAGAGTATATCTAGTTAATATAAAGATGTATACATTCCTATATATTTTATATAGTTTATGTAAAAATTATAGATCGAGTCTTATCAAGAGAATTGATGAAATGATGTCAAATAAATATATATTTGTATTTATTTTATTAAATTTAAACGAATTTAATAGGTTTCGATTTATAAAATTGACGCATTTCGTTATACTGAATTTTACGAAAAACGGGCAGAGTTTCCTCTGTTTTTGGACGATCCCGACAACACAAGTTGTCGATCTATTTTCAAAATTCAATAATCAACGGAGGAAACAATATAGATATATAAATATATAGACGCTTCTATTAGGTTTACAAAACAAGTAAAGTTCGGTTTCACGATACAAAAATACAAAACAAGGTAATTAATATATACGTTATGATACCGAGCCGACTGGGTTGAGCCGAGTGGCACCGAGACCCGCACTTTAGCCGAGACTTAAGCTGACCAAGTTTGTCCAGTTTTGACCTGAATCGAGACTCGGATTGAAACTAAAACCGAACCAAATAACTCGATTAGAATTACTCGAAGTTGAAATTTAAACAAACACAAGTCTAAATCGGATTCTAACCTAAATCGTGAAGTCTGACCCGGTTGACCGAGCCGCTGACCCGCGACTTGAACCAAGCGAGACCCGAAACGAATCTGATTTGGTCCGTTCAATCTTGAACCCAAACAAATCAAACCTGAGCCCAAATCAGACCCGAACCCAAATCAAACCCAACCAAATCTGAACGAAACCGAACCTGAATCAGCTGTGATGCGAGTCTCGAACCGGAGCCAAAGCTGAAACAACCCGAACCTGTGCAAAATCCCGAAATCTGGACTGTCGGAACTAAGCTGACCCGAAACAAGACTCGAAACAACCACCAAAATCGAACTGACTCAGGGTTGGACGACTTCCGCCGCCGCCGTAGATGACGGCGTTGCCGTCGTCTTCTCCTGCGCCTCTCTCTCTCTCGCATTCACTCTCTCTCTCTCTCTCTCTCTCTCTCTCGGTCCTCCACCACCGCTGAGCACCGCCACCACTGGTGGTGCTGCTACTGTTGTTGTTTAACGGGGAGAAAAAGGGGGGTTTGGTCGGCCGGTCAGTCAATGAGGGGAGGAGGGTAAGAAGATGATGATGTTTGATGTTCTGATTCATCTGAAGCTTTTGTGTATGGGTGTTTTGAGTTGCAAACACAAGTTTTAAGGGAAACATGAATGGTACGGTTGACCATAAGAGAAGGATTAGGGTTAGGTTATTGTTTCGTTTTTCCTTTTTCAACGAGATATCACAAGAAACTCTAACGATCTTAGCTTATAACGGCATCCCTTATACTATTATCGGCGGTTTCAATTTCCCCACTTTTCCTAGATGAGAACCCACTAATAGACCGACAATTAGGTAATTTAAGATCAAATGAATCCAGAACCGAATCGAGCCTACCCGCACATCCCAAACTAGACACAAGCTCAATTATTTTATTCTCATATTATTATTATTTGAACCTAAACAAAAACCCGACTTTTCTATCATTTTCCGCTTTTTAGTTTGCAAACTTCTTATTTCAAAAGACATTTTCTAATTTTTTCAATTTTTTTGGATTTTTGGATTTTTTAATTTTTTTTGTATTTTTCGACTTTTTATGACTCGACTAACTATACTAACGACACTAAACGATAGTTTCCCATCCCCACACTTAAACTCTACATTGCCCTCAATGTAGGATGGAAACTGACTAAAAAAACTAAAAATAAATAAGAAATAAAAGACAAAGGGCATAAATGGAAAGGACTTAGCTGGTTATATAACAACGCGTATGCTCCAAATCTCTCGTCCAATCCAGCTCGATCGTATAGCATTTCATTCGCGACCGGCTTTGACTCTGACTAGTACGCTCGATAAATGCCTGGAATTTGATAAGCAGCTCCAAAATCACCCGAATGGAGATTGAGTACGGGTGGTACATATTTAAACCTGCATAAACAAAAACAAGCAAACACCAAAGCAATACCGACTCGACACAAACGACTCAAAAACTACTAACTTAGACTCATAGTACACAATAAACGACTCAATAAACAAATAAACACGAAAATACCTAAAAGTACAATAAAATCTACAAACTTTACAAGTGGGCTATCAACTTTTCTAACATTCACGGAGGATCATGTAGACGAGGCTCACCTGTGTACCAAATCTCATGAGCTGTAGCACCATCATACCTATGATTACCCGAATCTCTCCAAACCTCCTCATACCTCTCACAACCTCTAAACTCATCATTGGGCGGTTTGAACTTATACGTATCAAACCTAAATCTATCCCCACACTGAGCTTCACTTAGTGCTTCTAGCTTCGATTCTAAACATTTTACTCTTTTTTCAAGATCCTCAACTCTCCTATCAGGTGGATCCCCACACTTGGGTCCTATCGCTTCCTCTAGACTAGGACCCTTTACCTCCTCTTTCTCACTTCTCTCATCTTTCCCACTCTCCCTTACTGACGCCACTGCCTCCACTCTATCATTCGACCCTCTCGATTTGGTAACCTTAAAAACTACCGACTCCTCACCCGCTCGAAGTGTGATAGTGCCTAAGAAGACATCTATAAGAGCTTTGGATGTGTTCAAGAATGGACGTCCTAAAATCAACGACACGTTTTCATCGGCTTCCATGTCTAGTACTACGAAGTCCACCGGGAAGACAAACTTATCAACTTTCACTAACAAATTCTCTAAAATTCCCCGGGGATACTTAACCGTTTTGTCTGCTAAAGATAGGGTCATACAAGTGGATTTCAGATCACCAAGGCCTAGTTTTTCATAAAATGAATATGGCATCAAATTAATACTAGCACCAAAGTCGGCCAATGCGTGGTTTTGAACATCACCACCGAACAAACACGGGATCGTGAAGATACCCGGATCAGTGAGTTTTTCCGGTAGGCTGTTTGTGACCACGGCAGAGCATTCGACATTCAAAGAGACATTTGAAATTTCCTCTAATTTATCTTTCCCTTTCAGGATTTCTTTTAAGAACTTAGCATATTTCGGCATACGCTTGAGGGCTTCAATTAACGGTAGATTGACCTTAAGTTGCATAAACATATCCAGGAAATACTCGTATTCCTTAGAGTATTTTTGGTTCTTTAAACGCTCAGGGTAAGGAGTACGAGCATGATCAATCTCAGGACTCGGTCTAACTAGCTTAACCGGATTCCTAACATTCTTCTCTAGTGGAGGGGCCTTTAACTCTATCTCCTCATCCACCGGCTCCTCTTTCTCTACTCGAACCGGCGGCCTCTCAAACTCTCCTAACTCCCGACCCGACCTAGTGCTTATGGCTTTCACATGATGATAGATTGGGTGGGGTTGAGTGTTACCCAAGAACTGACTTGGTGGTCGTTCTTGCAATTGTCGGGTAATGTCACCTAACTGCCTTTGGAGATCTAGAAAGGTGGAATGATTATTCCTTATCATGGTAGCATGCTCCTCTAGGGTTTTCTGAGTGACCTGGTATCTACTGATCACTTGTGCCAGCATGGCCTTAATCTCCTCTAACCCACTACCAAAATCTTGGTTACTTGAACCTTGACTATTCGAACCCCCCACTATGGAATTGACCCTGCCCCTGGTATGGATTTTGGCTCGATTGGAAACCAGGGGGATTACCGGAGGAACGCCAATTATTATTATTATTACTATTGCCACGCCAGTTCGAATTGTAATTGAAGTTAGGATTTTGACCAGTGATCAATTCGACTTGCTCTTGGGTAAGCTGTGGGCACTCAATGGTATCATGACCTCCTCTACACACCTCACACCTCTCTACTTGCTTCCTAAGCTCCTGAAGTTGACTGCTAAACTTTCTCTCAAGATTTTCTATTGCTTCGGCTACCGTTGTTTTCAAGCTAACTTGGTGTATTCCTCGAACGTTCGAGGAAGTATTAGACACGGGAATGGAAGTCCTGGTGGTAGTGCGATGATCGATATCGGAATGTGCAAAGCTCTCAAAAAGGTCATTGCATTCAGCCACTGATTTCTTTCTTAGGAGGTGGCCTCCTGCTGAAGTGTCAAAACGGGCTCGAGTCTCTGGAGTGAGACCATTGTAGAATTTCTCTACAAGTGCCCAATCAAATAACCCATGTTGAGTGCAACGAGAGAGTAGGGTTTGGAATCTTTCCCATGCTAAGTGGTAGGGCTCGTCAGGCTCCATCCGGAACGAATGGATCTGATCACGAAGACGAGATGCTTTGGCGGGTGGGAAGTATTTGGCAAGGAAGGCATCTCGAAGGGCAGGATGGGAAGAGGGTGTTTGTAGTAACTGACTCAACAAAATAATAAAGACACTAAAATACTTAGACTCCTACAACTCAAACAAAAGAAAACAACTAGCACGTATGATGTCCAGTAAGTCCAAATAGAGTAATCAACGCAATTGCCAAAGAGTCCCCGGCAACGGCGCCAAAAACTTGATGTGCTAAATGTGGTTAAATAAAAACTACTAAAATTAACCTAATCTAGACACTCTAAGCTTTAAATTTATAAACTTAGACTCGATCTAAAACTAAAACCACACAACCGGCAAGTATACCGATCAATGTAGTATAGCTAAAGTAAGTCCGAGTATCGAACCCACGAGACTCTAATGATTACGCTAAGACTCTATTTAGACTATGACTGACACGACTTAACTAATTTTGTTTATTTGATGAAGGGGGATTTCTAAAAATCCTAAATAAAATATTAAAATAATGCTAAATAACTAGACACGAACTTGGACGAAGACTAGAACCAGTGACGATGAAGACTACCTAGGCTAGACGCAGGTTAAACTCAGAATGGATTTCTATTCGATAGTTTTGTGGTATGAAACCGGGATCTTTAGATGCTAAACCTATTAAGACACCACTAAGCCCCTCGATCCTTCTCAAGGCGATTCTTGTGGCACTACCTAGGCTGTTACGCTTACCGGTTTTTAGATTTCCTCACAGTCCTCTAACTTCTTGAAAGTGCCTAAATAAGACGATCTACCTTACAGCGCGAAAGTCTAAGGCAACTATGGGTTTTAATCTTGGTTTAATAGACAAGAGAATGTTTAAGGACTAGACCGATTTTTAACAAAACCTAGACCTAGTTATAAACCAAACCAAGACCTATTAATAACCTCGAGCCTCACAGCGACAAGATTAGTATAACACTTGATTTTATTAAATTACCGAATATCACTTCTAAGGTTACTTATGCAATTTTCACCCTAAAGGATTAATGATCTATTACGTGATATAGACACTCACCTAAATCAAGAACCCTAGCACAACCCTATTATGTGATAAAGACCGTCAACAAGGATTATACGAAGCAATAAACAGCGATAAAACAAATATCAAGCATGCATATACACCAAGTTAAAATTCCATAGCCGTTACAATACAAGAAAATCCATAAACCACTTAAAAACCGAATAAAAATCCAAACTTTATTTAAACAATTGTCACACCTAGGTAGTTAAAGAAAATATAGCCAAGAATCATAGTATCAAAAGACATAATAATCATCAACAATTCAGAATTCATCATGAATAAACAAAGAACAAACGAACAAGAAGAATAAACGAGAAGATAAAACCCGAAAATCTTCAAACCCGAGTGCTCCCTAGCCTTCCAAGATGATTCCTTGACTTCAAACCTTCAAAAACACCTTCAAAGATCTCCAAAATTCGTCTCAATGCTGCTGTGTTTTTTTTTCGTCTCTTGATCTTCGTGCCTCTGATCTCGATTCTGATCTGATGTATATATATATTTTCGAATATATGGCTCCCTCCTAAACCAACCGACCTCCTCAAATACTATAACCTTCCACGAATTATAGGCCCATGTGATAACTAATGAGAAGTGGGCTTATATTATTCAAATTTCTAAACAATCAATTGAGCCTATATCTTGTTAATCATCCGCACGGCCCAACCAAAGAATAAAAGAAGGGATGGAATGTGGTCAACGATAACAAGAATGGTGGCTAAAATAGATTCACAATCTCTTATGTCTTTATCATGATGTGGGGAATTAATTTCAAGTTTCAGCCATGTGACAATATTGGCCCCTCGCCTTTAATGAATTATTTTTTTAAACAACCTTCATCTCATGAATTTTTTAGTCCCTTCAACTTATAAAATAGAGAGACTCGACCCACTCACAGAAAATAGCTGCAATTTTACTTCAGTCTCTGGCATTCTACTCTGCCAAACTGGCTGGTTATTTTTACATTACTCGTTTTTGCTCCATTTACACCAGGACCTGTACCATCACAAAATAATATAATATAATACTAAAAACTAAACTAAAACTATACAATTTACACGGAACAAATATGTGTATTTTATCGCATATCAAATATCCCCACACTTAACCTTTTTTCGTCCCCAAAAAAGAATTATGCAAAACGGAATCATAGACGGAATAATTATTCGGGACAAAAGCTTAAATTACTTATTAAAATCGAAACTTGTGTTAGCCGCGGTTGCAAGCATTCGTGTCCTCTTAAACCCAAACCCGGTTCCAATCCCTTATCATGCAAGTTAAGTTCAAGTGCGGTCAATCTACCTAGGGTCTCACACTAAAAATCGCAGGTCCACCTAATCCCCCCTCAAGCTTATAGGACAAAAGGAACAACCACTAGGCTATTTCCTAACCGCCTTATACCAAGATCAAGAGAGTTTAAAATCAAATCTATTATTTCCATTTTTTTCCTCATTTTTTTTCTTTTCATCATTTTTTCATTTTTTTTTCGAGCGTAGAGGTTGCTTTCCCTAACCCAGATGCATTCCGGTTGTAGAGTCACTATCCCCAACTAGGGGTGTTCAAGATTCGTTTCGAATTCGAAAAATTCGAAATTCGTTTAAATTCGATTCGATTAACAAGAATTCGTTTCGATTATAAGAATTCGAATTCGATTCAATTCGAGTCAAGTAAATCGAATACGAATTTATAATTTCAATTTCGATTCGATTCGAAATTCGAATAAAAATTAGATATTTTTATTTATTATTTTTATATATAATAAATATATAACTTTTATTAAGCTATACTATAAATTCTTTTCTAAATTTTTTCCAAGTATTAAAATTACCCATTATCAAACCCATTACATGACCCATAAGTAAAACCTAATTAACAAATCAATCAATAGATTTCTAAACATAAAAATATAAACTTATAATGTGGAGTGATTATTCCCGGCTTCTCGTTTTGAATTTTAGACTTGTGGTACTTTATTTGAAACTTTTTAATGTGATATCGTGTTTTATGGCTGTTTTAAAATTTATGTTTCATTTTTATAGTTTTTCACATGTTTTAAAGAATCTGAATTAAATCGAATTTATTCGAATTCGAAATTTTAATCGAATACGAATTGGGTTTTTTATTGGAATACGAATTCGATTCGAATTCGATAGGTTTTAATCGAATACGAATTCAAGGAAAAATAAAAATTATTCGAACAATTCGATTCGAATAATTCGAAAATTCGATATTCGATTCGATGAACACCCCTATCCCCAACTCGGATTATTTAGGTTTCGGTACTTTTTATTTTCTTTGCAAGGTCGATTTCACACACCCTAGCGGTAATCCGGCTGTAGAGTCGCTATCCCCAACCCAGACTACATAGAAATGGCTACTTTCATTCAGTTTCTAGCTCTTTTTTTTTCGTTTTTCCTTTTTCAACGAGATATGACAAGAAACTCTAACGATCTTAGCTTATAACGGCATCCCTTATACTATTATCGGCGGTTTCAATTTCCCCACTTTTCCTAGATGAGAACCCACTAATAGACCGACAATTAGGTAATTTAAGATCAAATGAATCCAGAACCGAATCGAGCCTACCCGCACATCCCAAACTAGACACAAGCTCAATTATTTTATTCTCATATTATTATTATTTGAACCCAAACAAAAACCCGACTTTTCTATCATTTTCCGCTTTTTAGTTTGCAAACTTCTTATTTCAAAAGACATTTTCTAATTTTTTCAATTTTTTTGGATTTTTGGATTTTTTAATTTTTTTTGTATTTTTCGACTTTTTATGACTCGACTAACTATACTAACGACACTAAACGATAGTTTCCCATCCCCACACTTAAACTCTACATTGCCCTCAATGTAGGATGGAAACTGACTAAAAAAAACTAAAAATAAATAAGAAATAAAAGACAAAGGGCATAAATGGAAAGGACTTAGCTGGTTATATAACAACGCGTATGCTCCAAATCTCTCGTCCAATCCAGCTCGATCGTATAGCATTTCATTCGCGACCGGCTTTGACTCTGACTAGTACGCTCGATAAATGCCTGGAATTTGATAAGCAGCTCCAAAATCACCCGAATGGAGATTGAGTACGGGTGGTACATATTTAAACCTGCATAAACAAAAACAAGCAAACACCAAAGCAATACCGACTCGACACAAACGACTCAAAAACTACTAACTTAGACTCATAGTACACAATAAACGACTCAATAAACAAATAAACACGAAAATACCTAAAAGTACAATAAAATCTACAAACTCTACAAGTGGGCTATCAACTTTTCTAACATTCACGGAGGATCATGTAGACGAGGCTCACCTGTGTACCAAATCTCACGGGCTGTAGCACCATCATACCTATGATTACCCGAATCTCTCCAAACCTCCTCATACCTCTCACAACCTCTAAACTCATCATTGGGCGGTTTGAACTTATACGTATCAAACCTAAATCTATCCCCACACTGAGCTTCACTCAGTGCTTCTAGTTTCGATTCTAAACATTTTACTCTTTTTTCAAGATCCTCAACTCTCCTATCAGGTGGATCCCCACACTTGGGTCCTATCGCTTCCTCTAGACTAGGACCCTTTACCACCTCTTTCTCACTTCTCTCATCTTTCCCACTCTCCCTTACTGACGCCACTGCCTCCACTCTATCATTCGACCCTCTCGATTTGGTAACCTTAAAAACTACCGACTCCTCACCCGCTCGAAGTGTGATAGTGCCTAAGAAGACATCTATAAGAGCTTTGGATGTGTTCAAGAATGGACGTCCTAAAATCAACGACACGTTTTCATCGGCTTCCATGTCTAGTACTACGAAGTCCACCGGGAAGACAAACTTATCAACTTTCACTAACAAATTCTCTAAAATTCCCCGGGGATACTTAACCGTTTTGTCTGCTAAAGATAGGGTCATACAAGTGGATTTCAGATCACCAAGGCCTAGTTTTTCATAAAATGAATATGGCATCAAATTAATACTAGCACCAAAGTCGGCCAATGCGTGGTTTTGAACATCACCACCGAACAAACACGGGATCGTGAAGATACCCGGATCAGTGAGTTTTTCCGGTAGGCTGTTTGTGACCACGACAGAGCATTCGACATTCAAAGAGACATTTGAAATTTCCTCTAATTTATCTTTCCCTTTCAGGATTTCTTTTAAGAACTTAGCATATTTCGGCATACGCTTGAGGGCTTCAATTAACGGTAGATTGACCTTAAGTTGCATAAACATATCCAGGAAATACTCGTATTCCTTAGAGTATTTTTGGTTCTTTAAACGCTCAGGGTAAGGAGTACGAGCATGATCAATCTCAGGACTCGGTCTAACTAGCTTAACCGGATTCCTAACATTCTTCTCTAGTGGAGGGGCCTTTAACTCTATCTCCTCATCCACCGGCTCCTCTTTCTCTACTCGAACCGGCGGCCTCTCAAACTCTCCTAACTCCCGACCCGACCTAGTGCTTATGGCTTTCACATGATGATAGATTGGGTGGGGTTGAGTGTTACCCAAGAACTGACTTGGTGGTCGTTCTTGCAATTGTCGGGTAATGTCACCTAACTGCCTTTGGAGATCTAGAAAGGTGGAATGATTATTCCTTATCATGGTAGCATGCTCCTCTAGGGTTTTCTGAGTGACCTGGTATCTACTGATCACTTGTGCCAGCATGGCCTTAATCTCCTCTAACCCACTACCAAAATCTTGGTTACTTGAACCTTGACTATTCGAACCCCCCACTATGGAATTGACCCTGCCCCTGGTATGGATTTTGGCTCGATTGGAAACCAGGGGGATTACCGGAGGAACGCCAATTATTATTATTATTACTATTGCCACGCCAGTTCGAATTGTAATTGAAGTTAGGATTTTGACCAGTGATCAATTCGACTTGCTCTTGGGTAAGCTGTGGGCACTCAATGGTATCATGACCTCCTCTACACACCTCACACCTCTCTACTTGCTTCCTAAGCTCCTGAAGTTGACTGCTAAACTTTCTCTCAAGATTTTCTATTGCTTCGGCTACCGTTGTTTTCAAGCTAACTTGGTGTATTCCTCGAACGTTCGAGGAAGTATTAGACACGGGAATGGAAGTCCTGGTGGTAGTGCGATGATCGATATCGGAATGTGCAAAGCTCTCAAAAAGGTCATTGCATTCAGCCACTGATTTCTTTCTTAGGAGGTGGCCTCCTGCTGAAGTGTCAAAACGGGCTCGAGTCTCTGGAGTGAGACCATTGTAGAATTTCTCTACAAGTGCCCAATCAAATAACCCATGTTGAGTGCAACGAGAGAGTAGGGTTTGGAATCTTTCCCATGCTAAGTGGTAGGGCTCGTCAGGCTCCATCCGGAACGAATGGATCTGATCACGAAGACGAGATGCTTTGGCGGGTGGGAAGTATTTGGCAAGGAAGGCATCTCGAAGGGCAGGATGGGAAGAGGGTGTTTGTAGTAACTGACTCAACAAAATAATAAAGACACTAAAATACTTAGACTCCTACAACTCAAACAAAAGAAAACAACTAGCACGTATGATGTCCAGTAAGTCCAAATAGAGTAATCAACGCAATTGCCAAAGAGTCCCCGGCAACGGCGCCAAAAACTTGATGTGCTAAATGTGGTTAAATAAAAACTACTAAAATTAACCTAATCTAGACACTCTAAGCTTTAAATTTATAAACTTAGACTCGATCTAAAACTAAAACCACACAACCGGCAAGTATACCGATCAATGTAGTATAGCTAAAGTAAGTCCGAGTATCGAACCCACGAGACTCTAATGATTACGCTAAGACTCTATTTAGACTATGACTGACACGACTTAACTAATTTTGTTTATTTGATGAAGGGGGATTTCTAAAAATCCTAAATAAAATATTAAAATAATGCTAAATAACTAGACACGAACTTGGACGAAGACTAGAACCAGTGACGATGAAGACTACCTAGGCTAGACGCAGGTTAAACTCAGAATGGATTTCTATTCGATAGTTTTGTGGTATGAAACCGGGATCTTTAGATGCTAAACCTATTAAGACACCACTAAGCCCCTCGATCCTTCTCAAGGCGATTCTTGTGGCACTACCTAGGCTGTTACGCTTACCGGTTTTTAGATTTCCTCACAGTCCTCTAACTTCTTGAAAGTGCCTAAATAAGACGATCTACCTTACAGCGCGAAAGTCTAAGGCAACTATGGGTTTTAATCTTGGTTTAATAGACAAGAGAATGTTTAAGGACTAGACCGATTTTTAACAAAACCTAGACCTAGTTATAAACCAAACCAAGACCTATTAATAACCTCGAGCCTCACAGCGACAAGATTAGTATAACACTTGATTTTATTAAATTACCGAATATCACTTCTAAGGTTACTTATGCAATATTCACCCTAAAGGATTAATGATCTATTACGTGATATAGACACTCACCTAAATCAAGAACCCTAGCACAACCCTATTATGTGATAAAGACCGTCACCAAGGATTATACGAAGCAATAAACAGCGATAAAACAAATATCAAGCATGCATATACACCAAGTTAAAATTCCATAGCCGTTACAATACAAGAAAATCCATAAACCACTTAAAAACCGAATAAAAATCCAAACTTTATTTAAACAATTGTCACACCTAGGTAGTTAAAGAAAATATAGCCAAGAATCATAGTATCAAAAGACATAATAATCATCAACAATTCAGAATTCATCATGAATAAACAAAGAACAAACGAACAAGAAGAATAAACGAGAAGATAAAACCCGAAAATCTTCAAACCCGAGTGCTCCCTAGCCTTCCAAGATGATTCCTTGACTTCAAACCTTCAAAAACACCTTCAAAGATCTCCAAAATTCGTCTCAATGCTGCTGTGTTTTTTTTTCGTCTCTTGATCTTCGTGCCTCTGATCTCGATTCTGATCTGATGTATATATATATTTTCGAATATATGGCTCCCTCCTAAACCAACCGACCTCCTCAAATACTATAACCTTCCACGAATTATAGGCCCATGTGATAACTAATGAGAAGTGGGCTTATATTATTCAAATTTCTAAACAATCAATTGAGCCTATATCTTGTTAATCATCCGCACGGCCCAACCAAAGAATAAAAGAAGGGATGGAATGTGGTCAACGATAACAAGAATGGTGGCTAAAATAGATTCACAGATCTCTTATGTCTTTATCATGATGTGGGGAATTAATTTCAAGTTTCAGCCATGTGACAATATTGGCCCCTCGCCTTTAATGAATTATTTTTTTAAACAACCTTCATCTCATGAATTTTTTAGTCCCTTCAACTTATAAAATAGAGAGACTCGACTCACTCACAGAAAATAGCTGCAATTTTACTTCGATCTCTGGCATTCTACTCTGCCAAACTGGCTGGTTATTTTTACATTACTCGTTTTTGCTCCATTTGCACCAGGACCTGGAACAACACAAAATAATATATTATAATACTAAAAACTAAACTAAAACTATACAATTTACACGGAACAAATATGTGTATTTTATCGCATATCACAAGATTCAATCATTCAACCTATAATCCTTGCTTTTTGGTGGTATTTCATAATTCCATGTTGAACTTTGAAGTATTTGCAAGAATTATTTATGTTGTCATGAGCCTTATGGGCTAAACATTTGTGTTGCTTAAACTTGGTTGAAGCTTATAAATATATGATAACATGGAAGGAGATGTGATGATTGTTCTTGTTAATCTTCATAATGATATTTAGTCTTGTTCTTGGAGTTCATGTGCATGTTTGAAGTTGTTGTTCATGAGTGTTTAATCATAAGTATATGCATGATGTGTTGGAAAGCCCATGTGTAAATTATGGTTATTGAATCTTGTTGACTTGTTAGTTTGATTCATAGCATGAAACTCGGAATGGTAATTGCCAACTTGAATTGGATGATGATTTGAACATGTGTATGAATTCTTGCATTTAGATTTGGAAAGATCATTAGAATGTTTATATGAATTCTATGGTATGTAATTGTGTTAGCATGATGATTTAGGCCAAGATTATTATCTAGCATGACCATGCTTGTGGTTCATATCAAGAACATGATGAAGATATTATTTACTTGAAAGCAATTTAGGGTGATTAGTATGTTGTTCATGTTAGTTTTCCCTAAGTTGTCGAGTTAGGAGTTTTGACAAACGAGTAACTCTTGATTAAAAGATTAATATCACTTCACAACTTAACTTAAAAGAACGATTCTTAGGTGATTAGAGTGTTATTCATTTTAATTTTCTGAAAGAATTATAAAACTAGGAACCTTGACCGGAACTTAGTTATTCTAGTGGTTGTATCATCACTAGAGCTTTCGTTAGTTATCACATAGTCATTAGTGGATACTTAGTTTAGGCAACTCCCCCTTCAAAATTTTTAGTTCTTGTTATTTTAGTATTTTTTATATTATTGCATGATAAATTAGGAAAACCCAAATTCGCTAATTGAAAAAGCTTTAAAGTAACAAAAGTTTAGTATTGATACACCGTGTCCACGGATTGATATCCGGTTTTTACCGATAAACTATATTACCATCCGATGGGTACACTTGCCCTTTGTGTGTGTAGTTTAGTTCTTAGGTGAAAAACATTTTAAAACTAAATTTTTGTGAAGAAAAATTTATTTATAAAAATATATATAACTCACGCACATCATATATGTAGGAGACGAAGAGAGGAGGAGAGGAAGTGGAAGAGGTTAAACGTCTTGATAACACATTAGCTTTATTTGCTATTTCGTTTAAGTGGAAATTCTTGACACAACCCGAAGACTACCCGTTCATTAAACAAGTTAACTCGAACATGACTCATTTAAAAAGTAGTACAACCTGGATACGAACCATTTAAAAAACGTGTTGAGCTGTTAACACATGTAAGAGTTTTTTTTTTTAAATAATTTTTGTATTTTAGAAATGGATAGTGTTGGAATATAAAGCAAATTTTTTTTATTTTTAATATTTTCTCGAACTATCAAGTTTTAAAAGTGATGTTGAATTTCTGAAACTGTTTAGTTCCAGATAAGTTTTTAAGGATGGATGGAGTGATCAATCACTGGTGAGTGTTTAAGTTATTTTCTAGCCAATAATATCATACCATACCATACCATGTCAAGTCCACACTCCACTCCCTATTTTCCACTCAATCACTGGCAATTGTCAAACATACGGAGAGTGGTAAAGAATTAAAAAAAAAAAACGTGATTGGTTGAAAGGGGTTGGGGCCCACCAATCACCCCCTCTCTCTCCTCTCTATCTTCTCTTCCCGCATCGGTGACTACTCACCGCCTACACCCCTCCCCGCTCACCGCTCCAACACCTGCATCCCCTTCCCCATGTGGCAACGCCACTCCCCGAGACCACTCACCGAATGCATACCGTCCTCCCTAACTATAAATTTTTCAATCCTTTCCAATATGGTTCTTCTAATCTCAAATTAAACGCATAAAACCAAGTTTATTGATTGAGAATAAGAGATAAAGAAAAAAAAAAAAAACAATAAAAATACATAATTATAAAAAGGTTTCATTTCAGTGAAAGTAATTTACTATGTATTACTCATATTCATAAACACAAACACAACCCGATTCAACAAACATGACAAAAGTAAATATATAGGTTAAAATTTCAACACTCTCGTTTCCATAACAAAATATTATAAATATCTAAAATTTTAGTGCCGGCCAGGCCGGCAATCTGATTACATATTTCAAAAAGTAATGCTGTTTTTTTTTGGTTTGATCGGCAAAACCAATAAAATGTATACATTTAAAACTTTAAAAAGGGTACCTAATACCTATCACAAACAAAATCCAAACGTAAAAACTTCATGTCAACGGAGAAAAACACATCCACCATGACTCCCACCGGCGCCGGCGACAACCTCCACATCGTCTTCCTCCCTTTCTTCACTTCCAGCCACATAATCCCACTAGTCCATGCCGCCAGGCTCTTCGCCGCCCGCGGTGTCCGCTCCACTATCCTCACCACCGTTCATAACGCCCTAATATTCCAAGACTCAGTGGACCGCGACACCAAGGCTGGCCACCCTATCGCGGTCCACACCGTCACATTCCCCTCGTCCGAAGTCGGACTCCCCGTGGGAATGGAAAGCATTAACACGGCCCCCACCCCAGAAAAGGCGGGGGCCGTGTTTCGTGGCATGATGATACTTAAAACTACATTTGAACAAGTGATTCGGGACCTTGCTCCCGATTGCATATTCTCCGACATGTTTTTCCCGTGGACTGTTGAGCTCGCGGACGAGCTCAACATCCCGAGACTCTTGTTTTACCCTTCGTGTTTTCTTTATCACTCCATTTCGCATAGTTTGAGGGTTTATAAACCTCATGAGAGCGTAAATTCGGAATCCGAAAGCTTCGTGGTTCCGAATTTACCGGATAAAATCACGATGAAGAGGTCTCAAGTGTCCGAACATTTCAAAACCAAAACTGGATATGGTGAGTATCTTGAAACGATTCAGCAATCGGAGAAACGAAGTTATGGATTGGTGCACAACACGTTCTATGAGATTGAACCGGCTTATGTTGATCATTTCAAGAAGGTTAAAGATACTAAAGTTTGGCATATAGGTCCTCTTTTTCAGTTCTTCGTCGGTGAGGGTCGCGACAATGGCGTGTCGGATAAGCATGGTTGTTTGAGTTGGTTGGATGATCAGAAGCCGAATTCGGTGATATTCGCGTGTTTCGGAAGCATGGTGAAATTCCCAGAGGCTCAGATTACTGAAATCGCGTTAGCGCTTGAAGAATCGAAGCGCCCCTTTATTTGGGTTGTGGGTAAGACGGGAAGCGAAGGGATCTGCGGGTTGCCGGACGGGTATGAAGAGAGAATCAAGAGTAAAAACATAGGTTTAGTTATAACAGGGTGGGCCCCGCAAGTGGAGATTCTACAACATCCTGCGGTCGGAGGGTTTTTGACACACTGTGGTTGGAACTCGGTGCTTGAGGCTGTGGTGTTCGGCGTGCCATTGATCACATGGCCGTTGTATGCGGAGCATTTTTACAACGAGAAGCTAGTGGAGCTTTTAGGGATCAATGTGAGGGTTGGGGCGGACGTTTGGAACTTGAGTCATGATATTAGTAGTCCGATTATAGAGAAACAGGGAATTATAGAGGCTATTGAGCTTTTAACAAGCGAGTCAGTCAAAGCGGAAAGTATTAGACAAAACTCAAAGGAGTTGGCTGTAACAACCAAAAAAGTCGTTGGAGAAGGTGGTTCTTCGGTCAACAGTTTAACGGCTTTGATAGAAGAACTCAAAGCCGTTAAATTAACCCCAAAGCCCTAGTGTTCTCCGTTTAAAGTTTTACACTTAAGTTTCCATATTGCATGATCGGTCTATATAGTTCATACAATTTGATTTCTTGTAATAAATCCAGTATTTCTTCTTTTTGTTCGTGTTGCAATATTCTTATACTAACATTATATACTAACATTTTCAATTGTAAACACTTCTTATTGACATGGTGATGCGTGTGAAGTGTTATATATATTAGGTGTATATTTTAAGCCCCTTTAACACTTTTTAGTCAAGTTTTAAATTTATAAAACACGATATTTACTAACACTAGACACACATATGGGCAAGTGCACCCATCATGAGCGTAGTATAGTGTTGGTAAGATACCGAGTTCGTCCAATGACACAAGAGCTTTTAGTACCGGTTTATCCTCAACGTCTAATCAAATAAAAAAGTTTAGAAAAATGTTTTAAACTAAGAAAAATAAAAACTAGAGTTAAATGCCATTTTAGTCCCTGTGGTTTGGACCATTTTGCCAGTTTAGTCCAAAGGTTTCATTTTTAACCTGTGGGTCCAAAAAGGTTTAACAGTTGCCATTTTAGTCCACTTGTTTAACTTCATCCATTTTTTCTGTTAACGAGAAGGCCAATTTGGTCATTTTGTATGTAATTCTGTTAACTAAAAGGGCAATTCAGCCATATAAAATGACCGAAATGGCCTTCTGGTTAACAGAAAAAATGGATAAAGTTAACCCAGTGGACTAAAATGGCAACTGTGAAACCTTTTTGGACCCACATGTTAAAAATGAAACCTTTGGACTAAATTGGCAAAATGGCCCAAACCACAGGGACTAAAATGGCATTTAACTCTAAAAACTAACTAAAATGCTGAAAATAAAAATAAAAAGAAAACAGATAGACAAGATGAATCACTTGGTTCCGACTCGTATCTAGTGTAACCTTTGATTATTTCCGCACTTTTGCACTATTTTAAGAGATTATCTTATTTATTGTAGTAGGCCCCTCTTTTGAAGGTGACGTTACCCTCACCCCAGTAGTTTGAGTCAGCAAGGATACAATCCTAAAAGGGTGGATTATTGGAAGATAATTAATTAAGTTATTAATGCAAATTATGGTAGGCCCCTCTTTTGGAGGTGACGTTACCCACGACTAAGTAGTCTGAGTCAGCAGGGATACAGTCCTAAAAAGCCGGGTTATAGTATTAATAGTAGTTAACTTATGAGGGGGTCAAAGAGTTTGGACCCCCGTCATCCAATACCGTCAAGTATTGAAGGAGGTCCTACTAAATTTGACCCAGGTCCATTGCAGGACCTCTAAACGCTGAACAATGGCAAGACCTTTACCAAACCGTTCCCTTAACCCCCGACCAGGTAGCCAACATACCTCCATATAGACCGTGGAGATATGAATGGTGAAAATCTTTTATTTTATATAGACAGTAAAATAATGCCAAGACACCACGGACAAACGATAAGGAAAGATCACCTTCAACATAAGCAACTAGTTATTAAAGTCATTAATACAAAACCAAGTAAAAAGTGCGAAAAGATTAGAAATAAAAAGTATTACACTAGACACTTTGTCCTCACCAAGTGATGTAAGAGACTTAGGCAAACACGACCTTGATTGTCAAGAACTCTTACGATCAATCTTGGATCCCGAGACGACTCACACACTCTACGATGGACAATGGATGATGGTGGTGGATGATGGTGTTATGGTGGTGGTGGGTGGTGGGTGAAGTGTGAGAGAGGTGGTGTGCCAAGGGATGGTTTGAGCTTTAGCCAAGCCCTTCTATTTATAGGGTGAACAGAAGCTCGGGCACGGCCCCGTGTCCACATCCTTCTCTTTCTTCATTTAATGCAGTTTTGTCTTTTTAGTTGACCACGCCCCCGTGTCCGCTGAGCACGACCCCGTGGTGCAGAAGAATCTTTGTACTATACAGATTTGATGGATTGTGCGAATCTTATAGTTGACCACGGCCCCGTGTCCGCTGAGCACGACCCCGTGGTGGGCAACAGAAGCTTCTACCACTTTGTCTTTTCTGCTGACACTTGGGCACGCCCCCGTGCTGGCTGAGCACGGGGCGTGTTCAGGCTTCTGATCTCTTGTTTTGCTTGGGAAGATGCTGTCGTGGGGTCGGGCATGTCACGTCTTGTTCCTTTTCTTGTATTTATGTTAGATTTTGATGTCTTTTTGCTTCTTTTGTTAATTTGAGCTCATTTAATCCTGAAAATACAAAAGGAAGACAAAAGCACACTTTTTCCAACATTAGTACTAAAAAGGGTTAGTTTTATGTCTCATTTGATGAAATTTATATGTTGCATTTTTAACACATCAAATACCCCCACACTTGAATCTTTGCTTCTCCTCAAGCAAAACTCTTTAATATGTGGCTATTACACTCCCAAATGGAATGGGTAGAGAAGAAGGTTTTTGGGCTTGTCGTAGAGTGTTGGGATTTCCAAGATTCTTTATTTAATTTTATTTTTATTTATTTACAATCCTATTTGTCATGATTTATTTAAAACTTTTCATAAGATAAATTACTTATTAGGGCATAACATGCCTCTTTAAAATTCTATTTATATACAAGTTCACATACCTCACGGGGATCACTCAACACTCGGCCGAAAATGTATTTTTGTGGATCACTCGAGAGCGGCATGGAACTTACTCCTACCATAAGCTTGCCAAGCAATCAATCCTCCTCCTTTTTAACTTATATACCTTTGTAAATATCAAGAGGACTTTGTGGGTGAAGGGTTAGGCTTGGGTTAAAGGTAGGTGGTTAGTGGTTAGTAGAAAAAGGGCGAAAAGCGTAACAAGTGTCGGTTTTCGTAAGACTTTCTATTTTTGTAACTATTATTTTTTTGATGAAGCTATTATTCAAACAAAGTTATTTTTGATGAACTTGTTTGTTTATTTTCTTTTTGCTTCATCATCAACAAAAATACATTTTTTTTTGAAAGTCATACGAAAAACTGAACTTGTTACTAAAACAAAAGGGTTAAAAATAAAAAGGTTTTGGTGGGTAAAAGGGTGTTTGGTTTGGGTTATGAAATGAAAAGGTTTAGGCTCAAAGGGGCTAACTAGGGGGATTTTGGGTAGGTGGTAAAAAAAAGAAAAATAATGGTGTAGAAATAAAAAGGGTTAGTCCTAATGCCTCCATCATTTACTTACTCGGGTTTAAGTTGGTAAGGACCGGGAATGTATCGTCATGGCAAGTTCTAGAGTCGTAAGAACCAAGCGGCTATTCACACAAGAAACGAAAAATGAGCATTTAGTCTAATGATATGTAATTGTATGCTCAATAAAGGCTCAAAACTCACTTTTGTGGGAATGGTTTTTTTATGTGATCAAGTATATATAATCAAATTTTAACTAAGCTTGTCATGCCTTTTCATAATTTTCTTATGTTGGTTCTTTTTATCACGACGCTATCGGTTGTAAATTCGTAAAAATATAACCTTTTTAGAACTTGAAATTCCCGAGTTAAACCTAGACAAGAAAAAAAATGAAAATTTTTGAAAAAAATTTGGGGTGATTAGCGATTCCAATAGAGTTTTGTGTAAGCCTTGTATTTAGGACTTGCAAGATTCAAGGTTTTAGCATCCCCCCCACACTTAAATTACACATTGTCCTCAATGTGTCCCAAAAATAAGTTTTTAGGTTGATTGAATGTGTAAAAGGTGTGAAAAAGCAAAAAAAAATGTGTTACTGGGCGCTGAACACGGCCCCGTGTTATCCGGGCACAGCCCCGTGTTCAAGTGCCAGTAACAAAATTAAATCAAGAGAAACAGAAGCCTGGACACGGGGGCGTGTTGGGTGAACACGGCCCGTGTCCAGTTACCTGAACTGGGTCTTTTTCTGCAGACTGTGCAGCACGGGGCCGTGTTGGGCGGACACGGCCCGTGCCGAACTTACTGTAAACGAAGAAATTTGTCGGACTGTTCTGTTTTTCCTGCATGGAGTGCTGGTTCAAGTTTCCCTTGCATCCTTTGCCATCTCAAGTGTGTTTTATTCATTTCAACACCATCCAAAACACCAAATTAACTAAAACCATCATTCATTAATCATAGAGAGAATTACATAATAGTCCTAAAAATTAAAATATTAGCTAGTTAGGTCAAAGAAACACAAGAAATCCAATCCAAGAAGTTTCTAGCCTACTATTTATTCTACTAGCAAAATTTCCGAAAAGATAGATCTCTCGGTTAAAAGTGGCTTGACAACTTCTTCCCCCGGGTATGGGCTCCTCATACATCGGCGAGCCACTATTCGATCTCCCCAGGGAGAAGAAAAGCGGGCTCATGAGCATTTGGTTGAGGAGGTGTAATTTCCACCGGAATTTCTTGGAGTTCTTCAAGAGGAGGCTCTGCCGGAATGTCGTCCCAACCGGTAGGATTTTGGATTCCAAGTGCGAGGTTCCAATCCTCTTGAGGGAGGATTGGTTCCACAGGAGGTGTTACCAAAATGTTTAACCTCTGGTGCAAGAGGTTTATTTCCTGGAAACTGTTTTCCAACCCCACCGAGAGATAGTTTATACGGTCAATGAGGACCTCCTCCACTGAAGTCATCTCGTCAAGTGCTTCACGCAGCGCCATTGCGTATCTTACGAGAGTTGCTTCAATCGATGGCCTCCTTTCCCGTCGACTGTTCCTTGAGTGTGCAGAAGAGGTTCCGCTGTTTTGGCTAGACATTCTACGAAAACAAACCAAAAACAGTTCGTTTTAATGAAACAGTACCACGGGCACGGCCACGTGCTCAATGAGCACGGCCCCGTGTTCAACTTTCTGCAGATTTTTAGAACAAGGAATCTTGGGGTTTCAAATTATTTTCTTAACTTATGAAGCTTTTTGAGCAGAAATAACTTAAAACAATGTTGTGTAACTTATTTTTAGCAAGATTCCTTGAACAAAAATTCAATAAACATCACAACAAAGCTTGACATCAAGCTTTAATGGAGTTGTTGGTGCAAGAAAGATGAAGAAGAAGGCAATAGATAAAAGAGGAAAGGACAAGATGCTTGTAAGAACCTTCTTTTAGAACATACCTAGGATGGTAAGTCAGAAAATCCTCTCAAATCTATGTCCCTGGATGGTCCAAATGTGCAGGGTTCTTGGCTGCATTTATAGAAAACGACAGCGTGCTGGACACGACCCCGTGTCGGCTGGACACGGCCCCGTGTGCAGGCAAGATCCTGACACGTTTTGTCCGTATTCTGACAAAAGTCAGAAGGGAATCTTTTGGTGGACATGGGGACGTGTTGACCTGGGCACGGCCCCGTGCCGGAAGGCTGTTTTATGAAGTGCGTCTATTTTTAAGGAACTTTTCCGGATCGGGCGGTTCCTTACTGGATGGAACAACCCCAAAGTGCCTAAGATACCTTAATTGTTCTAGATTGAGACGAGAATGCAAGAGGTTGTCGGTGAGGGTGATTCCTATGCTATATGTAGGTGGACAAGTCCAACCCTTTCCCGGGCTCTCGTTAAAGAAGGTGTATGTCGAATCGCTCAGGTCTATGTATGCATCGAACGAAGTCGATGGGGAGTCCTTCACGGCACAATCGACACAGGGACGACTATCACTCAAGTCCTCACTAGAGTTAGAAGTATCATTAGAAACAATGAAGTTGTTTGAATGCGTTTCCAACCTCTCTTCTTGGTTATCGTCTTGGAAAAGATTATTGAAATCTTCCCTAAGTTCTTTTAACCAATTAATAATTAGATCTTCTAGTTGAAATAATTCATCGAGAAGCATTTCTCCTAGAATATCCGGTTGGGCACATTCGAGGGAGAGATAGGGATTATTTTTACTTTCGCCCCTCTTAAGGATACTAGGAAATGATGGGTCTATATAGTGGGGTTTATAATTTAGAAAAAAAGCATTCTAATTCTTTATGGTTACCACCACATAATTGACACCACATAGTACCATAAGAGTGCCGAAAGTAAAAAGTATAAGTATCACTCATGTTTGTGTCAGAAATTACCAACCGTCGGGATCTTACGGTTCTGTTTTCAGTAACTGAAACTTGGGCACGGGGGCGTGGTGAGTGGGCACGGCCCTGTGTTCAGCTTACTGTCTGACTTAAAACAAGATTGCCAGTTCCAATGATTGGGCACGGGGCGTGTTCAGCGGGTACGACCCGTGCTGAGTTCTGCAGAAGCTGAAAAACTAAAAAAAATCCTTAAAAAAATGAAAAACAAGAAAAACGATTAGGCCGTTGATTCCTAACTTCCTTAAAATCCTTGTGTCCCCGGCAACGGCGCCAAAAACTTGATGCGTGTGAAGTGTTATATATATTAGGTGTATATTTTAAGCCCCTTTAACACTTTTTAGTCAAGTTTTAAATTTATAAAACACGATATTTACTAACACTAGACACACATATGGGCAAGTGCACCCATCGTGAGCGTAGTATAGTGTTGGTAAGATACCGAGGTCGTCCAAGGACACAAGAGCTTTTAGTACCGGTTTATCCTCAACGTCTAATCAAATCAAAAAGTTTAGAAAAATGTTTTAAACTAAGAAAAATAAAAACCAACTAAAATGCTGAAAATAAAAATAAAAAGAAAACAGATAGACAAGATGAATCACTTGGTTCCGACTCGTATCTAGTGTAACCTTTGATTATTTCCGCACTTTTGCACTATTTTAAGAGATTATCTTAGTTATTCTAGTAGGCCCCTCTTTTGAAGGTGACGTTACCCTCACCCCAGTAGTTTGAGTCAGCAAGGATACAATCCTAAAAGGGTGGATTATTGGAAGATAATTAATTAAGTTATTAATGCAAATTATGGTAGGCCCCTCTTTTGGAGGTGACGTTACCCTCGACTAAGTAGTCTGAGTCAGCAGGGATACAGTCCTAAATAGCCGGGTTATAGTATTAATAGTAGTTAACTTATGAGGGGGTCAAAGAGTTTGGACCCCCGCCATCCAATACCGTCAAGTATTGAAGGAGGTCCTACTAAATTTGACCCAGGTCCATTGCAGGACCTCTAAACGCTGAACAATGGCAAGACCTTTACCAAACCGTTCCCTTAACCCCCGACCAGGTAGCCATCATACCTCCATATAGACCGTGGAGATATGAATGGTGAAAATCTTTTATTTTATATAGACAGTAAAATAATGCCAAGACACCACGGACAAACGATAAGGAAAGATCACCTTCAACATAAGCAACTAGTTATTAAAGTCATTAATACAAAACCAAGTAAAAAGTGCGAAAAGATTAGAAATAAAAAGTATTACACTAGACACTTTGTCTTCACCAAGTGATGTAAGAGACTTAGGCAAACATGGCCTTGATTGTTAAGAACTCTTACGATCAATCTTGGATCCCGAGACGACTCACACACTCTACGATGGACAATGGATGATGGTGGTGTATGATGGTGTTATGGTGGTGGTGGGTGAAGTGTGAGAGAGGTGGTGTGCCAAGGGATGGTTTGAGCTTTAGCCAAGCACTTCTATTTATAGGCTGAACAGAAGCTCGGGCACAGCCCCGTGTCCAGTGGGCACGGCCCCGTGTCCACATCCTTCTCTTTCTTCATTTAATGCAGTTTTGTCTTTTTAGTTGACCACGCCCCCGTGTCCGCTGAGCACGACCCCGTGGTGCAGAAGAATCTTTGTACTATGCATATTTGATGGATTGTGCGAATCTTATAGTTGACCACGGCCCCGTGTCCGCTGAGCACGGCCCCGTGGTGGGCAATAGAAGCTTCTACCACTTTGTCTTTTCTGCTGACACTTGGGCACGCCCCCGTGCTGGCTGAGCACGGGGCGTGTTCAGGCTTCTGATCTCTTGTTTTGCTTGGGAAGATGCTGTCGTGGGGTCGGGCATGTCACGTCTTGTTCCTTTTCTTGTATTTATGTTAGATTTTGATGTCTTTTTGCTTCTTTTGTTAATTTGAGCTCATTTAATCCTGAAAATACAAAAGAAAGACAAAAACACACTTTTTCCAACATTAGTACTAAAAATGGTTAGTTTTATGGCTCATTTGATGAAATTTATATGTTGCATTTTTAACACATCACATGGTGTTCATATATTATTTTTACACATTTTATTATTATTTTGTTATACATATATTATTTTTAGTGTCCCGCATTAAATACGTGATTAATAACGTGCTTATTTTTATTGGCATTTTGATGTGAAATTTTTTTCGAGCAGTTGAAACCGATGTACGATCTCGATTTGTTTAAATAACGACAATTATGATGCACTTTTGCGTCTTTATGCTTCGATGTTCAGGGACGAGCCATGGCTACAACGAACCGAACACATGTAGATATTATTTTGGTTAGTGTTAAGAGTTTGTCATAGTGTGCAATTAGGGCTGTAAACGAACCGAACGAACACGAATAAGGCTATGTTCGTGATCGTTCGTTAAGGAAATTAACATGTTCACGAACGCATACCGAACATAAGTATATGTTCGTGTTCGTGTTCGTTCGTTAAGGAAATTCAATTGTTCACGAACAGTTCGTGAACGCCAGTCTCGAACACAAACGAACGCAAACAAATAAAAATGAACGCAAACGAACATTTAATTTGAAAAAAAAAAACATGAAAACATTGCTATCCTTAAACATTGGATATAAGTAGTTAAATACAACTATCAAATGATAAATAAAAACACAAGAATTCTACCACACCACCAAACCATGAATAAAATTTAACTAACTTAGACATAATTATCCCAAAAAAATGTCTTAGAATGTCCAAATTTTATCTAACTTAGAAAAAATAGGGTTTCAAGTTTTCAATATGTTTAGATAAAATGTTTATTATTTATTATTTTTTAATATAATCAAACGAACATATTACCGAATGTTCACGAACACAGTCGAACGAACGAGACATTTGTTCGTGTTCGTTCGCTAAGCTAACCGAATGAAACTTTTTGTTCGTGTTCGTTCGTTAAGCTAATCGAACGAACATAAACGAACTTCCCGCTGAACGGTTTACGAACTGTTCGCTGAACGTTTGGTTCGTTTACTACCCTATGTGCAATACTAATCGAACTCTCACTGCCTCCCGGCGACAACACTGTTTAGAATAAAGCCTACATGGTCTATTTTAACCTTTCAATACACTATGTAACAAATTTAATTCTCTTTTTTATTCAACATGTAACGCCCACATTTAACTTAGTCAAAAATCAAGACTTAAACAATAAAATTTACGAGCCAAATTAAACATCTACACACCATTAAAACAAAAGTTGGTTATACATACAAAATCAACCATTTTGAACATTTACAAACCAATCAAAGTTTACAAAAGACATAACATAAGTATCGATTAGAGTTAAACAACTATACTTTAAACTACTTTATAACAAAAGCATTTTGACCCGTTTACAACATTTAGATCCGGAAGCGCGTAAAGGGCAATATATAGTGTGTTTGTTCCGAGTTTAGCGCGATCATCTAGATTTGAGTTTTACTTATAACACAACAACGAGAGTTATTATCATTTACATAATAACAATACATCATACTAATATATAATTCTAACCTCAACAACATGATGAGCAAACATCAATTACATAATATTACATCATACTATCTTCCACGAACATAATGCGTATTCGTTTATCTTATACACATACTATGCTTCCTTGACATTCTTCTTTATATTTCATTATACCTCTTTTACTTATTTGACTCGTTTGCAACGGGTCACTTACATGACCATCCTTGACATATCATTCTTGATGGTTGACCCGTTCATAACGGATCATTTAAATGACCATTCTTTAACATCGCATCCTAGTTTGTTGACCTGTTCATTACGGATGATTCGCATAACCATTACTTAACATTACATTCTCGCTTATTGACCCGTACATTACGGATCATTCACATAACCTTTTCTTAACATCACATCCTAGTTTATTGACCCGTTCATAACGAGTCATTTGCATCAACAATACTACGATTATGTAAGAAAGGGGTATATCTACTACTAAAACTTAAATAGCAACGTACCTCGGTCTTGACTTCCTTGTTGCTTCGTGTGACTCGAACCTTCTTCCTTTATCCCTATACATAAAACGTCTACATTTAGATTTCACATTCCATGCTTACTTCCCGATATGTATTCTTGGATAAAGCATCATAAACTCAACACAAGCGTCATATCATAGATTATCAACATCAAACTAATTCACATAATTTTCATTCTCCAACAATTTATCTATCAAAACTATATCTCATACAAGTTCATAATTCAACACTACACTCATTGTTGCATCTACATACACAAATTCATCATCCTTTTATCATACAAGTGGGTTTCCTAGTATTAACTATCAAGATGAGTAATTTCTAACATAGTTCTTGTTCCATAGTGTTAATCTAACTTACAATTATTCAATTTTCATACACACTTTAAGATTGGTTAAAACCCACTTTCTTCATAATCATCAAATCACAAATTTCAACTTACCTTACATCAAGAACACCTAGATGATTAATAATTTATGATCATGCATCCAATTTAGCTTCAATTCCTCTTTCAATTTGCTAAATTGAAGTGTTTAAGGCTTCTCCCCCTTTTTTCTCTTTGCTAGATCGTTCTACACACACTGAAGTGTGTGTGTTTTAATTTTGATTTTAGAGTTAATTACTGTTTTCGTCACCGTGTTTTGTCAAAAATCACTATTTCAGTCCATTAGTTTAAAAATTGCGATTTCAGTCCCTGTGGTTTCATTTTCGTAACCATTTCAGTCCGCCTCCATTAACCCCATCCATTTATTCTGTTAAGTACATGTGAATTGACCATAATGCCCTTATTAATAAAAAAACAAAAAGATATCTAAATGAGTTAATTACTGTTTTCGTCCCTATGGTTTGTCAAAAATCACAGTTTCAGTTCATTAGTTTAAAAATTGCGATTCCAGTCCCCGTGGTTTCACTTTCGTAACCATTTCAGTCAAGTCTCCTAACACGGTCTATTTTACCGTTAAGTTTTTAATGAAATACCTAAATTACCCTTGTGTTAATTAAATATGGACTTATATGATTTTATTATTAGATTTATATGATTTTATTGTTGTATGACATATGGACTTAAATTGGATTGTAGGGATCGACCCACCATGGCTTCAGTAGAAGTAGAAGTCTGGCACTATTTTTACATATATGGTTCCAAAATTTAAATTTTGGATTCTAGAATGAGAAAATATCCAGGTAAGCATTATTTTTCAAAGTTATTATGTTAATTAATGCCGCTAGGAAGATATTAATTGGGGTGGGGTAATGGGTCGCCGGACATTAAGATGGTGGGGTTATGATGCCGGAGAAGATGACCGGAAACTTTAGCCGGAAATGAGAGCAGGGATGGAGTGGGGTGGGGGTAGCGTGGGGTTGTGTTTTAACAAGTGGGTCCTAGAATACAATATTTTAAATTCCATGGTTTTTTTATTTAATTAACACAAGGGTAATTTAGGTATTTCATTAAAAACTTAACAATAAAATAGACGGTGTTAGGAGACTGGACTGAAATGGTTACGAAAGTGAAAGCACAGGTACTGAAATAGTGATTTTTGACAAATCACAGGGACAAAAAAAATAATTAACTCATTTAGATATCTTTTTATTTTTATTAATAAGGGCATTATGGTCAATTCACGTATACTTCACAGAATAAATGGATGGGGTTAACGGAGGTGGACTGAAATGGTTACGAAAGTGAAACCACAGTGACTGAAATCGCAATTTTTAAACTAATAGACTGAAATAGTGATTTTTGACAAACCACAGGGACGAAAATAGTAATTAACTCTTGATTTTATTTATAACTAGGGTTATGCGCTGCCCACGTTGCGGGGCGCTAAATCGAACATTTTTTAGTTTAATAACATATACGCCTTTATTTCGGTTACTTATACATGCTACTTATAACACCATCTAAAAAAAAAAGATAAATCGAGTCAACCAATTAAACTAAATCACTACCATATTTATGCTTAAAAATAACTAAATTGATGTCAAGCATGTAATTTAAGTTGGGGCAAAACAATAATTTGTCAGGACCAATTAGCGAGTGCTAGGCAACTGTTTGACACAAGGAAAAAATACATTGAGTCAACCAAGTAAAATAAAACACTAACATAGTTTTGCCCAACAAAAAAAAATGATGGCAACATTGCAATTTTGAGCTGAGGTAAAATCGTAATTTTTAAATGGAGGCAAGATCATATTTTGAACTGAGGGCAAAACCATAATTTTATTTTGAACTGAGGGCAAAATCGTAATTTTTAACTAAAGGCAAAATTGTAATTTTTAGCTGAGGGCAAAACCATAATTTTACTTTTATCTACTGTGGGCAAAATCGTATTTTTTAACTGAGAGGAAATTCGTAATTTTTAACGGAGGGCAAAATCATAATTTTAAGCTAGGTGGAAAACTAAAATTGTATTTTAAACTGGGTGCAAAATAGTACTTTTAAACTGAGATAAAATTATAACAGACTTATAGATAACTATTATATGAAAAAAAAAACAAATAGGTGGCTTGCCACCTGTTTTGGCCAATCCCAAAACAAAACTATTCCCCGTAGGGGAAATGTATATGTAGCAAATTACATCTTTTCCCCGTTTTCCCATTTGGCCCCTCATGTTTGTTTGTTATTTAATTTGTCACATGTTATTTCCTTACTCACATAAGGGTAACTTTTATGGGTAAAGTCTATTCTTTAAGTTAACATTTTTCTTACTTACACTTTAACTTGGTTCATAATCCTAGTTATTATTCTTTAAGTTAACATTGTCCATGAATGGCCCTTCTAGTATATATGTTTGTGTCACGACCCCCGACCCGTACCCCGGTTCGGGAGCCGGGAGGCAGACAGCAGTGGAGCCGGTGATTATTATTTTGCAGCGGAAAATCATCAGAACCGGGTGTTAGGAAATTTTGATCAGAGTTTTCAAAACACTAAGTTTTCATTTTATAAACTGTGGGGTAAACCCCGTATTTACATAAAGGAATTTCTCTGGGAAATCCTTTATATACAGAAACATGTTATTTCAGGTTTACATAGCCACTTATTTAAGTTGAAGTGCTTCATGTGTCACACCCCAACCGATGGCGGAAACATCGGGTCGCGACACTGAGCGAAACAGATTGTCCATGAGTATCCATAACAACTATTAATTACCAGATATTTAAAACGTCATGTCCCATACCATAACATATCTAAATAAAACAGTTATTACAAATAATTGTCTCATAAACAAATACTGATCCGACAACTCAGATTTCAAATAAGATAGTTTGTTTGTTTGTTTGTTTCTAGATTCTTTCCTAGCCTCGATTTCATCACACAACAAACAAGGCGTCCTTGCATCTTAAGCACCTGCCACATACGTTAAAGTAAAAGTCAATACACAGAGTGTAAAGGTGAGCATACAAGTTTGATAATAGCTTAATAGAGTTCGAAATCGTTTACGCATAACCAACACATACAACGTGTGATGTGAAGCACGTAAGTTATCGACATGATCCTATCAATACCAATGACTGCGGGTTGACTGCACAATGCAGTTCATGACACATATTCACCACTGCGAATCATGTGATTAATAGTCCTTAACAACCCCTGAGTGAACAGGTGCTGAGTCCAAACTATAGTACTATCCTTGCTAAGGCAGGTAGACAACAATCTATGTGTAAACATAACAAACAAGCATTCATCGAGTCACGTATTACATGCGGTAGCGGTTAGCGTTAAAGTATTACGTAGTGTGTTTAATGTGATTTAGAATAAGTAACGTATGTAACACCCAAAAGTGCATAAAGCAAAAAGGGTTCGAGTATACTCACAGCGATAGAGTTAATGGATTGAAGGGAGCGCTAGAGCGGAATTAGCCTGAACAGTTAATGATAGCATAAGCGAAAGTCGGCGCGTAAAATGGTGTAGGTGTACCAAGGATTGGATGGCAATCCGTTCGGATGGTCATCCGATCGGATGGCCATTCGATTGGATTGTCACATCGTTTGGTGAGGATGTGTCTCTGTATGATGGTTTGTACTTTGAAGTTTTCGTTGTAGCATTTTAAAAATAGAGAAGTATCTCTACCTTTCAGGTCGGTCGATCGAACGGTCGTTCGATCGGACAGCAATCCGATTGGCGAGACTTCTCTATTTGAGAACAAGTTCACAGCAGGACGGTCACTCGATCGGATGGCTATCCGATTGGGTGGCAATCCGTACGTACTGAACATGTGGAGAATTGTTTAAGTATCCAGATCCCAAACGTCACACGATCGGACGGTCACTTGATCGGATAGCAATCCGATTTGGTGGTAATCCGTTTCAACGTTCAAATCCTTTGAATAGTTTTAAAAATAGATTAAGTAAGGAACCAAGTGCAACCCGATCGGATGGCAATCCGATCGGACGACAATCCGTCCCAACCGTCAGATCGTCTTTAACACTTGATTTCTTTTGAAGTTTTGTAGCTTTGACTGAGACGTTTTGATATCTTGCTTGAACAACAGAACCCTTACCTCGGCCCAAGTGACTCGACCGAATAGGAATCACCCTAGTCCGACCGGTTCACGGTTCGAGTCGGTGGTTCATGTTCAAACCCGAAATCAATATCTCTCCCGGATAGAATTCAGATCTGGAACTAATGCATCACTAAGAATGAGTAGAAGATCAGAACAAGCTCCGATTCTATCAGGTTAGAGTGCATTGAGTGTAAAAGAGTTGAAAGAAAGTTGGAAAACCTTCTCTCAATCCTTTTATCCATGAACTCGTGTAGATCTGAGTGAAATCGTTGATAAATGTTGTGGAAATCCTTCAGATCTAAGTTGTTCTTGGTGGAATGAAGCCAAACATTGAAGTTCATAAGAACTCCATGATGACATCACCCTAGAACACCTCAAATCCGGTGATTTCACAGTTAAAAGTTAAGATTCAAAAGATATAAAGGTGTAGGAGTGCGCGTAGATCAAGAAAGTACAAGATTTAGGTTGAAAACTTACAAGAATTGAGAGAAATCGAGAGAAATGAGGGGAAGTGCGGTTGGGTCAAGTGAGGAGCTGTCACATCAAATGATGTGACATATGAGGGGTATTTATAGGGTTTCCTAAAAAGGAAAGTGAGGAAAAGGCTGGTCGATCGGGTGGCAGTCCGATCGGGTGGCAACCCGATCGGATGGCAATCCGATCGGATGGCCACTCGATCGGTTGGCCACTCGATCCATGAGTCCGGCGTAGTGAGTTTTGTCGTTTCGATTCGCGTGTAGAGCCTTGCGATGCGATTCGAGCGAGCGATACGATAGAATTACCCATTAAATTACTTTTAATCCCAACTACTATATGTAACATACAATCACTATAATTGACTTGCGTTTAGCGTTCTCGATTCGATTGCGATGCGATAGAATTGCGATTGCGATTAACACCTCAACATAAACATAACATGCACAAGTAACACATAAATAGCACACACACGTAAAACAATGTCCAGAATACATAATTCGAGTTGCGAATGCGATAGCGATAAGCGATAAATCGATTAAACATGCGATTAATATGTGATTAAACCTCGATTATTAACAAGTACTCCACATAATACAACTAACGCGATAACATAAATAGATTAACTATAATTCAAAGAAGTCAAAACAGGAGTTGAGCAAGGAGTGACAGATCGCAATTAGAAATCTTGTCTTCTTTTGACTTCAATCTTGACTTTGACTTTGACTTTCGAAACACGGGGTGTTACATCCTCCCCTTCTTTAGGGAATTTCGTCCCGAAATTAGGCCGAAGCCGTAACAAACAACTGCGGGTACTTCGCCTTCATGTCGCTTTCGAGTTCCCAAGTGAACTCGGTGCCTCGTTTGCCTTCCCATCGGACTTTCACAATGGGAATGCGTGAGCGTCGGAGTTGCTTGGTTTGGCGGTCCATGATCTCGACAGGCTTCTCAACGAAGTGTAGTGTTTCGTTTATTTGAAGATCCTCGAGGGGTACATGTAAATCATGCTCAGCCAGGCACTTTCTGAGGTTCGAAACGTGGAAAGTCGGGTGGACGTTGTTAAGTTCCTTCGGTAGTTCGAGTCTGTAAGCCACTTTTCCGATCCTTTCCAGAATCTTAAAGGGTCCCACATATCGAGGCGCGAGCTTTCCTCCCCTGCCGAATCTGACCACACCCTTCCAAGGTGACACCTTTAGGAGTACATGGTCGCCAACGTCAAATTCGAGGGGCTTGCGTCATCTATCAGCGTAACTTTTCTGACGACTCTGAGCTTTCAGTAGATTGTCTCGAATCTGGAGGATTTTATCAGTCGTTTCTTGCAATAGCTCAGGACCGGTTAATTGCGAGTGTCCGATCTCGTGCCATACAATATGCGATCGCCATCTTCTTCCATACAATGCCTCAAATGGTGCCATTTGAATGCTGGAATGATAACTGTTATTGTACGAGAATTCGACTAAAGGTAAGTATGCATCCCAATTACCACTGAAATCTATGACACACGAACGGAGCATGTCTTCAGGGGTACGAATCGTTCTTTCAGTCTGACCGTCGGTTTGGGGATGGAATACGGTACTTAGATTAAGCACAGTACCGAGAGCAGATTGAAATGTTTCCCAATAACGCGAGGTAAAACGAGCATCGCGGTCAGAAATGATCTCGCGATGCGTCCCATGTCGACAAATGATCTCTTTGGTGTAGATTCGGGCTAATTTTTCTACCTTGTAGTCTTCCCGTATTGGCAGAAGGTGAGCAGATTTAGTCAAACGGTCAATGACAACCCAGATGCTGTCGTGACCTCAGGGCGTGCGCGGAAGCTTCGTTATGAAGTCCATAGCTATACTCTCCCACTTCCACACAGGGATCTGAAGTTGAACGAGTAAGCCAGAGGGTCTTTGGTGCTCAGCCTTGACCTTCGAGCAAGTCAGGCATTTCGAAACATAGAGGGCGATATCCCTTTTCATGCCCGGCCACCAGTACTTGTAGCGCAGGTCCTGGTACATCTTGTCGGCACCGGGATGAATAGAATATCGGGATTTGTGGGATTCGTCCATCAAAATCTGTCATAAATTAGTTCGCTTAGGAATCCAAATTCGGTCCAGATAATGGAATATCCCATTCGACTTATTCTCTAGCTGGGCTCCATCGTTGAGAATCCTTTCCTTCTTCAAAGTGCGTTCATTAAAGCAAGCATGTTGGGCTTCGCGGATGAGGGTTTCAAGATCATATTGGGCTTGAATACTACGGGCGTTGTGCAAATAACTCCGTCTGCTGAGAGCGTCGGCAACGACATTTAATTTGCCAGGATGATAACGAATCTCACAGTCATAATCGTTGAGAAGTTCCACCCACCGGCGTTGACGCATATTTAGTTCTTTCTGATCAAAGATATGTTGTAGGCTCCTGTGATCGGTGAAGATCGTACACTTTGTACCATAAAGGTAGTGTCGCCAGATCTTTAACGCAAAAACAACTGCGCCTAGCTCGAGGTCGTCGGTTGTATAGTTCTTCTCATGGATCTTGAGCTGACAAGATGCGTAAGCAATAACCTTGTCTCGCTGCATGAGAACACAGCCAAGGCCAAGGTTCGAGGCATCACAATAGACAGTAAAGTCATCGTTTTCATCGGGTAAAGTGAGAACAGGAGCATTGCAAAGCATGTACTTGAGGGTTTGAAAGGCAGTCTCTTGTCCAGTTCCCCAAACAAAAAGGCTTGTCTTTTTGCGTGAGAGAGGTGAGCGGCACATCGATTTTAGAGAATCCTTCGATAAATCGGCGATAATAGCCCGCTAGTCCGAGAAAAAAATGGACTTCAGAAGGGTTCTTGGGTGTGACCTAACTCTTGACAGCTTCGATCTTTGCGGGGTCGACGTGAATACCTTGACTATTAACATTGTGACCGAGGAATTGAACCTCCTCCAGCCATAATTCACACTTGGAGAACTTGGCATAGAGTCGATTCCCCCAGAGTAGCTCGAGAACCAAACGTAGATGTTGCGCGTGTTCGGCTTTCGACTTGGAATAGATCAGGATATCATCGATGAACACGATGACGAAGTGGTCGAGAAAAGGTTTACACACGCGATTCATCAGATCCATAAAAACTGCGGGTGCGTTGGTTAAACCAAAAGGCATAACAACGAACTCGTAGTGGCCGTATCGAGTGTGAAAAGCGGTTTTGGGAATATCCTCCTCTTGTATGCGTAACTGGTGGTAGCCTGAGCGTAGATCGATCTTGGAGAAACACGTAGCACCTTGTAACTGGTCAAACAAATCATCGATTTGAGGCAGAGGGTAACGATTCTTGATCGTCAGCTTATTAAATTCCCGATAGTCGATGCACATCCGGAATGACCCATCCTTCTTTTTGACGAAAAGGACTGGTGACCCCAAGGAGAGGTGCTAGGGCGAATAAAGCCTTTGTTAAGCAATTCCTGGAGCTGACTTGAGAGTTCGCGCAATTCGGACGGAGCGAGTCGATAAGGAGCTCTTGCAACAGGGTTTGCTCCAGGAATAAGGTCGATGCGAAAGTCGATATTACGACTTGGTGGTAGACCTGGGAGATCTTCAGGAAAAACGTTAGGGAATTCACACACAACAGGAACGTCTTTCACTTCAGTCTTTCTTTTCTTTTCTTTTCCTTCTCCGCTACTACAATGTTAGCCAAGAAAGCTCTGTATTCCTTGAGGAGATGCTTGCTTGGATACATGGCATGAGCTTGAGGTCCTTCGAGAGAGTTTCACCATACACACACAATTGATCACCATTAGCGAGCGAGCGAGAATCGAATCATCTTATCGAAGCAAACAACTTTGGCATGGTTTTCGCGAAGAAAGTCTATGCCTATTATGACATCAAAACTATCGAGCTGCATCAGAATAAGGTCGATAGGAAAGATGTGATTGTTGAGTTCGAGAGTACAATCACGAAGAACAGAGTTGACGACGATGGTTCTTCCGGTGGAAACTTCAACATCGAACGTCGAGGGGAGATGGGCGCGCTTACGATTAAGAAGCTTTTCGAACTCAAACGATACAAAATAGTTATCGGCTCCAGTATCAAACAAACACGAAGCATAAATACCATTCACAAGGAACGTACCATTGACCACGTTGTTGTCAACCTGAGCCTGGTGCACATTAATGTTGAAAGTTCGAGCACGAGCGGCTTGTTGCTGTTGTTGCTGAGGTTGCTGCTGCTGTTGTTGGGGCTGCTGTTGTTGTTGCTTTTGCTTTTGCTTTTGCTTCACAACCCGATTGGGGCACATGTTTGCAAAGTGGTTGGGATCACCACACACAAAGCAGACTCTAGCATTGATCGCGGGTGCAGGAGCTGCTTGTTGCCCTTGAGGAGCAGGAAGTAGAGCTTGATGAGCAGTAGCTGGAGCTGGTGCTTGTCGAGGACCTGTACGGCAATTGGCGGTGAAATGTCTGTACATGTTGCAGTGTACACAAAATCTGCAGGCGATTCCCACTGGGTGGTGATAGGTGTAAGTCGGGCAGGTAGGGTGAGGACCAGTATAAGCGCGCTTTGCCGGCGGTGCTTGGGTTACCGGTGCCGCGACCGGGCGGTGTTGAGTTTGCTGCTGAGCTGGTACAGCTTGGAGCGGGGCAGCAGTGGTTACATCACAGTTCTTGTTGCTGGAGTTGTTGTTGTTCTTCCTCTTTCTACGAGAGGCTTTTGAAGACTGAGGAGTGGCGGCGGTTTCAGCTGTTGGTGCGGTGGTAGCTTGATGTAGATTCTTGGCGGCTTTATCCCAGTAGCCAGACTTGACTCGCTTGTCGTTTATTTCAGCGGCAAGCAGGTAAGTTTCCTCGATTTTTGCTGGTTTTGAAGCTTGCACAAAATCTGCGACACAATCTGGCAGAGCTCGAATATACTTCTTGATCGCTACATTAGGAGTCTTGACTTGATCAGCATTGTCACCATCCTTCTGCTAGATATGCCAGAATTCGTCCTCCAACTTTTGGCGCTCGTGGGGAGGGCAGAACTCTTCCAACATGACGTCCTTCAACTCATCCCACGTCAAACCATAAGCGGCATCGTTTCCGCGTTTGTTTCTCTCGACCGTCCACCAATCTAGCGCTCGGGATTGGAAGACGCCGGTAGCATTCAGAGTGCGGAGATCGTTAGGACAGCCACTCTGGCGCAGGGTGACCTCAATCAAATCAAACCATTGGAATCCTCGCCAGTAAATTCTTTCGGTCCGCAAGCTTTAAACTGCTTGAAGCTAAAAGCAGCCTTAGGGGTTTCAGTCCGGGACTCTTCAGAAGATTTGCTCACATTTTCCTACAGTTCACTGACGATCTGAGGAACAAATTTCGCCATTTGCTTAGTGATCATGGCGGCGAGGCGTTTATCGGCCTGCTTTCGACGAGCAGCTTGAGTAGCGCGAGATCCAGATGACGACATTGTCTGCAACAGACATCGCCACATGACTCAACACAAATTTCGATTATTCCTAGTGTAGTCTAGCGATTACCATAAAGCTCAGGAACACGTATCCACATAAGCACATAATCACATAGGCACCATCAACACATAAACACATATTCACGTAGAGCACAGAAACACATAGACACGTAAGGCACAGAAACACATGAAGCAGTCAGAATACAGAAACCTAGCTATATGTTGCACGTATTCCCTATCCTTCACAGCACGTATAACGATCAATTTAGCGATTGCGAGTATCGAGCAGCGATTGCGAACAATGACCAGCGATTTGTGGGCGTATTGAGGTAGATGTGTAGTGTGAGTTGTGCGTGTTGATCGAAATGAACAGTGAAAATGAATAAATCTCCAAAATCGAAACTCGTAATCACATAAAAACACATAAAATCCACATAAAAGCGATGAATATCAGAGTCAGCAGTTGCGGGCTCAGAATCGAAACACATAGAAATCGAAAATAGATTGTATGCGGCTGGTAGACGTCGACTACCCAAAGCGATTCAACTATTCACAAGGATTTTAGGTGCACACTCTGGCCTTCGAAACTGTTCTCTCGCTTCGATTCGAGCGGTCGGCACGCATCTTTCCAGTTACAGTGTGACCCAAGTCGTTGGAGTCCGTCGAGGCTTTGGTGAGAGTTTTGTGAAACCACATTAAAGAGTAGAACGAGTCATCAAGGTTCGGGTTTCACCCCTAACTTAGCGACTAAGTTCCTGCTTGTGTGGTAAACCACGAGTCAGATATGGAGACTCGCGTCGAAGTATGGATTTCACTCCTAATTCAACGCAAATTCTCTTGTTTTATAGTAATATAGCAATTCGAACGAGTAATCTGGTCGAGAGTTTGCGGTTTTCACACCTATTCTTAACCAGATCATTTGTTTGTGTGTATAATCAGCCTTAGAAAAGGCTGATCTTGCGCAAAACTGTAGTATGCGATGTTCGCACAAATGTGTAGTGTACTGCGAGTTCGAGCGAGAAATAGCGAGTAAGCTTGTGCAAAACCCCTAATGGGTATGCACAAGTCGGTCTGTTGGTACTTAGGCTATAGACTAGGTCGTTCTAAGACATCAACCCGGACTAGGTTGAGTCTTGCCTAATTCCCTATAGTTATGGCTCTAATACCAATCTGTCACACCCCAACCGATGTGTAACACCTCGAAAATTTATGTCCAATAATGTATCGACACGTGTCATGAGCTTTAAACGTGTAAAAGATCACTTATGAAGGATTAAAGTTGACAAACAAGGAAAGTATGTGAATATAAGGGTTCAAAATGTCAACAACGGATAAATATGCCTTTCAATAACCCTACACAATGTTTATACCCTTAAACAAATGAATCGTGGATCATACGAAGCTAATTGTGGAAGAAAGTGAGAGATTACAAACTACAGGGGTTAAATGTGTCATCATGTTTAACGTATACCTCTGAGTGACCTTTTAGCAAATCAGAAGCTTTGTAACGATTAATTATGCTCACTAGAATAAGTGATTAAAATTTCACAAGGTTTCGATAAAGTATGTGAAAGTTATGACAATATTCGTATACGAGGGGTTAGAAGCGTCAACATTGAAATTTGTCACTTTTCGGGTGATCACAAAGTTAACCAAGGACTTAACAATATTTGGTTATGTCATGGAACCCTTAAAAGTCAAGTTAAAGGGCCAAAAGTGCAAGAAATAAACTCAAAACCACGTTCGGAAGGACCAAGGACCTAAAGTGCAAATAATGAAACTTGTTTGGCTGGTTCTGGGAACCCACACGGGCTGCGTAAGCCCTTGGGGAACCCTTACGCGGGCCGCCTGGGACTGCCAGCGACAGAATAAACTTGGAAGCTGCCAGTTCAGGTTGTTAACCGACTTCAAACGCTTGTTTTACATACCAGGGGCTGCCCCAATGGTATTTCATGCATAGGGGGCACTTGTAAGCATCTCATATCACCTGTAGACTTCCTTGGCATGATCTTAGGTGATCAAAATCACTATATAAGGAGCTTCATTGTAGCAACATTGTGCCATTCACTTTAAAAACCTTCACAACTTCACTTCTGGAGATTTTTGGAGCTCAAGCACCCTTCCTAGGAGTCACTAGTCGTGCTTAGGACCCTTGTATGTGTCCTTAACTTTCTTTAATTCAGTTTAGCTTAGTTAATTAGCTTAAAGTCAAACCATCGTAATTAGAGTTTGACTTTGTGATAAATCATAATTTGTCCAGTCAATTTTCAAATTGAAAGTACCTATGAGTTGGTAATTATGTGGGTAATAAACCCTTAAAAGGGTACCCTCTGATTCCCACTCTAACTAGGTCAAATGTCGGGTCAAAGTTAATCTTAAAAAGTCAACAGAAAGCTTATTTTCAAATTAATGCATAATTAGCAATGTAGGAGCCATGCAACCTGTTTTATCATTAATATAACTTGGTAATTTATGTAAGAACATGTCTTAACATGTTCAACCCGACAATTTTCAGCCTAGGCTTGGTTCGGAACCGAAAGTCGCATAATGTGACTTTTGCTTTAACTTTCAGTTCTGACCCAATGTAGCATGTTTTAGAAATGCCTTAGAGCTTTATTTGGACCAGGTTACATGTTAGTATAACCCTCTGTGATTATACAACTTGGTTCATTAGTTATCCGATTCATATGCATGTTTCCGTTAAATGCTTAAATGTTGACTATTATGCCCTTTTGTCCTTAAAATGTGATTTTTGAAAATGTAAAGGAATAGAAACCTTAGTTACTGAATTATAAACTTATCCCTAAAATTTGACATCAGTTTAAGGTCTAGATTAGGAGTTATGCTCATTAGCGTAAATGAAAAGCTTTTTATTAATTAAACGGCATAATTAGCATATAGCCTATCTAAACCCAATTTTTAATACCAAACTTTTTACCTACTGATATAAAATAATATTTTGGGATTTTTGAAGATTTTTATTTAATTTTAGGCTGAGCATAACATAGAGTTCTAAGCTTGATTCGGTAATTGCCGGTTTTGCCCTTTTGGCTTATAAAATGAGTTTTACAAATATTTTTGACCCCAAACCTTTTTCTACTGATCTAATATGATAAATAAATTATTTTTAGCCTTCTGGAATAATAAAAATATCAGCTTTTCTTATAAAACCCGGAAATCGCTTAAAATCATCTTTTTACGTGTTTTAAACGCATAGTATATACTAAAACTATTTTGAATATATAAGATTTGATACCTACTGATATTTTAGTAAATTTTTATACTTTAACAGTAAGCAAAAGTTTTTAAACTCAGATTTCCAGAATTGACCTTTTAGGCTTATGTGAAATTACCAAAATGCCCATACGGTGCATAGTTTAGTCATAAATGGTAAATTTCACATATATGTAATACCCTACTAATATTACCTATTAATTTAAGTGTTTTTACTGATTATATCAGACCTGGAACTCAGAATCATATTAAATCTCTTTTATAACCTTTTAAATGACCAAAATACCCCTACGGGGCATAATTTGAGTTTAAATCCATTTTGGGCATAATAGAAGATATCTTACTGATGTCACAACATATTTAAGGCATATTAACTTAGGAAACCTGTATATGACTCTTTTGGTTACCCGTTATGCATTTTTCGCGTTCGGTTCGGTTTATGTAACTAATTTGCATAAATTGACCGAAACGGGTCAAACCTTATCGTTTTTGTCTCAAAATCCAGAATATGATTAGTTTACCCATATTACACAAGTCTCCAAACTTGTCGGGTCTAAAACACATTCTATTCCGGTCTTCGCTTAATCGTGCGTTTGAACCGTATCTTCTTTTAAAACTAACCGGTCTAAGTTTAGGCTTAATTAAAGACCCGTTAGGAATCTAATAGGTTATTAAAAACCTTTGTTCCAGAATAGGAGACCTGGTAAAAGCTACGTGCACTTGTTGTTTGTGATTAATACTTGCAAAGGTAAATACTTTTAACTTATTTTCCCTATACGGGCTTGGGGTACGGTATATAAAATACCGCTTGGCCGGGCATTGAATTTTTAATTGTATGAAGATTAATTTATTGAAATGTCCCGTTTAAATTGTTTTGTTTGCTTAAAGACTTTGAGGGGTTAATGACAATGTCCCGGATATCCTTGGCATCATTTCAAGAAATGGCCACGACCTAAGCACGGGGTGTAGGCGTACACCCAATAGTGCATAAATAAATAATAAGGTATAACCGCCGGTTTCGGGAATAACCCGCCGCGAGACTATATCATGTGGTGTGTCTATTAATCATGGTTGCAAAAGTCGCTAGGCGCTCCATAGTCGGTTGACCGGGGAGTTGAGAGTACTCGGCCTAGGCCGAGAGTACTCGGACATGCCAAATTATAAATAAATTTGTTTTCGGAAATTAAATATATGTCAAATAACATAAATTTACTAATATTTATAACAAAATACGTGAAATTGATATTCATTCTCTAATAGCATAGGCATAGAAATTATATTTTATTTTATTTTAAATCAAACTCGGCCCGAGTTGACATACTAGATCCGATTTTGGCCAATGTTGACCGCATTTTAGTCATTCCGAGTAATTAGTCGGAGTTGAAGAAAGTCGCCTCGGCAACCTACCTTGTAGCGACTACTCGGGGAGTACTCGTCCTTGGAGACCTTGTTTTACAACCATGCTATTAATCTTTAACCCGGTGTCAATCCGGGCTACTGAACGTATAACGAACATGTAATTCTTTTACAAGTTTATATACAAATAATTATCCCAAGTTATAAAATGTTTTGTGCCTTGTGCATTTAAATCAATTTTCTTAAACCTTTTCAAAATGAGTCAGTTAATTGTATTTACCAGTGTAAACTGACGTATTTTCCCAAAAAGGTTAAGTGCAGGTACTAATCGAAATCTGATGAACTATGTTTCCTTTTTATTTGATCCGCCTGTGGATCCGTTACAGTCCGTTGTGATACTTTGATATTACTAATTATTCGGTTGTAATGTGATTCATCTTTTGCTTCCGCTGTGCATTTAAAATTGTGTTGTTTGACTATGATGATATCAACTACGTCACGATACTCCCCACCGGGCCCACCGATAATACGTGGAAATATCGGGGTGTGACAGGTTGGTATCAGAGCCAACATTGAGTGAATTAAACACTAGCCTTTTGTGTTTAATCTCAGTTACACAGTTGCACATTCCTAAATTTTCGAGTCTAGACAAAGAACTTAGGACAAATCCCAATTTGTTTTATTTTTGTCCATTATATATATATTCCTTGTTGTTATCTTTGTTTATGTTGACAGGTTCAATCATGCCACCAAGGTCCATAAGGGGAAGAGGAAAGGCACCAATCACAGGCCACGACCATGAGGCCGGGCCCTTACACAGACGAACCCCACCAGCCTCAATGAGTACGAGTCCTCATGAGCATTGGAGGACGTATATAGAGCCAGCTAGGCGATCCGTCTCGCTAAGTTCGTCACCATCCTATCACTATTCCTACGGGCCTCATTCTGAAAATGAACCCCATAACCCGCAGCCATCTTTTATCCCCCTCCAGAGATCCAGCCCTCACTATTCCTTCGATGACCCGACACCTGTCTTCTAAAGTCGGTTCAACCCGGCAAACTACATTTAAGAACCAGTGGGTTTTAACCCACTAGGACCTGAAGACCACTTCTCGGGCGACCATGCGATGGACATGGACGAAGACACGGATCCCGCCGAGCCACCGTCCGGAACCCCTAACCGCCCCATCGAAATTTCGGATGGGTCACCTTTTCTGGGATCACCTTATAATGGTCCCGACAGTTATGAGGAGAGGTTCAGACAGATCGACTGGGTGTTTACTCCCAGTTACCAGAACTCACCACAGCCGCAACAGCCACAGCAGGATCCCTCCGAGGATTCCCGTTTTGTAGCGGTCACTTCGCCACCACCACCAGCTCAGCAACAGCCTCCGGAGCCACCGAGGTGAAGAAGATCGAACGCACGGATGTCCGTGCGAGGAGGAGTGCGAATCAGCACCCCTCAACCCTCAAGTGGCAGTTGCTACCCGCCACTCCATGAAGACCCACAGATGGGTGGGCCTTCAAACCCCGTCTCGGAAGTAAACTCTGCGCCTGTCGCGCCACCACCATTGGGTTTTGGAGACCCAATTCCTACATACGCTGGCTCAGCGGCGTATAATCCCTTTGAGCAGCCGGTCCACACCAACTACAACTATGCAGAGGCCGACCCTTACCTGGTAGCAGCGGCAAACTACAATGCCCATCATCCGGAAGGATCCTTTGGGGTCCCATATCAAGCTGGATACCCGCACTATGGGTACCCACCATATGGGTATCATCAACCGCCACCTCCTCAACCTCCGCTGTATCAGCAACCCTCGCAGCCGCCAGTGATGTCGCCACCGCAGCATCAGGAGATTCTTCAAAGGATTAATGAGGTGCGGCAGGAAGTGCGGGAAGACCGTAGGCAAAACCGAGGAATGTTCAAGAGTCTGGCAAACTTAATTAAAGGGAAAAGCAAAAAGGATCATTAAATCCTTTATTGTTTGTTGTTTTTAGTGTTGTGATCAAGTCCCTGCGTGGACATTTGTTTCTGTATTCAGCCCCTGCGTGGACATGTCTTTCTGTATTCCACCCCTGCGTGGGCATGTTTTTCTGTTTAACCCCTGCATGGGTATGTTAGGTTGTTTCGCCCCTGCGTGGGCATGTTATTTCAGTAGAAGTCCCGTTTAGGGCAAATATGTGCTTGTTTAAATTTTTGCAGTGGAATGATTTAATTTAAATTTTCATTTTTGCTAAATTATATACATAAATATAATATGTGAAATAAATGAAAAATAACATTCCTTTATATAAGATCTATCATTATAATAAAATGACAAAATCTAAAAAAGGACAAGACCTAGGTGCTGTTTGTTTTTTCAGATGTAAAATGTCTGTAGTCTGCGAACCACATCTGCAGGCATCTGCAAGAGAAGATGTGGCCCAAATGTCTGCAGTCTGCAAGGAGAAGAGGGTTTGTTTTTTTTCTTCACAAACAACTTCAACCACACATTACACACAAGCTCTCTCTCTCTGCTCTCTCTCTCTAGAAACTCTCTCTCTCCCTCTCTACAACCACCACCACCACCGCACCACCTCTGCCACCACCACCGCACCACCTCCGCCATCACACCACTGCCTCTCTCTCTCTCTCTACGGTCTCTCTCCCTCATAGAACACTCTCTCTCTCTCTACAACCACCACCACCACCGCACCACCTCCGCCACCACCACCGCAGGTCTCTCTCTCTCTCTCTCTTAGGTCTCTCTCTCTCTCATAGGTCTCTCTCTCTCTATCACAGATCTCTCTCTCTCACAGGTCTCTCTCTCTACGGTCTCTCTCTCTCACAAATCGATCTCTCTCTCTCTCACCGATCTCTCTCTCTCTCACAGCTCTCTCTCTCTCACAGATCTCTCTCTCTCTCTCTCTACGGTCTCCCTAAATTGATGGGTTTGGTGGTGGTGGGTTTTGACGATGGTGGTGGTGGAGGTGGTGCGGTGGTGGTGGCGGAGGTGGTGGTGGCAGGAAGAAGAAGAAGAAGGGTGGGTGGTGTGTGAAGATGGTGTGTGAAGATCTTGAAGCTATAATTCATAGCTTTTTTTTAAGCTATTAAAAGCTATTTGAAGATCTTTTTTTTTTTTTAACAAACAGTCTTCAAGAGCTTATGTCTGCCCGCCCGCAGACATAAGCTCTTTACAGACAATATAAGCAAAAACAAACAGCACCCTAGCCATGTGTCATCTTAAGACAGGGCCAAAATGGTAGTTCCATAATTAGATTCAGATCCTTATTAACACCTCAATTTAGGATTGTTCTGCGTTAAATTTTAAAAAGAATCTTAAAGGTAAAACCTAGTCTATATGTCGTTGCAGACATGACCAAGATGGTAAGACCTATCCAAAAGGTTCCAATCCTTGTTAACATCTGAAAACATGTTAACACTCTTGACAAAAGTGATTCGATAAAATCGCCTAAGTCATCCTTATATTGGATTCTCCCAAATACTTTTAATTAATTAAAACATCCATTAGGGATATAACACCTACGGGCTATACTCATTGTCATATAAGACAAAAGACAGTTGTGGTCTGCGACCCCCTGTTAAGAAGAGGTAATAAACTATGATTAAAACCTCAATACCTTGATCCTATAAGATCATGATTAAAAAAAAAAACTTAAAACCGTCAATATGACTAGGCCTTTTTCCATTAATATATTTTAATTATAACTAAGGATTAATATAATGAAAAATCCTGAATATATATATGCCTAACAAATTAATCGAAATGGTTTCTTAAATACCATGATTAATAAATCATCTAGAATGATAAAACTGTTATAGATCTCTGAGTAAATTAAAATCATTTATCTTATGTAGCAATCGAGCTACATGGCTGGGTCAGACGAAGCCAACAGCCACCCCAGAGATAATCATGACACTTCCAGAGTCAACATACCAGGAGCAGAATTACAGGCATTGATAGATAATGCTATTACGCGAGCTTTGAATAGACAATTTAATGAAACTAGTGGTACCCGAAGCAGGACCCTAACTGAACCCCATTCAAAACCTAAGACTCACTCCTCGAATCAGCAGAGTGCTCCATCTAGGAGAGTTGTGTTAAATCAAGAACCACGTGCAAAAGGTTGCACCTATAAATACTTTGTCTCCTGCAAACCCAGGGATTTTACTGGGGAGAAAGGAGCAGTTGACTGCATGTCGTGGTTAGATGAGATGGACACTGTAGTAGATATCAGTGGTTGTGCTGATAAGGATGTGGTAAAGTTTGTATCTCAGTCATTCAAAGGCGAGGCACTAGCGTGGTGGAGGTCTTTGATTCAGGCCACTGGGAAGATCCCATTGTACAATCTGTCTTGGAATCAGTTTGTGACATTGATTAAGGAAAACTACTGCCCTCAGCATGAGGTTGAAAAGATTGAATCTAATTTCTTGTCTTTGGTTATGAAGAATCTGGATTGTCAAGCCTACCTTATGAGCTTCAATACAATGTCAAGGTTGGTTCCTTATCTTGTGACACCGGAACCCAAAAGGATAGCTCGTTTCATTGGGGGTTTAGCCCCAGAGATCAAGGCGAGTGTGAAGGCCTCTAGACCAGCTACTTTTAGGTATGCAGCTGTTATATCATTGTCTCTTACTTTGGATGCGGTCAGGCAAAGATCACCCAGAAACACTGATGCTGAGAAAAGAAAGCGTGAGGATGACAACTCCCGACGGTCAGACAAGAAGCATAAGGAAAACAATGACCACAAAAAGGGATTTGGAACTAAAAAGGATGGTCATCAGTCGGGCGATAAGCCCAAGTGTAAAGTCTGTAAGAAGCACCACTTCGGAAGGTGCAGATTCGAGTCGAAATCCCAATCACAGACAAGGCCTTGTGGGATTTGTAAATCTTCCGAGCACAAGACCTTAGACTGTAAGAAAATCAAGGATGCTACGTGCTATAACTGCAATGAAAAGGGCATATCAAGTCCAACTGCCCAAAGTTTGCTAAGAAAGTTGAGGAAGGGAAAAAGACCAATGCTAGGGTCTTCCAGATGAACGCACAGGAGGCGATCCAGAATGACAATGTCATAACAGGTACCTTCCTTATTAATGATGTTTATGCAAGGGTGTTATTTGATTCTGGAGCAGATAAGTCATTTGTTGATGATAAGTTTAGTAAGTTGCTAAATCTACCTGTTAGAACCCTAAGCATAAAATATGAGGTCGAATTAGCCGATGGAACCATAGAAACCGCATCAACCGTGTTAGATGGATGTTTCATATCCATTAGGAACCACTCTTTTCCTTTGTCCTTACTTCCTTTGAAGTTAGCCGGTTTCGACATAGTAATAGGCATGGATTGGCTATCCCATAACCAAGCTCAGATTGTGTGTGACAAAAAGCAAGTAGTAATCAAGACTCCATATGGTGAGCCACTTACCATACAGGGAGATACTCAGTATGGGTTACCTAAGCAAGTGTCTATGCTTAAAGCTTCTAGATGTATGAAGAAGGGTTGGGTCATCTACATGGCATAGGTGACTATTGATGAGCCGAAGCCTAAGATTGAAGACATCCCCGTCATTTCTGAATATCCCGAAGTATTCCCTGAAGAACTACCTGGTTTGCCACCAGATAGGCAAGTAGAATTCAGAATTAACATTATTCCAGGAGCAGCACCTGTTGCAAGGGCACCTTACAGGTTGGCACCAACAGAGATGAAAGAGTTAAGGACTCAGCTAGATGATTTATTGGCAAAAGGTTTCATTCGCCCTAGTTCATCTCCTTGGGGAGCACCAATCCTGTTTGTGAAGAAGAAGGATGGATCGATGCGTCTATGCATCGATTATCGTGAGCTAAACAAGGTAACTATCAAGAATAGATATCCATTGCCCAGGATCGACGATCTGTTCGATCAACTTCAAGGGGTGAGTTATTTCTCCAAAATCGATTTGAGGTCAGGCTACCATCAGTTGAAGGTTAGAGATGAAGATGTGCACAAGACTGCATTTAGGACTCGCTATGGTCATTACGAGTTCCTAGTAATGCCTATTGGGCTCACTAATGCACCAGCAGCGTTCATGGATCTCATGAATCGCGTCTGCAAGCCCTACCTAGATAGATTCGTCATTGTCTTCATCGATGACATTCTCATTTACTCGAAGAGTCAAGCTGACCATGAGAAGCATCTCCGTTGCATCCTTAAGCTACTTCAGCAGGAGAAGCTTTACGCCGAGTTTTCAAAATGTGAATTCTGGCTTCGTGAAGTCCAATTTCTTGGACATGTTGTTAGTGAGCGTGGTATCCAAGTAGATCCCGCTAAAGTGGAAGCTGTCATAAATTGGCAAGAGCCAAAGAAGCCTACTGAGATTCGTAGTTTTCTAGGTTTAGCAGGATACTACAGGCGATTTATTGAAAACTTCTCAAGAATTGCAGCACCCCTGACTCTACTAACTCGAAAGAATAGCAAGTTTAACTGGGGGCCTAAGCAGCAAGAATCTTTCGATATTTTGAAACAGAAGTTGAGCAACGCTCCAGTACTGACGTTGCCAGAGGGAATTGATGAATTTGTGGTATATTGTGATGCATCACACACCGGTATGGGTTGTGTGCTTATGCAGAAAGGCAAGGTCATTGCCTAAGCTTCTCGACAATTAAAGGTGCACGAGAAGAATTACACCACCCACGACTTGGAATTAGGTGCCGTTGTATTTGCACTAAGACTGTGGAGGCATTACTTATATGGTACCAAGTGCGTGATCTATTCTGATCACAAAAGCCTTCAACATCTGTTCAATCAGAAGGATTGGAACATGAGGCAGCGACGATGGATGGAAACTTTAAATGATTATGACTGTGAAATAAGATACCATCCTGGCAAAGCGAATGTGGTCGCCGATGCCTTAAGTAGAAAGGAAAGAGTGAAGCCAATAAGAATCAATGCCAAGAGCATTGAATTAAAGAATAGTTTGAATGAAAGGTTGTTAGCTGCGTAGAAAGAAGCTGTAACAGAAGCTAACTATCCTGATGAAAAGCTAGGAGTAACTGAAGAACAGTTAACCTATGGCAAGGACGGAATCTTGAGATTAAATGGACGAATATGGGTTCCAGTGTATGGAGGACTTCGGGATGTCATCCTCCAGGAAGCTCATAGTTCTAAATACTCCGTTCATCCTGGAGCTGACAAGATGTACCATTGATCGAGTTCTCCTATAACAATAGCTACCATAGAAGCATTTAGGCTGCGCCTTTTGAGGCATTATATGGTAGGAAATGTAGGACGCCTATTTGTTGGGCAGAAGTAGGAGAAGCTCAGTTATCAGGACCTGATATAGTCCTTGAAACAACGGACAAGATTGTCCAAATTCGTGACCGCCTGAAAGCTGCCAGGGATAGGCAGAAAAGTTATGCTGATAAAAGGCGAAAACCTCTAAAGTTTGAGGTTGGTGATAAGGTTCTGCTTAAAGTATCACCCTGGAAGGGGGTGATGCATTTTGGTAAGAAAAGTAAGCTAAGCCCAAGGTATATAGGACCATTCAAGATCTTCGAATGTGTAGGAACAGTGGCTTATAAGCTCAACTTACCTGAAGAGCTCAGTGGTATTCACAATGTATTCCACATCTGCAAGCTAAAGAAATGTCTAGTTGATGAATCGCTAGTCATACCACATACGGATGTGCATATAGATGAGAGTTTGAAATTTGTGGAAAAAACCTTTGTCAATCGAGGATCGACAGGTAAAGAAGCTTCGAAGGAAGCATGTGCTAATAGTAAAGGTCAAATGGGATGCCCGCAGAGGTCCCGAGTATACGTGGGAGGTAGAGTCCACAATGAAGGAAAAGTACCCTCATTTATTTCAGTAAATCTTGAGGTCGAGATTTCTTTTAAGGGGGTGAGGATGTAACACCTCGAAAATTTATGTCCAATAATGTATCGACACGTGTCATGAGCTTTAAACGTGTAAAAGATCACTTATGAAGGATTAAAGTTGACAAACAAGGAAAGTATGTGAATATAAGGGTTTAAAATGTCAACAACGGATAAATATTCCTTTCAATAACCCTACACAATGTTTATACCCTTAAACAAATGAATCATGGATCATACGAAGCTAATTGTGGAAGAAAGTGAGAGATTACAAACTACAAGGGTTAAATGTGTCAACATGCTTAAATTATACCTCTGAGTGACCTTTTAGCAAACCCGAAGCTTTGTAACGATTAATTATGCTCACTAGAATAAGTGATAAAATTTTCACAAGGTTTCGATAAAGTATGAGAAAGTTATGACAATATTCGTATACGAGGGGTTAGAAGCGTCAACGTTGAAATTTGTGACTTTTCGGGTGATCACAAAGTTAACCAAGGACTTAACAATATTTGGTTATGTCATGGAACCCTTAAAAGTCAAGTTAAAGCGCCAAAAATGCAAGAAATAAACTCAAAACCACGTTTGTAAGGACCAAGGACCTAAAGTGCAAATAATGAAACTTGTTTGGCTGGTTCTGGGAACCCACACGGGCCGCGTAAGCCCTTGGGGAACCCTTACGCGGCCCGTCTGGGACTGCCAGCGACAGAATAAGCTTGGCAGCTGCCAGTTCAGGCTATTAACCGACTTCAAACGCTTGTTTTACATACCAGGGGCTGCCCCAATGGTATTTCATGCATAGGGGGCACTTGTAAGCATCTCATATCACCTGTAGACTTCCTTGGCATGATCTTAGGTGATCAAAATCACTATACAAGGAGCTTCAATGTAGCAACATTGTGCCATTCACTTTCAAAACCTTCACAACTTCACTTCTGGAGATTTTTGGAGCTCAAGCACCCATCCTAGGAGTCACTAGTCATGCTTAGGACCCTTGTAAGTGTCCTTAACTTTCTTTAATTCAGTTTAGCTTAGTTAATTAGCTTAAAGTCAAACCGTCGTAATTAGAGTTTGACTTTGTGATAAATCATAATTTGTCCAGACAATTTTCAAATTGAAAGTACCTATGAGTTGGTAATTATGTGGGTAATAAACCCTTAAAAGGGTACCCTCTGATTCCCACTCTAACTAGGTCAAATGTCGGGTCAAAGTTAATCTTAAAAAGTCAACGGAAAGCTTATTTTCAAATTAATGCATAATTAGCAATGTAGGATCCATGCAACCTGTTTTATCATTAATATAACTTGGTAATTTATGTAAGAACATGTCTAAACATGTTCAACCCGACAATTTTCAGTCTAGGCTTGGTTCGGAACCGAAAGTCGCATAATTTGACTTTTGCTTTAACTTTCAGTTCTGACCCAATGTAGCATGTTTTAGAAATGCCTTAGAGCTTTATTTGGACCAGGTTACATGTTAGTATAACCCTCTGTGATTATACAATTTGGTTCATGTAACACCTCGAAAATTCACGTCCTATAATGAGTTGACAAGTGTCATATGATTGAACGTGTGAAAGAATGTTATTGAAGGACTTAAGTTGACAATCATGGAAAGTATGTGAATATACGAGTTCTAAATGTCAATAGTGAATAAATATATTGTACATTAACCCTACATGATGATCAAACCTTCAAACGAATAAATCACGGATCATACGAAGCTAAATATGAAAGAAAGTGAGAGATTACAAACTACAGGGGTTAAATGTGTCAACATGTTTAAGTTATACCTCTGAGTGACCTTTTGACAAACCCGAAGCTTTGTAACGGTTAATTATGCTCACTAGAATGCACGATATAAATTTCATAAAGTTTCGTTATCGTATGAGCAAGTTGTGATCAAATTCGTACGTGAGGGGTTAAAGCGTCAACGTTGAAAGTTAGGACTTTTCGGGTAACAGTAATGTTAACCGGGGACTTAACAAAATGGGTATATGTCTTAAGGCCCCTAAACATCAATTTGGAGGGCTCAAAGTGCAAGAAAATGATGTCTAAACAAAGTTTGAAGAGCCAAGGACCATTGCATAAAAAATCAAAAATTGAAGATTTGATCAGGAGGGCCTCGCGCCACGCGAAGCCCCAGGGGGGGTCATCGCGTCACACCTAGGCTAGTCTGATACGAATTTTTGGGTTTCTTGCCTGCCTTTTTCATTCTACTCGACTTTAAACGATTTTCCTCATCTTGCTTGACCTCTAAACAACCCCTAGAACACTAGGGACACTTGTTAAAGAGCTGTGGTCAGTTGTAGACTTGTGTGTCAACATTTTATGGTGATTAAATCACTATAAAAGGGCATGAAGTTGCAACCATTTGATCATTCACTTCTTGTGCAATTCTGGAGCTTTTGGGAGCTTAAGAGCAGACACAAGACCTTCCTAATCAAGCATAGGACTTCAGTAAGTTTGCTAATCCTTTCTTAGTTAAGTTTTAACTTAGTTTTAGCTTAAAAGTCAAACCGTCGTAATTAACGGTTGACTTTAAGATTAATCACTAATGGTCAAGTGATTAGTCGAATCAAAAGTAGTTATAAGTTGGTAATTATGTGGGTAATAAACCCTCAAAAGGGTTCCCCCTGATTCCCACTCTAACTAGGTCAAATGTCGGGTCAAACTTGTCAAGAAAAAGTCAACAGGATAATTAAATTCTAATTTATGCATGATTAGCAATGTAGAACACATACAACCTGTTTGATCATTAATATAACTTGGTAATTAGTGTAAGAACATGTCTAAACATGTTCAACCCGACAATTTACTGTTTAGACCAGGTTCGGAACCGGAAGTCGCAAAGCTTTGACTTTTGCTTTGAGTTCAGTTCTGACCCGTTTTGGTATGATTTAGAAATACCTAAGAGCTTCATTTGGACCAGGTTACATGCTAGTATAACCCTCTGTGATTATACACCATGGTTCATTAGTTAACCGATTAATACGCATGATTCCGTTAATTGCCCATATGTTGACCATTATGCCCTTTTCACCTTAAAATGAGATTTTTGAAAATGTAAAAGAGTAGAAACCTTAATTACTGATATATAAACTTGTATGAAAAGTTTGACATTAGTTTGAGGTGTAGAATGAGAGTTATGCTCGTTAGCGTAAATTGAAAGCTTTATGTTAATTAAACGGCGTAATTAGCGTATAGCCTAGTTAAGCCTACTTTTTGATACCAAATCTTTTACCCACTGATGTAATATATTATTTTAGGATTTTTGAAGATTTTTAATTAATTTTAGGTTGAGCATAACTAATAGTCGTAGGCTTAATCCTGTAATTTTCGGTTTTGCCCTTACGGGCCATAAAATGAGTTTTACATATCTAATCGACTCCAAACCTTTTGCTACTAATATTTGAGGCAAATTATAATATTTTAACAGTAAGAAAAGGTTGTTAAACTCAGACTTCAGTTTTGAGCTTTTCGGCTTATGTGAAATTACCAAAATGCCCCTACGGGGCATAGTTTGGTTATATTTGATAAATTTCACATATCTACTTTACCCTACTGTTATAACTTATCAAACTAAGTATTTTTACTGATTATATCAGACCTATAACTCAGGTAAATACTTAAACTCGTTTATAATCTTTTAAATGACCAAACTACCCCTACGGGGCATAGTTTTTGTTTAAATATGTTTCGGGCATAATGAAATACATCTTATTGATGTCACAACATAATTGAGGCATATTAACTTAGGAAACCTGTATATGGCTCTCGTGATTACCCGTTACGCCTCTTACGCGTTCGGTTCGGCTTATGTAACTAGTTTACATAAATTAGCCGAAACGGGTCAAACCTTATCGGTTTTATCTCAGAATCCAGAGTGTGTATGAAATACCCATATTAAACAAGTCTCCGAACTTGTCGGGTCTAAATCACATTCTATCCGGTCTTCGCTTAATAGTGCGTACGAACCGTATCATTGAAACTAACCGGTCTAAGCTAAGGCTTAATTAAGGACCCGTTAGAAATCTAATAGGTTATTATAAACCTTCGTTCCAGATTAGGAGCCCAGTAAAAGTACTTGCATTTGCTGTAATTGATTGATACTTTGCTCAGGTAAATACTCTTAACTTATTTTCCCTATATGGGCTTGGGATACGGTACTATAAAAGTACCGCTTGGTCGGGTATGTAGTCATTTAAATCGGATTGTGATTAATGTATTTACATAACCCACTTTGTTCTGTATTATTTGATGTATGGCCCTTGTGGGTTAAATGACCATGTCCCGGATATCCTTGGCATCATTTTACGAAATGGCCACGACCTAAGCACGGGGTGTAGGCGTACACCTGACAGATGCGTTATTTAAAAACTGGTAATCCACGTAAAGGAATCAACCTTGTGGGCATTATACATGTGGCGTGTCAGTTAACTTAAACCGGCTCTTCTAACCGGTGCTAATGGAAGGCAAATAAGTAAAACTGTATACAAGATTATCTACAAATAATTGTCCCAAGTTATAAAGATATATTTTGCCGAAGTGCATTCAAATAAACTTTCAAACTCTTTTCCAAATGAGTCAGTTGTATTTACCAGTGTAAACTGACGTATTTTCCAAAAAGGCTAAGTGCAGGTACTAGACGAAATAGGCTGGCTACTCCAGGCATAATTACTCAAGTTTCGCAAGCTCTAGATGTCAAAGTCTGTTGAACTATTGTTTCTATTTTATTTTGATCCGCCTGTGGATCTTTTACTTTCCGTTGTAATACTGGATATTACTTTATATTCGGATCGTAATATATTTATCTTTTGCTTCCGCTGTGCATTTATATAATTGTGTTGTTTGAGTATTATGTTGCCAACCACGTCACGATACTCCCCACCGGGCCCACCGGCGACACGTGGAAATTCGGGGTGTGACAGGTTGGTATCAGAGCCAACACTGAGTGAATTAAACACTAGCCTTTGTGTTTAATCTCAGTTACGCAGTTGCACATTCTTGAGTCTAGACAAGAACATAGGACTAATCGAAATTCGTTTCATTGTCTTTTAATTACTTCTTTGTTATTTTTCTGATTAGCCCTTGCATGGGCAAGTCATTTTCTGTAGGAGTCCCGTTTAGGGCAACCTTATACTTGTTTAAATTTTAAAGGAACGATTATGTTTAAAATATCATTCCTATATTATAAGATCTACCATTATAATAAAATGGCAAAATCTAAAAAAGGACAAGACCTAGCTCATGTGTCATTTTAAGGCAGGGCCAAGACGGTAGTTCCACAATTAGATTCAGATCCTTATTAACATTTCAATTTAGAAATTGTTCTGCGTTAATTATTAAAAAGAATCTAAAGAGTAAAACCTAGCATAAATGTCATTATAGACATGGCCAAGATGGTAAAACTTATTTAAGAGATTCAAATTTTTGTTAAACATCTGAAAGCATATTAACATGCTTGACAAAGTGTGATACGATAAAAATCACATAAGTCATTTTTGATTGGGTTATTCTAAATCCCCTTATTTATATAATCATCCCTTATGGATGAAGTGCCCACGGGCTATGATTAACGTCCTCTGAGACTAAAGACAGTGGTAGCCTACAACTCCCTGTCAAGAAAAGGTAATGAACTTTGATTCAAACCTTAATGCCTCGATTCTCTGAAATCATGGCTTATAAATTAAACTTGTCTACGTGACTAGGCCTTTTGTGCTATTATTAACTTATAATTTAGGATTATGATAAAGATCCTGAACAATTTTTATATTTAACAAATTAACTAAAATGTGTATTAAAGGCATGGTTAATAAATCGTTTAAGAACGATAGTACTGTAAGGGCTTCTAAATAAACCTTGCCCTTATTTTCTTTTTGCAGCAACTAAGACTACATGGCTGACTCTGACGAGATAAACAGTCATCCTTTGGAAAACCGTGATGATAATGATGGGATTAATATAACCAAAGGAGAGCTTCGTTCACTGATTAATACAGCTGTATCTAAAGCTGTAGAGGAGCAATTTAGGGAGTATAGTGGAACTAATAGTAAAGCCTCATCTGTACCCCATTCTAAATATGTCCCTAAAACTCATTCAGAGCCTCATAACAAGCCACCCTCAAAGAAAGATGAGCCAAAGAAGGATGATGATCGACATTCATCCAATGAACACAGTGTTCCATCCAAGAAGGTAGTGTTCGATAATGAACCACGTACCAAGTCTTGTACCTATAAGTACTTTGTTTCCTGTAAACCCCGAGATTTCACTGGGGAGAAAGGAGCAGTAGATTGTATGACCTGGTTGGATGAAATGGACACGGTGGTGGACATCAGCGGATGTGCTGAAAGGGATGTAGTAAAGTATGTATCACAATCGTTCAAAGGAGAGGCACTGGCATGGTGGAGGTCTCTCATTCAAGCTGCTGGGAAGATCCCGCTCTACAACATGTCATGGGAGCAGATTGTTACTCTCATTATGGAAAACGACTGCCCTCAACATGAGGTCGAAAGAATTGAATCTGATTTCTTATCATTGGTGATGACAAACTTAGATTGTCAAGCTTACCTCACTAGTTTCAATACCCTGTCCAGACTGGTTCCTTACCTTGTAACACCAGAGCCCAAGCGAATTGCTCGCTTCATTGGGGGTTTAGCCCCAGAAATCAAAGCCAGTGTTAAGGCTTCAAGACCTGCTACATTTAGGTCAGCAGCTGATCTCTCTTTGTCCCTTACTTTAGATGCGGTCAGGTTGAGATCGCTAAAGAAATCTGAAGAAAGTAAGAGGAAGCGTGAGGATGATAACTCACGAGGGTTAGAGAAGAAGCACAAGGGAAACACTGATTCTAAGAAGTTTGGGTCTGGAAGGAATAGTCAGCGAACAGAGGAAAAGCCAAAGTGCACGACTTGCCAGAAACGCCACTTTGGAAAGTGCAGACTTGAGTCCGATTCTAAGTCAGGACCACCCGCATGTTGGATATGCAAGTCTAGAGAGCACAAGTCGATAGAGTGCAAGAAGATAAAAGACGCAACATGCTACAATTGCAATGAGAAGGGGCATATCAAAACCAACTGCCCTAAGTACGCCAAGAAGCCTGAAGAGGTCAAGAAGACCAATGCAAGGGTCTTCAGGATGGATGCAGGGGAAGCCATCCAGGACGACAACGTTATCACAGGTACCTTCCTCGTAAATGATGTTTATGCTAGAGTATTGTTTGATTCAGGCGCTGATAAGTCATTTGTAGATCATAAGTTTTGTGAATTGCTGAAATTACCTGTCAAAACCTTAAGTGTGAATTATGAGGTAGAGTTAGCAGATGGTACCATAGAAACCGTCTCAACTGTGTTAGATGGATGTGTTATATCCATTAAGAACCACTCTTTTCCTCTGTCTCTACTTCCCTTTAAGTTGGCTGGTTTTGACATAGTTTTGGGTATGGACTGGTTATCTCATAACCAGGCCCAAATTGCCTGCAACAAGAAACAAGTGGTAATAAAGACTCCGTCTGGTGAATCACTTACCATTCGGGGAGATACCCAGTATGGGCTACCTGAGCAAGTAACTATGCTCAAAGCTTCAAAATGTTTAAAGAAGGGTTGTGTCATCTACATGGCACAAGTGATTATTGATGAGCCTAAACCAAAGATAGAAGACATCCCCGTCATTTCTGAATACCCTGAAGTTTTTCCGGAAGAACTACCTGGTTTGCCACCAGATAGGCAAGTGGAATTCAGGATTGATATCATCCCTGGAGCAGCTCCAGTTGCTAGAGCACCCTACAGGTTGGCACCAACGGAGATGAAAGAATTAAGAACACAACTGGATGAATTACTAGCTAAAGGTTTCATAAAACCTAGTTCGTCTCCTTGGGGAGCACCTGTCCTGTTTGTCAAGAAGAAGGATGGATCGATGCGTCTGTGCATCGATTATCGTGAGCTGAATAAAGTCACGATAAAGAATAGGTATCCCTTGCCCAGAATCGACGATTTGTTTGACCAATTACAAGGGGCAAGTTATTTCTCGAAGATTGACTTGAGGTCAGGCTACCATCAACTGAAGGTTAGAGATGAAGACGTACACAAAACTGCATTTAGGACTCGTTATGGTCATTACGAGTTCCTAGTGATGCCTTTTGGGCTCACTAATGCACCTGCCGCGTTCATGGATCTCATGAATCGCGTTTGCAAGCCTTACTTAGATAAATTCGTCATCGTTTTCAATGAAGACATTCTTATCTACTCGAAGAACCAAGCTGACCATGAGAAACACCTTCGCTGTATTCTCAAGCTTCTACATCAGGAGAAACTCTATGCCAAATTCTCTAAATGTGAATTTTGGCTTCGAGAAGTCCAATTCCTTGGACATGTGGTCAGTGAGCGTGGTATCCAAGTGGATCCCGCTAAGGTTGAAGCCGTTATGAACTGGTAAGAACCAAAGACGCCTACAAAGATTCGTAGCTTCCTGGGATTGGCAGGATATTACAGGCGTTTCATTGAAATTTTTTCAAGGATTGCTGCACCCCTAACTTCCCTAACAAAGAAGAAAGTAAAGTTCGTCTGGGGCCCTAAGCAGCAAGAGTCCTTTGATATCCTAAAGCAGAAGCTGAGCAACGCTCCTGTTTTGACATTGCCAGAAAGAATAGAAGATTTTGTGGTCTACTGCGATGCATCGCACACTGGCATGGGGTGCGTGCTTATGCAGAAAGGCAAAGTTATTGCCTATGCTTCAAGACAGTTAAAGGTGCATGAAAAGAATTACACCACCCACGACTTAGAATTGGGTGCCGTTGTATTCGCACTAAAACTGTGGAGGCATTATTTGTATGGTATCAAGTGTGTGATCTATTCTGATCACAAGAGCCTTCAACATCTGTTTAACCAGAAGGATTTAAATATGAGGCAACGCCGTTGGATGGAGACTTTAAATGATTAAGATCGTGTAATCAGATATCATCCCGGCAAGGCGAATGTAGTCGCTGATGCCTTGAGTCGAAAGGAAAGGGTAAAACCCATCCGAATTAATGCCAAGAGCATTGAGATTAAGAACAGTTTGAATGAAAGGTTGTTAGCTGCATAGAAGGAAGCTGTGTTGGAAGCTAACTATCCTAATGAAAAGCGAGGAGTAACTGAAGAGCAGTTATCTCTTGGCAAAGATGGAATTCTGAGATTGAATGGACGAATATGGGTCCCAATTTATGGAGGACTTCGAGATGTCATCCTCCAGGAAGCCCATAGTTCCAAATATTCCGTTCATCCTGGAGCTGATAAGATGTACCAGGATCTAAGGGCAAATTATTGGTGGATAGGCTTGAAAAAGTCTGTAGCTGCCTATGTAGCTAAGTGCTTGACTTGTGCGCAAGTCAAAGCAGAACATCAAAAGCCGTCAGGCTTGCTACAACAGCCTGAACTTCCTACATGGAAGTGGGAAATGGTAACCATGGATTTTATCACCAAGTTACCTAAGACAAGGAAAGGAAACGATACAATATGGGTTATAGTTGACAGACTGACTAAGTCAGCACATTTCCTACCCATCAAGGAGACTTATAGCTCCGACATGTTAGCCCAGCTATACGTGGATAAGATTGTAGCCTTACATGGCATACCTGTGTCTATTATCTCTGACCGAGATACTAGATACACGTCGCATTTTTGGAAAAGCTTCCAACAATCTTTGGGCACGCGTTTGAATTTTAGTACGGCTTACCATCCTCAGACAGACGGTCAAAGTGAGCGTACTATTCAAACTTTGGAAGATATTCTACGTGCATGTGTGATCGATTTGGGTGGTAGTTGGGATAAACACCTACCGTTAATCGAATTCTCCTACAACAATAGCTACCATACCAGCATTAAGGCTGCGCCTTTTGAGGCATTATACGGTAGAAAGTGTAGAACGCCCGTTTGTTGGGCGGAAGTTGGAGATGTCCAATTATCAGGACCGGAGATAGTGTTCGAGATGACGGACAAGATTGTCCAGATTCGTGACCGTCTCAAAGCTGCCCGAGATAGGCAGAAGAGCTACGCTGATCCAAAGCGTAAAGCTTTTAACTTCGAAGTAGGCGACAAAGTGTTGCTTAAAGTATCACCCTGGAAAGGGGAGATGCGATTTGGTAAGAAAGGCAAGCTAAGCCCGAGATACATAGGACCTTTTGAGGTTATCGAACGTGTTGGGTCAGTGGCCTATAAGTTAAACTTACCGGAAGAGCTCAGTGGAATTCACAATGTGTTCCACATCTGCAATCTGAAGAAGTGCTTCGCTGATGAATCACTGGTTATACCACATACAGATGTGCATATAGATGAGAGCTTGAAATTCGTGGAAAAACCATTGTCGATTGAGGATCGACAGGTTAAGAAGCTTCGAAGGAAGCATGTACCTATTGTAAAGGTCAAATGGGATGCCCGTAGAGGACCCGAATATACGTGGGTGAGGATGTAACACCTCGAAAATTCACGTCCTATAATGAGTTGACACGTGTCATATGATTGAACGTGTGAAAGAATGTTATTGAAGGACTTAAGTTGACAATCAGGGAAAGTATGTGAATATACGAGTTCTAAATGTCAATAGTGAATAAATATATTGTACATTAACCCTACATGATGATCAAACCTTCAAACGAATAAATCACGGATCATACGAAGCTAAATATGAAAGAAAGTGAGAGATTACAAACTACAGGGGTTAAATGTGTCAACATGTTTAAGTTATACCTCTGAGTGACCTTTTGACAAACCTGAAGCTTTGTAACGGTTAATTATGCTCACTAGAATGCATGATATAAATTTCATAAAGTTTCCTTATCGTATGAGCAAGTTGTGATCAAATTCGTACGTGAGGGGTTAAAGCGTCAACGTTGAAAGTTAGGACTTTTCGGGTAACAATAATGTTAACCGGGGACTTAACAAAATGGGTATATGTCTTAAGGCCCCTAAACATCAATTTGGAGGGCTCAAAGTGCAAGAAAATGATGTCTAAACAAAGTTTGAAGAGCCAAGGACCATTGCATAAAAAATCAAAAATTGAAGATTTGATCAGGAGGGCCTCGCGCCACGCGAAGCCCCAGGGGGGGGGGGGTCTTCCTGTCACGCCTAGGCTAGTCTGATACGAATTTTTGGGTTTCTTGCCTGCCTTTTTCATTCTACTCGACTTTAAACGATTTTCCTCATCTTGCTTGACCTCTAAACAACCCCTAGAACACTAGGGACACTTGTTAAAGAGTTGTGGTCAGTTGTAGACGTGTGTGTCAACATTTTATGGTGATTAAATCACTATAAAAGGGCATGAAGTTGCAACCATTTGATCATTCACTTCTTGTGCAATTCTGGAGCTTTTGGTAGCTTAAGAGCAGACACAAGACCTTCCTAATCAAGCTTAGGACTTCAGTAAGTTTGCTAATCCTTTCTTAGTTAAGTTTTAGCTTAGTTTTAGCTTAAAAGTCAAACCGTCATAATTAACGGTTGACTTTAAGATTAATCACTAATGGTCCAGTGATTAGTCGAATAAAAAGTAGTTATAAGTTGGTAATTATGTGGGTAATAAACCCTCAAAAGGGTTCCCCCTGATTCCCACTCTAACTAGGTCAAATGTCGGGTCAAACTTGTCAAGAAAAAGTCAACAGGATACATAAATTATAATTTATGCATGATTAGCAATGTAGAACACATACAACCTGTTTGATCATTAATATAACTTGGTAATTAGTGTAAGAACATTTCTAAACATGTTCAACCCGACAATTTACTGTTTAGACCCGGTTCGGAACCGGAAGTCGCAAAGCTTTGACTTTTGCTTTGAGTTCAGTTCTGACCCGTTTTGGTATGATTTAGAAATACCTAAGAGCTTCATTTGGACCAGGTTACATGCTAGTATAACCCTCTGTGATTATACACCATGGTTCATTAGTTAACCGATTAATACGCATGATTCCGTTAATTGCCCATATGTTGACCATTATGCCCTTTTCACCTTAAAATGAGATTTTTGAAAATGTAAAAGAGTAGAAACCTTAATTACTGATATATAAACTTGTATGCAAAGTTTGACATTAGTTTGAGGTGTAGAATGAGAGTTATGCTCGTTAGCGTAAATTGAAAGCTTTATGTTAATTAAACGGCGTAATTAGCGTATAGCCTAGTTAAGCCTACTTTTTGATACCAAATCTTTTACCCACTGATGTAATATATTATTTTAGGATTTTTGAATATTTTTAATTAATTTTAGGCTGAGCATAACTAATAGTCGTAGGCTTAATCCTGTAATTGTCGGTTTTGCCCTTACGGGCCATAAAATGAGTTTTACATATCTAATCGACTCCAAACCTTTTGCTACTGATATTTGAGGCAAATTATAATATTTTAACAGTAAGCAAAGGTTGTTAAACTCAGACTTCAGTTTTGAGCTTTTCGGCTTATGTGAAATTACCAAAATGCCCCTACGGGGCATAGTTTGGTTATATTTGATAAATTTCACATATCTACTTTACCCTACTGTTATAACTTATCAAACTAAGTATTTTTACTGATTATATCAGACCTATAACTCAGGTAAATACTTAAACTCGTTTATAATCTTTTAAATGACCAAACTACCCCTACGGGGCATAGTTTTTGTTTAAATACGTTTCGGGCATAATGAAAGACATCTTACTGATGTCACAACATAATTGAGGCATATTAACTTAGGAAACCTGTATATGGCTCTCGTGATTACCCGTTACGCCTCTTACGCGTTCGGTTCGGCTTATGTAACTAGTTTACATAAATTAGCCGAAACGGGTCAAACCTTATCCGTTGTAATACTGGATATTACTTTATATTCGGATCGTAATATATTTATCTTTTGCTTCCGCTGTGCATTTATATAATTGTGTTGTTTGACTATTATGTTGCCAACCACGTCACGATACTCCCCACCGGGCCCACCGGCGACACGTGGAAATTCGGGGTGTGACAGTTTATTAGTTATCCGATTCATATGCATGTTTCCGTTAAATGCTTAAATGTTGAATATTATGCTCTTTTGACCTTAAAATGTGATTTTTGAAAATGTAAAGGAATAGAAACCTTAGTTACTGAATTATAAACTTGTCCCTAAAATTTGACATCAGTTTGAGGTCTAGATTAGGAGTTATGCTCATTAGCGTAAATGAAAAGCTTTTTATTAATTAAACGGCATAATTAGCATATAGCCTATCTAAACCCAATTTTTAATACCAAACTTTTTACCTACTGATATAAAATAATATTTTGGGATTTTTGAAGATTTTTATTTAATTTTAGGCTGAGCATAACATAGAGTTCTAAGCTTGATTTGGTAATTGCCGGTTTTGCCATTTTGGCTTATAAAATGAGTTTTACAAATCTTTTTGACCCAAAACCTTTTTCTACTGATCTAATATGATAAATAAATTATTTTTAGCCTTCTGGAATAATAAAAATATCAGCTTTTCTTATAAAACCCAGAAATCGCTTAAAATCGTCTTTTTACGCGTTTTAAACACATAGTATATACTAAAACTATTTTGAATATATAAGATTTGATACCTACTGATATTTTAGTAAATTTTTATACTTTAACAGTAATCAAAAGTTTTTAAACTCAGATTTCCATAATTGACCTTTTAGGCTTATGTGAAATTACCAAAATGCCCCTACGGTGCATAGTTTAGTTATAAATGGTAAATTTAACATATATGTAATACCCTACTAATATTATCTATTTATTATGTGTATTTACTGATTATATCAGACCTGAAACTCAGAATCATATTAAATCTCTTTCATAACCTTTTAAATGACCAAAATACCCCTACGGGGCATAATTTGAGTTTAAATCCATTTTGGGCATAATAGAAGATATCTTACTGATGTCACAACATATTTAAGGCATATTAACTTAGGAAACCTGTATATGACTCTTTTGGTTACCCGTTATGCATTTTTCGCGTTCGGTTCGGTTTATGTAACTAATTTGCATAAATTGACCGAAACGGGTCAAACCTTATCGTTTTTGTCTCAAAATCCAGAATGTGATTAGTTTAACCATATTACACAAGTCTCCAAACTTGTCGGGTCTAAAACACATTCTATTCCGGTCTTCGCTTAATCGTGCGTTTGAACCGTATCTTCTTGTAAAACTAACCGGTCTAAGTTTAGGCTTAATTAAAGACCCGTTAGGAATCTAATAGGTTATTAAAAACCTTTGTTCCAGAATAGGAGACCCGGTAAAAGCTACGTGCACTTGCTGTTTGTGATTAATACTAGCAAAGGTAAATACTTTTAACTTATTTTCCCTATACGGGCTTGGGGTACGGTATATAAAATACCGCTTGGTCGGGCATTGAATTTTTAATTGTATGAAGATTAATTTATTGAAATGTCCCGTTTAAATTGTTTTGTTTGATTAAAGCCTTTGGGGGGTTAATGACCATGTCCCGGATATCCTTGGAATCATTTTAAGAAATGGCCACGACCTAAGCACGGGGTGTAGGCGTACACCCGATAGTGCATAAATAAATAATAAGGTATAACCGCCGGTTTCGGGAATAACCCGCCGCGGGACTATATCATGTGGCGTGTCTATTAATCTTTAACCCGGTGTCAATCCGGGCTACTGAACGTATAACGAACATGTAATTCTTTTACAAGTTTATATACAAATAATTATCCAAAGTTATAAAATGTTTTGTGCCTTGTGCATTTAAATCAATTTTCTTAAACCTTTTCAAAATGAGTCAGTTAATTGTATTTACCAATGTAAACTGACGTATTTTCCCAAAAAGGTTAAGTGCAGGTACTAATCGAAGTAGGCTGGCCTCTCCTTAGCATCAATAAGAGTCTCGCAAGCTTGGATGCATTTTAAATCTGATGAACTATGTTTCCTTTTTATTTGATCCGCCTGTGGATCCGTTACAGTCCGTTGTGATACTTTGATATTACTAATTATTCGGTTGTAATGTGATTCATCTTTTGCTTCCGTTGTGCATTTAAAATTGTGTTGTTTGACTATGATGATATCAACTACGTCACGATACTCCCCACCGGGCCCACCGGTAATACGTGGAAATATCGGGGTGTGACAAGATGGCGGAAACATCGGGGCGCGGCACTGAGCGAAACAGATTGTCCATGAGTATCCATAACAACTATTAATTACCAGATATTTAAAACGTCATATCCCATACCATAACATATCTAAATAAAACAGTTATTACAAATAATTGTCTCATAAACAAATACTGATCCGACAACTCAGATTTCAAATAAGATAGTTTGTTTGTTTGTTTGTTTCTAGACTCTTTCCTAGCCTCGATTTCATCACACAGCAAACAAGGCGTCCTAGCATTTTAAGCACCTGCCACATACGTTAAAGTAAAAGTCAATACACATAGTGTAAAGGTGAGCATACAACTTTGATAATAGCATAATAGAGTTCGAAATCATTTACGCATATCCAGCACGTACAACGTGTGATGTGAAGCACGTAAGTTATCGACATGATCCTATCAATACCAATGACTGCGGGTTGACTGCGCAATGCAGTTCGTAACACATATTCACCACTGAGAATCATGTGATTAATAGTCCTTAACAACCGCTGAGTGAACAGGTGCTGAGTCCAAACTATAGTACTATCGTTGCTAAGGCAGGTAGACAACAATCTATGTGTAAACATAACAAACAAGCATTCATCGAGTCACGTATAACATGCGGTAGCGGTTAGCGTTAAAGTATTGCGTAGTGTGTTTGATGTGATTTAGAATAAGTAACGTATGTAACACCCAAAAGTGCATAAAGCAAAAAGGGTTCGAGTATACTCACAGTGATAGAGTTAATGGATTGAAGGGAGCGCTAGAACGGAATTAGCCTGAACAGTTAACGATAGCATAAGCAAAAGTCGACGCGTAAAACGGTGTAGGTGTACCAAGGATCGGATGGTAATCCGATCGGATGGCCGGTCGATCGGGTGGCAATCCGTTCGGATGGTCATCCGATCGGATGGCAATTCGATTGGATTGTCACGCGCTTGGTGAGGATGTGTCTGTGTATGATGGTTTGTACTTTGAAGTTTTCGTTGTAGCATTTTAAAAATAGAGAAGTATCTCTACCTTTCAGGTCGGTCGATCGAACGGTCGTTCAATCGGACAGCAATCCGATTGGCGAGACTTCTCAGTTTAAGAACAAGTTCACAGCAGGACGGTCACTCGATCGGATGGCTATCCGATCGGGTGGCAATCCGTACGTACTGAACGTGTTGAAAATTGTTTAAGTATCCAGATCCCAAACGTCACACGATCGGACGGTCACTCAATCAGATGGCAATCCGATCGGGTGGTAATCCATTTCAACGTTCAGATCCTTTGAATAGTTTGAAAAATAGATTAAGTAAGGAACCAAGTGCAACCGGATCGGATGGCCGGTCGATCGGATGGCAATCCGATCGGATGGCAATCCGTCCCAACGGTCAGATCGTCTTTAACACTTGATTTCTTTTGAAGTTTTGTAGCTTTGACTGAGACGTTTTGATATCTTGCTTGAACAACAGAACCCTTACCTCGGTCCAAGTGACGCGACCGAACATGAATCACCCTAGTCCGACCGGTTCACGGTTCGAGTCGGTGGTTCATGTTCAAACCTGAAATCAATATCTCTACTGGATAGAATTCAGATCTGGAACTAATGCATCACTAAGAATCAGTAGAAGATCAGAACAAGCTCCGATTCTATCGGGTTTAAGTGCATTAATTGTAAAAGAGTTGAAAGAAATTTAGAAAACCTTCTCTCAATCCTTTTATCCATGAACTCGTGTAGATCTGAGTGAAATCGTTGATAAATGTTGTGGAAATCCTTCAGATCTAAGTTGTTCTTGGTGGAATGAAGCCAAACATTGAAGTTCATAAGAACTCCATGATGACATCACCCTAGAACACCTCAAATCTGGTGATTTCACGGTTAAAAGTTAAGATTCAAAAGACAGAAAGGCGTAGGAGTGCGCGTAGATCAAGAAAGTATAAGATTTAGGTTGAAAACTTACAAGAATTAAGAGAAATCGAGAGAAATGAGGCTGAAGTGCGGCTGCGTTGAGTGAGGAGCTGTCACATCAAATGATGTGACATATGAGGGGTATTTATAGGGTTTCCTAAAAGGGAAAGTGAGGAAAAGGCTGGTCGATTGGGTGGCAGTCCGATTGGGTGGCAACTCGACCGGATGGCAACCCGATCGGATGGCAATCCGATCAGATGGCCACTCGATCCATGAGTCCGGCGCGGTGAGTTTTGTCGTTTCGATTCGCGTGTAGAGCCTTGCGATGCGATTCGAGCGAGCGATACTATAACAACCCTCCTGAATATTTTCAACACCCTAATATAATTTAAATTAACCCTATATGTCTCTAAATACACCCCGTATGTGAAAACCGAGAACAAAATACATTATTCCATTAAAAATAAATAAGAAACAAGAAAAATGAGGTTTACGCGGGGCGCGTAAGTCACCTCTTGAGCTTACGCGGGCCGCGACAGCTAGAAGGTCAGGCGAGCCCCAGTGTTGACACATGTCAGATGCGTGTTGAACCTAGTTCATGACCCGGATCACCTATGGTCTAAACCCCCTACGACGCGGGCCGCGTAGGCCTTAGCCTAACCTTACGCGAGCCGCGAGGATATCAATTTTCAGCCCTATATAAAGAGGGCATCGGGCCTTCAGTCTGCTCGTTTAATTCTTTTCTGAATCTCGAAATTTCTGATAGATAGCATAATTTCCAGGCATAATACCCCCTAATTAACGAATTTCTGCCCCAATGTAAGTATCATAACCCCGGTTACGTATTAGATACGCTGCCCGATTGATCCAGGGTTCCGTAACGGCTGTCGAGGTTCTGCCCGACATAGTCGTTGGAATGCCGTCTCGGGGAGGGTATAACTAATGTAAATATAAAGGGTTATTATGCTAGTGTGTGTGCATTGTGTAAACTATAGATAATCTCCAGGAAACCTTAGAAGAAACCTAAGTCAGCAATGTGAGTAATCTCCTTTTTGTAAATTGTTTTTAAAAAGCCTTAAATGTTTTACAATGCTATTAAGCAGTGATTGAGTCTTTGTAGTTCTTCAATTACTGCCGGTATTTTGGGGTTTTGTATACAAAAAGTGGAACATGTTACCATTGGACAATGAGATAGCCAATGTGTAATATGACCCACCAGTCAGGATTGACAATACTGAATGAGTAATTGTGTAGAAATAACCAATGTGATTGCTCTCAATACTGTTAAAGATAAGATGTTTCTTGATTAAACAGGGATTCACTCACCAGTATTTCCCACTGACAAATGTTTTTAAAACGCGTTTCAGGTAACAAAATGTAAAAGCCAATTAGAAGAAAGCCAGCTGGAGAGCACTGATGGCTTGGAAAAATGTGGCTATAAAACTTACCTAAAAGACGATGTTTTAAATTCAATAAAATAGGGTTCATCCCTATAAACATGTTGTAATAAGAAACTTGGGTTTTACCCATGTGTTTACTATTATAAAATATGGTGGTTTTACTCTGATAAACATTTCCTAACTACGGTCCTGATAAAATTTTCTCTGCCAAATGAATAAATGATAAACAAAAAAATAATACCACCACAACTGGTCTCGCGGCGGCCCGTTCCCGGGACAGATAGGGGGCGGGGGTTGCGACAGAAGGTGGTATCAGAGCCAAGCCACTGATTCAGCCACAAAAGTGTTCTGCTAACATCAATATATTATTCAAACTGTTAGAAAATTTATTATAGAAATACATGTATATCTGTATTTATTTGTTATGTGTTATTTGACTATTTGTTAGTTTTCAGTATGAGTGATCAAGGACCCTCAGACACGTATCGTCAGTTGTCCGAGTCACCTAGGAGTGAAGGTACCTCTTCACAGCCTGCCTTCTCTGGGTATGCCGCTGATAATGAAGAAGGAATGTTTGTCTTTAAGGCTCAGTCTGAAGAGCCATTCCCTTAGAAAAAGAGATGAAGGTTCAGTAAAGGAGCATTTGAGCGTAGGAAAAGAATGCGAAAGTTGCAACAGCAGAGAGTCCTAGCAGCCGCTAAGCGAGAGTCAGATGCCCATACACAGGATATGCTTAATAGAAGCCTAGCTAATTTCCATATCCTAGCAACAACAGCTGCCGACCCAACCCTGGAACAACTAGTAGCCCCACAACCCTTACCTTTATTCCCCACTCAGCTGATGGAGATAGAGAATAACCCTGAAAATCAAGTAGAAATGCATGATTTCAACCCTGAGGAGATACCTAGGATACCAGCCCCTAATCCCTTAGACCCGGATTATGATCCATGGTTCGATGATCATAGGGATTATGTGCCGCACTACCACTAAAACGACGAACCCATGCCGAACTTAGCAGCCTATTGTCACACCCCAGTTTTCCATGTGTCACCGGTGGTCCCGGTGGGGGAGTATCGTGACGTGGTTGGCAACATAATAGTCAAACAACACAATATTTGAATGCACAGCGGAAGCAAAGTATAGATTTAATTCAACCAAACAATATTGTAATATTAAGTATCACAAGTAGTTGAATATAAATCCACAGGTAAATCAAAACAAAAGGAAACAATGTTCAACAGTTTATGACATCCAAGCTTGCGAGACTTATTGTGGATGCTAGGAGCAAAGCCAGCCTATTACGCGTAGTACCTGCACTTAACCTTTTTGAGAAAATACGTCAGTTTACACTGGTAAATACAATCAACCGACTCATTTTGAAAAGAGTTTAAGAAAATGCATTTAAGGCACAAGGCACAAATAATATTTTATAACTTGGGATAATTATTTAATATATAATACTCGTAAAAGATTTACATGTTTCTTATGCGTTCAGTAGCCCGGATCGTGCCGGGTTAAAGATCAATAGACACACCACATTATGTATATGAGACACTGACAGGTGTACGCCTACACCTGTGTGCTAAGGTCGTGGCCATTTCGTAAAATGATGTCAGAGATATCCGAGACATGGTCATTAACCCCCCAAAGGCTTTAAGCAAACAAAACAATTTAAACGGTCATCTCGATAATACTTAACCCCCAAAACGATTAAGGTCGAATGCCCGACCAAGCGGTATTTTATATACCGTACCCCAAGCCCGTATAAGGGAAAATAAGTTAAAAGTATTTACCTGAGCAAGTATAAATCAAAATCAGCGAGTGCAAGTATCTTTTACCGGTTCTCCTAATCTGGAACGAAGGTTTATAATAACCTATTAGAATCCTAACGGGTCTTTAGTTTAAGCTTAAGCTTAGACCGGTTAGTTTTAAAGATACGGTTCGTACGCATGATTAAGCGAAGACCGGATAGAATGTGATTTAAACCCGACAAGTTTGAAGACTTGCTTAATATGGGAATATTATATACATTCTGGATTTTGAGATAAAACCGATAAGGTTTGACCCGTTTCGGCTAATTTATGTAAACTAGTTACATAAACCGCACCGAACGCGCATGAAGCGTTACGGGTAACCGTAAGAGTCCTAAACAGGTTTCCTAAGTTAACATGCCTTAAATATGTTGTGATATCAGTAGGATACCTTCCGTTATGCCCAAAACGAGTTTAATTTCATATTAAGCCCCATAGGGGTATTTTGGTCATTTTAAAGGTTATAAAAGGAATTAATTAAGTTTCTGTGAACCGGGTCTGAATACATCAGAAAAATAGTTTATTCTAACAGGTTATAACATTTGGTTATAAGTCTTATATGTCAAAATAGTTTTAAACCCAACTATGCGTTTAATACGCGTATAAAGTCGTTTTAAGCGACGTACGGGTTAAAATAGGATTCTGAGTTTTCTGATCAGTTAAACAGGTTCAAAACACTACATTTATTATTTAAAATCAGTAGCAATTGGATTGGCATTAAAAGGATTTGTAAAACTCATTTTATAACCGAAAAGGGTATATTCGGTATTAACCGAATCAAGGCGATAAACCTAGCTTATGATCAGTTTAAAAATAATTAAAAATCTTCAAAAATCCCAAAATATTATATTACATCAGTGGGAAAAAGGTTTGGTGTCAAAAATTGGGTTTAGATAGGCTTTATGCTAATGACGCCGTTTAATCACTAAGAAACGTTCTAATTACGTCATTAAGCATAACTCCTAATCTAGACCTCCAACTGATGTGAAAATTTAGGTACATGTTTAATAATCAGTAGCTAAGATTATTTTATTTTCATATTTCCAAAATTCTCGTTTTATGGTCATAAGAGCATTACGGTCAATATTTAGGCGATTAACGGAAACGTCGGACAATTAAGGATTTATGTGGTATAAACGCAGAGGCTTATACACACATGTAACTAGGTCCTAATGGAACTTTAAGGCATGTCTAAACCTATCTAAACCAGGTCAGAACTGAGGTCAAAGCAAAAGTCAAACTTTTGCGTCTTTCGGTTCCGAATCGGTTCAAAACAGAAAGTTGTCGAATCAAACAAGCGTAGACAAGTTTTTATATTTATTAAAAAGTTATATGAATGATAAAATAGGTTACACGCCTTCTATAATGCTAATCGTGTGTTAATTCGAAAATCATAAATCTGTTGACTTTTTCTAACAACGTTTGACTCGACAAACTATCTAGTTAGGATTGGAATCAGTGGGTGCCCTTTTAAGGGTTTAAAGCCCACATAATTACCATCTTATAAAAACTTTCGTTTCGAAAAAACCCTGGACCATTTGTGATTTATCGCTAAGTCAAACCGTAATTACGACGGTTTGACTATTAAGCTAAATACTAATCAAAACTAAATTAAGAAGGGTCAAGGGTACTTACACGTGTCTAATGGATGATTAGGAAGTCTTGTATCAGCTCTTGTGCTCCTCAAAATGTCCAGAAGGTGAAGTGTGGTTGCATGTTTCAACATGAGCCTTATATAGTAAGTTTAATCATCATAGATTGTTGCCAAAGAAGTCTAGGATGATCCAAGATGTGAACATGTGTCTTCTATAGGCTATAAACCACTTTAGGCAGCCCATAGAATCGAAATCCTGAGGTTTAAGTCGGTTAAAACATCAACCTACAACTGTGCAAACAATTCTGATCAGACAAGGCAGTCGCGTAGCGCGACTGCCAAAGGTGAGATGCTCGCGCTACGCGAGCATGATGATGACCAGCCAAACAACTTTCCATTATTTGCATTTCAGTCCCTGGTCCCCCGAAAGGTCGTTTTCACTTGGTTTTCTTGCATTTTAAGACTTTATAATTGACAAATGGGGCTTTAAGGCTTATACCATCTTTGTCAAATCCCCGAGTAACTTTGTGATCACCCGAAAAGCCCTAAATTTCAATGTTGACGATTCTAACCCTCACACACGAATTTGATCACAACTTGCTCATACGATAACGAAACTTTATGAAATTTTAATTGTGCATTCTAGTGAGCATAATTAATCGTTACAAAGCTTCGGGTTTGCTAAAAGGTCACTCAGAGGTATATCTTAAACATGTTGACACATTTAACCCCTGTAGTTTGTAATCTCTCACTTTCTTTCACAATTCTCTTCGTATGATCCATGATCCATTCGTTTAAGGTTATAAACATTATGTAGGGTTATTGTAAAGTATATTTATTCACTGTTGACATTTAAAACCCGTATATTCACATACTTTCCAGGTTTGTCAACTTTGGTCCTTCAAGAACATTCTTACACACGTTCAAACTTATGACACGTGTCAACACATCAAAGGACGTAAATTTTAGAGGTGTTACATCCTCACCCCCTTAAAAGAAATCTCGACCTCGAGATTTACTGAAACAGATAAGGGTACTTTTCTTTCATCGTGGACTCAACCTCCCACGTATACTCGGGACCTCTACGGGCATCCCATTTGACCTTTACAATCGGTACATGCTTCCTTCGAAGCTTCTTAACTTGTCGATCCTCGATCGACAATGGTTTTTCCACAAATTTCAAGCTCTCATCTATATGCACATCTGTATGTGGTATAACCAGTGATTCATCAGCGAAACACTTTTTCAGATTGCAGATGTGGAACACATTGTGTATACTACTGAGCTCTTCTTGTAAGTTTAACTTATAGGCAACTGACCCGATACGTTCGATAACCTCGAAAGGTCCTATGTATCTCGGGCTTAACTTGCCTTTCTTACCAAATCGCATCACCGCCTTCCAGGGTGATACCTTAAGCAAAACTTTATCACCTACCTCGAAATTAAAAGCTTTATGCTTTGGATCAGCGTAACTTTTCTGCCTATCTCGGGCAGCTTTGAGACGGTCGCGAATCTGGACAATCTTGTCCGTCGTTTCGAACACTATCTCTGGTCCCGATAATTGGACATCTCCAACTTCCGCCCAACAAACGGGCGTTCTACACTTTCTACCGTATAAGGCCTCGAAAGGCGCATCCTTAATGCTGGTATGGTAGCTATTGTTGTAGGAGAACTCAATTAGCGGCAGGTGGTTATCCCAACTACCACCCAAGTCAATTACACATGCATGAAGCATGTCTTCCAACGTTTGAATAGTACGCTCACTCTGACCGTCTGTCTGTGGATGGTAAGCTGTACTAAAATTCAAACGCGTGCCCAAGGATTGTTGGAAGCTTTTCCAAAAATGTGACGTGTATCTAGTATCTCGGTCAGAGATAATAGACACAGGTATACCATGTAAGGCTACAATCTTATCAACGTATAACTGGGCTAACATGTCGGAGCTATAAGTCTCCTTAATGGGCAAGAAATGAGCTGACTTAGTCAGTCTATCAACGATCACCCATATAGTATCATTGCCTTTCCTTGTCTTTGGCAGCTTGGTGATGAAATCCATCGTCACCATCTCCCCTTTCCACGTAGGAAGTTCAGGCTGTTGTAGCAAACCTGACGGTTTTTGATGTTCTGCTTTGACTTGCGCACATGTCAAGCATTTAGCTACATAGGTGGCTAAAGACTTCTTCAAGCCTATCCACCAATATATCGCCCTTAGATCCTGGTACATCTTATCTGCTCCAGGATGAACGGAGTATTTGGAACTATGGGCTTCCTGGAGGATAACATCTCGAAGTCCTCCATAAATGGGAACCCATATTCGTCCATTCAATCCTAGTATTCCGTCCTTGCTAAGTGTTAACTGCTCCTCAGTTACCCTTAGCTTTTCGTTAGGATAGTTAGCTTCCATCACAGCTTCCTTCTGTGCAGCTAACAACCTTTCAATCAAATTATTCTTTATTTCCATGCGCTTGGCATTGATTCGGATGGGTTTCACCCTTTCCTTCCGACTCAAGGCATCGGCGACTACATTCGCCTTGCCGGGATGGTATCTTATTTCACAATCGTAATCATTCAGAGTTTCCATCCAACGGCGTTGCCTCATGTTCAAGTCCTTCTGATTGAACAAATGTTGAAGGCTTTTGTGATCAGAATAGATCACACATTTGATTCCATATAAATAGTGCCTCCACAGTTTTAGTGCGAATACAACGGCACCCAATTCCAAGTCATGGGTGGTGTAATTCTTTTTGTGCACCTTTAACTGGCGTGAAGCATAGGCAATGACTTTGCCTTTCTGCATAAGCACACATCCCATCCCGGTGTGTGATGCATCACAATAAACTACAAACTCCTCTATTCCTTCAGGCAATGTCAGTACTGGAGCATTGCTTAACTTTTGTTTCAGAATATCGAAGGATTCCTGCTGCTTAGGACCCCAATCAAACTTAATCTTCTTACGCGTCAGCGAAGTCAGGGGTGCAGCAATCCTTGAGAAGTTTTCAATGAATCGCCTATAGTATCCTGCCAAACCTAGGAAGCTTCGAATTTCTGTAGGCGTCTTTGGCTCATGCCAATTCATGACAGCTTCAACTTTAGCGGGATCTACTTGGATACCACGCTCACTAACAACATGTCCAAGAAATTGGACTTCTCGAAGCCAGAATTCACACTTCGAGAACTTGGCATAGAGTTTTTCTTTATGAAGTAGTTCCAGAATGCAGTGAAGATGCTTCTCATGGTCAGCTTGGTTCTTCGAGTAGATGAGGATATCATCGATGAAAACGATGACGAATTTATCTAAGTGCGGCTTACAAACGCGATTCATGAGATCCATGAATGCGGCCGGTGCATTAGTGAGCCCAAAAGGCATCACTAGGAACTCGTAATGACCATAACGAGTCCTAAATGTTGTTTTGTGTACGTCTTCATCTCTTACTTTCAATTGATGGTAGCCTGACCTCAAGTCAATCTTCGAGAAGAAACTTGCCCCTTGAAGTTGATCGAACAGATCGTCGATTCTGGGCAAAGGATACCTATTCTTGATGGTGACCTTATTAAGCTCACGGTAGTCGATGCACAGACGCATCGATCCATCCTTATTCTTGACAAATAAAACTGGTGCTCCCCAAGGAGACGAACTAGGTTTGATGAAACCTTTGGCTAGCAAATCATCTAGCTGCGTTCTCAATTCCTTCATCTCTGTTGGTGCCAACCTATAAGGCGCCCTTGCAACTGGTGCTGATCCAGGAATAATGTCAATTCTGAATTCTACTTGTCTTTCTGGTGGCAAACCAAGTAATTCTTCAGGAAAAACTTCAGGGTACTCAGAAATGACGGGGATATCCCCAATCTTGGGCTTCGGCTCTTCAATAATCACTTGTGCCATGTAGATGACACAACCCTTCTTCAAACATTTAGAGTCCTTGAGCAGAGACATTCGCTCAGGCAGCCCATACTGGGTATCTCCCTGGATAGTAAGTGATTCACTAGACGGAGTCTTGATCATCACTTGCTTCTTATTGCAGACAATCTGGGCCTGGTTATGAGATAACCAGTCCATGCCTAAAACTATGTCAAAACCGGCTAGTTTTAAAGGAAGTAGGGACAAAGGAAAAGAGTGGTTCTTAATGGATATGAAACATCCATCTAATAAGGTTGAGGCGGTTTCTAAAGTGCCATCAGCTAGTTCCACCTCATACTTCACCCTTAAGGTCTTAACAGGTAATTTTAACAATTCACAAAACTTATTATCTACGAACGACTTATCAGCGCCTGAATCAAATAACACTCTCGCATATACATCATTTACGAGAAAGGTACCTGTTATCACATTGTCGTCCTTGACGGCTTCCTTAGCATCCATCCTGAAGACCCTAGCATTGGTCTTCTTAGCCTCTTCAGGCTTCTTGGCGTATTTTGGGCAATATGTGCCCCTTTTCATTGCAACCGTAGCAGGTCGCATCCTTCATCTTTTTGCAATCCAAGGTCTTGTGTTCCTTGGACTTCCACAACCCACATGCAAAAGCTTTCGATTGTGAATTCGAATTCGATTCAAACCTGCACTTCCCAAAGTGCTGCCTCTTGCAGATTTTACATTTGGGTTTTTCACCCGACTGCTGACCATCCTTCCTAAATCCTGACCCCTTCTTATGGTCATTGTTCCCCTTCTGCTTCTTGTCTGAACGTCGTGAGTTGTCATCCTCACGATTCCTCTTTTCGGTCTCGGTGTTCCTCTGCGATTTCAGCCTGACCGCATCCAAGGTAAAAGACAATGATATGTCCGCTGTAGACCGAAAAGTAGCTGGTCTAGAGGCCTTCACACTTGCCTTGATCTCCGGGGCCAAACCCCCGATAAAACGAGCTATACGTTTGGGTTCCGGGGTTACTAGATATGGAACCAATCTTGACAAAGTGTTAAAACTGGTAAGGTAGGCCTGACAGTCTAGGTTTCTCATGACCAGCGACAAGAAGTCAGATTCAATTTTCTCAACCTCGTGTTGAGGGCAGTAATTTTCCTTAATCAGCGTCATGAACTGTTCCCAGGTCATATTGTACAACGGGACTTTCCCTGTAGCTTGGATCAAAGATCTCCACCAAGCTAATGCTTCTCCCTTAAAAGACTGAGAGACGAATTTCACAATATCCCTATTATTGCAACCACTGATGTCCACAACCGTATCCATCTCGTCCAACCACGTCATGCAATCTACTGCTCCTTTTCCCCAGTGAAATCCCTGGGTTTGCACGAAACGAAGTACTTATAGGAGCAACCCTTATTACGGGGTTCTTGATTCTGTAAGACTCTTTGGGATGGAGCACTCCTCTGGTTTGACGAGTGGTGAGAATTACTGTTGTGGGCAGTGTGGGTCCTGGAGGGTGTTCTAGAGTGTGGTGCAGATTGGGTCCTTGCACGGGTACCACTTGATTCATGGAGCTGTCTATCCATAGCTCGATTTACGGCATTATCTATCATTGCCTGTAATTCTGCACCCGCTACATTTACTCAGGCATTATCATGCTCTCTCCCTGGGTGACTGTTGACCTCATTTGAGTCTGCCATTTAGCTTGAACTGTTACATAACGACATCAATTTATTGGTGAGTTTATTATAGAATTGCCTTTTATGGCAATTTTATTAACCGTGGTAAACATAGACCATATATGGTTAATTTATTACTCACATTTATTTAGGATTTCAAATATAATTTATCCTAATTATAAAACAATAACAGTTTTATTAGCACATAAGCCTAGTCACTGGGACAATTTTTTAAGTTATAAGCCATGATTTCAGAGAATCAAGGCATGATGGTTTGAACAAAGTTCATTACCTTTATCAGACAGGGTCACAGACTATTACTGTCTTGTGTCTCATATGAAAATGAGAAGGGCCCGTAGGCATTCTATTACCAATGGATGGTAAAAAGAGCTGATCATATATATTAATGATTTAACCCATGATTCAGAGATCATTTAGTTGGGTTTGGAATCTTTGAAAAGATCCATATATAATAATAACACGTGTGTTTTTAACGAATCATGTCTGCCAGGAGTGTTAACATGTTTTCAGATGTTAACTGGGATTTGAACCTTTTTAACGGATTTTACCATCTTGGCCAGGTCTTAAAATGACATGCAGGCTAGGTTATACCCTTAAGATTCTTAATTAAAAATCAAAATAGGCAGATAAATTTTTAAAAGGAATGATTCCGATTTATTTATTTCATATATAATTTAATTATGCATAACATAGCAAAGATGAAATTTATAAACTTACATTCCATTAAAATTTAAAAGTAGTACACTTTGCCCTAAACGGGACTTTTCACCTAAACACTTGCCCACGCAGGAGCTATACAGATAATACATGTCCTCACAGGGACTGTTTACAAAAGTAAATGTCCACGCAGGGACTAACAGAGACAAGTCCTCGTAGGGACTAAGTACAAGGATAGATGTCCACACAGGGACTACATACACACATAAATAAGTAAATATCCACGCAGGGACTTAATTTAAACAAGGAAATACAATAATACATATTGGGATTTAACGATCCCGTTTCTTCTTTCCTTTCAGCAAACTTGCCAAACCACTCATGAATCCCTCATTCTTCTTACGCTCTTTCTGGAGGTCTCGCTCAACCCTGCCCAGTCTTTGACGAAGATCCTCCTGCTCTGGTGGAGAAAACCGTGGTGGCTGGTATTGTGGCTTCGGCTGAACAGGTACTTGATACCCTCGAGCTGGGCGTCCTATTCCCCAAGGGGTTCCATAAGGTCCTTCTGGGTTAAAGGCATTGTAGTTTGCTGCCACTTGGTAAGGATCCTCAGCATAGTTATAGTTATGGTATGCTGGCGGTCCGTATGGGTTGTAAGCTGGTGGAGCAGTATAAGCAGGGATAGGGTTGCCAAAACCCGATGGTGACGGTGCAATAGGTGCCGAATTCACCTCTGATACTGGGACTGAAGGTCCATCCTCCTGTGGCTCTTCATATAGTGGCGGGTAGTGGCTGCCACTAGAGTGTTGAGGGGTGCTGAAATGAAAATCCCCTCCTCGTGCTGACATCCGTGCGCCAGTCCTCCTACGTCTTGGTGGTGCTGGAGGCTCTAGATGAACTGGCGGCGGTGGAGGCGGTGGCGTGACTGCCTCGTAACGTGGATCCCCAGAGGGATCTTGCTGCTGTTGTTGCGGCTGCTGGTGAGGCGATGCATGGTAAGATGGCGTAAAGTACCACTCACACCGTTCGAACCGTGCCTGATGACTATCCGAACCTTGGTATGGTGTTCCGTGAAAAGACGAACCATCAGAGATTTCAACAGGATGGTTCGGTGTTCCGGTCGCAGGCTCGACGGGATCTGTGTCCTCGTCCATGTCCATCGCTTGATCACCTGAAAAATGATCCTCCGGTCCTAGTGGGTTAAAACCCCCTTGTTCTGGTAGATAGTCTGCCGGGTTAAATTGGCCCCGAAAGACAGGAGTAGGGTCGTCGAAGGAACGGTGCGATGCTGATCGTTGAAGAGGTATGTATGAAGGTGGCGGATTGTTGGGCTCATTCTCGGACTGAGGCCCATAGGAGTGATGATACGGAGGCGTTGAGCTATACGAAGTAGATCGTCTGGAAGGCTCCTCGTAAACCCTCCAAGGTTCTTGTGGATCTGCACTCCTTGTAGATGAAGGAGTTCGCCGGCCCGAAGGCCCGGCCTCGTGGTCGTTAGGGGCGCTCATTGGCTCCTTTCCTCGACTTCCTCGCCTGAATCTTGGCGGCATTTTTAAACCTGTCCATATAAACAAAGGTAACAACAAGGAAAAATAAAGGACAAAATTAAAAGTAAAATAAAAACATTTTGGATTATTCCTAAGTTCTTTGTCTAGACTCGAAGATTTAGGAATGTGCAATTGTGTCATTGAGATTAAACACAAAAGGCTAGTGTTTAATTCACTCAACGTTGGCTCTGATACCAACCTGTCACACCCCGGTTTTCCACGTGTCACCGGTGGGCCCGGTGGGGGAGTATCGTGACGTGGTTGGCAACATAATAGTCAAACAACACAATATTTGAATGCACAGCGGAAGCAAAGTATAGATTTAATTCAACCAAACAATATTGTAATATTAAGTATCACAAGTAGTTAAATATAAATCCACAGGTAGATCAAAACAAAAGGAAACAATGTTCAACAGTTTATGACATCCAAGCTTGCGAGACTTATTGTGGATGCTAGGAGCAAAGCCAACCTATTACGCGTAGTACCTGCACTTAACCTTTTTGAGAAAATACGTCAGTTTACACTGGTAAATACAATCAACCGACTCATTTTGAAAAGAGTTTAAGAAAATGCATTTAAGGCACAAGGCACAAATAATATTTTATAACTTGGGATAATTATTTAATATATAATACTCGTAAAAGATTTACATGTTTCTTATGCGTTCAGTAGCCCGGATCGTGCCGGGTTAAAGATCAATAGACACACCACATTATGTATATGAGACACTGACAGGTGTACGCCTACACCTATGTGCTAAGGTCGTGGCCATTTCGTAAAATGATGCCAGGGATATCCGAGACATGGTCATTAACCCCCCAAAGGCTTTAAGAAAACAAAACAATTTAAACGGTTATCTCGATAATACTTAACCCCCAAAATGATTAAGGTCGAATGCCCGACCAAGCGGTATTTTATATACCGTACCCCAAGCCCGTATAAGGGAAAATAAGTTAAAAGTATTTACCTGAGCAAGTATAAATCAAAATCAGCGAGTGCAAGTATCTTTTACCGGTTCTCCTAATCTGGAATGAAGGTTTATAATAACCTATTAGAATCCTAACGGGTCTTTAGTTTAAGCTTAAGCTTAGACCGGTTAGTTTTAAAGATACGGTTCGTACGCACGATTAAGCGAAGACCGGATAGAATGTGATTTAAACCCGAAAAGTTTGAAGACTTGCTTAATATGGGAATATTATATACATTCTGGATTTTGAGATAAAACCGATAAGGTTTGACCCGTTTCGGCTAATTTATGTAAACTAGTTACATAAACCGCACCGAACGCGCATGAAGCGTTACGGGTAGCCGTAAGAGTCCTAAACAGGTTTCCTAAGTTAACATGCCTTAAATATGTTGTGATATCAGTAGGATACCTTCCGTTATGCCCAAAACGAGTTTAATTTCATATTAAGCCCCGTAGGGGTATTTTGGTCATTTTAAAGGTTATAAAAGGAATTAATTAAGTTTCTGTGAACCGGGTCTGAATACATCAGAAAAATAGTTTATTTTAACAGGTTATAACATTTGGTTATAAGTCTTATATGTCAAAATAGTTTTAAACCCAACTATGCGTTTAATACGCGTATAAAGCCGTTTTAAGCGACGCACGGGTTAAAATAGGATTCTGAGTTTTCTGATCAGTTAAACAGGTTCAAAACACTACATTTATTATTTAAAATCAGTAGCAATTAGATTGGCATTAAAAGGATTTGTAAAACTCATTTTATAACCGAAAAGGGTATATTCGGTATTAACCGAATCAAAGCGATAAACCTAGCTTATGATCAGTTTAAAAATAATTAAAAATCTTCAAAAATCCCAAAATATTATATTACATCAGTGGGAAAAAGGTTTGGTGTCAAAAATTGGGTTTAGATAGGCTTTATGCTAATGACGCCGTTTAATCACTAAGAAACGTTCTAATTACGTCATTAAGCATAACTCCTAATCTAGACCTCCAACTGATGTGAAAATTTAGGTACATGTTTAATAATCAGTAACTAAGATTATTTTATTTTCATGTTTCCAAAATTCTCGTTTTATGGTCATAAGGGCATTACGGTCAATATTTAGGCGATTAACGGAAACGTCGGACAATTAAGGATTTATGTGGTATAAAGGCAGAGGCTTATACACACATGTAACTAGGTCCTAATGGAACTTTAAGGCATGTCTAAACCTATCTAAACCGGGTCAGAACTGAGGTCAAAGCAAAAGTCAAACTTTTGCGTCTTTCGGTTCCGAATCGGTTCAAAACAGAAAGTTGTCAAATCAAACAAGCGTAGACAAGTTTTTATATTTATTAACAAGTTATATGAATGATAAAATAGGTTACACGCCTTCTATAATGCTAATCGTGTGTTAATTCGAAAATCATAAATCTGTTGACTTTTTCTAACAACGTTTGACTCGACAAACTATCTAGTTAGGATTGGAATCAGTGGGTGCCCTTTTAAGGGTTTAAAGCCCACATAATTACCATCTTATAACAACTTTCGTTTCGACAAAACCCTGGACCGTTTGTGATTTATCGCTAAGTCAAACCGTAATTACGACGGTTTGACTATTAAACTAAATATTAATCAAAACTAAATTAAGAAGGGTCAAGGGTACTTACACGTGTCTAATGGATGATTAGGAAGTCTTGTATCAGCTCTTGTGCTCCTCAAAATGTCCAGAAGTTGAAGTGTGGTTGCATGTTTCAACATGAGCCTTATATAGTAAGTTTAATCATCATAGATTGTTGCCAAAGAAGTCTAGGATGATCCAAGATGTGAACATGTGTCTTCTATAGGCTATAAACCACTTTAGGCAGCCCATAGAATCGAAATCCTGAGGTTTAAGTCGGTTAAAACATCAACCTACAGCTGTGCAAATAATTCTGATCAGACAAGGCAGTCGCGTAGCGCGACTGCCAAAGGTGAGATGCTCGTGCTACGCGAGCATGATGATGACCAGCCAAACAACTTTCCATTATTTGCATTTCAGTCCCTGGTCCCCCGAAAGGTCGTTTTCACTTGGTTCTCTTGCATTTTAAGACTTTATAATTGACATATGGGGCTTTAAGGCTTATACCATCTTTGTCAAGTCCCCGGGTAACTTTGTGATCACCCGAAAAGCCCTAAATTTCAATGTTGACGATTCTAACCCTCACACCCGAATTTGATCACAACTTGCTCATACGATAACGAAACTTTATGAAATTTTAATTGTGCATTCTAGTGAGCATAATTAATCGTTACAAGGCTTCGGGTTTGCTAAAAGGTCACTCAGAGGTATATCTTAAACATGTTGACACATTTAACCCCTGTAGTTTGTAATCTCTCACTTTCTTTCACAATTCGCTTCGTATGATCCATTCGTTTAAGGTTATAAACATTATGTAGGGTTATTGTAAAGTATATTTATTCACTGTTGACATTTAAAACCCGTATATTCACATACTTTCCAGGTTTGTCAACTTTGGTCCTTCAAGAACATTCGTACACACGTTCAAACTTATGACACGTGTCAACACATCAAAGGACGTAAATTTTCGAGGTGTTACACCTATCCAGGTCTGGACCTTCTAGATCCCTACTACTACGACAACGATGAATACATTAGGGAAATTTTAGAGAATCCTTACCCTCAGGAGAATCCCATGCCCCAGTACCCGGATCCAGTACCAGCACCTGCACCCCCAATGAGTGCAGATAATGTGCATGAGCTCCGAACTTTCGGAGAAGAAATCTTGGAGAGTAGTGAAAGGATGAGGCAGGTAGGAGAGCGACTCGTCTGGAAATACGACGAGCACAATATGGATTACTGGATGAACCCAGACCAGTAATGTGAAGGTGGAGTTGGTAATAATAATAATATATAATAATAATAATAATGAGAATATATATATATATATATATATGTGTGTGTGTGTGTGTGTGTAATAATAATAATAAATGTTGTAGTATAGACCACTTTGTGGTTAGCAATGCATAATAGTATTGTACTGTAATTTTTTTTCTCTAGTATTAGTGTGTATTTGACGCATACTATAATAGAAAGAGTAAAGTCGCAATGCTCGACGCTTTTTGTTAATATGTGTGTTGTGTGGTTGTTACTCAAATTGTTAATTATTTTGTGATATTAATAATTGGTAAATGTTTAAAATCCAGATGGACGACGAAGTAAACCAGGAAAACCAGAATAACGATAACCAGAGTGTTAGTGCACTATGTCTATTGACTTCATCTTGTATCGAGTCATGTAATAGGATAGGATAGGATAACCAGTGCTCGAGGTGCTAGAAACTGAGTTTTATATATTTAGTGGTAATTCCGCTTGAAACTGTCAAGGACAAGTTCAAACGAAATTAACATAGTTAATTTCGCTTGAACGTGGCCATGTCCATTTCAAACGAAATCACCATAACTATATATAGGGCACTTGGTTTGTTCATTTGATACGGAATTAACTTTTTGTATTCGGTAATGAAGTGCTGCCGAATAGTCTCCAGGTGCTGTAATACTCTCATAATCAATACAAGAGACATTTAAATTGAATCGAGCATCCGTGTCATTGATTCCGCCTTTGATTCGGATAAATAACTCTTCTGATCGACTCATTCGGGTCATACAACGATCCTACAAGTGGTATCAGAGCTCAGCTGGAAGAGTTTAGCTTGATATCATAAGTTTTCTGACTTCTACACCTTTTTTTTTTCAAATTGGACAAGATTTCACGGTCAAAATGGATTGAATTTTTCACAGTACATGTGAAACAGTGTTTTAACAAAGCCTTGAGAGATTCAGACCTAAATACGGCTTAAAAGTGACAAAAATGGACCAAAGACTTAATTCCGTTTGAACGAGCTTCGTAATTCCGTTTGAAATTAGCACTTGATCTCGCTTGAATCAGTAATTTCGCTTGAAAAGTTCAGCTGATTTCGTTTCAAAGTGATATTCCGTTTGAAACGGCTTGTTAATTCCGCTTCAATTGGTAATTCCGTTTGAAAGGGTCAAACGGAATCCGCTATTCCACTTGAAAGTCCTGATTTCTTTTGAAGTCTGATTTCGTTTGAAGGAGTCATTCAAGTGATTTCGCTTGAACAAGGAATTCCGTTTGGAACAGTGATCTCGTTTGAAAATAACTATTCCGTTTGAAAGTGGATTTTTCGCGTCGAGATCATTTCACTTCAACCGAGTGTCAGTCTGTTTCAAGTTGTTTAGTATTGTTTATACTGATTGTGTTTCTTTGATTTTTTTTGTCTCCAGGAAATCCAAGAAATTCAAATCATGGCCGAAGAGTTCTACAACACGTTCTACAATGCGTTTACATCAGAATCTTCCGAGATTACAACTGTTACACCAAAAACCATTACGAAAGCGATCAATGAGAACATCAAGCATGATAACTTCTACGGAACACACTTGAAGCCACCAACTCTTGAAAGTATTGAAGATTATACTTGGTGGAAAGAACGATTTCTTAATTGGGCAAAAGCGTATGCACACGAGAGCTGGTTCTGTATGGAGTTTGGATATGAAAGGCGAAAAGATGATAAAGGAGAAGATCTTCCATTCAAGAAATTATCCAAAGATGACAAATCCGAATTTGCAGCTGAATAGAGAATGATTGCTTTGATCCAGTCGGAAATTAGAAATGACATTTTTGCATTGCTTAACCATGATGGGTCATCGAAATCTGTTTGGGAAGCTTTATGAGTTAAAGCTAAGGGGGTAAACAGATTAAAAAGAACAAAATTGCTTTGTTAAAGAAAGAATTCGACCTGTTTGATAGAATTAAAGGAGAGTCTGTGAGGCAAATGATAGAAAGGTTTTGTCACCTAAAAATTGAACTCGAAAGGTTTGAGATTGTGAAAACAAGAGAGGAAATTATTGATAAAGTCATAGAAGCGTTACCATGAGCTGATCAGTGGCAAACGTTTGTTTTTATTTTGAAAAATGATGCTTTGTATGAAACAATTTCTCTTGATACATTATTTGAAAAGATTGATACTCATGAGCTTGAATTGCAGAAGCAGAACAAGATGAGCAGTTCTTCACATCAACAGAATGTTGGTCTGTACTACAAAGGTAATTTACCTTCGGTGAAAGCTGGTGAATCACCAAAGACAGCATTCAGTGGTGAGAGGACAAAAGAACCTCAGACAAGCTCATCAAGTTACAATCCGGGTTATCATTCATCGGCTTCAAAAGCTAGTTCTGAAGAAGCAGAGGAGATACTGTGCAACATTGCTCTTAAGTTGAAAAATTCTCCGACAATGAGCATAAATGCAGCTAAACAGCAAATGAGCTTTCTTGCATCTGTTCTGGAATCGTATGAAGGTCTTGTAGCTGGTAAAATTGGAAACTCTGAGTTAACCAAAGAAGACTACGACCAGATTGATCCGGAAGAGATGGAACTCATTGACATCAGATGGTGTTTGGCAAGCTGCATCCGCAGAGCTCAAAGATATATGGAAATTACTGGGAAACAGTCTCTTGGTGGTGCATCAACAAAACTTGGATTTGACAAGTCCAAAGTGACCTGCTTCAAATGCCAGCAAAAAGGTCATTTCAAGAGAGAATGCAATAATTCTGTTGTTGGTGGAAATGAACATCCGTTCAATGACGATTATTACCGAAAGTCAATCTACCACCAAAGCAAAGAAGAGCCGAAAATGATTGAGGATAAACCCAGAGAAAAATCAAGAACACTTGCTGTATTCCATGATGATGAAGGATATGATTGGAGTCAGGTTTGTCCAGAAGAAGATCGTTTGGAATATATAGTTACAGCTCATGGCAGAAACACATCAAAAGGTCAACATTATGTTGTTGTCGCTGAAATTCAAGAGGAAAATAAAGAAGAAAATGTTGTTGCTGAGGTCAAAGAGAAAACTAGAGAAGAGATTCTGAGCGAGAAAACATACCGAGAAAGAAACATTGCTTTGAATAGAATGGATGAAATGCAAGAAGAGTATGAAAGTGCTGTCAGCAACAAGAGATGGGATAAAAAGAGAGAGTGTTATGTCAACAGAAAAGGTGAACCTGTCGTTCCGAAGAAAGACATCATTTTTGAAGATGTTCTTCTCATAATTCCTCGATCTGCCGAATACTATAGAAATGTATTGAAAGATGACACATATGCAAAAAGACATGCAAAGGAAATAAAATATGCCATGACATCGTGTTTGAGAAAGAGGGATGAAGAAAGAATGAAGAAGAATGTTGAGAAGATGGTTGATGAGTTGAAGAAGGTTGCTGAAGAAGTGAAAGTAGAGAATGTGAAGGTAGAAGAAAAAGTTGCTGAGAAGCTTGTGGTGAATGTAGAAGTTGAGAAAGCTGTTACTGAAGAACAGCAGATTGTAGAAGATGAGAAGCAAATTGAAAGTTTGGCTGAAGTAAAGAATGAGAATTTGGAAGTTGGTGATGCTGATGATGAAGTTAGTGTTGAAGAAAAGCAGAATGATGCTGATCAGGAGCAGACAAAGACTGCAACAAACAACGAAGTGCCAATCACTGAGGTAAATTTTGATTCTGAAACTAAAATCAAAATCGTTGAACAGTGCAAGAAATGCATGGAAACGTGCAGTGCTTGTACTGAAAAAGACAAACAATTCAAAATAAGAAATCTTGAATTCAATAAACTTGAAGAAGTTTTCAAAAATAAATGCAAAGAAATGTTAGAAAACGAAAAAGTTTTGAAAGATAATGATGAAAAACTTTTGGAAAAATGTAAAAAATTAGAAAAAGAAAATGTTTCGAAAAAGACAGAAGAATGTGATAAAAAAGAAATTGTTTGTCAAGAAATGAAGAAAGAATATGATTCAATAAAATTGGCATATCACATTACAAAAGAATCATATGAAAAAGTGAAAGATGAAATGAAATTTGCTCAATCAAGAATGAATTATTTTTCTGAAACAACTAAAGATCTTAAGCGAATGTATGAAATAAAACAAGGTGTTGTTAATTCCTACATTGAGGATGTTGCTAAGCTAAAGCGTCAGATTGCTGATTTAGAACAGGATAACAACAAGTTAAAGAGTTATCACGTGTCGTCATATGTGCTTGAACGTATTTTCAATATAAAACCGGGAGATGGTGAGTCTGAGCAAAACAAGAAAGGTATTGGCTCAGAGTTTCATCAAGTTCCACCACCGGAAAAGTTTGCATTTTATGATGATGAAAAGGTCGAAAAAGCTTTCAACTTGGTAGATCAATTGCCAGATAACATTGATATAACCTATTCCAAATCTGATGATTCTAGTGATTCAGAGGTGGTAGGTAAGGTCGTTGAAAGTGTGTTGAAAGAAGAATCGGTTGAGACAGGTAAATCTGAATCACAAGATGAAAATGAAGGTAATTTTCATGATGGATATCTAAAAAACACAAAATCCGAGAAAAATTTGAATGATGCTTCAAAAGGATTGGTTTATACCATGATTGGATCAGACAAATTATTCTTAGATGTTGTATTCCCGATTCAGAATGTGATTTCAGAAAAGGTTGATAAAGTTTTCAAAATGGTTGAGATTGAAAAGTCTGAGATTTCAAAGTTTGCTGGAAAAGGACACAAAACTTTTGATAACAAACCTGGTTACAAGAAGAAAAACATGAAGGCTGGGTTGGGTTATAAAAAGAAACAAAATCGGAATAGAATTGAACCGCAAAGTTATCAGACAAAGATGAATTTTGTTCATGAAACAAGTTCAGATGAAGAGAAAGAACTCAAATTTAGGCGTCAGTCTAATGAAGAGTTCTATGCTCAAAAGAAAAAGCAACAACCACAGGTCAAAGATGTGTCCAAGAGAACATGTTTCAAGTGGGACCAGATAGGACATCTTGCACGAAAGTGTCCGAATCTGAAACCTGTGGATGTTGACAAAAAGAAGTCTGATAATGTTGAGAAACAAAAATCTGAGGATGTGAAACAAAGGTCGACCAGATTTGATTCAAAACAAACTTGGAGGTATAACACAAACAAGTTTGTTTCGAACCAAACTTGGAAATCAAACCAGAATAGGGTTGAGCCTAGACAGACCTGGAATTCTCACACACCCAGAGTCAGAACAACTCAAAGTTGGAAAACATCTGTTGATATGACAAAACCCCAAGAGTTTTGGAAACCAAAAGTTGTTGTTCAAAATAAAAATGTTCAAAAAGAGTCACATTTTTACAAAAGAGGTACTCCGAAAGGTCAAACATGGAGTGCTAAGAAACAAGTGACTTCAATAAAAGATGAGAAAGTTGAAGTCAAAGATGAAAAAGTCTTTGATGACAAAGATTTTCCGAAACTGCATGATACATATTGTATTGAAATGCCTAAGGTTCAACAGACCTGGGCTAAATTGTTCAAGTAATCAAGTAGTTTGAATGTGCAGGTGCTCAACAAAACCAAAGATTGTGAGAATGGAAGTTGGAGCAGCCTGGCACAACGAGGAAAAGAGGCTGCTGAACCCTGGTTTGGTTGAACAGGGAGTTTATTTGTTTTCTGTACATAAATAAACAATATTTCAAAATCCCTAAAAATTGAAAAACTTAAAAACCAAAAATATGTTTTCGTTTTGTCAAAATTTCAAAAATATGTTGATTGAATACGCCGAAACCCTCACGGCTGAACAAACATGATTACTTTCACAAGATTGAAAAACGGTTTTCAAACTGTCGAAAATCAATGGGTTGTAAATCATGGGGGTATATTAGATTTTCTGCAAAACAGAGCACTTTTAGCGGAAAATGGATGGCGAGACAAAGCTATCAGTATTGGTTGTCAAATTTTCTTTAAATGATTTTGTATTTTAGGGGGAGTAATATTGTTAGAAAATACAAAAACATTTGAAAATTTGAAAAAGCCAAAAACATGATAAAATTCAAAAATTGAGTTTTTGTGTATAAAGAGGAAATGATAGTACATCAGTAGACAGTTACAGTATGCTAAAGAAATGTAATGATTATATAGCGTTAAACAGTCTCACTGATGATATGCCGATAGGTTTTTATACATTTAGTAAACTTTTTCGGGATATAAACATAAATTCAAACTTGCTTATTTCGTGGGGAACACTACTTGGATATATAGGTAATCCCTGAAATCTCGTTTGAAGGACCCATCTTTCTGAGATACTAGGTCTTTATGCTTAGTGATATCTGGGGTATTATCCCGATACTTCTGATTTTGCGGAAGCAATGGCCTAGTCCCCGGAGAATACTTTACGCTTGCTTCAAATATAGCGCTGCCCTCAGCAAAAATGATGAAACAATAAAATTGATAATCATTGCTGTTGAAGAAAAGATCCTCTAAAGGGGACACACCAAAAGTCGAAGCCGTCATCTCTCTGCTGAACGGAAGTTCTGACCTGAGCTCTCACGGTTTTTGCAATTTAACCCCTTACGGATATCATCTAGGTATACTCACCTGTAAGACTGAATATTGGGATCTGGATACAGGAGTATATTTAAGAGGTGGGACACATGAATGAGTTTAAGTCCTTAATTCACCTAATTCGTATCCTGAATCAGTTGAAATTTGTGTGAAAATTTAAGTGGATCAGTATATCGACAATCTATGTGAATTGTTTAATTCTTAATGTGTAACTAAGCTCAACGGTACTTCTGACTTGTCAGAAACTGATATGATCCTCTGACGCAAACTCAAACAAAAATAGTGTCTGTAAATATGTTTGTAAATATTTCATTACTGCTTTATATTTTCAGAAAATACAAAAAGATTTTTGATTCTGATTTATTTTCGACAACCGATGTCTGAGATGCTGAGTGTCAAAATCTGAGTAAGCTGATTGTGTTTCTGAAAATAAAACAAGTTCATTAATTTGAAACTTGAAGTTTTTTAACAAAAATCAAAAACAGATTGTGATATCTCCAAGGTCATTAATTTGGACTTGGATGATTAACTGTGAGGGATTTGGATGTTTATATTATTAAAGAGTTAGTTTCCCATTCTGTTCGTTGAAACTGCAAAATTATGAAATTGATTAAAAAGTGTTTGTTTAAAAGGTTTGAAAGAGCCAGGTTACAATTCCTGGATAACTGAAGTTTAAAATCTTGTTACTTATGAATGTTTGAGTAATTGCAGGTATGATACCAGACTACGATCCCGGAAGCTGAGTCTAAGGGGGAGTATGAAGACGAGCTCAAAGCTAGGGGAGCTTGTAACCGGAAAGCAAGGTGTCGATCCCTAAAAGCACGGAAGCTTGACGAAAGGGGGAGCCTGAAGAAGCTGTTAGTGTTAGAGCCAGAGACAGAGTATGAAGACTGGTCAAGACTGAAGATGTGTCATGATAAAGACTCGACACTGAAGACTTCATCAACATTCAAGGGGGAGTCTGTTAGTGCACTATGTCTATTGACTTCGTCTTGTATCGAGTCATGTAATAGGATAGGATAGGATAACCAGTGCTCGAGGTGCTAGAAACTGAGTTTTATGTATTTAGTGGTAATTCCGCTTGAAACTGTCAAGGACAAGTTCAAACGAAATTAACATAGTTAATTTCGCTTGAACGTGGCCATGTCCATTGCAAACGAAATCACCATAACTATATATAGGGCACTTGGTTTGTTCATTTGATACGGAATTAACTTTGTGTATTCGGTAACGAAGTGCTGCCGAATTGTCTCCAGGTGCTGTAATACTCTCATAATCAATACAAGAGACATTTAAATTGAATCGAGCGTCCGTGTTATTGATTCCGCCTTTGATTCGGATAAATAACTTTTCTGATCGACTCATTCGGGTCATACAACGATCCTACACAGAGTAACATTAACTTGGTTAATGAGAACCCGAACAACAACAATAATGGAAACCAAGTGGATAACAGTGCCATGCAGCATATAGTGGCACAAGGGATAATAGATGCAATGCCATATATTATCAAAACGGTTAGGGAAGCCGAAAATAAAAGTAAACATAATAGTAAGCGACCCTCTGAACCTGAAAATAGCGTGAACAATGGACCCGTACTTTAAATGCCCATTCCCAAAAGAAGGAGAACCGTGTCTTACGGTTGTTCTTATAAAGAATTCTGGTCTTGTAAACCAATGGAATTATCGGGCAATGAAGGGGTCGTTGCATCTCTACGCTGGATAGAAAAGACTGAGGCAGTCTTGAGAATAAGTAAATGTGCTGAAGAGGACAAGATAATGTTAGCTTCAAATCTGTTTAAAAATTTAGCACTAGAATGGTGGAACACTATCCTCCAGTCTAGAGGAAGTGATAGAACTTACAATATAGGATGATAGGAGTTTAAAAACATGGTAGAAAGGAAATTTTGCCCTCCTAATGAAAAAGAACTGATAGCAAACAAATTCCTAAACCTTAGGATGATTGGAGTAGATAGTAAGGGTTATACTACATTATTCTTTGAATATGCCAGAATAGTACCAACCCTTGCTTCACCTGAACCAGTTTTAATCTCCCGATACATCTGGGGATTAATTGGAGAAATTAGGCATGTAGTCAAGGCAGTTAGACCTCAAACCATAGAAGAAGCTGTAGAACTAGCCAACACCTTGACAGATGAATTAGTCCGTACACGAGAAGAGGATCAAAGGAGGAACCTAACCTAGAAGCTTACTCAAGAATTCCGTTCTGGAAATTCTAACCGTGGGAGAAATGTAGGATCTACCTCTGCACCCTACTGTAAGTATTGCAAAAGGAAGCATTCAGGAAGATGCTCCATATACTGTAACTTTTGCAAAATATCTGGACACAAGGAGGAAGACTGTAGGAAAAAGATAAGCAACATGATATGCTACAACTGCGGAGAACAAGGTCATATCAAGCCTAACTGTCCAAAGATAGCTCCAGCCGCGAATACCAAGAACACTAAAAATGCTAGAGCATTTGTTCTAACTGCAGAAGAAGCAAAGATGATCCCGGATGTGATCACTGGTACGTTTTTAGTTAATGATGTTTTTGCTAAAGTATTATTTGACTCTGGTGCGAACCAAAGTTTTATTAATACTTTATTTTGCAAACTTCTTAATCAATCATTAACTAAACTCCCACAAGAATGTTTAGTAGAGACAACAAATGGGGAAACCATTAGAATTTCTGAAATCTTGTAGGGAGCAAGAATAGAAATTTTAAATCAGAAATTTATTGCAAATCTTTATCCCATGAATCTGGCAGGATTTGATGTTGTTTTAGGAATGGATTAGTTAATAGCCAATAAAGCCAGTATTTTATGTGATCAAAAGTCAATTCAAGTAAATTCACCAAGGGGTGAAAAGATCACAATTAAAGGAAATAAGTTCTCTAAATCCACAAAATTCATCTCTGTGATGAAAACTGCAAGTTATATAAGGAAAGGATCATTAGTGTATTTGATTTCTATAATCACTAACACTAAAGGAAAAGAATTAAAGGATATTCCCATAGTATCCTAGTTTTCAGATGTATTCCCAGAAGAACTACCAGGGCAACCTCCAGATAGAGAAGTTGAATTCAGAATCCATTTGATACTAGGAACCGCACCAATTGCCAAAGAACCTTACCGTTTGGCACCCGTAGAAATGCAGGATTTAAAGAAACAGTTAGATGAATTGTTGGAGAAAGGATTCATACAGCCAAGTTCATCACCCTGGGGAGCACCAATTTTATTCGTTAAGAAGAAGGATGGATCAATGCGTATGTGCATTGACTACCGTGAATTGAACAAAGTCACGATTAAGAATCGATATCCATTACCAAGGATAGATGATCTGTTTGATGAATTGCAAGGAGCACGATTTTTCTTAAAAATCGATTTAAGGTCAGGATATCATCAATTAAAGGTATAGGAAGAGGATATTCCTAAGACTGCTTTCAGAAAAAGGTATGGCCATTATGAATTTACTGTCATGCCATTTGGTTTAACCAATGCCCCAGCTGCATTCATAGACATTATGAACTGAATATGTAAGCCATATTTGGATAAATTCATAATTGTCTTTATAGATGATATTCTTATTTATTCTAAAAACAAGGAAGATCATGCAGCGCATCTGCACGCACTTCTAAGTTTATTTAGAAAAGAAAAGCTCTATGCTAAGTTTTCGAAGTGTGAGTTTTGGTTAAAGCATGTACAATTTCTTGGACATTTAGTTAATCATGAAGGAATTCATGTAGATCCCACCAAAATCGAGGCGATTACCAAATGGAAAACCCCTGAGTCACCAACTGAGGTTAGAAGTTTCTTAGGATTGGCCGGTTATTATAGAAGATTTATTCGAGATTTTTCTAGAATAGCCATTCCTTTAACTAAGTTAACTTGTAAATCCGTTAAGTTTGATTGGGGATCAAAACAAGAAGAAGCCTTTAGAATTCTTAAGCAAAGATTAACCCATGCACCCATACTAGCGTTACCAGAAGGAACCGAAGATTTTGTAATCTATTGTGACGCTTCCAAGTTAGGTTATGGATGTGTATTAATGCAACGTCAAAAGGTTATAGTTTACGCCTCTAGACAACTTAAGAATCATGAAGAGAATTATTCAACCCATGATCTAGAGTTAGGAGCTATAATTTTTTCCCGTAAAATCTGGAGACATTACCTTTATGGTAGTAAGTTTACCATATTCACCGACCATAAGAGTTTAAGGTATGTTTTTGGGCAAAAGGAATTGAATATGAGACAAAGGCGCTGGATGGAAATGCTTAGTGATTATGATTGTGATATCCAGTATCATGCAGGAAAAAAATGTAGTAGCTGATGCTTTAAGTCGAAAGTATCATGAAAAGCCAAAAAGAGTACGTTCTCTTAAGTTAAATCTGCAAATAGATTTAAATGATCAGATTAGAAAAGCACAAGAGTCAGTAATCAAGGATGATACTGAAAAATTGAAAGGAATGATTAAGGAATTAGAACAAGGAACAGATGGAATTTGGAGATTCCATAAGAAAAGAATGTGGATACCTAAATTAGGAAACCTACATCACCGTATGTTAGAAGAAGCCCATAAGTCAAAGTATACGATGCATCCAAGAAGTGATAAGATGTACCAAGATTTAAGGAAAAATTTCCAGTGGATAGGAATGAAGAAGGATATAGCAGCTTATGTTTCTAAGTGTTTAACATGTTCACAAGTCAAAGCTGAACATCAGAAACCTTCAGGCTTATTGCAACAGTTAGAAATGCCGGTTTGGAAATGTGAATTAATAACAATGGATTTTGTTACTAAATTACCCAAAACAAGAAAAGGTAATGATACAATCTGGGTGATTGTAGACAGGATAACCAAGTCAGCTCATTTCCTACCAATGAAAGAAACTTTCAGTATGGAACAGCTAGCTAAATTATATATAAATGAAATAGTTTCATTACATGGAATTCCTCTATCAATTGTTTCTGACAGAGATAGTCGTTTTACCTCTTATTTTTGGAGAAGTTTCCAAAAAGCAATGGGAACCAAGTTGAATCTAAGCACTGCTTATCATCCTCAAACAGACGGACAAAGCGAAAGGACAATTCAGACAATGGAAGATATGCTTAGAGCTTGTGTAATTGATTTCATAGGTAATTGGGATGATCACTTACCATTGATAGAATTTTCTTATAATAACAGTTATCACACAAGTATCAATGCTGCACCATTCGAAGCACTTTACGGACGAAAGTGCCGAACGCCAGTCTGTTGGGCAGAAATTGGAGAAAAGCAACTATCTGGACCTGAGATAGTACAAGAAACAACAAACAAAATCATTCAAGTCAAGGAAGGACTGAAAGCAGCACGAGATAGACAAAAGAGTTTTGCTGATAAGAGACGAAAGCCGTTGGAATTTCAAGTAGGAGATAAAGTGTTATTAAAAGTCTCTCCCTGGAAAGGAGTAGTAAGATTCATTAAGAGGGGAAAGCTAAGCCCCATGTATGTTGGACCTTTTAAGATTATTAGAAGAATAGGACCTATAGCCTATCAGCTACAACTGCAAGAGGAAATGACAGGAATACATGATATATTTCATGTATCTAATCTCAAGAAATGCTTAGCTGATGAATAACTGATAATACCTCTTAAGGATATAGAGGTAAATGAACAGTTAAAATTTGTAGAAAGACCTCTACAAATTGAAGACAGGAAAGTTAAGAATCTCAAGCACAAGAGATTAGTTCTAGTCAAAGTGGAGTGGGACTCCAAAAGAGGACCAGAATACACATGGGAGCTTGAATCAGAAATGCAAAGGAAATACCCACACCTATTCCAGTAGACCTCGAGGACGAGCTCTAAAATAAGGTGGGGAGGATATAACAACCCTCCTGAATATTTTTCAACACCCTAATATAATTTAAAATAACCCTATATGTCTCTAAATACATCCCGTATGTGAAAACCGATCCTAAAATACATTATGCCATTAAAAATAAATAAAAAACAAGAAAAATGAGGTTCAAGCGGGGCGCGTAAGCCACCTCTTGAGCTTACGCGGGCCGCGACAGCTACAAGGTCAGGCGAGCCCCAGTGTTGACACGTGTCAGACGCGTGTTGAACCTAGTTCGTGACCCGGATCACCTACGGTCTAAACCCCCTACGACGCGGGCCGCGTAGGCCTTAGCCTAACCTTACGCGGGCCGCGAGGACACAATTTTCAGCCCTATATAAAGAGGGCACCGGGCCTTCAGTCTGCTCGTTCAATTCTTTTCTAAATCTCGAAATTTCTGATAGATAGCATAATTTCCAGGCATAATACCCCCCTAATTAACGAAGTTCTGCCCCAATGTAAGTATCATAACCCCGGTTACGTATTAGATACGCTGCTCGATTGATCCAGGGTTCTGTAACGGCTGTCGAGGTTCTGCCCGACGTAGTCGTTGGAATGCCGTCTTGGGGAGGGTATAACTAATGTAAACATAAAGGGTTATTATACTAACGTGTGTGCATTGTGTAAACTATAGATAATCTCCAGGAAACCTTAGAAGAAACCTAAGTCAGCAATGTGAGTAATCTCCTTTTTGTAAATTGTTTTTACAAAACCTTAAATGTTTTACAATGCTATTAAGCAGTGATTGAGTCTTTGTAGTTCTTTAATTACTGCCGGTATGTTGGGGTTTTGTGTACAAAATGTGGAACACGTTACCATTGGACAACGAGATAGCCAATGTGTAATATGACCCACCAGTCAGGATTGACAATACTGAATGAGTAATTGTGTAGAAATAAACAATGTGATTGCTCTCAATACTGTTAAAGATAAGATGTTTCTTGATTAAACTGGGATTCACTCACCAGTATTTCCCACTGACAAATGTTTTTAAAACGCGTTTCAGGTAACAAAATGTAAAAGCCAATTAGAAGAAAGCCAGCTGGAGAGCACTGACGGCTTGGAAAAATATGGCTATACAAGTTACCTAAAAGACGATGTTTTAAATTCAATAAAATAGGGTTCATCCCTATAAACATGTTGTAATAAGAAACTTGGGTTTTACCCATGTGTTTACTATTATAAAATATGGTGGTTTTACTTTGATAAACATTTCCTAACTACAGTCCTGATGAAATTTCCGCTGCCAAATGAATAAATGATAAACAAAAAAATGATACCACCACAACTGGTCTCGCGGCCGCCCATTCCCGGGACAGATAGGGGGCGGGGGTTGCGACAGATACGATAGAATTACCCATTAAATTACTTTTAATCCCAACTACTATATTTAACATACAATCACTATAATTGACTTGCGTTTAGCGTTCTCAATTCGATTGCGATGCGATAGAATTGCGATTGCGATTAACACCTCAACATAAACATAAAATGCACAAGTAACACTTAAATAGCACACACACGTAAAACAATATCCAGAACACATAATTCGAATTGCGAATGCGATAGCGATAAGCGATAAATCGATTAAACATGCGATTAATATGCGATTAAACCTCGATTATTAACAAGTACTCCACATAATACAACTAACGCGATAACATAAATAGATTAACTATAAGTCAAAGAAGTCAAAATAGGAGTTGAGCAAGGAGTGACAAATCACAATTAGAAATCTTGTCTTCCTTTGAATTCAATCTTGACTTTGACTTTCGAAACACAGGGTGTTACATCATGGCACTTTTTCCTTTCTTCACAGTAAGTCACCTAAACCGCGTTTAAAAAAATATTTAGTCAGTGAAAAACACTGGTGAGCTCATTCAGTTGTTTTAAAAACACATTGTTATATTTTACAGCATTAAGGGTTTTTACATTTGTTTATATCTATCAATTACCCCAAATCGGTATTCGTCCCTCGATCGGATTTGTGACTATGGTCATATCACACATTGGCTAACCCGTTGTCCAATGGTGAAGCTTATCAAGTAGTGTATACAAAATCCCACATACCGACAGTAATTGCAGAATACAAAAACTTAATCACTGTAATTACAACTTGCAAAACAACTAGGGTTCTGAAAGCATTAATAAAAAATAGAATGACTCACATTGCAGGTTTAAGTTGATGGATCTTGCCTATTGGTTTAAAGTTTTGGTATACCTAATTAAATACACAATGCACACGTATTAGTGTATTAACTCAATTCAACTTTAACGATAATCACGAGATCAAAACACACAACGAATGACAAAGTATAGCCGTGTGCCGGCAGCATTTAAACATCCGTTGGATCGTTTTCAATCGATCAGACAAAGTAACGTATCAGTGATTAGAGTTATTACCCTGATAACGGGCAGAGTTCTGGTACTCCGGGTATTTTTTTGGGGGTATAATACTTGTGCAGAAAGTCTAGAGGAAAGAAAAGAACTGAGCGAGTTGAATGTCTCGTGAACGTTAAATTTATAGCTGATCCAGGACCTCGTCGCGTTATGCGACCCCTATTTACCTTCGCGTAGCGCGAAGGTGTTGGCTAGGGCATAGGTGGCCTTAGTCACACCTATAGATCTGCCACCTAGATGCCACATGGCAACACATGTTTCCAGGTGAGAATAGAGGCGTCGCGCTGTGCGGAGGCCCATTACAATTGGCGTCGCATTGCGCGACGTCGATAAATTCTGGATTTTGTTGTTTTCGTTCTGGTTTTCATCGTACGTGTTCGGTGTTTTGGTTATAGCTTCATTTAGGGTGGTTTGGGAGTTGTTACAGTTAGGGCTGTAAACGAGCCGAGTCGAGTCGACCTACACCTAGCTCGAGCTCGGCTCGAACTCGATTAAAGCTGGCTCGGCTCGAGATCGAACTAACAAAAAACCGTAAAATTTACTAGCTAAAAAGCCCTTAAAAATGAATTTCTTTATAGACTGAGGACTATAAAAAAATTAATTTAGTGCCGGCTAGGCTGGCAATCTGATTACATACTTCAAAAGTAAAGGGCAAATTACAAAAATGTCAGTTGACCAAGTCACATTACCAAAATGTCACCTTCAATCGTCCATGGAGTGGTGCCTGAACCATGGGAGGCGTTCGTGTGTCACCTTCAAGCGTCCATCAATGGGGTGTTGATACGTGTCAAGAATCATGGATTGAGACGACGGCTGACTCCTCAAAGGCAAAAAGGTGGCTGATGCGTCGGGCTGACTCCTCCTAGTGGCTTGGCTGACTGCTGCGACGCGTTAGGCTGACTCCTCTTAGTGGCATGGCTGACTCCTAGTGGCTTGGCTGACTCCTCCGATGCGTCGGGCTGACTCCTCCTAGTGACATGGCTGACTCCTCCTAGTGGCATGACTGACTCCTAGTGGCTTGGCTGACTCCTCGTTTTGGCTTGGCTGACTCCTCGTTTTGGCTCCGCTGACCTTTCGTTTTGGCTAAGCTGGCTCCTCAAATTTTATTTTCTTTTCCACATTTCTTTTTAATTTTATTTAATTTAGATATCTTATTATTTTGTTGAGTCAATAAATACGCAACCTTGTTGTTTGGTTCTTAAAAAACGATTTTCTAATGGTGGCTTAAGATGGATCAACTTATTTTTATTAATTTTTTAAAGCTAATCACAAAATAAAAAAGTTAATATCAAAAGTAGTCGTTTTCTTCGAACATAAATGAAAAAATAGACGTTTTGTGTTAAGAAGCATAAGTGATTTTTCATTTACGTTGAAAAACAAAACGTCTATTTTCTTGTTCATGTTTGATGAAAACAATTATTTTTTATATTAACTTTTTAATTTTGTTATTAGCTTTAAAAAATTAACAAAAATAAGCTGATGCATCTTAAGTCACCATTGGAAAACCGTTTTTTAAGAACTAAACAACAAGGTTGCGTATTTATAGACTCGACAAAATAATTAGATTTCTAAATTAAATAAAATTAAAAAGAAATGTGGAATAGAAAATAAAATTTGTGGAGTCAGCCTAGCCAAAACGAGGGGTCAGCGGAGCCAAAACGAGGAGTCAGCCAAGCCAAAACGAGTAGTCAGCCAAGCTACCAGGAGGAGTCAGCCCGAAGCATCAGAGGAGTCGGCCTAGCCACTTGGAAGAGTCAGCCATGCCACTAGGAGAAGTCAGCCCGACGCATCGGATGAGTCAGCCAAGCCACTAGGAGGCGGTGTCAGCCCGACGCATGAGCCACCTTTTTGTCTTTAAGGAGTCAACTGTCGACTCAATCCATGATTATTGACACGTGTCAGCACCCCATTGATGGACGGTTGAAGGTGACATACGGACGCCTCCCATATTTCAGACGTCACTCCATAAACGCTTGAAGGGGGCATACGGACGCCTCCCATATTTCAGACGTCACTCCATAAACATACGGACGCCTCCCATATTTCAGACGTCACTCCATAAATGCTTGAAGGTCACATTTTGATAATATTTCTTGGTCAACACACAATTTTTTTAATTTCCACAAAAGTAAATTCGTTAACATGTCATGATAACACCCTCGTTTCCATAAGAAAATATTCGTTAACATGTCATGCCGGCAATCTGATTACATACTCCAAAAAGTAATGCCTTTTTTTTTTCTTGATCGGCAAAAGCAATATAATGTGTAAATTTAAAACATTAAAAAGGGTACCTATCACAAACAAAATCCAAACGTAAAAACTTCATGTCAACGGAGAAAAACACATCCATCATGACTCCCACCGGCGCCGGCGACAACCTCCACATCGTCTTCCTCCCTTTCTTCACTTCCAGCCACATAATCCCACTAGTCCACGCCGCCAGGCTCTTCGCCGCCCGCGGTGTCCGCTCCACCATCATCACCACCGTTCACAACGCTCTAATATTCCAAGACTTAGTGGACCGCGACACCGCGGCTGGCCACCCTATCGCGGTCCACACCGTCACATTCCCCTCCTCCGAAGTCAGACTCCCCGTGGGAATCGAAAGCATGAACACGGCCCCCACCCCAGAAAATGGGGGGGCTGTGATTCGTGGCATGATGATACTTAAAACTACATTTGAACAAGTGATTCGGGATCTTGCTCCTGATTGCATATTCTCGGACATGTTTTTCCCATGGACTGTTGAGCTCGCTGACGAGCTCAACATCCCGAGACTCTTGTTTTACCCTTCGTGTTTTCTTTATCACTCGATGTCGCATAGTTTGAGGGTTTATAAACCTCATGAGAGTGTAAATTCGGAATCCGAAAGCTTTGTGGTTCCGAATTTACCAGATAAAATCACAATGAAGAGGTCTCAAGTGTCCGAACATTTCAAAACCAAAACTGGATTAGGTGAGTTTCTTGAAACGATTCAGCAATCGGAGAAACGAAGTTACGGATTGGTGCACAACACGTTCTATGAGATTGAACCGGCTTATGTTGATCACTTCAAGAAGGTTAAAGATACTAAAGTATGGCATATAGGTCCTCTTTTTCAGTTTTTTGTCGGTGAGGGTCGCGACAATGGTGTGTCGGATAAGCATGGTTGTTTGAGTTGGTTGGATGATCAGAAACCGAATTCGGTGATATTCGCGTGTTTCGGAAGCATGGTGAAATTCCCAGAGGCTCAGATTACTGAAATCGCGTTAGCGCTTGAAGAATCGAAGCGCCCGTTTATTTGGGTTGTGGGTAAGACGGGAAGCGAAGGGATCGGTGGGTTGCCGAATGGGTATGAAGAGAGAATCAAGAGTAAAAACATAGGTTTGGTTATAACCGGGTGGGCCCCGCAAGTGGAGATTCTACAACATCCTGCGGTCGGAGGGTTTTTGACACACTGTGGTTGGAACTCGGTGCTTGAGGCTGTGGTGTTCGGCGTGCCATTGATCACATGGCCGTTGTATGCGGAGCTTTTTTACAACGAGAAGCTAGTGGAGCTTTTAGGGATCAATGTGAGGGTTGGGGCGGACGTTTGGAACTTGAGTCATGATATTGGTAGTCCGATTATAGGGAAACAGGGAATTATAGAGGCTATTGAGCTTTTAACAAGCGAGTCAGTCGAAGCGGAAAGTATTAGACAAAACTCAAAGGAGTTGGCTTTAACAACCAAAAAAGTCGTTGAAGAAGGTGGTTCTTCGGTCAATAGTTTAACGGCTTTGATACAAGAACTCAAAGCCGTTAAATTAACCCAAAGCCCTAGTGTTCTCCGTTTAAAGTTTCACTTAAAAAGTTTCCATATTGCATGATCGCTCTATATGTTTCATATATAGTTATTATTTCATTCCGATGTTTTCAATCATTATGATCTAACACGCGTTACATTAAACTTATGACCAACTTAATAACTTTTGATTCATGTAGGAATTTTTAAGGCTAAAACTATTCCATGTGACTATTTTCACACTTTTGTATCTTAGATGTCTCTTAAAAGGCTAAATTAATGAGGTGTATAGGGCTTCAGAAATGTCAGTGCCGCCAGACCCTGATTTTAATGAGCCATATACGAGACCTCTAGGGTGTGGATGAATTTTTGTTTGAAGATTTGGGTGTTTTTTTTTTTGAAGAAAAAAAAATACTTTGTATCGTTTAAAAATATTATGTCGTGTATTGTTTAAAATATTATGTCGTTTTCAAATATTACACTGTTTTAAATATCATACCGTTTTAAACATTATTGCGTTGTCAACATTATAGCGTTTCAGTATTATTTCGTTTCAATGTTTACTGTACCGGGCTTTATACTATTTTCACTTATATACCGTTTTAATATTATCGTTTCGTTTCAAGTTTTCTATCTTGTGAATGTTTACCGTTTGAATATTATACTGTTTATCGTTTCAATGTTAAGCTTTTAACAATTTATTCTGAAATATCGATGTAAAAATATAGTTTAAAATACTAATCTACGGATGAAAATACATACACGTAATGCTCAAATGATGCCAAATACGTTCGAAATATGGTCAAATCGCGTATATGTAACACAAGTGTGTGTATGAGAGTGTGTTTGTTGTGTGCGTATACATGGGTCGTTCAGGTGATCCCCTGTATATACGTAGCAATATACATCGCGCATAGTTTTGCACGTGACGTCTATTATAAATGGTTAATTACCATTTTAGCCCTTTAATTAATCCAAGTGTGAAAGGAAACATAGAGATTACAACCATAGGGATATCTTTAACACTTTTACCTATGGCAACTATCAATTCAAATGATGATCAAGCTCAAGCTCAAGTGTGTGTAAAGTGTTCCTCAACTCTTATTTAGTGAACTAACTACCAATGCGTTATTACTAAAGTGGGAGATCAAAGATAGAATGTTGGAATTTAATCTTTGGAGAGGTTTCGGTCGGCATAAAGGTATTCCTAAGGATCAACCTCTCTTCTTTCAAACAAGGAGGCTTAGGAAGAATCAAAGGAATGTCACCGTTAGGCATCAAAGCACTAAGGTCCATGTAGACTTCCGCACTTCTAGGAGATAAGGCCCTCATAAGGTCCCATAGAGCTCTAGGAACAACTCCAAAGTAAATAGCCACTAAAGGCACAATTTGGCACATTTGGAATGATTGGGGAGGGCCCCATTTATAGGATGTTGGCGGCCAATATGTGCACGGCCGTGTGTGTCCTTTTTATCGTAGATTCTTCTAAAAGCCATCATTTTTTCAGAGTGATGTACATGCACAGGCGTGCCCAAGCTATGCACGACCGTGAATAGGGACAAGTGTCCAAACATGCCCCGCAAATGTATCCAATTGGTGTACTTTTTGTCTTTGTTTTGCCTTGTCTGATTTGTCTCTTTTGGGAAGGCATGGTCATGCACCATAGTGTGCACTAGCGTGCATGGTGTGCTTGTCTTGCCCACCAAGTTTCCTGCTTTTCCAAAAGGCTAAATTAAGGTGGCATGGTCATGCATGAATACATGCACGAGCGTGCATGAGGTAAACTTGCATTTTTTCAATCGTTTTTCATCGTTGTTTGCCTCTTTTCATTCCGAGACCTTAAAATCATATAAAAATATAAATGGAACAATTTAGGTAGTGTTTCCACATTATAAAGCCTCAAAAGTACATAAAATGGGGGTGTGTATATATATATATATAGCATGTATCAATGATGACAAATCAATACCCCTCGAAAACAAATGTTTCTCTAGGATCTCCAAAGGTCCCCCCTAAACAAGTAGCAACATAAGCAAAACACGCGGTCCAATTTTATACTATAGTCTAACCATCCCTTAAAATCATATATCTCATAGCAACATTCTTTAAATCGCCTCAACTCATTACCATGACAAATTGATTGTGGAAAGACGAAAAGTATATATCTCTTGGTTGACATGGTCCTCTCAGTATGTATGCCTTTCTAATCTCATCTTGTTGATTAACATTACATAATAAAGTTGGTTTCCGACCAGAATGATCCGAAGAAAGAGTACCCCTCGAAAACAAATGTTTCTCCATGATCTCCAAAGGTTCCCCCTAAAAAAGTAGCAACATAAGCAAAACACACGGTGTTATTTTATACTATAGTCTAACCATCCCTTATAATCGTGTATCTCATACAAACATTCTTTAAATCATCTTAAATCATTACCATGACAAATTGATTGTGGGAAGTCTATACCTCCTGGTTGACATGGTCCTCTAAGTATGTATGCCCTTCTAATCTCATCTCGTTGATTAAAATTAAATGATAAAATCGGTTTTCGACCAGCAAGATCCGAAGAACGATTATCTACATCAACATATTTGGGAGTTTTAGAAGATGATTCTCCACCATTTATTTTGAGAAATTGTTCGGTAGAACTACTACTATTTCCTATTTCGATTTAAAATAAATCATTAAAATCTAACCCATTTACCATGGATTTCACATAATAAAATTAATCATACATTCATACTTTATACAATCATACAAACACATGATGAAAATTAAAAGTGTTTCAATTTTAGTTTTAATCTTGATTTTAATTCACATAATTTCAAACAATGTTTTAAATATAAATTCTAGGTTCATAAGTCATTCTAAAGTTGTAAATTTTCAAAGTTTAAACCCTAGTCTCTAATTCTCTATTTTTCCTAATCAAATAAAACAACAAAATAACACCATCAAATGGAAGCCTAAGTCGTACCGTGGTAGAGACTTGACGATATTACGGTGAATGCCACCGGTTGGTGGTCAGAATTTGCACAACGGAATGACAGCAGATTTGGAGTCGTCTGATGGTGGGTGTGATGAGGGAAACATCACATGGGTTGGGACATTGGACTTCCACTAATAAATCAACTAACTCTTAGACATTGGTGAATGGGACGCCACGTACAGTTCTGTACGTGGCGTATAGGGTTGTATAAAGTCAGTGTCTAAGCACATAATTTGAGGGGTATGTACGCCACGTGCAGGGTTGTACATGGCGTACGTAACACAACATAATTTAGACCTGTGAATTTGTTGTTTTGGTGTTACAAACTCTAACCCGATTCGAACATTATATCATTTAAAACAACATACCGTCAATTTTTTTTTGATAAACTCCTGTACTGTTCAAATATATCATACCGTTTTTTAACTCTCATCTGGTTCGAACATTATGTTGTTTCAACATTATATCGTTTGCAATATTATTATACCGTTAATTTGTTTGCTAAACACTGGTACGGTTCAAATATTATACCTTTTCAATACAATATTGTTTAATATACCATCCTTTTTTAACTTCCGTCCGGTTCAAACATTATGTCATTTCAACGTTATATCGTTTAAAAAATTATAAGGTTAATTTGTTTGATAAACTCTGGTACGATTCGAATATTATAGCATTTCAATACTCTATCGTTTAAAATATTATACCGGTTTTCTAACTCTCGTCCGGTTTGAACATTATGCCGTTTCAATATTATATTATTCAAAATATTATACAGTTTCAATATTATCATTTCAACATTATACCGTTCTCAACCTTAAACCGTTTCAATATTTTCGTTTCAAATATTATATATTTTCAATGTTTACCATTTGAACATTATACCGTTTCAATTTTATTGTTTCAAAATATTACATGGTTTCAATTTTATAGTTTAAAAAATTATTATGAGATATTATGTAATACAAACAAACATCACGTAACCGAACGAACATAAGTACCTTTGTGTTGTGTTCAATTGTTGTTTGTGATCATTTATGTTCATGAACGTTTGTTTGCATTCGTTACCTAAACATAACGAACCGACACGAACATATTCATTTCCTTAATGAACGAACACAAACAAAAAATAATGTTCTTTAAGTGTTCATGAACAGTTCGTGAACACATAATTTCCTTAACAAATGAACACCAAAAGGCCTTTTTCGTGTTTGTTCGGTTCGTTTGCATCTCTAACTAAACCCCAACATCGGTTCTTTACCATCGCCACACATCATATGACCACTTACGAGTTTTAGGTGTGCTTGCTTTTCAAACGAATCGTCAACTTGTCCTCACAAACTCGCACCCCGGTCCATAATGTGCGTCTTTCTCGTTTATCCACCCGAGTATCGAGGTTTCCGTTGTCTAGATCTTTCAACGGGCGAAGTCACTTTATTCCGTCACGTCACGTTACGTTTGATGAATCCACAATTCCTTTCAGCTCTCACCATACCACAACACCGGTGACTATAGTTTTCTGGAACCTGACCCATCACCCATTATACTACAAAATCTACACACTCAAACTTCCGCCAACACTCATAACCCCACCACACCACTTACAACAGCTACCGAATTTTGTAACCATTCCTTATGCCTACACCTACTCACGTCGAGCTAACCTGCTTGCACCCACGTCACATACAAATTCCACCACCGTAACAGCTAACCCACACCTCCAGCACCTACAAACTACAACACTACATCCCGTACAACCACCGGTATTAGAGCCCCTACAGTCATCTCCTCCCACCATACTCAATCACCCTCTACTATACCACAACCACCACCACTTCCTCGGTCCACACACCCCATGACCATACGATCACAAGATGGGATAATTAACAACCAAACGTGCTTTACATCTTTCAAGTGAACCTTGTTCATTGAATTTATGTCGGAACAACCACATACACCTGATTATGTGAGCATCAATAGGTTTCTTGACCAAGTCCCAAGTGTTATTTTCCATTAAAGCTCTATATTCATCATTCTTGGCGTTTTGTGAATTTGGATTGTAGGGTCGAGATGTTAGATTTGGGTAGGGGAGATGGGAAATGGGGTGGTAGTGTGAAGACTAACTGGTGTTCGAGTTTGTAAATGGGAAGAACCAACAAGTTAGCATTGACTGTGATGAGACCTTTATACTCGTGGTCAAACCGACCACTATTCAAACAATGCTTACTCTTGTCGTTTCTCGGACTTGGCGAATCCTTCAATTGGACATTAACAATGAGTTTTTGAATGCACGTGGTGAATTTGTTTGGATCTCTAAGTATATTCGTTTTTTATTTGCTTTGTGTAAGGCTATAAATAGCCATTTTGATTTATTGAATATATATCCCATTTTTTCCTCGTTCAATACAGAAGCTTTTCTTTTGCAAATATCATGGTTTCTTTCTTCTACATATTTCACATATGTGAGTGTTAGTGTGTGTGGAGTGGGGCCTGTAACCAACACCTATATCCGATACTATAGAATCTGGCCATCTATGTAGCTTAAAGACCTGATCAAGAAAAACTTGTGCTACCTGAGCTGCTGAATAAGGATGAGTTAATGCTATAAAATGGCTGTACTTTGTTAGTTTATCTACCACCACTAGAATGGAATCGTTTCCCTGAGATCTTGGTAATCCCCCAATGAAATCCATGGATATACACGAAAACACGTTGTTAGGAACCGGCAATGGCTGTAATAATTCTGGTGAAGCAACTGTCTCGTTTTTAGCTTTCTGACATACACTACATTGCTGAATGACATTTCTCACTTGTTTATACAATCACTTCCACGTAAACAATGTCTTAATCCTTTGAATGGTAGCATGATACTACGGTTAGGCGTGATGAGGGCATTGGTGATGCTACGGTTGTAGTGTTATGTGGTATGATAGCTGTCAGTGATGGGGTTAATCCATAGTCTAGTATGACAACGGGGTTATATAACGTTTTAAATTTCACATGCCCATATAAATAGCTCGTGAAATATTTATTGGCCCAAGTACATAATATTTTGTTTGGTACAATGACATAGTCATAACGGGTGGGTTTCTAAGGGGGAGGGGGTGGTGATCACTCATCACTTACTCATCACTCACAACATCCAATCAAGTTCTGCCATGTCATCAACCATTATTCCATCACTCACAACCTCTTTTAGTGGCAATGCCCATCACTCACAACACCCAACAATAAACTCTCACAACCCCTCTCATCCTTTCCTCCATCATGCGTTGATTTTTTCACGCAAAAATTGCTTCACGCGTTAAACATGTTCGTGGCGGTGGAAAAAATGGAAACTTCCATGCGTGAACAAAGTTTATCATGGGGAAAATTTTAACCACCCCGCCTGCCCTAATGGGTATTTTTGAACTACAAGTGAAAAGGGGTTAGCTTGGGTTGACCCTTGGGTTGCAAGTATCGGTTGAACTAAAGAGAATATCAGGCTCAAGAATATCAATCTCATATCATAAGTAGTAAGTAATATCAATACAAGCACCTCTATATATAGGAGAACAACTATACAACTAATCATGCTAACTAACTCAACTAACTCACATGCTCTAACTATCTAACCACCTCTGTATACTCTAATATGCCCCCTCAAGCTGAACGGGGAGCATCCACGTGAAACTTGGACCTCAGACTGTCGAAACGAACACCAGACAATCCTTTGGTCAAAATATCTGCAATCTGAAATGTAGTGGGTGCATACTGAACATGTAAAGTACCACCCAAAACCATGTCCCGAATAAAATGCAAGTTAATCTCCAAGTGTTTGGTGCGCTGATGAAACACTGGGTTGACTGCAAGATATGTAGCTCCAATATTGTCACACCAAAGAGACGGTGGATAAGTTATCGTGATATGTAACTCATGTAGTATAGATGTAATCAATTGTAACTCAGGAGCTGTATGAGCAAGAGCTCGATACCCAGCCTCAGTACTCGACCTAGCAACTGTATGTTGTTTCTTGGAACTCCAACTTATGAGGTTGGGCCCAAGAAAAACACAATAACCTGTGGTAGAACGTCGAGCATCAGGACACCCAGCCCAGTCAACATCACTATAAGCATGTAAATCAACACAAGTAGACCGACGTATACACAACCCATGAGAAATGGTACCCTTAAGATACCGTAAAATCCGTTTGACAGCGACCCAGTGTCGATCAGTAGGTGTCTGAAGAAAATGTGACACCTTACTGACCGCATAAGCAATCTCTGGTCGTGTCAACACAAGATACTGTAATGCACCAACAGTGCTCCGATACATAGTAGGATCAGACAAATGATCACCAGTGTGCCGAGAAAGTTGTCTGCCAGAAGAGACAGGAGTAGATAATGGTAAAAAATCAGCAAGACCAGTGCGCTGTAGTAAATCAAGTAAGTAGCATTGCTGAGATAAGTGTAAAACATCCTCAAAAAATGTAGCCTGAATACCCAGAAAATATGACAACTGTCCCAAATCCTTGAGCGCAAACTGAGAATGTAAGCGACCAATCAAGCTAGTAACAAAATCAGAAGAGCTCCCAGTAATAATAATGTCATCAACATAGATCAAGACGTAACAGAGTATCGAATCACGGCTGTAAACAAAGAGAGATACATCTGAAAGACATTGGGTAAAACCATCAGCAAGTAGAGCGGTGGATAGCTTGGAAAACCAAGCTCTAGGAGCCTGCTTTAGGCCATACAAAGCCTTTTGCACACGACAAACATAATGTGGTCTATATGAGTCAACAAAGCCTGGGGGTTGGGTCATATACACAGTCTCAGAAAGATCCCCATGTAAGAACGCATTGTTAACATCAACCTGACGGATAGACCATCCTCGAGAGAAAGCGACTGAAAGAACTAGGCGAATAGTAGTAGGTTTGACCACAGGACTGAAAGTCTCAGTGTAGTCAATACCCTCAGTCTGATGAAAGCCCTTGGCAACAAGTCGGGCTTTATAACGACTCACCGATCCATCAGGATTACGTTTAATCCTGTAAACCCACTTACAACCAACAATGTTGGCGTCAGTGGGAGGCTGAACCAGACGCCAAGTCTGGTTGGCATGAAGAGCATCAATCTCAGCAAGCATCGCATCCCACCAAACAGAGTATTGTTGAGCCTATCAAAATGTGGAAGGCTCAGTGGTGGGAGCAGTAGAGACATGAAAAAGAACATGATCACGAGATTGTGTAACCATCGGATGAGTTGGAACGAGAGGAGGATGAGGAGGAAGATGATGAGAAGGAGGAGGAGGAAAATGAGGTGAAGTAATATCAGGAGATGAAATAACAGGAGACGATGAGGAAGGAATAATAGGAGGAGGCGAAGAGGAAAGAGAAGAAACAAAAGTCTAAAGTGAAGGAGGAGGAATGAAGAAAGGAATAAAATCTGAAGAAGCTGTGGGAGTAGTAGAACTCCCTGGAATGTCAAAAATCGACTCATGGAATCGAACATGACGAGAAGTATACGTACGAGACGTATAAGGATCATAACAGAGATAACCGAGATGAGATGGAGCATAGCCAACAAAGATGCAAGGAGTATACTTGGGTGAAAGTTTATCCGCTCGAGTATCACCTAGAAACGGATAGCACAAACACCCAAAGGTACAAAAAAGTGAGTAATCGGGACGAGATCCAAATAGGACCTCGTAAGGAGATGAGTGATGAAGAACTGGTGATGGTAACCGGTTAATAAGGAAAGCAGCAGTGGCATATGCATCATACCAGAATTTCTTTGGTAACCGAGCATGAAACAATGAAGCTCGAGCTACCTCAGAAAGATGGCGTTTTTTCCGCTCAGCAACCCCATTCTGTTGGGGAGTATAGGACATGAAATGCGATAAACAATGCCAGAATCTGAAAGAAAACGAGCCATAGAACCACGAATGAGCTCAGGAGCACCATCACACTGAAGATGTTTGATGGTGCAGGAGAAGAGGTTCTCAACAAGCGATTTGAAATGTCGAAAGCAATCAACCGCCTGAGAACGACAAGTCAAAGGATACATCCATGTAAATCGACTAAAATCATCAATGAAAGTAATGAAATATTGGTATCCATCTCTAGACATAACAGGCGATGCACCCCAAATGTCACAATGTATAATATGTAAAGGTGAAGTAAAATGAAATACAACGGATGTAAAAGGCAATCTAGTCGATTTCGAAACACTACAAGCAGTACAATGTGTGTGTTGGGTTTTGTTTGTCAAGTGTAAAAACGAAAATCTAGACAAAACACCATCAGACGGATGACCCAACCGAGAATGCCAAGTCTCACGAGAAACAGAAGTGAAAGCAACAAGAGAATACAACTGATGTGGACTACCACGCTTGTGATGGAGAATCTGTCCATCAAGAGTCTGAATGGATAGACCTAGATATGAGAAAATAACAGTTATTGGATGATCAATCACTAACTGCGTGATCGATAAAAGGTTCTTGGCTAAGCCAGGAACCATAAGAAAATGTCTAAGAGTAAGAGTACGATCAGCAAGGCAGTGCCAATGTGAGAAATAGTAAGAGCCATACCATTGCCTACAATGACTCGCTCAGAGCCGGCGTAAGGAGCAACATCAAATACAATAGAAGAGTCAGCGGTCATATGCGCAATAGCACCAGAATCGGGAATCCATGAGTTAATACGCTCGCATATACCAGAATAATCCGCGGATAATCCAAAATGTGGAGAAGACTGTTGAGTAGCCCAAGTGGCAAAATCTTGATGTCTAAATCCATACGAGGTAGTCACATTAGGCCCAAATCCAAATGATGTAGTAACATTAGGCCCAAATCCATATGATGTAGAAATATAGAACCAAATCCATGTAATCTAGTCATACTTGGCCCAAATTCAGATTGGCCTCGTATATGCGGGTCAATAGAGGGCCCAGTTTGAGCAACATATGAAACGAAAACCCTAGATTTATTGTCCTCCATGTTTACTGTATAATTTTCCACACTTTGACCACCATCTCTATCATCAAGAACAATTACATGGGTGAAACAAATCTTCAAGATCTTTCCGTATATTCTATTGCTGGAACATGTAGATTGCGAATAAGGAATTTCAATAAGCCAAGAGTCTTCAAAACTGTGAGAGAATTTGATGTCTCCGGTTAAGATAATTGTTTACATCAAGCTTAATATGAACAAGATGTGTGAAATTAGGAAGATTTGAATCAAGAATAGAACGAAATTTTACTGGTGTGAGAGAAACAATTTTGACCAGAGAAGAATCTGGCCGGAGAGGAAACAATCTAGCCGGAAAAGATACCGGAATAACGAGGAAGATTATCGGAGAAAGAGTTAACAAAGCATAGTAGAAGATCTGTAGAAAGAAGTGTGTAGAAAATGATCAGAAAAGTATTGAACATCGGCCGGAATAGTCGCCGGAGATGCAACTACCGTCGGAGATGTAACAACCTCTTCGGAGCAAGCTCTGATACCATAAAGAGAATATCAGGCTCAAGAATATCAATCTCATATCATAAGTAGTAAGTAATATCAATACAAGCACCTCTATATATAGAACAATTATACAACTAATCATGCTAACTAACTCAACTAACTCACATGCTCTAACTATCTAACCACCTCTGTATACTCTAATATGAACCGTTAGACTAATTTCCTTTATAGCAAAGCTTTACTAATGTACTAGACCTGGCAAACGGGTCGGTTTGGGTTGGGTCGGGTCATGGGTCAAAACGGGTTCGGGTCAAAACGGGTCAATTATAAAAATGGTTGTTTTGGTTCGGGTCGGAATGGGTTTGGGTCAGAACGGGTTCGGGTCGGAACGGGTCCAGGTCAGAACAGGTTTCAGGTCGGGTCGGGTCGAGTTGGTTAAAAATTGCTTTCTTTCACGTTTAAGTTAGAAAAATGAATAGATTTGGTTAGCCGAACACTAATGTTCAAAGCTAATTTCTTATTGCTAACAAAAATCAATGCAAAACATCATCCTAATTATAACTCCATCCCCAAAATATTAAACCTCTAGTTAATTAAGCCAGCTCGTTTAAATATTAGCTCAGATTTAGCTCATGCTCTACATAATACATTTACTAGTGAATAACAACAATTAGTTACTTACAATACACAGTAAATCTAACTGTTTGAAGCAAAATGGTAAACTAAAAGTTCAATTGTGTGTAGGTAATAGTGTAATACCAAGGAATGAGTGAACTGCGGGAGTTGGAGAGCTGAAAATATTGAAACCGTGTCGGCCTAAAACCCGTTGCGATCCGAAACCCGTCCCATGCGGAAACTCGTGTCGGCCTAAAACCCGTCCCGTGTGGAAACTCGTGTCGGCCTAAAACCCGTTGCGATCCAAAACCCGTCCCGTGCGAAAACCACTAATCAACTAAAATCACCACACACTTACATCATCAACAGACCTAATTAGAAAATAACAAAAAACTACACACTAATCACACTCTGCAAATGCAATGTTACATTACAAATATGAACAGATCAATAACAAATCACCAGCAAGTGAAGGGCACCTTCTCTACTGAACTGCAAATCACCAGCAATTATGATTTAAGAACTACAATCGACCACTAAAACTAGGTCTAATATGTGGTTTGGGGTTTTGATCGAACATCAAATTCCCCAAATTGAAGATCAAAAATATAAATGTCACTCCAATTTTTAGAATATATAAATAAAAACAAAACCCAGAATTGAAGAGGATCATACCTTGAGTGGAATTTATGATATTGGATTCGTGAATAACAGTGAAAAAGGTCAACTGAAGAAGATAGAAATTGTTGTAGTGATGAATTCCATTGAGATTGGAAGTTGATTTCAGGCGGAGATGGCGGCGACGGTTGTAGATGAAGATCTGAAGATGATGTTCTTCGTCGATGAAGATCTGAAGATGAATTCCATGGAGATTAGAAGTTGATTCCACCCGTCGTTTCATGTGTTCTAAAACCCTAACCCGTATGACCCGTTGTTCTAATTTATTCCACCCTAAAAGACCCGTAAATATGACTTTTATGTTTTCAAAAGACCGCTTTGACCCCCTTGTTTAAATTCCTTTACCCAAAACAATCCATTGTCTAAATTTTTTTACCCAAACTGACCCATATAATAGTTTTTGAATCAGGATTGCCCCCTCTATATTGTACCATTTGACCAGTAATCAACATGATACAATCGAAGTTGGACTGTTTTTATATAGACAAGTTGAATTTTAAACTTACACGGTTACACCTCTAGTGACATTCTACTGACTAAACTAGATTTTTTTTAAGAAATATATATACAATTATCTGCTAGCATTATTTGTCCCTTTTCCATGCAGAGTTCAAGAAAGCACTTCCTTCTAGTTTTTTTTTTTTTTTTTTTTTTTTTCTTCTAGATAAAACAACTGTGTATATAGGTCATATAGCTAACTACCAATGAGCATTACTCTAGTATCTTCTCATTTACAAAAAAAAAAGAACATTTTCGTTAACATATATCCACTTCTTATATTAAAATGTTCTTATACCTAAGCTACTTGACACAACACAAAAAAATCATGAACATATATCCGTACTTAATACCCCAAACGTCTGTGCTGTAGAAATAGTTATCATATAGTTGTCATACTAGATTACCAGCGTATCAATACGTATACAGTTTATATAGTTGTCATACTACATTACTAGGGTATCAATATGTATACGTTTTATATAGTTGTCACCAGTGGCGAAGCTTGACTCGAATGACAGGGGTCGAAAACGTATATACCCAAAAATTTCTATAGAATCGGGGGGTCGAAAACGTATATACCAAAAAATTTCTATACGAAAACTACATATATATCGGGCGCCCCTTCACGCCCCTTCTATACTTCGCCCCTGGTTGTCAATGTCATACTAGATTACTAGGCTCATGTATGTTTTGAAACGTTTTACTTTGTGTTTATGTTCTGAATCTGGCAATGTTTCGTTTTTTCTATACCAAGTAAATATACGGTATCGTAGCACTATGGTTATATACTGGTTGGTTGTATATGCATCTTTAATCTGATTTTGTACTTGAAACTGAAAAAAGCAAGAATGGAAAGAATTTAAGGGAACAAAGCAAGAATGAAAGCAATGGGTCGTGATAAACTAGCTTCTTCGTTTATGGGTACAACTCCGATTTCACAAAAGAAGAAGAGAAACGACAATAAAAGGCGGGTTTTGAAAAAAGATGAGGGATTATATGGCATCTGCTAGCAATAAAGAATCTAGTTCTAGTATGTGACCGCGGGTTTTCTATTCAGAAGGGGATGGCGGCGCAGTTTGTTGCTCGTCTACCTGCTATCCTTATGTAATTTGCCATGATGTTTAGAATCAGAGTCAGTGTCTAATTAGATTAGAAGGTGGCTTAGGCTTATATTTGTTCTTATATATGTTCATGTATTTTGTTGTTTTCTATTGTACGTCAGTTTGTTTCTTTTTCTTTTGGTGCTTTGTTGACAACGAGCACAACTTTTTATTCACAGAACTTTGTAAGCTACAAAGGCTTGTGTGGCTTAAGTTTAGTTGTTTGTTGCTATATCGTGTTCTTGATTCACTTGTTTAAACGATCTCAGGGTTAACAAGTGGTATCAAAGACTAACAATCTAGGTTTGGTTTCGTTATAGTTTATCCATCTGCATCCGGTTCGTCGTGTTTCCAATCGAAGGTGTCCAACTTCCGATCACAGTAAGTTTCCGATCACAAGCGTACAGGGTCCGATCGCATAAAGTCCATTATTGTAAATGTACTAGGATGAAGCTCTATTCACTTGCATGGGTGGTAACGTGATCTAGTTATTGATGATAACACAGTTGGTACAACTAAAAAAGCAAAGTGTCCTACCTATGACGGGCTGTTGGATGCAATTTAAAACTGACAAGTAAATGTGCAATTATAGAATAAACACTGGCTCAAAATAATATCATGCCTCTTCCATTAAGCCCACCAAGACAATCTCAAGGTGATACAGCAAATGGTGGTGAAAGTATCGATGAGTAAAGTTGTTTTTAGTAATTTTATATAACCCGTTAGTAACTTATCACTACTACAAAAGTAGCCATTTTGCTACCAAATTTTCCTACGGAAAAAAATGTCACAAATTCTTACAAAATTGTGACGCATTTATGACTACAAAAAAACCCAAAATTTTGTAACAAATTTGCTACACAATAGTGACAAAAACAAAACAAAAAAAAACACAATAATTTTGTCACAATTTCGTTACAAATTTGTTGGATTTGTTTTGGAAATTATTGACTAATTAGTTGGTTTATCATTATTAAATACATATTACTACTTTATGACGTATTTCCTACAAAAACCTATTAACGCGTGTTATTCCGTAGGAAATGCGTTACAATTCGTGACACATTTATGATAATCAACCTTCAATCCATTAGTTAGTTTTAAACAATTCAATACCCAACTTTATTAAATTTATTAAAGAGTCCAATCCAATCTGTACATTTTATCGTTAATCCTTAATTAACTAATAACAAAAAATAATTTTTTTATTAATTATTAAATATGTTATTACTATTATCACCAACTGATTTATGCATGTCTTAAATTGTATGAAAGATAACGCTTCACCAAATTATGGTTTCTTAATCATATTAAATTATTAAGTCTTATTTTTATATATTTTAAGTATTAGGCCACCGGGGGCGGTCCGTGATGGACCTTGTATCACGCGTTGAATAATCACGCACACCGCCGCCACTTCCCTCATCACGCGTTGATTATATAACTCATTGAAACCATAACGCGTGAAAATCAAAAAAGGAACGTTAGAATTGGACCGTTGGGGGGGGGGGGGGGGGGGGGTTTGAACGTTGGGTTATTTTTATTTTTGAAAGTTTATATAAAATCTATCAAACCCAATACATTTCATATCAAAATTTATCCAATTCACTTCAAAAAATCATACAATTCTCCATTTGATTTCAAAAATAATTTTACAAGAAACATGGAAGGTTCAAGCAAGAGAGGTGAGGGTTCGAAAAAAAGAGGTTCGGGTACGAAGAAAAATCTCGTAAGACCCAAGGTTCGAGCGAATCTTGGCGAGCCGACGCGCTTTAGGTTGCAAGACGAACCCGAGCAAGTCCCACCCTTTCAAACCCAACAATATCCACCCTTTCAAAACCAACAATATCTACCCTTTTAATCGCAAACGTATCAAAACCAACCGTTCGTTCCACCGTTTCAACCTCACCAATTTCAACCCCAAACTTATCAAACCCAACCCCACCCACTCGACCCACTACTAGAAGACAACACCCTCATCCATCATTTTGCAAACGCGTATCGTGAACCACAACAAAGTCTTAACGACGATGAAGATGATGATTACGTTCAAGAACAACAAGAAGAAGAGGAAGAGGAGGAAGAAGAAGAAAATGATGACGTTCAAGAAATCGTCCCAACCGTCCGACAACATTGGACGAGCGAGAAGGAGGTGTCGTTGGTGAAGGCGTACTTGCACATCTCCGAGAGCAAGAAACATGCCAACGAGCAAAGAAAGGATGCGTTTTGGAGACGGGTCATTAATCATTTTAGCCGACTTCCCGGTGCAAAGACACGAAACATGGACCAAATGACGTCGAAATGGACGGATTTGAACGGGAAAATTAGTAAGTTCAACGCTTGTTTCATTCAAAAGGTATTTTTTTTATAAAGTTTAAATTTTTTTCATTCAAAACTGTTTTTTTTTTTAAATAAAAACAGAAACAGTTTTTATTTAAAAAAAACGTAAACAGTTTTTATTTTTTAAACAAAACAGAACAGTTTAAAAAAAATAACAGAAACAGTTTAATTTAAAAAAAACAGAAAACCGTTTTTTTTATAAAAAACAGAAAACAGTTTAAAAAAAAACAGAAAACAGTTTATTTTTTTTAAAATACAGAAAACTGTTTATTTTTTTTTAAAACAGAAATAATAAATTTTTTTAAATACATAACGTTTTATATTTTTTGTAGAACCGAAATCCACAAAGTGGAGCGAGCGAGGCGACAATCATGCAACAAGCCACCGAAGAGTATTGCGATCTCTAAAAAAAGAGGAGTTTTCCACACGTGGGGGCATGGGAAGTTGCGAGAAATCACCCGAAGTGGGTCCCGGTTGAGTTGGTTGACATGCGTGGTCCAACCGCTCCAAAAAAACGAGGAGGTTCAAAAAGATCAAAGACATCCGATTCGGGGAACTACACGACTTCCGCGTCGGATAACTTGCCCCAAATGAACTTAAACGAAGACCCCCTTGACGAACCCGATCAACCCGTTGACGATCCCGTTGAAGAAGATACACCTACAAGGCCACGCCGCAGGAGAGGTGGTGAATTGTCAAGCAAAGGGAAGGAAGCGGTGGCGGAGTCAATCTCCAGAATCGAAGAGGAGTAAATGACGCAATACAAGAAGGCCGAACAAAGAAAAGAAAAAATTATGTCCCTAAAAGTTGAACGCGAGCAGGCGTACATGGGACACTTGAAAACGGTTGAAAGACAAAATGATTTAAAAATCTTGTGTGAAAAGCACGCCCATCTCGACGAACCGTTTAAGTCAATTGTAATTCAACAAAAGCGCGAGATTTGCGCAGAGTGGGGTTGGGAGATGCCACCCGTTTAATTTAAGTTTTTTTTCCCAATGTTTAGTTGTTTTTTTATTTTGCTATGTAATTTAATTTTTAATTTTAATGAAACTAGGGGTATTCGCTGTGTCGCGCGTTGCGCGATATTACATGTTAGATTAATTTGCTTACGGTTGCAAACATTGATGATGTTAATAACGACTTTTCAGTAGTTAATCACGGTGCTGTTTGTAGACACAACATACAAAATACAGTATGTCTAGGCATACACACTGCTGGCATTAGTATGCAGTTTACAAATTAGTTACAAGTAGTTCTAAAGTAACGTATGCTTTTAGCGATTCTACTTTTAGGCTGCATCCCGCCTTCGCTTGACATCTTCAGTGAGTTCAGTTTTGATCGGTCAAATTGCCTTTGCCAGGCCTTTTTGATGGTGCATTGGTGTTTGCAAGCGAAAACATGCTTGATGTCATTATCGTATTTTTTGTTTGTGTAATGTAATTTTTTTTTGTTAATAAAAACATCCTACCTTCCCCATTACTAAGTACAATGTTTTCATCGAGTCTTTAGTTGCAGCCAACTCTTCACGTCTTACCTAAAAGTTGTTTGCCGGCATGGTCGAAAATGACTGCCACGATGCTACCTGTGTTATCTGAAACACGTGCTATGATTCAGTACTTGCATATATCGTTACCAGAATTCAAGTATTGAGATTATGAAAGGTTCCAGTAGTAACAACTATCCATAAGTCTTAATAGATTATAAAGGATTATACAGTTGAAACCGGCTTAGTTTGCATCTGTAGTTGTGAGAAAGGTTCCAACAATTAGTATCGGGGCGCAGACTAACTAACTGCCTTCAAACCGTCTTAAAGGTTGACTAATATAATTGTGCATCCTAAACGAACAGCCAACGTGAAGCAAGGTTTTGTATTGGCAATGCACATCTTTGTAGCTTTATCTATATTAGTTTGAATTTACCTATCTGCGTGCAACCTAAAACATAACAACCTATCAACGGTACGTTAGATGCATCCTAACGTTAAATAAAAGACTATATATCTCGTGCTTTCTGAACAGTCAACCACCAGACACGATCTTGATACAGCGTTGAACGCCTCAGCAGGTAACTTTTGGAAAGCATTAGATTAATCAAGTCAGCAGGATAACGCCCGCACAGGTTGGCTTGACATGTGATTAGATTCAGTCAGATGTAACCGGCCAGCAACTATACATAATGTGCAGCCCTATATTTAATTAAAACTTATATATCTTGTTCACTCTACGCACGTCTCAGCGAGAAACATTTGAAATATATATTCACAACAGTATATCTAATAAATTAGTCAAGTTCGCAGGATAACACTGGCACAAGTTGGTTTGATATGTGTTTAGATTAACTTAGCGCAACACAGTTCAATAGGCAATCTATCTAGATGAACCAAAACTATTTTTTTTCACTTATGCAGGTTTATATATCTCTTTATTTTAAGTATGCATTTAAGTTTTACCTGATGTCCCTTAGCGTAAGGACAATACAGGTCTGTCGTGCCTACTAACCATGTCTTTAATGCCAAGGTAGATTCCAATAAAGTCTGCAAAAGGGGTATTTTTAGTGTAGTAAACCGCTATTATGTAATTAAAAGGAAGGTTGACCATCATGCCTACAATTCCCCTATGGTTGGAAGCTTCCAAATCCATCTTTCAGCGACTTGCGAATTCGAAGCTTCCAAATCCATCTTTCGGCGACTTGCGAATACCACAAATTCCTAATACAAATAAAATTAGCATACATATTTGTTAGACTTCGATATTACTTGTTTTTTTTTTTTGGAAACTCGTCTTCATATTTCAAATAAGATCATCACTGTATTCAGAGACACTCATGTGATAACTTAACAAGAAAAGATATGACTTCCTCCTTACAAAGACAAAGCCACTGCAACTTCCTCAAATATTGAGACACAAAACCAACCTTTCATAATAAAAACACATGCAATTGTATAACACCAGACTACCCATACTCATTTGTAGGTGAACTGAATCACTCCTTTTCCACTAAGGTAAATAGGACCTGAAAATTATTGGCTTTTCAGTTACATTCTCTAGATTGGTGACAAGTAGCTGTTGAACGAAAAAAGCGAAAATTCTATCAACACTTCAATTTTTAGGCCTAACAAATATGCATACTTAAGCCCAATAAAGCTTGATTTTTATTGAATTCAAAGAAACCATTTTTTTTTTCTTTTTTACCTAATATAATTTCAAATCAAACATTATTTTATGATTAACAATCTTTCAAAATACAGGTATATCTCAACGTAACCAGACTTTTAGCAATGTATACATGTTCCTTGAATAAACAATTCATCGAATAGATTTATTAAATCAATATGTACTCATTTCAGCCATTTAAGTTCTCTAATTGATAATCTTTACTCCTAAGAAGGTTACCATCTAAAAGTGCTAACCTAGATGAAAATACTTCTGGAAATGATATATCCATGTTAATTTTTTCTATTATATTGAAAGGATGCAAAATGAAAAACATGAAATAAAACTTATAAAACAATTGTTTCATCAAAATCAGCTTCTAATCACAGATAGTTTCAACAATAATAACATGATTTGCTCATTTGCATTACATTAATTAGCTAATTTGCTCCTAAACCGATTATAAAAACCCCAAATCGATGACCTAGAATCAGATACGTAAGAAAATACGTACACGTCAAACAGAATCAATCAAGCGGAAATCAATAACGAAACAAATCAATCGAAGGAGACATAGAAAAAGGGGCGTAAAAGATACCATCGCAGTCCTTATCGAAGAGGCAGAAGGCCTTCTTTAAACACCGAGACCCGGTAATTGTTGAGCTGATCGGCCATTTGAAAGAGGAGAGAAAATGGGGTTTTTCTTTGGTGGGTTAGGGTCTGGGAGAAGAAGGATTTTTTGATAAGGTTTTACCTACTCTCTCAAGGTCTCCTTCTATGCTATACCTAAATGGCAAAAAGATTGTTAAAAAAGGGATACGTGAGTCGAACTCAAGCTCATCAAGATACACATAGTCCCAACCAACCAGTTTACTAATGACTAATATGCATCATAAATCAAATATCAATTCTATATATACAGTATTGAAAGCGTGTAAACTACCATTCATAAGCTTCCTTTATTAATATATAGGATAATTTATAATTTAGTGTTTTATTGTTAATTTCTAATTTTAAAATAAAAATTAAAAAATTTTCGGAGTGATAGAATTCTATCACTAGTGACTGTTGATACATATTTGTGGACACGACTCGCGCAACGCAACTTGGCTAGGACACGACATTCCTCCGTCGTGCGTTTGAAGACTACAAGCAGGCCAAGATGCTTAAAGAACTTGAAGACTAGTTCTTGGGCCTCGTCCATCAGCTAATCAAGTCTTGGGCTGCATATGAAGAACAGGAACATGGGCTACTCACTGATTTGGCGAAACACTGTGGGCCCAAGCCCAATACTCGACGAAACTGAAGTAATGTCGACGAAACAGCTTTGTTTCATCGACTATGTTTATGTTTCGCCAACTGTTTCTTGTTTCGCAAATGATGATCTGATTCGCCAAGCCTGATTCGCCAAAGTTCTGATTCGTCATGTACTGTGTGTCTGTGTATATAAATAGAAGGTTATCCTTCTGTTTCGAAGAGAGGACAAGAGAACACTCAGAGCAAAAACACACACACACGAGAGTTAGAGAGAGTTTGCAGAATAGATTTGTAAACCTTGTGCTTGTAACCGAACCTTTCATTCGTATTAATACAGTGGTGTTAAACGGTGAACTTTGTGTGTCGTGTATTTTTCGTGTTCTATCTCGGTTTGCATCTCCGGTTGGATTCCGCACAACCGGGTGTGTTTGACAACAAGGATTAGGCGACTAGATCCTCCCCTAGCCGGACCTACAAGTGGTATCAGAGCCTTGGCTCTTCTCCTTGTTAAAACCGAGGTGTTTTCGGGCTGTTTTTCGGGTTTTGAAAAGTTCATATTTTCTGGAAAAACTTGTTAAAATCGGCTTTAATCTTGTTGTTTTGCTGTGTGGTTATCAAAACCGTGTTATGTTCATGTTTGCATGATTATTTTGTTGGTTTTGTTAACATTCTAGCAAAAGTTTGTGTTTGAAATATCAAAGGTTTTCCAGAAATTCAAAAGGTTCATCTGTTCATTCAAAGGGTTCTTGATAAAATTGCCTTTTTGATCTACCAGATAAGTTATAAAAGTTGTTTGTGTTCATTGAAAATTGTGATTTGATTATAAAATATTATTTGAACAGATCAAGTTGGTAAACAATGATTTAGTTGGTAAAGTTGGACGTGCAGAGTTGACAAAGGTGTCTTGTGTCAGACTGTTCCCACCTGCCAAATCTGCTTTTTCGGCGAAACATTTTTTTTTAACGAATCACAAATTTTGACGAATCAAAAAGTCTCTTTTCTGTTTCGTCAATATTTGTTGGATCAGTTTCGTCAAAGCCCAAAAGACCCCTTTGTTTCGCCAAGCCCAAATCAAAAACAATTAAAGCCTTTGTTTCGTGAATTTTAAAGCCCAAAAAGGAAGCCCAAAACTCTTTTGTTTCGTCGACCAGATCTCATTTTCTGTTTCGTTGAATTCTTTTGTCACATAGTGGGCTTGTTTGGTTGAAAAAGTCTTGGGCTTATATTTAAGTTTCTATTTCGTCAACATATTTGTTGTTGGTCCGTTTCGTCAAGCTTTTTATTTCGTCAAACAATTAAATTGGGCCTGTTTCGTTGTCTGGGAGCCCAACTTTATATATCTGTTTCGCCACAAAACAAAAATTCAGTTTCGTCAACATTCTGTTTCGTCGTGAAAGTTGTAATTTTTAAACAGAAGGTTTGCACTAGTTGTTTAACTGTTTGTTTCAAGTGTGTTAATCTGGTTGTTATCATTCGAGATATTAACATAGTTTGTGAAAATTAATTTAAAAAAAAAAAAAACTTGTTTTTCAAATTTTAAATCAATTTTCACTTAATATATTAATTTTATAAAATGGGAACAAACGGTCAGTGGTGGACTCAATTAACTTCGACTCCACAATCATCAGCTACTCAATCTGCGTCAGATTTCGACAAAACTGCATGGATGCGAGCAATTGCCACACCTCAACCCCAATTTGATATAAATGTCTATCTTCCGAAACCTCAAGTTGCCACACCTCAACCCAAATTTGATCCAACTGCCTATTTTTGGAAACCACCTCAAGCCCAACCTCAACAAGGCAACCAAAATCCTTTCATAAATCAAACAAGTACATCCACGTCCAGCTCAAATAAAGCCGATGATGGGTGTGACTGGTCTGTACAATGTGGAGGTGGAAATCAAGGAGGAACTGCGTTTTATGCTGAAATTGTCAAGAATGTCAATGATGGTGAATCTTCAGGAAAAGATGACAGTTCAGGATGTAGTGGCACTGATGAAGATAGCTCAGGTGTGAGTGATTACAGTTCAGAATCGGACGTGAAGGAGGGAGTGGATTCTGAAGGTGATAATTTGTCGAATGATGCTAATGAGAAATCTGACTTGATCAAGAAAGCTGATGCTACATCAGAAGAAATGGAGAAGATTTTCTCTGAAGATGGATCTTTTTCTTTCCATTCAGCCTTTACGGCTAATGTCGACAGTTCATCAAGTCAGGTATGTGTCGATGAACCCACTGTAGTTAGTTGTGAAAATTGTGATAGTTTAAAGGTTAAATATGCTGAACAGGAAAGTCAGTTTGAAATCACACACAAACACAATCAAGAATTGATTGTTGATCTTTCTAAAGCAACTGAAGCTAACTTGTTTTTAACCAGAAATGAAAAGGAGTTTAAAGCAACAATTGCGTCATTAAAACATGATGTTTCTGAATTACAAAAGGCTGTTTTGAGAAAACAACATGCTAACAATGATTTAATTGACACAATTGAAAAGCAAATGGTAGAGTTAGCAACAGCTCGATGTGAATGTGAGACAATTAAGCAGAAATTGGAAAGCTATTCCAATTCCCGCTATGTTTTGGATCACATTATTGATGTTCAAAAGAAAAAGGGGGATAGGAAGTGTAATGGATTCAAATCATGTCCTCCCCCAATGAATCACAATTACTCCAAATTGCCTGATGACGAGGATATGCCCCGTTTTGAACCTACTGTGCCACTCAGTCTAGATGACTTTGCAGCGGGACTCGGGTTCACAACAGGTACATCATCCTCGGGTCAATCAGAATCTGAGAATGAGACAGATTCATCGTGTGTTAAGGAACAGAGTCCTATCATTGTTGAGGATACTGATTCTTCGGACGATGAATCTGAAGAAATTGTGAACCAACAGTCTAACTCGGTTACAACAGATATTCCAATTGAGAATCACATCTTGTGTGATCCACCAGTGAAACCGAGTAAGACTGAAACGTCAAAAGCAATGGAGTCCTTTGTATCTAGCAGTGAAGGGAATAACTTGTTGTACACGCTCAAAGGAGATAGCAAAATCTACTCTAACAAAGATTTTCCAATTAAAAATGTAAATCAATATTTAATTGAGCAAATTTTTGAAGGATGTATTGATAAGTTTTTGGGAAACAAAAGTGGCAAAGTCACCGTCACTCAATGTGATCCAATTCCGTGTGAACAAGTTAGAAAACAATACGGAAACCAAAAACAACCAATTGAGCGAAAACAACAAGTGAACTCCAGAAAAGGTAAGGTACAGGGAAAGAAGGCTCAGAACAAGAATGTTCAAGCACCTAAGGTTCAACAGCAAAAGGTGCAAAACAAAAGAGCTCCTGTTAAGAAAAGAAAACAGAAAATGAACTTTGTTGGATCCAAGGGTACAGATAAACTGGAAACATTTCAGGATAAATCTAACATTGATTTTATAAAACAAGTTAGAATTTTAAAACGAAATGATCAGAATAATTACACCCAACACTCCAACGGATGTGATTTAGGTCCAAGTACATCTAGATCACAAAGTTCATTGTCTGGTTCTCAGTCTGGTCATCAACATGTTTCTCCGAGGTTTGTAGAGCGGAGAATGTGTTTTGAGTGTGGCACAATTGGGCATATTGTAAGATACTGCCCATACCTGCAAAAGTTGAAGGCTCCCCAAGAAACCAATTACCAAAAACGACCTGTTTCCCCGAAACAAGACCCCCGTGTCTTGAAAGAAAGGGAAAAGAAGTTAAAACAAAAGAATCAAAAGGTAATTGAAAAGGCCTTAAAATCAGAGGTCAAAGAAGAAAAACCTGTTCAAGCAAAACCTAAAACGGTAAAACCAGTAAATGCAAAAACAATTAATACAAATACTGGTAAAGGACAAACAGCTTGGAAACCAAAACAGGTAATTCAGTCGGGGGGAGCACCACAGGTTCTGTTTCCTAATCATCAAGTGATTGAAATCACTTTTATTGATGATCAAGGACGACCCAAGTCCACAAAGGCTTGGGTCCCCCTCTCCGTCTAATCTTTGAATGAGTGTGTAGGATATTCCAGGAGGAACTTTCAATAGTCGTAAGATTGTTGATAGTGGAGTGTCCATGCACAAAATAGGCGACAGAAGAAATTGTTGCCTTTGATGGAGAGAAGAAAAGAAAAGGAAAAGAGAAACAGAATTGTCCGTTGAAAGAGTTTGAAAAGCTTCGACAAAAATGCAAAGCCTTTTACAATCAAGCTTTAATCGGGTCCCCGGGATAGAATCACGTAAAATGTACGCACCTGCAGCACGTTTGAAGTTCAAAATCAACAAGATGAACGTGCAGTGTACATTTCTTCGCGGTGTGATTGAAGAAAATGTGTTTGTTGAACAAACTAACCGGGTGTGCGGATGCCTTGGCATGGATTGAACAACCGCACACTACTTCTGAAAGAGAAAGACAAAAACCTTCGCTGGTGCAATGTGGAAGACCAGCCGGACCCAAAGGTTTATGATCTTGTTGCTGTCAAGAGACTTCTCAGTAGCTACAAAGAATCGACTTTGAAATCCACACCGGGTGGATATCCAGTTTGGGAGAGCTCTCAGATTCCTTGCAATGCACGAAGTGGTTGCAGGATACGGTTTTAAAATTCTAATCTCGCCTTTACTTGTCGTTATTTAAGCTACTTTATAAATTGTTATCCTCTCACAGCACTCTTTGGCCAGACAATGTTGTCATGGTCCGCACCGCTAACCGACATGCCAACTGATTTTTCCAAAATTCGATAAATCTTTTCAGATTAAAAACTAATTTTGGTAAACGGCATTGAGGTAAAACATGAGTTAACCAACATCGGAAAGTCATTTTTGTAAATACCTTTGTGTTTTTAAATTTTATCTTAGTTTATTGATTTTAGGGGGAGTAAATCCAAAATTTGAAAATCCAAAAACATCGAAAAATTTCAAAAGCACAAAAACAATAGAAAAACAAAAATGAGTTTCCTGGCGAGAAAAAGAGAAAATGATAGTACATCGGTGGTCTATCCAAACCTCTTTAAACCTTAAATTGAAAAACGATAAGCAGCTCTATATAAGATGTATCGGTAGGCTCACAATCATTTTAAAGTGTGCAGGGTGATATAAACTTAAATTCGACTGATGACTGGGTGGGAACCATTCATTGGCATATGGTCTTGGTACCGAAATTTCGTTTGAGAGATTGCCGAGGTTCTGAGATATTCGGTCTTTATGCTGCTTATCATCTGGGTATCATGGTTGTATCTTTTACCAAAAAAAAAAAAAAAAAAAAAAAAAAAAAATACGGGGACGCAAGTCTAGATCTTCCATGATACCATACATACGTGTACATACTGCATACGACCTCAATAAGTGATCAACAATCACATGTCCAAACAAATAAGTGATAAAATATCACATTTATCCGGGAGTCAAGTTCGTCTCTCTGCTGTACGAAAGTACTGACCTGTTCACGGACTTGCTCCTGTGCCCTCATGCATATGAAAATCAAGTTCCTCATCAATAAGTGATTCTATCACATAGGGCTTGTTTTCAATCAAAATAAGTGAGAATCTCACATCATATACGGTCAAACAGATGATAATCGGTATACTCACCGGTAAGATGAACCCTCGTGCATACCTTGATACGGGAATGTGTCGTGATGTGGATGAACACCGGTCGGTAAGTATAAATCATACCTTAACGTATCCCCTCGCCATGATTACATCTGATAAGTTGAGCTTATGTGGACAACAATACCGATAATTGTTATAGGATGCTTATCTAAAATGTTAACTAAAAGAACAAAAAGAGCGTTTTGGCGTGACCGTACACTGATATGATTCTCTTACCCTCGAAACTCGCAAAAAGAATGTCTCATTTGTTTCTGTATCTTTGTATATATTTATTTATTGCTTTCCGTCTTTACATTTGAAAAATGAAAAATTCCAAAAAGATTTTAAGTGTGTTTTAATATAAACTTTATAAAAGCCAAAAAGATTTTGCTTCTATTTATTTTTGATTGACTGATGTTGGAACTCGAGTCTATCCTACCAAAAATCCTGATTGTAAGCCGGAAAACAATTGCTCCTTCATAAAATGTCGAAGTTAACAAGTTTTGAAAGTTAAAGGTCTAAAATTGATAAATTTGTTAAACTTTCAAACTGTCGGACGGTAGTTGTTTGAATAATGGTCACACGTGTGTCGGTTGCTTATGATATTCCAAGCAGTTGTTCTCATTACGCGTTTAGATTTCGTGCATGTGCAGATTCTAAAGGCAAGGAGAACATGGTCGATGACAAGCTTCGGAATGAAGACACGACGTGAAGACACTCAAATGATGAAGATGATCGAGTTGCCGCTGAGCATCATCAACACCACAAGGATCTCAAGTACTGAAGATCAAGTCTTTCACGAGCATAACTCAAGGGGGAGCTTATGTTAAGGGGGAGTTTGTCAACACACTTCCTACATGAAACGGGGAGTTTGTTGATACACTTTCTGCTTTCAAGACGTGAAGACTTTGAAGATCCTCCGACATAGAAGACATCAAAGGCGAATCTCGCGAGTAGCGTCCAAGGGGGAGTTTGTTGATACATATTTGTGGACACGACTCGCGCAACGCAACTTGGCTAGGACACGACATTCCTCCGTCGTGCGTTTGAAGACTACAAGCAGGCCAAGATGCTTAAAGAACTTGAAGACTAGTTCTTGGGCCTCGTCCATCAGCTAATCAAGTCTTGGGCTGCATATGAAGAACAGGAACATGGGCTACTCACTGATTTGGCGAAACACTGTGGGCCCAAGCCCAATACTCGACGAAACTGAAGTAATGTCGACGAAACAGCTTTGTTTCATCGACTATGTTTATGTTTCGCCAACTGTTTCTTGTTTCGCAAATGATGATCTGATTCGCCAAGCCTGATTCGCCAAAGTTCTGATTCGTCATGTACTGTGTGTCTGTGTATATAAATAGAAGGTTATCCTTCTGTTTCGAAGAGAGGACAAGAGAACACTCAGAGCAAAAACACACACACACGAGAGTTAGAGAGAGTTTGCAGAATAGATTTGTAAACCTTGTGCTTGTAACCGAACCTTTCATTCGTATTAATACAGTGGTGTTAAACGGTGAACTTTGTGTGTCGTGTATTTTTCGTGTTCTATCTCGGTTTGCATCTCCGGTTGGATTTCGCACAACCGGGTGTGTTTGACAACAAGGATTAGGCGACTAGATCCTCCCCTAGCCGGACCTACAGTGACCGCCCCCACTATAGTCATAGAATAGTTGGTATTGACATGACATGAGTTGATTGGATATTGAGAGTGATAAAATTCTATCACTAGTGACTACCCCCTCCCCTTACTATTATCATTGTGGTAATAAAATAAAATACAAACACATCAGATACACACACGCATGACGCATCTATACCAAAAAATCTCAAACGATACCATCGGTGCCCTAATTTTGAAACAGAGATCTGCTGAACGACCAGAGTTATGCTCAATAGATACGCCTCCGTCTGGCGATTGGAGATATAATCGATACGCCTCTCACAGAGCTCAATCCACAGAGCCTCCGTCCGGCGATTGAATCTATCCAACAAAGCCTCCTCCGACCAGAGTTCTATAAATCGATACGCCTCTCACAGAGCTCAATCCACAGCGCCGGTGACTCGCCGTGAAATCTCTGAAGGTATATTTGCTGAACGGAAGTCGTTGCTGGTTCCTGTAGCGTCTGCTCGCAAATCTTCAGGTGCGGCTGCGTGTGTGCGCGTGTTTGATTTAGTGTTTCGAGACTGTAATGAATTAAATTCCGTCTGAATTTGATAATAGTTGTGTGGTGTTTGTGATTAAATTATGGTTTAATTTGTGGTCTGTATTCTGTTATAGGTTTTTGATCGCAGATCTACTCGCAGAGGAGATCAGAGATTATTATTATTTGAGTGAGATATCAAGGTATATTTCGGTTCGAAGTTCCATTTATGTTGATTACAGCTCGTATTTTGCTAACCTAGGTCATATTTACAGGATTTATTATCGATCATCGTGTCTAACTGTCTTTGCTACTATGCTGTTATGTATCTGAACATGCATAGTTTTGGCTTTGATTGTTGATATTGATACGATATTCGTTCATTTGTTGTATTGAATTATGTTCAGTTTATGTTGATTAGAGCTCATATTTTCCTAATCCAGGTCATAGTTTTTGTTGATATTAATACAATATCCGTTCGTTTGTTATTCTGTATTTAATCATCTATAGTTTTTGTTGATATTAATACAATATCCGTTCGTTTGGATATCTGAATCACTGATAACAGTTCACAGGTGATAGTTTCTGTTTAGTCAACACAATAGTTATCAGGGCTAGAAAGAAAGGATTGGTATATTAATAAGAGTGTGAGTAAGAAAGGTTGACAATGCTTTATGGCATTCAACCCTGAGAGATGAAAACCATAGGGTAAATAAGTCTATCGCAGTCCCACATAGGCTGACTGAAGAATACATATAAGAAGAGACATCATTTATAAACAGCAGTCCAATAAAAGAATAAGCATACCTTTCTCGGCCTTTTGGCTAAGATCAAGTGTAGTATCTGTTCTTATCAGTTTAATATCTGATATGTGGGCCATCGGCCCACTTGATATTAATCTTATTTTTTATGGGGAAAATCCCATCACAATAGCTTGCTATTGGGGTTTTTGAGCGTTGCCTTGGCGTTGCACTACTGCCTTGGCCTGGCGCACCCCTCCAAAACACAGTTCAATTTTCTTTCTTTGGGCTTTTACAACTTTCTTTACTTTTCAACTATAACAAAAGATAATCAATCTAAATATGTTAGATCACATTTTTTTTTTGTAAAGAATTTATAAACGAAGACGTTGTGAAATAAGTGTACAAATTCATTGATGCTGTTGGTTGCCTTATAATTTCTATTAAGAATTTATCTTTTCTTCACACAAAGTATGCAGTATGGAAGAGTCACAGATTTGGTTTGACTGTGCATCTGTATATATGTTTTAGTAAAAAGTTATTCTTTACTTTTTATATTCACTCCATCCTTTCCGAGACATGGTGTAGCAGATTATTCCAGTTCTCAGTGCATCCACTTTAGGGAGTCATTTATGCAGCAAAGTTGACTGGTCAGATACATTCTTTATTATTTTGTTCCTTGGTTGAATCATGGCTTAATATTAGTTGTACATGGACATTGCTTTAAAAAAAATAGGACCAGGCTTGCAATATTTTATAATCTTGTGGGTGTTCCTCAAGAATATTTAGGAGAGCGTCATTTATATTACACACAACCACTTAAGCATAAATGTGGACTGAGCATCTGACGAAAAATAACAGCTCAAGAAGAGCAATATAAGTTGCCTTCATGTATGTTATAGATCTCTTGATAATCCTTACAAAGAGATGTAGAGTTTCATCACAAGGTACTTCATTTGCACATACAAAAAGGCTCAAACTTCCAAGTTTCAACAATTTAACTAATTTCATCCCTAACTAACCTCTAATACACCTTTATAGGTTGTTAGGATTCAGTTTTCATGCCCGTTGACCCGTTTGATGCTCAACTTGCAAGGATTCACCTTCAATTGTTTCTAAGCACACTTATCATTAATACTCATTTAGCTAGACGACTTTTACCTTACGAGTTCAACTTCAACCATTTAGGCCAATTATAACACACTAACACCACATAGCATATATCAAGTCGATCAAGTGACTTATAAAGGTATTTTCATCAAAACTCACCGTTTAAGGCTTTATAAACCACATATTTTGGTTCAAACACATTTTGGATGGTGTTCTTAACAAGTTCTAATCATTTATGTATGAATTCAACATATGTTTAGGTTTATTGTTCTGTATAGTTCATTATTATGATCTTGAAATGCATATACTGATAGACACTTGATCACCATGATGACAAATGATATAATCTTTTGGGCTATGGGTGGTAGCAAGCTTATGACTGCTGATAGAATCTTATGCTAAGGTATATTTTAAGTAAACCTGACTGATATGTTACCACATCTTTACCTCACAAAAAGTGCAAAGAAAAGTTAAGGAAAGGGGATATTAGCATACATGACATGAAGAATTTGGAGTTTTGTACAAACGAATCCAGAGAAGCATATGTAAGTTATCTTATACACTTAAAACACATTAAAAAGGGGCATTTTTTTCAGGTCTTGGGTTGTGTTTTTTTTTTTAAATTTAGATAATATATTATATTTTACATTAATTTTCTAAACAATTCTAAATTCAGTTGCCATGTACGGTACAGATTAATATATTGTATTATAGCGGAGATTCTCAAAAGCCAGTTATCGTTGAGTATCACTGCCACTGTCCTTTCACATTCATCGAGTACAACTCACAGTTGCATTATTTTAATATATTTTAGGGTGGCTACTTGGAGGCGATGCATGATCTTCACGGGTCGGACTTCACTGAGGTTCCTGATGACCCTGAGGTGTGGGCTCGTGTGCAGGTAGGAGGTTGCAGGAATCGGGTATATGGGGTAGGATCTTCGGATTTGCATTACATGGTGACCGGGACGTCATCCTCTTCTAGCGGGTGTGCATCATCATCTATTGATTACCAACGGTCCCAAGAAGAGGTAATATAAACTTCAATAAACTTCGTCAGTAATGTTATGAAATATTATCTCCATATTGGCTGTTTAGGCACACCTCCTAACAAAACCTTAAAAAGCATGTTAATCAAAACCACCAATTAGAAGACTCATAAATCATACTAAAAATATTATTATTTTTTCTCATTGAAGTAGTTTTTGATGATGAACACCACATTTAAAGCAAGAGATTTTGAGGTGGACTGGCACAATGCAAACACATAATAATGTTAAAAAGTATATGACTTTAAAGTCAGGTATTAGTGGGCTCCCTTTTTCTTGCCATAAGAAATGCCTTTGAATACATGACACAGATTTAAATTTCTTGCATTTTTTTTTTTTTTAACTTTACAAAACAATATATATATTTTATTCATACTTGTCAAGTTACATCAAAACAGAAGGTAGACGGGCAACAAGCTGCGCCGCCACCCCTTTCTGAATTGCAAACCCTAATCTACCAAAGACAAAACCCCGTCTCCCTGAGGCTGAGGCTGAGCAATTGTTGTGCATGTGATCTTAAATTGGATTCATTATCTGCTTTGTGTAAAGATGCCTTTTATAGCTACAGATTCAGTAGGAAAAAAAAAGGAGGCAGACATCTAATAATGAGAATTTGATGCTCAGTTTGTTTTAGAAATTTCCTTTTTTTTCTTTTTGCAATTTTTATCGTAGGAAAAAACTTATATGACATGGACACTGGTGAATAAATATACCAAAACATTATTATTCTCTTGATTTTTTTTTTAATTTTCAATATGAGTGTATACATAATTCAGTCAGGTAATTAATTTGATATTTAAAAGGCAATTATAGTATGACATTTTCTAGGATGAAGTAATATAGTAAAAGTACACTGTACAACACAACACAATGTCACAATGACAGAAAACACATCAGCAGTTGTAATTAAATGTGAAATGATAAAAGTTTTGATTTGTTTTATGTATGGGTGTACCTATCTACACACCATTTTGCCTATTTACACACCAAAAAAAGTGTTTTTTGTCCTTATATGCACACATTGCAGTGTCGAACTGTGGCCAAAACGCGGCGTTTTGGTCCGGTTAACCAGACAAAGACTGACGGGTGTCTGACGGGTCTGTTGACCGGACCAAAACGCCGAGTTTTCGCCGCGTTTTGGTCCTATCAACCAGACAAAAGACTGACACCCGGTCTGGTTGACAGGACCAAAACGCGGCCAAAGCTGGCGTTTTGGTCCGATCAACAGACCCGTCAGTATTTGTCTGGTTAACCGGACCAAAACGCCGCGTTTTGACCACAGTTCGACACTGCAAGGTGTGCATATAAGGACAAAAAACACCTTTTAAGGATGACTATCTACACACTTGGTGTGTAGATAGTTTGGCCCTTATGTATAGACAAAATTGTTCTCAATTAAGATTTAACAGCTCCATATTGGCTTTTTAAGAAAGCAGCGATTTACACATTTACACGTGCAGGTGCACACACACACGCAGAGCTAATAACAAACCTGAACCATAATAGGATTAGGGCCTGATGGAGAGATGTAAACAACGGGTCCAGCACGTAATTAGTTCAAAATCAGCATGAACATGACTTTCATATTATTTTTTTAAGTTTCTAATATCTTTTCCCTAACATATTTAGGCTCAAGCTATGCGAACAGAATTGGAAGACATTCAAGCTCGTCTTGAAAATGAGACGAAGGCAAGACAAGATCTTATGGCTCGTCTTGAAATTGAGAGAAAAGCGAGAGAAGATCTTCAACAACACATAAATGAAGCGGTGAAAAGAGAGCTACAAGACTTCATGAAGAATTGGCGTTATAGTAATTAGTTATAAGTTGGTATATTTTTAAACATATATGCATGCTAAGAGTTTGTTTTGTGGTTTAGACGTACTAGATATTGCGTTATGGATGTTACAAGTTGGTTAGCTGTATTGTGGATTTTCAAACATGTTTTATAATTTTCTAGTGATTTCGTTTTGCATTTTTTTAGTAAAATAAGATTTGAATGCTTTTAGCTTTTTTATTTTATTTTAAATGTTTCGTTACAAATCTGTTACAATCAAAGATCTGTTTTGTTACAAATGTGTTGCAAGCATTAAAACATAACAACTATGAAATGCGTAGGAAACGCGTAGCAAAATTTGTGACACAATATTTTCGTAGGAATTATGTTAAAATTTGCGTAGTAATTAGTTTCCGACGAGTCTTTTTCCAACATCAAGGTTTTGTTGTAAATGTGTAGCAAATCTCAGTTCGCTACGCATTTGTGACGGAAATGCTTGTTAGAAAATGCCAAATTTCTAGTAGTGTATGATTTTTTTTGTTTAAGTATTTTGTTTGGTTGTTTGAACTACGATGCTTTGATCATAATTCAAGAATGTTAATTTGGTCGCGTTTCTATAATTGTTTTTGTATTTGTTTGTATATATTTCAAATTATTTTTTATATATATCTTGGTTAATGTTAGGATCATTAATAAATCATTGTTGTGATGGTAAAAATATTTAATATGTAGACATTAATCAATCAATTCGTTATTTGTCAAGATCAACACCCTCGTTTCCATAAGGAATAGGGTTGTTCAAATCGCTTGTCGCTCATCGCTCGCTCGCCGATCGCTTGGAAAACGTTCGGAATACGCTCGCTCCGTTTGCAAACGAGCCAAGCATGAGCAAAGGTTTGCTCGGCTCGGTTCAGCTCGAATTAGTTTTTATTAATTTATTACATATATAATAATTATATATGCACACAAAAATTTTAACACCAAATTTAAAACTAAAACCAACAAAAATTTTAACACCAAATTTAAAACTAAAACCATAAGTCGTGAGGCGACAATATTTGACATTTTTCTCTCATCAATCGTCAATCGTCTCTCACTCTCATCATACGCTACAATGCGACAATTGTTCTTTTTTGTATATTCATCGCCTCACCTGCCTCAACCAGAGCCTCATCCTCGGACGATTTGACCTCAATCTTAGTGTTATCCTCGGATAGTTGGACCTTAGTCGTGACCTGATAGCTGAGACATCGGAGGAAACATGCTAAATATATGGTTGTTCAAATTACTCATCGCTGGCTCGAAAAATTACGCGCTCGAATATGCTCGTTCGGATTTCGCTCGGTTATAAACAAGACAAGCACAAACAAAGGTCCGCTCGGTTCGGCTCAACTCGTGAACAGCCCCAAGGAAAATTATAAATATCGAAAATTTTAGTGCCTGCCAGGCCGGCAATATGATTACATACTTCAAAAAGTAAATTCGTTAACTTGTCAATATCAACACCCTCGTTTCCATAAGACCAGACGGTATGGGGGCCGACTTAGGCCCGGCCTGGCCCGTCGCCGGTCCCCCACACCGCCCCCTCGGCCCGGCGCGTCCTTTTCGACTCCCACTCGACGATGTTCACGGGCCTCCATTTCAAATATATAGCCGTTGTAATGGCTCTATTATTAAAAAAAAACTTTTTAACTTTAAATAAATACCCCTCATCTAATCCATTTTTATACAATTTTCTCAATACTTCTCCCATTCTCATCCACTTTTATAAAAAAAAAAACTCTCCATCTTTTTTATACAATCATGAATCCATTCAACCCGAACAACCCCAACCCGAACAATCCCAACCCGAACAATCCCAACCCGAACCAACCTAACTTTTTTTCGAGTCCCGCTTACACTCCGACTATGGATCCTTCATGGGTGTCTCCACAATTTACGTTTTCGGGTTTCCAACAATCACCCAACGCCTTCACACAAATGTCCCAAGTTCAACAAATGCAACAATACCAAGCACTCCAACAATTCATGCAATGCAACTCGGTTGAACAATTCCAATCGCAACCCCCGGTTCAACTTGACGATGATGATGAAGAAGTCGTCCCCGAATCGCCACCTAAAGAGCTCAAGCGCAAAAAAAAACACGGGGAAGGGGAAGGCGGTTGAAACCGAACCCGAAACCGCGCCAAAAAGCGGTTCGAGAGCAAAGCCGAAACAGTGGACAAAAGTAGAGGAGGAGGCACTACCGCACTAGCAATTGCGTTGTAGGATCGATTTCGGATCCGAACGAGTCGGTTAGAAGAGCTTTTCACCAAAACAAGAGGCGGAAACAAGTGTTTCGGTTCAATTCAGCTAGTATTCCCTTTAATCTGTTGATATTATTGATCTGCAAACGTTTACAAGTTCTGACAACACTTCGGCAGCACTTCGTGGCTCACCGGAAGACAACACACACACTCACTATTGATTTCGCCCCAAATGACCCTATTTATAGGATATCTGATTTCGCTCCTAGCTACCCTTATCATCAGGAGCGGAATCAGCATTTAGCATCATAAGCGAAATCAGCAACATACATCTATGAGCGAAATCAACATCTAAGCACTTCGGGCGGAATCAGAACAATAAAGGGTTTCGCTCCAAATGACAAGATGTCATTTGGAGCGGAATCACTTCCTAAAACAGATTTCTAGGATTCCGTGTCCCGATCTATCCTAATCTATACAAGACTCGATACAAGACGTAGGCGACAGACGGATGCATCAACAAACTCCCCCTCGGATGTTGACGGAGTCTTCAGTGTCGAGTCTTCGGTTGTCAAACCTTCAGTCTTTGTGCTTTTCTCCGAAGTATTCTTCATTGTAAGCATCTTCAATCAATCTCTTACTCTTTCTTGTAATCTTCAGGATCTGAATCTGGCTCTACTATCTTCAGACTCCCTCTCGATGTCTTCAGACTCCCCCTTTCACTAGGCTGGGATTGTAGTCTGGAATTCACAAGATCATAACCTGGCTTTCATCCTGCTCTGGATCAAAATCTGGCCAACCTGCATAAACTCTACCCAAAAATAAGTTTTCTGATAACTATTTGTGGATAAGATTTTCAAATCTAATTTACCACTTGCAGGAATAACGTTTTTATTGCAAAACCTTTTCTCATTTCATTTCAACAATCCTCAAATACTTTCACCCAAACCATTTGTTCATCATGTTTAGCACTCGGAATTTTGAAAATTAGCTCTCCAAAATCAGTTGTCGAAAATCTTTTTGGATTTTTACAAAATTTTATGCTAAAACACACCGAAAATCTTCTTGGCTTTTTTGAATAATATGAAATGCAGTAAAGAAATATTTACAGACACTATTTTTGTGAGTTTGTGCAAGAGGATTATATCAGTTTATGAGACCAATCACTAACACCGTTAAGCTTGATTTCATTTTAAGTTCTAAACGATTCACATTGATTGACGATATTGTTATCCACTTAAACTCAATCTAAAAACTTTCGAAATGCTTACCGATACATTAAGATATATTAATTTTGCACTAAGTTCTTATGGACCCCACGATCTCAGCATATCCCCTCATCATGCAATACACTGACTCAAGTAATGCCTTTAAACTTTTATCAACTGTGATTTGTGCGAAAATAAAGCAGAATGTTTAAACATTAACAATCAGGTCGATACTTCCGTATACGCAGAGAAAGTCCAATGTTTAAACCAAATAAGAAAAATAAAACAAGTTGAAGTTGTTTAGGCTTTAACCACCAGGTCGATACTTCCGTATACGCAGAGGAGGTCCAAAGCTTAAACGAAACACCAAAGAAAATAAAGCAGAACGTTTAGGCAACAACATCCAGGTCGATACTCATGTATACGCAGAGGATGTCCGATGCTTAAACAAAATAAAGAAATAAAAACAAGTTTAAATCTTTGCAAAATGAAATGCACAATCACAGTGACTTTTCAGCAAAGTTGTGAAAGTTCACAAACTTAACCAGTTTTATGTCTTTCGACAATCAGCGATTACTGAGTAGGCACACAGTCAAGAAGGACAAAACTAAGTACTATGCTTTCGACCATGTTTCCCACTAGAACTAGGCTTTTTCATTTAAGTTTGTATCGTTATTGCAAATCTACTAGTCTAGCTGAGCCTACCGTCACATCTTTAGTGAGACCGTTTATCACATTTTAACTTTCCATTTCTTTAGCGTGTTGTGATAGTCCACTGATGTACTATCATTTCCTCTTTTATGCGACAAAAACTCATTTTTCATTTTATCATGTTTTTGGCTTTTTAAAATTTTCTAATGTTTTTGAATTTTCTGAAAAAATACTCCCCATAAAATACAAATACATCTAAAGAAAATTTAAAACAAACTGTACAAGAACATGAAAACTGATATCGAATTGCCTCAATTCGCCATCCACTTGGCATAAACAATCAGAACTCCCCCTCATAACAAACTATTTTCCCATTGTGATCTCAAAACACTTAAGTTTGTTTGAATCAAAATGGTTTTTTCGGAAAATAAGTTTTGTTTATTTTACCATTTGTAAGTTCGGGGAAAACTCATCACATTGTATACCAACACTTTTGAATGATAGTTGAATCAAGTTCAACTTAATGACCTTGATTAACCACTTGTAAGATCAAATATCAAACATTTTCAACCAATCATCATCTGTTGGTTGAATTCTCAAAGTGCCGATACCTACTCCACACTTACCAACCTGGGAGTTCCGGCAATTCACACTTATACAAAAACAATTTTCACAAACTTATAAATGATGCCGATTCATGATCCGCGATTACCAACTTGGGATCTCCGGCAAGTCAGGTTTTTACTGTTTGAAAAATATATCCACCCAAGCCTGACCTTCCTTGGGTGTAACAACCTCTTCTTCATCTTTACTTTCAACAGACTTGTAAACATTCATTTTGGAAGCATAAAATTCTTTAACTCCTTTGGTCTTACCTTCGACCATTTTTCCAAAAATGTGTTTCACAGTTCCGTTGAAAGCCTTATCAACATCAAATTTTTTCTTATCAGAATAAAATTGATTTGAAATTTCAACTTTCCCAACTTTCTTTTTAAAATTTTCAGCCCGCAGAGGTGGAAAATTCACATCATCCACATTCGGAACTGATTTCTCAACTTTTTCTTTAACACTTGGCTCCTCTGATTTTGTGGAATCAGATTCATCACCAGAACTGTTTCTTGAACCCTTAACAACCCATTTTTTATTTTTCAGATTTTCTTTTCTGTTAACCACATTCTTTGAACATTCACCAATCTCAAAGGTTGAATTTTCAAAGCCTGTAAACTTTTTGGTTGTTAGTTCAGTTTTCTCAACAACTTTTTCTTTCATTTTACCAGAGACTTCCTGTTTTGGTTTGAATGTTTTCGGACAATTTCTAGCAATATGACCAGCAGTTTTGCACTGAAAACAGGTTCTCGTTTCTGTAATTTTTTGAGCAACACTTTTCTTCATTTCATCTTGCTTCTTTGCAAGGAATTCTTGGTTTGTCTGCTTTCTGAACGCTTGCTCTTTCTCAGCTTCCAAAAAGTTTCCTGAAACAAACACAGTTTTTGATTTATAAACTTTTTCATTTTTATGATTTTTCGGTTGATTAAATCCTAATCCTTTCTTTTTGAAATTACAGTTATGGTTTGGTTTTTTATGAATACCAGAACCAGAACTGTAACCCTTTTTCTTGTTTAATCTTTGTTGCACTCTTGAGGTGTAAGGTCTTGGATTTTCAGAAAGATTAATATCTTTTATTTCAGAAATGTTGATTTCTGTTAGTTTGAAAACCTTTTTAATCATTTCAGTTTTAACACCTCTTATTGGAAAAATCTCATCAGAATATAATTTGTCAGAATCTTTCAAAGTATATGCTACTTTGACCGGTTCGTCATTCAAATTAGATTTTGATAGCAAAAATTCCTTATCATAAACCCATTTGTCCCTTTTGATTGTTGACTTTGACATATCGGACCCAGACTTTGACTCGGATTTGGACTCCAGTTTTGACTCCTCTATGTCATCTTTGTCTAACACCTGATCGACCACACTTTTTATCAACTTGGACTCATGATCAGTATCGGACGATGTGAACGTGATATCAATATTTTCTGGTAAATTATCTGACGACACAGACTTCCACTGTAAGTTAATTGCCTTTTCGACTCTTTCGGAATTTGGATTTCGAGACAAATATCCATTTTCGACCGGGGGTGGACATTTGTTATAGACAACACTTGGTTTCTCACCAGAAATTTTCACTTCATCATCTTCTTTTGTCTCGGATTTCTTTTCTTTTGAAGTCTTCTCTTCTTCAAAAGTCTGCATTCTTTCAACGATCGGGTAAATCCTGTCAACAACAAAAGTAGAACATGAGTAACTTTTTAATAAATTGTTAACACATTCAGTTTCAATTTTTTGTGTTGCCAATTTCAATTCTAACTCAGCACACTTCTTTGTGTAGAAATTGACATCATCAAGCTGTCTCATGTAAGCTCCTTTGAGTGTGTTCAATGCTACAGCTTGTTCACTGTTCGACTCAGTGTACTTGTTGATCTCCCTGTTCAAAGTATCATATGATTCTTTCAATCTTTTAATGTTGTGTAGCAGCTCATTGTTTTGCATGATCAAAGAATCACAATTCAAACACTTTTCAGGAACTTTGACTGTTTCAGTATCAACTTTGATTTCAAATTCTGGAACATCTTTGACTGTTCTGTTTGATTGGAAAAACTCATTTCTTTTCTTTTTCTCGGCTTCAGCTTCAGCTTTTAATCTTTCTTCTTCTTCTTCTTCTTCAATTTTTCTCCATTTTTCTTCTTCAGCTTCCCTGACCTTTCTGATTTTTTTCTGCCCATTTTAGATCGTAAGCATTAGCAATAAAAGCTTTAACATTTGATGTGTCTTTGGACATTTCTCTGGCCATTAATTCTTGATTTGTGCAAAAATTGTCCCAATTGAAACCTTCTGGCAATTTTTCATCGTCTTGATCTGCCAGACACACTTTGCTATTTGTTGGAATGTAATTATCCCAACTGAAACCACCATCCTTCACCAAACAAGCTCTCTTTGAATCTTTAATCTCCATTCTTCCATGTGCAGTTTGTGCTTGATGCGATGCTTGTTGTTGTTGATATGGCTGTGGTGTGACTTGATGATAAATCGCCTTTTTGTGATAATCATTGTTTCCGAAGGGATTTTGAGCTCCACTCGCTTCTCGATTTGTGCATTCTCTCTTGAAATGCCCCTTTTCTCTGCAATGAAAACAAGTAACTTTAGTCTTATCAAAACCTAAAGGTGAAACATGTGCCTCGCGAAAATCATCTCTGCCTGTGATTTGTTTAAACTTTTCAACTCGTCTCAACACACTAGCCATGCACCATTTAATATCCATCAATTCCATTTCCTCGGCATCAATTTGATCGTAATCCTCTTTCGTGAGCATTGGATTTCCGATCCTCCCTGCAACTAAACCTCCATAGGATTCAAGCACAGTCACCAACAAAGACATGTGACTTTTAGCAACTTCCTCAATATAGTTCTGATCATTCTCAAGCTTTAAGGAAATATTGCATTGAAGAACTTTGCCATTCTTTGTCGTAGAAAACTGTGGATCATAAGTTGGAAATGAAGAGAATCCTGTTGTGCTGCTTGATCCCTGAGACGCATTTTCAGAAGAACCTTTTGCGTTATAAGCAGTTTCAACCTTTGGAGAGAAATTTGTCTTTTCACTAACACCACTCTTGAAATACAAGCCGATGTCTTATTCTCCATCGTAGTTCTTCATCCTGGCGATCTTCCTCTGCTCCATCTCTTGAGCTTCCAGATGTTTGATGAACTCACCCAGTGTTAACTTTTTATATTCTTTCCGATTGTTTCTCAACATCATCAGGAATGTTCCCCAAGTTTCATGTGGTAACGCATCAGCAAGTTTTTCAATTAGCTCATCAGTATCTTTTTTTATTCCCAATTTTGACATATTTCTCACCAAGTTACAATATCTTTCAATAATTTGCTTGGTGTTTTCAGATTTTAAACCTCGAAAAAGATCAAATTCTTTCTTCATGAGAAACATCTTGTTTTTAAGCATATCATCACTTCCTACAGATTTTGCTTCCAATTCAGTCCAGATCAAATAAGCACTTCCATCATGTTGAAGCAATATCAATATGTCCTCTTTAATTGCTTGCTGAAGTAGACTCACCATCAATTTTTCATCTCTATACTTCTTTTTCTCATCAGCACTCATTTCCCTGATTGTTGTCTGAATACCATTTCTTGTAGGCCTTACATATGGTTCTTCAGTGTGATCCCATGCATCCAAGTGATAAGCTTCAACCCAATTTCCCAAACCGTTCGGACCATGCATTGTAATCATCAATATCCAAGAGCTTTGGTGGTTTCTGTGATGTCCCCGTTTCATTCTCAAGCAAAGCAATCTGAGTAACTGTGATAGGACTAGCAAAAGCATTGTAAAACTCGTCCATGTTTCAAATTTCAAAAATCACCAAATTAACTTGTTCGAGCAGACTATCAAACTTCAACAAAAATCACAACTTGAGCGAAATCAACTCTGAAGTAGAACCCTTGATTCAAGTGGAATCAACAACACAGTTCAATAATTGGAGCGAAATCACAGAATAACTTTGGAGCGAAATCACCGATATGATATTCTGGAGCGGAATCACTGATATGATATCCTGGAGCGAAATTAAACTTTTCAAGCTAAACCAGCTTTGGAGCGGAATCAAACTGAAACTCTGGAGCGGAATTAGATTTTGATAACTTTGGAGCGAAATCAGAGAATAAACAACTGAATCAGTTATGAGCGGAATCAAACAAACAATCTGGAGCGGAATTAGAATTAAACTCAGGAGCGAAATCAAGCTGAAAGCTGATTTGGAACGGAATCAAGATCAATTCACGAGCGGAATCAAAGCTGATGTCATCATATCTTCGATCAATTTCGAGCTGAATCACAATTTTGTCAAGATATAGTTCGAATTTGGACTTGAAACTTCTAAGGCTTTGTCAATACAATATTCCGAGCAAGGTGTGCAAAACTGAACCGATTCTGACCGTGAAATGATGTTCAATTTTATGAGAAGGTGTAGAAAAACAGAAAATGCAGCTGAATTGGCAAGAGCTCTTCTTCCTGAGCTCTGATACCACTTGTAGGATCGATTTCGGATCCGAACGAGTCGGTTAGAAGAGCTTTTCACCAAAACAAGAGGCGGAAACAAGTGTTTCGGTTCAATTCAGCTAGTATTCACTTTAATCTGTTGATATTATTGATCTGCAAACGTTTACAAGTTCTGACAACACTTCGGCAGCACTTCGTGGCTCACCGGAAGACAACACACACTCACTATTGATTTCGCCCCAAATGACCCTATTTATAGGATATCTGATTTCGTTCCTAGCTACCCTTATCATCAGGAGCGGAATCAACATTTAGCATCATGAGCGAAATCAGCAACATACATCTATGAGCGAAATCAGCATCTAAGCACTTCGGGCGGAATCAGAACAATAAAGGGTTTCGCTCCAAATGACAAGATGTCATTTGGAGCGGAATCACTTCCTAAAACAGATTTCTAGGATTCCGTGTCCCGATCTCTCCTAATCTATACAAGACTTGATACAAGACGTAGGCGACAGGCGGATGCACCAACATGCGTTTGTTAAGTCCTCAACTTGCCCGATTGTCGGTATGAACCAAAGTTTATTTTTTTTAATTTAAATTTAAAAAGATTTATTTTTTACTTTTACTAATGCATTTTTTTTAAATTTAGGGAACAATCAAACGGGTACTAGTTTTTGGAAGGCGACAACGGATAAATTTAACGGGAATATGGGGCAAGGCCCGATACGTGATATCGATTCCGTCTCGGGCAAGTGGCGTAAAATGAACAAGACCGTCAATGAATTTTGCGGGTATTATAACCAAATTTACACTAATCCTCCTAGTGGGAGTAACGACGAGGACATTCTTAACCTTGCTTTGGCTAAGTGGGACTCTAAAAATTCAATGCCTTTCCCGCACCTCCGAGCATGGAACGTTTTAAAGGAAGAAAACAAATGGAAGCCGGTTCCAAATGAGGTTGCAATCGCCAAACGTTTTAAAGAAAACAATGCCTTTCCCGCTCCACCGCTCGTTGACAAATCGACATAAACGACGACCCGATATATGACGAGGATGTGTTGCCCGTTCACGAGTCGGAACGTCCCCCCGGAAGGGACAAATCAAAAAAAGAGAAGGCCGGAAAGCGAAAAGGGGGCGGCTCGAGTGGAGGGGGCGGCTCGGGTGGAGGGGGCGGCTCGGGGGCGGGTTCGAAAATGGACGAGTTGATATCCGAATTTCGTTCGTTCAAAGAGCTCGCGGCCGAAAAATATAGTCACAAGAAAACCTTGGCGGCCGACTATGCTCGAGCGGAGCATTTTAGTATTATGAGGTTGGGTATCGACTCGGTCCCGGAGGATGAACGCGAGGTTTATCGGAGGATGAAATAGGAGGTTAAGAAAAAATGGACGTCGTAGGTTGTTTAGTTTTTTAATCGTATCGTTATTTTTTTTCGTTTTTATGTTTTCCGTTTCTAGAATTAGCAATTTTTATTTTTAGGAAATGTAATTTTTTTTTATGTTATGAAATGAATTTAATTATGTTGTTTTATGTTTTTATTTTATTTAATTTTTATGAGGTTTAATTAAGTTAACAAAAAAAAAACTTAGAAAATTATAAAATAATTAGGTGGGGTAGGCTCATCCTCCACCCCCCTCAAAATACAAGGAGACCCATCCTCCATGGGATGGTGATGTGGCGCCTACGTGGCGGCCCATCCTCATGGGGTTGGAGCTCTCCATACCCTCTAGTAGTTAGCACCTACAAATATAGGCTATTTATTGTATGTCATAAATGCCCCTACAATAATTGTTCATGTGCTAGTCTACTTTTTTGGATATTTAAAGGTTGTTTTTTATACAAACAATAAATTTTCCATGTCTTAGGGTATGTGTAATGGGGCTCCATATAACGCCATAAAGCCCCTATAAAGCTCCTATAAAGCCCAAACACCATTACGCAGGGGCTTTATGAGATAAAATGGGTGGCTAGCGCTATATATATAACGCCGGATGGGGGGGATGATTTTGAAAAATGGACCAATCACAAACAAGCATGCTTTTTTATATTAATTAATAAAATTGAAAATTATTAAATAGGTAATGATGGGTAGGGGCTTTATGACTACGGGCTCTAGTGATATAACGCCCCATATAGCCCCCGTGTGACGTGGCACGACACGTGTCGTATAACGCCCCACAAGGGGCTTTATGACTACGGATGGCCTTATATGATTTATAATTTATCTTTTTTTAACGGAAAATTTGAATTACTGATGGACCACTGGAGTATCATCGTGTCATCAGCGGAACCACCGATCATATTCATCTCCACTAGGCGTAATGCCTACAAACCAATTCAGGAGGAATCAAACCCAGGACCTATTAGTCCAAAAATCTTATAGCCATGGACATTTATAATTCATCTAATTCTAATAAAAGAATCTAAAGAATGTCACTTGTTACTTTCTCCCTTAAACAGCTTTTTAATAACTATATAAATTATTTAAAAAAATAATTAAGGTTACACATTATAAAATATAAATGTAATATATTCATTCAAGCATTCCCTTATTAATCAAATATTTTGGCCTGGTCTATTCACACACGCCCTTGGTCTATTTGCCCACCCAAAGCGCCCCGCTATGGCCAAAGCGGGACGCTTTGGTTTAAAGTCAACAGACAAGGACTGACAGGTTCAGTCCTTGTCTGTTGCTTTACATCAAAGCGCCCTGCTATGGCCTAAGCTCGGCGCTTTGGTTTTTTTTTTTTTTTTTTTACATTTTGGGCGTATTTTTGACTGGTGACTGATCTACGTTTAAGTTCAAATTTTACATTTTTGGTCCAAATTTTATAATATTTAATTTGTTTGTGCACATATATATGTAGGTGTTGTGGTGGTGAAAAGTCTCTAGTACTTAATTATGAAGGTCTAGCCTAAGGTCTAATTAAAATAATATGTACGTTGAGTGTGGATGTGAAAATAATAATTAACTTGTCTTGACTTTCCTTTTTTCTTGTTCCCCATGTCAACAGGTCATGGCAAAAGGATAACAAAAGATAGAAGTTTCAAAAGTGTTGGTTGATTATACAGGGATCAGATCAACGCGTACGAAATGCTTACGCGTACGAAATGCTTACGTATCGTCCCCCTGACCTTGGTTGATACACATAACACTACTCATAGGAGTACTTGTGCTTTCAAACCAAAATGATACGATATAATGGAATACGACATCACACGTAACCGATTTGATCCGGAACTTGCAGTATAGTCCATATATATTAAAAAATGATGTATAATGGAAAAAGCGTAAAATTTAGACTTTTAACAAAGCGTTTGTGAATTAAAAGCAAAGTGGCCATAGCGGGGCGCTTTGAGTGTGCAAATAGACCAGGGGCGTGTGCAAAGTGTCATGCTATTCACGTTAAATCATGAAAAGTCTCAAGTACTTAAGGGTCATGCTATTCACGTTAAATGTGTTTAATAATAATCACGTTAATTCTTTTACAATCCAAGTGTACGTTTGTGTTTGTTCAATATATGCGTTACATCACGTTAAAAACCGAATGTCACCGACACGACCCAATCAGATTCAATACGCACTTGTACGACCCAAAATGACAATATACATGAAAAATACTACAATTAATGAAAAAATACGTCATGTACATGTACGGTAGGCGGCTGATACACATAACACTACTCATAGGAGTACTTGTGCTTTCAAACCAAAATGATACGATATAATGGAATACGACATCACATGTAACCGATTTGATCCGGAACTTGCAGTATAGTCCATATATATTAAAAAATGATGTATAATGGAAAAAACGTAAAATTTAGACTTTTAACAAAGCGTTTGTGAATTAAAAACAATATTAAAAAAATTTAAAAAAGGCCCTAAGCGCTGCGCTTTGACCTAAGAGGGGCGCTTTGCCCAAAAATTTAAAAATGTAAAAAAAAAAAAACCTCAAAGCGCCCCTCTTTGGCCATAGCGGGGCGCTTTGATGTCAAGCAACAGACAAGGTCTGACCGCATCAGTCCTTGTCGGTTGACTTTACACCAAAGCGCCCCGCTTTGGCCATAGCGTGGCGCTTTAGGGTGTGAAAATAATTTTCTCCGTGTGTAAATAGCATGACCCAATATTTTAGACATAATTTACTCTGACGTAATATCTAAATTTAACTTTATCTTTACCGCAATTATTGAAACATAATCCAATAATATTATAAGCTTAATTATACTTTTGTTATCTTTTTTTTTTGAAGGGTGACTTTCTATGTACGTGACTCAGTGTCACCGGGTTCTTGTCAAAGACAATCCCCCGTCAGCTCCGCCCTCCGGACGCGATGTTCGATTGGGCCCCGGCCGTCTCGTAAGCTGACCTTCGCCCGGAAACCATACTGTCCCCACACGGGTAAAACCATACTTTTGTTATCTTGATTTGGATTTATGTTTTATTTGATTTTTTAATAAATAACAAAATCTAAATTGATTTCAATTATTTTAATCAGTCATATTATTTTATTTTTGGTATTGTTCTTATATTGATCAACCTAACACATTGTACATAGGTTTGTAGAATATAAGCAACATGCAACGAAATTGATAAAGAGTTCATTAATTTACTAACTTGTAGACTCGTGTATTACACGAGTTTGAGAATATAAATTATGTGGTTTATACTCCCTACATGAATTTACATAACTGAATTACTTTATTACATACAACAATTTAAAATAAAAGTACAATTACACAAATCTCTTAATAGTTTCTTGTATACGACATTTGTTGTGTTCTTCTTAATTTGACCATTCTTATTAAGGCTATAGGGTGTGGTTGGAGTCCCAATGGGCTTTATCAGTCCACCTCAGCTCCACGTCAGCGCCATGTCACCCTTGGGGCTTTATCACACTTCTCTTTAACTTGTATGGTGTGGATGGAGCCCCCTATTAATAAAAATAAAAAAAAAGCTTTCATTGGCTGAATTTACATGGCCCCACCTGATAAAGCCCTTCGAGCTCGTTACCATGGTGGCGAGAGTTCAATGGCGCCCCTCCATGGCGCCCAGGGTGTGGCGTTATAGCGCCGGGGGGCGCTATAGATGCCCAGCTGGCGAGGGTGGCGCCCCCACACCCTCCGGCCTAAGTACCAATAGTTCAAGGCTATCTCTAAAAAAATATTTTGAGATTTGTGTAATTGTACTTTTATTTTTCTATGTTATTGTATGTAATAAAAATAATTCAGCTATTTAAAGTTATGTATACATTATATAATTGCATAATGTCTATCCTTAAAACCGTGTAATACACGGATCTATAAACTAGTAGAGTATAATGTACAAATCATTCATGACACTTTGATACATTTGGCTCTTACATTTAAATAAAAAAAAATTGTGACTGAACCTCTGATGTTTTAGCGTGTGTAACAAAAAAAATGTACAAATCTTAGGAACAATTTTAGCATTTTACTCTAATTTATATATAACTTCATGTACTATTTTATTTCTATTACATTAAATTAAAAAAAACAACTTTTATATGTTCAAGAAGGTTGCATTACATTAAATTAAAAAAAAAACAACTTTTATATGTTCAAGAAGGTTGCAAGCTACAATAATTAGTATTCTAAGTTGTGTTTTGTAAGATTATTAATAGGTGTAGTAGTTTTTAAGTTAACATGTTTTACTAAACATTAAGTACGTGTTAAATTCCAATCAATTCCATCTAAGATATCACGAATAGAAAACCAAGTAAAGTTTAGTAAATCTTATTTATAACAAAACTATTTGTAGGACTTAAGGAGGATAGAATTAAAGCATACCTTTCATGCATCTTTAAAGGATAGAAATGCTACTCTAACTAAGACCCTCGACTTCAAAAATCATTTTGTTTACGTGTATAGAATAGCAATTCATGTAACACAAAATGAGGGTCGACTTTGGGGGAGGGCTGGGTGACGACAGTCCCTGGGGCCTGTATTTAAAAAAAATTATAATATATATTTGAAAAAATCAATGAATTTAATTTCAAATGATACAAGGCCCAACTAGTTTAAACAATTAAACCTAAATTGGATTCTAAACCCAAATCACACGACCAACTACTCAAATTGTTAAACAATTAAATTTGAAAAAACCTAACAATTAAAACCCATTACAAATTTATAACAATTGTTTTGTTATGTTATATTTTTTTATATATATGATTATTAACTTTGTATTACAGGAAGCTGCCTCTTTTTACTCGCCTTGAGCCAAAAAATGTTCTAAGATGCTCGGGTACAGCCTTGCATAAAATGTGGTTAAGGGAAACAAAATGAAGACCATGCTAAAAGTACTAATGAAGATAGAAGTAAATAATCGCCAACGTTAAGCTGCAATCAATGAATAACTAGTAAATTGTAGTAGTAATATATAAAATAACAACGAGACAAGAGCATTTACATTGGAATTCATATGTTGCGGTTGAGGTAGGATAAAATAGAAAGTTGGTTTGCCTAAGACTAAAGGGTATTGGGGCCGGCTTAGGCCCGGCGCCGGTCCCCCACACCGCCCCCCTCGGCCCGGCTCGTCACAAACGGCACCCACACGACGCTCACGACGTGCCTTGAATTCAAAAAGTAGCCTTTACAACGGCTATGATCTTTAATTAAATTTTTTTTCCCCCTTTTCTATAAAACATTCTCATTTTATATCATTTTTCACCATTTTCTCCCCACTTTCAACCCAAAACACTCTTATTTTTATACCATTCTTTTATAAAAAAATATCTTTTCATCCACAATGTCATCTAATTCTTGGTGGTCCTCGTCTTCGGATGAGGAAGAGGAGATGTTTTACGCAAACGCTGTGCTAAGGGCGGCACAGATTCTTATGGAGGAGGAAGAGGAAGAGGAAGACGTCTCGTCTGAAAGCGTTATTACAAGACGAATACCGATTAACAGAGACCGCCAAGGTTCATCATTAATAAATTTTATTATCCTTATTCCTTATTTCCTCATTTCCTCGTATTTATATATTTTTTACGACAGGAGCGCACGAGAAATTGGTGAACGATTATTTTTCGGATGCACCCCTTTACAATGCCGAGGTTTTCAGACGCAGGTTCCGAATGAGTCGCCGGTTCACACCGAAGAGGTTGCGCCTTTGTATGTACGCTTGCATTTTGCCCCATAACATGATTATTGAAGACGAATGTCGGGCGATTTGTGAGTATGATTAGAATGCATCTTACGGGAATACTGTCCCGGTAGATCCGGCGCAACAGGATTTAAACTCGTTCTCACTAACCAACGACTTCATGCATGCAAACCTTCAACAGGATTTTGTAGAACATATATGGAACAACACAAACGACGTGGACGGTGACGAAGACGAAGACGATAGCGAGTAGTGTAATTTTTTTTAGTTTATGTAATTTTTATTTATGTTATATAATGGATTTTATTATCTTTTTTATGTCTTATTTTAAGTTTAAATTTTTAATTGTTTTTATAAAGTTAAACAAATAAAAAAGTTAAACAATAAAAATTAAACAATAAAAGTTAAACAAATAAAATAAATTAAACATTAAAAATAATGTGTGGTAGGCCCATCCTCCACCCCCCTCAAAATGCAAGGAGGCCCATCCTCCATGGGATGGTGATGTGGCGCCTACGTGGCGGCCCATCCTCATGGGGATGAGGCTCTCCATACCCTCTAGCCTAAGAAAATATTATAAATATCTAAAATTTTAGTGCCGGCCAGGCCGGCAATTGATTACATACTCCAAAAAGTAGAGCCATTTACGAAAATAGCCATTGACCAATATCATTTTCCAAAATAGCCAGCTTATGCCTCATTGGAACAGGGCATCAGCCCTCTTATGCGTCCTTGTTTCTTAAATGTACACGTGTATGGATCCAGCCAAATTATGTGAAACATGTGGGACCCTATTAATTAAATTATATCTTGCAAAGGACAATGAGGACCCATCTACCACCCTAGCCCCTACACCCCCAAATCAATTATCAGAATAGGATATTGATGGTCATGAAAGCTTCTGCATCAAGTACTTGTATTTGCATGCACAAAACTTATGATTTGTTGTACAGGATTCGCGATTTCTTCAACTGAAAACCTGGCTTCACTAGCAACCTACACGAAATGGAAAAAGTTTAGATGTGAAAACGATCAACAGATCTCCACCCCCAAATCCCAACCGCCGCCATGGTTGCCGGAGACAGAGCTGGAGGTGTCTGCAACTCGCCGGAGATGGAGCCGGAGGCGTACGCAACTCGCCGGAGATGGAGCCGGAGATGACTGCAACTTTCAGACGCATCCCGACACTTCTAGACGCATCCCGGTACGAGACACCGACGCATGGGATGAGTCACGGACGCATGGGATGATGGGATGAGTCACGAACGCATGGGATGAGTCACGGACGCATGGGATGATGGGATGAGACACGTGTCACTTCGGCATTGGCGGACACATTAATGAGCCATGCAGACGCAAAAGGTGTCTCGTAATCGATGATGCGCTTCTCCAAAGACGCATGAGATGGCCATTTTCGTAAGTCAACAATATTCCTGGCAATTTTCGTAAATTTCTCCAAAAAGTAATGATTTTTTTTTTCTTGATCGGTAAAAGCAATATACTGTGTAAATTTAAAACATTAAAAAGGATACCTATCACAAACAAAATCCAAACGTAAAAACTTCATGTCAACGGAGAAAAACACATCCATCATGACTCCCACCGGCGCCGGCGACAACCTCCACATCGTCTTCCTCCCTTTCTTCACTTCCAGCCACATAATCCCACTAGTCCACGCCGCCAGGCTCTTCGCCGCCCGTGGTGTCCGCTCCACCATCATCACCACCGTTCACAACGCTCTAATATTCCAAGACTCAGTGGACCGCGACACCGCGGCTGGCCACCCTATCGCAGTCCACACCGTCACATTCCCCTCGTCCGAAGTCGGACTCCCCGTGGGAATGGAAAGCATGAACACGGCCCCCACCCCAGAAAAGGCGGAGGCCGTGGTTCGTGGCATGATGATACTTAAAACTACATTCGAACAAGTGATTCGGGATCTTGCTCCCGATTGCATATTCTCCGACATGTTTTTCCCGTGGACTGTTGAGCTCGCGGACGAGCTCAACATCCCGAGACTCTTGTTACGATTATAGAGAAACAGGGAATTATAGAGAAACAGGGAATTATAGAGGCTATTGAGCTTTTAACAAGCGAGTCAGTCAAAGCGGAAAGTATTAGACAAAACTCAAAGGAGTTGGCTATGACAACCAAAAAAGTCGTTGATCAAGAAGGTGGTTCTTCGGTCAACAGTTTAACGACTTTGAAAGAAGAACTCAAAGCCGTTAAATTAACCCCAAAGCCCTAGTGATCTCCGTTTAAAGTTTCACACAAAGTTTCCATATTGCGTGATCGCTCTATATGTTTCATATATAGTTATTATTTCATTAAGATGTTTTCAATCATCACGGTATAAATAAAACAATCATTATGATCTAACACGCGTTACATGCAACTTACGACCAACTTAATAACTTTTGATTCATGTAGGAATTTTTAAGGCTAAAACTATTCGCAGGGGCGGCCCGGAGGGGTGCGAGGTGGGCGAAGGCTCAGGGCTAAACGAGGTGTATAGGGCTTCAGTGTCAGGCCACGATTTTTATGAGCCATGTACGAGGCGTCTAGGGTGTGGATGAATTTTTGTTTGAAGATTTGGGTGTTTTTTTGAAGAAAAATAAAAAATAATATATTTTTGTATCGTTTAAAAATATTATGTCGTGTATTGTTTAAAATATTATGTCGTTTTCAAATATTATACCGTTTTAAATATCATACCGTTTTAAACATTATACCGTTCTCAACATTATAGCGTTTCAGTATTATTTCGTTTCAATGTTTACCTGCTTGATAATAAACTCATCTACAAATCTTTCAACAGAAAAAAAATAAATTTTCCTTATACCGTGTATTTGAAGATAAAAATCAGTATTTTACCGGTACCGAAGAGAAAGTACCAGTACTATAACCGCCAAAAGTGGGTACCAAATTGATACCAAATATAATTCGGTCCGGGAAATTTGATACCGGCACCAAGTATCAAATGCTGATCCCTACATAACAGTGCCGCCACTAAGTGCAATAAAATAAAATAAATAAATAACATCAATTACATTTTGCTAAAGGAAAAAATGAAATCCAACATGAGGGTGTCAGGGACTTTCAACGCATTGACCCAATTCCTTTCTAGCCATCTTTTAGTGGAACATGATCATGAACTTATAAGTTATAAAATTGTGTGCTTACCTGACTCGTTAACCTCCCTAATTAGAGATGTTACATGTCTCTCTATTATAGATTTAAAAAGCGAACACTTGAAGGTCCTACCCTGCACCAATACAACGTATTCACTCAGCAGAACTAATAAAAAATGTAACGTATATTCTAATAGTTATCAGATTGCACTGGACTGATCTCACCTGTTGACGGGTATGCTGAAAAAATGGACCCACATATATTAGCCACACCAGGGCCAAATAACTATTAGAAACCAACGATATAGGATGGAGAGGATGATGAGTTTATGAGAAAATGGAACATAAAGGATCCATTTCGAAAAGTTGGGTCAATAAAATGGATTCGGATCCCGCATCACTGAAAAGCGGCCCAGGATTTTCCCGCCAAAACTGAATCTATAATTCCATAATATTGCGACACGTGTCCCAAATTATTTTCATTTATTATATATAATAGATAGATAATAGATTAAAATAACATTATGAATGCTTACTCTGAAAATTTCTTCATCACATAAATAAGCCTCTGCTGCAGTCGTATCTTGCATATGACTCAACTGAATCAGAAGGGCACAAAACAACACTAACACCAAGTCTTATAGTAATTTTTTTAATAATAAATGAAGAGTCAAGGAAGAAAATACAGGCACTCGGACCCACTTTGTATCGCTAAAATCTCAAAAAAAAATGTATCAGCATTTTTCCCTTTATCTACATAATGAATCTCATGCTACAAGATCTTGCATAAAAATAGCAAATATACACAGTTATATAATGAATCTCACGGTAAAAGATCCTACCATGTCCACATCAACAAACTGAAAATGAAACACGGCTACACAATGTATCATCTCTTGATGCTCTAGCACAATTATAGAAACAAAAAAAGCAAACATCGTATGTATATTTCAGCCATAATCACCTCACCTAGTTAGATTATAGAAAATCAAATTGAGGTGGTTAAGAGGTTAGGATTTAAAAACTTAACTTTTGAAACTATGATCAACAATCAACTTTAATAACCATCACGCTACAAAAAAAAAAAAAAAAACCCCAACATTATCAAGTCTGAGTAAAGATTCATGGAGTTAACTTATTGTGAATATATTTATTAAAAGTAAAGTTGTAACTACCTTTGTTGATGCAATTTTGGATACGACACTGTGTAGCACAATGGCTTTGCTTGTTAGTCATGGTCGCGGGAAGTCGGGTGCACTTGGTCGTGCAATTGTTTGAGTTGTTGCTGCAGGGTAACAACATGAGCTAAAATGACATGTGAAGTATAATTTAAGAATTTATAACTCTCACTTAAAAAATGCAGCTTAGGTAACATTACCGGAGAACTCAATGCTAAAGTTGATTAGTAGACATGAACTCTCAACATTAGTAAGTTGTTCTAACATTATAAATCATACAATTCAAAATAAATCCAAACCCTAAAACCATCTTTTAGATTCAACATCAAACACACAGATGAAATATATAAATGGAAGCGGAGGCTGTGATTTTTCTGAAAGAATGAGCAATATTTTTTAGGCTGAACGATCTGACAAATTATATGTACCTCCATACATGGGACCTGGGTTATGACGATTAATCCTAATGGTTAATCCATACAGGTTAAATTATCTACCCCAATCACTTCCATAAAAAAAACCAAACAAACTCTAATTAAAAACATCCTCATCAATTCTGAGTCAATCACGATCTTTGACTTCAAAAATAAGGTCCAATTCAAATTTCAAATCCAAGCTACTAAATTAAATTTTACACAATAACTGGTAAGAAATTAATTATTGATGAAACAATTAAACGAATATGACCCGATCCATTAACAGGATCGGGTTAGTAATTGCATTCATGCCGGATCATATAAGAAACACTAATGTAAAACTTCTAAACCAGACTGTAATATCACCGTAAATATATACTAATTAAGTTAAACTATAAAGCAAGATCTCAAAATTACATATTAATAGATCTAGAAAAAAAACTAAGATAGAAAGGAGATTTCACCTAGATCCAACGCAGAGAAAGCCAGAAAGAAATCATCGTCACTGGACCCTAATCCCAAAATTAAGCGATTCGCCGTATCGAAGAAAAAACAAAACACAAATCAGTGACGCCCTTGAAATCGAGACAGAGAGCATGGTTGGAACGTAGATGACTCAAGGTTAAATAACTTGAAGATAAAGAACATCCTCTGGATTGTAGATGATTTAGCGAAGACAAAAACTTGTATTCTTTAACCAGAAAATATGGAAAAGAAAGGGATTTCTTTGTTCATAGCAAAAAAATGAAAATATAAAACATAAATCACCTTCAAATAGCGACTGATCCATTCATGATCGGATGTGTCGTGATCCGGTCAAAGATAATATTTATATGTAACACCCGTCTTATTAATTAAGATTTTTAACACAAAAGTGAGCATTTTTAAACCAAATGCATCATATTAAAAACTTAGTCATGATGGAAAGCATACATAGTGATAGTATTCTAGTTAACTAACTAACTAGTTTAAACATCGAAAACGTTAAGTTAAGTGTTTACAAAATGAACATTGTCTACAACAAAGTTAGATAAACGTGGAAGCTTCAAAACATTGTGTTCGGTTCTTGGATTCTTGCTTGATCACCATCTGGAGTAGGACCAACTTCACCTAATGTCAAAACCACGTTAAATTTTAGTTTTGACAACGTTAAAAGACATATAAACAAGTTCTAATATCAAACAATTAGAAAACAAAATAAAAATTCAGATTTTAGTCTGTCGCGCCACGCGACAGACTCAACTAAATCCTTCGCGCCCCGCGAGCGCTCCCGCGTGTTGCGACAGAATTGGTGTTCCCTGTCGCGTGCCGCGGGGGAACCCGTTTTCCAGCGGGTGCAGGTTAAAAACCTGCATTTCCTGCCCAGCTCTAATTTTCTAAAATTCCAACTTCAAACGTTCATATCTTTTTATCTAAGTGTCCGTTTTAGGTGATTATTTTTCCTACGCATCCGTAATTTAATTACCAACACATCTATCATGATTATCTAGTCAAAAATTGAGTTTACGGACCGAAAGGCTAATAGACCGCTTTTTTTTATTCAACCCGCATAGTTTCGCACTAATTCTACCACTAATATTTTTATGACCTTAAGGCGTATTTACCCATCTTCCGGAGCTTACGATCACTGGCGTATCATTACCAATTCCATGGTTTACGCTCTTGGGATCCATAATCTCCAAATGATCTTTCAAACATTTTCACAATATCTAATCAACACACATTTATTTGACCCATTTGGCTGATTTATGGAGTCCACCATTTCAACAACAACCAAACATTTTCTAATCAAGTTTTGAATCGTTCAATTAAGTAGTGATCATCGTCACTTCTACTAATGCAATCCTTATTTAAAAATACAGCTTTGAATGACTACAATATCCAATTAACATAATGTAACGAAACAAGGTTACATACCTTCAAAGCTCTCCCTACAAACGCGTATCACCACCGGCTTGTCCGCTTAACATCCCAGTTTGCTTGCCTATAGAGTTCAACCACGAATCGCTTAGAACTCTTTTCATATCACATAACGCATAGTTTGCCATAATATACAAATACGCGTTTTAGTTCAAATTTCCATCATTTAGCTTTCTTTTAGGCATTTCTACAAACACCTAAAGGACATTGTTTCATACGATTTATAATCAAGTTTATGACTACTTATTTAGTCAATCTTAAACATCAATTTGGCAAGTTCGTATCGAATTTTCACATCAACAATCTGAAATTACTTCATAGAACTCAAAATACACTAGAATGATAATCATAATCCTAGTGTTTAACATGTTTCTACAAAACCCACTAAACACCTACATTGGTGATTATGGAATTCACAAGTAATGAGCAAAATTTCAACAAGCTAATGACTAGGGTTTTTTCCTAGACACAATTTCATTCCAATTTCATCCAAACAACAATCATACAAGCATAATTTCGAATCATAAGTGTTCATCCAGAATTTTAGATGGAATCATTCAATGAAATTTTACATACCTTATGATCCCTTTACTGAGGAGATCACTATTCTATGCTTGGATTTCGATTTGGAACAGAATTTGGCCTTTAATTTTGATCAAATAGCAAAAACTAGGGTTTGGAGAAGTCTTGTTCGCCCCCCTCTGTGTTTGATCGAACCAGGCACACACACAAGTGTGTGTTTGGTGTTTAATTTTTGTTTTAATATCATTAATTTCAATTCTAACACTTTTGGCCCCCCAACTATTATTAGGTTTTTATTTTAGGTGTTTTAATCCACTCACTTGTCACTACAAGACTTCTATCTAATTAGGTTATTTTTATTCCTAGTTAGTTCATTTTATTTATTACCGACATCGAATTTATAAATAAAGGTTTATATTTTAGGGGTGTTCCATTATAATACCCAAATTACCTCAAACAAATAGTTAGCGGTAGTAAGTGGTCGAACCACGAAGAGTTTGTGGTTTGTATGTGGATTCGATTGATTTTAAACGTTTGTCACAATTTATGAAGCCCGCTAGGTTTTGTATGAATTTTGTTTGTTGGAAAATGGGTCGGAACGAACCGACAATTTGGTTTTTTATTATTAACTAACAAAGCTTTAAACAAGAACACGGAAATGTAATTGATGGATTAAAAACAATATAAGTAAACAAGGTTCACACCCGGTTCGGTGAATGCAATCCTAGGGTTCCTACACGTTTTAAATTTGATTCAAATGAAGTTGTTATTAACAGATTTCTATTATGAAGCTTAGGTAGGTGCCATTTGCTATCAACGCGAATAACGGACCACAATGCACTTCGTTACTTCGGACAAGTAAAACCTTTTGATTGATAAAGCATAAGTACACAAACTTATTTTGCAAAGTCAAATTTCATATCTCATTCGACAATTCACAAATATAGTTCCAATGGAAGACAATTATCAAACAATTCAAATACAAATCAATTTGTCACAAAATCAAACTAAGAACATTGCTCAAACCCTAGACTTACAATCACCTACACCGGGGTGAAACCTCCGAGAATTAGCCGCTCATGGTGAATGGAACACGATGAATAACGGATGAGAACTTGAGCTTGAACATTTTGAAGCTTTGGAAATGATGTAAATGGTGGTTATGGTTGGTGATGATAAAGGGTTGAAGGAATGATGGAATAATGGATGATTAGGGTTTGTAGAACGGATGTAGATGGTGAAATCGGATAATGGATTTGATGATTGAATGATTCGAGAATGGATTGGTGGTGTTTCCATGCCCCAAAGATGATTCAAAACTCAAGTATGTTGTGTAACTCCCGAATTCTTGGTCAAAATTATCATATAACTCGTCCCAACAACCAAGGAAACAAAAAATTCGCATCGGAAGAAACGACAGGCCGTAGCCGACGGCCTATAGTGGCGTCGGCGACACCTTGTGTAAATCTGGGTGGTGGCTGACGACTTAACTTGCTGGTTACGAAGATTTGTAGGCGACTAGGATAAGCGGACGGCGTCGCCGACGGCCTTGGGAGGCGTCGGCGACGGTGCTTGTTTTCTGCACTTCCTCTTTTTCGCGCATATTGCTCCCGGTTGATCCGTTTTGCGACCCAGTAGTCTCTTTTTCGTCCTGGTGGTCCGTAAAGTTCCCGATTAGCTCCTTAAACTTCGTTAGACCTGCAAAACATAAATCGAATCAAAATTTGGCTAAACCAAACTAAAAATCACGTAAAAACATTAATTTAAACAAATACGAACACTGGTTTTCGACCACGTATCACATCCCCACACTTGTCTTTTGCTGTCCTCAAGCAAATCTGTTTTTTCACTTTCACGTGGGTCGAACGAGAAACACACGTCTCATTCTCGAGACTAAGGTTAAGGTCTAATGTCATACCTGGTTCAAAGTTTTTTTACAATTTATGAAATATTTAACGATAAAGTGAATAATCTCATATAAAATGGTTACCCAAGATTAACCCGCCCTTGAAACTAATAAACCATGCACATCCCTCACAATGTTCTCTCCACTCGGTTTAAAATTTGGCTAATTAGATAATGAATTAGCACTTTTTTAAACAATCACTAAAAACCAATTAGAACACGTACCCACATATGCTTGCAACTCAATCATTCTCCACCACCGAACACGAATACTAAGCACAACTCAAAAGGTCTTTGAAGGGTTGTAATGGGGCTAGGCTAAGGGTAGAAAATTGGATATTTTAAAGTGGCTAAGGTGATGAAAAATTCGATTTTCATTACAAACGACTATGCTAAACAAATTTAGCTATAAATATCAACTAAGAGGCAACGATTTTCGCCTTTTATTCAACAACTAATAACTCATATTTTTGTTCTTTCTCAACGATTTTCTATTCTTCTTTCGCAACCTTTTCTGAATTTTCATTTTTTTTCACAAATATAATTCACAACTATACAACTACATAATCCTATAATCTAATTTTCATCACACGGGTTCAAAGAGAAAAGGTTTAATGGTTGTGGGCTAAACGGGTTGATCAAACGAAAGGTTTAGGCTCAAAATGGGGGACTAGGGGATTTGTTTGGGTAAGGATAGATAAATGGTTTTAAAGTAAAAGGTTTACCTAATGCCTTAATCATTCTCGTGCTTGTATTCGGTCTATGGTCTCAAACGTATCAAAAGTTGCAAGTTCTACAATACGCGACTGACTAACGGTCCACTCAAACAAAGAAACATGTATATATGTAAATCTATGATGTAAAAGTGGCTCAAAACTTCACGTATAAGGGGTATGGTATGTGACATGCATGATATGTTAGTTTCTTGGGCGGACTACTCCCAAATAACCACCCGCTAAGTACCATTCATGTTAATTGTTTGAACTTGACCATGACAATAGACCAAATGGGTGGGTAATCCCTCATCGATTTCGTTACTTGTGCTTTTTAGATTGCTTAAAACCAAGACATTTTTGAAAAAAATTTGAAATTATCCCTCATCCCCACACTTGAGGTCAACATTGTCCTTAATGTGTAGTGTTTAAATGAAAGAGGTCAAAAAAACAAACTTTTTTCTCCCCATCCCCACACTTGAGGTAAACATTGTCCTCAATGTGCAAAAATGGAGTCTTTAAAATGCACAAGGGATGTGACACGACCAACTCCCAAAAATTCCACCTCGGTCAATATTATACAATTACAATCCACTTGTTATCTAACTAATACTCAAATAAAAGGGAAACGAATGCACCTGATTGTTTCTTGTTCCTCGCGCAGTCTTCCATCTTCGATAAAAATGGTTGTCTCCCGAACATTTGTACCTAAAAATCTAAATCCTTGTGTAGAAGCATGCTTCTCACAACCATCAACGTCTGTTAGTTACTTGTTCTGCCATTTTTATAGAAGATTTACCATGCCATTCGTTACTTTAATTAGAATTTTTGTGGAAAAATAATTTATAACAACAACAAACCTAACTCACTTTCGTAGGAATCACGGTTGCATTTAGCTTATGCAACAAGCCCTTTTAAACCTCCCGGTAGCACGGGAAGACGAGAGGTCTCGTGAGGGTTATATAGTGAACACACCCCCAATGTTCATTTAACTACTAAACAAAACAAATTACAGAGTGAAAATGTACAACAAAACAAACTAGACTATGGAAATAAACTAAAACGAAGTATAAGACATATACAACAACAATCAACTTACCACCTCATGGTGGTCGAATGGCGTGCTTGCTGTAACAAATCTAATCAAAAGTCATAATTATTAAATTAATTAGTCCAAAAGGAAACCCTAATTGAGACACCCAAGTGATTCTGAACAAACCCTAAAATTTTCATAATTTTCAGAATCAGGATTAGGGCCCCTAAAACTCAGGGGGGTAAAACCCTAGTTACGATTATCTAAATAACTTTCTGTCAAAATAGAATTTCACAAAACTGTCGACTCAGCAAACCTACCCATGCACGTAGCTACTCTATAAACATAGGTTTGCAGTTGCGTAGCGCGACTGCTAGAGGGGTACCCGTCGCGCTACGCGACGGTGTCAAATTTTCAGTATAAATAGGGCTGTTTGGGACTTGAATTCTGGCACAAAAACGACGTAAAAATTCCACTCCTACACTGAGTTATAACAGAAACACTTTCAATCCACACACTGATCTCGAAATTCTGCCGCAAAACAGGGTATTAGCACAATCGCTGCTACGATTCATTTATCCGACGATCAATATATCCAATGAATGTTTAAGTGCCGCCCACATTAGGGTTATACTTTATTATTCGTCATTAATTTGACGGATCATCGTTAATTCGATAGATAAAGTATTATACTTTGTCATTCGTTGTTAATTCAACGGATCATCGTTAATTCGATGGATGAAGTATTGCATTTTGTCATTCATTGTGAGAATTTGATCTCATAAATTATCGTAATTGCTGGATTGATTACTAACCCAGTTTTGTGTGCATTGTTATTTATATTAGGTTAACAAGGCTAAATCATAGATTAGACTCTGACCATATTAAATCAGCAATGTGAGTCATTCTCTTTTTATCAAATTATTTCACAAAACCCTATTTATTTCAAAGTTATAATTACAGGGATTAAGTTTATGTAATCACCATATTACAGCCGGTATGTGGGGTTTTGTATACATTACTTGATAATCTTCACCATTGGACGGAAGGGCCAATGGGTCGAGTGACAAAGTACTGTGGGTAATTGGTTTGATATCAGAAACATTGTAATCTTCCTTAATACTGTAAATTATAACAAATGTGTCATTTTAGTAAATAGAATGATTCACTCAGTATTTCCCGCTGACAAAACCTTTTTCAAACATGTTTCAGGTGATTTGCTGTAATTCAGGAAAAAGTGCTGAGAAGCATTACAAGCTTGAAATAGTGGCTCATTATAAAAATAAGGAAATAAGTTTGTAAAATAAAGATTTTATAAAATCATACTTTTATAAATTATCGGGGTTTTATCCCGAATTGTGAAATAAAATAATCTGGAAAATTTTAGCTTTAAACGATCCTGTTAAATAAACTTCCGCTGTTAAACTTAATCAATTAAATACCGCAGTATTTCTGTCCCGCGGCTTCTGAAACGGGTCAAACCGGGTCAGGGGCCGTGACAGAAAAAGGTGGTATCAGAGCCACTGAGTTAAGCTAATTAAGTATTTAGAAATACTTAATTTTTCCTGATTACTATTATGTGATTATTTGTATTATTAACTGATTATTTGATTATTTGTTAGTTACAGTATGGGTAAGAAAAAGCTGTCAAGTATCTATCTTAAATTAGATAGATCATCTAATGAGAAGGGAAGTTCATCCCGAACCAAATCCTCAAATCAGACTGAAATTCCTGAAGAAGGAATATTCGTGCGAAAGGCATAATACGAGGAATCACTTTCTCCTCGAAGAAGGGAAATGATTATTAAGAAAAGTAAAGAGAAAATTCGAGAAAAGAGGATTAAACAAGAAACTCAGGAATTAATTGATAAATCACCTTGGGAAGATAAACTAGATGAGAAATGGGCAAATTTATATATGCTAGCCACAGTAGCAGAAAATATAAATCTTTAAAAGTTTAGCACCCTACTCTCACAATCTAGAAACCCTGTGTGATAAATAAAATTTGAAACCTAAGTGTGTTTGTTAGTTATCTTTGTAATCAACTAGTACACAGTGTGTAATAAATTACAAAGTTATTTAAATTTTAACTTAGTATTTTATGCATTTTGCATATATGCTACATCAGCATGAGTGGGATATCTGAAGTTTTTCAGAACCTAAATCTTTACCCAGTGAATATCGAAGCTTCCAAAGAATATACTAGCTACTATCCCGATATAGAACAACCAGTAGAATTCAAGGCTCCACCTTTGAGCAAGCCAAAACAAAAGAAAAGAACTTATGTAGGATGGAGGAAAATCCGTAAGAAGAAGCCAGCTAAAAAACTGCCCAAAATAAACAATCCTTTGAAAAAGGGAAAAGAAGTTATAACCGGAGAGAGTTCTAAACAACAAGAAATGGAAACTGGAGACAAAGAGAAGGATAAGGAGATAGAAATACAGATGGAGGAAATTACTAAAGAAGTAGTAATGGAAGTTGGACAAGGGTCTATACCAGCTCAGAGAGAAATCGGAGAGAGCTCCAATCCAACCCAGGAAAGAACTTTTCAAGATGAGATAAATTTCCTGTTGGCAAGCTGTGAAACCATTCAGCCTGTCAATAATAATAATAATATTTTTAATTATCCTCTTGGAAACCAATTCCCTATGAATTGGGAACCAGCAATTCCAGATCCAATAGTCCACTCCCAACCCATAGGAATGGACGAATGGTGGACGAACGATTGGCAATTTCAAAATATTGTCAATGATCCTTACTCTTTTCTTCCACAATTCGATCCAGAACCCCTACCTAATCCACCCATGAGTAATGAAAACATGGCTGAACTTCGCCACTTTGGTGAAGAGTTGTTTGATGCTGGAACTAGAATCAGGGAAATAGGGGGACAGATTGCCTGGAAGTACGATGAGAGGGAACTACGTTTTTAGAACAGCAAGTGACGAGAGATAGTAGGATGGTAAAACAGTGTTTGTATAATAGTAATAATAAAGTTAGTCTGTAAATAACAAATAAAACTCTGTATGATATTGGTGTGTAACGATGCATACTATGATAGATATAAAAAGAAATCGAGAAATCGATTGTTTGGACTATATCTGTATTATAAAATTTTCTGATTGTTTGTATGTAATTATTATTTAGCAGATACTAATAAAAGCTATATATATATATTAATCAGATGGCCAACAATGGTAATGAACCAGTAAATGAAGATAATCAGTCTGAGCAACATCCAGGAGATCAATATATGACTCGGCAAGATATCGAAAACATTGTTGCTCAAGGGATAGCTAATGCTATTCCAGCATTCGTCGCTGCTATAAAGAATCCACCCGAACCGCAACAAATTGTTCCTAGTAAACAGATTACTGAAGATAACTTCAGTAATAGTGTAAATGGAGGCAATAATCATGATAACCATAATAAGGAACCACATCAAGCTCCATTACCCAAGAAAATGAAAACTACAACGCCTAGTTGCACTTTCAAAGAATTCCTTGCTTGTAAACCCACTGAATTTGCAGGCAATGAAGGAGCAACTGCATCACTGCGTTGGTTAGAGAAAACCGAAGCAGTCATTGCAATAAGTAAATGTGGTAAAGATGATCAAGTTATGTATGCATCCAATCTGTTCAAAGAAAGTGCACTTGAATGGTGGAATACTGTGTTACAATCAAAAGGAAGAATAATAGCTTATGCTATGACTTGGGAAGAATTGAAGGGTTTGGTGGAGAGAAAATTTTGTCCTGAGTATGAAAAGGAACAGATGGCGAATAAGTTTCTAAATCATCGAATGATGAGTGTGGATTGTCGCGGTTATACCTCGACATTCTTTGAATATGCTAGAGTAGTACCAACACTGGCTTCGCCAGAACCGGTACTCATTTCTCGCTATATTTGGGGGCTAATTAGCGAAATCCGCAATATTGTTAAAGCTGCGAGACCTCGCACTATTGATGATGCGGTAGAATTAGCTAACACTCTAACCGATGAATTGGTGCGCACAAGAGATGAAGATAGGAAAAAGGAACTAGCTCAGAAGATTACCCAAGGATTTCGGGCGGGTAATAATAATAATTTCAAGAAAAGAGGAACAGGGCAATATTCAAATCCACCTTTCTGTAGAAATTGCAAAAGGAAGCATTACGGAAAATGTAATTTAACTTGCAATCTTTGCAAGGGTATAGGTCACCGTGAAGAAAACTGCAGAAAGAAAACCGTAATCTGTTTTAACTGTGGTGAAGCAGGGCATTATAAAACAGAATGTCCTAAATTGGTCAAACCAGTAGATAACAAACCCAAGACAACCGAAGGAACTACTAAGAAGAATGCCAGGGCATTTCAGCCGACCACTCAAGAAGCAGAGCTCATTCCGGACGTGATAGCGGGTACGTTCTTAGTTCACAACGTGTACGCAAAAGTATTATTTGACTCTGGTGCAAACCAAAGTTTTATAAATACTTCATTCTGCCAAGCTCTTAGTTTACCTTTAACCAATATTAGGCAGATTTTTACAGTTGAAACAGCAGACGGAAATTCAGTTAAAATAGATAAAATTTTGCAGGAAGGAAACATAGAACTTTTAGGACATAAATTCTCTGCAAAACTATTGCCAATGAAATTAGCTGAATTTGATGTGGTATTAGGAATGGATTGGTTAGTCACCAACCATGCTAGAATCCTTTGTGATCAGAATTCCATAGAAATTCAATCACCCACCGGAGAAGTAATTAGGATTACAGGAGATAAACCGCGTAAGGCCATGAAGTTCATATCAGTAATGAAAATTGCTAATTATGAACGAAAACAAGGAATAGTGTATATGATTTCGGTAATCATCAGCACTAAGGGAAAAGATCTTAAGGAAATACCAGTAGTCTCAGAATATCCTGATGTATTTCCAGAAGATTTACCGGGATTACCTCCAGATAGGGAAGTAGAATTTAGAATTCATCTAATTCCAGGAACTATACCGATAGCCAAGGCACCTTATCGGTTAGCACCCACAGAAATGTTAGAACTGAAACAACAATTAGATGAATTACTAAGTAAAGGATTCATACAACCTAGCTCGTCCCCGTGGGGAGCGCCAGTGTTGTTTGTGAAGAAAAAGGATGGTTCAATGAGAATGTGTATCGATTATAGAGAATTGAATAAGGTTACAATTAAGAATCGATATCCATTACCTAGGATTGATGATCTTTTTGATCAACTTCAGGGGGCTAGATATTTTTCTAAGATAGATTTACGCTCTGGATATCATCAATTGAAGGTACAAGAAGAAGACATACCTAAGACTGCTTTCAGAACTAGGTATGGTCATTACGAGTTTACAGTCATGCCCTTCGGATTAACAAATGCGCCTGCAGCATTTATGGACATGATGAATAGGATCTGTAAACCGTATTTAGATAAATTTGTAATTGTCTTTATAGACGATATACTTATTTATTCTAAAAGTCAGACAGAGCATTGTGAACATCTTCATGCACTCTTAACTTTGTTAAGAAAAGAAAAGTTGTATGCCAAATTCTCGAAATGTGAATTTTGGTTACAAGAAGTGCAATTTTTAGGACACATGGTAAACCATGAAGGAATTCATGTAGATCCTGCTAAGATAGAGGCAATTACCAAGTGGAAGGTTCCACAAACAGCAATGGAAATAAGAAGTTTTATAGGTTTAGCTGGGTATTATAGACGGTTTATTAAGGATTTTTCCAAGATAACCGTACCATTAACTAAGTTAACCTATAAAGCCACTAAGTTTGAATGGGGACCCAAACAGGAAGAAGCTTTTAGGATTTTGAAACAGAAACTAACCCATGCACCAATCTTAGCCTTACCAGAAGGAACTGAAGATTTTGAAGTATATTGTGATGCTTCAAAATTAGGATTTGGATGTGTGCTTATGCAACGCAAGAAGGTAATTGCGTATGCATCAAGGCAATTGAAAAAGCACGAAGAAAACTATACGACTCATGATTTAGAATTAGGAGCCGTAATTTTTGCCCTTAAGATTTGGAGACATTATCTTTACGGAAGTAAATTTACTGTCTGCACAGACCACAAAAGTTTAAAATACATATTTGGGCAAAAAGAGTTAAACATGAGGCAAAGGAGATGGATGGAAATCCTAAGTGACTACGACTGTGATATTCAATATCATGAAGGAAAGGCGAATGTAGTTGCAGATGCCTTAAGTCGTAAGTATTATGAGAAACAACGACGAGTTCGTGCTCTCAGATTAAATCTACAAATAGATTTAATGGAACAATTGAAGAATGTTCAAACTACAGCAATCAAGGATGATACTGAAGGAATGAAAGGACGAATCAAGGAATTAGAACAAGGAGCAGATGGAATTTGGAGATTCCATAAAAGTAGAATCTGGGTACCTAAGCAGGGAGACTTAAGACCTAAGATTTTAGAAGAAGCTCATAAATCTAGGTACACTATGCACCCAGGAAACAATAAGATGTACCAAGACTTAAGGAAGAATTTCTGGTGGATAGGAATGAAAAGGGACATAGCCAGCTATGTTTCTAAATGTCTTACTTGTTCACAAGTTAAGGCAGAACATCAGAAACCTTCAGGTCTACTACAACAGTTAGAGATGCCAGTATGGAAATGGGAACTTATAACAATGGATTTTGTTACTAAGTTACCCAAAACCAGAAAAGGTAATGATGCGATTTGGGTAATTGTGGATCGATTAACCAAATCAGCTCACTTCTTACCAATGAAAGAAACTTTTAGCATGGAAAGACTGGCTAAATTGTATGTAGATGAAGTTGTATCCTTACATGGAGTTCCAATCTCCATTGTTTCGGATAGAGATAGTCGTTTTACTTCCCATTTCTGGAAAAGTTTCCAGCAAGCTATGGGAACTCGACTAAATTTGAGCACTGCATATCATCCACAAACAGATGGGCAAAGTGAAAGGACAATCCAAACTCTAGAAGACATGCTCCGAGCATGTGTGATAGACTTTGGTGGAAGTTGGGATGATCACTTACCATTAATTGAATTCTCCTATGACAATAGTTATCACTCAAGCATTGATACCGCTCCATTTGAAGCACTGTATGGAAGAAAGTGCAGAACTCCAGTTTGCTGGGCAGAAATCGGAGAAAGTCAATTGTCAGGTCCTGAAATAGTACAAGAAACAACTGATAAGATTACTCAAATCAAGGAAAGATTGAAGACGGCTCGAGATCGTCAGAAGAGTTATGCAGACAATAGAAGCAAACCGCTAGAATTTCAAGTAGGTGACAAGGTACTGTTGAAAGTTTCTCCTTGGAAAGGAGTAGTCAGATTTGGAAAGAAAGGAAAGCTAAGTCCAAGGTACGTAGGACCATTTCCAGTGATCCAACGTATAGGTAAATCTATGATGTAAAAGTGGCTCAAAACTTCACGTATAAGGGGTATGGTATGTGACATGCATGATATGTTAGTTTCTTGGGCGGACTACTCCCAAATAACCACCCGCTAAGTACCATTCATGTTAATTGTTTGAACTTGACCATGACAATAGACCAAATGGGTGGGTAATCCCTCATCGATTTCGTTACTTGTGCTTTTTAGATTGCTTAAAACCAAGACATTTTTGAAAAAAATTTGAAATTATCCCTCATCCCCACACTTGAGGTCAACATTGTCCTTAATGTGTAGTGTTTAAATGAAAGAGGTCAAAAAAACAAACTTTTTTCTCCCCATCCCCACACTTGAGGTAAACATTGTCCTCAATGTGCAAAAATGGAGTCTTTAAAATGCACAAGGGATGTGACACGACCAACTCCCAAAAATTCCACCTCGGTCAATATTATACAATTACAATCCACTTGTTATCTAACTAATACTCAAATAAAAGGGAAACGAATGCACCTGATTGTTTCTTGTTCCTCGCGCAGTCTTCCATCTTCGATAAAAATGGTTGTCTCCCGAACATTTGTACCTAAAAATCTAAATCCTTGTGTAGAAGCATGCTTCTCACAACCATCAACGTCTGTTAGTTACTTGTTCTGCCATTTTTATAGAAGATTTACCATGCCATTCGTTACTTTAATTAGAATTTTTGTGGAAAAATAATTTATAACAACAACAAACCTAACTCACTTTCGTAGGAATCACGGTTGCATTTAGCTTATGCAACAAGCCCTTTTAAACCTCCCGGTAGCACGGGAAGACGAGAGGTCTCGTGAGGGTTATATAGTGAACACACCCCCAATGTTCATTTAACTACTAAACAAAACAAATTACAGAGTGAAAATGTACAACAAAACAAACTAGACTATGGAAATAAACTAAAACGAAGTATAAGACATATACAACAACAATCAACTTACCACCTCATGGTGGTCGAATGGCGTGCTTGCTGTAACAACTCTAATCAAAAGTCATAATTATTAAATTAATTAGTCCAAAAGGAAACCCTAATTGAGACACCCAAGTGATTCTGAACAAACCCTAAAATTTTCATAATTTTCAGAATCAGGATTAGGGCCCCTAAAACTCAGGGGGGGTAAAACCCTAGTTACGATTATCTAAATAACTTTCTGTCAAAATAGAATTTCACAAAACTGTCGACTCAGCAAACCTACCCATGCACGTAGCTACTCTATAAAAATAGGTTTGCAGTCGCGTAGCGCGACTGCTAGAGGGGTACCCGTCGCGCTACGCGACGGTGTCAAATTTTCAGTATAAATAGGGCTGTTTGGGACTTGAATTCTGGCACAAAAACGACGTAAAAATTCCACTCCTACACTGAGTTATAACAGAAACACTTTCAATCCACACACTGATCTCGAAATTCTGCCGCAAAACAGGGTATTAGCACAATCGCTGCTACGATTCATTTATCCGACGATCAATATATCCAATGAATGTTTAAGTGCCGCCCACATTAGGGTTATACTTTATTATTCGTCATTAATTTGACGGATCATCGTTAATTCGATAGATAAAGTATTATACTTTGTCATTCGTTGTTAATTCAACGGATCATCGTTAATTCGATGGATGAAGTATTGCATTTTGTCATTCATTGTGAGAATTTGATCTCGTAAATTATCGTAATTGCTGGATTGATTACTAACCCAGTTTTGTGTGCATTGTTATTTATATTAGGTTAACAAGGCTAAATCATAGATTAGACTCTGACCATATTAAATCAGCAATGTGAGTCATTCTCTTTTTATCAAATTATTTCACAAAACCCTATTTATTTCAAAGTTATAATTACAGGGATTAAGTTTATGTAATCACCATATTACAGCCGGTATATGGGGTTTTGTATACATTACTTGATAATCTTCACCATTGGGGCAGCCAAGGGGTGATATGACCATAGTCACAGACACCATTGGACGGAAGGGCCAATGGGTCGAGTGACAAAGTACTGTGGGTAATTGGTTTGATATCAGAAACATTGTAATCTTCCTTAATACTGTAAATTATAACAAATGTGTCATTTTAGTAAATAGAATGATTCACTCAGTATTTCCCGCTGACAAAACCTTTTTCAAACATGTTTCAGGTGATTTGCTGTAATTCAGGAAAAAGTGCTGAGAAGCATTACAAGCTTGAAATAGTGGCTCATTATAAAAATAAGGAAATAAGTTTGTAAAATAAAGATTTTATAAAATCATACTTTTATAAATTATCGGGGTTTTATCCCGAATTGTGAAATGAAATAATCTGGAAAATTTTAGCTTTAAACGATCCTGTTAAATAAACTTCCGCTGTTAAACTTAATCAATTAAATACCGCAGTATTTCTGTCCCGCGGCTTCTGAAACGGGTCAAACCGGGTCAGGGGCCGTGACACTTGCCGCCCACGAACTCCTCGAATTCACCCACCGATGATTCATACCATCTACTCCCAAATAGGCCAAGCTTCCTCACTTCCTCTTCCTTCTTCTTTTCTTGAGGCGACTTCTTCGCCTTCTTCTTCTTGACCGTCTTCTTCTTGACCGTCTTCTTCTTTGTTTCTCCAAACCTACCAACCATAGCACATACCTTTTTGTTTGGATTCAGTTCCTTCTTAGGACACTTATCCTCACCAAGTGGGTTAGTAAATTTAGGGAAAACATTCAAAATCAATTCCCGGTCCCCAAACTTCATGCTTACCATTCCCGTTGCATAGTTTATTATGGCATTAGGTGTTGCAAGGAACGGTCTACCCAGTATGACTATCGGTTGGGTGTCCTCAACACATCCAACATAGTCTACTACCAAAAAGTCCACTAGGTAGTAGCAATCATCCACCTTCACAATCACATCTTCCACCATCCCCCTTGGATGCGTGGGAGTCTGATCGGACAACACCACGGGAGTGCCAAACTTTTTCAATGGACCAAAATCGTATTGGTCGTACAAACTCCCGGGCAAGATGCTCACACAAGCTCCAAGATCTAGGAACGCCCTCTTAATTTTGAATGTACCAATTTGTATTGAAATAAGAGGATGTCCCGGATCTTGTGCTTTTTAGGGGAGGGCACTTGATAAAACGGCACTAACATGAGATATCAAATCAACCGGTTTGGGTAATTTGTTGTGCCGTTTTTCGATGCTTAACTCCTTTAAGCATTCCACATGAGTCGGAACCTTTTTAATGTCATCGAGTAACGGTAAATTAATTTTTGCTTATTTAAAATTTTCCCACCGCTCGTCCTTCGGTGGGTACTGTACCTCAACTTTTGATGCATTAATCGGGTTAAGTTGATTTAAACAATTTTCACAAAAAGAATTTTTAGTTACAGTTTCAATTTTAGTTTGTGAAATCATTTCTTGTTCATTTTCGCTTTCTGGCTCATCACTTACATCTTCCACTACACCATCAACGAATTGTGGTGGTGGAATGCTTTCGACACTACAATTTTGATCGTTTGAAAGAAGACTTACCATGCTAATGTGTGCATTCCTCACGTTGCTCGTGCTAGCGCTTTGATACTTAGGGTTCATTGCGGTTTCGCTCGGGAATCTTCCTCCACTTCCTCGCATTTGGGCCATTTCTTCCGCAAGTTGACCCACTTGTTTTTCCAACGCCTTGTGCGACTTGTCTCGCACCTCAAACTCCTTCTTCATCTCGGATTTGATCTCTTGATTTGAAGTGGTGATGGCATTCATGATTGCATCGAGCTTGTAACTTAGCGAGTCATCACCGCCCATTTGAGAGTTTGAATTGCCACCTGCATTACCGCCTTGATTTTAGTTCCTTTGGTAACCCCCTTGGTTACCTCCTTGGCGAGTTTGGTGCGAATACCCACCTTGATTTCCCGATTGGTAATTCGGGTTGATTTGGTTGGAAGCATTACCATACCTAAAGTTAGGATGGTTCCTCAACCTGGGGTGGTAAGTGTTGGAGTTCATATCGTATTGCCTATGGTCTCTATACACTTGATTCACATCCGTGGTGGCTTGGAAATTCTCGGTCCGGTGACCGATGTCACCACATTTTTCATATACGGTATATTTCACAGCACCCACTTCTTTCTTCTTCATGCGGGCCAACTCCCGCTCCAATGTTTCAATCCGATCTTTAGAATTAGCATCGCGATCGGGCCAGGACCTTGAGGTTGGATGCTTTTTTGCTCGGTCCACCAATGCAACCGCCTTTGAATTTTTACTCATCTTCTCTAGAAAATCCCAATCATCTTCCTCATGGTTGTTTAACAAAGTGCCATTGCTTGTCGATAGTAAATACTTTTGTTTAACGGCATCCAATCCCCTTACAAAACACTTCAATAACTCCCACTTTGGAATTTGATGGTGAGGACATTTCCGAACCAATTCTTTAAACCGAGTCGAAGCCACATGTAACAATTCCCTCGAGAGTTGTCGAAACAACCGGATTTCATCTCTTGCATCATCGGTCTTTGCTATTGAGTAGTAGTCGTCGAGAAACACTTGTTGCATCTTGGCCTATGTACATATGATATTCGCTGGAAGCGTGAAGAACCATTGCTTTGTCTTGTCCTTTAGTGAAAATTGAAATAGCCTCATTTTCACTTCCTCAATCTCAAAGTCACGCTGTCACAACCCCCGACCCCACCCCGGGAGGGAGAGCCGTGAGCAAGTCAGATGGTATCGGTGTTTATTAATTTGGCAGTGGAAATTTTCATCAGGACCGTAGTTAGGAAATATTTTTATCAGAGTTAAACACCAAAATCTTTAAAATAGAATACTGGGATAAAACCCAATTTTCATTTTAGTACACTTATAGGGAATAACCCTAATTATTGAAAACAATTTCTCCTTTTTAATTAGGTAACTTTTATGGCCACTTTTCTAAGCCTTCAGTGCTCTCCAGCTGGCTTTTATTGGCTTCACATTAACTTACCAAAAACACGTGTTTAAAACATTTTATCAGCAAGAATTACTGGTGAGTGAATCCCAGTTTAATCAAAACAGATTTTATCATTTTACAGTATTGAGGGCGATTTGCAATTACATTTATTTCCATCTACTTTAATTACCACCCACGGTACTGTCAACCCGACTTGTGGTCATGCTACTACTCACAGTGTAGTAACAAATTTTGTATACAAAACCCCAACATACCGACGATAATTGTAGAATACAAATACTCAATCACTGTTAATTATAGTGTAAAACATTTGAGGTTTTGTAAAAATAGTTCACAAAAGGTTTCACAAAAAGAGGATTACTCACATTGCTATTTTAGGTATTTCCTTTTTGACTTCCTGGTTATAATCTATTAATTAAACAATGCACACGCGTTAGTATAATAACCCAATTTACATTAGTTATACCCTCCCCGAGACAAAACTCCAACGACTACGTCGGGCAGAGCCTCGACAGGCGTTACGGAGCACTAGATCAATCGGGCAGCGTATCTAATACGTAACCGGGGGTTATGATACTTACATCGAGACAGAGCTTCGCTATTTTAGAGGGTATAATACCCGGGAATTACTTATACTATCAGAGTTGAGAGGGAATATCGAAAATTGAACGATTCTCAACTGAGGCCGATGATCCCCATTTATAGGGCTGGAACAGGAGTTCCTCGCGGCCCGCGAGAGAAACAACAGGGGCTTTCGCGCCCCGCCAGGGCCAAAAGGCGGTTAGGGTTTTGTTGAGTCATGGCAGGTCTTGCCACGTGTCCAAACACGTGGCTCACTTGTGTGCCCGGCAAGCAATGGGGCCTCGCGCCCCGCGAAAGATTCAATTAACTAGGTCGCGGCCCGCGAGCAACCCAGATTTCTTGTTTTATTTGTTATTTATTAATATAGGTGTTATTCGGGTCCGTTTTTCATATACGGGGTGCATTTAGGAGCGTTTAGGGGTGTCCAAATTATTTGAAGGAGGGTTGTTTTATCCTCCCCACCTTGATTTAAATCTCGTCCTCGAGATTTGAGCTGTGATACCTCCTTGGGTTTACATCAAGTCTTGTAGTTGGGAGAAACAGTGTCAAAGCGTCTTTGGAAGCATCTTATGGACGAAAGTCCTGAACTCCTGTCTGTTGGACAGAAATTTGGAGAAAACAACTTATCTGGACTCGAGATAGTGTAAGAAACAATAGACAAGATAACTCAAGTCAAAGCAAGGCGAAAATTATCAAAGGAGTTATGTAGATAACAGATGAAAACCTTTCAAGTGGGAGAAAAAGTTTCTATATAGAAAGGGGTAGTTAGATTCGTTAAAAGAGGAAAACCAAGTTGCATATATGTTGGATTATTTATTAAAAGAATTGGACTCGTAGCTAATCAGCTACAACTGCCAGAGGAACTGACAGGATTGATGTATGTATGAAATCTTACAAAAATGCTTAGCAGACGAATCCTTAGTGAGATTTTTCTAAGGACGTAGAAGAAATTGAGAACATAAATTTTTTGATTTGTTCCAGGAATTATTAACTGAACATGATATAATTAAGTTTCACAAAATCAATAGAGGTATATGAATCGAATGTAAACGACTTTTAGGGATAATAGGATTCAATGCCAAAAGAGAACTTACTTTGTTCGTTTTAAAAAGAACTCTGAATCAATAATTTCAATTGAAAAATGATTTGTCAATAATTAAACCAGAAATCAATGACGTTTATTTAAATGGCAAGGATACACCGGACAATACAATAGAATTTAGTGTATCATGGTCTTAATACATAATTGTATCAAGACTACTTGAATGATAAGTCAAACGAATGACGTATGATTAGGGTTTACTATTAGCACATGCTACAAATTTATACAGGAACCACAAGGTGTTGTAATAACTGAAAGAATTCGATGATTACGGTGACCGAATGAATTCACTGTTTTTGAAATTAACTGAAAGTTTCAAATGAAGTGAATCTGGATATTCAAAAGATAGGATGTTCAGATGAAGAAAGAAACAAATATTATAGGATCAATTCAAAGATGAAAGAGATGTTGGAGGTACGTTGGAATAAGAATTTAGGTACTTTTATCTTAACACCAAAATTGTATTAAGACTGGTTTAGGATAATGAATCAATAAATAAACAAATTCGTACCTCAGGTGTGAAAATGAGATGAGTCCAAGTTTCAAAGAAATCGCCACCAAAAGGTGTCGTGTTTTAACAAATGACACATTAAAATTGAAGACTTTAAACAAGTTTACTATGATTCAAACAATGAGATTAGCTCGAATATGATGATCTCAATTCATCATATGGGATTTTGATTTGAATGTATATTGTGAACAAGTTCAAACAATTGAGCTTGGTTTGGACATATTCCAACAATGGATATACGTTTGTGGCAAGAAACAGTTATGATGAAAAAAATCCGGTAAGTAACTTTGAAAAGAGAAGGAGTTTTCCAAGAAATTCGTTGGCTTGATTATCAAAAGTCAACATTATGTAATCATATAGATTATCAGAATGAGTATAACGAAATATTTATTTAAAACTCATGAATAAATGATCTTTGGAAGTGAATTCACATGCATGACAAGCAATGCACGTACAACAAAGGAATTTGTCAAGAGATGAGACAAATGAGAGTTGGCTTTATAAAAGAAAAATAAAAGACCTTTTATTGATGAAGTTTTGATCGAAATCAAAAGTTAACTAACTTAAGTATAGTCGAAACATAAGGGTGCTTATTTTGTTGTTGTCTCTGGTATTGTAAATATTTATGCGTTTTCCTTAATTAGCTTCATCTGGGTTTCTATCCTCGTTGTCGGGTGCCTTAGATAGTTTCGGGCAGTAGAGACGGAAGTGGCCTGGTTCTCCGCATTTGTAACATACATTAGTTTTCCTTCTCCTTTTACATTCTTCCTCTGCATGCCCAGTCTTCTTGTAGAAGTTACAGCGAAGTGTCTTCTTAGAATGGCGTTTTCTTGCGTGCTTCTTGTTATTGTTACAGGTAGGCTGCGTGATTACTGATTCCATTTCTTTGTCCTTACGCGATTTGTCGGAGCGGAATTCCTTATAAGAGTAGCTATTGGTTGTGGTTTTCTTTCATTTGGAAGATGGAGTTTTGATACGAATATCATGACTTCCATTGATACTAGGGTTAAGATTTTCGCTTATAGGCACAGAAAGCTTACTAGCTTCAGTGATCAAGGTATGGCATTCGATATTCCTTGAGCTATTACATTTTCTGTAGTATTTTTATTCAAAGAGTTTTCATTATTAGCCTGAATTTCTTGATTACATGTCATTTCCTTTGACATCTGAATTACAAACATGTTCAGATATAATTATCACAAAACTAAGCAATTATACATGCACATTTTGTTTAGCACAATTATAGTCATAGCTATCAGTATTATGCGTTGGTATATATATATATATATAGGGAGAAGATCATGCGAGAACCACCTCTTATTGCGAGAACCGCGAGAACCAATGTGAACACACCAAAAATGCCTAAAAATAGCTAAAAATCACACAAAATTTTTTTATTTTGATTTTTTTAATATTTTTTAGGTTAAAATCGCTACTTTTCGAACCAAAAAAAAAAAAAAAAAAATTTAAAAAAAAAAAAAAAAATTTTTTTTTTTTGGGTTCGAAAAGTAGCGATTTTAACCTAAAAAATATTAAAAAAATCAAAAAAATTTTTTGGATTTTTTTTAGATTTTTTTAGGTTTTTTGGGGGTTTAGTTTTTAGCATTTTAGCTTGGGGGGGGGGGGGGTGGGGGGGTTTAGGTTTTTGGGCGGTGGGGGAGGGGGGTTTAGGCTTTTTTTTTGGGGGGGGGGGGGGGGTGGGGTTAGGTTTTTTTTAGGTTTTTTTTAGCTTGGGGGGGGGGGGGGGGTTTAGGTTTTTTGGGGGGGGGGGGGGTTAGGTTTTTTTTTTTGGGGGGGGGGGGTGGGGGGTTTAGGTTTTTGGGTGGGGGGGGGTGGGGGTTAGGTTTTTTAGGGTTTTTTTAGGTTTTTTTAGCTATTTTAGGTTGTGTTCACATTGGTTCTCATGGTTCTCACAATAAGGGTGGTTCTCGCATAAGCCCCTCCCTATATATATATATATATATATATATATATATATATATATATATATATATATATATATATATATATATATGAAGGTTAAAATGAGAACCACCTCGAGTTGTAAGAACCAGTGAGAACCACCCCCGCGGGGGGCCGTTGACCACGAAATTTTTTTTACACCTAGATCCGTATATTTTAACACGGGGGGTAAATTTTGGGTTCAAACGGCGCGCCCGAGGGGGTAGTTTTTTACGCCCAAAGTTTGGGTTTTTTTAATTTTTTTAATTTTTCTTTTTTTTTTTACCAAACTTTGGGCGTAAAAAACTACCCCCTCGGGCGCGCCGTTTGAACCCAAAATTTACCCCCCGTGTTAAAATATACGGATCTAGGTGTAAAAAAAATTTCGTGGTCAACGGCCCCCCGCGGGGGTGGTTCTCGCTGGTTCTTACAACTCGAGGTGGTTCTCATTTTAACTTATTCCTATATATATATATATATATGTGACCGCTAAAATGAGAACCACCTCCAGTTTTAAGAACCGCGCTAACTACTTTCTAGCCATTAGATCAAGATGATGGATGGATGGATGAGATTAAAAGTATTTAAAAATAATATTAAGTATTTTTTGTCTTATTATGTCTTTAATATTTTAATTCAAAAGGGTATTTAAGTAAAATTACTTTTTTTGTCTTTTTATATATATTATATTTAATTGCCTTTTTGTCCTATTCATTAATTACTTTTTATTAAAAAACAGAATTTTTTGTTAAACAATATTTTTAAAATCAGATTTTACGCCCCGGGTTTTTACGTTTTACGCCCCGGTTTTTTACGTTAACGTTTTTTTATGTTTTACGCGCCGATTTTTACGTTAACGTTATATTACGTTTTACACGTCGGTTTTTTACGTTTTACGCCCCGGTTTTTTACGTTTTACGCGTCGGTTTTTTACATTTTACGCGTCGGTTTTTTACGTTTTACGCCCCGGTTTTTTACGTTAACGTTTTTTTACGTTTTACGCGCTGGTTTTTTACGTTAACGTTATTTACGTTTTACGCGCCGGTTTTTTACGTTTAACGCCCCGGTTTTTTACGTTAACGTTTTTTTACGTTTTAAACTTTTTACGTTTTGCGTTTTACGTAAAACATTTTACATCTTACGTTAAACTTTTTATGTTTTTAAATTTTACGTTTTATGTAAAACTTTTTACGTTTTACGTTTACCGTTAAAGTTTTTACGTTTTACGTTTTTAAGTTTTACGTTTTACGTAAAAGTTTACGGTTGAACTTTTTTTCACAAAAACTTTTTTACACAAAAACTTGTTTACGCAAGACGAACGCACCCATAAATCGGAAAGTCGGTAGGTGTCTCGGATAGATTTTTATCGTCATCGACCGGGGAAAAGAATATAAAAAACCAACAACAACAAAACAAAAGTGTATCTCGAAAAAAAAAACGGGGTTTGGCTCAGATTTTTTCCGATAATTAAAAGGCTGCAAAGTGGGGTTGCGGGTTCAAAAACCTACCCTCCACCATCGTTGCCGCGCCATCGTCATGAAAATCTAGTTTTTTTTTGCATCATCGCCACCCAAAAACCCACAGTTAAAAAACTCAATATCAACAGACAATTGATTCCCCACCTGCAACAAACCACACTTCAAAATCAAGTGGTATGAAACCCCATCGCAAATTCAAAATCAAAAAATTATACATGATTCAAAATAAAAAATTCAAGAACACCCACCAAAAGAACAACCCCAAAGTGGGTATGAAACCCCATGAATTCTGTTTAACAACCAACCCTCCTTTATAACCCAAAAAGCAGCACCATACGAACACCACCACTACCTAAATTAAAAAGATCTCAATTTATCAACCCGCATCAGTTCCTTTTTAAGTTGATTTTTTTCTTCAAAATATCCCAAATTTGTTTTCTTCAGTTGACAAAACTTGAAGATAAAACAAGTAGTCCTTTTCAGTTACCACGATAATGAACCACCGTCACCGACTAACCGGAAACATGCACAGTCGCCGGGAACCTGCACAACAACCGTCACCGACTTCAGTACGGTAAAAAGGAAGAAAGAGGGGGGTTACCTTGACACTCGTCGGAACAACCTGGACCGCCGCCGCCACTGAAACCCCAAGTCGAACAAACGACCACCACTACAAACCCCCCCCCCCCCATTTTCTTTCTCCTGCCCTAAACCCTGCCGCCACACCCTACCGTACACCACTGCCGCCACACCCCATTCAGATCTGAGCAAACCCCCTAAAGTTTGACAGTGAAACGATGAGACAGAGAGTAGAGAGAGGGGTAAGAAAGAGGGGGGTAGCCGGGTGGTGGTAGTGATCAGATGGTGGTGAAGCAAAATAGAGAGAGTTTACCGAAGATGTTGTTAGCTCCGCCGGAGTTGTGGCCGGAGAAGGAAGCGGTACAGGGGCGGAGGAGGTGGTGAACGGATCTTTGGGAGAGAGAGAGAGGGATTTCAAATTTTGGGGAAGATGAATTAAAAAGTCTGTGATAAAGACTTTAAAGAGAGAGAAGGTTGAAAAGGTGGAAAGAGAGAGAGAGTGATCAGACATAATAAATGAGGAGAGATATAGGGAAATGACATTTGGTAGTAAATGACCAAACTACCCTTTTGTGTGGCTGAATCTAATTGGTTGAGAGTGGTTCTCGCGGTTCTTACAACTGGGGGTGGTTCTTATTTTAGCGGCTCCCTATATATATATATATATTTAGATATACATATATACATGTTATATTTTAACATTTTCTTTTACTATATATCTTATCAAAACATAAGGAAAATGTATATATTATATGAGTTGTTTCTTCTTTTGGTGTAATAGCTTTTCTCTATATTGCCTTAATTTGACTATATTTTCAGAGCTCATGGCTGGATAGGTATTCAGAAAATAAAGGTAAGGGTTTTACATAAAATTCTGAGATTCTTCGTCACAGACTCTACCATCTTTCCCTTGGTGATAACCCGGGTGTCCTTATGGTTTCTTTTGGGTTAGTTATGATTAGTGGTTCGAAGAATCATTTGGATAGATTCTGGGTAAACACGTAGGTTTGTTTCTTCACTTATATATAAAAGTTTATTTTGCTGCAGAAGGTATTTGATTATTATATTGTTTGTATTATCAAGAAATTTGTGTCTTGCATATACATACGTATAAATATAAAGTTTTAAAATTTCCTGTAATATATACATATGATACCAATTCATAAGAATCCAATTACATAACTAATTGTATTAGTTATCCTGTTTATTCTCATAACTTTGTTTATTCCTTTATATTAACAAAATAAATTTCTATTAGATTTACTGAACATAATATTTTGGAATAAAAGAAATTCATCAAAAGGAATAAATTTAATAAAGATATAAATTTTCTGAATTCTTTTAGAACAATTTAATCTTTAACTGACAGTTGACTCATTTTGGTTATAACATACTTAGGACTTAATTCAAAATTTTATTATATCTATTTATTTAAAGAATCAAAATAGATAATACAAAGTCTTTAATTTGATCCTTAATATATTAAGTAATGAAGTATCATTCTCATATCAGAATATATACACATATGACTTAAATATAGTTTTTAAAAAAATGAATTAAACTTATCAAACGATAAAAAATTGTTTCTTTCTTGAGATATATGTATATATTTTAAACTATATAGTTATACCGTACTAAATGTGTTTGTACATATCTTTATTGCATGGATGCAATATCATTTATAATATTGATACAAGTTATATAAAATATACATACATCTAATTTATATAAAATTTAAGAAATAAGTTTAAGTTATTTCCTGATGATATATAGGTATTATGTATTAAAATCATTTAATTACACAGTATTTGTTGTACATATTCCTGTTTCATAGATACTGTTTATAAAATATTTTATATCTTCCATTGTATATGTATATGTGCTTATTTTTTAGAATCGTCAACTATGACTTACGAACTGTAATAATTCTTGTTCATTATTTGTATAAATTAAATTAAGAATTATGTTTTATAAAACCCTTTTGAACACAACTTTATTCAAGAGCCAAAAACTCTATTTTGTTATTAAAAATATTTTACTCTTCCAAAATTATTATTATTAGTTTTAAATTTAAAACAGAATTTAATAATATTTTAGTTTAGTGTATTATATTAATAATAATGATATATATATATATATAATAACAATATATAATAAAGACTTTCCTTAGAGAGCGTTTGTGTATTAAAATTTCTCTAGCATGTTAATTATCATCAATATTGACTATACTTATAATTTCTGAATATTACATAACTTATCAAATTTTGATGAACAATCTACATATTTAATATTTTATAATACGATAAAGAATTATAAAGTGATTTACAAAGTATTTTAATTATTGTATCTAAACAATGCCGAAACATTATATTTTAACAAAATTAGTATAATTATATGTTTTACCAAAACTTTGACAAATACATAATTTTAAATCGGGTAAAACATTGGGTTATATCATAAACCATAAGATATACTGCTTTCATTGAATAATATTTTATATTATGATATTTTAGTGACATCATACCTAAGGGTATTATCTTTTATCTTTGATTAAGATATTTATATTGATACCATAATATTATTAAATTTTTATATTGTATTCACATAATTATATGGGTATGATATATATCACAAAATTTAATATCGATAGATCCCCTTTTTATAATTATAGCATAACATACTGTGAGATACAAAATAGAGGTTACATAATTTAGGTATAATACATATTATCTTATTTATATTATGTTATTTTTCGAAGTACCATACCTGATTTGTGTTACCTTATATTAATATTAAAGTATTAGTGTTAATATCGTAATATTATTATAATGTCGTAAAATTCATATTGAATTATTTTCATACAACTATAAGGTATACATATAATATATCATAAAAATTAATAAGACATAAATATCTCGCCTATATATATATGTATATATATATATATGTATTTTAAATATAACATAACTGTAAGATACAGATATGGGTAACATATATTGGGAATTCAAAATTCGTTACATGACATAAAAATCATAATAAACATATTAAGATTTTATGTTCACAGGATAACACATAAGATATTAATTTACTAACACAAATGGTTAAAGTTTAGGTATTGTAAGAACACCTAAAGGGCTTAAATCAATGGCATAGCTCTGATACCACCTTCTGTCACAACCCCCGACCCCACCCCGGGAGCGAGAGCCGTGAGCCAGTCAGATGGTATCAGTGTTTATTAATTTAGCAGTGGAAATTTTCATCAGGACCGTAGTTAGGAAATATTTTTATCAGATTTAAACACCAAAATCTTTAAAATAGAATATTGGGATAAAACCCAATTTTCATTTAGTACATTTATAGGGAATAACCTTAATTATTGAAAACAATTTCTCCTTTTTAATTAGGTAACTTTTATGGCCACTTTTCTAAGCCTTCAGTGCTCTCAAGCTGGCTTTTATTGGCTTCACATTAAGTTACCTGAAACACGTGTTTAAAACATTTTATCAGCAAGAATTACTGGTGATTGAATCCCAGATTAATCAAAACAGATTTTATCATTTTACAGTATTGAGGGCGATCTTGTAGTTACATTTGTTTCCATCTACTTTAATTACCACCCACGGCACTGTCAACCCGACTTGTGGTCATGTTACTACTCACAGTGTAGTAACAAAATTTGTATACAAAACCCCAACATATCGACGATAATTGTAGAATACAAATACTCAATCACTGTTAATTATAGTGTAAAACATTTAAGGTTTTGTAAAAATAGTTCACAAAAGGTTTCACAAACAGAGGATTACTCACATTGCTATTTTAGGTATTTCCTTTGTAACTTCCTGGTTATAATATATTAATTACACAATGCACACGCATTAGTATAATAACCCAATTTACATTAGTTATACGCTCCCCGAGACAGAATTCCAACGACTACGTCGGGCAGAGCCTCGACAGGCGTTACGGAGCACTAGATCAATCGGGCAGCGTATCTAATACGTAACCGGGGGTTATGATACTTACATCGAGGCAGAGCTTCGCTATTTTAGTGGGTATAATACACGAGAATTACTTATACTATCAGAGATTGAGAGAGAATATCGAAAATTGAACGATTCTCAACTGAGGCCGATGATCCCCATTTATAGGGCTGGAACAGAAGTTCCTCGCGACCCGCGAGAGAAACAACAGAGGCTTTCGCGCCCCACCAGGGCCAAAAGGCGGTTAGGGTTTTGCTGAGTCATGGCAGGTCTCGACACGTGTCCAGACACGTGGCTCACTTGTGTGCCCGGCAAGCAATGGGGCCTCGCGCCCCGCGAAAGATTCAATTAACTGGGTCGCGGCCCGCGAGTGACCCAGATTTCTTGTTTTATTTGTTATTTATTAATATAGGTGTTATTCGGGTCCGTTTTTTGTGTACGGGGTGCATTTAGGAGCGTTTAGGGGTGTCCAAATTATTTTAAGGAGTGTTGTTATACACGCCCCCCTATCGTACTACAAATAGCGGACAATTCCGCCAAATGAGTATATGGCTCGTCATGTGTCCTACCGTTGAAGTGAGGTAGGAGGTTGATATAGTTGGGCTTGCATTCAAAGGACCTATATCCCCGGGGTGGAGGAACAATCGGTGAGTCACTTTCGGTGACCACCAGTCTAAAACGATCATTTACACCCCTAGTGTAACACCCTTATTATTATTTAACGGTTTTCGTATAGATTACGAAAATAAACGGGTAGTTATAATTTCAAATACATTGAAAATACGGGTTCATTAAACTTTTTACAGAATTAAAAACTATACAACATATTATGTGTGAGTTCGTCATTTTACATAACAACGATACATAGTGTGGAAGCTTATTTCTTGATCGTGTTCGGTTCTTCATTGTGCTTGATCGTCCTCCGGTGCTAAAATTATACCTGAAACTCATAAAACATGAGTTGGATTAGTCATACGTAACTTAAAACGTATTTAAACGAGTCCGGGAAGCGAAACTGATTAAAATAAATTTTTTTCTGCTAAAACAGTGCTTTTCGCGCCACGCGAAGGAACCCAGTTGCTCCTTCACGCCACGCGAGGGAGACCGTTTTCCAGCAGCTCTGCTGCATTTTTCAGCAATACCAGTTTTTACGGAAACGGCCATAACTTCTTCGTTATTGATCCGTTTTACGCGATTCTTTTTCCTACGCGTCCGTAATTTAATTCTCCATCATATGAAGTTAAAAACCAACTTCCAACATAATAAATTTTGAGACTTATAAGCCTTCGACTCGTTGCCTTTTTACCGAATTTTAACCCGTTTATGCATTTTATCAAACAAACATATTTGTTTGACCCCCATTTCTCATGAACCCTTTAATTCCAATATTACCTATCATATTAGGTTCCAATTACGGATTTCTACACATTATTGACCCGTTTTTACTTATAATCTTATTTTGACCCGTTAAGGGTATTTATGTCCTTTTAGGCATAAATCTCGCTAATTCATTTTTAGCACCATAATTTTCACATTAGTTTTCAAATGGTCTTCCACCACAATTATATTTGTGGTGGATTTGATGTAGTAAACTATTTATGTCGCGTTTTACATCTCGGTTTGTCATTTTACGAAAAGACCCATTCTTAGGCATTTGACCCACAAAGGTTTATGCCTATAACCTTGATGCTTATCTAAGGATTACATGATTATAATACGTGATTCCCAAACCACCCATAAGGGTCGTTTGCCTGATTTACCCATCAAGGGCATATTTATCAACATTAGTCCCTCATTTACGAGAAATGACTTTCACTACAAAAATGATCAAAATCGCACATTTAAACTATAATCTCATTGAAGTGTACCTGGCTCGGGTCAACAAATAGACCCGATTTATACCTCGCTTTTATTATCACATATTCTATGGCGACGCAATTGTCCGAATCGCTAATCGCTCCTGTTAACACAAGACTTGACAACCACATTAGTCGATATTGTCAAATGGTGTGATCACACCATTTGACCCGTTTGGCCTATATGACCAAGCATTTTCATAAGTAGCAAAACATGGTTATTAATTACCAATTTGCTCATCCGAGCCATTTCGGATTTTTGCCACTAGACCCCTTTTTCTCTTAAACTCTTTTCTTATATTTTTACCCATTCGGCTTACGCTATGGGTGCCCCTTTTTAACAACAATTTACTTTAGTCGATACTTGCCTAAATTTCTATTTTTACTCATTTTCTCGTTATTAGTTGCATTTTAAAGTGATCTTAACGAAAACTCATTAATTATTAGTCATTACATGACTCAATTACCGTTTCGCCTCTTTTCACCATGACCCATGGTTTTTATTATTTATGTTTGTTCCGACTCGTGTTAATAGCGTCGGAACCCTTAATTCGGATATTACACTAATCGCATTTGTAGTTTACAAAATAATGCATATTCTACAAAAAGGATGTAAGCGTCGCTTACCTTGCATCCGGTTATGCTCTTCTTCGCGTACACGATCCGTTTGACCCACTCCTTGCCCAAGCCTCCATCTAGCTTGTCAAGAGTCAAACTATCATCATGATTCATAAGACGGTTAGATTAGTCATCATTATTATGACTATTTCATCTTACAGATTCTATGTCGAAACTACTATTCGACTTCATCATTAGTTAACTTAACTTATCAAAGTTAACTACTTTCAATCACATGGTTTACACAATTAAGTCTAAATCATCATGATATTTAGAACTCTTATCGTTTTATATTTCGCATAATTTGCCATATTATTTGAATGTGCGTTTCACTCGAAATTTCAATATTTTAGCTTTCATTTAGGCATTTTAACAAACACCTAATGGGCATAATTTCACACATTTACCAACTAGTTCATAACTAGTCATTTTGACCAAGGTTAACATCAAAATTCAACCTTTATCATGAATGATCAAATACTCAACTTGCAAATTGTTCAAGTTTCTTACTTCAACTATCATTTATGGTGATTTCTAGCACTAACATATCATCACCTTCACTTCATAATCAAAACCCACTTGTCTAAAAGTGGTAAATCATCAAATTACTCAAATCATAGAAATTTTACTTCAAATTTCTACTTAGGGTTTGTTCCTAAGCAATCACACTCCATTAATTCGGTCATAGCCTCTACGATTCATGCATAGATCGCATCATGCAAAGTTAACTAATTTTCACAACTTCATGAATGTTAGAAATTCAACATACCTTACGATCCCCTTGACTTGGTGATCATTTCTATGTATTCAAATCTGAGTTTGGCCTTCAATTGATCATCCAATTTGAAGAATTTGTTGAGTTTAGGGTTTGAGCTTTTGGAGCTCACCTCCTGGTCGATCTCACACACGCACACACTATGTGTGGTGTGTTTTTATTTTGATTTAATAAATAAACTTTTCCATATATCTAACTTTGGTCCCTCATGTTTCGTTAATTATTAAGTAGGTTACAACCTACTTATTTTCAATCCATATTCCCTCTTATTAACCGGGTCAAACATTCCTAGTTAGCTTAGCGGATTCGGAAATATTTATGACTAAGTTTATTTTAGGTCCCGTCAACTCGGGCCTTTTTTTATACACTTTATTTATCCATAAGCCTTTGTATAACTTTTATTTAATACTAGGTTTAATTATTTAAATCCTAATATTTACCGGGTTACTTTTACCGCTAACGGTATTTTACCCGTCTTTTAGTATTAACGGGGTTTGATTACCAAACCCGTTTTCGGGGTGTTACAAGTCTACCCCCTTAAAGAGGTTTCGTCCCCGAAACCTTTCTTACGTTCTTTACTAGTTTAGATCATCCGAGCCTTAGCTTTGGTGATCACTTAAGCATTGCTCCCACATAATACTCCTACCAGGAAAGTATGATAATGTGCTTTTGGTTTCAAAGCGCATACGCCTTTTTATGTGTATGGCCTCACGGGCCAATACTTTCATTTTGTATTTCTTATTCTTGTCAATTAATTGACCGAGTTGCCATCTGATCGCTCGGTTATATTTATTTTCATTATGTTTACTTCAAGTTATTCTTATTTCAACAGGCGCTTTATATAAGTGATGAGTCGTAACACTACTCCGACTTTGAAAGGTTTTACCGGCCAGACTGATTAGTCGCCGTCATTATACTCCCCGTCATTAGGGTATATCTTATTGCCAACCCGGCCTTTTATGATCTCTTCGCTTTTAACCCATTTACTTAACTTAGCGAAACCCATCGCCTTTATACGAACTTTATCTCCCGTTATTATTTTACGCTGGTAGTTACAACCAGTTTCCTCGTCTTATACTATTGACCTGTAGGTTCTTTCACTCAGCCTCGTAGGCTGTTTCTTTAGATTTTCACCTTTTTACCTTTTTAAGGTGAAACCCCGACAATTCTTTTCTTTCTATCTGTGACCCAAAGGTCTTCTTGGTCCCGTAGACCTTATCACTACGTTTAATCCCGTAGATTATGATGATCCCGTAGATCATCTTTTATTCGAGTCTTTATTCAAATGTGTATACGTTTATATACGCATATGGCGTTAAGGCACCCCTCTTTATTTTTAAAATTATTCACCTTCACTTTTTTGGATTTCGTTTGACCTTGACCGTAGTCTAAGGCTACATTGTTTTCTTTCGAATTATCTTTCCGACTTCTTGACTTCTAATGTCAATTACACGTTGGTTTGCCCTACACTTACCGTTACCCGGTTCTTACCTATACTTCTTTACGTCCCATTACCCGGGTTCTTTTATTTTAATGTTTTTAACGCCTATAACTCCTTTACATAGGTTTATTAATATTTCGCACTTTTATTTATTCGATTCGCGCTTACTTACTTTAGCAAGTGTCATCTTTTATTAAATTTGTTTGACTTGTTCGTGTGAAAATTCATCACTTATGAATGTCAAACTTCAGTCTTTGTTCGACCCGTTCAGCTTTGAAATAGTTGAACGTGATTTATCAAAATTTCTATTTGCAGTATCTTGTCGTCCTTTAGTCATGACCCAAAACCCGAGTCTTTTGACCTTCCATACGCGTTCCTGTTTCTCAGTCTATGCATGCGTTTAATTCCTTACCCATCAACCGAGTGTTTTACCGAAATCGTTATCATTGCACCCCTTCTGGTATGCATTAAGACTTCATTTCGATTTACTTGGTCATCTTAGCGAAATCCGTCGCTTTTATTCGACCATGTCTTTTATTCTTTAAGTGACCACCATTGGCGGCCTTATTAATTATGAGTGACGATTATCATCGTTATCCTTTCTTTACTACGACTAAAGTTAACAACCTTGTCTATCCTTTTCGCGTAGGCAACACCTTTGTTTTTATGACCCGGCGGATCATTTATACTTTGGTTTTACTTGCCAATTTTGTTCACCATGGCCCTTTCGTCCAAGATGACTTATTTTCGTGAATTTTCTTTTGATCATTCATTTATATCATCATTTACATTAATCCTTGTCCCTTCTCTCGGGCTCATTATCCTAATGTAATACGCTTCCGTCACCCGGCTGTGCGTTTACATTATTATCAACTATTTTGTTCATTTGTTTCATTTGGGTACTTTTTAATTTGTCCCATTCACCCCGTCCTTACTACATCGGATGTAAATGTGTCCGCTATAAGAAGTTCATGGTATCATATGCCACTACTTACTTGGCCAGAGTAAGCGATTAACACATGACACGCATGACCTTTTTATAGTTTTCACATCACGCCCTATGTAAGTAATGCCTCTATTTGTTTCTCTTGGAAACAATATCCCGAATACATTTTCTATTCGGGTTTTTCCAAGTTTTTAATCTACATATGCAACCTTCAATTTCTACTTATTTGTTGCATATTACTATTTGTGCAATTAAATTTGAAATGTGCACCTGGTAATGCTTGCCCTAACGGGCTTCTCTTGCCATTAGCCTTGTTCGTGACCGTTACGCGATTTAGGTCCTTGATGAGCATACTCTTTGGAAAGTTCCTCTGTCAAATCTTCGATTTGTTAAACTCTCGCTATCCTCATATGCGAGTGTCCTTCAACTAAAACATATACAACAGTTAGTAATTACAACATTAAAGGATGTCCGTATTATAATACAAGGCTTTTCTACTATACGCATCAACGCGTGCAATTTCGTTGACTATATCTATTCTATATCGATTTTATTGGTGTAACGTGTATTACACGTTAAAATTTGTGTTGTTCTCAACACTTTAATCATACTAAACCATTGATATACATGTACTTACCGGATTTGCGATCAAGCCTCGAACCGAACACATTTGTCAACAACCTTGAGCTCTGATTACCAACTTGTAACACCCTTATTATTATTTAACGGTTTTCGTATAGATTACGAAAATAAACGGGTAGTTATGATTTCAAATACATTGAAAATACGGGTTCATTAAACTTTTTACAGAATTAAAAACTATACAACATATTATGTGTGAGTTCGTCATTTTAGATAACAACGATACATAGTGCGGAAGCTTATTTCTTGATCGTGTTCGGTTCTTCGTTGTGCTTGATCGTCTTCCGGTGCTAAAATTATACATGAAACTCATAAAACATGAGTTGGATTAGTCATACGTAACTTAAAACGTATTTAAACGAGTCCGGGAAGCGAAACTGATTAAAATAAATTTTTTTCGCTAAAACAGTGCTTTTCGCGCCACGCGAAGGAACCCAGTTGCTCCCTCGCGCCACGCGAGGGAGACCGTTAGTTAACTTAACTGTTAGTTAACTTATCAAAGTTAACTTCATCATTAGTTAACTTAACTTATCAAAGTTAACTACTTTCAATCACACGGTTTACACAATTAACTCTAAATCATCATGATATTTAGAACTCTTATCGTTTTATATTTCGCATAATTTGCCATATTATTTGAATGTGCGTTTCACTCGAAATTTCAATATTTTAGCTTTCATTTAGGCATTTTAACAAACACCTAATGGGCATAATTTCACACATTTACAAACTAGTTCATAACTAGTCATTTTGACCAAGGTTAACATCAAAATTCAACCTTTATCATGAATGATCAAATACTCAACTTGCAAATTGTTCAAGTTTCTTACTTCAACTATCATTTATGGTGATTTCTAGCACTAACATATCATCACCTTCACTTCATAATCAAAACCCATTTGTCTAAAAGTGGTAAATCATCAAATTACTCAAATCATAGAAATTTTACTTCAAATTTCTACTTAGGGTTTGTTCCTAAGCAATCACACTCCATTAATTCGGTCATAGCCTCTACGATTCATGCATAGATCGCATCATGCAAAGTTAACTAATTTTCACAACTTCATGAATGTTAGAAATTCAACAAACCTTACGATCCCCTTGACTTGGTGATCATTTCTATGTATTCAAATCCGAGTTTGGCCTTCAATTGATCATCTAATTTGAAGAATTTGTTGAGTTTAGGGTTTGAGCTTTTGGAGCTCACCTCCTGGTCGATCTCACACACTTACACACTATGTGTGGTGTGTTTTTATTTTGTTTTAATAAATAAACTTTGGTCCCTCATGTTTCGTTAATTATTAAGTAGGTTACAACCTACTTATTTTCAATCCATATTCCCTCTTATTAACCGGGTCAAACATTCCTAGTTAGCTTAGCGGATTCGGAAATATTTATTACTAAGTTTATTTTAGGTCCCGTCAACTCGGGCCTTTTTTTATACACTTTATTTATCCATAAGCCTTTGTATAACTTTTATTTAATACTAGGTTTAATTATTTAAATCCTAATATTTACCGGGTTACTTTTACCGCTAACGGTATTTTACCCGTCTTTTAGTATTAACGGGGTTTGATTACCAAACCCGTTTTCGGGGTGTTACAAGTCTACCCCCTTAAAGAGGTTTCGTCCCCGAAACCTTTCTTACGTTCTTTACTAGTTTAGATCATCCGAGCCTTAGCTTTGGTGATCACTTAAGCATTGCTCCCACATAATACTCCTACCAGGAAAGTATGATAATGTGCTTTTGGTTTCAAAGCGCATACGCCTTTTTATGTGTATGGCCTCACGGGCCAATACTTTCATTTTGTATTTCTTATTCTTGTCAATTAATTGACCGAGTTGCCATCTGATCGCTCGGTTATATTTATTTTCATTATGTTTACTTCAAGTTATTCTTATTTCAACAGGCGCTTTATATAAGTGATGAGTCGTAACACTACTCCGACTTTGAAAGGTTTTACCGGCCAGACTGATTAGTCGCCGTCATTATACTCCCCGTCATTAGGGTATATCTTATTGCCAACCCGGCCTTTTATGATCTCTTCGCTTTTAACCCATTTACTTAACTTAGCGAAACCCATCGCCTTTATACGAACTTTATCTCCCGTTATTATTTTACGCTGGTAGTTACAACCAGTTTCCTCGTCTTATACTATTGACCTGTAGGTTCTTTCACTCAGCCTCGTAGGCTGTTTCTTTAGATTTTCACCTTTTTACCTTTTTAAGGTGAAACCCCGACAATTCTTTTCTTTCTATCTGTGACCCAAAGGTCTTCTTGGTCCCGTAGACCTTATCACTACGTTTAATCCCGTAGATTATGATGATCCCGTAGATCATCTTTTATTCGAGTCTTTATTCAAATGTGTATACGTTTATATACGCATATGGCGTTAAGGCACCCCTCTTTATTTTTAAAATTATTCACCTTCACTTTTTTGGATTTCGTTTGACCTTGACCGTAGTCTAAGGCTACATTGTTTTCTTTCGAATTATCTTTCCGACTTCTTGACTTCTAATGTCAATTACACGTTGGTTTGCCCTACACTTACCGTTACCCGGTTCTTACCTATACTTCTTTACGTCCCATTACCCGGGTTCTTTTATTTTAATGTTTTTAACGCCTATAACTCCTTTACATAGGTTTATTAATATTTCGCACTTTTATTTATTCGATTCGCGCTTACTTACTTTAGCAAGTGTCATCTTTTATTAAATTTGTTTGACTTGTTCGTGTGAAAATTCATCACTTATGAATGTCAAACTTCAGTCTTTGTTCGACCCGTTCAGCTTTGAAATAGTTGAACGTGATTTATCAACATTTCTATTTGCAGTATCTTGTCGTCCTTTAGTCATGACCCAAAACCCGAGTCTTTTGACCTTCCATACGCGTTCCTGTTTCTCAGTCTATGCATGCGTTTAATTCCTTACCCATCAACCGGGTGTTTTACCGAAATCGTTATCATTGCACCCCTTCCGGTATGCATTAAGACTTCATTTCGATTTACTTGGTCATCTTAGCGAAATCCGTCGCTTTTATTCGACCATGTCTTTTATTCTTTAAGTGACCACCATTGGCGGCCTTATTAATTATGAGTGACGATTATCATCGTTATCCTTTCTTTACTACGACTAAAGTTAACAACCTTGTCTATCCTTTTCGCGTAGGCAACACCTTTGTTTTTATGACCCGGCGGATCATTTATACTTTGGTTTTACTTGCCAATTTTGTTCACCATGGCCCTTTCGTCCAAGATGACTTATTTTTGTGAATTTTCTTTTGATCATTCATTTATATCATCATTTACATTAATCCTTGTCCCTTCTCTCGGGTTCATTATCCTAATGTAATACGCTTCCGTCACCCGGCTGTGCGTTTACATTATTATCAACTATTTTGTTCATTTGTTTCATTTGGGTACTTTTTAATTTGTCCCATTCACCCCGTCCTTACTACATCGGATGTAAATGTGTCCGCTATAAGAAGTTCATGGTATCATATGCCACTACTTACTTGGCCAGAGTAAGCGATTAACACATGACACGCATGACCTTTTTATAGTTTTCACATCACGCCCTATGTAAGTAATGCCTCTATTTGTTTCTCTTGGAAACAATATCCCGAATACATTTTCCAAGTTTTTAATCTACATATGCAACTTTCAATTTCTACTTATTTGTTGCATATTACTATTTGTGCAATTAAATTTGAAATGTGCACCTGGTAATGCTTGCCCTAACGGGCTTCTCTTGCCATTAGCCTTGTTCGTGACCGTTACGCGATTTAGGTCCTTGATGAGCATACTCTTTGGACCGTTCCTCTGTCAAATCTGCGATTTGTTAAACTCTCGCTATCCTCATATGCGAGTGTCCTTCAACTAAAACATATACAACAGTTAGTAATTTCAACATTAAAGGATGCCCGTATTATAATACAAGGCTTTTCTACTATACGCATCAACGCGTGCAATTTCGTTGACTATATCTATTCTATATCGATTTTATTGGTGTAACGTGTATTACACGATAACAATATGTGTTGTTCTCAACACTTTAATCATACTAAACCATTGATATACATGTACTTACCGGATTTGCGATCAAGCCTCGAACCGAACACATTTGTCAACAACCTTGAGCTCTGATTACCAACTTGTAACACCCTTATTATTATTTAACGGTTTTCGTATAGATTACGAAAATAAACGGGTAGTTATGATTTCAAATACATTGAAAATACGGGTTCATTAAACTTTTTACAGAATTAAAAACTATACAACATATTATGTGTGAGTTCGTCATTTTACATAACAACGATACATAGTGCGGAAGCTTATTTCTTGATCGTGTTCGGTTCTTCGTTGTGCTTGATCGTCCTCCGGTGCTAAAATTATACCTGAAACTCATAAAACATGAGTTGGATTAGTCATACGTAACTTAAAACGTATTTAAACGAGTCCGGGAAACGAAACTGATTAAAATAAATTTTTTTTCGCTAAAACAGTGCTTTTCGCGCCACGCGAAGGAACCCAGTTGCTCCCTCGCGCCACGCGAGGGAGACCGTTTTCCAGCAGCTCTGCTGCATTTTTCAGCAATACCAGCTTTTACGGAAACGGCTATAACTTCTTCGTTATTGATCCGTTTTACGTGATTCTTTTTCCTACGCGTCCGTAATTTAATTCTCCATCATATGAAGTTAAAAACCAACTTCCAACATAATAAATTTTGAGACTTCTAAGCCTTCGACTCGTTGCCTTTTTACCGAATTTTAACCCGTTTATGCATTTTATCAAACAAACATATTTGTTTGACCCCCATTTCTCATGAACCCTTTAATTCCAATATTACCTATCATATTAGGTTCCAATTACGGATTTCTACGCATTATTGACCCGTTTTTACTTATAATCTTATTTTGACCCGTTAAGGGTATTTATGTCCTTTTAGGCATAAATCTCGCTCATTCATTTTTAGCACCATAATTTTCACATTAGTTTTCAAATGGTCTTCCACCACAATTATATTTGTGGTGGATTTGATGTAGTAAACTATTTATGTCGCGTTTTACATCTCGGTTTGTCATTTTACGAAAAGACCCATTCTTAGGCATTTGACCCACAAAGGTTTATGCCTATAACCTTGATGCTTATCTAAGGATTACATGATTATAATACGTGATTCCCAAACCACCCATAATGGTCGTTTGCCTGATTTACCCATCAAGGGCATATTTATCAACATTAGTCCCTCATTTACGACAAAGGACTTTCACTACAAAAATGATCAAAATCACACATTTAAACTATAATCTCATTGAAGTGTACCTGGCTCGGGTCAACAAATAGACCCGATTTATACCTCGCTTTTATTATCACATATTCTATGGCGACGCAATTGTCCGAATCGCTAATCGCTCCTGTTAACACAAGACTTGACAACCACATTAGTCGATATTGTCAAATGGTGTTATCACACCATTTGACCCGTTTGGCCTATATGACCAAGCATTTTCGTAAGTAGCAAAACATGGTTATTAATTACCAATTTGCTCATCCGATCCATTTCGGATTTTTGCCACTAGACCCCTTTTTCTCTTAAACTCTTTTCTTATATTTTTACCCATTCGGCTTACGCTATGGGTGCCCCTTTTTAACTACAATTTACTTTAGTCGATACTTGACTAAATTTCTATTTTTACTCATTTTCTCGTTATTAGTTGCATTTTAAAGTGATCTTAACGAAAACTCATTAATTATTAGTCATTACATGACTCAATTACCGTTTCGCCTCTTTTCACCATGACCCATGGTTTTTATAATTTATGTTTGTTCCAACTCGTGTTAATAGCGTCGGAACCCTTAATTCGGATTTTACACTAATCGCATTTGTAGTTTACAAAATAATGCATATTCTACAAAAAGGATGTAAGCGTCGCTTACCTTGCATCCGGTTATGCTCTTCTTCGCGTACACGATCCGTTTGACCCGCTCCTTGCCCAAGCCCCCATCTAGCTTGTCAAGAGTCAAACTATCATCATGATTCGTAAGACGGTTAGATTAGTCATCATTATTATGACTATTTCATCTTACAGATTCTATGTCGAAACTACTATTCGACTTCATCATTAGTTAACTTAACTTATCAAAGTTAACTACTTTCAATCACATGGTTTACACAATTAAGTCTAAATCATCATGATATTTAGAAATCTTATCGTTTTATATTTCGCATAATTTGCCATATTATTCGAATGTGAGTTTCACTCGAAATTTCAATATTTTAGCTTTCATTTAGGTATTTTAACAAACACCTAATGGGCATAATTTCACACATTTACCAACTAGTTCATAACTAGTCATTTTGACCAAGGTTAACATCAAAATTCAACCTTTATCATGAATAATCAAATACTCAACTTGCAAATTGTTCAAGTTTCTTACTTCAACTATCATTTATGGTGATTTCTAGCACTAACATATCATCACCTTCACTTCATAATCAAAACCCACTTGTCTAAAAGTGGTAAATCATCAAATTACTCAAATCATATAAATTTTACTTCAAATTTCTACTTAGGGTTTGTTCCTAAGCAATCACACTCCATTAATTCGGTCATAGCCTCTACGATTCATGCATAGATCGCATCATGCAAAGTTAACTAATTTTCACAACTTCATGAATGTTAGAAATTCAACATACCTTACGATCCCCTTGACTTGGTGATCATTTCTATGTATTCAAATCCGAGTTTGGCCTTCAATTGATCATCCAATTTGAAGAATTTGTTGAGTTTAGGGTTTGAGCTTTTGGAGCTCACCTCCTGGTCGATCTCACACACTTACACACTATGTGTGGTGTGTTTTTATTTTGTTTTAATAAATAAACTTTGGTCCCTCATGTTTCGTTAATTATTAAGTAGGTTACAACCTACTTATTTTCAATCCATATTCCCTCTTATTAACCGGGTCAAACATTCCTAGTTAGCTTAGCGGATTCGGAAATATTTATTACTAAGTTTATTTTAGGTCCCGTCAACTCGGGCCTTTTTTTATACACTTTATTTATCCATAAGCCTTTGTATAACTTTTATTTAATACTAGGTTTAATTATTTAAATCCTAATATTTACCGGGTTACTTTTACCGCTAACGGTATTTTACCCGTCTTTTAGTATTAACGGGGTTTGATTACCAAACCCGTTTTCGAGGTGTTACACCTAGGAACTTATTGCGGGCGACGACGTGGACCATTAACCTCTTGATCCACCCGTCTTCGGTTTCCTCTTCTATCACCACCTCTATCTCCACCTTGATTACCACCTCCCACAACTTGGGGAATCCGGTTACGGTTAGCATTATGGTTGTTGTTGTAGTAACCGTCATCCTGGTTCCTTTGATTATTGTTTTGTGGTGGATGGTTGTTTCCATAGCCGTCGTTTCGGCCATACCCGTATGCATAACCCTCATTCCCCACATAGTTGGCGTTTTGATTGCCAAAATCCTCATTCTCAAGCCCTCTTGCATTGTAGATATTATTCGCGTTCACATCCCCCCATACATCGTCTTCTCTATCTTCGTAGTTTCCCCCATCATCCGAGTATTCCGAGTGAATACTCACGTGTTCCGACGATTGATAACTGGGAACACTATACGGTTCATCATCTGGGATCGCATTCCTCAAATCATCAATATTGAAGAATGGGTCTTCATTCACGGGATTGCCACGATTGTGGTTACCTCTACGGTCGGAGTTGACATTTCGGTCATCGATGTTGGTGGGTAAAGGGTTTTGTCGGTTGAAATTTGGATATGGTGGTGTGGGTGTTCTTTGGTTGTTGTTATGGCTTCGGTTTTGGAATAGTGGTGTTGGTTGTCTCGAGTTGTTTCCACCGCCCGGTTGATCCTGTTGAATGTTCATGTTGGATCGAATGTTGCCCCGATATTGAAATTGGTGTTGGTTATTTGGGTGGTTGGAGTTTTGGGGGTCCATTGAACTAGGTTCAACGGATGGTGTAGATGGTGACTGGGTATTGGGTGGGTCGGAAGCAAGTGTTGCTTCCAACCGGTTGGCTAGATTTCTTCGGACTACTCTCTCGATCTCCGGTTCGAATATCAACGGTGAGGTCCTCCCATAATTCCTTGTATGCATGCACTACCTGTAACCTGCACAAATAACACACCCGCGTAACAAGGAAAAAGAGAAAGTAATAAAAAGAAATAAACCTTAAACATTTAATCACAAAAATCAAACAAATATCCAAACACAAAGCGCACGAACTCCCCAGCAACGGCGCCAAAATTTGATCGAATGTGTCGTGCTCCGGTCAAAGATAATATTTATAATACCCAAATTACCTCAAATAAATAGTTAGCGGTAGTAAGGGGTCGAACCACGAAGAGTTTGTGGTTTGTGTGTTGATTTGATTGATTTTAAACGTTTGTCACAATTTATGAAGCTTGCTAGGTTTTGTATGAATTTTGTTTGTTGGAAAATGGGTCGGAACGAACCGATAATTTAATTTTTGATTATTAACTAACAAAGCTTTAAACAAGAACACGGAAATGTAATTGATGGATTAAAAACAATATAAGTAAACAAGGTTCACACCCGGTTCGGTGATTGCAATCCTAGAGTTCCTACACGTTTTAAATTTGTCTCAATTGAAGTTGTTATTAACGGATTTCTATCACGAAGCTTAGGTTCCAATGGCTATCAACGCGTATAACGAACCACAATGCACTTCGTTACTTCGGACAAGTAAAACCTTTTGATTGATAAAGCATAAGTACACAAACTTATTTTGCAAAGTCAAATTTCATATCTCATTCGACAACTCACAAATATAGTTCCAATGCAAGACAATTATCAAACAATTCGAATACAAATCAATTTGTCACAAAATAAAACTAAGAACATTGCTCAAACCCTAGACTTACAATCACCTACACCGGGGTGAAACCTCCGAGAATTAGCCGCTCATGGTGAATGGAACACGATCAATAACGGATGAGAACTTGATCTTGAACATCTTGAAGCTTTGGAAATGATGGAAATGGTGGTTATGGTTGGTGATGATGAAGGGTTGAAGGAATGATGGAATAATGGATGATTAGGGTTTGTAGAACGGATGTAGATGGTGAAATCGGATGATAGATTTGATGATTGAATGATTCGAGAATGGATTGGTGGTATTTCTTGGCTCCAAAGATGATTCAAAACTCAAGGATGTTGTGTAACTCCCGAATTCTTAGTCAAAATTATCATATAACTCATCCCAATAACCAAGGAAACAAAAAATTCATGTCGGAAGAAACGACAGGCCGTCGCCGACGGCCTATAGTGGCGTCGGCGACGCCTTGTGTAAATCTGGGTGGCGGCCGATGGCTTAACTTGCTGGTTACGAAGATTTATGGGCGACGGGGATCAGCGGACGGCGTCGCCGACGGCCTAGGGAGACGTCAGCGACGGTGCTTGTTTTCTGCACTTCCTGTTTTCGCGTATCTTGCTCACGATTGATCCGTGTCGCGTCCTGGTGGTCCGTTTTTCATCCCGGTGGTCCGTAAAGCTCCCGATTAGCTCCTTAAACTTCGTTAGACCTGGAAAACACAAATCTAATCAAAAGTAGGCTAAACGAAACTAAAAATCACGTAAAAACATTAATTTAAACAAATACGAACACCGGTTTTCGACCATGTATCATAACACCGGAAACAAAAGGGAAAAGAATGGTTTTCACTTGAACCATTAAACAAAAAATATACCAAAGAATGCATATTGATTAAGTAACCCTAACCTGTGATTTGATTATCTTCAATCTTTGATAAAGAAAAAAAGAAATAGAAACCACGAGGATGATGATGAACCAGACGGTTTGCAATGAAGGGGTGGGATGCTAGGGTTTAGAATTGAATCCAGGATTATCGAATGAGGGATTTGGGTTTTAGAAGGTTTATATTGGCGGGTCAAAAAAACGGGTATGGATCAACACGCGGTATCCATTTATAAATAACATTACCCATTCGTTTTCCCGCCCAAAAAGTTGTGAGATTGCACCACAAGCTGACACGTGTCCCAAATTTTATTCGCATATTATATATAATAGAAATAGATAATAGATAATAGATGTATTTACTTTACCCTTTATACCTACATATATATGGAAATGTATTTACTTCACCCTTCATAAAAACTAATAACAAAAAAATAAAACTGGAATCAAATACATGGATACCGACAAAAAAAACTGGAATCAAATACATGGATACCTAAATTAAGTTCTTATGGGTCACAACAATAAGATATTACAATAATCATTAGTCGTAACTCATAACTATCCAATTCTAATCTAATAACATGAGCCCTACCGACTCATAAGTCGGTCCTTAGTGCCCTATCGATTTACTTCTTTTCTCTTTACAAAGCTCCACTTCAAGTTTTGAACCAACTTGAGAGATTCAGGAGAGTGTTTTTCTGGGGAGGCTCGGAGAAAAAGGAGAAATTAAATTGGACGGCATGGGAGAAAACAATAGGTCCGATTGAGTATGGCGGGTTGGGGTTTGGTTCTCTTCAAGACGCAAACTTGGCAATGCTATCGAATTGGTGGTGAGGTTTAAAGTAGACATGATTGGGTTATCGAGGAAAATAATTTGGTCCATTCATCACAGTTTGCAGGCGTGGAATTTTATACCTTCAAAAGTCTCCATAGCGGGGCCTTGGAAACAAATTGTTAATAACTCAGAGGTTTTGGAAAGAAAAGGTTTGAAATTATCAAAGTGCATTGTTGGGTCGGGGGAGGGTATCGCATTTAGATTGGTCCGGAACCATTGTCCGAGAGGTTTCCACACTTATTCATCATTGAAAAGGATAAGCTTTGTTCTGTGGCGTCTAGGGTCCGTGGAGGTGGGGTGTGACAACTGGCAAAAATAATGGTAATTCCGTACAACTTAAACACTTGATTTAACGTTTAATTGCGTTCATTACGATTTAATTATTGCATGATTAGGTCATATAAAGTCTAGCAATCATAGAACATGGTTAAATATGCTAAACAATATTGACACAATCGCCACGTCGCGAGAAAACTGCAAACTATGTTCTAATATGTTGGCATGATAATGCTGAAAACACTATTTACCTGAACACACTATTCATGCCAGCAAGTTTCGAAAACTGTCTGAACGAGCGATGAAGGGCATGAACGCACTTGGTAGATGAAATACAAATAAAAATCCCTAATTAGGGACACTAAATACAAAACACTTTAACTTTCTAGAAAATACGTGTCGTTAAAATTCGTTCGAACCGCGCTAAAATATAATAAAATAGATTGTCCGCAACATTAAAAGTTCGGCATTTTTAATGTCCGTAGAACTTGTAAATAATATTTTACATCCCAAATAAGCTTAGGGATATCAATGGGATACCCAAAACATAAAATCCCGGTGTTACGTCGCAACTTTTATACATTACCCTATTTCGAACCGCTAGGCGAATAAATTATATTCCTACCATCCAATCTCCTAAACTAAAATGCTAGCGAACTAGTTAGCCATATTTTGGCGTCGCAAACGCCTTAAATAAACGCCATAATATCGATGGTAAAATAAAACCATAGCTCCCAGTACTACACTACAACTTTCGTATATCACCCGATATCGAACCGGTTAGCGAACTAGTGGTATTTTTACCATCCAAAATGTATACCCACTAAACTAATAAACTAATTAGATCATACTTAAAATCCTAAACTACCATTAACACCTAAATTAAACCTACTTTGTACTAAAATATCTAACAACTTAATATTTGAACACCTGATTTATATGTTTTTAAAAATATATATATATAAAGAATGCACAAGGCCTTACTTTCGGCCATACCCCTTTTCACCCTAGGCGATTGATAATGAAGATTGGTAAGGTGTGTAGATTTTGAGTATGGTTTGAAAGGTTAGAATATTATAACATATCAAATCCTAGTTCTTATCATTCAAAACAAAACAACACCTTTTTTTTATCCAAACTCACGGCAGCCATAACACCCCACAAACCCCCCATTTTGATCTATTAAATTCATACTTTTAATCATCAAAATCCCATTACAAGTTCATCCAAGAAAGGGTAAACATGGAGGATCTCTAGGAGTTTGTTCTTGCTATCTTTGGAGCTTAATTTTTTCTTAATCTTCACTATAAATCTTGCAAAGTTGTAAGACTCTACTTCCCTAATTTTTTTTAAGTTTGTTATTATATGTAGATTATATACACAAACGTTCATCTTGAATCCTACAACAAAACTAAGCTCAACAACACTAAACTCACCATAAAAGTATACTAAATGTGATGTATATTATGTGATTATGTAGTTATGTAATAGATGATGTTTATTCTCATGATAGATTATGTTAAAGTAGGGAGTTATATGGATGATCTTATGTGATTTATTCTAGTAATGATGATCTAAACACCCTTATGTTTACATCTTAACAAGATCATCAACCACACATTCCTTGAACTTCATGTAAACTAGAAAATGGTTTATGACTAAGTTAACTTTTATAGAAATTAAACCTCATGAGTTACACAAAAATGGTGTTAAAAGTGTATTTACCAAGGTGGTATAATTAAAAGATCAAGACTTTTGAATGGGAAAATTTGGGTAATATAAATACACTTGTTTAAAGGTTTAAAAAGTGTGATTTTGAAGTTGATAAAACCTAGTTAAAACTCTACATAAAGTGCAAGGATTATGTGTGGATTTAGTATGAATATTACGTGCAAAGTTGGTAAGATGAAACTTGATTTGAATATGATTGTGATTAAGGTTTTAAACATGCTTAAAATACGTTTTCAAAACGTGGAAAACGCCAAAGTTTATGGAAAACTATGGCGAAATTTTTCTAAAATATTAATCGCGATTAAAAAGAGATTAACCGGGTATTTAACATGGTTAATCATGATTAGTAAACTTAATTGTGATTAACGACCCTAATCATGATTATACAAACCCTAATGACAATGGTTAAGTCTTAACCATCCAAGAGTTTATATAAACTCAAAACGATATTTTTATAACATAAAAGTGGGTAAAGTTTATAAATAAAACAATAAATATAATTTTTGGAAAATTATATATACATATGCTAAATACTCTATTGGTGTATATTACTTGTATAATGTGTGTATGTATTAGTAGTAGGAGGAATACATACAAAAAATAATACATACAATACTTGCAAAATATACACTTACACCACGACGAAAACCTCACAAGGATGTCGTATAAATACGGTATACGTATACGAATAAAAGGCTCAAGTACATGGTGATGTACTCTCATACACCTGTTGGAGTGTACTCTCACAAGGATGTCGTACACGTACGACGACGTATTCACGACGTTAAAAATAAATATTTTTAACACCTATATTTGTAAAAGATATACAATTATATTTGAGGAACAAATATAAAGCCTTGAACCAAAGCATACACATAAAACAAATGCCAACATATTCATATATATGTATTAATCCATAACATATATGAGGAATAATGTTTATTTTGTCTTTTTTTTTTGTGAACTTTAATGTTTTTCATTATAAAACTTTAAATTTTATAACCTTTCCACAAAATTTAAAATAAGTTTAGTTTTTTTATTAGTTTTTCTTTACGTTTTTTCTCGGATATGATCGTCGTTCGGTGGCTACTTAGTACGGTGTTTAGTGGTCACATTTGATCCGTCAGGTTTTTTTACCCCCTCGATTTTCTAATTTGTGTCGTATAAATTCTACTTGGTCTATGTGTCACGTTACGTGAGTCACTTAGTGTTAGAATTATTATTTTTATATTATGTTGATCGTCATTCGATTGTTATTTACAATTGTTTTATGCCGCCTCACTGCAATGATTCTACACCACATCTCCGCAACGCGGGGGGCAATTGACTAGTTACTAAAAATACACAAGTGTTCTAAAAACAAGACACAAACAATAAACGTTCAAGATGAACGAGTACAAGGTCTAGGAAAGACCGACGTGTCTAATGAGTTAGAACCCTTGTAGGTTGACTCACGCTTACGGAACACGGTTGCTAGAACTTATTGCTGGACGCAATACTGTGAGTTTATGTCCCCCTTTTCTTTTAACGTTTTCGGTTTTACAACTCTGGGGGGAAATACATGTTAACAAGAGTATGATTAAGCTATGGAACGAATTCTTGGATCACGTGCGAATAGGCGCTAACTTAGGCACCATTAATCATTTTAAGGATCACGGAACAGGGGGTAGATCTATTGGGTACGGGCGAGCCCCACTCACGGTCCTTGTGCGGCCACTTAGAGTGATTTTGTGTCCCCTTTCGAAGTGAATCGACACTTAAATCGTCCACCGGGTTGTGTGCCTCCTATGTCGGCACACATATTAATGTCCTCGCGAAACATTAATGATCACTAAATTCATAGACGCTTTACATACCTACTTATAACACGCGAACTTTCAAATGTTTTTGAGATTCATTTGATGTGCACAAACTTAAGACACATGAATTCGCTCAACTTTTGTTGATGTTTTCAAACTTACATGTATTTCAGGAAACTAATGGGATCTTGGTGCTGGTGGTTCTTTTGAAGCTTTTGGGATAACAAGTATTCGATGTCATCCTTTTGGAGGGTTTGGTCTATATATCTCATCTTCAATGAGATATAGGATGCAAAGCCTTGTCTTTTAAACTTATGTGGAACTAGTCTTTTTGTAAAACTTGAAACTTATGTTGTCTTGTCTCTTAAACAACTTATGGTGTGTAATACTTAACTATGTCAATGGATGAACATCATATGCTTTTAATCATGTAGTTGTTTACTATTATCGTATGCAATGAAAACTAATCAAGTTCACACCGCGCGCTTCTGCTAATGAACAGGTGTGACATGGGGTTGTCAACTAGGTATGGAAACGTCCTCCAGCAGGTCCAAGTGAGCTTCTTGAATTACATCAGTTGACTGTTCTGCTACAATCGGTGTCTTTTTCATTGGAGGCGGATAAATGGAAAAATTACAAGTTTTGTCCTTTATCTATATACCCTTTTCAGGCGGTGTCCTTTTTAACGATTGTTGACAGGTTTTGCCCTTTATAGGGAATTTTGTTGCACGTTTTGTCCTTTGAGCCTAACCCAGTTAAATTTTTCTGTTAAATCTTATTACACATGGTTAATTTAGTCTTTTTACTTATTTAAAGGAAAAACCTTGTAATTTATTTTTAGAGTTAATTGCTAAATTCGTCCCTGAGGTTTTACACAAATTGCTAGATCAGTCCAAAATCAAGATTTGCTGCTAAAACAGTCCAAAATCAAGATTTGTTTTGCTAATACAGTCCAAAAAATAGACGTCGTTAAATATAGCAGTTGGACTGTTTTAGCAACAAATCTTGATTTGGACTGTTTTAGCAGTAAATCTTGATTTTGGACTAATCTAGCAATTTGTGTAAAACCTCAGGGACGAATTTAGCAATTTTCTCAAAAAAAAGTGATTTTTTAACTGTTTTTGATATTTAATTTGATATTAATACACCATTAATGAATTTCAATAAAAAAAAGTTCCAGTAATTTCTTCAAATATAATAAGTGATTTTTTATTTGTTAGTTATTTTTTTTCATGTAATTGTATTATCGTTATGTCATCTTAAACTTTAATTATGATACATATAATGCATTTCGAATTTATTAAGTTTTTTTTTTTGGTAATTAATATGATATTAATACAACATAATGGAATTTTAACAAAAAAAGACTATTCATTTTTGCAACATCATAAGATTTTTTTTTTTGAACGATCAACAAATCAATCCCGAGCACTCTTGGGGTACCCACTGGACAAACGGAGTACTCCGATGGTAACCAGAGTCGTCCACCACCAATTCCGGGGAAAACCCGGTAACCCACCCGCCCGTAGGCACGACGGTAAAATTACCGGTAAATACATTTTTTTCTTAAATACCGGTAAATACATTTTTTCTTATGATGTTGCCAATGACCTCTGCTCCGAGGGTAACCCGAGTCGTCCACCACCAATTCCGGGGAAAACCCGGTAACCCACCCGCCCGTAGGCACGGCGGTAAAATTACCGGTAAAACCCGTTTGGCTCAAGGATCGAACCCAGGTTTCCCTGGGTCTCCTATCACTGCTCACCAGTGTTTCACTCCTTTTTTGCACCAAATGAGAATTGAACCTTAGTCTTCAAAGAATAACTCAAGTCCTCCTACCACTTGAGCTAGAGGTCATTGGCAACATCATAAGAAATTTAATTTGGTTTCTTAGCTTTTTCTTTTCACACTAAACCACAATATTTAAGAAAAAATGTATTTACCGGTAATTTTACCGTCGTGCCTACGGGCGGGTGGGTTACCGGGTTGTCCCCGGAATTGGTGGTGGACGACTCGGGTTACCCTCGGAGTACTCCGTTTGTCCAGTGGGTGCCCCGAGAGTGCTCGGGATTGATTTGTTGGCCGTTCAAAAAAAAATTCTTATGATGTTGAAAAAATTAATAGTCTTTTTTTGTTAAAATTCCATTATGGTGTATTAATATCATATTAATTACCAAAAAAACTTAATAAGTTCGAAATGCATTATATGTATCATATTTAAAGTTTAAGATGACATCACTTATTATATTTGAAGAAATTACTAGAACTTTTTTTTTATTGAAATTCATTAATGGTGTATTAATATCACATTAAATATCAAAAACAGTTAAAAAAAATCACTTTTTTTTTGAGAAAATTGCTAAATTCATCCCTGATGTTTTACACAAATTGCTAGATCAGCCCAAAATCAAGATTTGCTGCTAAAACAATCCAAATCAAGATTTGTTGCTAAAACAGTCCAACTGCTATATTTAACGGCGTCTGTTTTTTGGACTGTATTAGCAAAACAAATCTTGATTTTGGACTGTATTAGCAAAACAAATCTTGATTTTGGACTGTTTTAGCAGCAAATCTTGATTTTGGACTGATCTAGTAATTTGTGTAAAACCTCAGGGACGAATTTAGCAATTAACTCTTATTTTTAAAAGATATATATATATATATATATATATATATATATATATATATATATATATATATATATTTATTTGTGTAACAAAGAATCCAGATTATCTCTTCGCCCTCCCCATCTCTCTCCCACCACCGTCTTCACCACCACCACCACCACCACCGTCTTCATCGGACCAATATCTGTACATGGCTCAGCGTACAGGTTAGCTTGTGGGTGAAGTTAATTCAGCACAACAATTAAACAATGATGCTCTGTTTCGTTACTGCTCTTCACATGTCGAAGGTTTCCTTGTTTCTTCCTCTGGATTTTCCGTTTCTTAGGTGAAAATCTCACAAACCCACATGATGTTTTACTTTAATTCAGTTTTCAAGTTATTTGATTCAACTTTTATTGAAAACAAATTGGGTATTTCAAGTAGAATTAATCCAATTAGTAGGTGTAGGGTTTGTATAAGATCTGTATACATCATCAGTGAACATGAACATGTCTTCATTCAGGACTTTTCGTTGATTAATAATATAAGATCTGTATAACGGTTCAAGAATATGGAGATCTCGGTTCAAGAATATGCAGATCTGTATAACGGTTCAATACCGTGAAGGATTTAATCCTAAGTGGCTGAAGTTTGTTCAAGAAATTCAAATGGGCTTTGAGACAAAGCTAATTTGGTTTATTATAGTTATGGTTTATTTGTTTCAGTTTTCAATAGGGGTTTAAAAATTGTTTCAATGGAGTTTGAATTAGAGTAAGTTCAGGTTTCTTTTAGTTTAAATATCATCATTGTAATTGGGTTTATCTGTGGGTGTTGCAATTTCCAGTTTAAATAAAGTGTCGAATAAATGTTTGTTCAAATCCCATTTGCATATTGTTTCCAATTAGACCTAGGTACAGATTGTTTATCTTTTGATAATTTGTTGGACTTTCATCAGATCTGATGTTTATATGTTCAGATTTCCGCAACTGGTTGTGGACGTTGGCAGGTGTTTGGTTAGGGTTGGGTTGGGCGGCCGATGGCTAGACAGTGTGGCTGGGTGTTTGGTTAGGGTTGGGGTGGTGGTTCTGGGAGGTGGGAGATGGGAGATGGTGGTGGTGGTGGTGGCAGATGAAGTTTGACAGAGAGAGAGAGAGAGAGACAGAGTTCTGTGTGTGTATGTGAGTATAGAGAGAAAAAGATTTTTAATTTAGAAAAAAATGTTATTAGTTATTTAAATTTTCTTTTGTTTTACTTAGGGTAAATTACTTTTTGAGTCCCTGTGTTTTAGGGGTTTTAACCACTTGAGTCCAAAAGCAAAAAGTTTAACGACCTGAGTCCCCATAAGCATTTTCTTTAACCATTTGAGTCCAAATTTCTAACTCCATCCACCAAATCTGTTAGTTTTTAATGAAAAGACTAGAATGCCCTTTCATTTAAAAAACATAAATATAAATACACACAAAAGCTCTCATCTCTCCTTCAAATACACTCAGCCTCTCTCTCTAAAACACAAACACATGACTCTAAATCGGCCGGACCTTTTACCACTACCACCATCACCATCAAGCCAAACTCTAATGTCGCCTGCAACGTACTACCACAGCTCCCACTGCGGCCTGCGGACCTGTTAAAGATGTAGGGTTCTAACGCCGCCTACAACGACCCTGAATCGAAACCCTAACGCCGCCTGCAACAGCCCTGTCCCGGCGGACCCTAACGCTGCCTGCAACGGCGCCATCAACTGAATCGAAACCCTACCCCTGAATCGAACAAAAACCCCCATTTTTTTCTTGTTTTGAACAAAAACCCTAATTCAAGATCCTGTTCCACGAGTGGTGGTTGCTGCCATCGAGTTCATGGAGGTTTTTGGATAGGTTTTGGGTGGTGGCCTGGTGGGGATGGGTCAGCGGCACGAAGAGAGCAACAACAACACCTGGACTTCTGGTGGTTTGCAATTCAAGTCTTCAAGTTCATCGTCAAGGAAACAGAGGCATCTCGTCTTTGAGTTCATCTTCGAGTTCTTTTGGATTTATTAATTGTAAAGACTAAGAAGCATAAGCTCGGAAAGATATCCAAACGTCTTTGAGAGCGATCCCGAAAGGTTATTATCGCCTAACGATAACGTTTGAAGCTTCTTGCAGTACCCTAAGCTTAAGCTTAATGGAACTGGACCCGACAATTCATTTTGCCTCAGCTGAAGAAAAACAAGATTCTTGAGCTTCCCAATTGTTTCAGGAATCACTCAAGTAATATGATTCCTGAAAAAATCGATCTCGCTTAAGCTTGACAGTTTGTTAACTTGGTTGGAATGTTTCCGGACATCTGATTCTCGTATAGATACAGCACGCTCAGCTTCTGTAACTTTCTGATTTCAGCTGGGATTTCGCCTGTGATCATGTTGCCAAACAGATAAAGACTCACCAGATTACTCAAGTTTCTGATTTCAGGAGGCAAACCACCTGAAAAACTGTTATTGTTCAGCAAAAGAACAGAGAGTGTGAGAGTGTGCTGGAGGTTTGTGGTTGAGGTGGTGGTTGGAGACAGAGGTGGTTGTGTCTGTGGTGGTGACGATGGTGGTGTTGATGGTGGTCTAGAGAGAGAAAGAAAGATGAGAGGGTGAGATGAAGGTGAGAATTTAGAGAGAGAAAGAGATAAGGGGGCATATAACAGAGAGACATGATTTTTTTTTGATTTTTTAATTATAAGGGTATTTTGGTCATTTAACAATACTTAACCAAAAAATTCTAACAGTGTTAGAAATTTGGACTCAAAAGGTTAAAGAAAATGCTTATAGGGACTCAGGTCGTTAAACTTTTTGCTTTTGGACTCAACTAGTTAAAACCCATAAAACACAGGGACTCAAAAAGTAATTTACCCTTTTACTTATTTAAAAGATTTATAAATAAATGGGTACAAAGACTAAACTACCCCCTGTTTGATTAGATTTAACAAAAAAACTAACAGGGTTAGAGTCAAAGGACAAAACGTGTAACAAAATTTCCTATAAAGGGCAAAACCTGTCAACATTCGTTAAAAAGGACACCGCCTGAAAAGAGGTATATAGATAAAGGACAAAACTTGTAATTTTTCCCGGATAAATGGCAATGGTCGCATGATACATCAGGTGTCTTTTCTGTTTTGCAGTGTCAAAAAATCATTAGACATCATAACCGGGTGATGCCGAACTATGTGGTGCAATGGAACAATTGGGTGCCGCGTAAAATCGGTATTGTGGTATGGAGGGCGGAAGGCAAGAGGCTGCCCACCCAGGCTGCATTAGCTAGAAGAGGGATCCCGGTTAGTTCCATGGCATGCGCGATGTGTGGCGAACATGATGAAACGTGTGAACATCTATTCGTGTCGTGTCAATTTGCTCAAACCATATGGCAAATAATCGAGCAATGGTGCAGGTACACCTCGTTGTTCACCTTTTGTTTCAGAGATGTCTTGGATTCTCATAAGTAGGCTTCGGGAGGTAGTCGGAAGAAAAAAGCGTTCCATGCTATAACTCTAATTACATTATGGTGCATATGGAAACATCGAAATGAGGTAGTCTTTGGCGAGAAGACGTTGTCCGCTTCTAATGTGATTAAAGAGATTAAGTCCAGGAGCTTTTTATGGATTAGGACTCGGGCAAAGGAGAACATGATTACCTGGGATTGGGAACTATGGCGAAAGTTTTATGTCTTTTCGTTTGTTTTCTTTCTGTTTTTTTTGGTGTATGGTAGCATGTTTTGCTAGCCTTGTTTTGGTGCATGCTGTAGACTTTATGTTTGTATCTTTGGTGCTAGCCTTTTGCTAGATTAATAAAATCTTATGTTGGACGTTAAAAAAAATAATCTATATCATGAGTGGTGCATAAAAATGATGAGAAGATTTATGTTTTCCAATAAACAAAATATTATGAAATCTTGAAATAAATTTTGTCTTTATCACTGCTATTGTCTGTTGCTATTTACTTCCTACCAAAAAAAAGAGTCCCACCACATACTAATGTTGCTGCTACTATTTACTTCCTACCAAAAAAAAGAGAGTCCCACCACATATTAATGTTGCTGTTAATTTCTTTTTGAAAGTTGTGAATTATTTTAGAATCTTGGGAGATATAGCATACGTTGTCTTAGTCGAATTCATGCTAGAGAGCCCTCTCACACAGTAGATCCCCAGTTTAAATCCTTCAATGACAATGAGAAACCCTTATCACCCAGACTTGAACTTAAGACCTGAAGAGGAAAACTCATCCAGACCCACCAAGTTAAAACTTAAATAGCTGTGACCACCACTAGAGGACTAGTAATGATTATATTGCTATTAGTGTTCCCGTATTATATGAGTTGTATCACAACTGGCTTGTACTCTTCTTTTGAGAACAAAAAAAAAAACAATGATAATAACATGAAAAAGTAGAAAATCTTGAAAATAGCCACTAACAAGCTTTATTTTTAAAATGACACCTCTTAAGTTTTGGGAGAGACGTTTCACATATCCATTTATATCAGAAGCGCCATCTAGTACAAACATGACACGTGGGATACATCTGAGACATTTGGGAGGCGTCTAAGACTTCTGAAATGTCCCACATGTGATGTTCGTATTGGATGACACTACCCATTCACGTAGATCCCTAAAACTTCTTTCTCAAAGACTTAGAAACTGACCATTTTGGAAATTGAGATTGGTCATGGCCATTTTCGAGATTTTCAAAAAAAAAGAAAAAAAATTGAAAACATCATAGTACTATAAGCTTATGTAAAATTGTATTAGATAGTATTCCTATTCTTTCTAATTCGTCATGGCTAACGGTAGCAGCAACCTTCACGTCGTCTTCATCCCATTGTTGGCCCCTGGCCACATGATACCTCTAGTACAAGTCGCTAGGCTGTTCGCCGCTCGCGGTGTTCGCTCCACCATTGTCACCACCGTTCACAACTCCCTCACAATCCAACCCTCCATCGACCGTGACCTCAAACGTGATTACCCTATCACTGTCCGCACCATCAACTTCCCCTCATCTGATGTCGGACTACCAACCGGAATTGAAAACTTGAGTGCTTGCACTAATGCGGAAATGGGATCCGCACTGGTCCGTGCAATGCATCTGCTCCAGACACCAATGGAACAACTTATTCGGGATATCGGTCCAGACTGCATCTTCTCCGACATGTTCATGACATGGACAGTTGACCTCGCGGACGAACTTAATATTCCAAGACTGTCGTTTTACCCAAACAGTTTCTTTTATCAGTCAGTTTCATATAGCTTGAGAGTTCATGCTCCTCATGCTAATGTGAAATCAGAGTTCGAGAGCTTTGTAGTACCGAATCTTCCGGATAATATCAGGATGAAGAGTTCTCAGCTCTCACACCATTTTAGGTCCAAAACCATCATGGGTGATGCGCTGGAAAGGGTTCAAGAATCGGAGAAGCGAAGTTACGGATTAGTGCACAACACGTTTTATGAGATTGAACCTGCTTATGCCGATCACATTAACAAAATTAAAGGTAAAAAGGTCTGGCATATAGGTCCTCTTTTTCAGTTTTTTAACCGCGATGGTGGCGTGGTGTCGGAGAAACATAGTTGCTTGAGTTGGCTTGATGATCAGAAACCGAAATCCGTGATATATGTTTGTTTTGGAAGTATGGTGAGATTCCCGGAAACGCAGATCACTGAAATCGCGTTGGCGCTTGAAGAATCGAAGCAACCATTCGTTTGGGTGGTGGGGAAGGAAGGAAATGAAGGGACCGGAGGGCTGCCAGAAGGGTTTGAGGAGAGAGTCGGGACGGAAAACAAGGGTTTTGTTATAACGGGGTGGGCCCCGCAGGTGGAGATTCTACAACACCCGTCTGTCGGTGGGTTTTTGACTCATTGTGGTTGGAACTCGGTGCTTGAGGCTGCTACTGCTGGTGTACCATTGATCACATGGCCATTGTATGCCGAGCACTTTTACAATGAGAAGCTGGTGGAGCTTTTAGGGATTGGGGTGGGAGTTGGGGCGAACGTATGGAACCCAAGTTTTGTGATTACGAGCCCCATTATCGAAAAAAGGTGTATTTTAGAGGCTATTGAGCTTATAACAAGTGGATCCGTCATAGCTGAACGCATTAGACAAAACTCAAAAGAGTTGGCCATGAAAGCCAAGAAAGTCATTGAAGAAGGCGGTTCTTCTTTAAACCATTTGAACGCTTTGATAGATGAACTTAAAATGGTTAAATTTCGCAAAGCCTTGAGTTAGTTATTTTGTGTTTATCATCTGTTATTGTAATTCACTGTGAAACCAAAGAATAATGCAATTTTGTGAGTTACAATAAAACGAGTTATTCTTTTTCACTCACTGACACATATTAGATTAAAACTTTATTGCCTCTACCCCATTAAAAGTGTCATATTTTGAATTTTCAAAGACTTTATTTATAAACTTTGACTTTAATTATATATTTTTTATGTTATATAAAACTTGATGAAAATTAACCCCATAAAAACACTTGTAAAACACACTCAAATCATATAACTTTCATCAAGTATTATCTAACACAAACAAAATTATTTAAGGTCAAATATTTCAACGGTTGCGGTTGCGACCAGTAAAATCAAAGCTAGCTTCACTACCTGATAAAACAAAGGACAAGAACTAGGTGTTCCGGTTTCCACCATAAGACAAGCAAGATCACTTATTCAACTATAATATCGTTCTACGTCTTGGGTTAACTTTATTAATTTTAGGGATTCCTTTTGGGCTTATTTTATCATTCGGGCATAATTATTCTATAAGTTTTCGGGTTGAAAATGTTTGAGCTTATAAAAAAATGGATTTTAATAATATCAAGTATCCTATTTTTTGGTTAGAGGTATCCTCGTATTTTTTTAGGGGTATCCTTTATATAAAACCGGAAAAAAGCACTACGAATACGGGGTTGAGCCATAGCCCGTGCTACGGCTCATAATACTATGGTTCCGCCCCTGCATGGGCTCCTCCTCTTCTCTCTCCTCTCCGTCCCACAACAATACTCTTGGATAGGGATGAGATATAGAATTGGATGCGTGCCCTTGTGCAAGGGCTGCCTCTACAGCCTCTCTTCTACACGTCATCCTGCCGTTATCTCTCTCCTCCACCTCCTTTGCCACATCTGAACCGACCAAACATCTTCTCAAGTGTTGCGTTGGAGATTTGCCTCTTGAATCTTGATCATTCTTTTGCACTTGAGGTAAACCCTTCACATTCATATGATACTGAAAAGAGCCGCTAGAATGGAGTTTGTATTATTATTATTGTTGTTATTATTATTATTTAACACTATAAAACCAAACCAAATCACACCATAATCACAAAATACTAACCATAAACTCTCAGATACTCTCCATACATTAACTATAGTTCAAGAAGGTGGGGAATAATGCAATTTGGTGGCCGATTCACAAAATAATACATCAGACGAATCCAAAAGTATTGTGGGACGAATATAAGAGGAGGAGATGGATCGATACAAGAACGAACAGGGAACGAAGAACGAAGATGCGACACGTGTTAGTTTTTATTTTTCGGTTCTTTTTCGTTTAAACTCGTTTGATTATGATTCTTGCTATCGTTTATTTGTGTTTTGTTATACCGAATATGATTGTCGGATAGGTTTATCGTTTCACCTAGCTTGTGATAAACTTAGAACTTTCGTTTTGATTTTATTTGACTTTTTCGACTATGGTGTGTTTGATTTAAAATAGTTATGAGTTGTTTGTGACAACTGTCAAAAATTCAGGTATCCGTACAATTATTAAATAATGATTAGTACTTAATAATTGTGCTGAATTACAATTAATTACTTGAATTGCTTTCTGATTGTTGGTTATCATACATACATATGCATCACATATTGCTTAATGTCATATCATTATTGCATTGCATGAGAACTTTGTTGATTCAAATAATGCACGAAACAGTTAGCACAGTTATCAGATAAATCAGAAAAGTGCTGACGGAGTTCAGTACGCAGGCAGACATTGTATTAAGACACTGAATGAGCCAGAAACCAATTATTACACTAGTATAGTGTGTAGGAAAGTAAAGATCACAAAACTGCCTTCCTAGTGATAGTTTAAGTGCCGAAAAGTGCCTAAAACTCACTTAAAATGCTGATTTCAGCAAAATTCAGTAATAATCAGCATTTAAACACTTTAAAATCATGCATAAATATGGATAAATGGTCCTGGATGCTTTCCTAAGTGTCGGGAATTAAAACTGTCATAAAAGGTAACATAAAGCACACTAAACTGCATAGTTTAGCACCTTAACGAACCGGTAACCAACCGAACAACCGGACACTATCCAAAACACCAAATTTTCACTAGAAGCATTGTTTTAACATTACCAAGCTAGTTATGGTCCCCGAACATCATAACACACTATATATCATACAAATAACTAAACACCTAACTAGATACTTGAATTTTAACCATGAAATCTAACTATTGGTTAACCCCTAATCTAGACCCCCCCACCTAGTTCACGGCCCAAACAAGGGCCCCACTATTGATTTTATTTAGTTATTTTAATGGATCATGTCTCACTTTGTTAAACACATTAACCACTCGATTTTGAAGTTTGGTGGATTATAAGTTAAACCTTAAGAACCTTAACCTTCATTTCACAACATTCACCAACACACCACTTCTCTTCTTCTTCCCCCTTCACCTCACGGCCGAGAACAACAACAACAATATCACCATCATCACTTCATCTTCATTCAATTCTAAGTAATCACAAAGGTGCTAGAAGACATATAAGGAAGCGTGGAGCCTTTGGAAGCTAAAGGACCTTTTTCTTGTGCTTTTATCCACTTCATTTCATCTAGTGATCTTCCCTAGCCTTGAGCTAGTAGTAAGAACATCATACTCTTCATTTTACATCTTACTTTAGTGGTTAAAAGAAGATACAAGTTCATGATCATGATGAACACTAAGAATCTTGAACTTGAAACTTGAACATAAGCTTAAAATCATAAGAAATCATGATGTTTATGTGTTGTTATGCTTGTTGATTGTTGGTTACTCATGTTATTGATGTAGATCATCATGTGATCTTGCTAGATAATGATTAAAAACATAATATAGCAAGATGAGAGGATGAAAATGTTAGAGATCCATAGATCATCCCCATGTGAATCATGAACTGGAAAGAATAAGTTGTTTTCTTGATTAAGTGATGATCAAAGTGTGTGTAAATTCTTGTAAATCTACGATTTCAAGAATGTTTTTTCAAGAAATCAAGTTAAAAATACAAAGTTTACTTAATCTTGGTTCTTAAAGAAATAAACCACATTTTTTAGTGGTTAATCAAGTGTAGAATCACGTATTTAACAAGAAAAATCCAAGAAGAAACATTTTTAGAAAAATTAATTACAAGTTGTAAAGAACTAATTCTTTCAAAAATGAAGTTTTTAAATAAACAACCACATTTTAAAGGGTAACTAGACTTACTAAATACACTAGTAAGTTACTACATATTTTTTATAAATTTTCAAGTTAATGAGGTAGTAGTTTATGCTTGATTTTGGCAAATTGGTAAGTGTAGATTGATTTGTTGTTGATTGTGTTGGTTTACAAAAGAAAATGATATGCCTTGAAGGCATGGAAACCTCCATTTTTAGGGGAAACTATGGCAAAATTTTTCTAAAAATTAAACACTTAGAAAAATATTTTTAAACAAATATTTACAAGTGTATTTTAACCATGCATTTTCACATAAGGTTTGCCATAAATTTTATTACAAAAATTATAAATATTGGAGGTTGGTTTTATAAATAAAAGTAACTAACTGTGTATTTAGGAAAAATATATATTTAGAAGTCACCATGTGTGTGATTATTTGTATATTATGTGTATTAGTTATATTACCAAAAATTACAATCCAAAAATATTACCAAAATTCCAAGAGAATGAACATATAAATTATACCCAAAATATTGGAGAAACCGAACAAAGAATATAACTCACAAAAATATTCCGGAAATTTTATTCATAAGTATATTTTGATAAATAATATTTTGGATGCCAAGAGAACAAAATATGATTTTTACAACTATTACAAAATATATCATATTTTTTGACAAAGAGAAAATATATTATTTTTGGCAAGTAAAAATATATATTTTTCTTAAAATTATTAGAATATGTATTATTTTTGGAAGAAAATATATATTTTCTCAAACAAACATGAAATACATTATTTTTTGGAGAAAATGTATTTTCTTAAGTTAGACTTGAAAACGAAGTTTACATGATAATACAATTATTTTTACCAAAGGAAAAATTATAAATAATTTTTCTATGAAATATTTCTTAAATATATGTGTTGATACTATATATTGATGTATTTATATTAGAAATATTATTATGGAAAAGTTAGGTATAAAGTACTTAATAATTACAAGAAAATACGTATTCTCGTACGTATAAATACACACCGGAATACGCCACCGATACTTGGCAAAAACATACAAGTATAAGAATATGAATACAAATACACCCATCCTTGGGAAGGATATACATGTATAAATATATAAAAAGTAACAAGTTAAAATATATTATTTTAACTATTATTCCAAAATTTAATAAATATAATTTTTATTTAAAATATTTATTATTTTAACAAATAATTATATAAATTGTAATAATATTTAAGACATAAAGGAACGTAACTCAAAGACACTAATTAATACTAAGTCAATGCACGACCCGCTCGTCTAATAGACCGTAGTACGTGTAGGTAGTCGCGCACACTAGTAGCAGCTTGAGTTACGTCGGATTGAAGAACTCAAAACCGTGAGTTCATGTCCCTCTTTTCTTTTAACTGTTTTGTTTTATAACTTCGGGGGTGAAGTACATGTTACAAAATGTTTACAAATGCTTACAATTGGTATGGTTAACTAAGGATTGCATAGTAGATCATGTGAATGGGTAAGCGCACTCCTAAGACCATTAATCCTCGTGTTAGGACCGAGGGGCATGAGTGATAGATATATTTGTGTGTAGCGAGCCCACACACATGTGGACCGTGGTTTGGCCCATGAGTTGACTATGTCTTACAGCCGGAGGCCCGGTACAAAATCTGCTAGGTTTGAGCATTCCTACGACGTTGCACACACGTTAATGGCCTTGCAAACCATTAATTGATCTGTTTCCTTGTTTGCTTTCATACCGGGTTTACAAAACATAAATACTTACAATGATTTCAAAGGTTTATTCGTGCACACATACAAAACACATGAACTCGCTCAACTTTTGTTGATGTTTTCAAACTACATGTATTACAGGGAATTAAATGTGGATCTGGCGGGCGTTTGGATGTTTCAAGTAATGTTGGGAATAAAAGATGTCATCCGAAGTCTAAGGGTTTGGATAGTGTATCTTATCCTTGTCACACCCCGATATTTCCACGTATTACCGGTGGGCCTGGTGGGGGAGTATCGTGACGTAGTTGATATCGTTATAGTCAAACAACACAATATTTAAATGCACAGCGGAAGCAAAAGATAGATTCATTTCAACCGAATAAAATTGAAATATTAAGTATCACAAAATAGTTGAAAATAATCCACAGGATGGATCAAATAAAAAGAAACATTGTTCAACAGACTGAAATGCATCCAAGCTTGCGAGACTCTTATTGATGCTAAGGAGAAAGCCAACCTATTTCGAGTAGTACCTGCACTTAATCTTTTTGGGAAAATACGCCAGTCTGGTAAATACAATCAACTGACTCATTTTCAAAAGGTTTAGAAAGTTGATTTAAATGCACGAGGCACAAAACATTTTATAACTTGGGATAATTATTTATATATATAAACTTGTAAAAGAATTACATGTTTGTTATACGTTCAGTAGCCCGGATTGACACCGGGTTAAAGATTAATAGACACACCACATGATATAGTTCCGCGGCGGGTTATTCCCGTAACCGGCGGTTATACCTCATTATTCATATATGCACTAGCGGGTGTACGCCTACACGCGCGTGCTAAGGTCGTGGCCATTTCTTGAATGATGCCAAGGATATCCGGGACATGGTCATTAACCCCCCAAAGGCTTTAAGCAAACAAAACAATTTAAACGGGTCATTTCAATAAATTAACCATCATACGATTAAAGATTCAATGCCGGACCAAGCGGTATTTTATATAGCGTACCCCAAGCCCGTATAGGGAAAATAAGTTAAAAGTATTTACCTTTGCAAGTAATAATCACAACAAGCAAGTGCACGTAGCTTTTACCGGGTCTCCTATTCTGGAACGAAGGTTTATAATAACCTATTAGAATCCTAACGGGTCTTTAATTAAGCCTAAACTTAGACCGGTTAGTAATTTTAAGATACGGTTCGAACGCATGATTAAGTGAAGACCGGAATAGAATGTGATTTAGACCCGAAAAGTTTGAAGACTTGTATAATATGGGTAAACTAAACACATTCTGGATTTTGAGATAAAAATGATAAGGTTCGATCCGTTTCGGCTAATTTATGCAAACTAGTTACATAAACCGAACCGAACGCGAATAACGCATAACGGGTAACCGAATGAGTCACGAACAGGTTTCCTAAGTTAATATGCTTTAAATATGTTGTGATATCAGTAGGATACCTTCCATTATGCCCAAAACGAGTTTAATCTCAATTTAAGCCCCGTAGGGGTATTTTGGTCATTTTAAAGATTATAAAAGAGATTAAATATACTTCTGAGATACGGGTCTGAAATAATCAGTAAAACAAATTAATTTAATAGGATATATCAGTTGGTGATAAGTCTTATATGACAAAATGGTTTTAAACCCATACTATGTGTTTAATACGCGTAAAAAGCCGTTTTAAGCGATTTCCGAGTTATAACTGGAAATCTGAGTTTTCTGATCAGTTTATAAAGTTCAACATACTTCATTTATCACATAAAATCAGTAGCCAAAGGTTTGGTGTCTAAATGTTATGTAAAACTCATTTTATAAGCAAAAAGGGTATAATCGGTATTTACCGAATCAAGGCAATAACCTTAGGTTATGATCAGTTTAAAAATAATTAAAAATATTCAAAACTCCAAAAATATCAGTGGGTAAAAGGTTTGGTGTCAAAAATTGGGTTTAGATAGGCTTTACGCTAATTATGCCGTTTAATTAACGAAAAGCTTTCTAATTACGCTATTGAGCATAACTCCTAATCTAGACCTCCAACTGATGTGAAATTTTAGGGACATGTTCATAAATCGGTAACAAAGATTATTGTCCTCTCACATTTCCAAAATTCTCGTTTTAAAATCAAATGGGCATATTGGTCAACAGGCATTTAACGGAAACATCGGACAATCAACGAGTTAAGTAGTATAAACGCAGAGGGTTATACTATCATACAAGCTGGTCCTAACGGAGCTCTAAGGCATTTCTAAATCCATTTAAATCGGGTCAGAACTGAAGTCAAAACAAAAGTCAAAGTTTTGCGACTTTCGATTCCGAACCGAGCCTAAACAGAAAATTGCCGGATCAAACAAGCTTAGACCAGTTCTTATACTAATTACCAAGTTATATGAGTGATAAAATAGGTTACACGTCTTCTACATTGTCAATTATGCGTTAAAGCAAAAATTATGTTTCTGTTGACTTTTTATAACAAACTTTGACCCGACAAATGATCTAGTTAGAGCCGGGAATCAGAGGGTGCCCTTTTAAGGGTTTATTGCCCACATAATTACCAACTTATAACTACCTTTAGTTTGACTAATCACTGGACCATTAGTGATTAATCGATAAGTCAAACCTTAATTACGACGGTTTAACTTTAAGCTAAATAACTAAGTAAATCACGATTAAGGAAGGTTAAGGAAGCTTACCAAGGTCCAATGCACGACTAATGATGCGTAGGGGGTGGCCTTGTGCTCCAGAAATCTTCAGAAGTGAAGTATGGAATGAGTGATCTATAGTTGCAACAATGTGGGTCTTTATATAGTGATCTTGATTGATCAAGATGGTGCCAAGCAAGTCTAGGATGGATCCTTGATCAACACAAGTGTCCCTAATGCCTAAAAACATGCTAGTGTAGCCCATGGTATTGAAAACAAGTGATATAAGTCGGTTAAACGGGCTGGAAAGGCACCTGCCACATTTTTCTGCATCAGAGGACCCCTCGCGTGACGTGTAGGTCTCCTAAGGGTCCTACACGTCCCGCGACGCCCCTTCTGACCGGATTTTCAACTTTCCAAGTTTGCTGTTTTGGTCCCTGGTCCATAAAATCTTTATTTAACATGGTTTCTTGTATTTTTAACCCCCACACTTGACTTTTAAGGACCCCAAGTCATAAACCAACTTTGTTAAGTCCCCGGTTATTCATACGATCACCGAAAAGTCTTAAATTTCAAGGTTGATGCTTTTAACCCCTCGTATACGAATTTTATCATAACTTCCTCATACTATAATGAAACTTGGTGAAATTTTTATCATGCATTCTAGTGAGCATAATTAATCGTTACAAAGCTTCGGGTTTGCTAAAAGGTCACTCAGAGGTATGCTTTGAACATGTTGACACATTTAACCCCTATAGTTTGTAATCTCTCACTTTCTTTCACAATTAGCTTCGTATGATCCATGATTCATTCATTTAAGGGTGTAAACATCATGTAGGGTTATTGTGAAGTATATTTATCCATTGTTGACATTTTGAACCCTTAAATTCACGTACTTTCTTTGTTTGTCAACTTTAGTCCTTCTGATGAAATCCTTTACACGTTTAAAGTTCCTGACACGTGTCGATATCACATTGGACATGAAATTACAAGGGGTTACATCCTCACCCCCTTAAAAGAAATCTCGACCTCGAGATTTACTGAAATAAATAAGGGTACTTTTCTTTCATTGTGGACTCTACCTCCCACGTGTACTCGGGACCTCTACGGGCATCCCATTTTACTTTTACGATCGGTACATGCTTCCTTCGAAGCTTCTTAACCTGTCGATCCTCGATCGACACAGGTTTTTCAACAAACTTCAAGCTCTCTTCTATGTGCACATCTGTATGTGGTATGACTAGTGATTCATCAGCTAGACACTTCTTCAGATTGCAGATGTGGAATACATTGTGAATACCACTGAGCTCTTCATGTAAGTTTAACTTATAAGCAACAGATCCGACACATTCGATGATCTCGAATGGTCCTATGTACCTCGGGCTTAACTTGCATTTCTTACCAAATCGCATTACCCCTTTCCAGGGTGATACTTTAAGTAGAACTTTATCACCAACCTCAAACTTTAAAGGTTTACGCCTTAAGTCAGCGTAGCTTTTCTGCCTATCCCTGGCAGCTTTGAGACGATCGCGTATCTGCACAATCTTATCTGTCGTCTCCAGGACTATTTCAGGTCCTGTCAGTTGGACATCCCCAACTTCCGCCCAACAAACGGGCGTTCTGCACTTTCTACCGTACAAGGCTTCGAAAGACGTAGCCTTAATACTTGTATGATAGCTATTGTTATAGGAGAACTCGACTAATGGCAGGTGGTTATCCCAACTACCACCTAAGTCAATCACACATGCACGAAGCATGTCTTCCAAAGTTTGGATTGTACGCTCACTCTGCCCGTCTTTCTGAGGATGGTAAGCCGTACTAAAATTTAAGCGCGTGCCCAAAGATTGTTGGAAACTTTTCCAAAAATGTGATGTGTATCTAGTATCTCTGTCAGAGATAATAGACACCGGTACGCTATGCAGAGATACAATCTTATCTACGTACAATTGGGCTAACATGTCGGAGCTATAGGTCTCCTTAATGGGTAGGAAATGTGCTGACTTAGTCAGTCTATCCACTATCACCCATATAGTATTGTTAGGAAACTTTATTTGTAAGTATTGAAGAAAATCACAATCAACTGGATCTATGAAGAGATCACAGTCCTGAAGATCACGAACTAGAAAAAGAAGATCAGATGGGACAACTGGAATGCATAGCATCTACTTCAAAGAATCACAAGTTGATCAAGAGCAGGATTGGATTATCAGAAAAGGTCACTTCTGATGGATCTGATGATATTTCTGATGAAATATCATCAGTTTCTGACGACTCTGATCATCAGGATTTTTCTGATGATTTGTTTATCAGAATTTCTGATGAAGTGGTTTATCAGAATTCTGATGAAATACCCCATTTGTCTGAAATTGGCTCTGTCCTGCCACACTTACCGAAGCAAGTTGACATTAATTGATATCATGATGAAAAAGGCAACTTGAACGTTGGATTAAATGAATATGTCAATTGGGCACTTTTCGCAGGAATTATTACATGAATAAACTATTGTTTATTCTTGCACCCAGCCTTCTATAAATAGAAGGCTCAACCAGGAGAAGCAAAGTGAGTTTGAAGCTTAGCATTCACACATACATCAAAACTCCATTGCCCTCTCACCCACATAATTCAAGATTCGTTTGTACTAAATAATAATCTTACAATCACCTTGTAAACCTTTTTGTTTTCAAAGTGATATAAACTTGATAATTCTGTAGGTCTTGTTTCTTGAAAGTCTGATTTCCATTTCCGCACATCTTTTTCACATCTACTGAAATCACTTGCCATATTACGTGAAAAGAAGTTGTTTTAAGGCCGAACTGGGTCCAACAATTGGTATCAGAGTAGATTGAATAAACTATTTTCAAACGATCAATCGCTCATCTTCTTTTCTCTAAATATGGCCAGCTTTCAATCCTGGAATAATGCTTTTAACATTGGTTCTATGTCCAAACCTCCTACTCTGGTCAGAGAGGAATACCCCCAATGGAAAATCAGGATGGTCAATTTCCTTAATGGTATGACCGAGCTCTGTTTCAATCCATTGAAAGGGGTCCACATACACCAATGACTAATATACCTGCTATTCCAGCAACTGACCAATCACCAGCTATCCCTGCCTCCCGCGCTCCCAAAAGTGAAATAAACTGGAGTGCGGAAGACAAGGACCTGGTGGCTGGGGATGAAAGGGCAAAGTCACTTTTAATAATGGCCATCCCCAATGACATATTTTCACAAGTTGATGCATGTGCACCAGCTAAGGAAAATATGGGATCAGTTGGAAAACCTTTGTGAAGGAGGAGAAAGGATGAGAAGAAACAAGAGAACAAACAATGTCTCATCTTATGAAAGGTTTAAAAGTTTGCCAAATGAAAGGTTAAATGATACATATCAAAGATTTACAAAACTTTTAAACGAGCTAAAGAAATTTGGTATAACAAAATCAAACGATGAAAGAAACATAAAATTTCTTGATGCCCTTCCTAGAGAATGGAGAAGTCTAACCATGACTTTATCATCAACCTTAGAACTAGGAAACATGAGTCTTCATGACTTATACAGCATCTTGATCCCCAGAGAGGAAGAAATATTTGAAGAAACTATTCAAAGAGGGGGATCTTTAGCTCTTATATCAAACTCACAAAGATCAACAACAACCAATGATCCACAACCATCAAACAGCCAAAATCTTGAAACTTCTGATGCATCATCAGATTTTTCAGCTTTTGCTGAAGTAATAGCACTGCTCACCAAAATATTTGAGCAGAGGTTGAGGGGAGGTAGCCAGAGATACCAGAGGAGTGACAAAGGAAGGATGGATGGAAGATCTAAAGAAGAGGTTAGATCTAAGGATAAAGGGAAGGCTGAAGTTGTGTGTTACAAGTGCAAGCAGAGAGGTCATTATGCATCAGAATGCAAGACCAAAAAGCTGAAGGATGTTGCCTATTATGAGAAAAAGCTTGAAGAAGCAAAGAAGCAGCAACAAGTAAGCTTAATTGCTGGAACAAATACATGGTTATCTGATGATTCTTCTGATGATGAAGAAGAAGAATTGGCAAATTTCTGCCTGATGGCACTTTCTGAAGGACTACCAGAAACTTCAGAAAAAAAGGTAAATTTAGAAAATCTTGAACACAAGCTAAATAAGCTCATGTCAGATTTTCTAAATCTGCAAGAAAAACATCAATCAGATATTAGAAAATCTGATGAGTTGCAAAGGACTTTGAATAAAATCATTCTTGAAAACCAACTTCTTATAGAGGATAGTTTAGATCAAAGAGCAAAAATTGAGTTTTATGAAAATGAAAGAAAAGATCTTTACAAGAAAATCAATGACAAAGAAATCAATGTAAGAGGTTTTCAACAGGCTAAAGAGTTCATAAATTTTATTGAGTCCACACCAAAGAGCAAAGGAGAGGGTTTAGGCTATACAAGTTCTACAAGATCAAATAGAAATAAACCCACTATCTTTGTAAAAGCAACTCATCAGAATTCTGATAAATTTACATCAGAATCTGAATCTGAATCTTGCAAAACAACCTGTTCTGAATACTCTTTTGAAAAACCAAACTTCAAAACAAACAATAGTGAATGCAGTCAAAAATCTGTAAAAACTCCAGAAGCAGTTCGCTCATCTTTTCAAAATTATCCACTCATTCCATCACAAGAAGAAATATCAGAAAATTCTGATAACTCTTGTATGTGTGTTGACATACTGAAGCTTGTTCAACACCATCTTCAAAAGAAAAATGTAAAATCTGTTAATGGCTCAGCATATAACAGAGTTTCTGATGTAAAAAAAAGAAGAAGAAAAAATAAAGTGATTAATATTCCATCAGAAATAGTACCTAAGCATGCATGGGTACCAAAAACCCTCTAATCATTTCATTTCAGGACCATCATGTGCAGCAGATCTGGTACTGCGACTCAGGAAGCTCCAAGCACATGACTGGGGACAGGAGCTTACTCAACAACTTTGTTTCAAGGCTGGGTAGAATGGTAAATTTTGGAAATGGAGTGAAAGGAAGGATCATGGGATATGGATGCATAAGGTATGGATGCCTGACCATAGAGAAAGTAGCCTATGTTGAACGCTTAAAGTATAACTTGCTAAGCTGTGGTCAATTCTGTGACAAAGGTTTTCAGGTAACCTTTTTACCAGAAAAATGATTGTTAATAGGTATAGATGATAATAAAATCTATTTAAGTGGGAAAAGAATAAGAAAATCAATTTACTATTTTGACTTCAAAGAAGAAAGTGAACATCCAAAACTGTGTTTATTTTCAAAACTCAACAAAGGTAGTAGTTGGTTATGGCACAAAAGGCTTGCCCACTTAAATTTCAAAAACCTAAGCAAACTAGCAAGCAAAGGTCTGGTAAAAGGATTACCTTTGATATCCTCAAAGAAGGATAAAATTTGTGAAGCATGTGAGATGGGAAAATCCAAGAGAAGCTCACATAAATCAATTTCTGAGTCTTCTATTTCACAAAATTTGGAACTTTTACACATGGATTTGTGTGGACCCATAAGTACAGAAAGTTTTTCTGGAAAGAAATACAAACTAGTAATAGTAGATGACTTTTCCAGGTACACATGGGTAGAATTTTTGAGAAAGAAAAGTGAAACTCCTGATCTGATCATTAATTTTATTAAGAAAATTGAAAATCTGTTAAAACTAACAGTAAGAAGGATCAGATCAGACAATGGAACAGAGTTTAAAAATGCAAAAATTAAGAATTTTCTTGTAAGTAAAGGAATTTCTCATGATTTTTCTGCTCCAAGAACACCCCAACAGAATGGGGTGGTTGAAAGAAGGAATAGGACCTTGGTAGAAGCTGCCAGAACCATGCTTGCTTATGCTAAATTGCCCACTCACTTTTGGGCAGAAGCTATAGCAAATACATGTTTTACACAAAACAGATCCATAATCAACAAAAGGCACAACAAAACACCTTACAACATTTTAAATGGAAGAATACCAAGTATAAATTTTTTTCATACATTTGGTTGTAGATGTTTTGTTTTTAATGATTTTGAAAGCCTTGAAAAATTTGACAGAAAAGCAGAAAATGGTATTTTTCTTGGTTACTCTTTGTCATCAAAAGCATATAGAATTTTTATTCTCAATACAAGGACAATCAGAGAAAGTCAGTATGTTTCATTTGATGACTCACCAGAAACAGAGGTTTCTGATGAATACTTGAAAGAAATAATTTTTTCTGACAAACAAGAAAAGTATGAACATCTCTTTGAAATGTTAAATGAAGATTTCTTAGAACATGATAATTCTTTCAAAAACAAATCAAAAGATCCATCATGTACTAACTCTGCAGAACAAAGGTGTAGTACATCGGAGCCTCAGAATTCTGATATCTTACACACAAAGGAAGCACCTGTTCATGGGGAAACTTCAAATCCATTAGAACCAACAACTTTTCACAACAAGTTAAGATGGATCAAAGGACATGTTCATTCTGACATCATAGTCAATCCTGCAGATGGTGTCAGAACAAGATCTGCCACTGCACATGAGTGTGCATTTTCTGGGTTCTTAAGCAAGATAGAACCCAAATCTGTCAAAGAAGCTCTAAGTGACCCAGACTGGATTCAGGCTATGCAAGAAGAGCTTGATCAGTTTGAAAGGAGCAAGGTATGGGATCTGGTACCCAAGCCAAAAGACAAATCTGTCATTGGTTCAAAATGGGTTTTCAGGAATAAATCTGATGAGAATGGCATAATCACAAGGAACAAAGCAAGGTTAGTGGTCAAGGGTTACTGTCAACAAGAAGGTATTGATTATGACGAAACTTTTGCACCATCAGCTAGATTAGAAGCTGTAAGAATTTTTCTTGCTTATGCTGCATCCAAGGATTTAAAAGTTTATCAAATGGATGTAAAATCAGCTTTTCTGAATGGTAAAATTAAGGAAGAAGTTTATGTTCATCAACCAGAAGGCTTTGTTGATCCAAAATTTCAAAAACATGTTTATAGATTAAACAAAGCCTTGTATGGATTGAAGCAAGCTCCTAGAGCCTGGTATGAAACTTTATCAAACTTTTTACTCGAATCTGGGTTTACCAAAGGAACTATTGACACCACTCTTTTTCTCAAAACACATAAAGGTCATACTTTGCTGGTCCAGATATATGTTGATGACATTATATTTGGATCAACTAATGAAAAATTTTGTGACAAATTTCAAAAATTGATGACCAGCCACTTTGAAATGAGTATGATGGGTGAGTTAACCTTTTTCTTAGGGTTACAAGTAAAACAAAGAATTGATGGAATATTTTTTAGTCAGTCAAAATATGTGAAAACAATTCTACAAAAATACTCACTCGAAAACTGCACTGTTTCAAAAACTCCCATGGCAACAGGGAACAAGTTAGATTCTGATAAGGATGGTATAAGTGTTGATATTAAAACCTATAGAGGGATGATAGGATCACTGCTTTATTTAACTGCAAGCATACCGGATATCATGTTTGCAACATGCTTTCTGGACAGATATCAATGTGATCCCAAAGAATCCCATCTAAAAGCTGTAAAAAGGGTTTTTAAATATCTCAAAGGCACATCAGAAATTGGTCTCTAGTATCCTAAGGATACAAACCTTGAATTAATTGCATACACAGATGCAGAATATGAAGGGTGCAAAATTGACAGGAAAAGCACATCTGGTGCCTGTCAACTTTTGGGAGAAAAATTGGTATGTTGGGCAAGCAAGAAACAAAACTGTGTTGCCACATCAACAGCAGAATCAGAATATGTAGCAGCAGCAAGTTGCTGTTCACAAGTGTTGTGGATGCAAACTCAACTGAAAGATTATGGAGTAACTCTGACAAGAATTTCAATTCTATGTGACTCAAAGAGTGCTATTGCAATAACAGAAAATCCAGTTCATCACTCAAGAACCAAACACATAGATGTCAGATACAACTTCATAAAAGATCATGTGGAGAAAGGTAACATTGAAATGTATTTTGTTCCAACTGAAAATCAAATTGCTGATATCTTTACAAAGCCTCTTGATGAAAAGACACACAATTTTTTGATCAGCAAACTAGGCATGGTTAATCTAAATGATGGAGATTTTTCAGAAAACACAAAGACACAAATTGAAAACCAACTTGTTGAACATCAAAATTCTGATATTCATAGAACAAATCAACTAGCTTCTGATGAAACAATCCATCAATCTGATAGAACACCAGAAAATCTGATGAATGATCAATAAATGATAATTTATCAGATAATCTGAGGAAATATCAGAATATCTGGTGAAAGCACCAGAAGTTCTGATATAAAATCAGAAACTATGTTGAAACATCAGAATAATTTGTAATAATTTTTTCATCCTCATGCACATTCCACATATTGTAATTACTTATTTTCGTGTATATTTTGTTTTATTATTAATTAAAAAAAACAAAAAGGGGGAAAAGTAACATGCATACTGATGAAGTTCCATACAGCTGTGATAATCAACCGTCTCAATTTTTTTTCAGTTTATTGAATTTCATTTTTCTTCTGCAAATGCATGCAACGTCATTTTTTCATAAGGACCTTAAGTGACACGTAGGCACTAGAATAATTAGGAGCTATGAAAGTAGCCGTCTAGTCATTAAATGCTTACTCACACATGGGGCTTAGTAGACTGTCACATTCACTGTTACATTCACTGCAACAGATATCGTCTTAATTGAAGAGAAAAAAGTTGGCTGTTAATGTCACTTTCATCAATAAATATTAACAACCTGAAAATAACTTTCTTCACAAAAATCATCTCTTCAAAAGACAGATTTTTTCTTATCTAAAAATGGGTCGCCCAAAATTGATGAAAGCCACTCAATTCCCTCTTCCATTTCACAGACTTCATAATCTTAGATTAAGATCCAACTTGGAAGGACCTGCATGGGAGGACTGCAGGTTTGTGTACAATATGATCATGCAAAGTCCTTTGGGTTTTGCTGTATCATCACATGTCACCATTTATCCAGAACTTCTCCAAAAGTTCTGGTGGAACTCTCAAATCATTTTTAGTGGTACTTCCGTGTGGATTGAAAGTGAGGTCATGGGGGTAAAGATCACCCTAAAAGAGGAAACAATAAGAAATGTCCTTAAACTGGGTGAAGATCATGAAATCAAATTTCTGGAGAAAGTAAATGTGCAACAGACCTTGACTGAAATGGGCTATCATACACTCAACTCGTCAAGGGCTGTTAGCAAATCTGGTTTTATACCACCTTTCCAGTTTTTGGTAACACAGCTAAGTGTCTGCTTCTCCAAGAAGATTGGACACTTTAACGAGCTGTCTCATAAGATGATGGAAGTGGTTCATGCTATAATACAGGAGAAACCTTACAATTATGCCAAGTTCCTCATGGGAGATCTAGAAGCAAACATCCACGACCGTCAACCCTTTCTGATCTACCCACGATTCGTAACAAAGGTGATCACAAGTCAGCTGGACTTCGGAGGAGTGAGAAGCTGCTATCCAAGGGCCGAGCTGGTACTTCAAGAGAACATTAGTGAAGCCACCCTGACTCCATCAACGAATCACACCGGTCGAATAACCAGTCTTGTGGTTATATGTGAAGTGCATGTACAACGAATTAGAGGAGGAGAAGGAGTAGTTGTTTTTTTTGTTTTATGTTTTGTTTGTTTTAGGGTTGTTTTTAATTTATTTTTCCTTTTCATTTCTTAATGGTAATAGATCTAGGGGGAGCTAACACAACATGTCTGATTAAAAAAAACAAAGAAAATTTGGTGGATCACACATGAGAACTGACAGGAGTTAGTAGAACTCAGAGAAATGGATGTACTGAAAGGTGATTTACACACTATTATGTACCCTGAAGAACATCTAAAGAATTACTATTGGAAAGGTCCAGAAGACAACCCAAAGAGACCACTCTCTCCAATGAGCAAAGGTATTGTTGAAAACAGACACAATGGAGGTTGGGTAATTTTACACAAGCACATGACCAATCCAATAGTATTAATTGAAAGAATTGATACTTTGACCACTGGAGGAGGCATCTTAGGCAATGAAGCAAAAAAAAAAGTATACCTTGATCAGAAAAGATAACAAGGAACAAAAGGTTACTGATGCAAATCTGGCTGATGATATTCACCCATTGGGAATAGTCAAAATGAAGAATATCATTGATGAAATGAAAGGTAATTCAGTTATAATCAGAAGAGCCCTTGAAAGTCTCAAAAGTGCAGGAGCAAAGTTATTGATTCTTATAGGCTTTACTCTCAATGCTCTTGGCATTGATTCTTATAGGCTTTACTCTTTCCTTTCTACTCAAGGCATCGGCGACTACATTCGCCTTGCCGGGATGGTATCTTATCTCACAGTCATAATCATTCAAAGTTTCCATCCAACTTCGTCGCCTCATGTTCAAGTCCTTTTGGTTAAACAGGTGCTGGAGGCTCTTGTGATCAGAATAGATCACACACTTGATGCCATATAAATAGTGCCTCCATAGCTTCAGTGCAAATACAACGGCACCCAACTCCAAGTCATGGGTGGTGTAATTCTTTTCATGCACCTTTAACTGACGTGAAGCATAGGCAATAACTTTTCCTTTCTGCATAAGCACACATCCCATCCCGGTGTGTGATGCATCACAATATACCACAAACTCTTCTATTCCATCAGGCAATGTCAACACAGGTGCATTGCTTAGCTTCTGCTTAAGGATATCAAAGGATTCTTGTTGCTTCGGTCCCCAGTCGAACTTCATATTCTTCCTAGTCAAAGAAGTTAGGGGTGCAACAATCCTTGAAAATTTTTCAATAAAACGCCCGTAATATCCTGCCAATCCCAAGAAACTGCGAATCTCTGTGGGCATCTTCGGCTCATGCCAATTCATGACAGCTTCAACCTTTGCGGGATCTACCTGGATTCCGCGTTCACTAACCACATGTCCAAGAAATTGGACTTCACGAAGCCAAAATTCACACTTAGAGAATTTGGCGTAGAGCTTTTCTCGATGAAGCAGTTTCAGAATGCAATGGAGGTGCTTCTCATGGTCAGCCTGACTCTTTGAGTAAAAAAGAATATCATCGATGAAGACAATGACAAATTTATCCATGTAGGGCTTGCAGACGCGGTTCATGAGGTCCATGAATGCGGCTGGTGCATTAGTGAGTCCAAAAGGCATCACTAAGAACTCGTAGTGACCATAACGAGTCCTAAATGCAGTCTTATGTACGTCTTCATCCTTGACCTTCAGTTGATGATATCCTGACCTCAAGTCGATCTTGGAAAAGTAACTCGCTCCTTGAAGCTGATCGAACAAGTCGTCGATCCTGGGTAATGGATACCGATTCTTAATAGTAACTTTGTTAAGTTCTCGATAATCGATGCACAGACGCATCGACCCATCCTTTTTCTTCACAAACAGGATTGGTGCTCCCCAAGGAGATGAGCTAGGTCTAATAAATCCTTTGCTTAACAAATCATCCAGTTGAGTTCTCAACTCTTTCATCTCCGTTGGTGCCAATCTGTAAGGCGCTCTTGCAACAGGTGCTTCTCCAGGAATAATGTCAATCCTGAACTCCACTTGCCTATCTGGGGGTAAACCAGGTAGTTCTTCAGGGAATACGTCTGGATATTCAGAGATAATGGGTATGTCTTCGATCTTAGGCTTTGGTTCATCAATAGTTACTTGTGCCATGTAGATAACACAACCCTTCGTCAAACACCTTGATGCCTTGAGCATGGACACTTGGTCAGGCATTCCGTACTTAGTATCTCCTTGGATTGTCAAATGCTCGCTATGAGGAGTTCTGACAACCACTTGCTTCTTAGCACAAACGATCTGGGCTTGGTTGCGTGACAACCAATCCATGCCTATTACTATATCGAAACCGGCTAATTTCAAAGGAAGTAAAGACAATGGAAAAGAATGGTTCCTAATGGATATGAAACATCCATCTAACACGGTTGAGGCGGTTTCTAAGGTACCATCAGCTAATTCCACCTCATATTTCACACTTAAGGTTTTAACAGGTAAATTCAGCAACGTACAAAACTTATTATCTACAAATGATTTATCAGCTCCTGAATCGAATAGCACTCTTGCATAAACATCATTTATGAGGAAGGTACCTGTGATCACATTGTCGTCCTGAATAGCTTCCTTGGCATCCATCCGGAAGACCTTTGATTGGTCTTTTTCCCATCCTCAGTCTTCTTTGCAAGTTTTGGGCAGTTGGACTTGATATGCCCTTTTTCATTGCAGCTATAGAACGTAGCATCCTTGATTTTCTTACAGTCTAGGTCTTGTGCTCAGAAGACTTGCAAATCCCACATGCCCTTGGCTGTGACTGGGATTTCGACTCATATCTGCACTTCCCGAAGTGCTATTTCTTGCAGATCTTACAATTGGGCTTATCACCCGACTGATGACCATCTTTCTTAGATCCAGAACCCTTTTTGTGGTTATTGTTTCCCGTATGTGTCACGGCCCCCGACTCGGTTTGACCCGTTTCAGGAGCCGCGGGACAGAAATTCCCGTGGTATTTATTTAACAGCGGAAGTTTCTTCAGGATCATTTTAAAAACTGAAATATTTCCCGATTATTTTATTTCACAATTCGGGATAAAACCCGGTAATTTACAATATTGAGATTTCACGAAGAAATCTTTTATTTTACAAAACATGTTTCTTTATTTTATACTGAGCCACTTCCTTAAGCTGATAGTGCTTCACGGCACTTTTTCCTGGATCACAACAGATCACCTGAAACATGTTTGAAAAAGGTTTTGTCAGCGGGAAATACTGAGTGAATCATTCTATTTACATAAAACGACCTGCTTGTTATAATTTACAGTATTAAGAGCGATTACAATGTCTCTATCTTTTAAATTAACTGATCCAGTTGTCACTTGACCGGACTTGTGACTGTGGACATATCACTTGTTGGGTCCGTTCACCCACAAGTGATAAATAATTAGTAGCTATGTGCACATCCCCCCACATACTGGCAGTAATTTCAGATTACATAGACTTAATCCCTGTAATTATAACCTTTGAAAATAAACATGCTTTTGTAAAGTAATTTGATAAAAAGAGAATGACTCACATTGCAGATTTAACAGAGCTTATTCTACTGATTAGCCTTGATAACCTAATTTAATAATAGGCACACAATTTGGTTAGTAACTTAATACAGCATTTACGATAACTCACGAGATTAAAACCTTCACAACGAATGACAAAGTGCGATACTTAAACATCCATCGATTTAACGACGAATGACAAAGCATAAACCCTAATGTGGGCAGCACTTAAACATCCATTGGATAGTTTAATCGATCGGACATTGAATCGTATCAGCGATCGAGTTATTACCCTGATTGCGGCGTCGATTAGTGCACCGTGTGTGTTAATTGTGGTAAACAGAACGTATCTCAGTACATGCAGCGAAGTTTTACGTCGTTTGAACACCAAAATTCGATTGCCAATGTCTGCTATTTATAGTTAAAATTTCACTTTGCTTACGGACCGTAAGCCTCAAATTGTTACGGTGCGTAAGGGTGCTTACGGGGCCGTAAGACTCACAATGTTACGGTCCGTAAGGGTTGAAAATAGGTTATAGGGTAGCCACGGTTGGGACTAGCTTTGCTGACTTGACTGTTTTGTAAATTCTATTTTTGACAACGAGATTTTTAGGATAATCGTAAATAGGGTTTTACCCCCCTGAGTTTTAGGGGCCCTGATCCTGATTCCGATTGTTCTGAAAATTTTAGGGTTTGTTCAGTATCACTTGGGTTTCTCAATTAGGGTTTCCTATTGGCCAAATTAAAATAACAATTAGGACTTTTGATGAGAGTTGTTACATTCTCCCTACCTTAATAAAAATCTCGTCCTCGAGATTTACTGGAATAAATGAGGATACTTTCTCTTCATTTCTGATTCCAGCTCCCAAGTGTATTCAGCTCCTCTCTTTGAATTCCATTTAACTTTGACTAAAACGAGTTGTTTATGTTTAAGAAACTTGATCTTTCGATCCTCAATTTGAAGAGGTTTTCAACAAATTTTAGCTTTTCGTTTACCTCTATATCTCGAAGAGGTACTACCAGTGATTAATCTGATAAGCATTTCTTGAGATTGGATACATGAAATACATCATGTACTCCAGATAATTCTTCTGGTAGTCGTAAACGATAAGCGACTGGTCCTATACGTTGGATCACTGAAAATGGTCCTACGTACCTTGGACTTAACTTTCCTTTCTTTCCGAATCTAACTACTCCTTTCCAAGGAGAAACTTTCAATAGTACTTTGTCTCCTACTTGAAATTCTAACGGCTTGCATCTATTGTCTGCATAACTCTTCTGGCGATCTCGAGCCGTCTTCAGTCTTTCCTTGATTTGAGTAATCTTATCAGTCGTCTCTTGCACTATTTCAGGACCTGATAATTGACTTTCTCCTATTTTTGCCCAACAGACTGGAGTTCTGCACTTTCTTCCATACAGTGCTTCAAATGGGGCGGTTTAAATACTTGAATGATAGCTATTGTTATAGGAGAATTCAATTAATGGTAAATGATCATCCCAATTTCCACCAAAATCTATTACACATGCTCGGAGCATGTCTTCTAGAGTTTGGATCGTCCTTTCACTTTGTCCGTCTGTTTGGGGATGATATGCAGTGCTCAAATTTAATCGAGTTCCCATAGCTTGTTGGAAACTTTTCCAGAAATGAGAAGTAAAACGACTATCCCTATCCGAAACAATGGAGAGTGGAACTCCATGTAGGGATACAATTTTATCTACATACAATTTAGCCAGTCTTTCCATGCTAAAGGTTTCTTTCATTGGTAGAAAGTGAGCTGATTTGGTTAATCGATCCACAATTACCCAAATCGCATCATTACCTTTTCTGGTTTTGGGTGACTTAGTAACAAAATCCATTGTTATAAGTTCCCATTTCCATACTGGCATTTCCATTTGTTGTAGTAGACCTGAAGGTTTCTGATGTTCTGCCTTAAGTTGTGAACAAGTGAGACATTTAGAAACATATCGTGCTATATCCTTTTTCATTCCTATCCACCAAAAGTTCTTTCTTAAATCTTGGTACATCTTATTGTTTCCTGGGTGCATAGTATACCTAGATTTATGAGCTTCTTCTAAAATCTTAGGTCTTAACTCTCCCTGCTTAGGTACCCAAATTCTACTTTTGTGAAATCTCCAAATTCCATCTGCTCCTTGTTCTAATTCCTTTATTCTTCCTTTCATTCCTTCAGCATCATCCTTGATTGTTGTAGTTTGAACATTTTTCAATTATTCCATTAAATCTATTTGTAGATTTAATCTGAGAGCACGAACTCGTCGTTGTTTCTCATAATACTTACGACTTAAGGCATCTGCAACTACATTTGCCTTTCCTTCATGATACTGAATATCACAGTCGTAGTCACTTAGGATTTCCATCCATCTCCTTTGCCTCATGTTTAACTCTTTTTGCCCGAATATATATCTTAAACTTTTGTGGTCTGTGTAGACAGTAAATTTACTTCCGTAAAGATAATGTCTCCAAATCTTAAGGGCAAAAATTATGGCTCCTAATTCTAAATCATGAGTCGTATAGTTTTCTTCGTGCTTTTTCAATTGCCTTGAAGCATATGCAATCACCTTTTTGCGTTGCATAAGCACACATCCATATCCTAGTTTTGAAGCATCACAATATACTTCAAAATCTTCAGATCCTTCTGGTAAGGCTAAGATTGGTGCATTTGTTAATTTCTGCTTTAATATTCTAAAGGCTTTTTCTTGCTTAGGTCCCCATTCAAACTTAATGGCTTTACAGGTTAACTTAGTTAATGGTACGGCTATCTTGGAAAAATCCTTAATAAACCGTCTATAATGCCCAGCTAAACCTATAAAACTTCTTATTTCCATTGCTGTTTGTGGAACCTTCCATTTGGTAATTGCCTCTATCTTAGCAGGATCTACGTGAATACCTTTGTGATTCACCATATGTCCTAAGAATTACACTTCCTTTAACCAAAATTCACACTTTGAGAATTTGGCATAAAGCTTTTCTTTTCTTAACAAATTTAAGAGTGCATGAAGGTGTTCACAATGCTCTGTCTGACTTTTGGAATAAATAAGTATATCGTCTATGAAAACAATTACAAATTTATCCAAATATGGTTTACAGATTCTATTCATCATGTCCATGAATGCAGTAGGTGCATTTGTTAACCCAAAGGGCATGACTGTAAACTCATAATGACCATACCTAGTTCTGAAAGCAGTTTTAGGTATGTCTTATTCTTGTAGCTTCAATTGATGATATCCGGAGCGTAAATTTATCTTAGAAAAATATCTAGCCCCCTGCAGTTGATCAAACAGATCATCAATCCTAGGTAATGGATATCGATTCTTAATTGTAACCTTATTTAATTCTCTATAATCGATACACATTCTCATTGAACCATCCTTTTTCTTTACACAAATACTGGCGCTCCCCAAGGGGATGAGCTAGGTTGTATGAAACCTTTACTTAGTAATTCATCTAATTGCTTTTTCAGTTCTAACATTTCTGTGGGTGCTAACCGATAAGGTGCCTTGGCTATCGGTGTAGTTCCTGGAATTAGATGAATCCTAAATTCTACTTTTCTATCTGGAGGTAATCCCGGTAAATCTTCTGGGAATATCTCTGGATATTCTGAGACTACAGGAATTTCCTTAAGTTCTTTACCCTTAGTACTAATGATTACTGAAATCATATATACTATTCCTTGTTTTCGTTCATAATTAGCAACTTTCATTACTGATATGAACTTCATGGGCTTACGTGGTTTATCTCCTGTAATCCTAATCACTTCTCCGGTAGGTGATTGAATTTCTATGGAATTCTGATCACACAAAATTCGAGCATGGTTGGTTACTAACCAATCCATTCTTAATACAACATCAAATTCAGCTAAATTCATCGGCAATAGTTTTGCAGAGAATTTATGTCCTAAAAGTTCTATGTTTTCTTCTTGCAAAACTTTATCTATTTTAACTGAATTTCCGTCTGCCGTTTCAACTGTAAAGATCTACCTAATATTGGTTAAAGGTAAATTAAGAGCTTGGCAGAATGAAGTATTTATAAAACTTTGGTTTGCACCAGAGTCAAATAATACTTTGGCGTAAATGTTGTGAACTAAGAACGTACCCGCTATCACATCTGGGATGAGTTCTGCTTCTTGAGTAGTCAGCTGAAATGCCCTAGCATTCTTCTTAGTAGTTCCGTCGGTCGCCTTGGTTTTGTTGTCTGCTGTTTGATTAATTTAGGACATTCTGTTTTGAAATGTCCTGCCTCTCCACAATTGTAACAAATTATGGATTTCTTTCTGCAATTTTCTTCACGATGCCCTACAGTTTTGCAAAAATTGCAATATACTTTGCATTTTCCAAAATGTTTCTTTTTGCAATTTTGACAGAACGGCAAAGTTGAAGATTGTCCTGTTCCTCTTCTCTTGAAGCTGTTATTATTACCCATACGAAATCCTTGGGTAATTTTCTGAGCCAGTTCCTTCTTTCTGTTTTCATCTTGTGTGCGTACCAGTTCATCGGTTAGGGTATTAGCTAATTCCACAGCATCGTCAATAGTGCGAGGTCTCGCAGCTTTAACGATATTGCGGATTTCACTAATTAGTCCCCAAATGTTGCGAGAAATGAGTACCGGTTCTGGCGAAGCCAGTGTTGGTACCACTCTAGCATATTCAAAAAATGTCGAAGTATAACTGCGACAATCTACACCCATCATCCGATGATTTAGGAACTTATTTGTCATCTGTTCCTTTTCATATTCGGGACATAATTTTCTTTCTACAAAACCTTTAAATTCTTCCCAAGTCATAGCGTAAACTATCGTTCTTCCTTTTGATTGTAACACAGTGTTCCACCATTCAAGTGCTCCTTCCTTGAAGAGATTTGATGCGTACATGACCTGATCATCTTTAGCACATTTACTTATTGCAATGACTGCTTCGGTTTTCTCTAACCAACGCAGTGATGCAGTTGCTCCTTCATTGCCTGCAAATTCAGTGGGTTTACAAGCAAGGAATTCTTTGAAAGTGCAACCAGACGTTGCAGTTTTCATTTTCTTAGGAAATGGAGCTTGATTTGATTCCCCATTATGATTGACATGATCATTGCCTCCGTTTACACTATTACTGAAGTTATCTTCAGTAATACGTTTACTAGGAACGATGTGTTGCGGTTCGATTGGATTATTTATAGCAGCAACGAATGCTGGAATAGCATTGGCTATCCCTTGAGCAACAATATTTTCAATATCTTGTCTAGTCATATATTGATCTCCTGGATGTTGCTCTGACTGATTAACCTCATTTACTGGTTCGTTACCAATGTTTGACATCTGATAATAAATTTTATGTAAATAATTAGTATAAATATAAATATAATAAAATAGTTTGCACATAATCACATTAACATGTATAATCAAAATTATTGATTTCACAAGTTTCATTTCTATATATTATATTATGCCTTGTACACACGATTATCATACAACGTTTTATTTTTAAGTTATTACACATACTGGTTATTATGATTATTTATTAACACGTATTCCTGCAAACTCCCATTATTTGGTCAGCTAATTTCTTAAAAACGACGCTCCCTTTCGTCATACTTCCAAGTAACTCTTTCTCCCACATCCCTAATCCTATTTCCTGCATCGATTAACTCTTCGCCCCAGAGACGAAGTTCAGCCAGATTCTCCGGGCTCAAAGTTGGGTATAGTGGAGGTTCTGGGTCAACTTGTGGGAAAAAGGTATCAGGGTTGTTTAAAAGATTTTGGTATTGCCAATCAGTTGTCCACCATTCATCTAATTCTACTGGTAGTGGTTGAGGTTGGACAATAGGATCTGGAATAGCAGGTTCCAGATTGATTGGGATTGGAGCTTCTAGTGGGTAACTGAAAATATCTTCTTCAGTAAATATAAGGTTTGGATTAGCTGCTTCAAGGTTTCCATCGGCAGGTCCGATGAGGTCACTCATTACTAATTTATGATCTAAAACTTCCCAAGGAGTCATTTTCTGTTTCTGGCTAGAACTTTCTCCGATTTCTCTTTCTGTTTGCTTAAAACTCTTTTCAGCTTCTATCTCTACTTGATTAATATTTTCCTCAATTTCTACCCCTTTTCCTTTATCTTTTGGTTCTGCAGTTGTAGTAATCTTTCTTGTTGCTGGCTTTTTCCTTCGTACTCGCCTCCAGCCCACAAATCTGCTTCTTTTCTTGGGTTTAGGTTTTGCCAATGGTTTAGATTGAAATTCCATGGGTTCTTCTTTATCAGCGAAGTAACCGGTGAATTCCTTGGAAACTTCTATCTTAACGGGATAGAGGTTAAGATTTTCTAAACCTTCTGATATCTCATTCATGCTGTTTAGCATATATGCAAAATACATACCAAATGTTAAAATAAAATAACAAAATTTTATAGATAATCCGTAAATATTATTGCATACAAAAAAAAACAACTGACAAGTAAATTATACTATGATTTACTGTAACTTATTTATTTACTAAATAAGATTTCTGGAAATAAAAGTGCTAAAACTTTTGAGTATTTAGAGATTTGCATTTTCTGCTACTGTGGCTAGCATATAAAGATTTGACCATTTCTCATCTAATTTGTCCTCCCAAGGTGATTTACTGATTAAGTCCTGGGTTTCTTGTTTAACTTTCTTTTCTCGGTTTTTCCTTATTTCCTCCTGACTTTTCCTAATAATCAGACTTCTTTTATTAGGAGAAAGTGGTTCCTCATAATGTGCCTTACGGACAAATATTCCTTCTTCAGGAATTACATAAGGTTTTGTATGGGATGAACTTCCCTTCTCGTGGAATGACCTATCTAGTTTAAGATAGATATTTGACAGCTTTTGTTTACCCATACTATAATTAACAAATAATCAGTTAATAAAACACATAATCACATAATTGGCAATTAAGTATTTCTAAATACTTAATAGGCTTAACTCAGTGGCTCTGATACCACCTTATTTCTGTCACGGCCCCCGACTCGGTTTGACCCGTTTCAGGAGCCGCGGGACAGAAATTCCCGTGATATTTATTTAACAGCGGAAGTTTCTTCAGGATCATTTTAAAAACTGAAATATTTCCCGATTATTTTATTTCACAATTCGGGATAAAACCCGGTAATTTACAATATTGAGATTTCACGAAGAAATCTTTTATTTTACAAAACATGTTTCTTTATTTTATACTGAGCCACTTCCTTAAGCTGATAGTGCTTCACGACACTTTTTCCTGGATCACAACAGATCACCTGAAACATGTTTGAAAAAGGTTTTGTCAGCGGGAAATACTGAGTGAATCATTCTATTTACATAAAACGACCTGCTTGTTATAATTTACAGTATTAAGAGCGATTACAATGTCTCTATCTTTTAAATTAACTGATCCAGTTGTCACTTGACCGGACTTGTGACTGTGGACATATCACTTGTTGGGTCCGTTCACCCACAAGTGATAAATAATTAGTAGCTATGTGCACATCCCCCCACATACTGGCAGTAATTTCAGATTACATAGACTTAATCCCTGTAATTATAACCTTTGAAAATAAACATGCTTTTGTAAAGTAATTTGATAAAAAGAGAATGACTCACATTGCAGATTTAACAGAGCTTATTCTACTGATTAGCCTTGATAACCTAATTTAATAACATGCGTAAAATTTGGTTAGTAACTTAATACAGCATTTATGATAACTCACGAGATTAAAACCTTCACAACGAATGACAAAGTGCGATACTTAAACATCCATCGATTTAACGACGAATGACAAAGCATAAACCCTAATGTGGGCAGCACTTAAACATCCATTGGATAGTTTAATCGATCGGACATTGAATCGTATCAGCGATCGAGTTATTACCCTGATTGCGGCGTCGATTAGTGCACCGTGTGTGTTAATTGTGGTAAACAGAACGTATCTCAGTACATGCAGCGAAGTTTTACGTCGTTTGAACACCAAAATTCGATTGCCAATGTCTGCTATTTATAGTTAAAATTTCACTTTGCTTACGGACCGTAAGCCTCAAATTGTTACGGTGCGTAAGGGTGCTTACGGGCCGTAAGACTCACAATGTTACGGTCCGTAAGGGTTGAAAATAGGTTATAGGGTAGCCACGGTTGGGACTAGCTTTGCTGACTTGACTGTTTTGTAAGTTCTATTTTTGACAACGAGATTTTTAGGATAATCGTAAATAGGGTTTTACCCCCCCTGAGTTTTAGGGGCCCTGATCCTGATTCCGATTGTTCTGAAAATTTTAGGGTTTGTTCAGTATCACTTGGGTTTCTCAATTAGCGTTTCCTATTGGCCAAATTAAAATAACAATTAGGACTTTTGATGAGAGTTGTTACATTATGTCTCTTATCCGATCGTCGTGAGCTATCATCCTCACGCTTCCTTTTCTCAGCATCAGTGTTTCTCAGCGATCTCTGCCTGACCGCGTCCAGAGTGAGAGATAATGCTATATCAGCTGCAGACCGAAAGGTAGCTGGTCTAGAGGCTTTCACACTGGCCTTAACTTTTGGGGCTAAACCCCCAATGAATCGAGCTATCCTCTTGGGTTCCGGTGTCACAAGATAAGGAACCAACCTTGACATGGTGTTGAAGCTTGTAAGGTAGGCTTGACAATCTACGTTTTTCATAACCAGAGACAAGAAATCAGCTTCAATCTTCTCAACCTCATGCTGTGGGCAGTAGTTCTCCTTGATCAATGACACAAACTATTCCCAAGTCATATTGTACAATGGGACTTTCCCTGTAGCTTGGATCAAAACCTTCACCAAGCTAATGCCTCACCCTTGAAAGACTGAGACACGAATTTCACCACATCCTTATTAGCGCAACCACTGATATCCACCACAGTGTCCATCTCATCCAACCATGTCATGCAGTCTATAGCTCCTTTTCCCTAGTGAAATCCCTGGGTTTGCATGAAACAAAATACTTATAGGAGCAACCCTTATCTCGGGGTTCCTGATTCGGTACGATCCTTTGAGATGGAACACTCCTTTGGGTTGATGAGTGATGGGAATTACTGTTGTGAGCAGTGTGAGTTTTAGAGGGTGGTTTAGAGTGTGGTGCAGATTGGGTCCTTACATGGGTACCACTGGATTCATGGAACTGTCTATCCAAAGCTCGAGTAATGGCATTTTCTATCATTGCCTGCAGTTCTGCACCCGCTACGTTAATTCGGGTATTATCATGATTCTCCATTGGGTGACTTTTGATCTCATCCGAGTCAGCCATGTAGTTTGAACTGTTACATAAGATATTGACAATAATTTATTTGGGAGTTTATTATGGAATTGTCTTTTATGGCAATTCATTAACCATGGTAAACATAGACCATATTTGGTTAATTTGTTAATCATATTTATTTTGGATTTTTATTATCATTTATCCTAATTATAAAACAATAACAGTATTATTAGTGGCACAAAAGGCCTAGTCACAGGGACATTCTAAATCATAAGCCATGATTTTAGAGAATCAAGGCATTAAGGTTTGAACATAGTTCTTTACCTTTTTCTGACAGGGAGTCGTAGACTACTACTGTCTTTTGTCTTATATGACAATGAGTATGGCCCGTAGGCACTACATTACCTATGGATGTTTAATATATGATCATCTTAATTGATGGTTTAAACCCATGATTTATAGATCATCAGGTTAGGATAGGAATCTTTTGAAGAATCCCATTATAAGAATGACGTGTGTGATTTTAACGAATCACGTCTGTCAGTAGCGTTAACATGTTTTCAGATGTTAACAGGGATTTGAATCTTTTTAAACAGGTCTTACCATTTTGGCCAAGTCTTTTAATGACATGCAGGCTAGGTTACACCTTTAAGATTCTTATTCAATATTTAATAGGCAGATTATTTTTTTTAAAAGGAATGATTTTTAATTTATTTATTTCATGTATAATATATTATGCATATAATGATAAAAATGAAAATTTTAAAACTTAACATTCCATTAAACATTAAAAGGAGTACACATTGCCCTAAACGGGACTTTTAATTGAAATAACTTGCCCACGCAGGAGCTAAACTGATAACACAAGTCCTCGCAGGGACTGATTACTAAGATAGGTGTCCACGCAGGGACTAAAAAGACAAGTCCACGTAGGGACTAAAGAAATACAAGTCCACGCAGGGACTAAGTACATAGATAAATGTCCACGCAGGGACTTGATTGAAATAAGGAAATACAACAATACATATAGGAATTCAATGATCCCTCTTCTTCTTTCCTTTTAACAAGCTTGCTAGGCCTTTGAGAAATCCCCGGTTGTTCCTACGTTCTTCCTGAAACTCTCGTTCCACCCTGTTTAGCCTGTGGAGGATTCCTCCTGTTCCAGTGGGGAAAACCGTGGTGGCTGCGGCTGGTGCTGAACCGGTGGTCGAGCAGGTATTTGATACCCATGAGTTGGGTATCCCACTCCCCAAGGGGCTCCGTATGGTCCTTCAGGGTGAAGGGCGTTGTAGTTTGCTGCTACAGGATATGGGTCGGCTTCAGCATAGTTGTAATGAGTGTGAGCCGGCTGCTCAAATGGATCGTACGCCGTTGAACCGGCGTATGTAGGAATCGGGTTACCAAATCGCAATGGTGGCGGTGGTGGTGCAACTGGTGCAGAATTCACCTCTGAAACTGGGTTTGAAGGCCCACCCATTTGTGGATCTTCATGCAGTGGCGGATAATGACTGCCACTAGAGTGTTGGGGGGTGCTAAAGTGAAAACCCCTTTCTCGCACGGACATTCGTGCGCCTGTTCTTCTAAGCCTCGGTGGTTCTGGAGGTGCTTGATGAACTGGCGGTGGTGGTGGCGGTGGCGTGACTGCCACGAAACGCGAATCTTCGGAGGGATCCTGCTGCTGCTGCTCATGAGGCGATGAATGGTGAGAGGGTGTAAAATACCATTCATACTGGTTAAATCTCGCCTGGTAGCTGTCTGGGCCACGGTAAGGTGATCCATGGAAGGATGACCCATCAGAGATCTCGATGGGGTGAGTAGGTGTCCCAGAAGGTGGTTCAACAGGATCCGTGTCTTCATCTATATCCATTGCATGGTCTCCTGAGAAATGGTCTTCAGGTCCTAGTGGGTTAAAACCCACTGGTTATTCAATATAGTTTGCTTGGTTGAACCGGCCCTGGAAGACAGGAGTGGGGTCGCCGAAGGAATGGTGCGAAAGGGATCGCTGTAACGGCAAGAAGGAGTGGCGTGAGTCTTCGGGCTCGTTTTCTGATTGCGGCCCAAAGGAGTGACGATAAGGAGGCGTTGAGCTATACGAGGCAGATCGCCTAGCGGGCTCTGAATGGATCCTCCAGTCTCCTTGAGGACCAGCACTCATGGTAGTAGAAGGAGTTCGCCGGTGTGAAAGCCCGGCCTCGTGATCGTTGGGGGCGTGGATTGGCCCCTTCCCTCGTCCTCCTCTTCGGAACCTCGGTGGCATATTTCATGTTACAACAAATGAAAGATACAACAAAGAAATATAAAGGACAAAGTTAAAATTAAAACAATTTGGATTAGTCCTAAGTTCTTTGTCTAGACTCGAAAATTTAGGAATGTGCAATTGTGTAACTGAGATTAAACACAAAAGGCTAGTGTTTAATTCACTCAGTGTTGGCTCTGATACCAACCTCTCACATCCCGATATTTCCACGCATTACCGGTGGGCCTGGTAGGGGAGTATCGTGACGTAGTTGATATCGTTATAGTCAAACAACACAATATTTAAATGCACAGCGGAAGCAAAAGATAGATTCATTTCAACCGAATAAAATTCTAATATTAAGTATCACAAAATAGTTGAAAATAATCCACAGGATGGATCAAATAAAAAGAAACATTGTTCAACAGACTGAAATGCATCCAAGCTTGCGAGACTCTTATTGATGCTAAGGAGAAAGCCAACCTATTTCGAGTAGTACCTGCACTTAATCTTTTTCGGAAAATACGTCAGTTTACACTGGTAAATACAATCAACTGATTCATTTTGAAAAGGTTTAGAAAGTTGATTTAAATTCACGAGGCACAAAACATTTTATAACTTGGGATAATTATTTATATATATAAACTTGTAAAAGAATTACATGTTTGTTATACGTTCAGTAGCCCGGATTGACACCGGGTTAAAGATTAATAGACACACCAAATGATATAGTCCCGCGGCGGGTTATTCCCGTAACCGGCGGTTATACCTCATTATTCATATATGCACTAACGGGTGTACGCCTACACGCGCGTGCTAAGGTCGTGGCCATTTCTTGAATGATGCCAAGGATATCCGGGACATGGTCATTAACCCCCCAAAGGCTTTAAGCAAACAAAACAATTTAAACGGGTCATTTCAATAAATTAACCATCATACGATTAAAGATTCAATGCCCGACCAAGCGGTATTTTATATACCGTACCCCAAGCCCGTATAGGGAAAATAAGTTAAAAGTATTTACCTTTGCAAGTAATAATCACAACAAGCAAGTGCACGTAGCTTTTACCGGGTCTCCTATTCTGGAACGAAGGTTTATAATAACCTATTAGAATCCTAACGGGTCTTTAATTAAGCCTAAACTTAGACCGGTTAGTTTTAATGGAATATACGGTTCGAACGCATGATTAAGCGAAGACCGGAATAGAATGTGATTTAGACCCGACAAGTTTGAAGACTTGTATAATATGGGTAAACTAAACACATTCTGGATTTTGAGATAAAAATGACAAGGTTCGACCCGTTTCGGCTAATTTATGCAAACTAGTTACATAAACCGAACCGAATGCGAATAACGCATAACGGGTAACCGAATGAGTCACGAACAGGTTTCCTAAGTTAATATGCTTTAAATATGTTGTGATATTAGTAGGATACCTTCCATTATGTCCAAAACGATTTTAATCTCAATTTAAGCCCCGTAGGGGTATTTTGGTCATTTTAAAGATTATAAAAGAGATTAAATATACTTCTGAGATACGGGTATGAAATAATTAGTAAAACAACTTAATTTAGTAGGATATATCAGTTGGTGATGAGTCTTATATGACAAAATGGTTTTAAACCCATACTATGTGTTTAATACGCGTAAAAAGCCATTTTAAGCGATTTCTGGGTTATAACTGGAAATCTGAGTTTTCTGATCAGTTTATAAAGTTCAACATACTTCATTTATCACATAAAATCAGTAGCTAAAGGTTTGGTGTCTAAATGTTATGTAAAACTCATTTTATAAGCAAAAAGGGTATAATCGGTATTTACCGAATCAAGGCAATAACCTTAGGTTATGATCAGTTTAAAAATAATTAAAATTCTTCAAAAATCCCAAAATATTATATTACATCAGTGGGTAAAAGGTTTGGTGTCAAAAATTGGGTTTAGATAGGCTTTACGCTAATTATGCCGTTTAATTAACGAAAAGCTTTCTAATTACGCTATTGAGCATAACTCCTAATCTAGACCTCCAACTGATGTGTAATTTTAGGGACATGTTCATAAATCAGTAACAAAGATTATTGTCCTCTCACATTTCCAAAATTCTCGTTTTAAAATCAAATGGGCATATTGGTCAACATTAGGCATTTAACAGAAACATCGGACAATCAACGAGTTAAGTAGTATAAATGCAGAGGGTTATACTATGATACAAGCTGGTCCTAACGGAGCTCTAAGGAATTTCTAAATCCATTTAAATCGGGTCAGAACTGAAGTCAAAACAAAAGTCAAAGTTTTGCGACTTTCGGTTTCGAACCGAGCCTAAACAGAAAATTGTCGGATCAAACAAACTTAGACAAGTTCTTATACTAATTACCAGGTTATATGAGTGATAAAATAGGTTACACGTCTTCTACATTGTTAATTATACGTTAAAGCGAAAATTATGTTTCTGTTGACTTTTTATAACAAACTTTGACCCGACAAATGATCTAGTTAGAGCGGGAATCAGAGGGTGCCCTTTTAAGGGTTTATTGCCCACATAATTACCAACTTATAACTACCTTAAGTTGGACTAATCACTGGACCATTAGTGATTAATCGATAAGTCAAACCTTAATTACGACGGTTTGACTTTAAGCTAAATAACTAAGTAAAACACGATTAAGGAAGGTTAAGGAAGCTTACCAAGGTCCAATGCACGACTAATGATGCTTAGGGGGTGTCCTTGTGCTCCAGAAATCTTCAGAAGTGAAGTATGGAATGAGTGATCAATAGTTACAACAATGTGGGTCTTTATATAGTGATCTTGATTGATCAAGATGGTGCCAAGCAAGTCTAGGATGGATCCTTGATCAACACAAGTGTCCCTAATTCCTAAACACATGCTAGTGCAGCCCATGGTATTGAAAACAAGTGATATAAGTCGGTTAAACGGGCTGGAAAGGCACCTGCCACATTTTTCTGCATCAGAGGACCCCTCGCGTGATGTGTAGGTCTCCTAAGGGTCCTACGCGTCTCGCGACGCCCCATCTGACCGGATTTTCAACTTTCCAAGTTTGTTGTTTTGGTCTGTTGGTGCACTACATCTGTTGATTACGTCTAGGTGTCTAGGATCAGGTCTTACGTCGTATTGTATAGCATAGGGCACGGAATACGACAAAACAGGAGTCTGTATAGGTTTTATGAGTTAGGACCGCTCATAGGGACATAGGGATGTTGGTCCGCTTATTTGTCAGTGTGGGTCGCTTATTTGTACATGTCTGGTCCGCTCATATGGACATGTGTCACATGAGCGAACCCAACAGCCTATATATAGGTGTCATTAGGGCGAACCACATAAGGTGTATGTGAAATTCCACGCCGAAGCTTTGCCGGTGTGAAGATTGAGCTGTAAAACGTTTCATATTAATAAAACAAGCAGTTAGGAGAAAGAACAAGCTATATCTACTTGCATTTCTTATTATTCCGCATCTGAAACGCAAGAGACAACCTCTGAACGACTCGTTCGGGTCAGCAAACGATCCTACAAGTGGTATCAGAGCTTGGGAGGAGGTTTTCTGCAGATTGTAGCTGTTTTTCATCATTTCTTCTCACTTCTACACCTTCTTTTACTGATTCGGGAAGATTTCACGGTCGGAATTCGCTCAAATTTTCACAGCTTGTGCGGAATAGTATCGAGATAAACCCTGAAAAGTTTGAAGCCAAAATTCGAAGTTTTAACGAGTCAAAACATGTTCGATATGTGGTCCGCTCGAACGTACAGTCTATAGGTCCGCTCATCAGTACAGATTTTCAGCTGGTCCGCTCAATATTTTTCTGGTTCGCTCCAAATTGGCATTTTGGTTCGCTCCAGAGTACAACCCAGGTTCGCTTATCAGGTCACATTCAGGTCCGCTCCAGTGTATATTTCTGGTCCGTTCCAAAGACAGTTATCCAAAGTGGTCCGCTCCAAAGCATCATTCTGGTTCGCTCCAAAGAACAATTCTAGTTCGCTTATTTGGATCTTTCTGATTCGCTTATTTGTTCAGAGTTGGTTCGCTCTTCTATCATTTGCCTTGAAATACGTGTTAAGTCAGTATGGATTCCGAGTTCTACAACGCATTTGCCTCATCGACTACTCCAGCCGCAATTTCTCAAGCAATGAATTTAGAAAACGAGACGGGAACGACTCAAAAGCCCCCTAAATTGATGAACATTGAGGAGTATTATGGATGGAAGGATCGGTTTGAAAACTGGGTTCAGGAAAATCATCTCAGATCATGGGAATGCATATTGAAGAAGTACACATTGCCTCGAACAGATTTGCAAGTCATCAAAGAAATATCCGAGTTCACTGATCAAGAACGAGCAATGTATAGAGCTGAGAAAATGATGATTAGTTTGTTGCAGCAGGCGATAAAAGAAGATATATTCATCCTGTTACAGCACGACAAAACTGCTAAGTCAATTTGGGATGCGCTAAAGGTCAAGTTTGAGGGAAGCGAAAACATGATCAAAAGCAAGAAAGCGTTACTAAAGAAAGAATTTGATTTGTTTAGTAGTTTGCCGGGAGAGGATACTAAAAAGCTAATCGAGAGATATTGTCATTTGGTGCGATCTTTATCTATGTTGGGTGTTGAAAAAGGTCGTGAGGAATGGGTGGATAAATTGGCGGACGCGTTACCTCAAAAGGAGTGGGGAACGTATTTGATGATCTTGAAGAATACTGGTGTGTATGATGGGTTGACAATCTCACAGTTTATAGAGAAAATTGAGAGTCAGGATCTTGAACAGCAGAAGATTGCGAGGATGAATAGTCCAAGTGGTCAACATGATGTGAAGATGTACTACAGGGGTAGTATTCCAGCTACTGAGTCTGAAAGAAGTCCGAAGATTCAAACTGCTTTCAGTGCTGGTGATTCACCTGAGAAAGCTGATCAGGGTTCGAACAAGAATAGCAGCGGGTTTTCATCGTTTCCGAGTGTGAATCCGAAAGAGACTAACATGAGTTTTCAGTCTCAGAGTACAAAAACAGGAAATGGATACGTGATTCAATGCAACATAGCTCTCAACCTTCCAGAAGGTCAAAGCTTCTCTGAAGACACTGCTAAAGACCATATGGCACTTCTGGGTTCAGTACTGTTATCCTATGAAGGTCTTGTTGCTGGTCGGATCGGCAATCCTATGCTTACCAAAGAGGATTACGATCAGATAGACGCCGAAGAGATGGAACTTATGGATATCAAATGGTGTCTCGCAAGTGTTCTTCGACGAGCTGAGAAATTCAAAACTATTACTGGGAGAAATGACTTTCTAGATGCTCATGTATCAACTTTAGGTTTTGATAAATCTAAAGTTACTTGTTTTCGATGCAGGGAGAAAGGTCATTTCAAACGGGAGTGCAAAGGAAGAGAAGCTAGCGGAGCACAGAATCCATTCGGGAAAGATGATTACTACCGCAAAGCTATCTATCAACAAGTCGGTCAATTCCAAGAACCACAAACAGCTCACGGGAGAGAGATTAAAGATCCCAAAAGAGCATGTTTGGTAGATTTCAGCTGGAGTGATTACATATCATCTGAAGGCAAAGCAGCACGCATTATCGATCAAGATGATGAGAAACTACCAGAAGGTTTCAGTTGGGATATGTTTGTGGATGAAAAAGGAGAGTTCAAAGCGTTCATTGCCAAGATCGTCCGAGAGCCAGATTTGTTTGCTACTTGGATGAGATCTATCGGGGAGAATGTGAAAAGTGAAGATGAAAAGTCTGTGTCAACCGATGAAGGGTCAGATAGTACTGATAAACTTTCAGAGAGATCTGGAGAAATTTCAGAAGGTTTAGATGAAAGTTTACAGAGTTCAGATGAAGATGTACAGAATGAGTTTGTTTCAGAAAAGGCAGTTGTTTTTGATAAAACACCGTCTGATTTTAGTAAATCAGATTATGATTCTGATAAATCTGTAAAATTTGATTATTCACCAGATCATAGCAGTAGTGATGATGAGGAAGAAAAACATATAAATGTTGCCAAATCTCATCTTTCTCCTGAAAGTTTTCATTTCTATTTTGCAGATCGTGTAGAGAAACTAAAGGAGAAAAGAGCTGCTAAAGAACAACAAACTGAATCTGATGGTGATGTTCAGAATGCTGAAAGTGTTGTTGAGAAGATTACCGAGGTTGAAAAAGAAGAAGAAAAGGTGATTGAAGTAGAAAAAGTGATTGAAGTTGTGAAAACAATCGAAGTAGAAAAGATTGTTGAAGTTGTAAAGCCTTGCGAGAAGTGTTTGGAAGCATGCAAGGAATGTGCTGCAAAAGATGACATAATTGCTGAGTATGAGAAGAAGAAAGAGCAGTTACTGTTCAATCTCAATTATGTGAAAGAATCTTATGATGTCTTGAACAAAACAGTAACTGGTCTTCAAAAGACAAATTCAGAAAGAGAACAAGCACTTACGATGATGAATGCTGTAATGATGACAAAGCAAAAAGCTATAAACTTTTACATCGAAGAGAGTGCTAAATGGAAGCAAGAATTGGAAACAGAGAAGATTGAAAATGAGAGAATTAGACGTTTATTACAAAGTTATTCTAGTTCTGACTATCTCATTGATCGTATTTACCCAACTGTTGCAGGTATGGAAGCTTTTCAAGACGAGAAGCCAAAGAAGGAAAAGAAAGATAGTGGTAAGAAACCGACTGTTAGATATAACAAGTGTCCGCCTCCAATTTGGGAAGGGTATTCTCCTAGAAAACCAAACGAGGAGCAACTTGAAAAAGCAGTCAATATAAAGCTAAAAACCGACACAACTGATGTTTTACCAGATAACATTGACATCACATTTACCTCGTCCGATACTGATCATGAGTCTGAGTTAATCAAAAAGGTGGTCGATCAGGTGTTGGATACTGAGGAGGAGTCCGAGTTAAAGTCTGAGTCTGGAAGGTCAAATTCGTCAGTCAACAGTCCAAAGTCGTCGGTTAAAAAGGCTTATAGTAAAGAATTTTTGTTATCAAAAGCAAATTTGAATGATGAAACATTTGAAGTTGCATACACTTTAAATGATTCGGATAAATTATACTCTGACAAAGAGTTTCCAATAAGAAGTGTTCGTTTTGACATGATCAAAAAGGTTTTCAAAATGACAGAAATTAATATTTCTGAAATAAAAGATTTAAATCTTACTGAAAAACCTAAAAAGTACACTTCAAGAGTTCAACAACGTCTAAACAAGAAAAAGGGGTACAATTCTGGTATTGGTTTTCAAAAGAAAACTAACCAAAATCGTAGCTACAAAAAGAAAGGTCTTAGATTTATTCCACCAGAAAATCATAAAAAATTGAAAAATTCTAAAACAAAAACAGAATTTGTGTCAGGTGGAAGTGCAGAAGAGGAACAGAAGAAACCATTCTGGAGACAGTCAAATCAAGAATTTCTTGCTGAAAAGAAGAAGAATGGAACTGAATTGTTTTATCAAAGAGAGACTCGTACCTGTTACAAGTGCAATGAAACTGGTCACATTGCATGGAATTGTTAGAAAAATGCCAAGACAAAACAGGGAGTTTCTAACAAGTTGAAAGAAAAAGTTGTTGATATTGAACCACCAACGGAAAAATTTAAAATTTTTGAAAACTCAACTTATGAGGTTGGTGAGTGTTCTAAAAATTTTTTTTATAAAAAGAAAGAGAATGACAACCAAGTATGGGTTGTTAAGAAAGTTGATGTGAATGTCGGCGATGAATCTGGTTCCACAAAGCCAGAAGAGCCACAGGTTGAAGTGAAAATTTTCAGTGAATGATGATGAGTTTCCATCACTGAAATTTGAAGAAGTTAAACAGAAAGTTGGTAATGTTGATATCTCGAATCAGTTTTACACAGAGAAAACTAAGTTTGATGTCGAGAAAACATTCAATGGAAGTGTTAAGAAAATTTTTGGGAAAATGTTGAGTGGGAGAGCTAAGGGAGTAAAAGATTTTTATGCCACGAAAAAGGCAACATACAACCCTACTGCTCAAGAGTTGAAAGCCATCAAGTCTGAAAAGACTTGGATGGAAGTTTGTTTCCCATGATAGTCTCAGGACTATGCCGGAGATCCCAAGTTTATATCGTGGATCAGGAATCGGCATCTTTCTAATGTCTGAAGATTTTGGTTGAAATATTTTGATAGTGTTTGAATGTTTACAGGTTGAAGGACTACGCCGGAGCTTCCAGGTTGGTAAGTGCGAAGCAGGAATCGGCATCCTGATTGGTAAAATGGTGATGTAGACGTAACATTCCTACAAGTGGTATTGTGTGTTTTTACAAGTGGTTATTTTTACAATTGGTTTAGAGGTTGCTTGAATGCAAATGGTAAATCAGGGACATTAATTTGTACTTGATTTACTATATATGACAAGAGACGAACAAGATGATGAACCACATCCCCGTTCTTAAAATGATAAGACCTACAAATGGTTTTTATCAACACAAATTCATTTTCCAGAAAAATCATTTTGATTAAAACAAACTTAAGTGTTTTGAAATCTAAATGAGAAAATGGTTTGTGATAGGGGGAGTTCTGATTGTTTATGCCGAGTGAATGGCGATTTGATGTGATTCAGTGTCAGTTGTCAAGTTTCTGTACAGTTTGTATGTTTCAATTGTGTCAAGAGTCTAGTAGTTTTCAAATTTCTTTAATGTGTTTGCATTTTAGGGGGAGTAGAAAATTTCAGAAAATCCAAAAACATTTGAAAATTTGAAAAAGGCAAAAACATGATTAAATCAAAAATGAGTTTTTGTGTCTAGAAGAGGAAATGATAGTACATCAGTAGACGGTCACAGTATGCTAAAGAATTGTAATGTTTAAATAGCGTTAAACAGTCTCACTGATGATATGCCGATAGGTTTTTACACATTTAGTAAGCTTTTTCGAGATATAAACAAAAATTCAAACTTGCTTATTTCGTGGGGAACACTACTTGGATATATAGGTAACCCCTGAAATCTCGTTTGAAAGGTCCCTTATTTTGAGATACTAGGTCTTTATGCTCAGTGATATCTGGGGTATTATCCCGGGACTTCTGCTGAAAGGAATTTCTGACCTAGTCCCCGGAGAATACTTTCCGCATGCTTGAAATATAGCGCAGCCCTCAGCAAATTGATGAAACAATAAAATTGATAGTCATTGCTGTTGTAATCAAAAGATCCTCTAAAGGGGACACACCAAAAGTCGAAGCCGTCATCTCTCTGCGTATCGAAAGATCGACCTGAGCTCTCACGGCCCTCGTACTATAATTTATTCCCCTGACAGATATCATCTGTGGTATACTCACCTGTAAGACTGAATATTGGGATCTGGATACGGGAGTATATTCAAGAGGTGGGACACATGAATGAGTTTAAGTTCTTAAAACACCTAACTCATATCCTGAAGCAGTTGAAATTTGTGTGAAAATTTAAGTGGATCAGTATATTGGCAATCTAAGTGAATTGTTTAATTCTTAATGTGTAACTAAGCTCAACGGTACTTGTGACTTGTCAAAATCTGATATGATTCTCTTTCACAAAACTCACAAAAATATTGTCTGTGAATATTTCTTTACTGCATTTCGTTTAATTTCAAAAATCTCAAAAAGATTTTTTGTGTGTTTTAGCATAAAATTTTTGAAAAAGTCAAAAAGATTTTCGACAACTGATGTTGGAAAACTGATTTTCAAAATTCCGAGTGCTAAACATGATGAGCAGCATTTGAGGGGGAGTGTTTGTGTAAATCTAATTGTTTTTGTTAATCTAACCTTCTTCAAGTGGTTCATCATAGATATTTGAGAGAGAGCCTGAGATGTTGCAATTATATGTTTGTTTTAGTGATTATGAGAGTCATGTGTTGGTACACAGGTATTTGATATTTGATAAAATTAGAAAATTTATATCTGGGTTAAGATTGTGCAGGTAGCCAGGTTTCGATATTCTGAAAATCTCTGTTGGAAGAGAGCCAAGTTTCGATCCTGGAAATCAATTCTGAAAGCCTGTGTAGATCAGACAACGATCCTGAAGATGTTACTGAAGAACAAAAGAATGCCAGTAAATCGAGAAGGGGAGTCTGAAGATTGAAAGAAGAAAAAGCCCAGAGACTGATCTAGATTGAAGATGAGAAGACACGGTTTTGCAGTCAGGGTGTATTGGCGACTCCATCAACATCTGAGGGGGAGTCTGTTGGTGCACTACATCTGTTGATTACGTCTAGGTGTCTAGGATCAGGTCTTACGTCGTATTGTATAGCATAGGGCACGAAATACGAGAAAACAGGAGTCTGTATAGGTTTTATGAGTTAGGACCGCTCATAGGGACATAGGGATGTTGGTCCGCTTATTTGTCAGTGTGGGTCGCTTATTTGTACATGTCTGGTCCGCTCATATGGACATGTGTCACATGAGCGAACCCAACAGCCTATATATAGGTGTCATTAGGGCGAACCACATAAGGTGTATGTGAAATTCCACGCCGAAGCTTTGCCGGTGTGAAGATTGAGCTGTAAAACGTTTCATATTAATAAAACAAGCAGTTAGGAGAAAGAACAAGCTATATCTACTTGCATTTCTTATTATTCCGCATCTGAAACGCAAGAGACAACCTCTGAACGACTTGTTCGGGTCAGCAAACGATCCTACATGGTCCTTGGTCTATAAAATATTTATTTAACATGGTTTCTTGTATTTTTAACCCCCACACTTGACTTTTAAGGACCCCAAGTCATAAACCAACTTTGTTAAGTCCCCAGTTATTCATACGATCACCGAAAAGTCTTAAATTTCAACGTTGACGCTTTTAACCCCTCGTATACGAATTTTATCATAACTTCCTCATACTATAACGAAACTTGGTGAAATTTTTTATCATGCATTCTAGTGAGCATAATTAATCGTTACAAAGCTTCGGGTTTGCTAAAAGGTCACTCAAAGGTATACTTTGAACATGTTGACACATTTAACACCTGTAGTTTGTAATCTCTTACTTTCTTTCACAATTAGCTTCGTATGATCCATGATTAATTCATTTAAGGGTATAAACATCATGTAGGGTTATTGTGAAGTATATTTATCCATTGTTGACATTTTGAACCCTTAAATTCACGTACTTTCTTTGTTTGTCAACTTTAGTCCTTCTGATGAAATCCTTTACACGTTTAAAGTTCCTGACACGTGTCGATATCACATTGGACATGAAATTACGAGGTGTTACAATCCTGGATAAGACACATCTTCCAAAGCCTGGTTTTTACTAACGTCTTTTGTCGAGTCCCTGTGGAACTCTAAAACAATTTGCATGGTTTGTATTTGGATTTGAAGTTTGTGTTTGGTTTTCAAGACAATGTTGTTTGTGATATTTTTAACTTAAATTAATGGATGAACATCTTGTGTTTTATCATATAGTTGTTTGTTATGGTTGGATGCAATGATATTAAGCAAGTCACACATAATCACGCTTCCGCAAAAGTCAGGGTGTGACAGTTTGGTATCAGAGCTTCGATTGTAGCGAACTAGGATTCCTTCTCGAGTCTAGACTACAATCCTTAGGGCTCTCACAAAAATATTTTTACATGTTTTCATTGCATACACGAAACTCCCAGATCCATGGAACAAACATTTTTACAAAGAAAAGACACGAAACACAATGCAAGGTCACATTTGTGGTTTAGTCTGGGTAGACTAAGGAAGGATAGAAAGGATTCGTGAGGAATAATGAGGATACATGATTTCATGATACATTGTCTTTGATTGCATGCTAAATGATAGTGGTTAATATATGTGCATATGTTATGATTGTTATGTTACAGACACTATGTATTCATCCGAGAGCGGATTATCCGACACTGATGACCCCATGGCTATTGTTTCTGATGGCGAGATCGCACCGGAGCCAGAGATCTTTACATCCGATACTGAGAGCGACCCAGATATGCTGTTAGACGACAAGGAAGACTTTCAGCCGTTCGCGTTGCCTGATTTAGGATATGACTTACCGCTTGCTGATGGTATTCCAGACGAGGATCCTTTTGTTGTTCCCATTCCAGTCCATGATCATCTTATCATCGGGCATCCCGATGGTGAGCATATTGTGGCACCGATCCTCGCTCCTGTTCCTCTAGTGGTCATCCCTCCTGAGGATTGGCCTTTTGATGATCTGTTTGATGATGACGTTGATCTTTTTGTTGATGGTCCTCCTGATGATGCCCATGGTGATGGAGAGCGAGACGAGGACGTTGTTGCTATTCCACTTCTTGAGATCCCTGTTATCGAGTTATCCTCTGATACTAGTTTGCACTCTGTCTCAGATTCCTTTGAGTCTGTGACATCTTCAGCTTTGCAGGCAGTTAGATTACGACGCTATGCCACTTATTCTGATGATGATACTGCCATGTCAGCTGCACCATCTCTTCCACATGACCCCGAGCTTGGTCTTGAGCCAGATTTTGTTCCTGTTGATCAGCAAGATGTTGCACCTGCTGATCCTGAGCCCTTACCTGATCATGACCCTATTCCTTTTGGCTTGCCAGACATTGCACCCCTCATACCTGGCCCAGTTCCTGCACCCATTGACCCTCCTGTTATTGAACCACTTATTCCTCCACCTGCACCCGCACCCGCTGATGTTGCTCCTTTTCATCCTGTGGAGTCTGATGTCCATCGTGTTGATTCACCTACCGTTTTCTTGCAGGACATACCCGCACCCCGTCCAGGGGAAGGTACTTCAGGCCAGCAGCCTAGTCATGATCCTTATGTTTCAGCAGCTCATTCCCATATCCCTCGGTCTACTCCTTTTGCTCCTTTCACTTCTTTGCCAGTTGATGAGCCATTCCGATGGTTCCCACCATATACCATGCTGATTTCAGAACCCTACCATCCCTCTCATTTTGTTGGCTATACATGGGATGAGTTACTTTTATCACTTCAGCTCCAGTTTGAGATTATGAGTCGCAAGATTTTGGAGCTTGAGCTGACTCCGCATCCATTACCGTGTCCTTGTCAGCCTGCTTTTGTTCCCCCTCATTCATCACCGTCTCCATTTTCACATCCACATGCTCCTCTTACTCCATTTCCAGAGTTTGATGCTCGATTTCTTACGGTAAAGCAGCAGATTAGTTATCTGCTGCATCATGTATATGAGCTTAAGGAGGAGCTTGCGCATGTGCGCAGCTTGCTTTTCTTTCCTCCACCTCCTCCACCACCACCATCAACATAGTTGGTTTTTGGTTTTATGTAGGTTGCATTACTTTTAATGAGAGCACCACTATTGAGCTGAGCTTGTGAAGCCTTTTGGAGACCGCCTTTTGATTGTATGACTTTTGTAGATTGGTAGACTCGTTGGACAAGGGTAGTGTGACCCTGTGTTCCTTTTTGATATGATACACTTTGTAAAACATGTAACAATACTTTGTGGTCGATGATTAATGAAAGCTCAATCGTCATGTTCTCATTATATACGTTGTTGATTTACATGTTTGTGCTATGATTGTGATGTTATATGCTTGTTTGCTATGATAAATGCTATTATATATACGTACTATATTTATTATACGGATAAGACCTGACCTATACAATCTTCTTCTTAGAAGATGCCTCCTCGAAGGAACACTCAGTTGCCCACAACCGAGGCAGAATTACAAGAACAAATTTCACAGCAATCGCACAACATGAGGCCCTACGCTCCGAACACAGCGGAGGCACCTCAGGGAATAACCCACCTAATGGTAATGTTTAAGTCACTTAAGATACATTACAATACGTTTGTTCATTTCCAAGTACGTTTTCCTAATACTTTCTGTGAATGATGTTGCCTGTACAGGCTGTACTTACAAGCAGTTTCTGGACTGCAAGCCTCTGAACTTTGACGGTACTAGAGGCGCCGTAACTTTTGTGAGATGGGCTGAGAAGACAGATTCTGTGCTGCGGATGAGTAAGTGCAAGCCAAAGCATCAAGTCACCTACATTTCTGGATTGTTTCTCGATGGAGCCCAGTCATGGTGGAACCTTCAGGTTCAAACTTTGGGTGAAGCTGCAGCATATGCGTTGTCATGGGACGAGCTGAAAGAGCTGATGAGAAAGAAGTACTGTTCGAGGGCAGACATTCAGAAATTGGAAACTGAATTTTGGAATCTGAAAATGGATGGTCCTAAGATAGCTGAGTACGTGCAGAGATGACTAAATATGTATTTAGGAAAATATATATTTAGAAGTCCCCATGTGTGTGATTATTTGTATATTATGTGTATTAGTTATATTATTTTAGGACTTGAAATAATATTACTCATCAAAATACCAAAAAATACAATCCAAAAATATTACCAAAATTCCAAGAGAATGAACATATAAATTATACCCAAAATATTGGAGAAACCGAACAATGAATATAACTCACAAAAATATTCCGGAAATTTTATTCATAAGTATATTTTGATAAATAATATTTTGGACGCCAAGAGGACAAAATATGATTTTTACAACTATTACAAAATATATCATATTTTTTGACAAGGAGAAAATATATTATTTTTGGCAAGTAAAAATATATATTTTTCTTGAAATTATTAGAAGATGTATTATTTTTGGAAGAAAATATATATTTTTGGAAGAAAATATATATTTTCTCAAACAAACATGAAATATATTATTTTTGGGAGAAAATGTATTTTCTTAAGTTAGACTTGAAAATATATTACTTTTGAAGTTTACATGATAATACAATTATTTTTACCAAAGGAAAAATTATAAGTAATTTTTCTATGAAATATTTCTTAAATATATATGTTGAAAATATATATTGATGTATTTCTATTAGAAATATTATTCCGGAAAAGTTAAGTATAAAGTACTTAATAATTACATGAAAATACGTATTCTCGTACGTATAAATACACACCGGAATACGCCACCGATACTTGGAAAAAATATACAAGTATAAGAATACGAATACAAATACACCCATCCTTGGGAAGGATATACATGTATAAATACATAAAAAGTAACAAGTTAAAATATATTATTTTAACTATTATTCCAAAATTTAATAAATATAATTTAAGTTAAAATATTTATTATTTTAACAAATAATTATATAACTTGGAATAATATTGAAGACATAAAGGAACGTAACTCAAAGACACTAATTAATACTAAGTCAAGGCACGACCCGCTCGTCTAATAGACTGTAGTACGTGTAGGTAGTCGCGCACACTAGTAGCAGCTTGAGTTACGTCGAATTGAAGAACGCAAAACCGTGAGTTCATGTCCCCTTTTTCTTATAACTGTTTTGTTTTATAACTTCGGGGATGAAGTATATGTTACAAAATGTTTACAAATGATTACAATTGGTATGGTTAGCTAAGGATTGCATAGTAGATCATGTGAATAGGTAGGCGCACTCCTAAGACCATTAATCCTCGTGTTAGGACCGAGGGGCATGAGTGATAGATCTATTTGGGTGTAGCGAGCCCACACCCATGTGGACCGGGGTTTGGCCCATGAGGTGACTATGTCTTACAGCCGGAGGCCCGGTACAAAATCTGCTAGGTTTGAGCCTTCCTACGCCGTTGCACACACGTTAATGGCCTTGCAAACCATTAATTGATCTGTTTCCTTGTTTGCTTTCATACCGGGTTTACAAAACATAAATACTTACAATGATTTCAAAGGTTTATTCGTGCACACATACAAAACACATGAACTCGCTCAAATTTTGTTCATGTTTTCAAACTACATGTATTTCAGGGAATTAAATGTGGATCTGGCGGGCGTTTAGATGTTTCAAGTAATGTTGGGAATAAAAGATGTCATCCGAAGTCTAAGGGTTTGGATAGTGTATCTTATCCTGGATAAGACACATCTTCCAAAGCCTGGTTTTTAATAATGTCTTTTGTCGAGTCCCTGTGGAACTCTAAAATAATTTGCATGGTTTGTATTTGGATTTGAAGTTTGTGTTTGGTTTTCAAGACAATGTTGTTTGTGATGTTTTTAACTTAAATTAATGGATGAACATCTTGTGTTTTATCATATAGTTGTTTGTTATGGTTGGATGCAATGATATTAAGCAAGTCACACATAATCACGCTTCTGCAAAAGTCAGGGTGTGACATTGTTACTGATTATGAACATGTGTGCTTATGTTTTACTATGATTAATTGATTAGTTATCATTATTGATGTGTTCATAAAAAAGAAATTCACCATAGACACGTTAAAATCAATTGTTAGGTCGTTAATCTGATCAGTTTTCGTTCTAACCCTACCATCAGAAATACTATAGGTTAATTAATCGATTAAATCAATAAACTAAAGTGTGCAATTCATTTCATTGAATAGAAATATGATTTGGGATTGCTAGGGTTTGTCTAGTTTTGTTTTGTTTGGTTGCTTTAGACACCCGATGGCTCGGGGTCTTTCTATTTATTCGCTTCTAGGTGATTCTAGGTTTTCCATTTATCATCTTAGAACTACCTTCACAACTAAAAGTTGTTAAGGTGTGTTAGTTTTTCATGTCTCTAGTTGTCTGATTCGTTATCGATAGGTCAAGTCATTTCTATCTAGCACTTCATTCACTTTCACTACGTCAAACTGGACTATGGCTAAAGGTCATTTATAATATTTTAAAACACTTTTAGCCGCACATTTTATTATTAATATGACCATTGTATAGTAGCTTGTGAGCCCCAAATTAGCTTTGGATCACAGTGATAATGATTGACACACACACACAAACACCTATTGATTAGGTGTTTGAGTGATAAAAGAAAGAAAACCAAGAATAGGATGAAGAATCTTGACCAAGGATGAATCAACCAAGAGTGATTAGTAATCCCATAATGATAAACACAATCAAAGAGCCTGGATATCATATTTAAGCACAACAATCAGAAGATTGCACAAATGAATAACATAAAACCACCTTATTCCAAGAAACTTGGAATCCTAAGAGTGGAGCCTGATATATATAACATCTGATTACCCAACGTCATTATATTTACACTTGGAATCTAAATACGCCGCCCCTGATTAGACACATTACAAAAAGTGCATATTTGGCCCTTCTAACTTATCTAACTATTACAAACAAGCTCTAAACTATTAAACTCAAGTACCAACGGTCTCAAAACGTTCTAACAATATACCCCCGAGACCTTTGTGTACTCTGAGAGTCTTCATTCCTTGTCTTGAGCTTTGGGGCTGGCGGTTGCTTCTTCAGCATTTCCCGGTGGTGTTGTTTGATGAGTAGCAGCTTCGCTAGTTGATGGTAGATCCTCCATAGTGACTTCATATATGGATGAAGTCAGAGGTGGTATTACCTGGACATCTGATTCTGATGATGGATGTTTCTCTTGGGGAGCAGATTTTTGTGGTTCAGTTGGAATTTTCAACTTCTTTCTTCTTTCTCGCTTCATCACGCTCCTTTTGTTCTTCAATACAAAACAAGATCTCTATCATTTCTTTCTTTCCGACTCTTGCTCTTTCCACAGCACATTGGAAGAGCATTCCTTCTTCCAGGTATTCATTTCCTGCTCCCACATGTATCTTGTGCCCGTACAAAATGTTCAGATCGGATAAGCATAACATAAACATGTCCATCGGATCGAAAATCCAAATGTCTTCATTGGAGTTAGATCTGATGACTACTTCTCCAGTTTTACCATCATAGAACCATTTTTTAAACTTTGTGAGCATAACAGGCTGTTCGGGAGGAATCTTCACTCTGGTCACCACTTTCGCTGGATCTATTACCCATGTCACTTTTCCTTTCCCAGTGATTGGGTCTTTGGTTGTCTTTGAAACTCTTCTTCGGAGTCTTTCAAAATCTGCTCCAATGCTGCTGTTTGTTGGATTAATCATTTCAAGCTTGCCCAGCTCACGAGCATCCCATGTTGGCAGACTTTGCATATCAAGACCGGTCCGGAAGTGTTGTATGACGCCTCCTTTTCTTTTGACTATGAACATTCGTTTGAGATCACAATACTTCCACCCTATTATTCTATCAGTTGCATCAGTTTTATCGATAGTAACCACCTGATAGAAGTCTGGCAGCTTTTCACGCTCCTTCTTGAACCATTCAGGGTCTTGAGGAGCCACTTCCTCACCTCCATCGGTCTCATAAATCACTTCATCTTCAAGCCCCCACTCAACAAACTTAGCGGGCATCTCAAACCTTTCAACCTCCTCTTCTTCACTATCACCCTCTTCATTTACATCCACCGCCGATTGAAGCCTTTTCTTTTTCTTTGCAGCCTCAACAGCTTTACGATTTTCTTCTTCCTCCTTGAACTTGTCAAAGTTGAAGAGATCTTCCCCGAAGTATTTCGGCTTTAGGTTCGCTGAGGTATACAACTCTTGTTACATTTCATGCATCTTAATCATTCCTTCATGCTGAAACCTCAAAAAATTCGTCTGCTAAGACACAAAACCATGCAGTTCTTTGTTTTTCTTCCTCTGATCCTTCAACTTTTCTCTTAACACATTGGTGTCGTTCACTTGGTTCTTTAACAGACATAATTCTTTAGCAGAGAACGAACCAATTTCTTTTGATAATCGATCGAACAACTCTTTTAACGGACGAGGTCTTCTTGGAGCAGGTGGTGAAGGTGCCCGAGTTGATGCATTGGGCTCAGCTTGAACATCTTTTGAAGACCCCTCTCCGGTTTTTCTTTTTTTATGTGCAGGAGATTTGCTCGGGGTGGATTATTGAGGATCCGCGAACAAACCTTCTACAAACCTATCCAACTGTTACTCTTCCGCTGTCACCACTACTGGTGTTTCAGACTCAGCCATTTCTCTTCTTTTCAATCTCCGTTTTATTTTTTCAGCCTCCCTCACGGCATGCGAAGCCTGCATCCTTTCGACCTCTTCTATGTTCAATCCAGCACGAATACTATCTCCCATGATTGTTCTAGATTGGACGTATCTTTCTTGCTTTTCTTCGACTCCCCCTCTCTTCAATGATTTTCTTTCCTTTGTCTTTCCTTTTTGGACCAGTTGGGGTTCTTCTTCAATTATTGATCTTCATTGGCTTGCTTTCCTCTAGCCTCTCTTACACATTCCCTGTATTTCTTGTATGCCTCGAGAACCAACAGAAGCCTTTCCTTTCTGTACATCCAGTGGTGAAACATCACCCATTCATCTGTACGTCTTTAGTTCGATGATTTGTCTTCCTGTTGGTAGTGGAAACTTGTACATGTTTCCATCGTGTGGTAGGTTTGGATGTTGATCGTTAATGAGGAATTGAACTAATCTAGGATACATGGACCATGTGACTTTGTTGGCATTGTCCACCATGCAGTAAAAGGTCAAACGAAATATATTGAAGGGCTGGTCTGTGCACAGATTAAGCATTGCTGTGACCATTCCAGATTCGGCCCATAATATCCGCCTTTTCAATGAACGATACTTAGAGCGAATGTATGCAAGATAAACCTCGGGTCCTTTGTCAACCTGTTTCTCTTTATCTTGTTTTTCCCGCTGAAGTCTCCTACAAAGTTCATACCCCTAAATCCTTCCAGGATATCATCTTCTTTCTTTAACTTCATTGGGTCTTTGGGATTATCTCCGAGACTTAACAATTTTCTTATTCTTTCTTCGGTCATGACCACTTCCTTTTTCCGTATCGTTGTTGTGATGGTTTTGACTCTGTCTATCGTTTTCACTTTTATGGTTGTCCAAAATCTTCGATGTGTATGCAGGGGCGGACCCACCCCAAGCTGTGGGTGGGAGGGCGCACCCCTTAAAAAAAAGTTTCAGTGTTATTTTACGACGAAAATCCCGATTGCCCCCCTTAAAATTTTGTAATCACCCCCTTGAGCTTAGACTTCATGATAGAAAGATATGAAAAAAAACGAAACATAAATAAAGAATCTGTTCACCGGAAAAAATGGTGGGAGTAAGAACTCTACTGGTGCAAATGAAGAAGAAAGAGAAAGAAGGGTATTGTTCTTTTTAATATGGACCCACTCAAAAATTATTTTATTTAGGTTAAAACACGTATGTTAGAAAAAAGTAAAAGACAACATTGTGAGTGGCTCCTATTACATCAAAATTGTTAGTAGAACTAGACCTATATTTTAAAATTTAAATATCTTTATTTTATTTACCATATATAAATTTAATTTAATAACTGTGTATGAGTTTTGCTTTTATTTTTATTTTAAGCTTTTCAAATATCTTTATAATATCTGACTTAATTTATTTATTATTAATTTACTTGATTAAGTTTAATAATTTATATAATTGTTCATCACAATTTTCACTGTCCTTGTCATAAATAAACATGTTTTAAAAGTTATATATGTAAAAACGTTTTAATCAGATGTTTTTTACAATCATTAGAAACCAACGAAACTTCAAGAAAGTTGAGTATAAGAATGAGATTGTTGTTTCCTATGATCAAACAAATAAATTATTATTTGTTTAGTATTTAAGAGGATTGGAAAAATATTTTAAAAGTTATATATGTAAAAACATTTTAATCAGATGTTTCATACAATCATTAGATATCAAGGTCACTTCAATAAAGTTAAGTATAAGAATGAGATTGTTGTTTCCTGTGATCAAACCAATAAATTATTATTTGTTTAGTATTCGAGAGGATTGGAAGTGAGGAGAAAATACATAAGGGAACGTTTTTACAAGTACTAAAATGAAGTTGTTTTACGAAAAAAAAATCATGATATGTTAAATACTTAAATTTAAAGTGAATATGTGATAATGTGATGTTGACTTGAATGAGAACCCATATCCGATCTGACCCGAACCGAAAAAAATATTATATACCAATAGACAGAAGACCCTTTAAAATTTCTGCACCCCATGAAAAAAGTTTCTGGGTCCGCCACTATGTGTATGCGATATATTACTGGATCTGCTTGAACTGCATAGCTTATCTTGCTCCTCGATAACAGTCCATCACGTCCTGAAAGTCTTCCTCTGGTAGAACTAGTGTTATTGGCTGGTTGTGCTTCCTCGTTCTGTCCCATCCTATCTGTTTAGCCATTCTAAAACACCGAAACGAGCCAAGTGAGATCTAGGTTTCGAAACGTAACTATTAGGTTAGTTTAAATATTTATTAAAATAATAAAAATTGAAAATAAAAACCCAGAATTTAAAATCGCAGCTAATTACGCTAGTAAGTACGCTACAGATCTTATAAAATCAAAATTAATTACGTCGACTGCAGAATTATTTATGCCGGTTAATAGATTTAATTACGCGGTGAAAACGGTGAGGTTTATTCAAAATCGCTGGTCCGGTAATGTCATTTACGCTGACAAAGAGTCGTCTAGTTAAATATGGTTTTGAGAATATGGCCAGCGTTGATACTCATATACGACGATTGCCTCGACGTATTTGTCAAATACAACGGTTGCTAGAACTCGCGTTAGAGACTCATAATTATGCGACCCTTTGTCTCCAGCCAAATACGATGTCTTCATTATAAACGCCACATTCAAAAATTTCTTCATAAACCCCATAAAAACCTCAATCTGATATGATCCTTTTAAAGAATCAAACAACAACATGAACCAGGTTCATGAAAGAATGTTTATCATTCAATCCATTATCCTAAACCGTTATACCTTGACACGCTCTTGTTCGATCAATCCGAAATAGGTTCCTAGTGATAGTATGTTTGTTTGTGAAGATATAATATGAGGAAGATGATGATTGATATTAGAAAGTTAACCCTTTTCAAATATGAACAGATATGTGTATTTATACCTTTCAAAATTCACCTCCAGCGTAATTATAATTACGCTGGAACATAATTACGCCACCTCTATGACTTTGAAAGGATTCTTCAAATCTAAGAAACGCAAAACAAGTATGGTCGAAAATTATAAACTTTCTCGAAAAACGTGCCCTTTTTGTTTAAAAAATTATGCAAATATAGAAAATAATTTTGAGAGAAATAAAAATTTGGGCAATTTGGACACCAAAATCCGTTTTTCGAACCGAGGTATTTCTTTTCACGATTTTCTTTTGTTTCACATTCCTGCAAAAGAACATACTTGCAACACTTATCAGTTTATTATTTTGCTTTTGAAAAGTCGAGGCACAAGAAAACTGTTAGTATGTTTATCCCTTTAAATCCATGTATCCTTCTTTCAACTTGCTTTCGGTGAAAGTTTTATAATGTTGTGGTGATATTGACAAAAATTGCAATTGCCCCCACTCAAGCTAGGAAAGTAGAATATTATTCCCGTGAGTCCCACGATCAAGGAATGCGCAAAGCTTCCTCATAGCGGGTGAGTATATTGACTTCATTCGTTTGAGAGATACAAGGTCAGGGCATTGGTGAACATGTATGCACTCTCATACAATCAAAGTAACCAATGTTGACCTGACCAGGGCTCGACAGATACCTCGTTTTTGGTACGATTTCTTTTGAATGGCTCGTTTAATTGAGCTTTTCCAATTGTAGGGTTTTTGGCATCTTTGGCTCTTTTGGAAAAGATATCATAATCATGTCTAGGTCTGCATATATCTAGATGCAACAGAAGAGCGACTCTGATATCCCCGAATGATTAATCAATATAAAGACCCGAAATCTCGGGCATTGGCAATCTGTCAACACAAGATTTAAGACCATTAAGCCATATGCTACAACGTGTTACCCGTAAGATACACAATATTGTGGGTATCCGTAATTTTTGTGTGATCTTTATCTTTATCGCCTAATCGCAGTTTACTCGACGGAGTTGCTGAATCTACTGACACGTCGTTGCTTGGCAATCGGATTCTCATTATCGAACAGGTTTCATAAAGAGATCAAATGTTCTTTTCTTTTCTTTTGAATTTTCTAGATTACTTCCCCCTTAAAATTTTTATTTTCGAATGTCCATTGCCCGAAAAATGAATTTTAATAACCAGAAAATCTTTTTAATGGGCATTGTTTCAAGATAATCGTTTATTTTAGAAAGCGTTTTTAAACAAAAGATAGACTATATACAGACGATTACAAAAACAAAGTTCATTTCCATTCAAGGAAATTGATCATTTCCAACCAGCTTACCAACTGGTTGAAACAAGTTTTATCGAAGGCTTTTGTGAAGATGTCAGCTTTCTGTTGCGTAGTATCCACTTGCACCACTTGAATGTATCCTTTTTCGTACGCATCTCGAATCGCATGAATGCGAATTCGATATGTTTTGTCCTCGAGCGATGGATTGGATTCTTCACAATTCCTAGACATGCCTCATTATCGATGATTATCAGAGTCTTCATGATATTGATCCCTTAATCCAGCAACTGATTTTGTATCTAAAGAACTTGTGAACAGCAACTGTAGGCCTTCGTATATTCAGCTTGAGCAGTAGAGGTGGAAACTGTTTTCTGCTTTTTGCTTTGCCACGTGACGTGCGCAAGGTTTGGGTATAAATTTTAGATATATTTTAAGCACTTTTTACTCGTGGATCAAGCTTTAAATATATAAAACACGATACAATACTACCACTCTTCACATGTTAGGGCAAGTGCACCCATTGTGGAAGTAGTATAGTGATGGTAAGATACCGAGGCCGTCCAAAGACCCAAGAGCTTTTAGTACCGGCTTATTGTTCACGTCTAATCTAACCAAATTTTGATAAAAGTTTTGAAAATTTTAAAAAAGATAAACTAGAAATGAAAACGTAAATGAAAGGAAAACAAATAGACAAGAAGGAATCACTTGGTTCTAACTTCTCTTTTATGTATCCTTTGACGATTTCCGCATTTTGGGCTTTTTAAGAGAGTATCTTAGTTATAGTGGTAGGCCCCTCTTGTGAAGGCGACGTTACCCTCAACCTATTGGTCTGATTCAGCAGGGATACAGTCCCGCAAGGTCGGATAATTGAAAGATAATTTAATATGTTATTAATGTGAAAAGTGGTAAGCCCCTCTTGTGAAGGCGACGTTACCCTCAACCTATTGGTCTGAGTCAGCAGGGATACAGTCCCGCAAGGTTGGGTTATTGTTTTAATAGTATTTTATTTATAAGGGATTACAAGCCGTTCTTACTTCCCCCGATTTGATGGTATCTGCCTCAAGGGAAGTCCTAAAAAGCTTGAATCAGGTACTCGCAGGATCTATACACTGAACGAGGCAAGAACTTTATCCAACCACCCTTCTAACTCCCTTTCAGGCAGTTAACGCGCTTTGTATAGACCATAAAGACATGAATGAGTGAATCAACAAAACATGAAGAAATGATTAATTAAAGTTCACCTTCAATATAAAAAACTAGTTATTAAAGTCATTAATACATACCTAAATAAAAAGTTGCCAAATATTGGAAATCAAAAGTAATACATAAAAGATTCGTCTTCACCAAGTGATGTAAGAGATTAGCCAAGCATGGCATTTGATTGACAAAAACTCTTATGATCGATGTTGGGTCCCGAGACTACTACACACTCTAAAAGATGAAAGATGGATGTTGGTGGTGTGTGTTGGTGTTGTAGTGGTGGTGGACTGATGGCAAGTGTGAGAGAAGTGGTTTGCCAAGGGATGCCTTTCCCTTGAACCAAGCACCTCTATTTATACTTGAAAACAGAGGGCAGACACGGCCCCGTGTCCACCTGGCATGGCCCCATGGTCTTTTTTTCTCTCTCTTCATTAACTGCAGATGTCAGGTCTTTGTACTAACACGCCCCGTGGTGATAGAACACGGCCCCGTGGTGAATATACTTGCTGTATTATCACAGATTCTACGAATCCAAGAGTTGACCATGGCCCATGCTGACTTGGCACAGACCCGTGTTTGTTTATCTTTTGCTGTTGTCTTTTTCTACAGGGAATCTTGACTAGGCACAACCCCATGCCTGGTGGGCACGACCCATCCCTAAGCTTATGCCTTTTTTTATTTTTGTTGTTTTGGATGTGGATGGCGGTTCGGCAGGTCGTATCAATCCTTCTTCTTTGTATTTGTGTTGGTTTCCGTTGTTAATTTGTTCCTTTTATTCGTTTAAGCTCTTTTGATCCTGTAAATTAAAAGTAAATAAAGAAACATGCTTTTTCCAACATTAGTACCGAAAAAAGAGCTGATTTTACGCCTTGTTTGATGTAATTTATATGTTGCATTTTACGCACATCAAATACCCTCACACTTGAATCTTTTCTTGTCCTCAAGCAAAACTCTATAATGTGGCTTACACACCCAAACGTAATTGGTAGAAGAGAAGTTTTGGGTTTATCTTCAGAGTGAGTGTCAGAGTGTCGGGAAAACAAGTTCTAAATTTATTTTGTTTTTATTTTATTTACAATCTTATTCGTCATGATTTATTTAAAACACATTTTAAGAAAAATTATTTGTTTTGGGCATAACATGCCTTTATAAAATTCTATTTAGTTATATACAAATTTACACACCTCACAAGTGGTCATTCAACACTCAGCCGAAGATGTTTAAGTGAAAGCGCTCGGACCCGGTGTGGAACTTACTCCTACTATAGGCTTGACAACCAATCAAACCTCCTCCTTTTTGACGTTTAATCCTCGTAAATATCAATAGGGCTTTTAAAAGGGTAGGTTTTGGCTAGGGTAGGTGATGTGTTCAAAATGTAACATATACATTTCATCAAATGAGGCATAAAACTAACCCTTTTTTAGTACTAATGTTGGAAAAAGTGTGCTTTTGTCTTCCTTTTGTATTTTCAGGATTAAATGAGCTCAAATTAACAAAAGAAGCAAAAAGACATCAAAATCTAACATAAATACAAGAAAAGGGACAAGACGTGACATGCCCGACCCCACGACAGCATCTTCCCAAGCAAAACAAGAGATCAGAAGCCTGAACACGCCCCGTGCTCAGCCAGCATGGGGGCGTGCCCAAGTGTCAGCAGAAAAGACAAAGTGGTAGAAGCTTCTATTGCCCACCACGGGGCCGTGCTCAGCGGACACGGGGCCGTGGTCAACTATAAGATTCGCACAATCCAGGCAAATCTTCATAGTACAAAGATTCTTCTGCACACGGGGTCGTGCTCAGCGGACACGGGGGCGTGGTCAACTAATAAGAAAAAGCTGCATTTAATGAAAAAAGAGAGGATGTGGACACGGGGCCGTGCCCACTGGACACGGGGCCATGCCCGAGCTTCTGTTCAGCCTATAAATAGAAGTGCTTGGCTCAAGCTCAAACCATCCCTTGGCACACCACCTCTCTCACACTTCACCCACCACCCACCACCACCATAACACCATCATCCACCACCATCATCCATTTTCCATCGTAGAGTGTGTGAGTCGTCTCGGGATCCAAGATTGATCGTAAGAGTTCTTGACAATCAAGGCCATGTTAGCCTAAGTCTCTTACATCACTTGGTGAAGACAAAGTGTCTAGTGTAGTACTTTTTATTTCTAATCTTTTGCACTTTTTACTTGGTTTTGTATTAATGACTTTAATAACTAGTTGCTTATGTTGAAGGTGATATTTCCTTATCGTTTGTCCGTGGTGTCTTGGCATTACTTTACTGTCTATATAAAATAAAAGATTTTCACCATTCATATCTCCACGGTCTATATGGAGGTATGTTGGCTACCTGGTCGGGGGTTAAGGGAACGGTTTGGTAAAGGTCTTGCCATTGTTCAGCGTTTAGAGGTCCTGCAATGGACCTGGGTCAAATTTAGTAGGACCTCCTTCAATACTTCACGGTATTGGATGGCGGGGGTCCAAACTCTTTGATCCCCTCATAAGTTAACTACTATTAATACTATAACCCGGCTATTGAGGACTGTATCCCTGCTGACTCAGACTACTTAGCTGAGGGTAACGTCACCTCCAAAAGAGGGGCCTACCACAATATTGCATTAATAACTTAATTAATTATCTTCCAATAATCCACCCTTTTAGGATTGTATCCTTGCTGACTCAAACTACTGGGGTGAGGGTAACGTCACCTTCAAAAGAGAGGCCTACTACAATAACTAAGATAATCTCTTAATTATGTGCAAAAGTGAGGAAATAATCAAAGGTTACACTAGATACGAGTCGGAACCAAGTGATTCATCTTGTCTATCTGTTTTTATTTTTATTTTCAGCATTTTAGTTAGTTTTTATTTTTCTTAGTTCAAAACATTTTTCTAAACTTTTTATTTTGATTAGACGTTGAGGATAAACCGGTACTAAAAGCTCTTGTGTCCTTGGACGACCTCGGTATCTTACCAACGCTATACTACGCTCACGATGGGTGCACTTGCCCATATGTGTGTCTAGTGTTAGTAAATATCGTGTTTTATAAATTTAAAACTTGACTAAAAAGTGTTAAAGGGGCTTAAAATATACACCTAATATATATAACACTTGACACCCATCAAGTTTTTGGCGCCGTTGCCGGGGACACAAGGATTTTAAGAAAGTTAGGAATCAACGGCCTAATCGTTTTTCTTGTTTTTCATTTTTTTTAGGATTTTTTTTAGTTTTTCAACTTCTGCAGAACTCAGCACGGGCCGTGCCCGCTGAACACGCCCCGTGCCCAATCATTGGAACTGGCAATCTTGTTTTAAGTCAGACAGTAAGCTGAACACGGGGTCGTGTCCACTCAACATGCCCCCGTGCCCAAGTTTCAGTTACTGAAAACAGAACCGTAAGATCCCGACGGTTGGTAATTTCTGACACAAACATGAGTGATACTGATACTTTTTACTTTCGGCACTCTTATGGTGCTATGTGGTGTCAATTATGTGGTGGTAACCATAAAGAATTAGAATGCTTTTTTTCTAAATTATAAACCCCACTATATAGACCCATCATTTCCTAGTATCCTTAAGAGGGGCGAAAGTAAAAATAATCCCTATCGCTCCCTCGAATGCGCCCAACCGGATATTCTAGGAGAAATGCTTCTCGATGAATTATTTCAACTAGAAGATCTAATTTTTAATTGGTTAAACGAACTTAGGGAAGACCTCAATAATCTTTTCCAAGGCGATAACCAAGGAGAGAGGTTGGAACCGCATTCAAACAACTTCATTGTTTCCAATGATACTTCTAACTCTAGTGAGGACTTGAGCGATAGTCGTCCCTGTGTCGATTGTGCCGTGAAGGACTCCCCATCAACTTCGTTTGATGCATACATAGACCTAAGCGATTCGACATACACCTTCTTTAACGAGAGCCCGGAAAAGGGTTGGACTTGTCCACCTACATATAGCTTAGGAATCACCCTCACCGACAACCTCTTGCGTTCTCATCTGAATCTAGATCAATTGAGGTATCTTAGGCACTTTGGGGTTGTTCCATCTAGTAAGGAACCGCCCGATCCGGAAAAGTTCCTTGAAATTTGAAGAGTTCCTTAAGACAGCTTCTAGACACGGGGCCGTGTCCAGGTCAGCACGCCCCCGTGTCCACCCAAAAGATTCCCTTCTGATTTTGTCAGAATGCGGACAAAAATGTGTCAGGATTCCATCTGCACACGGGGCCGTGTCCAGCCGACACAGGGCCGTGCGCAACGTACTGTCGTTTTCTATAAATGCAGCCAAGAATCCTGCACATTTGAACCATTCCAGGGACAGAGATTTGAGGAATATTCTCACATACCATCCTAGGTATTTTCTAAAAGAAGTTTCTCAACTATCTTCTTGTCCTTTCCTCTTTTATCCACTTTCATCTTCTTCAATTTTCCTCATATTTCCATTAAAGCTTGAACCTTCTATAGTTTCAAGCCTTATTGAGATGTTTGTTAGATTTTTGTTCATGGAATCTTAATAAAAATAAGTTCTATAACAATGTTTCAAGTGTTTAAGTTCAAAAATGCTTCAAAAATTATAAAAACAATTTGAAACCCCAAGATTCCTTGTCCAAAAATCCTGCAGATATCTGAACACGGGGCTGTGTTCACTGAACACGGGGCCGTGTCCGAAGTACTGAACCCAAAAAATTGAACTCTTTTCGGCATGTTCTCTCAGAATGGCAAGCAGAACAAGCGGAAACTCTTCGTCGCATTCCAGGAACAACCGGCAGGGGAGAAGATCATCTACAGTTGAGGATTCTCTTGTAAACTATGTTTACGCCTTAAGAGAAGCTCTTGATGAAGTAACAAGTGTGGAAGAGGCATTGGTCGACCGCATTAATCATTTGACGGTGGGACTAGAAGGATGTCTCCGGGAGGTCAACCTTTTGCACCAAAGGTTGAACATTCTCGCCTCTCCTCCTTTGGTACCGATTATCACCCAAAGGGCATGGAATGTGGTGCCGGAAGTCATCATTCCGGCCGAATGGTACGCCCTACATCCAGAACCTCCTCGAGACATACTCCGAGGGGTCCCGGTTGGTGTCGCTCCTCCTCCACCAGAAGTCGAGGAACATGAAGCCGCCTCCCTCCTCCCGAGGGAAATCGAAGAATGGCTCTAGCAACATCTAAGGAACACCGTTTGGCATGGAGTTCTACAAGACTTTTAAACCGGAAATCTATTTTCAGAATTTTGGTTCTTATTGTAGAAGTAGAACTCCTTAGGAAGATTTTACGGATTACTTGACCTATTAGGCCTTTTAACTTTTATTTTCTGCTTTATTTTTAATTTTTAGGACTATTATGTAATTCTCTCTATGATTAATGAATGATGGTTTTAGTTAATGTGGTGTTTTGGATGGTGTTGAAATGAATAAAACACACTTGAGATGGCAAAAGATGCAAGGGAAACTTGAACCAGCACTCCATACAGGAAAACAGAACCGTCCGACAAATTTCTTCGTTTACAGTAAGCTCGGCACGGGCCGTGTCCACCCAACACGGCCCTGTGCTGCATAGTCTGCAGAAAAAGAACCAGTTCAGGTAACTGGACACGGGCCGTGTTCACCCAACACGCCCCCATGTCCAGACTTCTGTTTCTATTATTTTAACTTTGTTACTGGCACTTGAACACGGGGCCGTGCCCGGATCACACGGGGCCGTGTTCAACGCCCAGTAACACAAAATTTTTGCTTTTTCACACCTTTTTACACATTCAATCAACCTAAAAACTTATTTTTGGGACACATTGAGGACAATGTGTAATTTAAGTGTGGGGGGGATGCTAAAACCTTGAATCTTGCAAGTCTTAAATACAAGCCTTACACAAAACTCTATTGGAATCGCTAATCACCCCAAATTTTTTTCAAAAATTTTCATTTTTTTTTTACTTGTCTAGGTTTAACTCGGGAAATTCAAGTTCTAAAAAAGTTATATTTTTACGAATTTACAACCGATAGCGTCGTGATAAAAAGAACCAACATAAGAAAATTATGAAAAGGCATGACAAGCTTAGATAAAATTTGATTATATATACTTGATCACATAAAAACCCATTCCCACAAAAGTGAGTTTTGAGCCTTTATTGAGCATACAATTACATATCATTAGAACTAAATGCTCATTTTCGTTTCTTGTGTGAATAGCCGCTTGGTTCTTACGACTCTAGAACTTGCCATGACGATACATTCCCGGTCCTTACCAACTTAAACCCGAGTAAGTAAATAATGGAGGCATTAGGACTAACCCTTTTTATTTCTACACCATTATTTTTCTTTTTTTTAACCACCTACCTAAAATCCCCCTAGTTAGCCCCTTTGAGCCTAAACCTTTTCATTTCATAACCCAAACCAAACACCCTTTTTACCCACCAAAACCTTTTTCATTTTTCCCCCTTTGTTTTAGTAACAAGTTCGATTTTTCGTATGACTTTTCAAAAAAAAAAAAAAATTTGTGTTGATGATGAAGCAAAAGAAAATAAACAAACAAGTTCATCAAAAATAACTTGGTTTGAATAATAGCTGCATCAAAATAAAAGTTACAAAAATAGAAAGTCTTACAAAAACCGACACTTGTTACGCTTTTTAACCCTTTTTCTACTAACCACTAACCCAACCACCTAACTTTAACCCAAGCCTAACCCTTTACCCACAAAGTCCTCTTGATATTTACAAAGGTATATAAGTTAAAAAGGAGGAGGATTGATGGCTTGGCAAGCCTATGGTAGGAGTAAGTTCCATGCCGCTCTCGAGTGATCCACAAAAATACATTTTCGGCCGAGTGTTGAGTGATCCCCGTGAGGTATGTGAACTTGTATATAAATAGAATTTTACAAAGGCATGTTATGCCCTAATAAGTAATTTATCTTATGAAAAGTTTTAAATAAATCATGACGAATAGGATTGTAAATAAATAAAAATAAAACTGAATAAAGAATCTTGGAAATCCCGACACTCTATGACAAGCCCAAAACCTTCTTTTCTACCCATTCCATTTGGGAGTGTAAATAGCCACATATTAAAGAGTTTTGCTTGAGGACAAGCAAAGATTCAAGTGTGGGGGTATTTGATGTGTTCAAAATGTAACATATAAATTTCATCGAATGAGGCATAAAGTGTGCTTTTGTCTTCCTTTTGTATTTTCAGGATTAAATGAGCTCAAATTAACAAAAGAAGCAAAAAGACATCAAAATCTAACATAAATACAAGAAAAGGGACAAGACGTGACATGCCCGACCCCACGACAGCATCTTCCCAAGCAAAACAAGAGATCAGAAGCCTGAACACGCCCCGTGCTCAGCCAGCACGGGGGCGTGCCCAAGTGTCAGCAGAAAAGACAAAGTGGTAGAAGCTTCTATTGCCCACCACGGGGCCGTGCTCAGCGGACACGGGGCCATGGTCAACTATAAGATTCGCACAATCCAGGCAAATCTTCATAGTACAAAGATTCTTCTGCACACGGGGTCGTGCTCAGCGGACACGGGGGCGTGGTCAACTAATAAGACAAAGCTTCATTTAATGAAGAAAGAGAGGATGTGGACACGGGGCCGTGCCCGAGCTTCTGTTCAGCCTATAAATAGAAGTGCTTGGCTCAAGCTCAAACCATCCCTTGGCACACCACCTCTCTCACACTTCACCCACCACCCAACACCACCATAACACCATCATCCACCACCATCATCCATTGTCCATCGTAGAGTGTGTGAGTCGTCTCGGGATCCAAGATTGATCGTAAGAGTTCTTGACAATCAAGGCCATGTTTGCCTAAGTCTCTTACATCACTTGGTGAAGACAAAGTGTCTAGTGTAGTACTTTTTATTTCTAATCTTTTGCACTTTTTACTTGGTTTTGTATTAATAACTTTAATAACTAGTTGCTTATGTTGAAGGTGATCTTTCCTTATCGTTTGTCCGTGGTGTCTTGGCATTATTTTACTGTCTATATAAAATAAAAGATTTTCACCATTCATATCTCCACGGTCTATATGGAGGTATGTTGGCTACCTGGTCGGGGGTTAAGGGAACGGTTTGGTAAAGGTCTTGCCATTGTTCAGCGTTTAGAGGTCCTGCAATGGACCTGGGTCAAATTTAGTAGGACCTCCTTCAATACTTCACGGTATTGGATGGCGGGGGTCCAAACTCTTTGATCCCCTCATAAGTTAACTACTATTAATACTATAACCCGGCTATTTAGGATTGTATCCCTGCTGACTCAGACTACTTAGCCGAGGGTAACGTCACCTCCAAAAGAGGGGCCTACCACAATATTGCATTAATAACTTAATTAATTATCTTCCAATAATCCACCCTTTTAGGATTGTATCCTTGCTGACTCAAACTACTGGGGTGAGGGTAACGTCACCTTCAAAAGAGGGGCCTACTACAATAACTAAGATAATCTCTTAATTATGTGCAAAAGTGCGGAAATAATCAAAGGTTACACTAGATACGAGTCGGAACCAAGTGATTCATCTTGTCTATCTGTTTTTATTTTTATTTTCAGCATTTTAGTTAGTTTTTATTTTTCTTAGTTCAAAACATTTTTCTAAACTTTTTATTTTGATTAGACGTTGAGGATAAACCGGTACTAAAAGCTCTTGTGTCCTTGGACGACCTCGGTATCTTACCAACACTATACTACGCTCACGATGGGTGCACTTGCCCATATGTGTGTCTAGTGTTAGTAAATATCGTGTTTTATAAATTTAAAACTTGACTAAAAAGTGTTAAAGGGGCTTAAAATATACACCTAATATATATAACACTTGACACCCATCAGTAGGGTAGGTGTGTTAGGGTAAAATGGTGAAAAGCGTAAAAAGTGTCAAATTTTTCATTGCCTTGTGGCTTAGCAAAAAAGACTTAAGCTAATGCTTTATTTTTTAACCAAAGTTGAAACTAAGCCATACTTGTAATTTTATAATCGAGCTTTTTTCAAAAACTAAAGGGTGTAAAATAAAAATTTGGTGGATGTGGGTGGTTGTTTTTGCAGAAGTTTATATTTTTGTGGGTTTAGAAACGAAAGGGTTAAGGCTCAAAGGGGTTTAACTAGGGGGATATTTTTGGTAGGGGATGAAAAGAAAAACAAAGGTTTAAAATGAAAAATGGGTTTTAGTCCTAATTCCTCTATCACTTACTTACTTGGATTTATGTCTGTAAGGATTGGGAACGTATTGTTTTGGCAAGTTCTAGATTTGTAAGAACCAAACGGACTATTCACATAGAAACGAAAAATTGAGCAATTAGTATAGATATGTATTTATATGCTCGGTAAAGGCTCAAAACTCACTTTTTGTGGGAAAAAAAGGTATAGTGTAAAAATGTATATCTAATCAAATTTTGCAAAGATTTGTTATGCCCGTTTTTTATAATTTTCTTAATTGGTTCTTTTTATCACGACGTTGTCAGTTGTAAATTAGTAAAAACATAATTTTTAGAACTTATTTTTCCTAACTAAACCAAGATAAGTAAAGAAATAAAAAAAATTAACAAAAAGTTTAGGGTGATTAGCGGTTTTCCAAGGCGAGTTTTGTGTAAGGCTTGTTTTTAGGACAAAAGATTCAAGGTTTTAACATCCCTCCACACTTAAATTATACATTGCCCTTAATGTGTCCCAAATAGAATTTGTTTGGATTAAATGTGCAAAAAGCGGGGTAAAATTAACATTTTTTTTGTTACTGGTCACTAGGCATGGGGGCGTGCCTGGTGGACATGGCCCCGTGGTCAAAGTGCTAGTAACAGAATGTAACAGAAAACTTACAGTATGGTGGACACGGGGGCGTGCTGGGTGGGCCCGGCCCGTGCCACCTTCTCAGCAGAAAAAAAGTAACATCCGACATTTCGGCACGGGGGCGTGCTTTGTGGGCACGACCCCGTACTGCAGACACTGTTTTGCAGTTTTGAAGCGGGAGGCTCTGGTTTACGTGCATGGAGTCCCTTTTTCTAAGTTTTTTTCACACCATTCCACCATTTTACAAACACCGCCTTTTTATTTAGAACAACCAACCATTACAAACTAAAAGAAAAGCGAAAAAATACATAATATTAAAGTCCTAAGATAGATTAGCCTCCTAATGACAATAAATAAAAACCCTTGAAAAGCTCTCCCTAGAATAGTCGAAATAATCAACAACCCGGAGGTGGTTTCCGGATGTTGAAGGGCTTTCGAGCTTTTCCCGGAGGGTGTACCCTCATATGTCGTTGAGCATCTATCTCCCTAGGGATCCAAGATTGATTGTAAGATTTTCTGTCAAACAAAGGTCATGCTTGGCTAATCTCTTACATCACTTGGTGAAGACAAATACTTTATGTATTACTTTTGATTTCGAAGCTTTGGTTAACATTTTAATTGGGTATGCATTAATGACTTTAATAACTAGTTTTTTTATATTGAAAAAGAACATTATTCTGTCAACTTTTCATGTTTTGTTGATTCACTCATTCTTGTCTTTATGGTCTATATAAAGCACGTTAACTGCCTAGAAGGGGGTTAGAAGGGTGGTTTAGGTAAAGTTCTTGCCTCGTTCAGTGTATAGATCCTGTGAGGACTTGGTTCAAGCTTATTAGGACTTCTCTTGAGGCTGATAGTATCAAATCTGGAGAAGTAAGAATGGCTTGAAACCCTTATAAATAAACTACTACTAAAACTTTAAACCAGCCTTGCGGGACTGTATCACTGCTGAGTCAGACCAATATGGCTGAGGGTAGCGTTGCCTCCAAAAGAGAGACATGCCACATTTTGCATTAATAACTTACTTAATTATCTTTCAATATTCCGGCATTGCGGGACTGTATCCCTGCTGTGTGACAACCCGAGATTCCAAGGTTTTTCCTATACACATCACTGACTTCACAACCCTGTTTTTACTATATGATTTACATGTTGTTGTGTGTATAGTTTATCTGAATGATTTGTGTGTTTTGTGTAATGATTGGTTGTAAATGTATAATGTTAAATATAATTTATTTTAGGTTATTAATACGATCCTTCGCCTCTCCCGTCTCGACGAATTATGGGGTTTTCGCCATCATCATGTCGACGAAGAAGGATCTTCGTCGAAGAAGATCTTTCGCTGAAAAGGGCTTCGGCCCAGTCTGTATCACGGCCCAGCTATTACCCAACTATTATTATTAAGTGTTCGTATAACCCCTCATTATTATTATTATAACGAGTAGACGAAAACGAAAACCCTAACATCCTTCTTACTGCTCTCTGTCGACGGCAACAATACTCTTGAGGCCCGAGTCGTTGATCGATCATTCCAACACCCTGTTGCACACAACAACTCACGGTTAGTAATGTTATCTTGAATAGAGTAAACCTTCTGTGATTCTTGTTCATGTGTGTTTGGATTGACTCATTGTTAGGAATTTATACAAGTAAGGTTTAATGTTTATTTAAAGGACTGATTTGATTTGATGGTCACACACAAATTACGGATTACATGAATATTGTGGAATTAGAATTAGGGTTTGTGTGTCTTAATGATTTATGTTCTGTTAGAATGATAAGCAAGTAAATCGGATGATTGTTATGATAGTAAGGATGTTATGAATATTTGAACTGTTAATACCCTTGTTGCATGTTACTGGTAATTAGGAATCTGTCGTGATGATAAGGTCATGCGAACCGGGGTTTTGTGAGATAATTTGAACGATGGATTCGTGTTATAGGGTATAGTATTAATAGTTTTCTTGTATTATTAAACTGTGAGATTATGATGATCAAACCCAGTTGGAATGTGGTTAATGATTACTGTTGTGTATTCGATGTATTAAAACTGGGATGGAATGATGATGCATGCTTGGTGATAATTGGTATGATTAAGTATACCGAATCTACGAAACTGTAGTGGTCTTGTGGTTTAGATGAGGAACTACGATTAGGGTTTGCTTGAATGTATGCAATAACCGTCGTTTGATCTTGTGATCCTTCAGAAATTGTGTGACTGCTAACTATTGTTATATGATATTTCGTCACCTGTAACTCGATGAAGAACAATGATATTTCGTCATATGTAACCTGATGAAGAATAGTGATTCTTCGTCATGTGCAACCTCGACGAAACATGGTGGTTCTTCGTCACACCTTATCTCGACGAAACATGGTGATTCTTCGTCACACCTCACCCCGACGAAGGATGATCCTTCGTCACAAGGGATATTTCACCGTGAAAGTTGATAGGAGGAACAATAGATTGATATAATGCTTTTATTGACGAATAATTGTGTTGCAAGATGTTAATGTTGCATGATAGTAAAAACTAATGACGAGAATCCTGATTTTAACTTGTGTAGTTAGAAACACCCAACTGTTGTAGGTTGATATGTGATATTCACATGAGATGTGAATATGTATGGAACTGGGTATTTGATATATGATATACGGTGACCTTGTGATAAATGCAAACTGTGTACGAATACGTGACTTACTGTGTACAAATACGTGACTTGTTGATTATGTAACTAATGTTGATTGGTAACCACGGTAGGGTTTGGGTTGACCAACTTGGACGGGTAATTTAACATACCGAGCAAATCAAAGGTGAGTTCATTTCTCTTGAGCATGCGTCCCGGTGGTTGGGACAGTCATTGGGTATCCCTGAGAGGGATAGGTTTTTGGATAAATCAATTGGGTATTCCTGAGAGGAATACGTCTTGTGGGTAAAATCTGGAATGTTGGATAATATACTCATCCTATCACCTTTAAGTCCCATCTTGTTTGTTACCTGAGAGGTAACGGGGTATTAGTTGGTAGCGCTATCTAGGTTTGGCACCCTCACCCCGTACCTGAGAGGACAGGTGTGAACTAATGACCCAGTCATGCCCAATGCTTTGATAGGAGCATTGGGGAAAGGGAAAAATAAATCAGGAGCTGTCTTGTATTCGGGGTATTATCAACATTATAATCATTGAACGGAACTAAACACTTGGTAACTAACGTTTTCGTAAAACTATGAACTCACCAGCGTTGTCTGATACACGTGTGTGCATGCTCGTAGGTTATTGATACATATGGATGTGGAACTTGCTGTCTGGGATGCTGGAGTGGTCATGGGTCGAGATACATGGAAACGTGAAACAAGACTAGTTGGTTAAATGCACTTGGGTTTGATAAAACTTGTAATATGCTTCTGCTGAACACAACGTGTTGTAAATAATGTTTTGTAACATCTTATCTTAATAAATGAAAGCTTTACTTAAAATATTGTATGAGTTCAATGTGAATGGTGGCTAGATCCTGGTACGTCACACGCCTCGCGGGGGATTCCGCATGTGGTATTTTGGGGGGTGTGACATGCTGACTCAGACCAATATGGCTGAGGGTAGCGTTGTGTAGGATCGTTGTGCGACCTGAATGAGTCGTTCAGAAGAGTTTTGGATCCGAATCAAAGGCGGAATCAATGAAACGGACGCTCGATTCAACTTAAATGTCTCTATTATTGATGTAATAGTCTTACAGCACCTGGAGACAATTCGGCAGCACTTCGTTACCGAATCAGAAAAGTTAATTCCGTATCAAATGACAAACCATGCTCACTTATATATAGTGTTCTGATTTCGTTTGAAATGGTCAAGTGTCATTTCAAGCAAAATTAACATTGTTAATTTCGTTTGAAATGGCCTTTGGCTATTTCAAGCGAAATCACAAAAAAAAACACTCAAATCTCATTTTCTAGCAACCGAGCACTGGTTTATCCTATCCTATAACATGACTCGATACAAGACGAAGTCGACAGACATAGTGCACTGACAGACTCCCCTTTGGATGTTGACGAAGTCTTCAGTGTCGAGTCTTTATCATGACACATCTTCAGTCTTGATCAGTCTTCACACTCTTTCCAAATTGTCTAACACTGTAAGCATCCATCAATCTTTCTTCATTGATTAGCTTCTATCTTTGAATATTATACCAGGATCTGTTTCTGGCTCTAACATTAACAGCTTCTTCAGGCTCCCTCTTTCATCAAGCTTCCGTGCTTTAGGGATCGACATCTTGCTTTCTGGTTACAAGCTCCCCTTGCTTTGAGCTCGTCTTCAGACTCCACCTTAGACTCGGTTATCGGGATCGTAGTCTGGTACAATATCTGCAATCACTCAAACATTTATAAGTAACAACATTTTGAACTTCCAGGATTGAAAACCTGGCTCTTTCAAACTTTCTAAACTAACACTTTTTAACAAATTTCATGGATCGGAAACTGACTCTATTTCAAAAATTTTAACAATATAAGCATCCAAATCCCTCACAGTTAATCATCCGAGTTCAAATTAATGACCTTGAAGATATCACAAACTGTTTTTGATTTTTTTTTTAAAACTTCAAGTTTCAAATTAATGAACTTGTTTTATTTTCAGAAACACAATCAGCATACTTAGATTTTGAAACTCAGCATTTCAAACATCGGTTGTCGAAAATAAAGTAGAATCAAAATCTTTTTGTATTTTTCTGAAACATAAAGCAGTAAAAAAATATTTACAAACATATTTACAGACAATATTTTTGTTTGAGTTTGCGTCAGAGGATCATATCAGTTTCTGACAAGTAACAAGTACCGTTGAGCTTAGTTACACATTAAGAATTAAACAATTCACTTAGATTGTCGATATACTGATCCACTTAAATTTTCACACAAACTTCAACTGATTCAGGATACGAATTAGGTGTATTAAAGACTTAAACTCATTCATGTGTCCCACCTCTTGAATATACTCCCGTATCCAGATCCCAATATTCATTCTTACAGGTGAGTATACCTAGATGATATCTGTAAGGGTTAAATTGCTAGGGCCGTGAGAGCTCAGGTCAGAACTTCCGTTCAGCAAAGAGATGACGGCTTCGACTTTTGGTATGTCCCCTTTAGAGGATCTTTTCTTCAACAGCACATGATTAGCATTTTGCAATGTTTCATCATTTTTTGTACTGAGGGTAGTGCTATATTTCAAGCAAGTAGAAAGTATTATACGTGGAGTAGGCCATTGCTTCCGCAAAATCAGAAGTCCCGGGATAATACCCCAGATATCACTAAGCATAAAGACCTATTATCTCAGAAAGAGGGACCTTTCAAACAAGATTTAAGGGGTTAACTATATATCCAAGTAGTGTTCCCCACGAAATAAGCAAGTATGAATTTAAGTTTATATCCCGAAAAAGTTTACTAAATGTATAAAAACCTATCGGCATATCATCAGTGAGACCGTTTAACGCTATAGAATCATTACATTTCTTTAGCATACTGTAACTGTCTACTGATGTACTATCATTTCCTCTTTTTACACAAAAACTCATTTTTTGAATTATATCATGTTTTTAACTTTTTTAAATTTTCTAATGTTTTTGGATTTTCTAACAATATTACTCCCCCTAAAATGCAAACCATTTAAAAAAAATTGATAACCGATGCTGATAGCTTTATCTCGCCATCCATTTTCTGCTTCTGATGTACTGATTTACAGAAAATATAACATTCCCCCATGATTTACAACCCATTGATTTTCGACAGTTTGAAAACCGTTTTTCAATCTTGTGAAAGTAATCATGTTTGTTCAGCCGTGAGGGTTTCGGCGTATTCAAGCAACATATTTTTGAATTTTTTAAATTTTTAAAATTTTTCAATTTTTAGGGTTTTTGAAATATTGTTTATTTATGTACAGAAATCAAACAAACTCTCTGTTTCAACCAACACATGGTTCAGTAGCCTCCACTTCTTGTTGTGCCAGGCTGCTCCTATTTTCATCTTTACAATCTTCAATTTTCTTGAGCACCTGCACATTCAACTATTCAATCACTTGAACAATTTAGCCCAGGTCTGTTGGACCTTAGGCATTTCAACACAATATGTATCATGCAGTTTCGGAAAATCTTTGTCATCAAAGACTTTTTCAACTTTGACTTCAACTTTTTCATCTTTTACCGAAGTCATTTGTTTCTTAACACTCCATGTTTGACCTTTTGGAGTACCTCTTTTGTAAAAATTTGACTCTTTTTGAACATTTTGATTTTGAATAACAACTTTAGGTTTCCAAAACTCGTTTGGTTTTGTCATATCAATAGTTGTTTTCCAACTTTGAGTTGTTCTGAATCTGGATGTGTGAGAATTCCAGATCTGTCTTGAATCGAACCTATTGGGGTTTGATTTCCAAGTTTGATTCGAAGCAAACTTGTTTGTGTTATACCTCCAAGTTTGTTTTGAATCAAATCTGGTCGACTTTTGTTTCACATCCTCAGATTTTTGTTTCTCAACATCATCAGACTTCTTTTTGTCAACATCAACAGGTTTCAGATTTGGACACTTGCGTACAAGATGTCCAATTTGATCACATTTGAAACATGTTCTCTTGGACACATCTTTAACCTGTGGTTGTTGCTTTTTTCTTTTGAGCATAGAACTCTTCATTAGACGAGTCTAAATTTGAGTTCTTTCTCTTCTTCAGAACTTGTTCCATGAACAAAATTCGTATTTGTCTGATAATTCGGCGTTTCATTTTTATTTCGACTTTGTTTCTTCTTATAACCCAACCCAGCCTTCATGTTTTTCTTCTTGTAACTAGGTTTGTTATAACAAGTTTTCTGACCTTTTTCTGCAAACTTTGGAATCTCAGACTTTTCAATCTCCACCATTTTGAAAACTTTATCAATCTTTTCTGAAATCACATTCTGAATCGGGAAAACAACATCTAAAAATAATTTGTCCGATCCAATCATGGTATAAACCAATCCTTTTGAATCATCATTCAAATTTTTCTCAGATTTTGAGTTTTTCAGATATCCATCATGAAAATTACCTTCATTTTCATCCTGTGATTCAGATTTACCTGTTTCACCTGACTCTTCTTTCAACACACTTTCAACGACCTTACCTACCACCTCTGAATCACTAGAATCATCAGATTTGGAATAGGTTAAGTCAATGTTATCTGGCAATTGATCTACCATGTTGAAAGCTTTTTCGACCTTTTCATCATCATAAAATGCAAACTTTTCCGGTGGTGGAACTTGATGAAACTCTGAGCCAATACCTCTCTTGTTTTGCTCAGAATCTTTTCCATCCGGTTTTATGTTGAAAATTCTTTCAAGCACATATGACAACGCGTGATAACTTTTTAACTTGTTATTATCCTGTTCTAAATCAGCAATCTGACGCTTAAGTTTAGCAACATCCTCAATGTAAGAATTAACAACTTGTTGCTTTATTTCATAATTTCGCTTAAACGTATTAGTTGTTTCAGAACAGTAATCCAATCTTGATTGAACAAATTTCATTTCACTTTTCACTTTTTCATATGACTCTTTTGTAATGTGATATGCCAATTTTATTGAATCATATTCTTTTTTTCATTTCTTGACAATCATTTTCTTTTTGAGAACATTCTTCTTTCATTTTCAAAACATTTTCTTTCAAAATTTCATTTTCTTTTTACATTTTTCTGAAAGTTTTTCATCATTATCTTTCAAAACTTTTTCATTTTCTAACATTTCTTTGTATTTACTTTTGAAAACCTCTTTGATTTTAACAAATTCAAGATCTCTTGTTCTGAATTTTTCATCCTTTTCAGTACAAGCACTGCATGGTCTCATGCATTTCCTGCACTGTTCAACAGTTTTTAAGATTTCAGAATCAGAAATTACCTCAGTGATTGGCACTTCGGTGTATGCTGCAGTCTCTGTCTGATCAACATCATTCTTTTGTTTTTCTTCAACACCAACTTCAGTATCACCAGCATCTAAATTCTCATTCTTCACTTCAATCAAACTTTCAACCTTCTTCTCAGCTTCTTCAACCTGCAGTTTTTCAGTAACTGCTTCTTTCACAACTTCTTTATTCACAACAACTTTTTCTACCTTCACATCTTCCTCTTTAACTGCTTTGACTTTGACTTCCTCAGCGACCTTCTTCAAATTATTCATCATCTCATCAACATTCTTCTTCATTCTCTCTTCATCCCTCTTCTTCAAACTTGAAGTCATAACATCCCTAAGGAGTTTTTCAAATTTCTTCACACATGTCTTATCTTTTTCAACATTAGTATAGTATTCGACGGATCGAGGGATTACTAACAGAACATCATCAAAGATTATGTCTTTCTTGGGAACAACAGGTTCACCATTTCTATTGACATAGCATTCTCGCTTCTTATCCCATCTCTTGTTGATCACTGCACTTTCATATTCTTCTTGCATTATATCAATTCTGTTCCAAGCAATGTTTCTTTCTCTGTATGTTTTCTCACTCAGAATCTCTTCTCTGGTTTTCTCTTTGATTTCAGCTATAACATTTTCTTCTTTGTTTTCCTCTTTTATTTCAGCAACAAAAACATAATATTTGCTCTTTGATGAGTTTCTGCCATGAGCTGTACTTTGATTATCAACACGATCTTCTTCTGGAAGAATCTGACTCCAATCATATCCTTCATCATCATGGATTACAGCACAAGCTCTTGACTTATCTCTGGGTTTATCTTCGATCATTTTTGGCTCTTCTTTGCTTCGGTGGTAGATTGCCTTTCGGTAATAATCATCATTGAACGGATGTTCATTTCCACCAACTGCAGAATTGTTGCATTCTCTCTTGAAATGACCTTTTTTGCTTACATTTGAAGCAGGTCACTTTGGACTTATCAAATCCAAGTTTTGTTGATGCACCGCCTAATGATTGTTTCCCAGTAATCTCCATGTATCTCTGAGCTCTTCTGACGCAACTCGCTAAACACCAGCGGATGTCAATGAGTTCCATCTCTTCCGGATCAATCTGGTCATAGTCTTCTTTGGTTAACTCTGAGTTTCCAATTTTGCCAGCTACAAGACCTTCATACGATTCCAGAACAGATGCAAGGAAGCTCATTTGCTGCTTAGCTGCATTGATGCTCATTGCAGGAGAATTTTTCAACTTGAGAGCAATGTTGCACAGTATCTCATCTGATTCTTCAAAACTAGCCTTTGAATAAGCTGAATGATAACCCGGATTGTAACTTGATGAACTTTTCTGTGGCTCTTTTGTCCTCTCACCACTGAATGCTGTCTTTGGTGTTTCTCCAACTTTCACTGAAGGTAAATTACCTTTGTAGTAGAGACCAACATTCTGTTGATGTGAAGAACTGCTCATCTTGTTCTGCTTTTGCAATTCAAGCTCATGACTTTCTATCTTTTCTATCAAGACATCAAGAGAAATTGTATCATATAAAGCATCATTTTTCAATATGAATACAAACGTTTGCCACTGATCAGCTCGTGGTAACGCTTCTATGATCTTATCAATTATTTCTTCTCGAGTTTTAACAATATCAAAACGATCAAGTTCAATTTTTAGATGACCAAATCTCTCTATCATTTGTCTAACTGATTCACCTTTCAAACTATCAAACAAATCAAATTCTTTCTTTAATAATGCAATTTTATTTTTCTTGATTTGTTTACCCCCCTCAGCTTTTACCCGTAAAGCTTCCCAGATAGATTTCGATGTTCCGTCATGTTGCAATAAAGAAAACATGTCATTTCTGATTGAAGATTGAATTAAAGCAATCGTTTTCTGTTCAGATGAGAATTCTCTTTTGTCTTCTGCTGATAAATTTTTGAGCTGGGTTTCTTCTCCTTTATCATTGGTCGGCCTTTTATAACCAAATTCCAAACAAAACCAGCTTTCATGAGCATAAGCTTTTGCCCAGTTGATGAACCGATCTTTCCACCAAGTGTAATCTTCAATACTTTCAAGAGTTGGTGGTTTTGAATGTGTTCCATAAAAATTATCATGTTTAATGTTTTCGTTGATTGCTTTTGTTATGGTTTTTGGTGTAATAGTTGTAATTTCGGATGATTCGGACGTTAATGCGTTGTAGAACGTATTGTAGAACTCTTCAGCCATGATGTGAACTTCTTGAATTTCCTGGAGACAAAAACAATCAAACAAACACAATCAGTTTAAACAATATCAAACAACTTGAAAGAAACTGACACTCGGTTGAGTTGAAATGATCTTGACGCGAAATATCCACTTTCAAACGAAATAGTGATATTCAAACGGAATCACTTTGGTGCGAAATCACTTTGGAACGGAATACCCTTTCACACGAGATCACACTTTTAAACGGAATCCCTGAATGACAACTGCAAACGAAATCACAACTTAAAGCGAAATCAGAACTTCAAACGGAATTACACTTTGAAGCGAAATAACTGATTCCGTGTGAACCTTTCAAACGGAATTACCCTTTTCAAGCGGAATTAGATGTAATTCAAACGAAATCAGTAATTTCGTGTGAAATTGCCTCAACTTTTCAAGCGAAATCAGATGCTCGTTCAAACGAAATTAACTTTTTGGTCCATTTTTGTCACTTTTAATCTGAATTTAGGTCTGATTCTCACAAGGCTTTGTTAAAACACTGTTTCACGTGTAATGTGTGAAATTCAATCCATTTTGTCCCTAAAATCTTGTGAATTTTGAAAAAGAAGGTGTAGAAGTCAGAAAACTGATGAAATCAAGCTAAACTCTTCCTCCTGAGCTCTGATACCACTTGTAGGATCGTTGTGCGACCTGAATGAGTCGTTCAGAAGAGTTTTGGATCTGAATCAAAGGCGGAATCAATGAAACGGACGCTCGATTCAATTTAAATGTCTCTATTATTGATGTAATAGTCTTACAGCACTTGGAGACAATTCGGCAGCACTTCGTTACCGAATCAGAAAAGTTAATTCCGTATCAAATGACAAACCATGCTCACCTATATATAGTGTTCTGATTTCGTTTGAAATGGTCAAGTGTCATTTCAAGCGAAATTAACAATGTTAATTTCGTTTGAAATGGCCTTTGCCTATTTCAAGCGAAATCACAAAAAAAAAACACTCAAATCTCATTTTCTAGCAACCGAGCACTGGTTTATCCTATCCTATAACATGACTCGATACAAGACGAAGTCGACAGACATAGTGCACTAACACGTTGCCTCCAAAAAAGGGACATGCCACTATAACTAAACTAATCTCTTAAAAAACCCAAAGTACGAAAATCATCAACGGATACGTAAAAGAAGAGTCGGAACCAAGTGATTCTATCTTGTCTATCATTTCTTTTTATTATTTTACTTTATTTCTTTATTTTTAATTACTAAACATCTTTTTCCAAAAAAAATTGGTTAGATTAGACGTTGACGATATTACGCTATTAAAAGCTCTTATGTCCTTGGACGAACTCGGTATCTTACCATCACTCTACTACGCCAACGATGGATGCACTTGCCCTAGCGTGTTGTAGAGGGTGACTGTGTTATATCGTGTTTTATAAATTTAAAGCTTGATAAACGAATAAAAGTGCTTAAAATATACTGAAAATTATACCCACGCTTGCACCACGTCAGCAAATAACAATTTTGGTATGATTTATGCTTTTTGCATATTGAATGACTCTCTAGGAGAGTTTCTTTAATTCTTGGGGTTTTTCACATTTTTAGCTCTTTAAAGATATTCAGAATTGTGTCTAGGTTTGCATATATTTGAATGCAACAGGACAAACCTGATATCCCCGGATGAAATAACAGTATAAAGACCTAAACCCTCAGATATTGACAATCTATCAACACATGATTTAAGGTTATAAAACCATATGTCGCAATGTGTTACCCACTTGGTACACAGTTCATTATGTTTATATCAACGCAGTAAGTTAATTATTTCATGTTTCTTGCCTACTTGTACATCATATTATAAAGCTATAATCGCACGTAATCAATTTTAATTTCAGTTTTAATGTGACGGTATATAGTATATCCTTCTCATGTACTATCATTTCTTCTCTTTCACACCATGATTTCTCAATTTTTTTTCAATGTTTTTTTATTCTTTTTTAAATTTTAACTCATTACCCCTAAGCACATGCACTATCTAAAATCTTGTACCATCATTTCTTCTCTTTCACACCATGATTTCTCAAAAAAAAATTTCAATGTTTTTTGATTCTTTTTTAAATTTAACTCATTACCCCTATGCACCTGCACTATCTAAAATCTTTTTTGGCTTACGAAAATCCCCCCCCCCCCCCAAAAAAAATGTTTTTAAGGAGTATGTTTGAAAAAAAACATAAATTTAAACATAAATAGACACAGACAAATAGACTCCCACTTTAACCTCAAAATTTTTTTCAATTATAAAGTTTAGAATAAACATATCAATCACAAAAGTAAACAATTCGTTACCATTTGTAACCTACCATTTACCTTATATGTTTTACAGGAACAACCACTATTGATCACATCAATAGTCCTTCTTGGTCGCCCTGCACTCCTTCAACAACTCAGTTAGAATGGATAACCCAAGCCCAAATAGTCTTGGGTTGTCCAAACTCATTTAACTCTTGAAATTCTTTCCAGTACCCATCACACCTTATTGTTCTCTTGGATGTATTCCTTGTTGTTGAATAAGATTTATAATTTTCACTAGGTCTTTGATCGTAAGTGTTCATATAAATTCTCAGATTTTCCAACCTTTGAAAAATTGTAATTTGAAACCTTCTTCTCCCATTACAACATCCTGAATTTTGAAAAAAATGGATTTTTTAAACATTTGAGTTACTAAACCCCTATATCGGTTTCTTCTTTGAAAATCTTGATTTCCAGAAGTCTGGTCTCGATTTTGATATCCAAAATTCTTACATTGAAACCGATTTAATTGACCATTAAAATGACTAGATTGTGGAGATACACTTCTTGGTCTATCAAATCTTCTAGAAGGTGAAACCTTTGATTGGAATTTAGGTTGATTTCTTTAACAAATTGATTTTACATTATTACTTGAACCAACCGATTTTCATCCTTAACCTCATCAACTATTTTCTTATTTTCCTTAAAATGATAGCAACTCACCACATGTCCTTTATTATGACATTTAAAACCAGATGTTTTCTTATAACCTTTTTTACTGGATCCTTTTTAGTTGTTTTATCCTTTTCGTCTATAGTATCCTCATCCAGTTTATGAGGTGTACTATTAGACTCAACAGATTCTTTCAAAGAAACTAAACTATTAGGCAAGTCCATAGTTATCGGTTCCACTACAGCTGTTGTAATGGTCACAAAATCAGTTAGCTTATTTTCATTTGGTAAAAAGGAGTAGTTCTGATCCATAGGAGGTGAAGCCAGGGGCTAACCTACCATAGGTCGTCGGTGAGCGGGTGCACCTCTTGAAAACAAATTTAGTGTTATTTTCCACTGAAAATCCCGAACGCACCCCTTGGAAATTTTCATCCGCAATCGTTGAAAATTTTCAACCGCCTCCCTTATAAAAAATATTATGAATTTATAAATAAAAAAAAGGAAACACTAATTTTTATTAATATATAAGTATATATAACACGTTTTATGTAATTACTCTTTAACCACTTATTCACTTAACCCAATCAAACTATCAAAGCCCAACCTACAATCCATTTTTATTAACCCAAACCCAAACTCAACCCAAAAAAAAATTGAACTAAAGAAAATAACCCAAACCATCTAACCATTCGAATTCCATTCTCCTAAACTCCCGCCCCACAAAATCCCCAGCGACGCACTATGCTCAGTCGGACCCATTTTTTTTGCAGAAAAACCAAAATTTCAGCCGGAACAGACCCATATTTCGTCAGAATTCTCATATAGAATGGGTGAAGCTTTACTAAACCCCACTCCCATGGTATCATTATTTTTTTTCAAGCTTCCCTTCATATGAGTCCAAACCAACAAGGATTTTCCAAACCGATTTAACTTTTGATTAAGTTGAACAATTTTGGCTTATGGATTAGACAATTATGTGCATTTTTCAGAAAGCTCGTTAGTTTTGTCCTTCACATTTTCACGAGCCAAATCAATGATCTGTAATAATTCATTGATTTTGCCTGTTAAACTACTGATTTTCTGTTCACTTGATTCAATTGTACTCTGAAAATTTGACTCCTTGGTTTTCAATAGAAAATTGGACTCTTTCAATGCCTCTAAATCAGCTAACAGTTTTTGGTTATGTTCAGATAGCCTGTCAACTTTACCTTAGAGTTTCGTGCTTTTATGACATACATGACTTGCAAATATTGATTGTACCTATACCTCTACTGTAAGTTTATCTGCAACTCTGACTTCCACTATCTCCTTACCAATTTCCTTCTTTACTTCTACTTTAGAAGCTGCTTTTCCAACCTTCACAGTTGCAATCTCAACTACAAATGTATGTCCAGTTGACTCAGTATTTGAGCTGCCACTGCTCCCAGAAGCATGATCGCTTGAACTCTGATAACGTTTTTCAAATGGTCCCCAAAGCTCTCTTGAAATCCCATACCTATTAAAATGTGTTTATAACCTAAGCGTAATGATAAACCTATGTCAAGCCCGTAAAGGCACAAGCATGTATAGGTTTCACACACAAGGACAAGTATGCCCAAATTTACTTTTTATGATTCGTGTGGGTTTGTGTAGCCAACTGCCAAAGCAAAGCTAAAATAACCCAATGCCCATTAAAAACCAAGTTGACCTTATATGACCCGATGTGGCTTTGTGTAACCAAAATAGACCTACAAACAGACTTCATGGACAATTAAAGCCCAATTGTGTGCAACATTCACACACAAGGTCCATTATAACACAAGTTGATCTTGCTGGAAGAGATAACAACCATGTTTTCGCTTTCATGTGTAGTGTAAAAGGAATAAACGAATGCAACATTCACACACAAGGTTCATTATAACACAAGTTGATCCCACCGAAAGAGATAACAACCATGTTTGTTGGTGCATAGTGTAAAAGGAAATAAACGAATGCAAATATCATCGGTTGTGAATCCGTTCGATTTAAATGTAGACTTAAATGTGGCACAAAGCTTTGGATATGTAGCGATGTGTGTGTCTGGATCCTTACTTTCACCTCAATCAAATTTTGCAGTGATCTACAACATTTGGATGATGCTGGACTTGATTTTGATAGTGTTACCGCCGAACACTGGCCTAATCACACTTTGCAAAATTCTATCCAATAATGGTTTTGCATAATCCGCAATTGCTCTTCGTACTATGACTTCTTCTTCTGCCATATGTATATTTCCTTTGGTAGCTCTTGCCCTTAGGTGGTGTTTGTTTTTTGAAGAAAACATCTTCTGGTCACTTATGTCTGCGTCGCGCAGACACGCGCAGACCTTTGGGTCTGAAGACTGTTTGGTTTTTCGAAGAGCTTTCACTAAAAAAGGTCTGCGAGACCTCTGTTTGGTACAGACATGGTTCCATGTCTTCTTGGGTCTACAGACCTTCTCCTCCCCCCTCTTCACTTTCTTCTCCTCCCACCTCTTCACTTCACCCACCTCATCTCCTCCACCACCGTCTTCACCACCCCATCTCCTCCTCCACCGTCTTCACCCTCCCACCGTCCGTCCGCCTGCAGCCACCCACCTTTCTCCTCCACCTCCGTCCTCACCTGCCGCCACCCACCTCCCTCCTCAGCTGCCCCAGTGTCGTCGTTGACCGGCTGGCCTAAAGCCGCCGACGTCGGTTTCCGACGAAATCCTCGTCATCAATCATCATCATCATCACGTCCGTCATCACCACGTCCGTCATCACCACGTCACCAGCGAGGGGGCACCGGCCCTCTTCTCTCTTTGCTGCTGTCGGGATACCCCCGCCGTCGCGCCGGTCAGACGCGAGAGAGAGATGGGTTAAGGTGTGTGAGTGTGATAGAGGGAGGAGGAGGGTGATCGAGTGTAGCCGGAGAAGAAGGGGGCGCCGGACAGTGCGATGGTGGTGGTGAGTGTTAGGTGGTGGTGATGGTTGTCTGAGAAGAGAACTGGAGAGAGAGTTGAGGGTGGTTGGTGTGGTGTTAATGAGAACATATATTTTTTTAGATCTAAGGGGTCCTTGTATACTAGGCTTAAAAAACAAACAGTCTTCTTCTCGCAGACTGCAGATGTTTGGATCATCTCTTCTGCTACAGTTGTCTGCAGATGTGGTCCGCAGACTGCAGGCGTTTTACCTCTGAAAAAACAAACAGCACCTTAGTCTCCTTTCAAGTTCACATTCCGGATTAGGTAATGGATCGGTAAGATTTCTAAAAATGGTTGTTTTACCGGGCAAACAACTTAAGCAAATATTTTTGGGGCTTATTTTAATTGAAAAAAATAAAAGTGCTCAAGTTACTAACGTTTGTCCTTAAAAGTGCATGTGTGCCCTCAACAACCACGCCAAAACTTGGTGTGCTAGTGTGTTAGTTTATAAAACTTAGTTTCTTTCTCACATAAGACTTTCACCTCACCAAGTTGCCTGGCACACACTGCCCGGTCTCCACAAGTTTCTTATCAACAAAGAACCAACAACCCTTCAAGTTAAGTACCAATGGTAGAATTACAATCAATACTATCAACACACACTAACGCTCAAAACCAAAAGTAAATAAATCACTTTATTTCTTCCGACTCAGAACCTCATATACATGTCAATGGGACGTCACCCGCTAGGGAATTATTCTCAACACTAACAATGCATAGATATATTCCAACAAGTTTTTTATCCTTTTATTCAGACTTAGTTTGCAGATAGTACACTTGACTTTCCTAATCTTTAAGACATGAACCAGGGTTCCAAACTTGGCTACCATACTACTAAGTTTACCAGCAAACTCATTAATACTTTCATTATCCTTCATCTTTAGGGTCTTCAGCTCGCTTCTTTGGGTTTGTTGGCGTGCTCTCAGAACTCAATTAACTCCGAGGTATCGAACCTTGGCTGAATCTCATACATCTTTGACGTTTCTGTGTTGTGAAACTTATAGCATCATGTTTTCTGGTAGTGTTTGGAAGATCATCGCTTTCCTTGTAACTTCTGCGCATCTATTGATGTTGCCATTGCTGGATCAACTGCCTCCCAAAAACCGCATGCCTTTATATTTATTATTATCCCCATCAGAATTGCCAACGTGGTGTAGTTTGATTCAATAATGACACATTCGGTTGCTCAAAAATTGGTACCAATGCGTTGGTTGGAGGATTAGCTAACATGCTTTCTTTCTTACCTTTTTTTTCTAAACGTACTTACTCTTGCTAATCTTGCCTTTAAACTTGTGAATCCTGCTTTAGATCTTGCGAATCCTCCTAATGAACGTGCGTGCTGATCTTGCTTGCTAGAACATAGATTTCACACATTTGTTGATCTTCCTGCTCAACCAAGTTATGATTTCACATCATTTGTTGTATACAGTGTTATGCTTTTAATGAACTTGAATTGTAATTATACCTTCCAAGAGCCTAACAAAGTAGTAACTATATAAACTGTATTATAAATTTTGTGATCCATTTATGTTTAGGGTTTATCAAGGCCGACTCCATAGGCTTGGCAACCTAGGCACGGGCTTAGGCCCACCAAAAAAGAAGGGTCTATAAGATTTTAGAAAGTTTTTATATATAGTATGTGTATTAGGCCCAAATAAATACATATATTTGAAAACTAAACTGGTTTTTCATTGGAGGAGCCCAAAAATAAATATTGTTTAGCAAAAAAAAAATGGCCAAGTTTCAAAACTCATTCCGTCTTGATTTTCAACTATTACAACACAACAACCATCGACCTAATCATTAATATTTAGCAGCCTGAGCCACTAAATATAGCCGCAATTATCGTTCCCACTTCCCATCGCAAACTGCTTTCAATTTTTAGGCTATCGGCTATCAATAGAGGAAAAAAGTAAGAGTAATCACCCATGGCATCACGATTGGAGGAGAGTTTATCTACTACCTTCCACTCCTCCGGTTAATGAAAACAAGAGAAGTAAAAAATATATAACAAAATTGTTTAATCTTAGCGTATGAGGGACATATATAAATATTAAATTAATTTGATTCTAAGAGCAGGCGGGGTGGTCCGTTATGGACTCCCCATAACGCGTGATCCCACCATGAACACCGCCGCCGCCCCTCCTATAACGCGTGAAAAACAAAACGTGTTGAAACTATAACGCGTTGAAAGTTTGAAATGTTTGGCTTCTTTATTGCTTGACGAACCCTCAATTACTGTGGCGAACCCTCGATTTCTGTGACGAACCCTTCTTTTCTGTGACAAACCTTTCGACGAACCCTTCTTTTCTGTGACGAACCTTTCGACGAACCCTTCACTTGACGAACCTTTAATTGGGCTTTTGGGTTCGTTCATCAATTTGGGCTTTTGCTTTTGGGTTCGGTTAATTGAAATTAATTGAAATTTATAATTTTAGTGTGGAAAAATTAGTGAAATTTATAATTTAGCGTTTAATTTCTAATTTTAAAATGAAAATTAAAAAAATTTGGGAGTGATAGAATTCCGTCATTGGTGATACCACCCCACTACATTTCTATCACTAGTAATAGAATATTGGGTAATGACATGGCATGAGTTAATTGGTACTTGGTAGTAATAGAAATGTATCACTAGTGACCACCCTTCTCCCCTAATGGTGATTGTATAAATTTTTAAGGGAAAATTACCAAATTAGCCAAGAATAAACTTTGACCACCAAATTAGCCATTTGATGCCTCCTTGGAGCAGGGCATCACGGATTCAAATGTGCGGGATGCCTCTTTCAATGTGGAAGTGACACGTGTCTCAATGATTAGGTAGACTCTTCCAATGCCCCTCAACAGACTCATCCAATGCCTCAGCTGACTCTTCCAATGCCCCTTAACAGACTCTTCCAATGCCTCAGGCATGAGTTAAAATTTTATGTGGGACCTACCACCCACTTCATCTTCACCACCGCCGCCGCCGCCGCCACCACCACCATAAAATATACTACTAATCTTTGAATTCGAAAATAATAGTATTAATAAAAACTGAAGTTATAGGGACCACGTTCTTGATGTGTTGGAGCTCATGAAGGATTTTGAAGATGAAGTGGTGGCGGTGGCGGTGGCGGTGAAGATGAAGTGGGTGGTAGGTCCCACATAAAATTTTAACTCATACCTGAGGCATTGGAAGAGTCTGCTGAGGGGCATTGGAAGAGTCTGCTGAGGCATTGGATGAGTCTGCTGAGGGGCATTGGAGGAGTCTACCTAATCATTGAGACACGTGTCACTTCCATATTTAAAGAGGCATGAGGGGTCTTGAAAGAGGCATCCCGCACATTTGAATCCGTGAAGCCCTGCTCCAAGGAGGCATCAAATGGCTAATTTGGTGGTCAAAGTTTATTCTTGGCTAATTTGGTAAATTCCCCAATTTTTAATGTGTGACAGGATGGACGTACATCACCATCATTTTTTTATTAGATTTTTAATGTGTGACCACCCCTACTCTATCTATATATTAGAGAATACGCAAGTGTAATCATTTACCTCAATTAAAAGAGTCCAAAAGCATTTTTTTTTTTTAAATCCGTCATGGCTACTGGCAGCAGCAACCTTCACGTTGTCTTCATCCCTGCGTTTGCCCCCGGCCACATGATACCTCTAGTTCAAGCCGCTAGGTTGTTTGCAGCTCGAGGCGTTCGCTCCACCATCATCACCACCGTTCACAACGCCCTCACAATCCAACTCTCCATCGACGGTGACATCGACCGTCAGGGCCGGTTTTGGGCCTGTGCAGGTCGGGCCACTGCACAAGGCCCAAATCAGAAAGGGGCCCAAAGTTTTTATATATTATATTACCCTATAATCAGATTTAATGAAAGTCCCCGTACTTGTTAACTGGACATCTGGGCCAGAAAACCATATAAGTCATAAACAACTTTGAATTTGTGATTTGGGCCCAATTAAACAATAATCCATCGAACATCCATTATTATTTCATTTAATTACCCAATTTGTGAATTTGTGATTTGGGCCCAATTAAACTAATTACCCATACCAATTGGCTGGGGGCAGAAAAAAAGGACGAACAACATTCAACAACATTACCGAATAGCGATCCTTCAAGCGATTCAAGGGAGGTTTTGGGCCGACATCATCACTCATCAGGTATTATGGTTATGAAATTGTTAATTTTGAAGTATAATTTTGCATATAGTTTCATAAAATCGACCTATGGTTGCATTCTTTTTTTAGAGTTAGGCATTAGCCTTTGCATTCTGATGTTTGTAACAATATAGTTCTATTTCTTAGTGATTTTAAAAGTAATGTTTCAAACATTATGTGTGAATTTTGAAACTTTGAAGTTCGATTAATGATGTTTAAACTTTTGCAAGATGAAATTTAACGTTTGAACTTTAATGTTTTATTGTGCGTTTGTTTAATTGTTTGATTTTTAGGAGAGCTTTGCTTCCAAAACGTTAGGAGAGCCTCACGATTTGCAAAAGTAAGTTTGTTAGATTATTTTTCTACACTACTATTGTTTTGTTTATTTTATAACAATTAATCAATTATCGTTGTATTGTGGTTTTTGTATATATAAGTGATAAATTTATATTATAGAGAGGGGCCCAATTTTTTTGTCTCGCACGAGGCCCCAATTTTTTTTATAATTCTCGGGGACGGCCCTGTCGACCGTGGTTACCTTCTCACTGTCCGCACCATCAACTTCCCCTCATCCGAGGTTGGACTGCCCATCGGAATTGAAAATATGAGCGCTTGCACTACTGCAGAAATGGTATCTGCAATATACTGTTCCGGACCTCTTCTCCAGAAACCAATGGAACAAGTGATTCGCGATGTGGCTCCCGACTGCATCTTCTCCGACATGTTCTTCACATGGACAGCTGACCTTGCTGAGGAACTCAATATTCCGAGACTGTTGTTTTACCCTAACAATTTTATTTATCACTCGATTTCCCATAGCTTGAGAGTTCATGCTCCTCACGCGAATGTGAAATCGGAGTTTGAGAGGTTTGTAGTACCAGATCTTCCGGATAAAATCACAATGAAGAGATCTCAGGTCTCACACCTTTTCATATCCAAAACCCGCATGGGTGATAGGATGGAAAGGGTTCGACAATCGGAGGAACGCAGTTTTGGAGTGGTGCACAACACGTTCTATGAGATCGAACCCGCTTATGCCGATCACATTAAGAAGATTAAAGGTAAGAAAGTCTGGCATATAGGTCCTCTTTTTGAGTTTTTTAACCGTGATGGCGGTGTTGTGGAGGAGAAACATAGTTGCTTGAGTTGGCTTGATGATCAGAAACCAAAATCTGTGATATATGTTTGTTTTGGAAGTATGGTGAGATTCCCGGAATCACAGATCACTGAAATCGCGTTGGCGCTTGAAGAATCCAAGCAACCATTCGTTTGGGTGGTGCGGAAGGAAGGAAATGAAGGGATCACCAGAGGGCTGCCAGAAGGGTTTGAGGAGAGAATCGGGACGGAAAACAAGGGTTTGGTTATAACTGGGTGGGCCCCGCAGGTAGAGATTCTACAACACCCCTCTGTCGGTGGGTTTTTGACTCATTGTGGTTGGAACTCGGTGCTTGAGGCTGCTACTGCTGGTGTACCATTGATCACATGGCCGTTGTATGCCGACCACTTTGAAAACGAGAAGCTGGTAGAGCTTTTAGAGATCGGGGTGGGAGTTGGGGCGAACGTATGGAACCCAACTTTTGTGATTACTAGCCCCATTATCGAAAAAAGATGTATTTTAGAGGCTATTGAGCTTATAACAAGTGGATCCATCATAGCTGAACGCATTAGACAAAACTCAAAAGAGTTGGCCATGAAAGCCAAGAAGGTCGTTGAAGAAGGCGGTTCTTCTTTAAACCATTTGAACGCTTTGATAGATGAACTTAAAGCTGTTAAATTTAGCGCAAAGCCTTGACTCTTCTTAAGTTAGATATTTTGTGTTTGTTATCTCGTATTGTAATTCACTCTGAAATCAAAAAATAATGTATTTGTTCGGCCATCAAGCTCATCTTTCTAATTTTGGGTTTTTTCTCATAATTTGGTCAACTGCTACTGTAACTCAAGGGTTATATGTATATCATCTATATATTAATCTTCACGTATGGATGGCTCCGGATGCTTCTACACTTCTACTCTTATCAGGTCAGGTGGAGGAGCATAACGTTTCATGACTTTTATACATTTTATTACTTTGAACGAATTATGAATGTAAGGAGTTAAATACATTCCAGTCAGCTCTCACATCAGATTTTACAAATGCATCAAAAATACTAATTTTCCTTCCATCCTATATACATATTTATCAATACTTAAATTTCCACATCATCACCATAGTTTACATTTCTTTAATACTATAACTCTTATTTTATAATTGATAGATTTCATTTATTTTAGTATTATTAAAATGTATTTAAGATATTAACTATATTTGTAATAGTTACCGTTAATCTCTTGAAAAAAAATTGAGTGTTCCTGTTGAATTATTACCGCTAGTATTAATGTATCATTTGAGATTGAATATTAAAATTTAAGTAAACAAATAAATGTTGGCTCAACAAAATAAATAAAAAGTAATATAAAATCAAAACAATAATGAAACCATGAAAGTCTTTATTGGAGGTCCACAAATTTGGCATTTCCTCCGCACCTCGCAACATGCGCTTCCCACAATTTCTTTTGTCTCCAATGAAAATTGTAACACTTAGGTGGTGTTTGTTTTTTTTTTTTTTTTTTAAGATCTATGCAGACACTTCTGTCTGCGTCGTACAGACCATGCGCAAACATTGGTATCTGCAGACTGTTTGTTTTTTTAAAGACGTTTCATCAAAAAACGTCTGCGCCAGCTCTTTTTGGTACAGACTTGGCCCACTTATTTCTAAGATCTTCTAAGGTCTGCAAAGAGTTAAACACCACCACCATCACCTTCCACCACCATCCATCACCACCACCACCCACCACCACCGTCCACCACCCACCACCATCCACCATCACCACCATCGTCCACCACCACCACCCACCGTCCACGTCCACCCACCACCACCACCGTCCACCACCACCGTCCGTACACCAGTACCAGTTTATTTTAAAAGTCTACATACGTTAAAAAAACAGTCTTTTTTTTTGCAGACTGCAAAGGTTTGATCTACCTCTTCTTCTACAGATATCTGTAAATGTGGTCCGCAGACTGTAGACATTTTACCTCTTAAAAAACAAACAGCACCTTAGATTGTCATCTCAGCGTAAATACAAAGTTAGGTGTAAGTGAGTTGGCCGTTAGAAAATAAAAAAAAAAAAAGAAACCTAATGCTTTTAGTATTTTAAAAATAATTAAATAAAAATGTGCGAAACGTTTAGTTATTATACACAGCTCCTTTATTGAAATGATTATGGTTGTAATATTTTTTTGTGAAGGTTCCATAAATTCAAATGTCAAATGATTGATATGTTTACTATTATTAGAATAAGAACATACCTTTGGTAAAATTAAATATTAAAGAAAAAAGTAAAAGATTCTGAGTTCGATTCTCACAAGTAGGGTTTTTTCATATTTATTTGGTTTCCTCTTCAATTGGTGTATACACATTATTGTCTAATGGAGATGGACATGATGATCGGGTGGTTCCACTTGTGGCGCGATAATACTCCAGTAGTCCGTCAATAATATTTATCACTTGTTAAAAATAATTTTTCATATAAACGAGCAAGACACATCATGACACACCTTCAGCTTGAGCTCGGGCACCTTACAGGTTAACAACATTTAATCTCGAGCCAGTTTGAGTATTTTAAATTTTCCACTTTTTCCAATATATTGATAGATATTACAACAAAAGAAATAAGCCTCTTTTGCAGTGTCATCCTATTGGAAAGGATCCATAAAGAAAGGTGCCACGAGGAGTTATAGATTATTAGAACTTACTGATATTTGTGGACCTTTTTCATTTGTCATAACTAGCCATACGTCATACGTCTTTCATTACTTTTATAGATGATTATTCTCAGTACATGCACCTGTATTTGATTAAAGAAAAATCCGAATCACTTGATATGTTTAAAACCTTTAAGGCTGGAGTTGAAAACCAACTTAACCATAAGATAAAGGTAGTGAGATCAGATAGAGGAAGCAAGTATTATGGTCGACATACTGACATTGGTCAAGCTCCCGGTGCTTTCTTTAAATTTTGTAAAGGACATGGGATAGTGAACCAATTTACCATGCCAAGTACTCCTTAGTAGAACGGTGTTGCTGAGAGAAGAAATTGAACCCTTGAGGATATGTTATGAATTATGTTAGCAAACTCAAATCTACCTAAATATTTATGGACTGAGGCGTTAAAGACAACCGTTCATATACTAAACATGGTTCCTTCTAAGTGTGTCCCAATACTCCTTTTGAGATTTGGACATAAAAGAAACCAAGCTTAGAGTATATGAAAGTATGGGTTGTCCTACCGAAGCTACACTTTATGATCCTTTGAAAAAGAAACTTGACATGAGAACAGTTAGTTGCTACTTTATAGGATATCCTAAACAATCAAGGGGTTACAAATTTTACTGTCCTTCACTTATAGGATATCTTAAACGATCATAGCGACATGGATTTTACAGCCCTTCACACGTTACCCGTATTGTGGAAGCTGAAATTGCTGATTTTATAGAGAACTCTAAGGTTAGTGGAAGCAATGAAAGTGAAGTCTTTGATTTCCAAGAAGTGCAAAAGGCGGGGTGATGGGGTTTTCAAATTTATCTCTTATTATACCTCTTGTACATGACACGACACCACCTCCTATTTCCTCAGAAATTAATGCTCCTAACATCCCTACTAATGAAGGCACATCAAACTCACAAGAGCATAACCAAATTCCTATACCAGTTAATGAAAATGTTAATGCTCTCAATCAGGTCGGGCGGAGGAGTATAATGTTACATGATTTGTATATATTTTATTATTTTGTTTTGAGAGTTCAAACCTAATCATGAACAAATTGTGTATATTTAGGTGGATGTCAGTTTGTCATTAAAAAAAAAGAAAAGAAAACTAATTTTTTTAGGATATTAAGAATAACTAAATAAAAATGTGCGAAACGTTTACTTTATAATATACTGGTCCATGATTGAAATGAAATGATTTTTCTTGTAATATTCTTGGTCGAGGTCCATACATTAACATGTAGGATGATAGATACATTTGAAAATTAATGTCTTGTTTATGTTAGTTACCCGGCCGTTGGATGTTTTCCTAATTTTTTTCCATTTCATACGACAACTTATTAATGTAAAGATGTTGAAATGATGCAACTCTTAATTGATAAAGTACTCGTGGACTCGGGCACCCGTATAAAGGGTAGCGGGTACCACTACCTGTAACTCACACACCGTCGATGGTGGTGCGGGTAGGAGTAAACGGGTAAAGGTCGGGTTGGGTTGTAGCCGCTGTTTGTTTCAAAAATTTTGACCAACGGCCAGAAAAATTAAATTATTATTATTATTATTATTATTATTATTATTTAACACTATAAAGCCAAACCACCATAATCACAAAAATTTAACCATAAACTCTTAGATACTTTCCACACATTCGCTATAGTTCAAGAAGGTGGGAATTAATGAAATTTGGTGGCACAGTCGCAAAATAATAGATTAGACGAATCCAAAAGTATTGTGGGATGAATATAAGAGGAGGAGAAGGATCAATACAAGAACGAACCGGGAACGAAAAACGAAGATTTGACACGCGTTAGTTTTTATTTTTTGGTTCTTTTTCGTTTAAACTCGTTTCATTATGATTCTTGCTATCGTTTATTTGTGTTTTGTTATACTGAACATGATTGTCGGATAGTTTTATTGTTTCACCTAGATTGTGATAAACTTAGAACTTTCGTTTTGATTTTTATTTGACTTTTTTACTATGGTGTGTTTGATTTAAAATAGTTATGAGTTGTTACTGGGTATGAACATGTGTGCTTATGTTTTGCTATGATTAATTGAGTATTTGTCATTATTGATGTGTTCATAAAGAAGAAATTCACCATAGGCACGTTAAAATGAATTGTTAGGTCGTTAATCTGATCAGTTTTCATTCTAGCCCTACCATTAGAAATACTATAGGTTAATTAATTGACTAAAATCAATAAACAAAAGTGTGCAATTCATTTCATTGAAGAGAAATATGATTTGGGATTGCTAGGGTTTCTCTAGTTGTTGTTGGGTTGCTTTAGACACCCGATAGATCAGTGTCTTTCTATTTATTCATTTATAGGTGATTCAAGTTTTTCAGTTTATCATCTTAGAAATAGCTTCTCAACTAAAAGTTGTTAAAGTGTGTTACGTTTTCATATCTCTAGTTGTGTGATTCGGTATTGATAGGTCGAGTCATTTCTATCTAGCACTTCATTCATGTAATACCTCGTAAAATCGTGCCCAATAATGTGAAGACACGTGTCCTAAACCCTAAATGTGTAAAAAGTTGACTTTGAAGGACTAAAGTTGACAAACAGTGAAAAGATGTATGCGTGGGGACTAAAAGTGTCAACATGCTAAACTTATGACTCTGAATGACCGTAAACAATGTTCGTATTCTCAAACAAGTCAAAAATTGGACACAAGAAGCCGTTTGTGAAAACAAATGAAAGTTAGGGAAATAAAAGGGTTAAAAGTGTCAATATGTTAATTCTTACCTCTGAGTGACCTTTTAACGTACCCGGGGTTTCAATTCGTAATGTTCAATCATACTCTCGGGAATGCTTGATATTGATTAGGAAAGGTTTTGGTATCATTACATGATAAAATGTGCAAGATTTCAAAAAGAAGGGTTAAAAGCGTCAACGAGCGAAACTAGTACCTTTGGGTGGCCTACCGATGAACCGGGACCTTAGAATATTTCTTCACACTCCCATGTATGCCTAACATCAGCTAAAAATGGTATTTTACAAGTTACAAGACCCTAGATGTGATTATATAAGTTGAGGGGCCAAACTTGTCAATTTTTGAAATTTTGTTCGTTGACCAGACCCTTTACGGACCGTATGGGGTCCCTGTTTGCGGTCCGTAAAGCCTGTTACTGGGCGAATTTTTGCTTGTTCTCCACACATAAGCTTCCAAAACCATTTTTCTCAATCCAAGGGGCTGCATGCTGGTTCATGACTCGTTTAGGGACACCTGGAGACATCCTAGAGCATCATAAAACACCTGGAATGATCTTGAGGAGGTCCCTTGCACTATAAATAGAACCCTCATGTTTCCATTCATTCTTACACCTTACAAAAATCACTTCTTTCTCTCTTGCTTTGTATTCTTGGAGGTTCATGATCAAAAAGGAGACTCCCCTTAGTTCAATATTCGAGCTAGGACCTGTTGTAAGTGTCCCTAGCCTCTCTTGTTCGGTTTTTATGCTTTTAAAAGCCGAAAGTCAAAGTTGGTTGCTAAACGACTTTGACTTTCGGTTTAGACCTTAACGGTCCAGCCATTATTCGGGGCGAATATGGCTACGTGATCGTAATTAGGTAAGTGTTAATCCCTCAAAAGGGCACCTTCTAATTACCATGTTTACTTAGTTAATTGTCGGGTCAAAGTAATTAAAATAAAAAGTTAAACAGGTCAATTTTTAAATAAATTCAAATCTGATAATGTAGAAGTTATAAAACATGTTTTATCACTCTAACAACTTGGTAAACATTATAAGAACATGTATAAACATGTTCAACCCGACAATTCTAAGATTAAGCTCGGTTTGCAACCGAAAGTCGCAAAAGCTTGACTTTTCCTTTGACTTTCAGTTCTGACCCGAATTAGCTTAAATTCTTTATGCATTAAGGTTCCTTTGTGACCATGTTATGTTGTAGCATAACCCTCTGAGGTTATATTACAAGGTCACATAGTAATATGAGTTTATATGCTTGTTTCCATTATTATGCTTAATGTTGACTAGTATGCCCTTTTTGTCTAAAAATAAGGTTTTTAATATACATGAACATGCAAACGGACTAAGTACTGATTAGTAAACATATTTAGGATATTTTGATGATTACAATCTGGTCATAAACTGAAGTTATGTAATTAATCGAAAAATATGCTTTTATAAGGACTAAAATGCCGTTTAGCATGTAAATCAAGTTTTAAACATAATTTTGACTTAAAGCTCTTTACCTACTGTTGTGAAATCATATTTAGGATTTATTGGGATGTTAAGTCAGATTATATACTGACCTTAACCTTGAGTTCTTGTATGAAGCCTATAAATGAAGATAATACCCTTTTTGCAAATAAAATGGATTTTAAATATAATAAACATGCAAAACCATTCAAAGCTGGTCATAACCTCAGAATTACTTAAAAACCAAACTTATCGTCATTTACCGACTTTTACGCTAATTAAGTGCATAGTATGGTTTTAAGCCATATTTAGCACCCAAGACTTGCTACCTACTGACTTTATAAATTATTTTAAATATTTTTACAGTAGGTATAACTCATGAACTCAGAATCCCAAATAAGTCCCTAAAACTATGTGTGAAATGACCAAAATGCCCCTACGGTGCATAGTTTGGCCATAAATTATAAACCACACATATGGTTGATATCCTACTGATATAATATCATTAATTAAATATTTTCACAGAACGTTTATGACCAGAACTTCAGTTTACATACAAACCCCTTTTATAAACCTTAAAATGACCAAAATGCCCTTATGAGGCTTAAATCGGTTTTAAAATCCTTATGGGCATATATGTTGATATCTTACTGATGTCATAACATATTTTAAGCATAATAACATATGGAACTTGTATATGAATCATCCGGTTACCCGTTTATGCTTATACGCGTTCGGTTCGGTTTATGTAACTAGTTTGCATAAATTAACCGAAACGGGTTTAACCTTATCATTTAAACCTCAAAATCCAGAATGTATTTAGCTTATCCATATTATACAAGTCATCATACTTGTTGGGTCTAAATTACATTCCACTCCGGTCATCGCTTAATCTAGTGTTTCGTACCGTAAATCATTCTTTAAACTAACCGGTCTAAGTCCTCGACTTAAATAAGACCCGTTAGTATTCTAATAGGTTAATATTATCTTCATTCCAGACTAGGGAGCCCCAGTAGAAGTATTTCACAAAGTCTTAGTAAGTATACGGCTGAGTAGGAAATTCTTGGATTTAAAACTCAGGTAAATACTTTTAACTTATTTTCCCTTATATGGGTTTGGGATACGATAAATTATTACCGCTTGGTCAGGTATGGGATCATTTGGTCGGATTGTGATTAATAAATCCGCATAACTCGTTTTAATCCTTTTTGTTTGATAACATAAATATTGGGGGGTTAACGACCGTGTCCTGGATATCCTCGGCTCATTTAAGTTATTAATGGCTACGATCTATGCACGGGGTGTAGGGATACACCTGACAGATGCAAATGCTAAAATATAAAAATTACCCACAAGTTGGGGATAACTCCTCTGTGGGTTTTATAAGTGGTGTGTCTGTTAATCATGTCCCGGTTTCCACACCGGGCCCCAAATGTATAACAAACATATAATTCTGTATACAAGATTATAAATGTAATTGTCCCAAGTTATAAAAAAGAATTTCTCGTGCCTTGAGCACTTAAACCAATTTTCATAAACATTTTTCAAAAAAGTCAGTTAATTGTATTTACCAGTGTAAAGTGTAAACTGACGTATTTTCAAAAGACTAAGTGACAGGTACCTCGCGTAATAGGCTGGAGCTATTTTGCGTTTAATAAGAGGATCTTGCAAGCCCTTAGATGCCTTAAAGTCTGTTGAACTTCGTTTTATATTTTATTTAAGATCCGCCTGTGGATCCTTTTACAACCGTCGGTATATTATTTTATTCGTACTTTGAACTTTCGGTTTGTAATAGTAAATTTCTTCCAAGCCTTCCGGTGTGCTATAATTGTGTTTAATTGACCAAGATGATATCAAGTACGTCACGATACTCCCCACCGGATTATGTGGAAATATCGGGGTGTGACAAGTTGGTATCAGAGCCAACATTGAGTGAACACTAGCCTTTTGTGTTTAATCTTAATGACACAGTAGCACATTCCTTAGACTTCCAAGTCTAGGCAAATGACCTAGGATTAATCTTAATCTTTATTTGGTTTATATATATTGTTTTCTTGTTTTTGACAGGTGCAAACATAGAAATTGAGTAGTTTTCCCTTAACAAAGATTTCACATTATTTTTTGTATATAGTGTTATGCTTTTAGTGGAGAGTTCAAATAAGAAGAAATTATAAATTAAAAATAAAAAGAATAAAGGGTATAAAGGTAATTTGAATAAATTATTTAATGACTCTATCCTTTATTTTTGCTATTCAAATAGTTTTGTACCTTACACAATAAAAACAATCATATACATGATCCTACATATTCAGCGTTTCCTACACCATAAAAACAATATTTTCTACACCATAAAAGCAATGTTTTGGTGTAAGATACATAATGTGTAGGACGTCAACACTTTTAAATAATTTTGCGACTCATAATAAAATATGTGTAAGACACAACATTTTTAAATAAGAGTTAACTGCCATTTCAGTCCCTGTGGTTTGGTCACTTTGGCCATTTCCGTCCAAATTTCAAAAATGCGCCATTTCAGTCCCTGACGTACTGGAAAGGTGCCATTACAGTCCAAATTCTCATAACCCAGTTAAAGTCAGTTAGGTGAGTGTATTTAATGAAGGGTATTTTAGTCCTTTTATAATTATTTTGTTTTCCCTTTATCTTTTTAATAACTAAACCCCCTCCCCTGTATAAAACCCACCCTTTTCCCTCCATTCTCATAACGAACCCTAAATCCCAAATTCACCCATCGATTAACCCCTTTCCCTCAACAATCTGTGTACAATCAACGATCAACAACAATGGATCATGAAGACGACAATGATCCAAACTGGAGGGTTCGAGGTGTTTACTCAAATTTCGACCCTGAAATCGCATATGGTATGTTTACATTCGTCACTTTTTGGTTTTTAAATGATTGTTTTTCTTCATCATGTATAAATTAGGACTAATGTCGGTTGTATAATCGTTTCAGAACACCGACCTGATATGTTCACATTGCAAGTTCACCATGGAGGTGAACTCACTCTGTTCCCAGATATAACATATGAGGGGGGGATAATTGAATATGTTGATAAGGTGAATCCGGACTATTTCTAGCGAGTAATCATCGATGACATGATGCTGGAACTTGGTTATCTGGAAGAGGACAAAGATCTTTTAAAATACTATTTTAGGATTCCAGGTGAAGATATGGATTTTGGGTTAAGGCCAATAGCTACAGATGCTGATATTCTTAGGTTGATTAAAGAGACAACAGAGAATAAGGTTATAGAGTTATATGTTGAAAAGGTTCAAAGAGTGGATTTAGGAGAGTTGACACAGGAACCATTAAATGTGGTCTTTCCTGAACAACATCAACAGCCTCAAAATGATCCTGATTTAGGAGATCTAACACAGGAACCAGGTTGTGGTGGTGATCAAAATCCAGTAGGTGGTGATGAACCAGGAGGTGGTGATGGTAGTCTAGGAGGTGGTGGTGATAGTGAGGGCAGTGGTGATGATAATGAGGGCAGTGGTGATGATAATGAGGGCAGTGGTTATGATAGTGAGGGCAGTGGTGATGATAATGAGGGCAGTGGTTATGATAGTAAGGGCAGTGGTGATGATAATGAGGGCAGTGGTGATGGTAGCAGTGGTAAGGTCCAGTCTGAGGGAAGTGATTCTGAAGACCCTGAGTTTATTCCTGATGATGAGGTTAGTGAAGAGGATAGTGAGGGTATGAATGAACATGCAAGCAATAAGAAGGCAAATGCCACCAAAAGTGAAGCTTATAAGAAGGTGCAGACAGAGGAGGATGCAGATGATCCTGAGTTCATTGTTGATAAGGATAACTTAGTCATAGACTATGATGATGACATGGATGAATTTAGGGCTGCTGTGGACTTTGACATTAGTGAAGATGAGAACATACAAGAAGACCATTTAAATGAGGATGATTTGGTAGATGTTCAAGTAGATATAGATAACTTTGATAGTCTGAGTGACCCGGATGATGAAACAAAACTGCAGAGGGCTGTTAGGAGGATTAGGAGAAGCAAGAGGAAAAAGAAACCAACAAATGGTTGTCCCTTTTATGTAGGTCAACAGTTTTATGATAGGCAATCAATCAAAGATCTTGTGAAATGGTATGCAGTGGAATCTAAAAGGCAATTGTACATACTTAGGAATGATAAAAGAAGGTTCCGGGTTGTGTGCATGGGAAAGAATCCAAAGTTGAGCAGTAATGAAGGTGGTTGTGTGCATGAGGGCAGTTCTGGAAATTCACATGATACACCTTTGAATGCAAACCCAGAAGTGGTTGGGGACCATAATGCAAACACAAATAACAATGGTGGGGCCCAGCAGTCTTGTTGAAATCTAATCCAGGAACAACTGTTACCATAGATGTTGAACCATCTAGTTGTAAGGCCAAAAGTTCAACAAGGCAGTTTAGGAGGATTTATATTTGTTATGGTGCATTTAAGAAGGGTTTTAAGGTAATTGGTAGAGACATTCTAGGCTTGGACGGATGCTTTATGAAGGGGCCCTACCCTGGCCAAATTTTAACAGCAGTGGGTGTTGATGGAAACAACGGGATTTATCCTGTTGCTTTTGCTGTGGTTGAGTCTGAAACTACAAAGACCTGGACCTGGTTTTTAGAACAACTTGCTGTAGATCTAGAGCTGCCAAGAAATGCCAACTTCACCTTCATAAGCGACAGACAAAAGGTGCCATTGTGTTATGTATAACTTGTTTAAATGTATGCCTTAGTTGTTCAAGTGTGTTATGTATAACTTGTTTAAACTGTACAGGGAATACTACCTGCTGTTAGCAAGGTCTTTCCACTGGCAGAGCATAGATACTGTATTCGGCATATACATGAAAATATGAAGGCTAATGCTAACTGGAGGGATGATAAGATAAAGGGTCTATTCTGGAATGCTGCTTCTGCAACAACAGTTCCTTGGTTTGATCATGCAATGGAAGATATCAAGATGGTAGATAAGAAGCTGCATGACTGGTTGACACAGATCCCAGTGAAACATTGGACCCGGTGTCAGTTTAGTGGTAAGGCTTAAGAATGTCATATATGTTAAGCCATTTACATAATTGTTTGTGGTTGCATAATAACTTATAGGTTTCCATTAAACAGGTAGGCCAAAGTGTGACATTCTTCTAAACAACATTTGTGAAGTCTTCAATAGGCAGTTGATACATGCTAGGGATAAACCAATCATTACCAGTCTAGAGTGCATCAGGGAATACCTAATGAAGAGGAATACTGTTGTACACAAGCTGATTGCAAAGAGCAAAGGTCCTCTAACCCCCTATGCAACTGAAGTCCTAGACAAGATCAAACAAGAAGCTGCTGAGTACACTGTTATCTTTAACTGTATCTCCAAGTATCAAGTTAATGGGCCAAGAGACAACAAAGTAGTGAACTTGGTGGAGAAAAGTTGTAGCTGCAGAAGATGGGACTTGACTGGCATCCCTTGCAAGCATGCAGTTGCTTGTATATGGAACTTGGCCCTACATGGCAATGATGATGGTGTATTGGAGAAGTGGGTTGATAAATCATACTGGATGCAGACTTGGAAGGATGTGTATTCCCATGTAATTGATCCAGTAGATGGTCAAGACTTATGGACACCTTCCACATGCCCTACTAAGCTGCTTCCACCAAAGCACCACAAGCAAATAGGCAGGCCAAAAAAGAAAAGGAAGAAATCTGCTGTGGAAATCAGTGAGTTGACTCAACAGATGGAGTCCAGTGGCAAGATGTCAAGAAAGGGTGAAACTGTGGAATGCAGCATGTGTAAAAGGAGGGGCCATAACAGGAGGAGTTGCAAGGGGACTGATGTTGAATAGGCATTGCTGGTGTTCAGTAGTTTGGTAGAAACATGTCCTGGTTATGTTGGTTGAAATTGTCTTTTGAATGTACACTGTTATGTAATTTGTCCAGGAACATGTCATGTCTTTTGCTTATGTCTGTTGGTACACTACCTAATCTGTGTTTGGAACATGTCTTATGGGGTTATGTTTTATGTCCAGGTTATGTCTTTCTGTTATGAATTATGGTGCTATGTTTATTTATTATGTCCAGGTCTTGGGTAATGGTTATGTCCAGGTCTGATGTAATTGTCCAGGTGTTATGGTTATGTTTTATGTCCAAGGTTTTACCATAATGGTGATGTGTTTTGGTACATAAAGCATATTACATTGAATCGGACGCAACAATATTGCCTCGGACAATATTCATAACCATAAGGTAACACCAGTTGATTACATTGCCTCCGACAATATTCGGCAAGTGCATAACCATAACAAAAAGCATATTACATTGAATCGGACGCAACAATATTCGGCAAATGCATAACCATAACAAAAAGCATATTACAATGTATCGGACAATATTCGCCAACTGCTATTACATTAACGTCATAATATGTACATAATTTATACCACTGCTTTAACATTAAACATTTCAGTGAAAAGCAACATATGAGATGAAAAAAACCCAGCTAAACATTAACATCATCTTCAATCTCGTGTACTTCACTGCCATTCCTAAAGCATGTTCTTGAAGTTGCCTAATTTCAGATGTCATCCTCAAAGCTTGTTCTTCATGGTCCCTAACTTGATAAGCCAAACCCGCAAAATGTCGAAATACTTCAACAACCCTTTCACACGATGGACCCTCTGCCCAATCCACAAACCCGCAACCCCTATGTCGAGTAATGCAGCAGAAAAACTTCCTTCCAGGGTTTACAGGGGTCCACGATGTCTTCACAGTTGTTGGAGACCCACAATTGTGGCATACGACCATCGTTTGAGGGGATGGATTGTTCAATTTTGGGGAAGAAATGGGGAAATTAGGGTTAGTGTTCTAAACATGTTGCAGGTGGGGATTTTATACAGGGGAGGGGGGTTTAGTTATTAAAAAGATAAAGGGAAAACAAAATAATTATAAAAGGACTAAAATACCCTTCATTAAATACACTCACCTAACTGACTTTAACTGGGTTATGAGAATTTGGTCTGAAATGGCACCTTTCCAGTACGTCAGGGACTGAAATGGCGCATTTTTGAAATTTGGACGGAAATGGCCAAAGTGACCAAACCACAGGGACTGAAATGGCAGTTAACTCTTTAAATAATTTGGTCACTTTTAATAAAATTGTTGTAGGACCAACACATTAATAGTGGTGAATAAGGAAATTATGGTGGCATTAATAATACTTGAGTAACCTTTTATAATATTTGTTAGTATTCTACATAAAAATTTCTATCATACCCTTATTAATTAAAGCATTAATTAAGAGTAGACAAAAATTATATCTTGTTTTACAACTATTGATCAAAAAAATATATGGCCTAGATTAATTTATTTTTCTTCTTGTAAGAATATTTTTCTCAAATGAACCTCTCCCTTTTCTTTTAATAAACTTGAATTGTAATTATACCTTCCAAGAGCCTAACAAAGTAGTAACTATATAAACTGTATTATAAATTTTGTGATCCATTTATGTTTAGGGTTTATCACGGCCCATCTATAGGCTTGGCAACTTAGGTACATGGGCTTAGGCCCACCAAAAAATAAGGGTCTACAAGATTTTAGAAAGTTTTTACATATAGTGTGTGTATTTGGCCCAAATAAATATATATATTTGAAAACTAAACTGGTTTTTCATTGGAGGAGCCCAAAAATAAATATTGTTTAGTAAAAAAAGGCCAAGTTTCAAAACTCATTCCGCCTTGATTTTCAACTATTACAACACAACCATCGATCTAATCATAAATATTTAGCGGCCTGAGCTTCTAAATATAGTCGCAATCATCGTTCCCACTTACCATCGCAACCTGCTTTCAATTTCTAGGCTATCGGCTATCACTAGACGAAACAAGTAAGGGTAATCGCCCATGGCATCACGATTGGAGGAGAGTTTATCTACTACCTTCCACTCCTCCGGTTAATGAAAACAAGAGAAGTAAAAAATAAATAACAAAATTGTTTAATCTTAGCGTATGAGGGACATATATAAACATTAAATTAACTAGTCATTGGCTAGTCTTGTGATTTCCTACCTTTGTCATGGTTTCATGTTTTCATCACATCGGAATGTATCTCTCAAATAACTATCATGTATGCATAATTTCATGCTAATATATATTTTTTTTTACATTTTGTATGTAATGGTTTTAGAATCTCCACCTATTAAAATAATCTTTAAACTAAATAAAGTAAAATCAATTAAATAAAAGAGTTTCATGCGATTGATGGAGATACTGTAAATGAATGTGGTCAAAGAAACAAAGAGGCGTGACTCCCTTCACGGAAAAAGGGCTAACGCCCAAAAACATATGGTGTGGGACTCTGTATGCCTTTTACGCTTAAATTGCAAGCCACATGGGTAGGAGCATGACTCCATAACAAAAATTCTTACATTCCTAATGTTATGGGAATGATGTTAATTTCGACCATCTACGATAAGGAAACCCGAGCTTTTTAAAACGTATCTAGTTAGCCCCCATATTAGCAAAAAAAAAAAAAAAAAAAAAAAAAAACATTTATTATTCTAAAACACCAAAAATTCATTGAGTAAGAAGCCTAAAACACCAAGGAAAATATTGTCCCATCATCCTCCTCTTTTCATTATAGCCACATATCTCTCTCTATATTTTAAAATTACAAGAGTTAATTACTGTTTTCATCCCCGTGGTTTGTCAAAAATCACTATTTCAGTCCATTAGTTTAAAAATTGCGATTTCAGTCCCCGTGGTTTCACTTTCGTAACCAATTCAGTCCCTATGGTTTCACTTTCGTAACTATTTCAATCCATTATCCTGTTAAGTACAAGGACTGTAATGGTTACGTGGTGGACTGAAATGGTTACGAAAGTGAAACCACAGGGACTGAAATCGCAATTTTTAAACTAATGGACTGAAATAGTGATTTTTGACAAACCACAGGGACTAAAACAGTAATTAACTCAAATTACAAAGTACACCAACTCTCTCTATATAAAGTTTATACCTAGAATTTAGAGTAAATTACGTTTTTGGCCCCTGTGGTTATGTCAGTTTTACTATATTAGCCCAAAATAAGAATTTTTAACGTATCTGCCCCCATGGTTCCTATATCTAACCATTTTGGCCCCTAATTCTAACCAAACCCCAACTCTGGTTAACTTCTTGGTCACATGGGTTGCACATGATGGGTAAAATTGTAATTTCCCATCCCCTTTACTTTTACTGACTTTATAAAAAATAAAAGAAACAATAATTATCATCTGCACATTAGATCTTCAAACCACTTTCAAACCCAGATCTTCAAACCCACTTTCATCTTCAAACCCCCTTTCAGATCTTCAAACCCAGAACTGCAATTGAAAGCTACCGATTCAGCAACTTTTGAAGTATTTAAACGACAAATCTGGACCATAATCACTAGCCTCATCAAGAATTCAAGAAATGCAATCAAAAGCTATTCAAAGTCATCAATTGAAGTAATCAACCAACTAATCTGGAACATTATCAATAGTCCGATCAAGAAATCAAGAAATATCATCAAAATGCAATTAATAGCCATCGATTCAGAAACAATTAAAATAACTAAACATCTAATCTGGATCACAATCACTAGACTGATCAAGAAACGCCATTAAAAAGCAATACAAGTCATCAACTCAGCAACAATCGAAGAAATTAAACAACTTACAATTATAACTAACACTCCAAGAACAAAAAATCCCTCCATCACTAGATCTAGATCTCCGCCCAAATCTCCACCAAAACCTTGACATCACATCCCAAATCTTTGATATAACACATTCAGATCTGCTACAATGGAGGGGGATGACTAATCGAGTTCTGACCGTCATTTCTTTACGGATCTACTGCAATGGAGGGGGATGAGTAGTGGTTCGAGTTCCGGCCATAGGCACCACTACCCAGCCCTTAAACAACACCATCGCCACCGGTCTCGCCGCTGATGTTGACGCAATGGAGGGGGATGAGTGGTAGTTCACTCAAAACCCTAATTTCAGAGCAGACAAAGATGGTTCTTTTTCCGACACCATCGTACTCAAACTCGTCAAAATCGGCTTCTCGCCGCTGATGTTGACTCAAATGGAGCTCAGTATCCGCCATTGAAGTTTGAAATGGAGCTCTATATCTATATATCGATGTTTATATGTATATGTTTGTATGTGTGTGTGTGTTTCTCTCTCTATAAATTTCTTTCTACTGTGTCTGTTTTGGAGTTATTCATCATTAGTTTAGGCTGCTTTTTGTAAAGTAATAAAAGAGATGCAGATGATGATGATTTGTTCAAGAAAGAGATGCAGATGATGATGATTTGTTCAAGATTTGGGTTTTATTTATAAAGTCATAAAAGGGGAGGGGAAATTACAATTTTACCCATCATGTGCAACCCATGTGACCAAGAAGTTAACCAGAGTTGGGGTTTGGTTAGAATTAGAGGCCAAAATGGTTAGATATAGGGACCATGGGGGCAGATACGTTAAAAATTCTTATTTTTGGCTAATATAGTAAAACTGACATAACCACAGGGGCCAAAAACGTAATTTACTCTAAAATTTACAATGTGCCACACTACAATCCGATTTTTCTAGTAATTAGTTGCAAAAAATACACTCCAAAACCGGGTGTAAAAACAAGCTCCACAATAATGAAAAACACTTGAGATGGAAAAACGGGAAAAAATATGCTAACGCCCTATTTACCATGTTATGAGTTAAAAAAAATTCCAAACATTAATCCGGCTCAAGGATCAAAAGATTTACGATTGAGCAAACCGTAAGAATATACAACATACGTAGTTCGTTAAAAGTTTGTTAAAAGTTAAGATGAAAATGAAACTTCGAGCGACAATCCCCATGTAGAAACAACAATCACATTTATTGACAAAAGTTATGAAATTGGTTAAATCTGCATTCACACGGTGGTCCTTCCGTTGATTTTTGAAGTCAACAAAAATATTCCCTATTTACATTTTTTTTATCTTTTTGTAATTTCATTTTTTAACGGCAAGAAACGATGTTTCAGCCATCGTGACACCGGACGCTGTAGCAAAGGTCGATTACTCGACCGTCGCCAGCCCCTTGGCTCTCCTAGATGCGCGGAAACCCGATCTCCACCCGCCCGAAGACACGTTAGTTGAATAATTGGTAAAACATCGCCTCCCATCCAAGACGAACCGACGCCACCCGTCTTCGCCCTCCACCTGGATGCCGCATAAAATAACGAGAGAGTAAGAGTCAAACCTAGGTCACAAGAAACCTCAAATTTTTCCCTAACCACTTCACCATTAGCTCGTTGGCTTTTTGTAATTAATAAACACTACTACAGAAATAGGCATTTGCTACGGCCAAATCCGTAGCAAACACCCTTTTTGCTACGAATTTGCTACGAATTTGGTTCGTAGCTACAAGTCCAGTCGCGAATTTATTTGCTGCGAACTTTAGCTACGGAAATTATGTTTGCGACGAATTTAGCTACAAAAAATGTCGTTGGTATTTTAGCCACAAATTTGCTATGAAGAAGGTTGCTACGAAATTTCGCTATGGTTTTTTAGCTACGGATGTTTTTAGCTACGATTGTTTTTAGCTACGATTGTTTTTAGCTATGGATACTTGTAGCTACGGAACATTTTAGATACGAATACTTTTAGCTATGGTTATTTTTAGCTACGGAGTAGCTTTACTACGAATGGGTTGGCTATGATAATTTGCAATGTTTTTGCTACAAAATTTAACTACCAACTTGCTATCGTTTAGCTACGAGAATTTGCTACCTTTTACATTTTTTTTTTGTTACGAAACTTGCTACGTTTTTTGCTATTGGGTTTGCTACATACTTTAACTACAAATTCACTATGATTTGGCTACAAAAATTTGCAGTCTTTTGCTGCGATTCTGCAACGGAATTTAGTTACGAATTTCACTTGTCTTTGCTACGGATATAGCTATTAATTTTGGAAAGTCTTTGCAACAAATTTAGCTACGCTATTTGCTTGGAATTTTTTAAATAATTTTTTTATCTTGTTTCTATTTTTCCTTTATAAATATTATATTCAAATTTCATAAATATAAAAAATTGAAACTAAAAATAAATACACAAACCATATAACATAATAATTCAAACATAACAATAAATATTAAAAAGTCATACTAAAGATCCAAATCATCCAAACATAACCGAATGCAACACGATAAAAATCCAACTAATTCAAACATAACCAAACCTAACACAATAGAAATCCAAATTATCTAAAAGCAATATAATAAAATTCAACGCATTTTAAGTTGGTGGCGGGTTTTGTGGCGGGTTTTGCGACAATATTTGAATTTTCTCATTCATTTCGGCATAAAACCTCGCACCTTCTTCAATTTTCTACATCATAGCATGTTTTTCTATCTTATCTTGTTCCAACTCCGCTATTTTTTTCCTTCAACCGTTCCACCTATAACATCAAAAGCAAAAAAACCCACTAATATCCATTATGATACCTATTAAGTTATGACACATTATAACATATTATAACCAAATATAACCTAATAAAAGCTATTACACCCATAGTTATAGAGTGGAGGGTTCAAATGAGAAGAAAACACAGCTTATAAATCCAAAATTACACCAATAAATCCAAAATTACACTCTTGTCCAGATCCGCATTTTTTATTTCGTGTTATTTGACTCCGGTTGTTATATATATGTTATATGTGATTTAAGAGAAACCCTATCGAGATATTTTGCCCTCCTCTATCTGCTCACAATATTAATAGCAACGAAAGCAACATCTTCTGAGCATTGTCGATGTACTGAAACACGCCATAGCTATAACGAGGACACGTTTCAGAACAAATGGTAATGAAAAACATATGTGTTATTGTCTTAATGTAATTTTAAAACCTAGTAACCTAAATCATATGATGAAATAAATGGTAATGAAAAACACAGAGCATAAAAATTCAGGAACATAAAAATTTCATTGCACAACATAATATATAGTTTAATACATTAGTCAAATATATAGAATTAATGATACAAAAAAATACCTCTTCACCATATTCACGATGTATTTGTGATTTGTACAGACCAAAAAAAACAATTAATCAATGATTTCAACAATGGTGTCTTTCTCCTTAAACAAACAAAAAAACAAAAATATTAATGTCTATTAAGATACAACACAATTAATCAATCATAATAATGAATTGAAAGTACCTTTGGATCAACACTGATAGTAGGTAGACTATGTTTACCCTTAAATTCGCAGAAAAAGAATTAAAACATGTGTGCACTTATAGATATGAAGGTAAAACAGATTTAAAACATCAAAACTAATAGATCGCAAAACTATATTGGTAAGGAGAAATACCTTTGTATCTTGAACTTTTGGTTCCGACAATGTAATCAAGTAATCAACAATCACAACTTTAATTATCAGCACAAAAATGTTTCGGGTTGGCTTCATTTATATAACACTCATGAGGAACTCCCACTTCTCAAGTAAGGCTATGGGGTGTGGATGGAGCCCCATGGGGCTTTATCAAGTCCACATAGGATCCACGTCAGCGATGGAGCCCCCCTTTAATTTAGAGGGTGTAGATGGAGCCCCTATTAAACAAAAAAAAAAAAAACATTTGATTGGTTGTGGAACTAGTGGGACCCACCTGAAGGGCTTTATCATGATGGAGCCCCATGGGGCTTTAACATGGAGGGTGTGGTGTTGAATGGTGACGTGGCGGTGATGGAGTCCCATGGAGCCCCCACACCCCATAGCCTGCCAACTACTCCACTACTTTAAATAACTGCTTACAGTTTATGAATATTTACTATTTATCCAGTTTAAATATTACTCTTTTGTGTGATAATTTTCAAAACTGAAACTGCTAACATTTTTTTATTTATTAAATTTCTTTACACATGCGATAACATTATAGATGAAAAAAAAGTCCAAAGTCATATATTGATAAAATAGGGTAAAAGAAAAGAATAAGTAGATATGTGATAACATTTATCTTAATTTGTATAACTATTTGTTTAATATAGAACATGCTTTAGTAATGTTGACATTCTTTTTTATTTAATATATTATTAATAATGTTTTAATTTTAATGGCTGCTACACATCATATTATATAATTTATTACTGTAGGCTTGTAAATATTGTATAGATGGTTTGTTCTTTTTAGTTTCAAATTTGAATTGAATTTAAATTTGGCTTCATCTGCGTCTCCACGAATCCAAGAGAAAAACCAAGAAAGCTAAATTTGAATTCTAAAGAATAACCTGCCCATTTTTTAGCAAATTAAAACTGAAGCAAATGTTCACATATTTTTCGCCAACTGCATCATGAGATAAGAGAGAGTGCTTAACCTCTCTCAACCTCCCCTTCTAGAAGGTTTTTAGTATTTTGAATGGTCAGGATCTGAAGTTTGAAGACTTTAAAGGGCTGAGATCATCCCAAAAAAGAGTGTAATTTTTGGATTTATTGGTGTAATCTACGGCGGCATCGAGATGAATGGCGAATACGGGTGGTGTCGGTTCGTCTTGGATGTTTTACTGATTATTCCACTGCCGTGCCTTCGGGCAGGTGGAGGTTGGGTTTCCGCGCATCTGGGAGAGCCAAGAGGCTGGCGTTGGTCGAGTAGTCGACCTTGGCCACAGCGCCCGGTGTCAAGGTGGTTGGCACGTCATTCCTTGCTGTTAAAAAAACATAAATAAGTATTAGAGGTTTATTCTGAACTTACTAAAAAACATATATTACTAACAGTAAATAAAATGTTTTACGCAATGTTTTCATGACTGGACCGGACATTGAACCGGTCACCGTACCGGTTCACTGGTCGGACCGGTTCAACCGGTCGAACCGGATCTAAGAACCGGAATATATATATTATAATATTTCGTAGGATTAGGATCAAATACAAAGGATCCTAATTGTAAGAAGTGTAAGAAGGATTTATAGAGTGACAAGTGTCCAATAACCTAAAAAAACCCACTACACAAAAAAACCCACTAAAAAAAAAAAAAAAACTTAAACATCCACCACCACCCCCCCCCACCCCCCACATCACCCACCCCAAAAAAAAAAAAAAAATTTTTTTTTTTTTTTTTTTGCCGAGGGGGTGGGGGGTGGGGGTTTAGGTTTTTGGGTGGTGGTGGGGGTGGGTGTTTAGTTTTTTTTATATTTTTTTTTAGGTTTTTTTTTTTTTTGGGGGGGGGGGGGGGGGCGGGGTTAGGTTTTTTGGGGGTTTTTTGGTGAGGTATAGTTTTTTTTTTGTTTTTTTTTGTGGGGGGGGGGGGGGGGGGTTGGGGTTTTTTTAGGTTTTTGGGGGGTGGAGGTGGGGGGGGTTAGGTTTTTTGGGGGTTTTTTTTTCGTGAGGTATAGTTTTTTTTTGTTTTTTTTTGTGGGGGGGGGGGGGGGTGGGGGGGGTTTAGGTTTTTGGGTGGTGGTGGTGGTGGGGTGGGGGTGGGTGTTTAGGTTTTTGGTGGTGATGTAGTGGGTTTAGTTTTAGGTTATTGGACACTTGTCACTCTATAAATCCTTCTTACACTTCTTACAATTAGAAGCCTTTGTAGAATAACTTGACCCATATTTCGTAATCTCATCATTTCACGTTTAATTCTTTTATATTTTCCCTCTTTATGAAATTTAATTCTATATTTTCATTTGTGTCCCATTAGTATATTTCAAATTAATTCGGACACCAGCCTTAAATTAAATTGAATTTAATTTTAACTTTCTCTTCTATCGAGACCAGCCAATCTGACTCCAAAGTTTTAGTTAATACTTTATATTGTTTCATTTCTTGGTCCATAGATGGTTCATCTTCAACTCAATTTCACCATCTATTTCTTCAGCAAACTTGACACCATCAAACTCAGTTTTTAGATCGTCGGTTTAGATACATTGCTTAACAAATCCAACTTCGAAACCAGGTTTGTGTTCGATTAAGGTTGTGAAGAATTAACAGAATGGAAGATGGAAGCACCGGCCCGACCCTATCCTGAAGAACCGCCGGTCGAACAGCCGGTTTCCGGCCAGACCCCCGTCTGATGCAGAAACGGGCTGACATAGTGAATCGGCCCGGCAAGGCTTCCGAACCCCAGCCCGACCGGTCCGGCCGGCCGGTCCGGTCCGGGTTTGAGAACATTGGTTTTACGTTGTATAAGTTTGCATTTGTCTATGTTAGTGTTGAATGTAACGTGGCGGTATAAATTCGTGTTTTTCTTTTACGATTTTCCAGGTTTTGGTTGTTGTTTGCTTGCTACTTATCATGGTATTATGACCCATGCCCGGCAACGCGGGGTTAACACTAGTTATATATGTAAATGAACTAGTTTTATGCCCTGCCCATATTGCGGGCCGCTAGACCGAATATTTCTCTACCAATTAAAACAAAACACTATCATAGCTTTGCTAGATAAAAAAACTAAAACAATGGCAAGGCTATAATTTTTAGCTGGCGTAAAACTGAAATTTGTCAAAACAATGAGCGAGTGCAAGGGAGTTGCCAGACACGAATATAAATTATATCGAGTCAACCAATTAAAATAAAACACAACCATAGTTTTGCTAAAAAACTAAAACGATGGGAAGGCCGTAATTTCGAACTGGGGGCAAAATCATAATTTTTAACTGGGGTAAAATCGTAATTTGTCAAAAGCTAAAACAATGGCAAGAATGTAAATTAGAATTAGGGGCAAAATCTTAATTTTGAAAAGGGGGGAAATCGTAATTTTAAATTGTGGGTAAAATCGTAACTTGTCTGGGCCAATGTGGGAGTGACGGATAGCTCCTTGGCACTGTTCCCCCTCATGGTCTTCGTAGTACTAGTTTATGCCCCGCTCACACCCCCAAATTCCACAAGCGGAGTATCACCGCAGGAGGCGTGACATGACCAGGATCCAGCCACCAATCATATTGAACAACGAATTAAAGTAAACATAAAACCAACCACAATATAATTGGTGTCCAAAACAAATTAACTAAGTCCAGGTCATCAGCGGAAGCATAAAGTGTAAAAACCAAAATATAAGTTAAAAGTTCAAATGTTTAACATGGAACTCAACAGTCCATGTCCCACAACGACCATGTCCTCTTGTGCAAGCTCCATCTAAGCACCTAACGACCTGCAAGGCATATAGTAACGAATCAACAACAAAGTTGAGCGAGTTCACAATTGGGTGTTCATTTTAAGTTGTTTTAAAAACATAGGTTTCCTTTAGCTGGCTTACTTGCCGTGGGGGTTACCCCATTGTTGAAAAACATAATTAATCCTTTCCTTTTAACTCTGGCTCCCAGCCGTGGGGACTACCCCATGTATATCCCACTAGACCCGTTACCATATCGACTACTGACTGAAGTAAGTTGGTGCCCTAGCGTCAATGTCTATCATCATTGACGTGCCCAGATCCATTAGTCCACGCCCGTCCTCTGCGGCACGGTGTGAGGCTTGTCAAACCTAATAGCGCTATTTAACTAATGACCCGCTCGCCATTGGCCCGGCGATTAAGTCGATATAAAAATGAGGGACTTAATGATAGAGATTTTGGTCTAGTAACAATGTTATCACCCTTCAATAAAGAGGATGTAGTACGTGTTTCAAACCAGGAGATCACGTAGTTTCTGATTTAATCCCTTGCCCATTCCCAACCACCGGGAATCCCATGCCTTGTAGAAAGTGTGAACTCACCTTAGGTTAGCTCGGCAGATAAACAAAAGGTCAATCGAGCTGCTAGTGGTCAACCACGTCCTAACATGGTTACCATACAAGTCAGGTCTAGGTTCAAGTAGTGCACGTAGGTTTACACATAAACTAACATAACGATCATGGCAAACACGTAGAATACATTTAACACGTTAACAGTTGAATACCCCTAACACCCAAACTTGCGCGACTCAGATGATTGGGCCGTTGAGCTTGTGTGAGCCCAATCATCTTGTGCTATCCAATATTAAAGCCCAATACATCCGGCCCAACCTGTTGTGTGTCCAGCACAATCTTGTGCGACTCACAACGGGTTGTGCGATCCAATGCAAACCCGGCCCAAAACATGCAACCCAAAACTATACAGCCCAAACAATTAAACGGATAATCAACTTGTGCGATCCAATTAATCTTGTGCGATTGTGTAATACCCCAAAACTCGAATTATTAAATTCGTTAGTAGGTTACCTTGTGTAATTAGATGAAGTACAATAACTAAGTTATTAGGCCTAGTTAAATGGCTAATAAATAAATAAAAGAATGAAGTTTGTGGCAATTAAGATGATATGTTAAACTTGAGGGACTTAGGGTGCCAAAATGGAAACTCAAGATATTAAAACAAAATATCACACACACACAAGGTGTGTGTGCGTGGTGGGATTGTCCAGGAGAAAGAGCAGAGGGGTGTGAACCCTAGCTCTCAAGAACAACAACACAAATTCAGCCTAATCAAAGCCAAAATCGAATGGAAAGCCTTGCATGGATGAATATTTCTCATAATCTAACCCTAACAAACATATGGTAAGTTGTAATTTTGAGTTTGATGATTTTTGTATGAAGTGGCTTAGGATCAATCCACGAAATTTACTGAAATTAAGCATGAATATATGTTAGAATTATCATTTGGAATGTGAATTATACAAGATTAGATGTTAATTGAGGTTTGAAGATGAAACCCACTTGGGTTAGTAGAAATGGCGACATGGGTATGTCACCCATGTCCAACCTTTGTTTGATTCTTGATATGATATGTTGCATGTGACCAAATTGTTAGTTATATTGAACATGGTATGAAATTGAATTGTTATTGGTATTTTGGATGATTGAAAACAAGAACTAGGAAGAAAAGAATGAAGGTTACTTGTACATTATGTTTAGAAACTTGTACGCATGCCAAGTGTTCGATGAAATGACTAGGTGAATGTAGAAGGTGAAATAGTATGCAAGAAAGTGGTAATTAGATATGGAATGTGATAAAGAGATGTTTGATAGTAAATTAACATGAGAATTGAGTTTAGATATAGTTCATTGCTAAGTATGGATTATGGTGCAAGTGTAGAATTATGGAGGTTTCTAGTATGGTGTGTACATGTAAACAAGTGATCATGCGATTAAATGAGTATCTCACCATGAGTGTACCACATGCTGTTGAAATGATTAATGGTAGTCGAATGTGAATTGTAAATTAATATGGTTGTTCTCATGTATAATTTCACATGCTAACAAGAACGTATGTGTAATGAAACGAAAGTATGTGTGAGTAAATATGTATGCGTGTATGATTATGTGATTATATGGTTGTAAGTATATTTGCATCATAAGTATGAAATGTATATAGTGTCATATGTATAGACTAATATGATGTAGCGATTATATGAGGTTAAGTCGGAAGTTTATACATTAAACCGTTGACTTTTGGAAGTCAACTGCACATAAGGGGCATAGCTAGAATTTTGACACAATTATAAGATCTTGGAACATCATATGGTATGTGTTAAATTAATATGCGTTTTATGCGTTAACATGATGGATTGTATGAGTTTGAAAAGATGTGATTTGGGCGTATGCCTTATGTTTGTTAGACTTGACTATGAAAGCTAATTGCGAGTTATGCATTCGACATGATCATTTATATGTAAAATCATGTATACTAATAAGGATGTGATTGCGGTGACACGAAAGCATTAGGGATCATGTAGAAATGGACTCAAGCAAGAAAGACTAACGGGTCAAGAGGAGACAAGGAAGCGAATGCGAAAACGGACGCTCAAGGTAAGTAAATCCCGAACTTACCCTTTTGACTTAATATGTTTTGTTATTTGGTAATTTATTTAGAGTTATTTAAGAAAGTATGAAGTAAAGGTAGTGATAAGGTAAGTCTAATGGAAAATAGTCGAATGTGGTTAGGTAAGTTGGGAAGTGCATGATAAATATCAAACGGGTCGAACATATATGCATGAATCGTGTAACGGTAATGTAATTTATAAAGTTTAAGGACCTCAAGGTATGAATTTTTAGTTAATTAGGTAGGGCAATGTTTTATTAACAATTAGAAACAAGTTTCAAGTGAAACGGATGCAAAACGAGCAAGTTATGCGAGTTTTGGTATTAAAATGGAATGCTGATCTGGGCACCACCGTAGCTTACGGTGCCCACTGTAGCTTACGGTGGGTGCTGAAGCTTTTCTTCCACCGTAAGGCAGTGGATTATCACCGTATTGATTTTTATAGCCACCGTAAGCTACGGTAGCCACCGTAGCTTACGGTGGAGGTCAGATGCAAAATATAAGGTTTATGCAATTATTCGTTTTTCTTCGAATTAGGACCCCGTGAACCCATTCCAAGCCCCGTTAAGCGTCTATAATGTACCTTAACCCTACTAAATGGCTTGGTAAGCTACGGTTAAATATGGAACTCATTTTAAGATCCGAAATGTACCCGAAAGTCACTTAAAAAGCGTTTATGAAGTGTGAGTAAGAATGAGATGTATAAGCGAGTATGCGGGGAAATGAATTAAGTATGTGGGCATGTATGTATAGATTTAATTTCATTCCAATAACTAAAAATTATAAGTAAAAGAAATGAATGGGAGTGAGTACGTATATAAATTTAATTGCACCTGTCTATTACATGGAGAACGGTTACTAGGACAAGTCAGTAAATCAAATAGTTTACGTTTGTATGTAGGTATGTAAGTATGTAGGTGTGTATGTATGTAAGTAAGTATGTATGTATATATGTTTATATATATGGCGTTAACATGTTTTGAATAGTCATGCATTAATAATGTGCCTTGAGAATGAAACAGGAATGAAGGTATGCAAGTATTGAGCTTTCAACGATTCGATGCTCGGTGTAGAAGATGAACCCAAAGGGATATCCTGTTGGGGTTTATATAAAATTATAGATTGCTAAGTGGTTATATATTTTATGTCTTTATGCTAATGTTTAAGATGTCACCATTTACTAACATGTCAGGTTGCGTGGATGCCATTAACGTTACGTAAGATTATGCGGATGAAGAATCAAGACGAGTAGCTTGGATTGTATAAAGGGGTGATTATATAAATAGTATTCATATGCTATTCTTGTTACGTCCTTATGTAAAAGTAATGTAACAATCCTTTTTGAATGATGTCTTAAAAGCCTTATAAGTATGATAAATTGATTTAATTAAAGAAATTTTAAGACTCATATTTCCTCTGCGTTGTTTTCAAGATAAAACATATATGGGTGTTACAGATTGCAAGTGGCTTGTGCGACTGGAACCTACTTGTGTGACTGAGTTTTGGGCTTTAAGGCCCAACACCATAATAGGGTCCAAACAGTTGTGTGTGGCCCAAGACTTGTGCGATCGGCACTGCCTTGTGCGATCCACGTGTCTTGTGTGATCATGCAAGTTCCAATTGTACTGTGTGCTCTAATCGATTGTACCTAGCTTGTGCGATTTAATTTGTGAGACTAAAGCTTTTGCAATTGCACTTGTGAGATTGCACTTGTGCGATCAGGTTTGTTATCCGCAATTCATGTGTAAGGCCCTAGTTCGTATTTGACAAAAAGTCGCAGCGGAAAATTCGTGCCATAAAATTTCTTTTATTTTAAACTTTATGCCTTACTTGAAAGTTCATTTTTAAAACAACTCTCTTTTATATTGAATACATCAATCTAACTCATTTACAGAATAAAACATAACTTATGTGTATCAAATTACATTCTCAGACAATCCCGTACAATCCTTCAAGTGACTCGGTCCTAGATCTCTATCCCTTGATGATCCTCGTGTTTCGTACTACCTGCGCTCACCACATAAAATTTATAACATTAGTACGCATCATAAACATACAAGATTTACTCACGTTTACTTTTTGTTCCGTTAACTCTTTACATTCCGGCTTTCCATCCGATCATACAATCCGCGGTGAGACTTCTTTGCTATTCATGCGTTACACTTCATTCACAAGGTACACTACTAATAATGTCAATACTCGATCGTATTGAAAACTTGCGTACAACCATGCATACTTACTTGCTTACATGCACACATACGTACCCACATACATACATACTTTCAAGCATAACTACATACTTGTATACGTTAATACATAACTACTTCCATACATACATACATACATACATACATACATACATACATACATACATACATACATACATACATACATACATACATACATACATACATACATACATACATACATACATACATACATACATACATACATACATACATACATACATACATACATACATACATACATACATACATACATACATACATACATACATACATACATACATACATACATACATACATACATACATACATACATACATACATACATACATACATATCCTCACCCATGTCTACATCTCCTAAAACATGAAATAAATCAGTCATACTTAGTGTATAAGCGTTTAAAAACGGTCTAAACGGGTTCGCGTTGCATATACAATTAAAATATGATTTTTTAACATTCTGGAGCCCGTGGCGTCGTGCGACGGCCTATGGCCTTCGCCGTCTCTTCGCGCCACCCCCCCCCCCTTTTTAACAGAATGTTCGCAGCTGTTGCTGCATATTCCCAGCATAACTCAGTTTTATGGAAACGAGCATAACTTTCTCGTTTTTGATCCGTTTTACCCGATTCTTTTTCCTATGTGATCGTAATTTAATTCTCCATCACATGGAGTTAACATCCGACATCCGGATTAAAAAAATTCTAAACTTTTAAGCTATCGACTTATCACCTTTTTACTAAGTTTTGACCCGTTCATGCATTTATCAAAATAATCTGTTTATTTGACCTCAATTTCTCATGAGTCTTATAATTTCAACGTTGTTTATCATAAAAGATTAAATTCTTAGATGTCTTGCATCCTCTTAACCCATTTATGCTAAAAAGCCTATTTTGACCCGTTATGGGTATTTGCGCATTAAATGGTCTATGACATACAAAACCATACTCTTCGCTTTCACACATGACCAAAACATTACTCTAATCGATTAGCTTGTTTCCAATTGACATTTAAGGTCGTTTGCCCGATATACCTATCAAGGGCGTTTTTGTCAATGTTGCTCCATCCTTTACAACCAAGGACTTCATCGCATATTTAACCAATCCTACCACTTAACTACAATTCTAACACACATACCTTGCTCGGATCAAAGCTAAGATCCGTTTAATACTTCATCCACCATGTTAGATGATAGCAACAAAATCCTTCCGCTATTCATTTTGTAAATTCGTAATACTTGCCAAACAATTCATTAGTCGATATTACCAAATGGTGATGTCTTCACCATTTGGTTCATTTAGTCTAAATGCCCATTTCATCCTTATGAGATCTTTAATTAGTCCTTATTCCCTCCATGTAACTTATCCCTTCATTAACTCGTAACTAAAATTACCATACTACCCTTTTTACCCTTTTTAACCATGAAACTTAGTCTCTTACCATGACCACATGTTCCTACCCGTATCAAAACTTGTCGGAACATCATACTTCACATATTCACTTACCATGTTCATAATCTATTCAACGAGTAGATATTCTAATACGAATAAAAAGGGGTAAGCTTTACTTACCTAACATCCGAATATGCTTCCCGTGCGCATTAGTCCCGATTGACCCGCTTCTTTTCCAAGCTTCCATGTCGCTTATCAAGCATCAACTATCATATATCATTCTCAAGATAGTTAGCTTATTTATCATTCATCACAACCTTTTCATCACACAGATCTTATATTAAGTTTATCATTTAACCTTATAACATGCTAATTCATCATTTCTTATCCAATTTCTTTAAACATACATACACATATTTGATTTTCAAACATCATTAACATAAGCATATCATTACTTCTATCATATCGTCAAAACCCACTTCATAACTACTTTGTTAATCACTTACAAGTGATCTAATCTCAAATTCCTCATAAGTTCATCATACATTTGGTGTGTATACTACCTCCTAAGCATAGTATACAACTAATTCATGCGTATTCTTCTAATCTCACACATAATTCATCAAATTCTTCATTCTAATCAACATGAATCATCCATACATAAACATCGACCTACTAGTATCACATTTCTTTCAATCCCTCTAACAAGAATCCATCATATATATCAAAATACATCAATAATAAGCAAGAATTTGGACATGGATGATTTACTACGGATTTTGCTACCGGTTTTGCTATGTTATATGATTTATATTAATTTCATCAATTTTGTTACGGATTTGCTATGAGTTTTGCTACGAAATTCATTTGCGACGGAAGTTCGTAGCTAATTCGTAGCAAAATATGCTCGTAGCTAATCCGTAGCAAACTCGTAGCAAAATTTGCCACATTTTTTTCCGTAGCAAAATTTCATAGCAAATGCCTTTTTTTGCAGTAGTGAAAATAGTACAATAGTTTATGATGTGTTCATATGTAAAAGACATAAAGTAGGTAATCAGACTGGATCTGTGGAGTGTGGACTTTGGGGTGTGGGAATGGTTGTTAGATTTAAAGGCATATAGTGATTTATTTTTGAATATTTAATACAACTAGTTGATTTTTCGCCCGGGCGTTGCGGCAGTAACTCAATGACTACAAAAGGCGTGTCAGCGCCGGCAAACAGATACCGAATATCAAAACATAAATAAAAATGACTTCGTAAGGATAGTCACTCCGTCTTAAAAAAAGCGATTTTAAATAACCTAATATATAATAATAGACCCACACGTCCTACACGTTGGAAATTCGGTTGTTTTCAGTTCAGTTATTACGGTGCTAACACGTTAAAATATGGTTGAGCTCGGTACCTGTAACGGCACCGAAAGTACCAATCCGAAAAATCATCGAAATTAGGTATCAGCATTGGCACCGAAAATTCCCGGCACAATACGATATGGTATTTGAAGGTAAAAATCAATAAATACAGGTATGGTGCTAGACCGGTGTCGAACCGAAAGTAACGATTCTGAAAACGCCAAAAGGTGGGTACCAAATTGGTAGCGAAAATGATTTGGTATAGTAAATTTGGTACAGATACGATACCGGTTTGATACAGGATTTGATACGATTTGCTCATCAATATTCTAAATATCCAAGTTTATTTTACATGCTATAATTAATTTATTACAGAAAAGACAAAAAAGAAAGCAAAATAAGTTGTGTATATAAAACCTCATTCAAACGAAATACAGTTTACTTACTGTGTGTATGAAAATTAATCTAAATGATGCAATTACTTGCATTCCTGCGTTGCTACAGGATTTTATGAGCTCGGTAACAACCGTTACCGAAAATACACAGGTTTGGTAAAGTTGGTACCGGTACCGGCACCCGAGGGTAAAAACCGATGAATACCAGTGTCGAACCGGTACCGAAATTACACTGTTTTGAAAAATTTGGTACCGATACTGGTACCCGATACCATTTACTCATCTACTGGTCATTCCTATTGATGTTACTGTTCATTCCATTGTAATATTAATATATAGGTAAAGGTAATGTTACTCCTCATTCCATTGTAATATCAATATATATAGGTGATACCATTTGCTCATCTACTCTTCATTCCTATTGATGTTACTGTTCATTCCATTGTAATATTAATATATTGTTCATTCCTATTGATGTTACTATTCATTCCATTGTAATCTATATATATTAATAAATGAAAAGGATTTGGGCCATGTGGCATGTGATGGTGGAACAATTTGCTGATGTGGCATGTTATGGTAACAGATTTAGGTGGGAAGCAATCTCAATGTTCCATTCTCTATTTTGGACACGGGATCCATTTTACTTTGGGTCATCCATTACCGTGAATCCGGATCTAAAAATGGATCATATATATCATCTTTTCCAAACGACAAATTGTTCACAGCTTCATTTTTTTCAAACCCTAAATCCATTTTTCTCTAATCTGGTTCTTCCTTCTTCACCGATCGATCTTCGAAAAACATAGGTTTGTTAATTTCTTTTCCCTCTTTGATTTTTCTTTGTTATTGTGTTAAACACAATCTATTTCTTCCCTAAACCCTAGATGTCATCTATCGATCATATGCAATTATCTGCGCTCAACCGAAAAAAACCATCAGGTAATCTTCACTTTGGTAAATGTTAAACAGTGTTATAATCTCAATTTTTTTATCTTTGTTTATCCTCTTTTTTGTGAATGTTTTTCAGGTTACAGATTACTTTTTTTACTCGGTATTGTCTCTCTGCTTTCAGATCTACACAACTATGCTTCATATTTGTACTTTAATTTTCAATTCGTGTGTCTCTGTTATATAACCAGTCGATTTTAGGGTTTTAGGGCTTATTATTTTCGTTTGCATATTCTTTTGAAGATGTGTTATTGTACGCTTTTGTTTTATGAGAACTATACCAAAATATTGTGTTTGGGGATTTTAGAAGTAGAAACCCTAAATCGTAATTTCGTGTAGAAAAACCCTAACCGAAACCATTGTTGCATCCTCTTTTTGAGAGAATTTATTCCAATCGATCGAAACAAAGGTATGTTTCTTTGGTTTTGATTTGTTTGTTTTATGATTCTAATCACTTTAATCATTTTTTTGTTTCCTTCTTATAAAGCCTACATACTGATTCTCTACATAGTGTTTTTTGTTCTTCGGCGATTCATAATAGGTTTTGTTATGGTTTTGTAATATGTTTGGGTTATCATTTTGTTGTTATGGTTTTGTTATGTGTTCAGGTTATCATGTTGGCATTTGAATTTATCTGGGCTGTGATTGATTCCATGATTTGTATGCTCCATTTCTCGGGTTTGAGGTTGAACTGAAGCGAAGAGAAAGGGATGGAGAATACGGTAAATGGTGCATTTGAATTTATCTGGGTAATTTCTCCTCCTTTGTTCTTGGCCACTCTAAATATTTTTGTATGTATTCAATAATTGTTTTATGCTATTTGAAGGTTACACCAGTCCTTTTTTATTTCTTCATATCTTCAAAGGTAAACATTTAGATTTCTGGTAAAACCCTATCTTTTAGGAGGTTTCAAATAGACCCCCTGAATCCTTTGCCGTATGTATTGTGATTCGATTCTTAAACGATTTTCAAAAAGATGTAAGTTCAACAATGGAAGCCTCAATGATAAATTTCTCCTTCTCAAGCAAATCTCCTTCAGAAATAGATTAGAGGTCTTTTTTCTTTCAATCAATTCTAGGATTATGAAGTCGATATACTTTCATCCGATTATGATTGGTGCTTTTTTTCTTACAGATCTTTTTAAGCATCCACCATTTTTGTTGACAAAAACAATTGGTTTGAAAGGAGCCTCACAGTTATTAGACTGCTTATACGTTATAGTATGGTTATTTTGTTTATTTTTGTTTTGAATTTTGAAATATGTTTGTATAATACCAGGTTGGGATGCTGATTTTGTGGAATTTGAGATGTTAGGGTTTGTTAATTGAGGAAGCGAATGGAGATTGAGCCAACAATTCCTTCGGATTTGCAGGCGCCATTAGTAATAGGGTTTTAAAGGTATATCATTGGCATTAATTTGCGATTTTGTTTCCCCTGTTCTTCAATTTAATATTTTCCTTATTATTTCTTGATTTGGCTGTGTTCATACTACGGATTGCGGTCTTGCAATCAATTTATTCAAACTTTCAAACATCTCCTTAACTCAAATTTTGTATATTTATTATTCCCAACATTGCATTTTTTATATTTATTCTGTTTCGAAACTTATTAAATATATATGTTATTCCAACTTTTATACTCATTGTTCTATCTTTCTCTTGGAATGATGTTGATTGGTGCATCAATTTCAACATTTTGCTTTTTATAAGTATTTTTTAATGGTTTTTATAAGAATCATTTATATCATGTGGTTGAGAATAAGTAATATTGTTTTAGTATCTATCTAACGAAAGGAAGTTGTGTACAAATCGGGTTGTGGTATAAACGAGGGATGTTTTCATTTTTGCGTGATTTTTTAAACTATTCGAGAACATATTTTTTTATAACATTAAGGATCATAATAAGTGAAAACAATTAATTACATGAAAAGTATAAAGACCCATTAAACAATTCTTCATTGGGATACTTTCTATGTTTTGATTGTGTTGAAATTTGTTTTGTTTTCTTGTAGAATTATCTAGAGGACTTGTCATACTTGCTAAGGATTTCTCAGAGAAAGCCTTATGGATCAATGGGTAACGATGTAAAGAAAAATGTGAGTGTAATTTGTTACTTTTTATACATGTTAATAATGAAGAGTGGCCTAATTGGCTAATTCTTTATTCTCATTTTTTTCTATTCTTTGATCAGACTGCAGCAGATGAAAAGGAATTTATTTTGGCAAGTCTGCCCGCTGATCAAAGGGAAAAAGGGTTGGCAATCTTTTTTGGGTGTGTCTATTTAATCTGCCCAAAATCAACTTTCTTAAATTTTTATTATCCTTAATAGTTTGCTTGTATATCTAAACATTGTTGGTTTGTTTTATTTCTCAGATTGATACAATTGCTATATCCCTGGCTCCCTGCATACTATAGGCAAGTATGACTACTCTGTTATTTTGTGTTCTGCTGTAAAGAGTAAAGTTAAAGATTTTGTTAAATGGAAATGGGTTGAAGGTCCCTTAGTGGTGTTTCATACTTTTCTCTATCGTAATGACTTACGAGACACCATATCGTTTTGCAAGTTGTCACCCTCACAACATCGTCCGGGCTTCCGTGAATGGGCCGATTTGGGTTAATACTCATCTTGACTGGGTCAGTCTTTCGTATAGGTGTAATAAAAAAAGGTTAAAAAGGAAACATGTCAAATAGGTGACCCAAAGTGTAATAGACTGAGCTATTAGTTTTGACGATGGGTTTATTAGGTAGTACGGTAAATGCCATGAAAATCTATCTGATTAAGGTTTTAATCTATATTTTTCATTTTTGGAACCTCAGCTATGGTTTTATTTTGTGTAAAGATAAAGGTGTTTTTTGGTTTACACTAATCTCTTTTATTTTTTCTTGGTTTTTGAGTTATTTTAGCGAAGTGGGTTCATAGACTTTTTGGGGTTTCTATGTTATACCTGATTGTAATTGTGGTAGCCCTAATTTGTTGCATTCGTTGTTTTTTTCTTCCTCACTTTAGTTGATGTAATCAAATTATTGATAGTGTTTAGGTATAGTTTGTTATATACTTTATTGATTGTGGTTGTGCACTTCTGCTACAGTAACTTAGACCTGTGGTTTGTAATTCTTCATAAAAGACATTAAAAAGTATCTTTTAATAGGTAATATAATATACATATATATATATGTATATGTATATGTATATGTATAATTGGCAAACCATTGTTGTAAATTCATACTTCGTTCGTGATGTTGAGCGTTGTCTATGACAATTTATCTGAAGTGTTTTTTCCCTTTTGGTGTGGAAAAGAAGGCTCTGTGAAATGTTGTTTTGCCCTCACATAGCAACCGGTTATTACGAAGCTATGGCAGATTTTCTTTTTCCCTCGATAGTTTATATATCCAAGGCTAATTGTTGTTTTGTTATGGTTTCAGTTGCCTATTTCGACTTCCTTTTGTTTTATGAACTGAGTATTTAAGATTTACTCTATTAATTTTCATTTTGAAGAGGTTATGGTTTGTTCTAATTTAAGTGAATATGAGATTTTTACATGTCTTGGTGATGCTTCTATGATGGTCATGTAAATGAGTTTGCTTTCACATTGAAACTGGTTAGTACGAAGCCATGGCAGCTTTATCTTTTTTTCTTTGACGGATTACATATTTAAGCATGATTATTGTATTATTATTATGGTTTCAATTTTGCCCATTTCTACGTCCTTTGTGTTGATTCAAGTGACTCTTTAACCTTTCTGTTTTAACTTTCATTTTGGAGGGGGTATGATGGTGGCTCATAGTCGTCTATTTTTAATTTATTTAGGCCACCTTTGGAGCTAATTAAATTTACATTTTCATACATCCTTTAAGTTTCCAATTACTCTTATGATAATCTATAATTTCTTTTATCCTTTACTCTATTAGTAGTATATTTGTGGCTGCTGGGACAAGAGATGTTTCATTCATCTTATAAGGTACACTCTTAACGAAATTTGTTGTTTTGTCGTCGTATTTTAATCATGGATACAAATAAATTGATAATTACTGGAACAGTTTTCATTTTTGTTATGTATACAAGTTATGATGTCTCTTTTTTGTGTTTTTATGCAACATGGAACAAAATATGAGATCGCAAACTGAAGACCAGGTGCCTACGGTGAATGACCTTCTACAAAAGCTCCAAGGTTTGGTTCTCGAGATCGGTGAAAGGCGAATACAAATAAAACGGAGGCTCGACAAGTTGAAAGAGGCATCACATAGTAATCAAATTGAAATTTCCAACCTCATTCGTGAGAATTGTGATGCAACTCCTATGTTCGTAAGATGGTCAATTGATTGGAAGAAACGACTGAAGAACTTTTAATTTTGTTTAAGTAATGCTTTGCCTCAATTGATAGAATCTTGGATTTAATTTTGACGGTTTTTTTTGTTGTTAAAATTACAAAAGAATCTCAGACATTTGCCTCAATTGATAGAATCTTGAATTTAATTTTGATGGTTTTTTTTTTGTTAAAATTATAAATGAATCTCAGACATTTGAGGGAGTTGTTCCAAGTGAATCATATTATATGTTAAATTTATTGGAACGATGCTCTTCGTGAGCTTTTTTAGCTGCGAAATATTATAAGCATCTTTTACTCGACACAACATGATCGGTATATGATCAAAACTGTGAAAATGTCAGAAGTTAAGGTAGAAAGATTATTTTTAATTGATTGCTCTCTGGGCTTAAAATAAGGTTTATATATCGACAATATTTTGAGTTTGTCAATAAGTAACTTATGTAATATGTAACTTTGTTTATTATTTATACACTTTGTGATAATGTAGATTAAATTTTCCGACCCGCGAAGTTCGCGGGTGATAACCTAGTATTAATATATAGGTAAAGGTAATGTTACTCTTCATTCCATTGTAATATTAATATAGGTAATATATAGGTAATTTGATTCCAATGGTGATTTTATAAATTTTTAAGATGTACGTACATCACCATCATTTTTTATTAGATTACTCTATATATTAGAGAACGTGCTAGTGTATTCGTTTACCTCAATTAAGAGTCCAAAAGCATTTTTTTTTTCTAAATCCGTCATGGCTACTGGCAGCAGCAACCTTCACGTCGTCTTCATCCCTGCGTTTGCCCCCGGCCACATGATACCTCTAGTTCAAGCCGCTAGGTTGTTTGCAGCTCGAGGCGTTCGCTCCACCATCATCACCACCGTTCACAACGCCATCACAATCCAACCCTCCATCGACGGTGACATCCACAGTGGTTACCCTCTCGCTGTCCGCACCATCAACTTCCCCGCATCCGAGGTTGGACTGCCCATCGGAATTGAAAATATGAGCGCTTGCACTACTGAAGAAATGGTATCTGCAATATACCGTTCAGCACCTCTGCTCCAGACACCAATGGAACAAGTGATTCGCGATGTGGCTCCCGACTGCATCTTCTCCGACATGTACTTGACATGGACAGCTGACCTTGCTGAGGAACTCAATATTCCGAGACTGTTGTTTTACCCTAACAATTTTATATATCACTCGATTTCCCATAGCTTGAGAGTTCATGCTCCTCACGCGAATGTGAAATCGGAGTTTGAGAGTTTTGTAGTACCAGATCTTCCGGATAAAATCACAATGAAGAGATCTCAGGTCTCACACCATTTCATATCCAAAACCAGCATGGGTGATATGATGGAAAGGGTTCGACAATCGGAGGAACGCAGTTTTGGAGTGGTGCACAACACGTTCTATGAGATCGAACCCGCTTATGCCGATCACATTAAGAAGATTAAAGGTAAGAAAGTCTGGCATATAGGTCCTCTTTTTGAGTTTTTTAACCGCGATGGCTGTGTTGTGGAGGAGAAACATAGTTGCTTGAGTTGGCTTGATGATCAGAAACCAAAATCTGTGATATACGTTTGTTTTGGAAGTATGGTGAGATTCCCGGAATCACAGATCACTGAAATCGCGTTGGCGCTTGAAGAATCGAGGCAACCATTCGTTTGGGTGGTGCGGAAGGAAGGAAATGAAGGGACCGGAGGGCTGCCAGAAGGGTTTGAGGAGAGAATCGGGACGGAAAACAAGGGTTTTGTTATAACGGGGTGGGCCCCGCAGGTGGAGATTCTACAACACCCGTCTGTCGGTGGGTTTTTGACTCATTGTGGTTGGAACTCGGTGCTTGAGGCTGCTACTGCTGGTGTACCATTGATCACATGGCCGTTGTATGCCGACCACTTTTACAACGAGAAGCTGGTGGAGCTTTTAGAGATCGGGGTGGGAGTTGGGGCGAACGTATGGAACCCAAGTTTTGGGATTACTAGCCCCATCATCGAAAAAAGGTGTATTTTAGAAGCTATTGAGCTTATAACAAGTGGATCCGTCATAGCTGAACGCATCAGACAAAACTCAAAAGAGTTGTCCATGAAAGCCAAGAAGGTCGTTGAAGAAGGTGGTTCTTCGTTAAACCATTTGAACGCTTTGATAGATGAACTTAAAGCTGTTAAATTTAGCGCAAAGCCTTGACTCTTGAGTTTGTTATTTTGTGTTTATCATCTGTTATTGTAATTCACTGTGAAACCAAAATATAATGTTTTGTATATCATCTACTAGGTTATAACCCCGTGTATTACACGGGTTAAAAAAATGTAATTTTACATACTAAATAATAAAACAATATATCTTTAAAAACCCTATTTATTACACTAGTTGAATAAATGTAATTTTATATATTAAATAATAAAAAAAATTATATTTTTAAGAAACTCGTGTATTGTAATTTAAGAAGCTCGTGTATTGTAATTCATCACGAGGAAATACAGTTCGTCGAAACAACAAAACAAGACTCCGGTCGCAGTTTGATTGTTGAAGCTGTCATAAATTCTTATTGGTCATTGATCTCCTATTTGATCAAAAATTCAAGCCAGATCGTCGCCGGCCGGAGCTTCTTTGGTTGCCGGAGACGAATCAGAGAATGACGAAGGGTGTGGAGGTGTTATGAGTGTGAAGGTGGGAGACGGAGAGTCGGAGTAGGGCGGTTGGTTCGCCGGAAACACCGGCCGGAGAATATCTCCGGTGGCCGGAGAATATCTCCGGTGACCGGAGTGAGCTCGGTGGTGGTGGTGGTGGTGGTGGTGGTGGTGCTGTGGCGATGGTTACGGTGGTGGAGGTGCTGTGGCGATGGTGGTGGTGGTGGCGGTGCGGTGGTGGTGGTGGCGGTGCTGTGGCGGTGGTGGCGGTGGCGGTGGTGGTGGTGGTGGTGTTGGCGGTGCTGAGGCTATTAACCTCAGGGACCATTTTGGCTATCAACTCATAGTTAAAACTAGTAAATTACAACTACAGGGACTGTTTGTGTAACAAATAAAACTTAAAAACTAACTTCAGTTAAAAAAAACTAACGGAAGTTCATTGAGTACCAACATGTTGATAGGTAGGATTATTATATACCAATTCTGTAGGTTGGATTATTATTTACCAACTGGGCAAATGTTGGTTTATTAAATACCAATTTTCCTAAAAACAATATGTATTATAAGAGTTGAATAAATGTAACTAAAATTTAATAGTATATTAAATAAATATAATTTTGGATTAATAGTGTATTAAATAAATATAATTTCGGATAAAATCTTATTTATAAATTTAATAACGAGTATAAAGTTAACCGAATAGACTATAAAGAAATTGAACTAAAGTATATGGTCTAAATATGGAGTAAAGTGAAACCACAAAGTAAAGTGTGCATGGTCTAAATAAAGGAAGAGTGAAATAAGTCCTTTTATATTTAAGATTTTATGAATATTGGTACTCCAAACGATATGAAAACGACGCTTCAATTTGGGTGTTTAAATTTTCAATTAATAAAAATCAAGTCATTTGGAGCACCATTCCTAGGTAAGTTTTACATCAATGGACTTGGATCGTCGTTTTGATCAAAAGCCCTAAAAAAACTGTTTGTAATTTGAAAAAAAACTTAACGGAGTTAAGTTTTTTTAACGGAGGACCGGTGTAGAAAAAATAGGTAAAAGGTGGAACTGGTGAGGGAAATATTCATAGGTGGGACTGTCAATAAGCAATAACCTCTAAATGGCACTATTACAGGCCAATTCTGCAGGAAAAAAAACATCATGAATCGAATAAAATCATCAAATGAATCCGTTTGAAACTATGATTTCCTCTCTAAAATAATATTTAATCAATCTATAATTGATTCCTCAATTTATTAAATTTGACACGCAAAACTTTCAATATAATATGTTTCAATATAATATATTTGATACATAAGTTTAAATGGTTTATATTGCTACATACTTGCTTTACATTTTGTAAATATAAAAATATACATAATTCATTAGAACAAAGCTCTATATCTATTAATAAAATGATACGAATATCGAAGGTTAACATTAAAGTCAAAATTCATAACTAATAATATTTATCCATAACATATTAAATTAATAATATTATAATTAATTAAAAGAGATTAAATTAAAATAGTAATTATCTATAAGAGATGGCCTAATATAATGATAAGTGTCTCTAAAGTGGTTTCTTTTAAAGTTAAATGCTTGGTTGGTCCCTGTGGTTTGCAAAAATTTCAAACTTGGTCCTAGTGGTTTACTAATTACATTCGTGGTTTCAAAAGTTGTCAAAAATGAACTCGGTTGGTCCCCTGACCTAACCTTTGTTAAATTTCTCAGTTAACTATATGTGAAATGACTATATTACCCTTGAACAATTAAAAGAAATAAAAAACCAATAAAAAGGACTCATCTTCTTCAACATCCCATCCCCTGTTCTTCCCCCTCTCTTTAAAACCCTATCCCTTGTTCTTCCCCCTCTCTTTAAAACCCACCAGGCAAAAAATAGAGTGGGGGATGTTGTTCCATTGTTGTGTTGCACATCATTCTGACACCGCCCTGGATTTACCTCGCTAGGTTTCTCTGATCATCAAAACTCCAATTCTCAATTCCGATCCAACAGAAAAACCGAGGGATGACTTATTAGGGTTTATGTTTCAGATTCACTCCATAATTCACTTCGATTCACATCAACAACAAACATGAAGACCACACCTGCATACCTAGACGACCCTCATCTTCATCTATATCTTCACCGCCTCATCGAAAGTGAGATTATCGCAACCCCCGACCCCTTATCTGTCCCGGGAACGGGCGGACGCGAACTTAGCGTTTCGGTGGTATCAGCTTGTTAATTTGGCAGCGGAAATTACATCAGGACCGTAGTTAGGAAATGTTTATCAGAGTAAAACCACCATATTTAATATTAATAATCACATGGGTAAAACCCAAGTTTCTTATTACAATACGTTTATAGGAATAACCCTATTTTATTGAATTTAAAACATCGTCTTTTAGGTAACTTTTATAGCAACATTTTTCCCAAGCCTTCAGTGCTCTCCAGCTGGCTTTTTACTAATTGGCTGTCACATTGTGTTACCTGAAACGCGTTTTAAAAACATTTGTCAGTGGGAAATACTGGTGAGTGAATCCCAGTTTAATCAAGAAACATTTTATCAATTAAAACAGTATTAAGAGCGATCACATTGTTTATGTCTACACAATTACTCATTCAGTACTGTCAATCCTGACTTGCGGGTCATATTACACATTGGCTAACTCGTTGTCCAATGTAGGAGTGTTCAGAAAAAACCGTAACCAAATAAAAACCGTAAACCGAACCGTAACCGTAACCAAATAAACCGATCCGAATAACGAATTCGGTTTTTGGTTTGTTTCTAACCGAAACCGAATTGTGAATATGGTTTTTGGTTCGGTTTATGGATCCACATTTTATTTTATTTGGTTTATTCGGTTTATTTGGATAACCGAATAAACCATTTAACTTAATTAATTATTAAATAAAAAAAAATATTTTATAAATCATATACAATTTATTAGCCCAAAATAGTTATTTTTTTATGCAGCCCAAAATACCAAATGTAAATCTAAAAGCTCAACTCAAACCCACTCATTTCTAAAATAATAGAACTTTAGACCTATGGAAACTAGGGTTTAGGATTTCTATATTTTCTTGGAGAAAGACTCATGTTTGAAGATTATTTATATTTTGTGCCATTAGACTTGTTAACTATTTATAGTTTCTATGATCTATGTTTTCAAGCTTTAACTTTGTGGTTGTGTCTACGACTACTTTATGGATGTGTTTGTTTTATTTCGTAACGAAATGTTCTTGTATTCATATATTGTTAGGTGTAAATTAGTTGCGATGTTCGAAAGTTAGAACACAAACATAAATATAAATTAGGAAAAAAAAAAGTACTTAGTACAATTTGGTTAGATTTGGTTTATTAGGTTTGTTTGGTTTCTAACCGAAACCAAACCGAATTGAATTTGGTTTGGTTTGGATCGGTTTGCATATTTCTTATTTGGTTTGGTTTGGTTTTTGGTTTGGGGTACAAAATTTTGAAAACCAAATAAACCGAACCGAATAAACCAAATAAACCATAAACCGAACCGATGAACACCCCTAGTCCAATGGTAAGGTACTGTCATCCCGACTTGCTACACGCAGTAGCAAATTTTGTATACAAAACCCCAACATACCGGCAGTAATTGAAGAACTACAAAGACTCAATCACCGCTTAATCACATTGTAAAACATTAAGGTTTTGTAAAATATTACAAAAAGGTTAACAAAAATTGGATAAACTCACATTGTTATCTTAGACTTCTCGTAAGGGTTTCCTGGGAACAATCTATAATTTACACAAATGTATATAGGTTAGTATCATAACCCTTTGAAAATATTAATGATACCCTCCCCGAGACGGCATTCCAACAACTACGTCGGGCAGAACCACGACAGTTGTTACGGAACCCTAAATCAATCGGGCAGCGTATCTATTACGAAATTGGGGTTATAATACTTACAACGGAGAAGAACCTCGCTAATTAGGGGGTATAATACCCGCTTTCTATGCCTAATATTTCAGAATTAGTGATTGAGAAATGAAAACGGGACGAACTGAAATGAAATCCGATGGTTCCTTTATATAGTGCTGATATCTGACTCTCTCGCGGCCCGCGTAAGAGTAGCCATAGGGCTACGCGGCCCGCGTCAAACTCCGGTCAAAGCGTAGCTCGTCCGGATCACCAACTAGACTTGACACGATGATGACACGTGTCACGCGTCCCGCGTAAGTGTAAGCTAAGGCTTACGCGGCCCGCCTAAACTAAAGAAAATCAACGAAATCAGGATTTAACCCTGATACCGTCCCCGTAAGTGGTTGGGGTGGGTCTACGCGGCCCGCCTCAACTTAATAATCAGTTTTTTTTATTTTATTTTATATGTTATAACGTATTTCGGGCTCGGTTTTCACATACGGGGTGTATTTAAAGACATATAAGGGTATTTTAAAATATACTAGAGTGTCGGAAATATTCGAGAGTGTCGGTTTACTGAGGGTTGTTACATCCTCCCCACCTTGTTTTAGAGCTCGTCCTCAAGATCTACTGGAACAAATGCGGATATTTTCTTTGCATTTCAGATTCAAGCTCCCATGTGTACTCAGGTCCTCTTTTGGAGTCCCACTTTACTTTGACCAGAACTAGTCTCTTGTGCTTGAGATTCTTGACTTTCCTGTCTTCAATCTGTAGAGTTTCTACAAACTTAAGTTGTTCATTTACCTCTATATCCTTAAGAGGTACTATCAGTGATTCATCAGCTAAACACTTTTTGAGATTAGATACATGAAATACATCATGTATTCCTGCCATTTCCTCTGGCAGTTGTAGCTGATAGGCTACAGATCCTATTCTTCTAATAATCTCAAAAGGTCCAATATACATGGGACTTAGCTTTTCTCTTTTTATGAATCTTACTATTCCTTTCCAAGGAGAGACCTTTAATAATACTTTATCTCCTACTTGAAATTCCAAGGGTTTGCGTCGGTTATCAGCATAACTCTTCTGTCGACCACGTGCTGCTTTCAGTCGTTCCTTGACTTGAATGATCTTGTCGGTTGTTTCTTGCACTATCTCAGGTCCAGATAGTTGCTTTTCCCCAATTTCTGCCCAACAGACTGGGGTTCGACACTTTCGTTCATAAAGTGCTTCGAATGGTGCAGCATTGATACTTGTGTGATAACTGTTATTATAAGAAAATTCTATTAAAGGTAAGTGATTGTCCTAATTACCTCCGAAATCAATTACACAAGCTCTAAGCATGTCCTCCATTGTCTGAATTGTTCTTTCGCTTTGTCCATCCGTTTGAGGGTGATAAGTCGTTCTTAGATTTAACTTGGTTCCCATGGCTTTTTGGAAACTTGGCAAAAAATGAGAGGTAAATCGGCTATCTCTATCAGAAATAATTGATAAAGGAATTCCATGTAAAGAAACAATTTCATTTACATATAATTTGGCTAGCTGTTCCATACTGAATGTTTCCTTCATTGGTAGGAAATGAGCTGACTTGGTTAGCCTATCTACAATCACCCAGATTGTATCATTTCCTTTCTTAGTTTTGGGTAATTTAGTAACAAAATCCATTGTTATTAATTCCCATTTCCACACTTGCATTTCTAACTGTTGTAATAAACCTGAGGGTTTCTGGTGTTCAGCTTTGACTTGTGAACAAGTTAAACATTTGAAATATAGGCTGCTATGTCCTTTTTCATACCTATCCACCAGAAATTTTTCCTTAAATCTTGGTACATCTTATCATTTCCTGGATGCATCGTATATTTAGACTTATGGGCTTCTTCTAATATACGATGACGTAGGTTTCCTAATTTAGGTATCCACATTCTCTTCTTATGGAATCTCCAAATTCCATATGTTCCTTGTTCTAATTCTTTTAGCATACCTTTTAATTTTTCAGTATCCTCCTTGATTACTGATTCTTGTGTTTCTCTTATCTGGTCATTTAAATCTACTTGCAGATTTAATTTAAGAGAACGTACCCTTTTTGGCTGTTCATAATACTTTCGGCTTAAAGCATCTGCCACTACATTTGCTTTTCCATCATGATACTGGATATCACAATCATAGTCACTAAGCATCTCCATCCAGCGGCTTTGTCTCATATTTAATTCCTTTTGCTTGAAAACATACTTTAAACTCTTATGATCAGTGAATATGGTAAACTTACTACCATAAAGGTAATGTCTCCAAATCTTAAGAGCAAAAATTATAGCTCCTAACTCTAAATCATGTGTTGAATAATTTTCTTCATGATTCTTAAGTTGTCTAGATGCATAAGCTATAACCTTTTGACGTTGCATTAATACACATCCATAACCTAATTTGGAAGCGTCACAATAGACTACAAAGTCTTCAGTTCCTTCTGGTAACGCTAGTATGGGTGTATGGGTTAATTTATGCTTAAGAATTCTAAAGGCTTCTACTTGTTTTAATCCCCATTCAAACTTAACAGATTTACAGGTTAGCTTAGTTAAAGGAATGGCTATTCTAGAAAATTCTTGAATAAATCTTCTATAATAACCAGCTAATCCTAAGAAACTTCTAACCTCGGTTGGTGACTCAGGGGTTTTCCATTTAGTAATCGCCTCAATCTTTGTGGGATCCACATGAATTCCTTCATGATTGACTAAATGTCCAAGAAATTGTACATGTTCTAACCAAAACTCGCACTTTGAAAATTTAGCATAAATCTTTTCCTTTCTTAATAAACTTAAAAGTGCGTGTAAATGCTTTGCATGATTCTCTTTATTCTTAGAGTAAATGAGAATATCATCTATGAAGACGATTATGAATTTATCCAAATATGGCTTACATATTCGGTTCATCATGTCCATAAATGCAGCTGGGGCATTGGTTAAACCAAATGGCAAGACAGTAAATTCATAATGGCCATACCTTGTTCTGAATGCGGTTTTAGGAATATCTTCTTCCTGTACCTTTAGTTAATGATATCCTGACCTTAAATCGATTTTAGAGAAAAATCGAGCTCCTTGCAGTTGGTCAAACAGATCATCGATTCTCGGTAATGGGTACCGGTTCTTAATTGTGACCTTGTTTAATTCACGGTAGTCAATGCACATACGCATTGATCCGTCTTTCTTTTTAACAAACAGTATCGGCGCTCCCCATGGCGACGAACTAGGTTGTATAAATCATTTCTCTAACAATTCGTCCAATTGTTTCTTTAATTCTTGCATTTCTGCAGGTGCCAAACGGTAAGGTGCTTTGGCAATCGGTGCTGTTCCTGGTATTAAATGGATTCTGAATTCAACTTCCCTATCTGGAGGTTGCCTTGGCAATTCTTCTGGGAATACATCTGAAAACTGAGATACTACTGGAATATCTTTCAAATCCTTTTCTTTAGTGTTAGTGATTATAGAAATCAAATACACTATATAACCTTTTCTTATGTAACTTGCAGTTTTCATCACAGAGATAAATTTTGTGGATCTATATGGTTTATCTCCTTTAATTGTGATCATTCTACCTTTTGGTGAATTTACTTGAATTGACTTTTGATCACATAAAATATTGGCTTTATTGGCTATTAACCAATCCATTCCTAAAACAACATCGAATCCTACCAGATTCATGGGATAAAGGTTTGCAATAAACTTTTGATTTAAAATTTCTATTCTTGCTCACTGCAAGATTTCAGAAATCCTAACAGTTTCTCCATTGGCTGTCTCTACCAAGCATTCTTGTGGTAGTTTAGTTAATGACTGATTTAGAAATTTGCAAAATGATGTATTAATAAAACTTTGATTTGCACCAGAGTCAAATAATACTTTAGCAAAGACATCATTAACTAAAAACGTACCAGCTATAACATCTGGATTCATTTTGGCTTCAACTGCAGTCAAAACAAATGCTCTAGCATTTTGAGTATTCTTGTTGTTTGTAGCTGGAGCCAATTTCGGACAATTAGGCTTGATATGACCTTGTTCTCCGCAGTTGTAACATATCCTATTGTTAGCTTTCTTCCTGCAATTTTCTTCCTTGTGTCCCGATATTTTGCAAAAGTTACAGTATATGGAGCATCTTCCTGGATGCTTTCTTTTGAAATTCTTACAGTAAGGTGTAAAGGTAGAACCTACATTTTTCCACGACTAAAATTTCCAGAACGAAATTCTTGTGTGAGCTTTTGGGTTAGGTTCCTCCTTTGATCCTTGATCGGAATGTCGCGCTCCGGTCAAAGATAATATTTATAAGCCCAAATTACCCTTAACAAATAGTTAGCGGTAGTAAGGGGTCAAACCATGAAGAGTATGTGGTTTGTGTATGAATTCGATCGAATTATAGAAAAGTGTCACGTATTATGAAGCTTGCTATGATATTTTTGTTTAATTGAGAGATGTGAGTTTAGATTAAATGAATTGGTTAAATTATTTGACAACTAATGATTAACGATTACGAGAAAAATTGATTACTAGAACAATAATAAGAAAAAGGAATCACACCCGGTTTCGGTAATTGCTAACTTAGGATTTCTACAAGTTTTAGATTCAACTCAAATGCATTCGATTAACGGAATTAGTGTACCGTGACTTAGGTGCTAATAGCTATCAACGTCCCGAAGAACGGACAAGAATACACTTTCTAATCAACACAAGTAAATCCTAACCACGACAATGCACAATTACATATCACTATTTCGCAAAGTCATAACTTTTAACATCGTTCGACAATTTACGAATTCGCAACAAATGTAACACTATTGTCAAAAGTTTCAAAAATCAAACACAAATTGTCACTAAGTTGAAACAAGAACAATTCAAAACCCTAGAATTAACAACTACCTACACCGGGGTGAAACCGAGATGATTAGCCGCTCATGGTTGAAGAATCTTGATCACCGGATGATTGGAACACGAATGAAGTCATCTTGAAGCTTGATGGATGATTAGGGTTTGTGGATGATGATGGTGAGTATGAATGAAGGATGGAGAATTAGGGTTCGGATGGTGGAATGTTTGATTGTGTAGATGGTGATAATGATTCTTGATGATCTTCAATGATGGTGATGATTCTTGATTCGGGTGATGTAGTAATGATTCAGATGGAATGGTAAGTGAATCCTATGATTAGTGGCTCCAAAATGTAATTTCAAACTCCAAATATTGTGTAACTCCCGACTTCCATGACCCCGAGCCAATAGAAATCGATCTTGATCCCCAAAACACCAAAAATCGCGTTTCCAGTTTTGACAAGCCGTCGCCGACGGCCCTCAACCCGTCGGCGACGGGCTTTGGTTTTCTGGTTTCCGTCCGACGGTTTATTCATCTGGATACGGCAATTAGGTGGCGACAGGTGTTTCTGGAAGGCGTCGCCAACGGGGCCCAGGCCGTCAGCGACGGGCTCTCGTTTGCGAGATTCCTGTTTTTCGCTCCCAACACTCCCGGTTGACCCGTAACGCATCCTGGTGCTCCGGTTTTCGACCCGGTGACCCGTAAAGCTCCCGAAAAGCTCCTTAAACTTCGTTAAACCTGCATAAACACAAATATAATTAAAAGTAGGCCATTCAAGATTAAAACTCTTATAAAAATATAAAGTTATACAATTACGAGCACCAGTTTTCAACCACCCATCAATCCTCTTCTCGAGTACGGACTAATTCATTTGTCAAGGTATTTGCTAGTTCTACAACTTCTTCTATGGTTTGAGGTCTAGCTGCCTTAACTACGTGTCTAATCTCTCCGATTAATCCCTAAATATAACGGGAGATTAACACTGGTTCTGGTGAAGCAAGAGTTGGCACTATTCTAGCATATTCGAAGAATATTTTAGTGTATCCCTTACTATCCACACCAGTCATCCTAAGGTTTAGGAATTTGTTTGCTATCTGTTCCTTCTCATTGGGTGGGCATAATTTCCTTTCTACCTTGTTCTTAAATTCTTCCCATTCTATATTGTAAGTTCTATCAGTTCCTCTTGATTGGAGGATAGTGTTCCACCATTCTAGTGCTGAATTCTTAAATAGATTAGAAGCAAACAATATCTTATCTTCTTCAGCACACTTGCTTATTCTTAAGACTGCCTCAGTCTTTTCTATCCAGCGTAAGGTTGCAATGGCCCCTTCGTTGCCCGAGAATTCCATTGGTTTACAAGACCAGAATTCTTTATAAGAACAACTGTAAGACACGGTTCTTCTCTTTTTGGGAATGGACATTTGAAGTACAGGTCCATTGTTCACGCTGTTTTCGGGTTCGATGGGTCGCTTACTACTATGCTTACTTTTATTATTCGCTTCTTGAATCGTTTGAATAATAAATGGCATGGCATCTATGATTCCTTGTGCCACTATGTGTTGAACGACACTATTATCCAATTGGTTTCCATTGTTATTGATGCTTGGATTCTCATTAACCACGTTAATGTTACTCTGGTTATCATTATTCAGATTTCCTTGATTTCTTTCATCGGCCATCTGAATTTTAAACATTTACCTCATATTAATATCACACGATAATATTTAATATAGTTAATCATATGACACGCAATCTAACCAAAAACGTCGATCATTGCGACTTTTACTCTATTTCCATATACTATTATGCATCTATTACATTCTAGTACTGAAATAAAATTACAATACCAACAGAAATAGAATCACACTAATAGTAATAGGCATCCGTACACACATATTTTTTTTTGTATTTCATTATTTTATTTTTATTTTTATTTCATTATATTATTATTACTATTACCCTCTCCTCCATCACATCACAGATATGGATTTATCCAAAAATCCATATTGCGCTCATCGTATTTCCATACGAGACGCTCTCCCACCTGTCTCATTCTCTCACTCCTTTCTAAAATTTCCTCCCCAAAAGTCCTAAGTTCTTGTACGTTTTCTGCACTCATTGGGGGTGCAGGTTCTAGGACTGGGTTTGGAATCTGGGGTGCGGGTTCCTGATATGGGGGTGAAAGTGCCTGAAATCGGTAAGGATCTTCTAAGATCTCCCTAATGTAGTTATCACGGTAATAGGGATCTAAAGGGTCCATACCTGGATAGGCTCCTATGTTCTGTATGGGTGTGTCTTCATGTATCGGGTAACGTTATTATCGTCCCACCAGGGGTCGTAATTTGGGTCTAGGGGGTTTGGTGCAGGTACCCTAGGGATTTCCTCTGGGTTGAAGTCATGCATCTCCACTGGGTTTTCAGGGTTTTCTATCTCCATGGGTTGGTCTGGGTTTAGTGGTTGTGGGGCTACTAGTTGTTCCAGACTTGGGTCAGCAGCAGTTGTGGCTAGGATATGAAAATTGGCTAGGCTTCTATTAAGCATATCCTGTGTATGGGCATCTGTCTTTCGCTTAGCGGCTGCTAAAACTCTTTGTTGTTGCAACTTTCGCATTCTTTTCCTACGCGCAAAAGCTTCCTTATTTAAAAGCAAACATCCCTTCTTCCTGATCAGCAGAATACCCAGAAAGCGCAGGCTGCGAAGAGGTACCTTCACTCCTAGGTGAATCAGATAACTGACGACTCATGTCTGAGGGTCCTTGGTCACTCATACTGTAAACTAACAAGTAGTCAAATAACACATAACAAATAAATACAGTTACGCACGTATTTCCGTAATTTATTTCCTAACACAAAATTTAGAATTTAAGTGTCAGCAGAACACTTCTTTGGCTCAGACTAGTGGCTAGGCTCTGATACCACCTTCTGTCGCAACCCCCGATTCCTTATCTGTCCCGGGAACGGGCGGACGCGAACTTAGAGTTTCGGTGGTATCAGCTTGTTAATTTGGCAGCAGAAATTACATCAGGACCGTAGTTAGGAAATGTTTATCAGAGTAAAACCACCATATTTAATATTAATAATCACATGGGTAAAACCCAAGTTTCTTATTACAATACGTTTATAGGGATAAACCCTATTTTATTGAATTTAAAACATCGTCTTTTAGGTAACTTTTATAGCAACATTTTTTCCAAGCCTTCAGTGCTCTCCAGCTGGCTTTTTACTAATTGGCTGTCACATTGTGTTACCTGAAACGTGTTTTAAAAACATTTGTCAGTGGGAAATACTGGTGAGTGAATCCCAGTTTAATCAAGAAACATTTTATCAATTAAAACAGTATTGAGAGCGATCACATTGTTTATGTCTGCACAATTACTCATTTAGTACTGTCAATCCTGACTTGCGGGTCATATTACACATTGGCTAACTCGTTGTCCAATGGTAACGTACTGTCATCCCGACTTACTACACGCAGTAGTAAATTTTGTATACAAAACCCCAATATACCGGTAGTAATTGAAGAACTACAAAGACTTAATCACCGCTTAATCACATTGTAAAACATTAAGGTTTTGTAAAATATTACAAAAAGGTTAACAAAAATTGGATAAACTCACATTGCTATCTTAGACTTCTCGTAAGGGTTTCCTGGGAATAATCTATAATTTACACAAATGTATATAGGTTAGTATCATAACCCTTTGAAAAATATTAATGATACCCTCCCCGAGACGGCATTCCAACAACTACGTCGGGCAGAACCACGACAGTTGTTACGGAACCCTAAATCAATCGGGCAGCGTATCTATTACAAAACTGGGGTTATAATACTTACAACGGAGCAGAACCTCGCTAATTAGGGGGTATAATATCCGCGTTCTATGCCTAATATTTCAGAATTAGTGATTGAGAAATGAAAACGGGACGAACTGAAATGAAATCCGATGGCTCCTTTATATAGTGTTGATATCTGACTCTCACGCGGCCCGCGTCAAACTCCGGTCAAAGCGTAGCTCGTCCGGATCACCAACTAGACTTGACACGATGATAACACGTGTCATCACCGGGCTGCGCCACTATTTTGATCTCACGCGGCCCGCGTAAGTGTAAGCTAAGGCTTACGCGGCCCGCCTAAACTAAAGAAAACCAACGAAATCAGGATTTAACCCTGATACCGTCCGCGTAAGTGGTTAGGGTGGGTCTACGCGGCCCGCCTCAACTTAATAATCAGTTTTTTTAAATTTTATTTTATATGTTATAACGTATTTCGGGCTCGGTTTTCACATACGGGGTGTATTTAAAGACATATAAGGGTATTTTAAAATATACTAGAGTGTCGGAAATATTCGAGAATGTCGGTTTTACTGAGGTTTGTTACACAGATTCTATTCTTTCATCTACTACTTTCTTTCAATTACTTCACTTTCGTATTGTGTAATTTAGGAATCTCGTTTGATTGATTGATTTTGAATTTTGGTAGTTTAATTGGATACTTGATTGTGCGGTTAACCGACGACCACACCCACCCCACCTCGCACCACCTCGCACCACCCTTACACGCACCCCATCCCCTCTTCTCCCCCCTCGATTGATTAGAAACAGTGGCCGGCGACTGTTAATTGAAGGGTGGGGGTTGGCTGGGTTGAAGGTGACGGTAGAGGTGGAGGTAGTGGTGATGGATTGAAGGTGGAGATGGTGGCCTGGTGGGTTTTAAAGAGAGGGGGAAGAACAGGGGATATGAGGTTGAAGAAGATGAGTCCTTTTTATTGGTTTTTTTATTTCTTTTAATTGTTCAAGGGTAATATAGTCATTTCATATATAGTTAACTGAGAAATTTAACAGAGGTTAGGTCAGGGGACCAACCGAGTTCATTTTTGACAACTTTTGGGACCACGCGTGTAATTAGTAAACCACTAGGACCAAGTTTGAAATTTTTGTAAACCACAGGGACCAACCAAGCATTTAACTCTTTCTTTAATTATATAGTATAGATCTGTTATGCCTCTTGATCATTCTTTTGCAATTGAGATAGAAACCGTTGTTTCCTCATTTAACCCTTCACGTATGGATGGCTACAGATGCTTCTCCTCTTATCAGGCCAGGTGGAGGAGCATAGCGTTTCATGACTTTTATACATTTTATTACTTTGAAGGAATTATCAATGCAAGGAGTTAAATGCATTCGAGTTAGTTCTCACATTAAATTTTACAAATGCATCAAAAATACTAATTTTCCTTCCATCCTATATACATATTTACCAATACTTAAATTTCCATATCATCACCATAGTTTACATTTCTTTAATACTATAACTCTTATTTTATAACTGATAAATTTCATTTATTTTAGTATTATTAAAATGTATTTAAGATATTAACTATATTTGTAATAGTTACCGTTAATCTCTTGAAAAAAAAATTGAGTGTTCCTATTGAATTAGGAAAATTGGTATTTAATAAACCAACATTTGCCCAGTTGGTAAATAATAATCCAACCTACAGAATTGGTATATAATAATCCTACCTATCAACATGTTGGTACTCAATGAACTTCCGTTAGTTTTTTTTTAACTGAAGTTAGTTTTTAAGTTTTATTTATTACACAAACAGTCCCTGTAGTTGTAATTTACTAGTTTTAACTATGAGTTGATAGCCAAAATGGTCCCTGAGGTTAATAGCCACAGCACCGCCACCACCACCACCGCCACAGCACCGCCACCACCACCACCACCACCATCGCACCGCCACCACCACCACCATCGCCACAGCACCTCCACCACCGTAACCATCGCCACAGCACCTCCACCACCGTAACAATCGCCACAGCACCACCACCACCACCGCCGCCACCACATTACCCGAATCTGAAACAGATCTGAACCCAGCTCGAACCAACTCAGAACCTGCTGCTGAATCATCGTCTTCACAGCTTCATCGTCATCAGCTTCAACCTTCGTCATCATCAATCATCCAATGAAACCAGATACGTACTTTGTGGCCTATAAAGTAGTTTTAATTTATAGATGACCTTAATGAATATATTTGAATACTTGGTTTACCTCCGTATGTATTACCATTTTTAATTGGGTTGTTCGCCTTCAAATCTGGATTTTGTATTAACAAAACTTGTAAACTTTAGAACAATTTCCGCTGGCTCGAACGGAAAAGATGGTGGTGATTCTGGGATGAATTGGCTGATGTACGAGCTCATGTGGAGGGACTTCTTCAGGCAAGTTGTTTTAATTATTAAAGTTCGAATGGTTATATGAATGTAGCAAAAATGAAACAACAATTGGTCAAAATGAGTCATTTTTTAAATCTGATTCAAAGTTACAACTTTACACTTATGGTGAAAGAAGAAACACCACTTATTTCGATATTTTATTGGAGAATGCAGATTCATCACGAGGAAATACAGTTCGTCGAAACAACAAAACAAGACTCCGGTCGCAGTTTGATTGTTGAAGCTGTCATAAATTCTTATTGGTCATTGATCTCCTATTTGATCAAAAATTCAAGCCAGATCGTTGCCGGCCGGAGCTTCTTTGGTTGCCGGAGACGAATCAGAGAATGACGAAGGGTGTGGAGGTGTTATGAGTGTGAAGGTGGGAGACGGAGAGTCGGAGTAGGGCGGTTGGTTCGCCGGAAACACCGGCCGGAGAATATCTCCGGTGACCGGAGTGAGCTCGGTGGTGGTGGTGGTGGTGCTGTGGCGATGGTTACGGTGGTGGAGGTGCTGTGGCGATGGTGGTGGTGGTGGCGGTGCGGTGGTGGTGGTGGCTGTGGTGGTGGTGGTGGTGGTGGCGGTGCTGTGGCTATTAACCTCAGGGACCATTTTGGCTATCAACTCATAGTTAAAACTAGTAAATTACAACTACAGGGACTGTTTGTGTAACAAATAAAACTTAAAAACTAACGGAAGTTCATTGAGTACCAACATGTTGATAGGTAGGATTATTATATACCAATTCTGTAGGTTGGATTATTATTTACCAACTGGGCAAAGGTTGGTTTATTAAATACCAATTTTCCATTGAAATTATTACCGCTAGTATTAATGTATCATTTGAGATTGAATATATATTTTTTTTCTTTTTTTATTTACCACATTAAAATACCAAAGTAGCAAATTATAAACAAGTGGCAGGTAAACGGGCAAAAAGCTGCGCCGCAATCCCCTTTTGAATTGCAAAACCAATACTACTAAAAACGAAACGACCCTTAAAGGTTGAGAGATTACTATTCACAACCTGTTGTACCCTGTTTAGAAATTCCACAGCCTCTGGGGCTAGGGAACCAAATGTATCAATAGCGAATGGGATAAACACATGTTGATTATCTAAACAAGCCTTCTCGTGTTTCGCGACTTTGCTTGATTCCGCTTTTAACCCAGCTTGGCCAGCAGCAAACCCATTATCCCTGAGCCCAATAAGAGGGGAATATTAAAATTTAAGTAAACAAATAATTGTTGGCTCAACAAAATAAATAAAAAGTAATATAAAATCAAAACGATAATGAGACCATAAAAGTCTTTGTTGGAGGTCCACAAATTTGGCGTTTCCTCCGCACGTCGCTACATGCGGTTCCCACAATTTCTTTTGTCTCCAGTGCAAATTGTAACAGCCTAAATTGCAAGGTTAGGTGTCAGTGAGTTGGCCGTTAGAAAAAAAAAAAAAAAGAAAAAAAAGGAAGAAACCTAATTCTTTTAGTATTTTAAAAATAATTAAATAAAAATGTGCGAAACGTTTAGTTATTATACGCAGCTCCATTATTGAAATGATTATGGTTGTAATATTTTTTTATGAAGGTTCCAATATGAAAATGTCAAATTATTGATATGTTTACTATTATTGGAATAAGAACATACCTTTGGTAAAATTAAATATTAAAGAAAAAAGTAAAAGATTCTGAGTTCGATTCTCTCAAGTGGGATTTTTCAGATTTATTTGGTTTCTTCTTCAATTGGTGTACAGACATTATTGTCTAATGGAGATGGACAAGATCAGGTGGTTCCACTGGTAGCGTGATAATACTTCAGTAGTCCGTAAAAAATATTTATCATTGTTAAAATTAATTTTCATATAAACGAGCAAGACACATCATGACACACCTTCAGCTCGAGCTCGGGCACCTTACAGGTTAACAACATTTAATCTCGAGCCAGTTTGAGTATTTTAAATTTTCCACTTTTTTCCAATATATTGATAGATATTACAACAACAAAAAATAAGCCTTTTTTGCAGTGTCATCCCATTGGAAAAGATCCATAAAGAAAGGTGCCACGAGGAGTTATAGATTATTAGAATTTACTGATATTTGAGGACCTTTTTCATTTGTCATAACTAGCCATACATCATACGTTTTTCATTACTTTTATAGATGATTCTTCTTGGTACATGCACCTGTATTTGATTAAAAAAAATCTGAATCACTTGATATGTTTAAAACCTTTAAGGCTGAAGTTGAAAACCAACTTAACCATAAGATAGAGGTAGTGAGATCAGATAGAGGAAGCAAGTATTATGGTCGACATACTGACATTGGTCAAGCTCTCGGTCCTTTCTTTAAATTTTGTAAAGGACATGGGATAGTAAACCAATTTACTATGCCAAGTACTCCTTAGTAGAACAGTGTTGCTAAGAGAAGAAATTGAACCCTTGAGGAAATGTTACAAAGTATGTTAGCAAACTCAAATCTACCTAAATATTTATGGACTGATGTGTTAAAGACAACCGTTCATGTTCTAAACATGGTTCCTTCTAAATGTGTCCCAATACTCCTTTTGAGATTTGGACAGAAAAGAAACCAAGCTTAGAGTATATGAAAGTATGGGTTGTCCTGCCGAAGCTACACTTTATGATCCTTTGGAAAAGAAACTTGACATGACAACAGTCAGTTTCTACTTTATAGGATATCCTAAACAATCAAGGGGTTACAAATTTTACTGCCCTTCACTTATAGGATATCTCGAACGATCATAGCGACATGTGTTTTACTGCCCGTCACACGTTACCTGTATTGTGGAAGCTGAAATTGCTGATTTTATAGAGAACTCTAAGGTTAGTGGAAGCAATGAAAATGAAGTCTTTGATTTCCAAGAAGTGCAAAAGGCGAGGGGATGGGTTTTTCAAATTTATCTCTTATTACACCTCTTGTACACACCACCTCCTATTTCCTCAGAAATTAATGCTTCTAACATCCCTACTAATAAAGGCACATCAAACTCACAAGAGCATAACCAAATTCCTAAACCAGTTAATGAAAATGTTAATGCTCTTAATCAGGTCAGGCGGAGGAGTATAATGTTAGATGATTTGTATATATTTTATTATTTTGTTTTGAGAGTTCAAACCTAATCATGAACAAATTGTGTATATGTAGGTGTATGCGAGTTTGTCATTAAAAAAAGAAAAGAAAACTAATGTTTTTAGGATATTAAGAATAACTAAATAAAAATGTGCGAAACGTTTACGTTATAATATACTGGTCCATGATTGAAATGAGATGATTTTGCTTATAATATTTTTGGTCGAGGCTCCATACATTAACATGTAGGATGATAAATACGTTTGAAAATTAATGTATTTTTTATGTTAGTTAGCCGGCCATTGGATGTTTTCCTATTTTTTTTCCATTTCATACGACAACTTTAATGTAAAGATGTTGCAATGATGCAATTCTTAATTGATAAAATACTAGTGGACTCGGGCACCCGTATAAGGGGTATCGGGTACCACTACCTGTAACTCACACACCGTCGATGGTGGTGCGGGTAGGGGCAAACGGGTAAAGGTCGGATTGGGTTGTAGCCGCTGTTTGTTTCAAAAATTTTGACCAACGGCTGGAAAAATTAAATTATTATTATTATTTAACACTATAAAGCCAAACTGAATTACACCATAATCACAAAAATTTAACCACTAAACTCTTAGACACTCTCCATACATTCGCTATAGTTCAAGAAGGTGGGAATTAATGAAACTTGGTGGCCCAGTCGCAAAATAATACATTAGACAAATCCAAAAGTATTGTGGGATGAATATAAGAGGAGAAGGAATGATACAAGAACGAACCGGGAACGAAAAAACGAAGATTTGACACATGTTAGTTTTTATTTTTTGGTTCTTTTTCGTTTAAACTCGTTTCATTATGATTCTTGCTATCGTTTATTTGTGTTTTGTTATACCAAACATGATTGTCGGATAGTTTTATTGTTTCACCTAGGTTGTGATAAACTTGGAACGTTCGTTTTGATTTTTATTTGACTTTTTTCGACTATGGTGGGGTTGATTTAAAATAGTTATGAGTTGTTACTGGGTATGAACATGTGTGCTTATGTTTTGCTATGATTAATTGAGTATTTGTCATTATTGATGTGTTCATAAAGAAGAAATTCACCATAGGCACGTTTAAATGAATTGTTAGGTCGTTAATCTGATCAGTTTTCATTCTAATGTCACACCCCAATCGATGACGGAAACATCGGGGCGCGGCACTGAGCGAAACAGATTGTCTAAGAGAATCCATAACAACTATTAATTATAATATATTAAAGGTTCATGTCCCATACCACAAACATATAAAATAAGATAGTTATTACAGACTTCGCTCTCAAAGACAAATATCCATTCCGACAACTCAGATTTTATTTAGTTTGTTTCTAGACTCCATCCTAGCTTGATTCCAGCAAATAACAAGCAATCATCCTAAGCACCTGTCACATACGTTAAAATAGAGGTCAATACACATAGTGTAAAGGTGAGCATACAAGTTTAATAGTATAATAGATTCGAAAGCGTTTACGCATAACCCGCTTGTAACATGTAGCAAAGTGAAGCTAGTAGGTCATCGACAATGAAATATGCACAGACATGACTGCGAGTTGTAGAATGCGCAACACATATCACCACTGTGACACGTGAAGAAATAACCTTAACAACCCCTGTCCACGACAGGTGCTGAGTCCAAACTATAGTACTATCGTTGCTAAGGCATCAGGCAACAATCACTGTGTAAACATAACATACAAGCATTCATCGAGTAACACGTATAACATGCAGTAACGGTTAGCGCATAAAAGTGCTTGCGTTGTGTGATCGATGTGATTTGAATAAGTAACGTATGTAACACCCAAAAGTGCGTAAAAAGGGATCAGGTATACTCACAGATAGCGTTTAACAAGCAAACACTCTCTTGGATTGGAGGGAGCGCTGAGAGATTAGCCTGAACAGTTAACGATAGCATAAGCGAAAGAACGGCGCGTAAAACGGTGCAAGTGAATCAAGTGACGAATGGTAATCCGGTCGGATGGCAATCCGAACGGTTGGTCATTCGATCGGATGTCAATCCGTTCGGATGGCCATTCGGTCGGATTGACACTCGTTTGGGATGGATGTGTTTGTGTATGATGGCTTTGAAGTTTTCGTTGTAGCATTTTGAAAACAGAGAAGTATCTCTACCTTTCAGGTCGTTCGATCGAACGGCAGTTCGATCGGATGGCGATCCTTCCGGCGAGACATTTCTTTGGAGAATAAGTTCATAGCAGGATTGTCATCCGTCCGGGTATTGTGCATATTACTAATTTTCTCCCGGTTACGTTCATTGACCTAACCGAGATAATCACTGTTAGGTTCATTGACCTACAGGGATAATCATCACTACTTGGGGTGGGACTCAATAGTGGTATGACCATCGTCACCATTGTGACACGGCGCCAGATAAAAATAAGATAGAAGCCATTGTAATCGCTCTTATGTTGTAATTTTAATAAGGGTCATTTTATAAAAAATGAATGAACTCACCAGTATTTCCTGCTGACCAAATCTTTTTAAAATGCATTTCAGGTAATTACAGTAGATCAGGAATTATAGTTGGATGCGGCACCAACAAGGCTTACAGAAGTGGCTTATTTTATCAATTAAATTAAATTAAATTAAGAAAAGTTGTTTTATGTATTCGAATTTATCATATATTAAAGCTACCTTTTGAAACATGGTTTTATTCCATCTATTTAATAAATAAAAATCCGGTGTTTTCTAAACTCAGATATTTTCCCTAACTCACGGTTCTGATGAAATTTCCGCTGCAATGTTTTCAAAATAACCACCGGTACCACTTGGCTGCTCGCGGCTCTCGATTCCATCCAGGGTGGGGTCGGGGGTCGTGACAGAAGGTGGTATCAGAGCCACTGATCTAAGCCAATAGGTGTTGTAATAATAATACCTAAGCTTAAATAAAAGAGTTAGGAAATTGCTATTAACTGGTAGCACACAGGATAGTATTTAGACTTGAACTTAAGAAAGATGCCTTAGTATAAGCTTCGAGATAAGCTAAAATACTTGTGCAAATAAAGTGTAAAATGTTTTGGTATGCCGTGAGAATGATAAATAGAACGTTGCTAGTATAATAAATAAGTAATAACACTTGACCACTGTTATTTCTTATTTATTGGTACTACTTTGTTCTAGAATATGATCAGTCAGGTAAATATTAATTTCCTGATTCGTTGTTGAAAGTCATAATGCACTTTCCAAATCATGATTTAAGAAAAATACTATTTACGAGAAATATAAATTTCTTCTCCGACAAGACAGGGTATGGTCTAGCAGACTCTCCAGTTTGTCCGGATATACTGGGGTTACCTCTCCGGCCTAGAACCGGGTAAGAAGGTATATAATATGTCAAACAAGTGACAATATTTCCCTAAATAGTATCATGATCTGATATCTGATTTGTTTTTGGAAATTTGAATCTGTTAAATACATTGACCTTATGAAAGGTATGTATATTACAGCATGTGAAATATATGAGTATATAGATATGTATATCTATAAGAAATTCCAAAAGTCAATTAAGAACAAAGCACAAGCATATGTGTTAATAATAAATCTAGATTTCTTTATCAGGAGTCTCTTGCATATATCTATAATTCCGATATCAAACATTATTTTGTTTGATCATCTACCTCGTAACTCGTACGACAATATAAACAATGGGAACCCTTTAAGTTGGGACGCCATCAAAAGTATAAGAATTTCTAATGCGTTACCATAAACTACTAACGCAAGTAAGAAGCATGTAAAGTTGTGCTAGTGCACAAGAAAACACATGTAACTTAAATTATACGTCCATAGATGTCGAAGTATATCACACACGACTTTCGAGGCAAGACCTTTTGAAAATATAGTTGGGCACAACGACAACAATGCTAATCCCGTCAATGGAAAAGTTACTAATCAAAAAGCAGCATTTTGCCACGTGATCCTACAAACTACATGAATCTCGCTGAGGTACGTTGGAACAAGATTTCACAACCATCGGTGCACTGTCTAATCAGAGTCATAATTATTAACACTACAAAATGAGTCACATATCTTTGTAACTCCCCTATTTCATTTTATTCGACATTCCTTGGTAATATCACTTAACAACGGTTATCACACGAAATTCCAGATAAAATTCTTATATTTCTTTCGTTGCAATTCTGACTTCTGCATATAATGAGTTGACTTTCGTGTTTCTACTTCCCCTAATGGTCATCATACCATAAGGATTTCTTTCATAGTAGTAAATATTGATCTGTTTCATTTCTTGGTACATCCACACATTACTCATGCACTGTTTATTACGCATGTGGTTCGTTTGATTGATGAGGACCATTGGAGGGCTTCATTCTAATTTGTCGTTTTATCAAAACTCAAATATCGTTTCGCTATAATTGATCTTTGCATTGTAAACCGCGTTTCTTGCAAAACGATGACTCTTTGATATCGAGTCAATGAATTTCTTAAAAAACTCAATTTCCTTTGGCATACATGGTTTCTGTTGTGACCATGTCCGAACTTTCTTATTAAAACTCGTTTTGTTTAAACCAAGTTCAATTGTTTGAACTTGCTCGTATTACATATTCAATTCAAGGTTCCATATGATGAATTAAAGCCATCATATTCGACATAATCCCAACAAGCACTTCAATTCTCTTGAACTATAACATGCTTGTTTGATCTTCGACTTCATTGAATCGTTTATTTGATCACGATCACCTTGTGGTGACGTTTTCACAAAAATTGAAGCTTGCACTAATCTCGTTTGCACATCTCATATACGGATTTAATTATTTATTTATTTATATTGAATCCGCTTTACTGGTTTATCATATTCCAACAATCTTAACACAATCATGTGTTAAGATAATGATACACAAATTCTTGTCATATTTCAGTGTATCTCTTAATGATTCTTACAAATCAATTGAGCCTTTCGTGATAATTATTGCTTTATCATCTTCAATCGAAAAACATTATATAAATTTAATTGATTATATATGGAAACTTACATAAGTAATTGCCTAATTTACAATATAGTATTACTATATTTAAAAATTCTTATTAAACTATTAAGGTGAAGAATTTATATTTTTATATATGTATAAAAAATTATGTTTGAGGTATACTCTCATTTAAGTTTATGTTTAGTTATTTATTATTGATAATTAATATTAGTTTTATTATTACTAATAAATTATTAATAGTAGTAGTGTTAGTATTATTTTTAGGTACTAGGGTTATTGTCAGGGGCATGTATTGGATAGCCTAGCCTTAGTTAGGCAGGGACTGATCACCCATGCTTAAACAAGGCAGCACTAACCAATATCCAACCATGATAATAACTAGTTAATGTATATAAATTAAGTCATCATACTTATTTAGTAAATTTTAATTATATGTAAAAATATTTTTATATATATATAAAAATATATATACTTTGTACTATAAGGAGAAGACAATTTTCATAAAACAATACAATAACTAGTTTAATACCCGTCCGGTGGACGGGTTACGTTGATTATATAGTAACAACATGAATGAACATATGAACACATAAAAATAAAATAGAGTCAACTTACACAAGATACATAAACAACGTGACGAACAAAGCTAACCTATATTAAAGCTGTGGGTTTCCCCTGTAATATCCCCAATAAGCCATAAACAATCTCTCATTATGATTACTTTAGATATCCATGGAAATATTATGAATAGGCAATGAGCAGTAAACAAATATCTTGTTTTAAGTACGTGTCATGACATAAATTCACACTCTTAGTTTTCTTTGTGTTATTATGCCCATCTCATCCTATGAAATTATTAGTTGAGCTTTGAAAATATCTTAAAAGGTTTACTTGCAAAAAAAAAAAGAAAAAAAAAAAAGAAAAACACAATAACTACAATAAATATATGGGTGAGTTATAATTGTTAGGGCAGGCGGGGTGGGGGTTTGTTTCCCTGTGATACTTTGTTTCCACGCGTGGAAAATGCAACCAAACCACCGCCACCAACAAAGTTCAACGCGTGAATTGTTGTTTCCGTGATATATTTCACGGTGATGGAAGGAAGGATGTGAGGGGGTGTGAGGGTTTATTGTTGGGTGTTATGAGTGATGGGCATTTCCAATAAAAAAAGGTTGTGAGTGATGGAATAATGGTTGATGAAATGGCGGAACTTGATTGGATGTTGTGAGTGATGAGTGAGTGATGAGTGATCACCACCCCCTCCCCTTATGGGGATTTTTTGGACGATAGAATAAAATTACATGATGACCAAAACTTATATATTATCTTGACTTTAGAGATGGTGTTCTTCTGTTTATTGTATACCTTACAACATGATGACATATGTCAATTTCTAAACATCAACCCTTGTTAGTTGTACTTGTTACCAAATGTGTTGACCATCAGTTATGTTTGATGTATACAAAATAAATTGGCCATTGCTTATACACATGTATCGGGCCATCATAATTCACAAGCATACTACAATTAAGATGTTGGGCCATCACGAGCACACTTCAGTAGTTCAGTTAATATGTTGGGCCAACTCAAGCAGACTTCAATTAATATGTTGGGCCATTGATATAATCAGCCTGCAAGTGTGTTGTCTTGCTATAAGCCTATACTATCAATCATTCCATAAAAAAAATGAAAGTATCGAATCAGGTCTTACTTATGCCATAATTACTGCATGTAAAAAACGGGCGGGATCAAAATATTACAATGCAGAGATTAGTTTAAAGTTCCATTGTGTTAGTAGAATTGGTAATGGATGTGATACTTCAATTTGGTACAATTGCCATCCAAAGAGTCCTCTAAGCAATTTTAGTTCAAGAAGATAAATTTTAAGATCTGGGCTCAGGTTAGTGAGGGATGTGATTAAAGATGATTGGGCTGCCTGCTAGATTTCTAGAATGACTGGAACATGATCCACCTAAGAGCTTTACAAAAATCACAAAGTGCATACATGATACAAAATAGGGATGAGCGTGGTACCGGTACCGAAAATACCGATAACGAAATTCGCCAAAACTGGGTACCGGTACCGATATCGAAGTATTCGGTACGGTACGGTACCGGTACGGTATGGTACAGTACCGGTATTTGAAGGTAAAATTCGGTATTTTACCGGTACCGTACTGGTACCGATACCGAAAATGCCAAAAAGTGGGTCTACATGGACCCGTATAGAGAACCTTAATCGGACGCTAGTAAAATTCTTCAACCTCTACAACAATAAGAACAACATCGAAATGGAAAGTCGACAAGGAACAAAGAGACGAACAAAACCCAACGAAAGAAAGGTAATCTAACCGGTGGTGAAGAACTTTGATCATTTTGGCATGACGACCTTTGAAATCGTTATGTAGGTTCCAAGAATGTCCGCAACATAACCAAACATGACCAGCCCTTGCTCAGTGTTATAAACACCTTTGACATGAGCCATATCATCTCAGATTGTACCTTCATAACTTATTTTAAAACAGCCCACATAAACTTGATATTTAAGTGATGAATAATATAATAACAATTATAACTAACAGTAAACTTGCCTGCCATAAAATATTAATCAAAATTATTACAACTCAATTAATAAGCTGATAATGTATTTTTTAGGAGTCAAAAACAAAATCGGCAAGCCACCTCTGTGAAAATACGAAGAGCATTTAAACTTGTAACATCAGTATCCCAAGAAGATCCTAGTGCTACAACTTTTATTTCTTCAAATTGCATATAACACTGAATATAAAGTAACAGAATTTATATATTTATACTTTAAAATCTACAAAAAAAGCACAAACCTTGCTATTATTTACCCAGCTTTTTAAAATGGACCGTACATGAGGGTGCTCATGTTTTTCTCCCCTTTGCATAGATCTGCAAAGACACTTCCATTTTCATTCAAGGAAGCACCGGAAAATAAAGAATCAGTTTAAGTAGACGATTGAAAGCATTGTACATATCTTGTGCCATATTTTTTAATGTATCCCGACCGAGCCTTGTTCCTATATAAAAGAGTAACAAATGTAAAGGGTTGTATCTAAAACCCGGTTAAGACTAAAATATTGTGTATAGGTGCCATTTACAACCCATTAACTTATGAATGGATGACTTGGATTATGTTTATCTTTAACTGGGCAACCAAATGAAATACTGATCAAGTTAGCTTAAAATAAAATGGGTCCAACATGAGAATTCTAGATCATAAATCAACCTAAATGAAGATAAAAAAAAAAAAAAAAACGGTCATTGTTGAAAACTTGAAATAATATCAGTTTATTAAGAATAGATTACTATTCGTGGACAATAAGTGTTTTAAAACCTGACCTGCACAAATATACCTATTTGACCCGTTAGCCAACCCGCCTAATTTCCATCTTTATTATGATATAAAAAGTAAAACAGAAACATAAATACATGCCTGCTTCATCTTTCTCATTTCATATTCATTCCTTTGCTTTTCCCTTTCCTTAATATGACTTTTGGGGACGACTATGCAATAGCAAATGCAAGAGTACGCTTGCCATTTGGTTGAACCCATGTTGAAATAAACATTGCAGCACAATTTGTATTCCCAGCCGACGAAGGAATATTGGGGAAAGTAATAAAGTTTCACTTGCCATCCTAAAAGAGGAAAAATATTATTATAAACAAAAAAAGAGAATAATATTACTTAAAATATGAAATAGTTATCTGTTCCATTTTTACCCCACATTTCTTTAGAAGTAACAAAGCTTCATTCAGGCAAACCAAGACTTGATTTTTAAAACTAAAACGATTTAGGGAGTGGTGAGCAGGGTGAACGCCATCTATACTTACTAACTTGTTTTGACCGGTCAACGCTCTCCGGCAAATCATTTATACTTGAGACAGGGTGAAATTGCATCTTTTAGTTTATTATTAACGACCCGAAAGTTGGCTTCAATTGTAGCATCAATCGAAAAACATTATATAAATTTAATTGATTATATATGGAAACTTACATAAGTAATTACCTAATTTACAATATAGTATTACTATATTTAAAAATTCTTGTTAAACTATTAAGGTGAAAAATTTATATTTTTATATATGTATAAAAAATTATGTTTGAGGTATACTCTTATTTAAGTTTATGTTTTAGTTATTTATTATTGATAATTAATATTAGTTTTATTATTACTAATAAATTATTAATAGTAGTAGTGTTAGTATTATTTTTAGGTACTAGGGTTATTGTCAGGGGCAGGTATTGGATAGCCTAGCCTTAGTTAGGCAGGGACTGATCACCCATGCTTAAACAAGGCAGCACTAACCAATATCCAACCATGATAATAACTAGTTAATGTATATAAATTAAGTCATCATACTTATTTAGTAAATTTTAATTATATGTAAAAATATTTTTATATATATATAAAAATATATATACTTTGTACTATAAGGAGAAGACATATTTTCATAAAACAATACAAGAATTAGAGAGATGAATAAAATTATATAAATAACTATCTAAGTATTCATGGACAAGACATTTTATACTTATAAGTAACTGTTCATCCTGTTTAATATTTCACAACTATTAAATACTTATAGAAGTATTATGCAGATCAGAGACGTAAACCCCTAGAATTTTTATTAAAAGCTTTTAGTTGATTACACGGTAAATTTGTTCGATCACCATAATTATTGAACTATCTCAGTCATTACGACACCTTGCGATATCGGTATAAACTTATAGCTTGGGCTAATCACAATCATTCGAATCATTCAAAACCACATCTGCCTTTCAACTCATCATAAAAAATAAAAATAAAAAAATCGTCTTAATGCAATTATGTATTAAGACAATAAAACACTAACTCTATTGTCTTTTAATGTATCCTTGCAATTCACTCATCTCAGCACATTGATTTTCTCATATCATAATTTAATATTTGACAAATCATTTTCATGCTTTTATTTCATTTTGAACCTGTCGATTCTAAGTCTTCCTCAGTTGCCAATCAAAGTAAACTTTCTTTTAACAAAGAATTTTTATTGATTCTAAAAGTCCTTCACATTCATTTTAAAATATCTATTGATCATATATATTTTGGCTTGAACCTAATCACTTTGAAAATTATATCATTTCATCTCATTCGTTTGTCATCAATTTCTTGAACTAATTTAGTTGAACCATTGAATCCTACTTATTGTACAAATCGTATTCACAAAATTTGATATTTTGATTCTGTGTCATCTACCTTAATATTGTTTTTATTGACTAAAATGTGACATAACTTTAAAAGAAATATTGTAACCCAAATCTCGAGGACGAGATTTAAAACAAGGTGGGGAGGATGTAACATTCCTATTTTTATCATATAAATTATAGGTTTGGTTAAATTTATTAACCACTAGTAACTAGTTATTTTTAATATAATTATTCAACCCAAAAAGTTTTAAACTCTATTTTATATAGTTGGTTGAAATAACATAATTAATTGGCCTGTATATGGGTGACCTTTCTAAATAAAATAAAAGTATATAAAAACTTATATTTTTAGACAGGGTAGATTACAGGTAAGTTGAATATTAAAAATATGAAGTATTTAGACAGACCCATGAACCGTTTAAATAATTAAATTATAAAAATACATTATATTTGAACCTACTCTGTTTTTAATAAAACTTAGTTCAAAATGCAGATAAAAATATTCTCGTTTTAATGACATATTTATTATTTTATAAAACGTCATACTTTAGAAGTTATACGCACCAAATAAGTAAAGCAGTTAAATTAATTATAATATATATAATAAAATAATATTAACTAACTTACATATTCATAAGTGTACGTATACTTTTTTTTAGAATAAAATAATTAAATAAATCAAATTAATTATTGTTAATTGTTACGTGTGTTTGATGATAGGTGTCAAGATATAGAAATCAAAATAAAATAATAAAACTCTATCTACAAATGAGGGACAGATATGTATGAACATGGAGCCATTTGAGGCCTCCAACATTTTGGAAAAAGTAGTATAAATAGCACTCACAATTCGATCAAGATATTACTTCTGTTATGTCTTTTGCCTACACTCTCTCATCTTTTACATATATATTTTTATTATCTTTATTATTTACACTATAATAATAATAAGGCTCTGCCCCGTTTTAAGTGTTTTAACTCCCGATCACCGCTACCCTTTCCGATTGATCTGAGCACCATAACACATGTCAAGGTTCTGCCTGACTAAGTTCGTTGGGGTTCTGTCTCGTGACAAAGGGACAAGGTTGAATGAGGGGTACTATACTTAAAATGAGTGCATTATATATTTTTAAATAACTCAGAAGTTATACCCAAAATTTATACCAGGAGGCTTTCCAGTTGAACCCTAAATACACAAAGTGGGTCCATTCTCTTTTCTCACTATTTTATTCCCTTTTTTCTTTATAATACAATTATATTTAAAATTGTCCCAAATTGATCCATAATTAAAAATCCGGACCCTTGAAACCCCAATCCATATCAAAAATCAAGAAAATCATATTTTACACCTTCTCGCGGGCCGCGTAAAGAATAGGCAGGAGGTCTCGCGGGCCGCGTCAACTTGAGAGTTGACCGGATAAGCATCCAGAGCTACGTGTCATCCACGTGGCACACCTACTTGTGACTCAGCAACCCTAATGCCGCCTTATTGCCCTCGCGGGCCGCGTAAGTGTCAAGAGGGGATTCACGCGGGCCGCTTGAAACCCATATTTCAGCTATAAATAGCTTGGTTCACGAGCTGTTCGTCTGTGTCAAAACCAATTCACAAAAATGAATTCTCACCACTCAAAATTCAAATTTAAGATATCGGGGTGCTACTACGATACCGGGTATTAACTCGATCGCTGCTACGATTCAATGTCCGATCAGTTAAAACTATCCAATGGATGTTTAAGTGCTGCTCACACTTGGGTTATGCTTTGTCATTCGTCGTTAATTCGATGGATGTTTAAGTATTGCACTTTGTCATTCGTTGTGAGGGTTTTAATCACGTGAGTTATCGTAAATGTTGTATTAGTTACTTACCTAGTTCATGTGCACTAGGTTACAAGACTAATCAATAGGCTAAGCTCTGTCCGTATAAATCTGCATGCTTATAATGTGAGTCATTCTCTTTTTTATCAACTGTTTTACAATACCTCAAATTATTTTCAAATGTTATAATTACAGGGAGTAAGTCGTGGATATCTTGAATCACTGGCTAGTAGGGTATTGTGCATATTACTAATTTTCTCCCGGTTACGTTCATTGACCTAACCGGGATAATCACTGTTAGGTTCATTGACCTACAGGGATAATCATCACTACTTGGGGTGGGACCCAATAGTGGTATGACCATCGTCACCATTGTGACACGGCGCCAGATAAAAATAAGATAGAAGCCATTGTAATCGCTCTTCTGTAATTTATAACTAAGGGTCATTTTATAAAAAATGAATGAACTCACCAGTATTTCCTGCTAACCAAATCTTTTTAAAATGCATTTCAGGTAATTACAGTAGATCAGGAATTATAGTTGGATGCGGCACCAACAAGGCTTACAGAAGTGGCTTATTTTATCAATTAAATTAAATTAAGAAAAGTTTTTTTATGTATTCGAATTTATCATATATTAAAGCTACCTTTTGAAACATGGTTTTATTCCATCTATTTAATAAATAAAAATCCGGTGTTTTCTAAACTCTGATATTTTCCCTAACTCACGGTTCTGATGAAATTTCCGCTGTAATGTTTTCAAAATAACCACCAGTACCACTTGGCTGCTCGCGGCTCTCGATTCCATCCAGGGTGGGGCCGGGGGTCGTGACAGAGTGGCTCCGGCGAGTTGCGTTTCGACGTTTCGTCTTGCATGTTGGGCGTTGCGATGCGTTTAAGCGAGTATGCGACGCGATAGTATTAGACAATAGCTACAAATAACTTAATCGACACTCACTATATCTAACATACAATCATCATAATTAACTTGCGTTTAGCATTTGCGATTTGCGTTGCGATAGAGCTGCGATTGCGTTTTCGATTAATCACCACAGACATAAAGTAAACATGCACAAGTAACACATAAGTATCACACACACGTAAAACAATATCTAGAACGCATAATTCGAGTTGCGAATGCAATTGCGATGCGATTAGCGATTAAACATACGATTATCTCGATTGTTAATAGATACTCCACATAATACAACTAAAGTCAGTAAAACAAAGGATTCGATTACAAGTCAAAGTGTACAATCAATAGTTAAGCAAGGAGTGATAGATCGCTATTAGCAATCTTTTCTTCCACTGACTTTGACTTTGACTTGTATTTTGACTTTCCAATACACGGGGTGTTACATCTAACCCTACCATTAGAAATAATATAGGTTAATTAATTGACTAAAAGCAATAAACAAAAGTGTGCAATTCATTTCATTGAATAGAAATATGATTTGGGATTGGTAGGATTTCTCTAGTTGTTGTTTGGTTGCTTTAGACACCCGATAGAACAGTGTCTTTCTATTTATTCACTTCTAAGTTATTCTAGGTTTTCAGTTTATCATCTTAGAACTAGCTTCACCACTAAAAGTTGTTAAAGTGTGTTACTTTTTCATGTCTCTAGTTGTGTGATTCGGTATTGATAGGTTGAGTCATTTCTGTCTAGCGCTTCATTCACTATCACTACGTCAAACTGGACTATGGCTAAAGGTCATTTATAATATTTTAAAACACTTTTAGCCATACATTGTATTATTAATATGGCCATTGTATAGTAGCTCCAAACCTTACCCACACATTTATTATTAATGTAACCATTGTATAGCATCTCAAAGCCTTTAGCCACACATTTAGAAAAAAAAAACTTAGGACATTTACTAGCCACAACTAGAAAGTATGGCCAAATGTAACCTATAGCCACTTTGTTTTTTTGATTTCTTGATTAATGTGACGAAAACACATCTCTTCGAAACCGTTAGCCACACTTCTAATAAATATATGGCAACTACTAGCCATACTTAAAAGGTGTGACTAAATGTTACTAAGTGCCAAAATACATTTTTAATAATGTGACTAAAAGCTAAAACATATGGTCACTTACAAGTTTGTGTGACCAAAGAGTATTTTTTATTAGCCACTTAGTAAAATAAAAAAGTTATAACTATTAGGTATTTTTGGTCATGGTTAAAATATCATGTGTGGCTAAAAGATTTCAATATCCATTAGAAAATAATAAAGGCAGGGGGCTCATCAGACACCCCCTCAAGAGCATGTACAAAGGCAACATGAGAGACCAGCGTCACAAAGGAGACAAAGCGCGCATGACACGCGTGATACCTACGATGAAACAGATAGTTATTATGAACATCCCTCTCATGTGCAGCAAAGACGTCCATTAAGTAGCCGGCTTGGGCCGCGCAACTTCAATGCCGAATGGGTGAATAACACCGATGAGAATGATTCCACATACCATCAAGAAGAAAGCCCTTCAGCTTTCAACCGTCTGCAGAAGAACCATGAATCATACAAACCAAGTCCGCGCATTACGTACAACGAAGCGGCAGAGCATGACTTCAGCCTTGTTTATAGGCCAGCGGTAGCAGCTGAGCACTCTAAATTCATCTGGAGCATCGCTCTAGCTCCGCTGGAAAAAGCCAAGCTTCCACAAACCGTGGGTAAGTTTAACGGCCCGACCGACCCAGATGGCCACGTTCAACTTTTTACAAGTGTTGGTGTAGTAGGCGGATGGACCATGCCTATGTGGTGCCATCTTTTCATTCAAACACTACCGGGAGCTGCTCGCGCATGATTCGACACCCTCCCCACAGGAAGAATCAAATCATGGATCGATTTTCAAGAACAGTTCCTGGCTCACTTCAGCCAACAAAGGCGATACAGACGTAACACATCTGAAGTCAAGGACATCTGGCGACGTGAGAACGAACGTTTGGAAGATTTCATCACTTGCTTCAACAAGGAGTGTTTAGAAATTGGTGGCGTAAGCAAAAACCTAATGCGTGCCCACTTCAAGAAGGCGATCCGTTGTGATAGTCTTATCCGGACTATCACGGGCAGAGATGGTATGCCCAAAGAATGGGACAAACTAATGGCAGCAGCCAAATTAGTCGCGCAAACAGAAGAGTCACTGACTGTTGGCAAATCCAGTTATTATTCAGAAGATCGCTACTCAAGAACCAATGCGCGTGAATCGAACAGACGCAACAAAAACAAAAACCCTGACTGGAAGTCCAACCAGTCCAGTGGTTACGAAGAAAGGCCCCAATTCAAGGAAGACACGCACGACACGATAGACAGAATCGGATACCGTAAGGCGGTGAAGAATGAGAGTAGGGAGAAACACTAGACTCCGTTGAATAAGACAACTAAGGAGGTTCTTATGATGGAGAACCATGATTTCAAAGCTCCCAAGCCCATGTCAAACAAGAAGGGTCAATACCGTAATCTTTACTATGATTTTCACAAAGACACAGGCCATCTGACTGATGACTGCATCAGTTTGCACCAAGAGATCGAGAAGGCTCTCAAAAGTGGAAAATTGGGTCACTTAGTGAAGAACGTGCGCAAAGAGACGCGCCAGTTACAGCAAAAGACTATGGAGGCCAGAAGAAAGTCTGTCGGTTAGAAACACACATGGTCGACCGACCAAGAAGAAGTGAGAAAAGAATGGGCAAGCGGCCATTCGAGCCATCGTGGCAAGAACAACAAGTAATTTTTTCAGTGCGCGGGAGCCCCGCGCCACACGCCCCGTCGAACCATAAACGAGCAATGTTTTGATCAATTTGATCCTGAAGATAAGGCACGTCTAGAACCAGTGGACTACCCGTTGTCTGGTTGTTGTAACGAAACGGTATTTCCGCTGGGTCAGATCAGCTTCCCAGTTACACTATCTGATGGATAACACTCAAGAACAACCAATGTCAACTTTATGGTCATGCCAGTTAAATCAAGACATGTTGTCTTGATTGGAAGAGAAACACAGGGGGAAATGAGCATGGTAACATCCACCCCACACTCGGCTATCGGTTTTCTAACGGAAACGGGGGTGGCAATTATCTACTCAAGAAAATAAGTCATGGCAACTGATGAAGCTCGGCCAGCGAAGGCCAGCAAGGTTACTCCTCCAACGGAACCAGGAAAGTGGATCTTGAATCACAAATACCTAGAGCAAACAATGACGATCGGTCACGCGATACCTCCAAACATCAGGTCACATTTAAAGCAACTGCTATTCAAGAATATGGACATATTCGCCTGGACACTGTCAGACATGACCGGTGTCCCGCGCAACATTACTGAGCATTGCTTAACTACTTTCCCATCAGTCGAGCTGAAAATGCAACAAAAGCACAACCTAGGGATCGAAAAGACAAAGGCGATGAACAAGCAAGCTTGCGAATTGCTGAAGTCAGGTATCCTACGCGAGGTGCGCTATCAGACCTGGGTGGAAAACCCAGATATGCTCGAGAAGTCTAATGGAGGGTGGCGCATGTGCGTTGATTATAAAGATCTCAACAAAGCATGCCCAAAAGATTGCTATTCCCTGTCTGAGATTGACAAGAAAATAGACTCTCTCGTGCCATTCCGCTGGAAGTGTTTCTTGGATTGTTACAAAGGCTATCATCAAATCCAAATGGCCCTAGAAGATGAAGACAAAACCGCATTTCGCACATAAATCGGTATATTCTGCTACACCAAGATGCCCTTCGGGCTTCGCAATGCTAGCTCGACCTACCAGCGTCTGATGGATAAAACCTTGGCGATGATATTGGAAAACACATCGAAGTATACATCGACGACTTGGTGATTAAAAGTCCTGAAGAAGATCAAATGCTAAAAGACATCAAAAAAAATTTCAACTCCCTACGAAGCGTAAACATGAAGCTCAATCTGAGCAAATGTTCTTTTGGGATGGAACAAGGTAAGTTTTTGGGATTCATGGTCACTAAGGGAGGTTTCAAAGTCAACCCTGGGAAGGTTCAAGCTATAGCGAGGATGCCATCTCCGCGCACCATCAAAGAGATGTAAAGGCTAGTCGGCCGCCTACCGCACTCAATCGATTCCTGTCAAATCATGCTGCAAAATCTTTTCCTTTCCTTAGCACCCTACGCAATTGTGTGAAGAAGAACGAGTTCAAATGGACACCAGAGGCCGAGTCAGCTTTCCAACAAATGAAGGAGTGCCTGATACAACTCCCTACCCTTACAGCACCATTGGAGAAGGAGCCCCTTATATTGTACTTGTTCGTTTCAGACAAGGCAGTTGGCTCAGTTTTACTTATGGAAAGGGAGGGAGTGCAGACTCCAATTTATTATGTGAGTAGAATGCTAACAAATCCAGAAACACGCTACTCAATAATAGAAAAGTTAGTCCTCACGCCGGTGCATGCTTCAAGGAGGTTGCGTAAATATTTTACAGGTCATGTGTTCACTGTCCTTACCAATTTTCATATTGGTAACGTTCTTTAAAAACCCGAGATCTCGGGAAGATTGGCAAAGTGGGCAATTGAGTTAGGAGGCCACAACATTATATACAGGCCGCGCCCAACAATTAAAGGTCAAGTCCTAGCAGACTTCGTCATAGAGGTCCCTGCAGACAAGATAAAAGAATGCGAGGCAGTAGAGAAGCCCTCACAAGACACATCGGATGAACTTTGGCTTTTGTTCACCGATGGTGCATCAAATGAAGACGGTGCAGGTGCAGGTCTACGCTTGGTTAGCCTCGAGAAACATGGATTCACTTACGCAATCAGGTTGGATTTCAAAAACATCAACAATGAGGCCGAATATGAAGCTTTCCTGGTAGGCCTGTGCATAGCCATCAAGATGGGAACAAAGAATTTACAAGTGCATGTAGACTCTCTTTTGGTTGCCGACCAAATCAACTGGTTGTACGATGCGAAGGGTGAAGTGATGACGCTCTATCTTGAGCAGGCGAAAGAGTTAATCCAGCAGTTCAATTCGTTCAAAGTTGTTCACATCAACTACTGCGAGAACAAACCGGCCGACGCTCTCTTCAAATTGGCTTCAACAGCATTTCAGCATCTTGCAAAAGATGTTCGAATCGAGGTCCTGAAAACCCCCCTGTCCTGCTGCGCCAAGTCAGCGTCATAGAAATAGGGCCATCCTCATGGATGACACCTATCATACAATACTTCCTGGTGGGGATCCTCCCGGAAAACAAAGCAGAAGCTCGAAAGATTCAAAACAAGGCTTTGTTTTATCAAATGGATGGAGGCATCCTATACAGAAGGTCATACTTGGGTCCAGTGTTGCGCTGTGTGGACCCACAAGATGCAAACTCCCTGATCCGAGAGATTCACGAAGGTATTTGTGGGATACACGATGGGCCGCGTATGGTCGTGGCGAAAATTATGAATGTTAGATACTATTGGCCGGGCATGCATGTGGATGCCATGAATGAATTGCGCAAATGTGATGCTTGTCAAAGGTATGCGCCAAAAACTCTAAGGCCAAAGAATGACTTGATCCCAGTCTCAATGGCGTGGCCCTTCCAGTAATGGGGCATTGATATGGTGGGACCTTTCCCTGAGGCACCTGGCGCGGTTAAATTCATTATCGTCGCCGTTGATTACTTCATGAAATGGGTGGAAGCGAAGGCCTTAGCTTCAACATCGGTAATGATCGTGCGCAAGTTCATTTAGGAGCATATCAGTTGCCGCTTTGGTCTTCCACTCAAGATAGTAACGGACAACAGCATGAACTTTGCCTCTGAAGATCTCCATCAGTGGATACAAGAGTTAAATATAGAACACACCTTCTCCGCCGTTGCGCATCCTCAAGGCAACGGCCAGGTTGAAAGTGTTAACAAGAGCATCGTGGAAGGGGTCAAAACCCGGCTGGGCACGAAAAGAAGAGGGTGGGTCGATGAGCTCCCAAGCATATTATGGGCTCATCGCACCATGCCCAAGACGAGCAACGGCGAGACTCCTTTAAGCCTGGTCTATGGCTCGGAAGTAGTCATCCCGGCGGAAATTGGCCTCCCCTCCCCGCGCTTAACGGCTGTTAACACAATCAACAACGAGTCGGAGCACCGACTGGACTTGGACTTACTCGAAGAACGGCGCGAGAATGCAGCCATAAAAGAGGCTAAGTATAAAATCAACTGGAGAGGTACTACAATGTGAGGGTGCGCATCTGTACGTACAACTCAGGAGAGTATGTGTTCCGGGATAATGAGGACTCTAATGCCGAACACCCAGGGAAACTAGCACCTAAGTGAGAGGGTCCTTACCTTGTCCACAAAGTGTTAGGCAAAGGTGCATACAAATTGAGCACCTTAGATGGTCATATCATCCTGAGAACTTGGAACGCGCAACAACTGCGCAAGTGATATATGTAACACAACTTTTCATGTACAATGTGGCCAAGCACCTTATGAATCATTAATGCAAGAGTTGTTTACATCTTACTTCTTGGTTATTTGTTGTGTTTATTTCAATTTAAAACTGCATGTTAAACTTTTGATTAGCATGAAAACACTTCAATAAATTACGAGCTCTTGAGCTAAGCCTCCAAGGTTCCTGTGATCACAGCGTGAAACCGGGCCACAATGTTCAACACGAGCCACACATACATTCATTCGTGCTAACTTAAACAAAGTTTCTAACAACAATGCAATAAATGTAACCTTGACAAAGAATAAAGTACTAACTGAATTTCATACATAATGCGTAAACGCGCGTCGATTATGTCACACCCCAACCGATGGCGGAATCATCGGGGCGCGACACTGAGCGAAACAGATTGTTCAAGAGAATCCACAACAACTATTAAATTACCAAATCCTTAACGTTAATATCCCATACTATTAACAGATAAAGTATAAATATTTATTACAGATAATTGTCTCAAAAACAAGTAAACTGTTCCGACAACTCAGATTTTTATTAGGTTTGTTTCTAGACTCCATCCTAGCTTGATTCCAGCAAATAACAAGCAAGCATCCTAAGCACCTGCCACATACGTTAAAATAAAGTCAATACACATAGTGTAAAGGTGAGCATACAGGTTTAATAGATATAATAGAGTTCGAAATCGTTTGCGCATAACCAGCATGTAACATGCAATAAAGTGAAGGCTAGTAGGTTATCGACAGAGAAATATCACAGACGTGACTGCGAGTTATAGAATGCGCAACACATATTCCCACCAGGACACGTGAAGTAAACCCCTTCACAACCCCTGTCCACGACAGGTGCTGAGTCCAAACTATAGTACTATCGTTGCTAAGGTGTCAGGCAACAATCACTGTGTTAACATAACATACAAGCATTCATAGAATAACACGTAACATGCAATAACGATCTACGTATAAATAGTGTTTGCGTTGTGTGATTTATGTGATTTGAATATAAGTAACGTATGTAACACCCAAAAGTGCGTAAAGAAAAAAAAAGGATCGAGTATACTCACAGATAGCGTTTAACAAGTAAACACTCTCTTGGATTGAAGGGAGCGCTGAGAGAGATTAGCCTGAACAGTTAACGATAGCATAAACGATGAGCGGCGCGTAAAACGGTGCAAAGTGTCCAAGTGTCAGATGGCAATCCGATCGGATGGCAATCTGATCGGTTGAGCATTCGATCGGATGTCAATCCGTTCGGATGGTCATCGTATCGGATGGCCATTCGATTGGATTGACATTCGTTTGGGTAAGGATGTGTTTGTGTATGATGGCTTTGAAGTTTTCGATGTAGCATTTTGAAAATAGAGAAGTATCTCTACCTTTCAGGTCGTTCGATCGAACGGCAGTTCGATCGGATGGCGATCCGTTCGGCGAGGTATTCCTCAAAGAACAAGTTCACAGCAGGATTATCATCAAATCGGATGGTCTACCGATCGGGTGGCAATCCGTTAGATCTGACTATACATTGATCATGTTGAAAATTGTTAAGTGTTGAGACCAAGTGCAATCCGGTCGGATTGCGGTTCGATAGGATGGAAATCCGATCGGATGGCAATCCGTCCCGCGACCTGATCATGTTGCTAACTTGAAAATTCGTTAAGTTTTGCAGTTGTTCGAGACGATATGACAACGTGCTAAACAACAGAAACCCCGTCAGGACCCAAGTGTTCCGATCGAACAGGAATCACCCAAGTCGGATCAGTCAACGGTTCGAGACGGTTGTTCATGTTTAATCCGAAATCAGTTGTCTCTTGGATAGAATTCAGATCTTGAACCAACACATCACTAAGAAGGAGTAGAAGATCAGAACGAGCTTCGATTCTATCGGTTTTGAGTGCATTGAGTGTAAAAGAGTTGAAAGAAAGTTGGAAAACCATCTTTCAATCCTTTTCATCATGGAAATGTTCAGATCTATGTGAGAATCATGTGGAAATCTTTCAGATCAAAGTTCTTCTTGGTGGAATGAAGCCAAAACTTGAAGTTCATAAGAACCCCATGATGACATCACCCTAGAACACCTCAAATCCACTGATTTCACGGTTAAAAGTTAAGAATTAAAGGTGAAAAAGATGAAGAAATTTGTGTAGATCATATAAGTACAAGATTTAGTTTGAAAACTTACAAGAATCGCTAGAAATCGAGCGAAATGAGTGCTTGAGCGAGCTGGTCGAGTGAGAGAGCTGTCACATCACAAATGATGTGACAGGTGGGTATTTATAGGGTTTCCAAAAGAGGAAAGTGCACAAGGGTCAGATTGGTCACCGAGCGGATGGCGCCTCGATTAGATGGCAATCTGATCGGATGGCCACTCGATCGGTTGGCCATTCGATCCAAGTGTCCGGCATGCTGAGTTTTGTCGTTTCGATTCGCGTGTTGAGCGTTGCGATGCGATAGAATTACCCACTAGTTACACATAAATAGCACACACACATGTAGAACAATATCCAGAACGCATAATTCGAGTTGTGAATACGATTGCGATGCGATAAGCGACAAAGCGATAAAAACGACGATATTCATCGATTATACCTCGATTATTAACAGATACTCCACATAATACAACTAAAGCAAAAATAAAATAAAGATTCGATTATAAGTCAAAGAGTCAAATCAGAAATTAAGCAAGGAGTGACAGATCGCAATTAGCAATCTTTTCTTCCTTTGACTTCAATCTTGACTTTGACTTTGACTTTTGAAACACGGGGTGTTACAGCCACCCCTACTTAAGGGAATTTCGTCCCGAAATTAGGCTTTAGCCGTAACAAACAACTGCGGATACTTCGCCTTCATGTCGCTTTCGAGTTCCCAAGTGAACTATGCGCCTCGTTTGCCTTCCCAGCGAACCTTCACAATGGGAATGCATGAGCGTCTGAGCTACTTGGTTTCTCGGTCCATGATTTCGACAGGCTTCTCCACGAAGTGTAATGTTTCGTCCACTTGTAGATCCTCTAGTGGAACTTGTAAATCATGCTCAGCCAGACACTTTCTGAGGTTCGAAACGTGGAAAGTCGAGTGGACGTTGCTAAGTTCCTCCAGTAGTTCGAGTCTGTAGGCTACTTTTCCGATCCTTTCCAGAATCTTAAAGGGTCCCACATATCGAGGCGCGAGCTTTCTTTTCTTGCCGAATCTGACCACACCCTTCCAAGGTGAAACCTTTAGGAGTACGTGTTCGCCAACGTCAAATTCATGGGGCTTGCGTCGTTTGTCGGCGTAACTTTTCTGACGACTCCGAGCTTTCAGCAGGTTGTCTCGAATTTGGAGGATTTTGTCAGTCGTTTCTTGCAACAGCTCTGGACCGGTTATTTGCGAGTCTCCGATCACGTGCCATACAATAGGTGATCGACATTTTCTTCCGTACAATGCCTCAAATGGTGCCATTTGAATGCTGGAATGATAACTGTTATTGTACGAGAATTTGACTAAAGGTAAATATGCGTCCCAATTACCACCAAAATCTATAACACACGGGCGCAGCATGTCTTCAAGGGTACAAATCATTCTTTCAGTCTGACCGTCGGTTTGGGGATGGAAAGCGGTACTTAGATTAAGCGTAGTACCGAGAGTAGATTGAAATCTTTACCAAAGACGCGAGGTAAACCGACCATCGCGGTCAGGGATGATGTCGCTAGGCGTCCCATGTCGACAAATGATCTCATCGGTGTAGATTCGGGCTAATTTTTCTACCTTATAGTCTTCTAGTATCGGCAGAAAGTGAGTGGATTTAGTCAAACGGTCAATGACAACCCAGATGCCGTTGTGACTTGATGGCGTGCGCGGAAGTTTCGTTATGAAGTCCATAGCTATACTTTCCCATTTCCACATGGGAATCTCGGGTTGGACGAGTAAGCCAGAGGGTCTTTGATGCTCGGCCTTGACTTTCGAGCAAGTCAGGCACTTCGAAACATAGAGAGCGATATCTTTCTTCTTGCCCGGCCACCAGTACTTATAGCGAAGGTCCTGGTACATTTTATCGGCACCGGGATGAATAGAATATCGAGACTTGTGGGATTCGTCCATCAGAATCTGTCGTAAATTGGTCCGCTTAAGGATCCAAATTAGGTCCAGAAAATGGATTATCCCATTCGACTTATTCACTAGCTGGGCTCCATCGTTGAGAACCCTTTCTTTCTTCAAAGTGCGTTCGGTGAAACATGCATGTTGGGCTTCGCGGATGAGAGTTTCGAGATTATGCTGGGCTTGGATATTGCGAGCGCTATGCAAATAGCTTCATCGGCTTACAGCGTCAGCAACGACATTTGCTTTGCCAGGATGATAACGAATTTCACAGTCGTAATCGTTGAGAGGGTCTACCCACCGGCGTTGGCGCATATTCAGTTCTTTTTGGCTGAGGATGTGTTGTAGGCTCTTATGATCTGTGAAGATCGTACACTTAGTACCGTATAGGTAGTGTCGCCAAATCTTCAACGTAAAAACAACTGCGCCTAGCTCGAGGTCGTGGGTTGTATAATTCTTCTCGTGGATCTTGAGCTGACGAGACGCGTAAGCGATAACCTTGTCTCGTTGCATGAGAACACAACCAAGACCAAGGTTCGAGGCATCACAATAGACAATAAAATCGTTGTTTCCGTCAGGTAAAGCAAGGAAGGGAGCATTGCAGAGCATGTGCTTGAGGGTTTGGAAAGCAGTCTCTTGTTTAGTTCCCCAAACAAAAGGCTTGTCTTTATGCGTGAGAGAAGTAAGCGGCATGGCGATTTTTGAGAATCCTTCGATAAATCGGCGATAATAGCCCGCTAGTTCGAGGAAAGAACGGACTTCAGACGGGTTCTTAGGTGTAACCCAACTCTTAACAGCTTCGATCTTTGCGGGGTCGACGTGAATACCTTGACTATTGACAATGTGACCGAGGAATTGAACCTTCTCCAACCAAAATTCACACTTGGAGAACTTGGCATAGAGTCGATTCCTTTGGAGTAGCTCGAGAACCAAACGTAGATGTTGCGCGTGTTCGGTTTTCGATTTGGAATAGATAAGGATATCATCGATGATCACGATGACGAAGCAGTCGAGAAAAGGTTTACACACGCGATTCATCAGATCCATGAAAACCACGGGTGCGTTGGTCAAACCAAAGGGCATAACAACGAACTCATAGTGGTCATATCGTGTGCGAAAGGCGGTCTTGTGTATATCCTCCTCTTGAATACATAATTGGTGATAGCCTGAACGTAGATCGATCTTGGAGAAACATGTAGCACCTTATAGTTGATCAAATAAATCATCGATTCAAGGCAGAGGATACCGATTCTTGATTGTCAGCTTATTCAGTTCCCTGTAGTCGATGCACATCCGGAACGACCTGTCCTTCTTTTTAACAAAAAGGACTGGTGCGCCCCAAGGAGAGGTGCTAGGGCGAATGAAGCCTTTATGAAGCAATCCCTGGAGCTGATTCGAGAGTTCGCGCATTTCAAACGAAGCGAGTTGATAAGGGGCTCTAGCGACAGGATTTGCTCCAGGAATAAGGTCGATTCGAAAGTCTATATCACGACTCGAAGGTAATCTAGGAAGATCATCAGGAAAGACGTTAGATAAATCACGAACAACGGGGACATCTTTCACTCCTGTATTCCCTTTCTTTTCCTTCTCCGCTACTACAATGTTAGCCAAGAAAGCTCTGTATTCCTTGCGGAGATACTTGCTGGCTTGGACACATGACATAAGTTTAAGACCCTTCGAAGGAGTTTCGCCATACACACAAAGTTTATCACCATTAGCAAGCGAGAAACGAATCATCTTATCGAAGCAAGCAACTTCAGCATGGTTTTCATGAAGAAAGTCCATGCCTACTATGACATCGAAGCTACCGAGCTGCATTGGAATAAGATCGATAGGGAAGACGTGATTGTTGAGTTTGAGAGTACAATCACGGAGAACAGAATTGACAGCGACGGTTCTTCCGGTGGCAACTTCAACATTGAACGTCGAGGGGAGATGGGCGCACTTACGATTAAGGAGCTTTTCGAATTCAAATGATACAAAACAGTTATTGGCTCCAATATCAAATAAACACGAAGCATATATACCATTCACAAGGAACGTACCATTCACCACGTTGTTATCGGCTTGAGCTTGGCGGACATTGATGTTGAAGGTACGTCCGCGGGCTGCTGGCTGCTGTTGTTGCTGCTGTTGCTGTTGCTGCTGCTAGGGCTGCTTCTGTTGTGGCTCTTGCTTCACCACTCGATTGGGGCACATGTTTGCGAAGTGGTTGGGATCACCACACGCAAAGCAAGCTCTAGCATGGATCGCGGGTGCAGGAGTCGCTTGTTGGCCTTGAGGAGCAGGAAGTAGAGCTTGTTGAGCAGGAGCTTGACCTTGAGTTGGAGTTGGAGCTGGACGTGGACCTGTACGGCAGTTGGTGGTGAAGTGGCCGTACATGTTGCAATGCACACAGTATCTGCAAGCGATTCCCACTGGGTGGTGATAAGTACAAGTAGGGGCATGCCGAGTGAGGACCAGTGTATGCACGCTTAGCCGGCTGTGAGTTGGTAACCGGTGCCACTACTTGGCGGTGTTGAGGCTGCAGTTGAGCAGGAACTGATTGGAGCGGAGCGGCAGCTGTGACAGCGCAATTCTTGCTACTGTTGTTGTTGTTCTTGTTCTTCCTCTTGCGAGGAGATGACTTTGAAGACTGTGGAGCGGCGGCGGTTTCAGCGGTTGGAACAGCGGTAGCTTGATGCAGATTCTTGGAGGCTTTATCCCAATACCCAGACTTGACTCGCTTGTCGTTGATCTCAGCAGCGAGTAAGTAGGTTTCCTCAATCGTTGTCGTCTTTGCAGCTTGAACGAAATCATCCACGCAATCCGAAAGAGCACGGATATACTTCTTGATGGTGATTTCGGGCATAGTAACTTGGCTAGGAATGATTATCCTTAGCTGCTTGAAGCGAGCAGTCAAACCAGCGTTGTCACCATCCTTCTGCTTGATATGCCAAAACTCATCCTCCAACTTTTGGCGCTCGTGGGGAGGGCAAAACTCTTGCATCATAACATCCTTCAACTCATCCCACGTCAACCAGTAAGCTGCATAATTTCCGCGTTTGTTTCTCTCGGCCGTCCACCAATCTAGAGCTCAGGATTGGAAGACGCCGGTGGCGTTGTGAGTGCGGAGATTATCAGGACAGCCACTCTGGTGCAGGGTGACCTCGATCGAATCAAACCTTTGGAACATGGCCGTAGGCCCATCTTCGCCGGTAAATTCCTTCGGTCCGCATGCTTTGAACTGCTTGAAGCTAAAAGCAGCTTTTGGCGAATCAGTCCTGGACTCTTCAGAATACTTGCTAGCGTTTTCGTTCAACTCGCTAACAATATGGGGGATAACTTTCGTCATTTGCTTAGCGACGAAGGCGGCGATGCGCTTGTCATCATGATTGCGGCGAGCGGAACGTGAGTGAAATGATCCAAATGACGACATTGTCTGCAATAGACAACGCCATAGGATTCAAAACGTTGTATAATCGAATCTCACCTCACACGTACTACTACTAAAGCTCAGTAACACGAACAATGTAACACAAAGACACATAATCACAGAAGCACGTAAGGCACATAGTCCACAGAGGCACATAACACGTAGGGCACGGAAGCACATAAGGCAGTCAGAACACAGAAACACGTACACAGAATATAGTATGGTTTCCTATACATACTGCACGTATTCACCTATCATTCCAAGGTTTCGCGCGTTCGAGAATAGCGATTGCGATCAGCGAGTACACATCGAGTAGTTTAGCATAATTGAGTAACATAGCATGCGATTATCCACAAGTAGCGATGATTTGTTGGTGTTTTGAGATAGATGTGCAGTGCGGGTTGTGTGTGTTGATCAAAGCGAGGGGCGAAAAGCGGATGAATCACCAAATGTCGAAACACTTAAACAGGTAAGACCACATAAAACACATAAAAGCCATATAAAAGTGACAAATATCAGAGTCAGCGGCTGCGGAATCCAAAATCGAAACACATAAAATCGAAAGTAGATTGTCTTGGCTAGTAGACCTTGACTGCCCAAAGTGATTCGACTATTCACAAGGACTTCGAATACATACCTTGGCCTTCCGGACTGTGCTCTCACCTCAAATTTGGGCGAACAGCACGCATCCTTCCAGTTACGGTGTGACTCTAAGTTGTTGGAGTCCGTCGAGACTTTGGTGAGAGTTTTGTAAAACCAAAATAAAGCTCAGAACAAGTCGTCAAGGTTTGGGTTTCACCCCTAACTTAACAACTCCGTTCCCGTTTTGATAAAATAGAGAGGGAAATTTGCGTTGAAGTGCGGGTTTCACTCCTGATTCAACGCAAGTTCTCCTGTTTATAGATAAATAATGCTAGTCTAACAAGCGATTTAGTCAAGAGTTTGCGGTTTTCACACCTAATCTCGTCCTAATCACTCGTTCATTTGAAAGTAGTGTGCGGTGATAGTGTAGAGTTCAGCGAGTGCGAGCTAGAATAGCAAGTAAGCTCGTACAAAACCCCTACAGGGCATGTACAAGTCGGTCTGTTGGTACTTAAGCTATAGACTAGGTCGTTTCTAAGATATCGGCCCGGACTAGGTCGAGTCTTGCCTAATTCCCTATAGTTATGGCTCTGATACCAATATGTCACACCCCAACCGATGGCGGACTCATCAGGGAGCAGCACTGAGCGAAACAGATTGTTCAAGAGAATCCACAACAACTATTAAATTATCAAATCCTTAACGTTAATATCCCATACTACTAACAGATAAAGTAAAAATAGTTATTACAGATAATTGTCTCAAAAACAAGTAAACTGTTCCGACAACTCAGATTTTTATTAGGTTTGTTTCTAGACTCCATCCTAGCTTGATTCCAGCAAATAACAAGCAAGCATCCTAAGCACCTGTCACATACGTTAAAATAAAGTCAATACACATAGTGTAAAGGTGAGCATACAAGTTTAATAGATATAATAGAGTTCGAAATCGTTTACGCTTAACCAGCATGTAACATGTAATAAAGTGAAGGCTAGTAGGTTATTGACAGAGAAATATGCACAGACGTGACTGCGAGTTGTAGAATGTGCAACACATATCCCCACTGGGACACGTGAAGTAAAGCCCTTAACAACCCCTGTCCACGACAGGTGTTGAGTCCAAACTATAGTACTATCGTTGCTAAGGTGTCAGGCAACAATCACTGTATTAACATAACATACAAGCATTCATCAAATAACACGTAACATGCAATAGCGGTCTGCGTATAAATAGTGTTTGCGTTGTGTGATTTATGTGATTTGAATATAAATAACGTATGTAACACCCAAAAGTGCGTAAAGCAAAAACGGATCGAGTATACTCACAGATAGCGTTTAACAAGTAAACACTCTCTTGGATTGAAGGGAGCGTGGAGAGAGATTAGCCTTAACAGTTAACGATAGCATAAACGATGAGCGCCGCATAAAACGGTGCAAAGTGTCCAAGTGTCGAATGGCAATCCGATCGGTTGACCATTCGAACGATGTCAATCCGTTCGGATGGTCATCCGCTCGGATGGCCATTCGAATGGATTGACATTCGTTTGGGTAAGGATGTGTTTGTGTATGATGGCTTTGAAGTTTTCGTTGTAGCATTTTGAAAACAGAGAAGTATCTCTACCTTTCAAGTCATTCGATCGAATGGCAGTTCGATCAGATGGCGATCCGTTCGGTGAGGTATTCTTCAGAGAATAAGTTCACAGTAGGATTATCATCAAATCGGATGGTCTACCGATCGGGTGGCATTCCATTAGATCTGACTATACATTGATCATGTTGAAAATTGTTAAGTGTTGAGACCAAGTGCAATCCGATCGGAGTGTGGTTCGATCGGATGGCAATCCGATGGGACGGCAATCCGTCCCGTGACCTGATCGTGTTGCTAACTTGAAAATTCGTTAAGTTTTGCGGTTGTTCGAGACGATATGACAACGTGCTAATCAACAAAAACCCCGTAAGGACCCAAGTGTTCCGATCGAACAGGAATCACCCAAGTCCGATCAGTCAACAGTTTGAGACGGTTGTTCATGTGTAATCCGAAATTAGTTGTCTCTTGGATAGAATTCAGATCTTGAACTAACACATCGCTAAGAAGGAGTAGAAGATCAGAACGAGCTCCGATTCTATCGGTTTTGAGTGCATTGAGTGTAAAGGAGTTGAAAGAAAGTTGGAAAACCATCTTTCAATCCTTTTCATCATGAAAATTTTCAGATCTATGTGAGAACCATGTTTAATCATGTGGAAATCTTTCAGATCTATGTTGTTCTTGGTGGAATGAAGCCAAAACTTGAAGTTCATGAGAACCCCATGATGACATCACCCTAGAACACCTCAAATCCACTGATTTCACGGTTAAAAGTTAAGATTCAAAGGTGAAAAAGATGAAGAAATGTGTGTAGATCATAGAAGTACAAGATTTAGGTTGAAAACTTACAAGAATCGTGAGAAATCAAGCGAAATGAGTACTTTAGCGAGCTGGTCGAGTGAGAGAGCTGTCATATCACAAATGATGTGACAGGTTGGTATTTATAGGGTTTCCAAAAGAGGAAAGTGCACAAGGATCAGATTGGTCACCGATCGGATGGCGCCTTGATCGGATGGCAATCCGATCGGATGGCCACTCGATCGGTTGGCCATTCGATCCAAGTGTCCGGCATGCTGAGTTTTGTCGTTTTGATTCACGTGTTGAGCGTTGCGATGCGATAGAATTACCCACTAGTTAACCAAATAACCTAACTACTATATCTAACATACAATCACTATAAATAACATGCGTTTAGCGTTTGCGATTCGATTGCGATAGAGTTGCGATTACGTTTCGATTAATCACCACAAACATAAACATAAATAAACATGCACACATAACACATCAATAGCACACACACACGTAGAAAAATATCCAGAACGCATAATTCGATTTGCGATTGCGATGCGATAAGCGACAAAGCGATAAAAACGAGCGATATTCATCGATTAAACCTTGATTATTCACAGATACTCTACATAATACAACTAAAGAAAAAATAAAATAAAGTTTCGATTACAAGTCAAAGAGTTAAATCAGAAATTAAGCAAGGAGTGACAGATCGCAATTAGCAATCTTTTCTTCCTTTGACTTCAATCTTGACTTTGACTTTGACTTTCGAAACACGGGGTGTTACAGATTACAAGCATATAAACACAAAAATGTACAAGGCATCAAGCCTAACTATGAAAAGGATAAAACTATCAACAGCTTCACTCGGCACCATCGTCATTCGCCTCGTCTTCCTCATCTATCAATTCAACTGTCTCTGGAGGCTCGAAAATAGACCACAAGCGCGGCACAAAATCATCATGTTTTAAGGCATCGGTAACCAGATCCATCACCGGCAAGGAGAGGTTATCATAATTCTCCTCTGCTTTGAGCAACATCTCCTCTGCTTGGTCACCGACGGAGCAATGACATGTACCAAATTTTTGTTTAAGCACTTCTTCAACATGCATTGTGCATTCTACGTATCCAGCACGGTGGCCTGCAGCCCGCGTAGCCATCGTCAGCGCCGCCACAACTTTAACAAGCTCGGTTGCGTTCAATATCGAAATGGCGATCTATGGGCAAAGTAGGAACAATATAAAGGGAACGCTCAAAAAATTCAAGCAAAGAAAAATGGAAGACATACTTACATGCGCAACCCCTTGATGTTGCATCCATCCCAAGTATGTTTTCATTAGAATGTGCATACTATTGATCAAATGGAGTTTTCCAGGTCTTCGGTGCTGAAAATGTCGAAAAAACGAAGTGATAGATGCTGGGAAACAAGTTAAAAAGAGTTAGAATAATTTTGGATTTTTTTTGGATGCTGAAGCTGATTGAAAAAAGCAACAGTCTGTGAAATTGTTGCCGTCGCGCTATGCCACAAAGAACAAACCATGCAGTCGCGCCCCGCCATGATTAAACAAATGATTTTTGGGTTTTTTTAGCTGTCGCGTCACGCGACCATGAAGATACAAGCCCGTCACGTGACGTGACGGGGTTAATTGGCGAGTTTTCTCCGTTACAAGCTAGGGTTAGGTATATAAACTCAAGAAAATCATAATTAAACCCTAGTTACGAATTGAGGCAATCATAGGAGATCTTGGGAGCATTCTTAGAGCAATTTTAAAGGTTTTGAAGCACTAGAATCATCGGTACAAGTTCGGGACGAAGAATTGATGACTTGCTCTGGTTTTCCAATTCCTTGTTTTGTTGATTTCTTTCTTGAAACTCATTGTCATGAATTCTTCTTTGAACATCTTTACTTTGTTTTCTTTGTTTAACATGCTCGGCTAAACATTTAAGCCACCTATACTATGATGAATGGATTAATATAAAGTTTTAACCTTTTTCGTTAACTGCATGTATTTTATGGGTTAATTGTGTTTAGTAAAGGTTTAGTTTATTGATTTGATGTATATGCGTACTTCAATTTGGTTTATTATTGTCAATTGCTTCATGTGAATCTTGGTGGTTGTCTGCTACGGAATAGGTTCATGTTAGATCTCTGACTGTGTGTCTTTGACCTTTAGAGATAATTGGCCAATAAACCCTAGAAGTAATTGTTAGTGATTTGCTAGATTCTAGTATTCTACTAGTCCTTATAGCTGGAAGGTGCGGGGCTATTGATAGGTCTTACCTGGCGAATTGCTTTAGACAGTCTTTGGAAAAAGTCGTGCCTTAGTTGCCCCGTCGGTTTATTAGTCTATCAAGTCAAATTAAGAAACCTAAACTACCCTAGATCTATAATTGGAAAAGAGTAGGTCTATATTAGGGTACTTACACAATAATTAGACAACTGGAAAGAAGTCTACTAACCGGTAGGATTAACGGCCTAGGTAGCGCCATAAGTTTCACCTCGAGAAGGGTTGAGGGGCTTAGTTGGTGTCTTAATAGGTTTAGTATCATAAGATCCCGGTTCCATAAATCATGCAGTTAACTTAATTGGTAAATCCTTAAAATCAATCCAGGATTCTAGTCTAGGTGGTCTCGTTTATCATATAAGAAAAGTCTTTGCCTTATTTCGTATTAGTCTAGTTTTAGTTTAATAATTAGTTTAAATAGATTTCCTTAGATTTTCCGTAACCCCCCCCCCCAAACAATTAAACAGTTTCAGTCATGTCTGTCAGTGTCTGTTAGAGTCTAGTTAACGTGATTAATAGAGTCTCGTGGTTCGATATCCGGACTTCCTTAGGTCATACTACAGTGATCGGTACACTTGCCAATTGTGTGGTTTAGGTCGAGTCTAGATTTAAAGCTTTTTAGTGTCTAGCTTTGAGAGTCTAATTTAGTTAATTTTAATAGTCTGTTTAGCACACATCAAGTTTTTGGCGCCGTTGCCGGGGACTCTTGGCAATCGCGTTCATTAGCTTTGATAGACTTTATTGACATATACGAGCTACGTGTTTTGTGTGTTTTGAGTCTTTCCTTTTTGTTTTTATTATTTTTATCTTGAGTCATAGTGACTAGTGTCTGTTTTCTCATATCTAGGTTTTTGCTTGTAGTGGATGCCACATTTGCGCTCGCACGGACCGCCGAAGCCGCCAGTCACAGAGTCATCATCTCGATTGGGTCAAGGCCCGCAGGTTAGTATTTCAACCTCTTCTCAATTTCCTAATTTCGATTCCACTCCGTTGCCCACCCCACCTCAATCACCACCCCATTCACCTAAAACATCACCAAAGGTTTCCCCACCCGATAGCCCCACTTCTAGCACCTCTAGCGCCACAGAAAACATAAACTTAGAAGACATGGCCAACGCAAGACAGACCGTCCATCAACAAGCCACCCAAAATTTCGCCGGTCTTGCTTCACCCATCACCGTTCCACCCATAGTTAGCGAAAACTCATGGCAGATTCCATCTTATGCCATGCAAGCCATCACCAATAGCATCCAGTTCCACGGTCAAGAGGACGAGGACGCCCCGGCCCACATAAACCGTTTCTCTCATATACTTGCTACTTTTAGCCTTCACGGAGCCCCAAACGATGCTACTTACTTACAACTTTTCCCATTTTCACTAGCCGGCCATGCGGCTACTTGGTTGGACTCTCAATCAACCGGTACTTTTACCACATGGGCGGGCCTCTGACAAGCCTTTTTGAACAAATACTTCCCGCCTGCGATGGCCTCACATCTTCGCGATCAAATTCACTCCTTCCGCATGGAGCCCGATGAGCCCTGTTACCTTGCTTGGGAGCGATTCCAAAACCTTTGTGCTTGTTGCTCCCAGCATGGTCTTTCCGATTGGGCCCTTTGTGAAAAATTCTATAACGGTCTCACCCAAGAGACTTGTGATCGTTTTGATACTAATGCGGGAGGTCATGTGATGGGTATTCTTACTGTTTTCGAGTGTTTAGAGCGTTTCGAGGCATTTGCCCAATCTCAATCTCAGTCGCGAGCCGATCAACGATATCAAAGTGGTAATTCAAATACCACTGCAAGTGCACCCGTCCGAGGGGTGAGCCATATCACTATGGATCCTAATATTGCCACTGTATTGGAAAACGTGACTAGAGAGCTCAAGGGGATAAAGGCAAAAGTAGATAAGTGTGAGATTTGTCGAGGGGGTCACGATACAAATGCGTGCCCATTGCTAGTTGGTGAGGAGCAAGTTGATTTCGTGGGAGGTGGTTTAGGAAGAGGTCAACCTAGTGGGTTTGGTAACAATTTTAATTCGGGTTGGAGAAATAATAACAATTTTAATAATAATAATAATTTTCGCTCAAATGGTCCCCCTGGTTTCCAAATAGCTCAAAATCCAAATAGGGTCAAGGTTCATTCTTTGGTGGGGGTTCAAATGGGCAGTTCAATAAGGGGTTCAATGGCAGGTTAAAGATAGGGGGTCAAATAATCAGGTTCAACCAGTTCAGGGTCCAAGTTGTGATCTATGGGGTAGCCTTGAGAGAATGGAGGCAATGATGAGCCAATTAATTCTTAAGGACCAAACCACCCAAAAGATCCTTAACGAACACGACCTTATGCTTAAGAACCACCAAGCCTCTTTCCAAAACCTTCAAAGGGTCGTAGGTAACATGTCTAGGAAACTAGAGGAGAGATTACCCGGTCAGTTTGCGGGTAACACCCAACCGAACCCTAATGCCCATGCTAAAGCCATTACCACTCGTAGTGGCAAAACCGTAGGGAACCTAAGAGTTGAGGAGAGAGTAGTTGAGGAAGATGTGGAGATTGTAGACGAAGAGATCAAGATGGAGACTCCCGGGAAAGTGCAAACGAGGCTAAGCCCAGCAAGAACCGCACAGCCCGGTGAGCCTCAAAGTGAGAAGAAGGTAGAGAAACCACCCTTAGATGTTAGACACTCCCCACTCATAGACCATTCGCGTGTCCCGTTTCCTACACGTCTTAGGAATGAAAAGTACTCAAGGGAATACGGGCAATTCTTAGATATCTTCAAGCAATTGAAGATTAATCGACCTTTCATTGAGGCACTCCAATCTATGCCTAAGTACGAGAAATTCTTAAAGGATCTTCTTAGGAAGAAGGAGAAGTTAGGGGAGTTTTCGAATGTCCCGTTGAATGGAGGGTGTTCCGCCGTTGTTCTAAATAAGTTTCCGGAAAAGCTTACCGATCCCGGTATTTTTACTATTCCATGTCTATTCGGTAGTAATACCAATACTCGAGCTTTAGCCGACCTAGGTGCTAGTATCAATTTGATGCCCTTTTCTCTCTACGAGAAGCTAGACTTAGGTGAGCTTTCACCTACCCAAATGACATTATCCTTAGTCGATCGGTCCGTGAAATACCCGAGGGGTATTGTAGAGAATTTGCTTGTTAAGGTCGACAAGTTTGTTTTTCCCGCCGATTTCGTTATTCTCGATATGGAAGCGGATGAGAGAGTCCCTATTATACTTGGTCTACCATTCTTGCGTACCGCTAAAGCCCTCATAGATGTCTACGATGGTAAGATTACACTTAGGGTTGGTGAGGAGAGTGTCACCTTCAAGATAGATCGTTCCATGAACCACCCGAGTGGTTCCGATGACTATAGTGGTCCTTGCCATTCCGTCTACTTCTTGAATTCATTCATCTCATGTGTGGACCATTGTCTAGAGTACATTAGTGGTGCCGACTTAGTAAGAGGAGAGCGAATCGAGGAAGAGTCGTGGAAGGTAGATGAAGTAGAAGATGAGGGGATCCCGTTGATTCCCAAAGTCTTAGCCGTTAGTGATGACACCACCCAACCCCCACCTTTAGAGCTTAAGGTACTTCCATCTCATTTAGAGTATGCTTTTCTAGGGGAGGGTTCCGAGCTACCCGTTATTATCTCATCGAAGTTGGAAGAAGGAGAGAAGTTGAGGTTGTTGGAGGTGTTGAAGGCCAATAAAGAGGCCATTGCATGGAGGTTGTCCGACATCAAGGACATAAGCCCTTCTTATTGCACTCACCTGATACTCATGGAGGATGATTTCAAACCGGTGGTGCAACCCCAAAGGCGGCTCAACCCCAACATGCAAGATGTTGTGAAGAAGGAGGTTCTAAAACTCCTAGATGCCGGGATGACATATCTCATCTCTGATTCTCCTTGGGTTAGTCCCACTCAGGTTGTCCCTAAGAAGGGAGGGATGACCGTTGTCGTGAATTCAAAGAATGAGCTTATCCCTTCTCGTACGGTCACGGGTTGGCACGTGTGCATCGACTACCGAAAGTTGAATGGTGCCACCCGAAAAGACCATTTCCCATTGCCCTTCATCGATCAAATGTTGGAGCGTCTCGCGGGTCAACAATTCTATTGTTTTCTCGACGGTTTTTCCGGGTACTTCAAGATCCCCATCGCCCCGGAGGATCAGGATAAGACCACCTTCACATGCCCCTATGGCACCTATGCGTACCGACGCATGCCATTTGGGCTGTGTAACGCTCCAGCTACCTTTCAAGGTGCATGGTTGCCATATTTCAGGATATGATTGAGAGTTCCATGGAGGTTTTCATGGATGATTTTTCGGTATATGGTAACTCTTTTGATGAGTGTTTGAAGAATCTTGAGAGGATGTTGAAGCGGTGTGTCGAGACTAAGCTTATGCTGAATTGGGAGAAGTGTCACTTCATGGTGACGGAAGGTATTGTGTTAGGACACAAGATCTCTAGGGATGGTATAGAGGTAGATCGTGCGAAAATAGATACCATTAGTAGGTTACCTCCACCCACTAGTGTTAAGTCGATCCGGAGTTTTTTAGGTCATGCCGGCTTCAATAGATGCTTCATTAGGGATTTCTCTAAAATTACTCGCCCCATGACTCGTCTTCTAGAGAAAAATGTTCCATTCATCTTTGACGAGGAGTGTCTTAAGGCCTTCAACTTTTTGAAGGAACAACTTGTTAGTGCACCTATTCTTATCTTGCCCGATTGGAGCTTACCGTTTAAGCTCATGTGCAATGCGAGTGACTATGCCATTGGAGTGGTATTAGGACAAAGAAAGGATAAGCACTTCCACCCCATATACTACGCGAGCAAAACGTTAAATGATGCTCAAGAGAACTACACCACCACGGAGAAAGAACTCTTAGCTGTAGTCTTAGCTTTTGACAAATTCCACTCATACCTCCTACTATCCAAGACCATTGTTTTCACCAACCATTCTGAGTTGCGTTTTCTTTTTCAAAAGAAAGACGCCAAACCCCGACTTATTCGGTGGATTCTATTGCTTAGCGAGTTTGATATTGAGATTAGAGACAAGAGAGAGGAGATTCATGAGGAAGATTCATCTTTCACATTTAGAGGACCCTAGGAGAGAGGAGATTCATGAGGAAGAGATAGGAGACACATTTCCTCACGAGTCTATTGAGTTTGTGGAAGTCGAAAAGGAAGGATTGCCTTGGTTTTGTGACTTAGAAAATTATCTTTCTAGTGGCAATATTGTGAGAGGAATGACCACACAACAAAGGAGGAAGTTCCTTAGTGAATCAAGGAAGTATGTGTGGGATGATCATTTTCTCTTTAGAATTGGGGGAGATAGGATACTTAGACGATGCGTGTCGAGAGAGGAGGGTTAGAACATCATTAAACATGTACATGAAGGCCTCACGGGAGGACACCACGGTGCATATGCCACCGCTCAAAAGGTGTTTGATTGTGGATTTTATTGGCCTAGCGTACTTCGTGATGCCATTGAGTTCGTAAAAGCATGTGATGCTTGTCAACGAACCGGCAATATTTCAGCCAAAGATGAGATGCCTCAAAACCCGATCCAAGTGTTGGAGGTTTTTGATGTTTGGGGCATAGATTTCATGGGACCCTTTCCCGTCTCCAAAGGGAACCGGTACATACTTGTGGAAATTGACTACATGTCTAAGTGGGTAGAGGCTCAAGCTCTTCCTACAAATGAAGCCCGAGTAGTTTTGAAGTTCCTCAAGAAACTATTTTCCCGCTTCGGTACACCTAAAGCCTTAATTAGTGACCGTGGTACTTACTTTTGCAATGCATTGATGGAAAATTGCTTGCACGCTACGGAGTCACTCATCGTTTGTCTACGGCGTACCATCCACAGACGAGTGGTTAAGTGGAGAACGCGAATCGTGGTATCAAACGTATCTTAGAGAAAATAGTTGGTAAGAATAGGAAGGATTGGTCCGACAAGCTTGATGATGCATTGTGGGCGTTTTAAACAGCTTACAAAACGCCTATAGGAACCACGCCATTTATGATCGTCTATTGAAAAGCTTGTCACCTTCCCGTAGAGCTAGAACGCCGAGCACTTTGGGCTTTAAAGACCATTAATCTTGATATGACCGAGGCCACTAGGAAGCGTTTCTTTCAAATCCATGAGCTTGAGGAGCTTAGGGATGCGGCTTATGCTCGATCGTTGGGAATTAAAGAGAAAACGAAAGTTCTACATGATCGGAAGTTAAGCAAGGTCAAGGAGTTTAGAAAGGGTGATAGAGTACTTCTCTACAACTCAAGATTGAAATTGTTTGCTGGTAAGTTGAAATCGAAGTGGTCGGGACCTTATATGGTTCATTACGTGTTTCCGTACGGAGCGGTGGGGATTATGGATGAGTTGGATGGCCGAAGTTGGAAGGTGAATGGCCATTGTTTGAAGCACTACATTGGAGGAGCAATAGATAAGAACGAGATGGAGGAAACTCCTCTCGAAATTCCATCAAAAGCCGCCACTTAGTGCTTTGGGGTGAAATCCCAAGTGTAGAGTATGTACCGTTTGTAATTTCATTATTTTTCGTAGTTTTTCGTGTCTTTGTTTTGTGTGTTTGAGTAATTTTGCAGGAATCGTACCATTGAGGAGCTGAAATTGCGAAGGAAATGACATTCCAGGTAAGTCCCAACACTTAGAAAAAATTTGGGATGGTTTTGGGAAGGATTGTTAAGACTTGAAAAATTTTCTAAGGCATAAAACTGGAGTTTTTACGCAACCTTCTGTCCAAAAACGTCCGTCACGTCGCGCCACAACAAAACTGACCCCTTGGTCGCGCTACGCGACCCCTAGGTTCACATAACTAGTTTGGACTAATCCGTGGCGTTACGTGACCTTAAATACCCTGACCTGTCGCGTTACGCGACCCCTTTAAGTGACCCCTCATTTTGAACCTACCTGTGGCGCTATGCCACGAGCCTTTCTATCTACCGTAGCGTCGCGCGACGGTTACCCAAATCGAATAAAAACCCTTATTTCCACCGTCTTCCCCAAATTCACTAACAAACCCTTATCCCTCAACACCCATCGCCAAACACCCTTTCACCCACCATCTTACCACCGTAAATCCACCATTTTCAGCCATAATTTCACCCACGTGACCGGATTTCATCACTGAGCAAATCCCACCATACAAAAACATCATCTAACCACTGGTCTGCTCTGATTCGGGACTCACCTCTCACGAAAATTTTTGGATTTTCTTGCAAACTCTCAGCGATTCAAGGTATGTCTCCTGTAATTTATGTATTTTGAGTTTAGTAGTTTTGTTTTTACTTAGAATAGTGATAATTTTTGGGTTAATCTTTGTTGAGTCAAGTGTGTAGTCATGTTAGTGATAGAGGTGGTTGCGGATGGTTTTGGTTTGGGTATTTCAGCAGATTATAGGTTTCAGATGGTTTTGGTTTGGGTATTTCAGCAGATTATAGGTTGCGGAAGGTTCGGGTTGGGGCTTGATGTTAATGTTTTGCTTCATCCTAGTCTAGGGTTAGCCGACATTGAGTGTGGGGATTCGGTTTGGGTAATTTTTGACATAAAAATCAGATTTATTCACTGTTTTAATCCGTTTCACTGATGTGTTACTAAAGCTTTCAACTTTAAGTCGGTTTACACTCAAGGTTGGTATGGTTTGCGGCTTGGTTTCGGGGAGTAAATGTCTGTCGGGCTGGAGTTGGAACTTGAATTGCTGAATTTTGTTTGGGTTGTAACACATTGACGCCTAAAGTGCCGAACTTGCATTATTGAACCAAAAATTTTTGCAAAGAATAAAAACCTCCTTTAATTAGGTGGAATTCTTCGATGCAAAACTTTGTTTTAAACTAATAAATGGCTGATTTTCAGCAAGTTTGGATGTCAATGACGGATTGTTAGGCACCCGATTTAATTGCGGACAATTAAAGTGTCGAGGGGGGTAGTGTACATTGAGTCCAAGTTAGGTCTTTTTAGTTGTTTTTAGTCTAGATCGAGTCGTTCTTTTGTCGGTTTTGGGTTTACTTGCACGTACAAGTGAATTAGGCTCGCCCGTACTCACTCTCCATTCGGGTGAGTTTAATTATCACTTAGCATTTGTAAAAGGTAACCCGTTTGTTTTTATTTCAACTTTATTTTTTCAGAATTAGCCGCGAATGAAATGCTATACGGCTATTCTAATTTTTTCGAAAAAATTTATAAAAATCCAAAAAATTTTAAAAAAAATCAAAAAAATTAAAAAATTAAAAGTACCAAAATAGTTTGTTATTACTGATTGTTTGCTTGTTTTGTCTTGTTAATATCTGTTTTGCAGACATGGCTAGCAGCTCACGCAGCGGTAGGGCCCAAAAAAGGGGTGCAGATCAGACAGCATCCCAGCAAGATCCGATTCCACAGGAGACCCCGATTCTACAGATAGGTGCTGATGATCCAAAGTTGAGAAAGATTAAGTACCAAAGGTCTCATGAGTTTATTCCAACACAAAAAGTTAATCGACTCGACCACCCGATACTGTAGTTCGAGTCGAATACATCTGAGTGGGAGAAGTATGATAAGTTGAGAAATACGGATTTGCTTCAGCACAGGGTGATAGATTGGACCTGGTTGGAGGAAATAGGTTCAAGGCAGGCAGTGTTGGACCTTCTGGGTCCAAAGTTGACTGATGCATTAGAGTGTACGCAGGCTCAGTATGAGGAGTTGGTGCTGGAGTTTCACAGCACATGGAGACACAAAGAAGGGAAATTTGATAATGACACAGCTGTGTCCTTCAGTCTAGGTAGGCAGTTCTTTGAGATGAATATGGCGAGGTTTGCCATTGTGTCGGGGTTTTATACTGAGGAGGAAGTGAAGCAGCCGGGATTTGTGACTAGTTTGAGAGGTGCTTACTCGATTGTTAGGGACCACAGTGTTGGAGGAGCTGAGCTTCGAAATTTTTGGAAGACGATTTCCGACCACCCATTCACAGTTACGAACCTGATTACTTCGGTTCGTAACCCAGTTTATAGGTAAGTTTTGAAGATTTTGTCTACTACGTTGGTGGGGCAGAAATCGGGGGAAAATAAGGCGAATTGGATCGAGTTGTTCATTCTCATGTGTCGGATAGAGAACAGGGAGATGAACTTAGCTACGGTGTTAGCATATTCTTTTAGCAGGGGACGTCGAGGTGGTCATCGGGTTGGGTTGGCTATGGGCCCTTATATTTCTCGTATTTCACAAAATTTGGGGTTGTTTGACAAGTATGTCCCCAATTTCTACATGAGGGGACCAAGACGATGACATTTGGGATTAAAGAGTTGCAGCAAGCTGGGATAGTGTCGTATACGGAGCCCTACGGCTGGGAGCCGATTAGGCAGGGCCCGCAGGTGCAGCCGCCAGAGGGACATCCAGCTGAGGATGTGATGATTCAGATTGACCCTACTCGCCGACAGCGGCTACCACAGCGACATGAGTTGCCGGCACACCAGTACCCCCGCAGGCAGCCACCACCCGAGCCTCTCACTTTGCAGTCGCTGTCTGGCTATGTGGAGCAGAGATTCGACAGGTTGGAGCATCTTATTCAGTCGATTAAGTTGGGTCAGGAGAGGCAGGATGATGCTCTCAGGTACATGATGAGCACGCACAGCATGGGGATTCCAGACTTTTTTCAGCCGAGACAGCAGGGTGGCTCGGCTGGTGCTGGAGAGGGGTTTGATCCGGATCCTCCATTCCGTGTATTTGGTGAGGGTAGCTCTGGTGCAGGTGGACGACATGAGGGCAGTGATGAGATTGCCAGTGAGCATGGCGAGGACTAGTGTGGGGATGAGATGAGGATGCAGCAGCTGACTATATCTTTTGTTTGATTTTTCTTTTATGTTGTTTTTTATCCTCATTTGTTGGTTTGTACTTATATTGATATACTTTGAATAGGTTGGTTGGGTAGGATGGGTTGGTTTGTGTTGAAACTGAATTTTGAATGATATATATTATGATGTTTTGGTAGTGTTTGCTTATGATTGATAGGTTGATGTTAGTAGCCACTTTCGTTCGCGTGTCCGAGATTAGGAGTTGTTTGCTGAGCGCGTTTCGAATTGGAGAGCTTATGTGAAAACGACTGGCACTTTCACAGTCTCACATATTCAGCTAAGTCGTTTCCCTTGTATTTTTGTATTTATTTATTTATTTATTTATTTCGTCTTTAGTTTTCAGTTTTTATTAGTTTTTAGGTAGTGTTGAGTCGTATCTCCGTTCTTGCATTAGGGACAATGCAATCTTTAAGTGTGGGGATGGGATACATGTAAATAATCGAATCATAAATATGAAAAATACAAAAAAATTAAAAATTTGAAAAAAAATCCAAAAAAATTAAAAAATTAGAAAATGTCTTTCGAATAAAAGAAGTTTGCAAATTAGTACGGAAAATGATAGAAAAGATGAATTTTTGCTCGGGTTCGAATAATAATAATAAGAGATTAAAAAAATCGAGCTTGTGTCTAGTTAGGGATATGTGGATAGGCCCGGGTTTGGTTTTAAGTCCCTTTGAGTTAATATACCTTAATTGTCGGTCTACTAGTGGGTTTTCATCTGGAAGTTATGGGAAATTGAAAGCGCCAATAAGAGTATAAGGGACACCGTTATAAGTTAAAACCGTTAGAATTTTTTATCATGAAAAAAATAGAGAAAAATGAGCTAGAAACTGAATGAAAGTAGCGCAGTTCTATGTAGTCTGGGTTGGGGATAGTGACTTTACAACCGGATTACCTCTAGGGTGTGTGAAATCGAACTTGTAAAGAAAGAAAAAAGTACCGAAGCCTAAGTAATCCGAGTTGGGGATAGCGACCCTACAGCCGGAATGCCTCTTGGTTAGGGAAAGCAACGTCTACGCTTATTAAAAAAAAGAAGAAAAGTCAAAAAAATAGAAAAGAAAAAAAAATTGATTGTAAATTCTCTTGGTTTTGATATAAGACGGTTGGGAATTGGTCCAGTGATCGTTCCTTTCGTTCTATAAGCTTGAGGCGGGATTAGGTGGACCGTAGATTCTAGCGTGAGACCCTAGGTAGATTGACCGCACTTAAATTAAATTCACATGATAAGGGCTTAAGACCGGATTTGGGTTTAAAGGGACAAATACATTCGCAATCGCGGCTAACGCAAGCTTGGGTTTTAATAAAATATAAATATGCTTTTGACCCGAGTGACTATTCATCTCTGATTCCGTTGCGTAATTCTTTTTCGAGGATGAAAAAAGAGTAAGTGTGGGGATATTTGATGTATTGCAAAATACATCTCTTATTCGTATACAGTTTGTATAGTTTTCCGTTATATTTAGTTCTGTTTTCATTAGAATGTGCATACTATTGATCAAATTGAGTTTTCCAAGTCTTCGGTGCTGAAAATGTCGAAAAACGAAGTGATAGATGCTGGGAAACAAGTTGAAAAGAGTTAGAATAATTTTGGAGTTTTTTGGGATGCTGAAGCTGATTGAAAAACGCAACAGTCTGTGAAATTGTTGCCGTCGCGCTACGCCACAAAGAACAAGTCATGCAGTCGCGCCCCGCCATGATTAAACAAATGATTTTTGGGTATTTTTAGCTGTCGCGTCACGCGACCATGAAGATACAAGCCCGTCGCGCGACGCGACGGGGTTAATTGGCGAGTTTTCTCCGTTACAAGCTAGGGTTAGGTATATAAACTCAAGAAAATCATAAGTAAACCCTAGTTACGAATTGAGGCAATCATAGGCGATCTTGGGAGCATTCTTGGAGCAATTTTAAAGGTTTTGAAGCACTAGAATCATCGGTACGAGTTCGGGACGAAGAATTGAAGACTTGTTCGGGTTTTACAATCCCTTGTTTTGTTGATTTCTTTCTTGAAACTCGTTGTCATTAATTCTTGTTTGAACATCTTTACTTTGTTTTCTTTGTTTAACATGCTCGGCTAAACATTTAAGCCACCTAGACTATGATGAATGGATTAATATAAAGTTTTAACCTTTTTCGTTAAGTGCATGTATTTTATGGGTTAATTGTGTTTAGTAAAGATTTATTTTATTGATTTAATGTATATGCGTACTTTAATTTGGTTTATTATTGTCAATTGCTTCATGTGAATCTTGGTGGTTGTCTGCTACGGAATAGGTTCATGTTAGATCTCTGACTGTGTGTCTTTGACCTTTAGGGAGAATTGGCCAATAAACCCAAGAAGTAATTGTTAGTGATTTGCTAGATTCTAGTATTCTACTAGTCCTTATAGCTGGAAGGTGCGGGGCTATTGATAGGTCTTACCCGGCGAATTGCTTTAGACAGTCTTTGGAAAAAGTCGTGCCTTAGTTGCCTCATCGGTTTATTAGTCTATCAAGTCAAATTAAGAAACCTAAACTACCCTAGATCTATAATTGGAAAAGAGTAGGTCAATATTAGGGTACTTACACAATAATTAGACAACTGGAAAGAAGTCTAATAACCGGTAGGATTAACGGCCTAGGTAGCGCCATAAGTTTCACCTCGAGAAGGGTTGAGAGGCTTAGTTGGTGTCTTAATAGGTTTAGTATCATAAGATCCTGGTTCCATAAATCATGCAGTTAACTTAATTGTAAATCCTTAAAATCAATCCAGGATTCTAGTCTAGGTGGTCTCGTTTATCATATTAGAAAAGTCTTTGCCTTATTTCGTATTAATCTAGTTTTAGTTTAATAATTAGTTTAAATACATTTCCTTAGATTTTCCGTAACCCCCCCCCCCCAAACAATTAAACAGTTTAGTCGTGTCTGTTAGAGTCTAGTTAACGTGATTAATAGAGTCTCGTGGTTCGATATCCGGACTTCCTTAGGTCATACTACAGTGATCGGTACACTTGCCGATTGTGTGGTTTAGGTCGAGTCTAGATTTAAAGTTTTTTAGTGTCGAGCTTAGAGAGTCTAATTTAGTTAATTTTAATAGTCTGTTTAGCGCACATCAGAGGTTTAACTGTTGATTGCACCTCTGCATAATTTTCTTGGGCCACGTTCAGAGCGGCTAGGCTGACCTTGCGTGCTTCTTCCGTAGTCTCAGCCTTAACTTTTTCTGCGGTCAAGTCAATTTCCAAGGAATCGGTTTTTTGCTTCTCAGCCTCTCAGTTTTTCTTTTCAGCTTCTAGGACTTCTTGCGCCTCGCGCAGCCTACGCTTCAACTCTACAATCTCCACATCCTTGCTAGCCAGATCCCGATCCTTGCTGATGATCTGTGCTGACAAGTCAACCAGCAATTTCATCAAAGAAGACAAACATGTTAGAAAATTTTCTTCAAACTTAGTCACTAACAAAAACAGAAAGGGTGCTAGCCTGTAAGACCTCGACATGCTCTCGGTGTGATTTGGCTTCCTCATATTTAGCCTTGAAATCTGCCTCAGATTTCGTCAAGCCTTCTACTTGCACCTCAAGATTTGTAATCTTGGTCTGCGCGGCAAACACGCCAATTACAGCGTTCTTCAGCAAGGAGGTCTTCACTAGCTTGAAGTTTCTTTTTCAACCCTTAGAGGCTGCATTCCTCCGACTTCTTCTCCTTTTCAAAGGTAGCTTTTTCCTTCTGCAGCTTCATATGTGCCTGCTTGAAAAGTTTGGCTTTAGCAGCCAATCGTTCGCGATGTTTCTCCCAGACAGCACGTTCAAGATACATTGTTCGCCACTCTCGAACAATCTAATGACCGGCAGAAGAAGCGTTAGTCTAGGCATAAACATATGATCGATATAAACTATCGTGCCCACGATCTTTCTGATGTCGCACTTCTGCCGGAGGAAAAGCTCCCATCATCCACTCCCTGCACGCCCCAAACTCAGAGAAAGTGTCACTCTGCTTTAAGTTCCAAACAGGGGTGTGGATTTCGTCGGCGTGGCTTTCATCATACGTCTTGTAATATATATCGCCCAACGTATCCTCTGCACGGATCGACGACGGTTGCCTTGGTTTCTTCCCTGAAGCATCCTTTCTAGCATTCGCGCCCAATCCACCAGCATCTCCACCACCACCAACAATATCTTTAACAACACCCTCCACATGAACACCGCCAGCAGACCCCCTAGCAGTAGTTTGGACTGTTTCAGTGTGAACGGGGCCAGTGTGCTGCGCGGTGGGGTTGTCAACCTGCACGTCAGGATCTTTGTGCTCAATAACAGGTTGATCACCCCCAGCAATCTTCACAATCTCAGGGGTCTCCGTGATTTCCGGAGTAACTGAAATAGGCTTTTTTCCAGCCTTAGCAGTAGCGGTTTCTGTCTCAACTATTTTCTCAACCTCCCCAGTCTTCCTCTCAATAGCAGTGGTCTTGGTGGGAATGATGTTGATCTTCGGCCGCGTCGATGTTTTCTTCACCTCCACCTCTGGTTTCTTCACAGCCATCTCTGGGATGGAGGAAAGATGTTAACAAGGAAACCAAGGCAAAAGGAGATAATAAGAAAGTGAACACACTTACCCGGTGAGACATCAGGATAATGACTCCTCAAACTCCCCTTCTTCCCTATAGGCTTGCCAGTCGCAACCTTCTTAGCAGGGGGAGTCGTGGCAGTTGTCTCCACGCGGGGTCTTTTGGAAGTATTTTTCCTGATCAACTTTTCATCTTTAGGCGAAACTTTGGTTTCTTCAACGTAAATGGAGGTGGGAGTCGCGCCAGAGTCAGGACCTTTCGAACCCACGCTCCTAGAGCTCCTAGCTGCAGCCGCTGCGCTGCTCCGAGGTTTCTCACCTATATCATGCAGTTCTTCTAGTGAGTCAGCTACAATAATGAAGTCTTCAAAATTACTTTGCCGAAAGCGAGAATTACCTTTCCGGGATGCAGCATCAGACGCCACGCCTGCAGTCTTAGCTTCCCCCCCCCCTGCGATGGTCACCTTCTTCTTAGCAGGCCTTTTCGGCTTCTTCTCTTCATACTCAATCCCTAAGTCGCGCAACAAACCTGCAAACATATCATCCCATGGTCTTATCTCATGATCTGATGAAGCCACATACTCCTCGCTGGAAAGATGGACAATCTCTTACCCAGCAGAAGTCACGGCCCGACACGGCCTAAGGTTTGGAATGCGCGCACCTTCGGTTACGACAGGAGGAGCAGCAAACAGCTCCGCTCAAGCATACATGAAATTTGGCTTGATCTGCTCAAACCAATATTCTTCTCCGCTGCGTAGGGGCCTCACGCCCATGGTGCCAGAAGAGGCTGGGAATGCACTTTGATAAAGCGCAACCTCTGTGTTTAGAGACCAGGAGTTAATAACAAATTAAGTCTTCTAACAAAGAAGAGCAATAGAATAGAATAACTTACCTTCTCCATTGAACTGCAAAACAGGTACATCCTTGCTTCGCACCAGCCACTTGTCGCTCATTCCGGCGGCAACGAGCACTTGCTCCCCAAACACTCTGTTTGGCAGTGCCATTATCTTCTCATACCAGGCCTCCCCACGCGGGACCTTCAAATCTTCTTTGGGGATCGGAGCAGATTGACGAAACTCCATAGCAATAGGTATGACTTCCTCTCGGATGAAGTAGAATTTCATCTTCCAATCGTGGAAACTCTTAGGGGGGCTAATCAGTATCTTCTTCACATTGCGAAGGGCAAAGGAGAAAAATCCTAAGTTGCTCTGCAACTGGTAGAAACCCCTAAACTTCTCAACAGTCGGCTCTAAACCCTGTGATCTACAAACAAACTCGAAATGATGGACCCTCACCATTCCCATGGGACTTAATTGAGAAATATGAAAAGTGTAGTGGTGTAACATAGCAGCCATGAAATGGGTCGCCGGCAGTCGGAAATTGCCCTCCCCAAAGAAGTCGGCATATAAGGTGATATAGCATGGTGGTGCATCTTCAACTGTCTGACTTTGGGAGGGATACCGGACATCCCATTCAGTAGGAAACTATTGAGACCTGACAACCTGCTCAAATAATCATTGGTCCCATTTTAATGATGGTAAAGGGCTACCAGTTTCTTCAACCACCGTCGCATCCTCCGTAGACATCGTGATATAGGAGTTGAAATACTCGAAGATTTTAAGAACTTGAAGAAGATTCAAAGAATTTCTGGGAAAAACTCTGAAGATTCGAAGAACACCTTGAAGTTTTGAAGATCTTCAGGAGATTATCAGAGAGAGAAGGAGAGAATTCAAAGAAACAGTAATCGTTATCCCTTCATCTCCAACTATTTATACCCATAGCATTTAATGTGATGGGTAACCGTGCCAGACACGTCGCGCGCGTATCAAATCAGAAGTTGACATGTAAGGCCGGAAACACAGAGTGACGATTGCCACGCGCGCGTGGGCCTCACTCGCCTGACACGAGACGAAAAAGCGCGACTGACACAGTGACAACATGATCGTCACTGTGTCAGCAGTCAACTCAACCGTCACCATTAGTGACAAATCGCACCAACTTGTCAAAATTCAAATTTCAAGAAATTCTGCATGCAAAAAAAAAAGTTACTTCAGCAACAAGCTAAGAGAGTTGCGCCGTGTGAATAAACATTCATACACACGCGCGCCAGCTTCTCTGTCAAATAAGGCAAAGCACCGAAAAATTGTTCAGCGCAATGTAGCATAACTCTTCAATAGCAAGCCTGATAGCTGCGCCGTAGTAATTGTAACACATTACAAGATACCCAAGCAGGACCAAGCTTAACTTCTTTTTTTTCTAGTCTAGAGCTCCGACCACTTGCCTCGCGCATGGAAGCAGCACTTGACTGGGGGGACTTGAAGGGGTATGGTCCCAAAAACATGCGCCGACCAATCAGGTCACGCGCGGAACCATACTCCTACTATACTAACCTGGCAACTTTCTCAGCCTCGCACCGATCAATCAGGTGAAACCTAGGTCACGCGCGAGGTCTAAGCAAATACAAGACCAGATTTCACACTTAGCTTCCTGGATGAAAGCACTCACTTCCTAGACCTTGCGCAGGCTACATTGGGTTCTCCCCAGGGGTCGCGCGGAGGACAGAAGCGCAGGTCATCTTAGGACAAGTACCAAACGTACGAGTGGCAGAGCAGTGGACCAATGAGCGTCCAACAGGCTGTATCCAATCGTGCTCCTCGATTAACAATCGTAAAGGAGATAGGAAGGTACACAAGGACGCATACGTGGCACCAATCATCATGCGCCGACATCTGCTCCATGATCTCCATTCAGTCGTTGATGACAGAGAGACAACAAGGACAACGGTCAGGACACGTGGATCCATTCAACGTGCGCCAACTCCATCCTCACCCAGAAGCACTAATGGTCATTGCAGTGGGGACAATATGGATATTCCTTGTTGTCGACTCCATGCCCAAGGCCCATCAGCCCATCTCCTCCCTCACTACTCCGGCTATAAATAAGAGCCTTCTCCTACAGGTTTAACTATTCTGTTCCTTGCTCTCTCACTACTAATCACACATTTATTTCATCAAAACATATACTTATTCTCACACCGGAGAGTGGTTAAGAGGAGAACCCCCCATATTTCCCTCCTCTTAACGAGCTTAACGGGGTGTTTAGTGTTTTGCAGGAAGCCCACCATCACAGCTTGGAGAAGATAAAGAAGATTAACCTTATTTGTCGATGCACATATCGCAAACTAATCACCAGATTAGTTTGGTGTTTCTTCAGTCGATTTGGGGAAAGAGAGAGTAGAGAAAGAGGGTGACAGTTGTTTCTGCCTAATAGTTTTGGTGACATGCAACTTGCATTTGAACTTCCACCTTTTAGATAGAGAGAGACGCCTTACCATCACACCATGTCCCTTTAGTAACATTTTGTTTCTATCTATTAGTTTTGGTGAGAGTTACTTGTTGTGACGAAAATTCTGAATGCCACTAAAAATATGACCACAATTAGAAAGTTATTTTATTGTCTTTTGGAATACTCAAAACAATCTAAAAATTTGATACCCAAAAGCCCAAAAAAAGACATGTTTGGTCAATTGGAAAGAGTTATAAATCTCAAAGAACAATATTTTTTTATTATTTATTTTTGGGCTTTAGTTTATCCAATGGTTAGGACTGTTTCTGTTGGGCTAACAACATGGTTCTGAGCTTTTGCTATTGGACTACTCTAGTGTGCTGTTACTTGTTAGTGTCTTGGTGATAATACATTAGTTAAAATCCTGCATGTTCTACCGTAGCAAATGATCACCACTCTACACATTCTTTTTGGCAAACACTAATATACAAGGGTAAATGGAGGCCGGTTATTTCTTAATGTGTTTGATTTATAGAATTTGTTAGAAGTGAAATCTTGATCACTTCCATTCTTATTGTGTTTGGTTGGGAAATGAATCCTGGCTTGAATTGGAATTCAATTTCGAATTAATTTTCTCAAATTCCTTTATGTAAAGGAAGTCAACAATTTGGCCACAATGTGAAGGAATTTGACCAAAGGAAATGGAATCTCCAATCACTCACCATCACCACATCCGCCATCGGCCACCCCGCACACCACCACCACCACCACCAACCACCTCGTCGTTGTCTCCACCCAACCATCCCGTGGGTGGGGGGCGTCGAAAGAGTGGTCAGGCGGCAAAGGCACTTTGTAGAGTTTAATTTCTTTATGATTGGTTTGTCACCCAAATTCATTATAATTCAAATTCCTTTGTAGATGCTAATTACTTTAAATTCCAAATCCTTGGGAATACTTTCAATTCTAAATCAAATTCCAATTCATTAGACAAAATCCTTCAAAAACATTTGAACTCACAAACAAACGAGCACTAGATAGGGTCATGTTGTTTCGTGATGATGTTAACGGTAGCGGAACTTGAACGAAAACTCGGTGGGGGCTTGACTCTAAAAATCCAAATCGGTGGGGGCCAAACTCTTGAAAATCCAATATTTTACACTATAAGAAAAAAACTTTCAGTAAAATTAACACTACGCACCCCCGGGCCTCCATTATCCTCCGCCCATGAATGTCGTAACTAGCATTCTTTATTCGGCCCCAAAGCCTCTTTCTACATATATCCGATACTCATTCGTAAACCCGAATAACAACTGCATTCATTGAGGGTTGATATGCCAAGTTACAGTGACATTGGCCTAACTAAAGCCCCTCTCAACAAATGGCTTTAACAAAACTTGTACATGAAGAAATGCCATAACTATTAATATACTTTGTTTGAGCAATATTAAACATTTATTGGTTGCTACAAAAATCAAGAAACCCCATGAATTCATGATTGTGGATCATCCTGATGCTTTGCTCAATACCAATAACCCCTGTGCATGTTAGTACAACTTCGTAAGCGTAACGTACAACTTCAAAATCATAATGAACAACTTAGGACTTAGAAAGTTAATTACCCATTGTAAGAGCACTGGCAAAGATGACAGCAGAAAGAATGAACACAATGATGGAAGCCCTCTTTAGAAACACAACTAGTTTTCTAACAAAGAATTGGCCCCAAAAACCAGCTAAAACCGATACCGACATTAGGTATAATGCTGCAAAAATGAAAACACATTTACATTATTCGGGATTTGTGTGTTTAAAAAAGTTGATTAATATAAGATAGGTGATAACTAGAAGTGACAGTTTTGACCCGTTTTAATACGAATACGTTTTTAAACTATTAGACATGTGCTATAGATACATGTGTATTATAGTACTTTTGTATAGTGTTTTTACCGAGTTTGTTAGAAGTTATTTTGGGTATATATACAAAAATATACCCAAAACACCCTCAAACAAACACTATACACAAATACTGTAATACCCCTGCACATAGCATATGTCCTGTATGACCCATTACTCGACCTGACCTGACCATATTGTCAACTGTATAGATGGGGAATATACCATAAGGGATAGGAAACCGCTTGAGCAAATAAAACTCAACCACGGATAAGGACGATGAAAACATCATCACAAACGTAGCTGTCGCACTCGCCACCTATGCAAAACAAAAAAAAAAAACATAAAAAGTGTCATTTTCCAAGATGTGACAATAATCATTTTATGTAACATATGTAACATGACATCTTTTACGCACCTGTGGTATGACACCGATCTCTAATAAAAGTGGCCCGAGAATAAAGCCGCCACCGGACCCCAAAAGACCGCCAACGGTGCCGCCCAAGATCCCACAAAGAGCACAGAATATAAGGTTGGGCACTGTCCAGTTAATTGTGGCCTCACAGACAGACTCTGTGTTCCCCAAGCTTTTTCTCTTTTTACTTTCTTTATACAACTTAACACACTCGAATCCAAACACTGCTAGGGTTGCAGGGAACTGAAAAAAGTAAAATGAAATTTATGCATTAGGGTTGTACAGTACAACAAGAAGGTGCAAGGTATTTTGAAAGTACAATGTACCTGTGCAACTGTGAATACCCAGTACCATGTACTGCAAGCCACTAAATCATTCTGTAGATGATACAAAAAAGTTAGGAAAAATTGCAAGAATATTCTATTTTGGGAGTTTCATGAATCATGATTATAAATGTTTCCATTTTTGGCAAATTAAAGTACATGTTACTATTGAATGAATAATTTTAGTATTCATTATCAGTATTCAATCAAATCTAGTGTCAATGACAAAAAAAATAGTATTTTCTTATTAAAAAAATTAATAAATCTAACTTTTTCATATTAAAGTCACTAAACATATTGATGAAAACGACGATAAACGCCAATTACAAAAATTATTATTACATACATAGAGACTACGTAGACTGTTTTATCGACATGGATGCCATAAGCTCTTTGACGATTGTTGACTTGGATGTTATATAGACGAAATTTATCCATTTTATATACAAGTTCATACGAGATTATATATAATAAACAGAAACGATATAATTTTACAAGTATATTTTGGCTAAAAAGATAAGAAGTTACTCTTTTTAATTTTACAACTACATATGTATTTTAAATAAGTTCATGGGTTTGAATTTGTCAAAATCTGATTAAGAGACTTTTGGTATAAAATAGGAAATTTATTGTCCTAAATTCATAGGAAAAAAAAATTCAATTTAAACTTTCTCAAGTCAACATACCTTGATGACTTGAAGAACTAGAAAGGAAGCCCATACAGCTACCAGAAGCATAAGCTTCTTCCACCTTAAGTTAAACGTAAATACTTCCTGCAAATTTTAATAGGGAAAATATTTATAAATTATAAAGAGATTTTATAAATTAAAAAATAAAATTCAAAACTTAAGAAGCTAAACCGGTCAATGCTCACCTTTTGAGTTTTCTTTTCTTTTGGAATCAAAGGCTCAAAAGCGTCTATTAAAACTGTAAACAAAACAAGGTAACACATTATCAAAAACATGTATGACCACTACTAGAAAACAAACTTTTACGGGACAAAAAATATTCACAACAAATCTTCATCAGTGAAGCGATCATCAGTGATCTCACGGTAAATAACTAAATATCCATCGTTCACCCATGAGTGAAGTATTTACCATTGACCGGATTTCCTATAGGATTTCACCAAAGGTTGGTCTCTTCACTGATGGATAAGCAATGAATGTTTCGTTGATGAAATTTTATGATTTATTGCCTGCGAAACAATAAATCTTTATGAAACTTACGTTCTCCTCGGGAATTGGCAAACGTTTCTTGCGATTTAGCCATTTCTTTCTGCATCATGATCAAATATGTAAGAACAAATAGTTTTTATAAAAATAAAGTTAAAAGGCTAAAATTCCAAATACAAAAAAAAAAATGTGTGTTAATTTGCAGAAATATATAGAGTCTCACCTTCAGTATCGATTCTTCCTTCCACATTTCAATGCCCCTAAAGAAAGACCTTGAAGAAGTCCCTATGGAGTTGTTTAGACACGAGTAAATGAAACATATAAAGACTTGTTTACTTTGGTTTAAATATGAAGCATAAGCATAAAGACTTATATAATCCACTCTCTTTCAAACTTTCATTATATTTTATCAAAAGTATAATTGAAACAGGTATGTAATAAAAGTGTCACATATGAAACAAATCTAAATCATGACAGCCAAATCAAGGTATCCAATGTTATGGGCATTTTTGGAGTATAATAACGGCAAAAAGGTAACTTTGATATGCCCGTGACAAAAAATGTGGTGCTATTTTTGTAAAAATATTATTACATGTTTAAAAAAGTATTATAAGTTTACTATAACTGAGTTTTCAGTTTTTTTTTTTTTTTTTGAACGGCCAACAGAATCAATTCCGAGCACTCTCGGGGCACCCACTGGACAAACGGAGTACTCCGAGAGTTCAGTTAAGTTTATTTTAAAATATATACACTGAACAAACTATTTTTTTAAACTTATATTAGTTATTAAAATAAAATAAAAACCTTAAATGAAAAATAACAATATCGAAAGTTATATTTTAAATAGTGGAGAGAGAACACGAGGTCAATAAACAAAATGCACATCAAACAACAATATAGAGATCTTGGTTTCTTAATGGGTTAGCTACTTGACAATAAAACAGATATTAAATTGTTGTCTTGTGAGTTTATAAGTGCACATTAGTACCTAAAATAACTATATTATTATTATTATTATATTATTATTGTTAGGGGAGATAAGATCAACCTCGTTACACCAAGTTTAGTTGTCTTTGAACGATTTGCTGAGTCACTTGGAACACACAAAACAATTTAATTTATGGTTTGTCAGATCCAACCATTTTTTTAAGTTTCTAAAATAATATAAGATAATTCATTAATATATAATACATATATGTATATTCATATTCCAACTATATATAAAAGGTGAAACGGCCTTTCAAGTTTTAAACCGTTAAACCATCTAAGGCCATGAGGTATACTTTAACCATTCTTAACTCCATATAAGTGCCACATCACCCATTTGTTCCCCTTTTACTCCATCTCATCCTAAGGAAATGGTTTAACATTGTTAACCCTACATCACCCACCATTTTTTAATTATTTTAATATTAAATATTTAAATTAACTACAAAATAAATAATAATAATACCATTTCATTAACTTCTTAGCTAAAATAAACAATTATAATAAATGACATTAATTTCTTATTCATTTTTGCCTATGTTAACATGTTAACCAAGTGAGTTTTTAACACCCCTTAACATGAGGAGGGAGTGGTTTGAAAGACATGTTGGCTTGCCATGTCATCTTTAACACCAATTAAGTTAGAGTACACCCCAAGGCCTAATTGGCAATGGCAAAGCCTTTAAACACTTTCAGAGGGAGAAGTTTTGGGTTCAAGTCCCACACACAGCAAGAAATAAAAGAAATTTGTCGTTAAAAAAAAAACCATCTAATTATGAACTATCGATTTTGTTTTAGTCCGGACAGTTCAATCAGTTTCAACAGGAAATTACGCAAATTTAAAATGAGTAATAAAGGGGAAATTAGGGTTACCTAAGAATAGGATGATGATGAGAACAGTGATGAGCCAATAAGGAAAAACAACACTAAGAGCAACACCAAGTGTGATTCCAAGCATGAGCATAGGCTGAAACAAGAGTGCCAAATCATAATCCAAAATTGGTACTTCTCTGCATGGATGTTGTACTCTCAAATTGTACCAAAATGATGATGCTGATGCCCCCATTATCATACCTAAATCACACATTACACATTATACACCAGCATCCTTCAACAAAATCAAATCAATTTCACTTCCTATTTTAATTGATGGGTTTAACGAATCAAATTTTGAGTTACTTAAGCTAATCAGCTCATGTTATTCGAAATAGCCCATTTGAATTCAACTGACTCCAATTTGAGTTGGTTCGATTCAAATTAATAAAAGATATATTTTTTTTGAAATGTGTGAATTATTCGTGAATGTCGGGAGGTCGTTGTCGGGTCCGCGCTAGAGAGCTCCCTCACACAATAGATCCCCAACTTAAACTCCTCAATGAGAAACCCCTATCACCCAGATCGAACTTGAGACTTGAAGGGGAAAACTCATCCGGACCCACCATAAGCGTAATTAAATAACCGTGACCACCACTAGAGCACTAGTGATGGTTAATAAAAGATATATATATATAACTTAACTCAAAACACTAATATTAAAATAATAATAATATAAATTATTTAGATATATAATTTGTATTCCCCCATGACCTAGTGGTCTAGTTTTATGGTGGTTTGCCTCATAAATTAATACGCTTTCAAATCCTTACAATTGAAAGCTTACATTGTATTTGGGTGTAAAAATTTGTTGTTCGAAGAAAATATATGTATAATTTGCATTCAAATTTTGAATCGAATAGAAAATCACATATTCAAACTTCAATTGAAATGCAAAAACTTCAATTGCGTGGTAGAGGCTCGTGCTTTTTGAAGATAGTGCTTTTTGAAGATAAGGTATAATTAGTATTTACTGGTGTAGTAGTAATAACAATGTATTCTTTGCTGTTAAAAAAAAAATTTAAGTATGAAAAAACCTAAATTAACGTAGGGATTCAAGGATTAGTTTACATACACTTGGAAAGAGCAGCCGCCGATTTAGTATCAAACCCAACAACCAACGTAAGCATAGGAACAAAAATGCCGCCGCCGCCAACCGTTCCAAACGCAGATCCCAAAAAACCGATCAATGTCGCCAATACAATTCTCCAATTAAACGCCAATTCCTAAACCAAAACCATCAAACACACACAAATACAAGAGATATTTATACACAAATATAACAGATACGAGATCTTTATATAGAACATCATATTACAAATCGAGTTCCTATACTACATCACTTGAACTAATAAACAAGTCAATAACAAACTAACGAGAATGAAATTTGGGAACCTACGGGCCATGTTTTATCGTCGGAATTAAGAATGCCGGAGTTCGGAGAATGACGGTTGATTAGATGATTGTTTTTGTGACTGTCGTGACCGGAGATGATTACCGCCGTTAAGACGGCGGCGGAGGAACATGCTACAAGGTATAACACAAAGCTTTTTGTTGCCATGAATGCTCAGTTTTAGTGACTGTTTGTGTTGGCAAAAGCTATATATCGAAGAGAAGAAGACAATTACAGGTGTAAAGGCAGTTTGTAGGCATGTTAGACATCACATGGCACCTATATTTATAGAAGAAAGAAGCGTTACAACTTACAAGTGATTTTAATTTAATATAGATTTTTACCTTGCATTTTTTTTTTTTGTGTCTATTGGCAACTTTTATAAACACAAAACGCCTAGCCAAAATAGCTAGTGGGAGCATGACAACCAAAGAAAAGCACTACATATAATTACATGAAATGGGTGAGACTACCAGTCAGTGACGAGGAAAAAAATGAAATGGGAGACCTATCAAGGAAGCTGCAACAAGTCCAAACGTCAGTGAACGGCGACAAGTGGTATTGGTGCGGAGCTGAAAAAGATAGTTTCACGGTGAAGGAAGTGAGACGTTCACTTAGCCATCAGACGGATTTAAATGAACCTGCTTTCAGCTTTGAATGGAATAACTGGGCAACAAAGAAAAGTCTCATGTTCGTTTGGAGAGCAATCGAAGAAAAAATCCCAACAGCAACTGCCTTAGCACATAGAGGTATGAATCTGACCGGTACCTTATGCAAAATATGCGGTTCAGCAAACGAAACTGCTGCTCATATTTTGTTACAATGTAACTTGGCGAAACGGGTCTGGGAGGAAGTTACCAGGTGGCTAAAGATACCCATGGTCAATACTGCGGGTAACCTAAAAGAGTTACTGTTAGAACTAAACGAGCTGAACCGAAGCAGGAAGATGAAGAAAGCGATACAAGCATCAACAATTCAAGTCTTGTGGATTCTATGGAAAGTTAGAAACGAAAGAATTTTCGGGGAAAGACAAAGTACGGTACAAACGGTAATGGCAACAATAAAGGAAACAACTTATCAAAGCATGAAGGTGAGGTCGAGATATAAAAGCATTACACAACAAGAATGGTGGGATTTTAACGTAAATTGGTAACGGTTTGTAGAATTTAGATTTTTCTCTTTTGTTTCGTTTATGTTTTTCTTTCCTTTTGACTGTTTGTATCACTAGCTCCTGGCTGGTTTGTTTTTTTGTTTGAATGAAAGGTTCCGTTTGCTATTCAAAAAAAATATAATTACATGAAAGTGAACTACTACACTCTTTCCAAGCGGTCAAGGTAAATTTTGATCTGATCTTTATCCATAATGTAACACCTCGAAAATTCACGTCCTATAATGTGTTGACACGTGTCATATGTTTAAAACGTGTGAAAAAAATATTATAGAAGGACTAAAGTTGACAAGCATGGAAAGTATGTGAATATACGTATTCTAAGTATCAACTGTGAATAAATATAATGTACATTAACCCTACACAATGTTCATACCTTCAAACGAATAAATCATGGATCATACGAAGCTAAAAGTGAGAGATTTCAAACTACAGGGACCAAATGTGTCAACATGTTTAATTTATACCTCTGAGTGACCTTTTGACAAACCCGAAGCTTTGTAAATATTAATTATGCTCACTAGAATGCACTATAAAAATTTCATAAAGTTTCGTCAACATATGAGAAAGTTATGATCAAATTCGTGTAAGAAGGGTTAAAGCGTAAACGTTGAAAGTTAGGACTTTTCGGGTAACAATTAAGTTAACCGAGGGCCTAACAAAGTGGGTATATATTTTAAATCCCTTATAGATCAATTGTGAGGGTTCATAATGCAATAAACAAGTGCCTATTCGATATTTGAAGAGCCAAGGACCAATGCGCAAAAATCTAAAAATATAGATATGCTGCAGGAAGGCCTCGCGCCACGCGAGGAGCCCCTCGCGCCACGCGAGGGGGTGCCAGTTCCAGAAATTGTTGTTCTTGGCTGCCTTTTTGCAATCTGCTCGAATTTATCCATTTCTCCACATAAAGGGCGACCCCTAGGCACCCCCTAAACACTAGGAACAAGTGTTGATCAGTTGTGGTGAGTTGTAGACAGACATGTCAAGGATTTGTGGTGGATTAAACACTATATAAAGGCATGTTATGCAACCATTGTTCTTCACACCTTCAAGTGCATAACTGATAAATTCTGGAGCTCCCAAGCAGGTCCAACTGATCATAAGTCGTGCATAGGACTCTTGTAAGTCTGCTAGTCTTTCTTTAATTGAGTTTAGCTTGTTTATTTAGCTAAAAGTCAAACCGTCATAATTACGGTTTGACTTCGAGATTAGTCAATGATGGCTCAGTCATATCTCGAATTAAAAGTAGTTATGAGTTGGTATTTATGTGGGTAATAAAACCTCAAAAGGGTTTCCCCTGATCACCACTCTAACCAGGTCAAAAGTCGGGTCAAACTTTTATTTAAAAAGTCAACAGGATGCTTAAAATGTCATTTATGCATAATTAGCTATCTAGAACATATATAACCTGTTTGATCATTGTTATAACATAGTAATAAGTATAAGAACATGTCCAAACATGTTCAACCCGGCTATTTCCTGTTTAGACCCGGTTCGGAACCGAAAGTCACATAGTTTGACTTTCACTTTGACTTTCAGTTCTGACCCGTTTGGGCATGTTTTAGAAATGCCTCAGAGCTTAAATTGGATTAGGTTACATGTTAGAACAACCCTCTGTGATTACACACCTTGATTCATTAGTTATCCAATTAATATGCACGTTTCCGTTAATTGCTCATACGTTGACCGTTATGCCCTTATTACCTTAAAACGTGATTTATGAAAATGTAAAAGTGTAGAAACCTTAATTACTGATATATAAACTTGTATGCAAAGTTTGACATCAGTTTGACTTGTAGATTAAGAGTTATGCTCAATATCACAAATTTAAAGCTTTATGTTAATTAAACGGCATAATTAGCGTATAACCTAGTTAAGCCTAATTTTTGGTATCAAACTTAATACCCACTGATGTAATATATTATTTTGGGATTTTTAAAGATTTTTAATTAATTTTAGGCCGAGCATAACTAGTAGTCGTAGGCTTAATCCGGTAATTGTCGGTTTTGCCCTTACGGGCCATAAAATGAGTTTTACCTATCTAAACGACTCCAAACCTTTTGCTACTGATCACATATGATAAATAAATTATATTAAGCCTTCTGGAAATATAAAAATATCAGATTTAAGTATCAAACCCGGAAATGGCCTTAATCGCCTTATTTAGCGTTTTTAACGCATAGTATATATTAAAAATTTTATTAGACATACCCGGGTTGATACCTACTGATATATGAGGCAAATTATGATATTTTAACAGTAAGCAAAGGTTGATTAACTCAGACTTCGTTTTTGAGCTTTTCGGCTTATCTGAAATTACCAAAATACCCCTACGGGGCATAGTTTGGTAAAAGATGATAAATTTCACATATATGCTTTAGCCTAGAGTTATAACTCATCAAATTGAGTATGTTTGCTGTTTACATCAGACCTGTAACTTAGTTAAACATTTAAACCCTTTTTCAACCTTTAAAATGACCAAACTATCCCTACGGGGCATAGTTTGTGTTTAAATTCATTTCGGGCATAACGAAAGACATCCTACTGATGTCACAACATATTTGGAGCATATTAACTTAGGAAACCTGTATATGGCTCTTGCGGATACCCGTTACGCTTAATTCGCGTTCGGTTTGGTTTATGTAACAAGTTTACATAAATTAGCCGAAACGGGTCAAACCTTATCGGTTTCATCTCAAAATCCAGAATGTGAATAATAAACCCATATTAAACAAGTATTTGAACTTGTCGGGTCTAAATCACATTCTATCCGGTCTTCGCGTAATCGTGCGTACGAACCGTATCTCTGAAACTAGCCGGTCTAAGCTTAAGCTTAATTAAAGACCCGTTAGTAGTCTAATAGGTTATATTAAACCTTCGTTCCAGATTAGGAGAACCAGTAAAAGCTACGTGCATTTTGCTTATTGTGAATTATACTTTGCATCAGGTAAATACTTTTAACTTATTTTCCCTATACGGGCTTGGGTTACGGTATATAGCATACCGCTTGATCGAGCATCAAATCTCCACGCTTAGTGGGTAGTTGAATAATTTGATCGGCTCGTTTAAACAGTCTTGTTTACTTTACAGCCTTTGGGGGGTTAATGACCATGTTCCGGATATCCTTGGCATCATCTTACGAGATTGGCCACGATTTGAGCACGGGGTGTAGGCGTACACCTGTCAGTGTATAACTCTATAATTGTGGTGTGTAAATTGATCTTTAACCCGGACAAGATTCGGGCGACTGAACGCATAAGTAACATGTAATTCGTTCACAAGATTATAATATTATATGATTCTCCCAAGTTAAAAAGATTAATCTTGCCTGCATTTTAATCAAATTATAAAAATGTTTATGCCATGTGCATCCAAACCAATTTTCAATCATTTTCCAAAATGAGTCAGTTGATTGTATTTACCAGTGTAAACTGACGTATTTTCCCAAAAAGATTAAATGCAGGTACTAAGCGTAATTGGCTGGGATTTCTCCTTAGCATTATTAAAAGTCTCGCAAGCTTAGGATGCCGAAGTCTGTTGAACAAATGTTCCTATTTTATTTCCGATCCATCTGTGAACAAACATCCGAATATTGTGGCATTAAATATTACAATATTAAATTCGGTTGTGTATATCTTTTTAAATTGCTTCCGCTGTGCATTATTAAATATTGTGTTGTTTGACTATCATGTTGCCAACCATAACGTCACGATACTCCCCACCGGGCCCACCGGTAACACGTGGAAAATCGAGGTGTGACACATAAATAACCAAGTGACTTGATGTTATCATAGATTTTCTCTACCCTTGTCGGTTTCTCTTTGAACGCCGCCTCATTCCTAGATACGAGAATTGTGTGAGAATATTAGCATAAAGAGTGTCAATGTTGAGAGGGAGTGTTTGAAGTCAACATGGACTAAAGAGGATACGAGTCGCGATTGGAAGGAATAGAGGTCGTGATTGAGGACCGGTCAAAGATATGAGTCACGGATGGGGGACGAGTTGAGGATCACAGCTCATGGTGGATGCGACATGGTATGAGTCACGGCTGGATGCCTTTGAGTAGCGGGGTCAAGTTGTTGGGTCATAGCTCATGGAAGCGGCTTGGGTCTCATTTGAGTTTGAGTTGGGCCTCAGTCGAAGCTAATGGAGCAAAACGATGCAACTGGGCCTAAGTCTACGCTAGCAGGGTAAAACAATGTGACTGGGCATGATTCGACGCTAATGGAGTAAAAGGATCCAACTGAGCCTGGGTCAGAGTTATTGAATGTGGCAACTTGCGAGTCACGTTTTTGAGTCCAAGTCGTATAAACAAGTCGTATTAAAAATGGATAGAGTTAATTTATATTTATGTTTTGAAATTCAAATTTATTGGTTTCATATTTAAGTTGGTTTGCCTGTAAATGGTGTTATATAAACCCTGGTCTAGATTTATTTTTCTAAATCTTTAAGACAAAGTTCGTGTGTCAAAGATTAATAAGAAAAGAGTCGCTCGTGTGTTTGGCAAAGTCTTGTATTTGTGGGTGTTGCTTTTGTTCATTGATTCACATGTTAAAACGTTACAAAAGAAAAGATAAGGAGAAAATTACACCAACTACTTACTCATTGCCAAATTACAACCGCAAGATAGCATGAGATAAACATGTGGTCTTTGGAGCATCATCACATAAAGAACATAACTAGGAGAGGACATGAATATTCCTTTTATGCAAAGCTACCCGAGTTGGCAATCGTTCCATTTCTGTTCTCCATCCCCATATGTTGCACTTTTGCAGGATCCAATTTTTTGGTTTATGACAAAAAGACTGCTAGATACAACTCCCATGGAGATTGTATTTTTTACCTAAATAATCAAGAAGATACCTGATTTGTCACCCTGCCATATCCAACTATCACATATTATTACACTAATGTAATTCATTTAGTTCAAACAACGATTGTGGAAGGCGTTTCCACTTTCATTTCCAAGTCACATTTTGAGCCTACACATCATACCAATCTATCACCCTACATTTTTTATTAATTTCCAAGGAAAATAAATTTGGGAAAACATCTCTACTACGAACATTTGTAGCCCAGGCATCCTTTAATCATATTTTGCAAATTCAAACATGCAAAAGATATTTTTGTTTCAAGCCGAGCAATGTTATTCTAAACATCATATAAACCTCTTTTTTGCGCGAGCATCGACCAACAACTAACAACTGTTGTTTTGGTGACAACCCATGATCGTCCTTTTCCAAAGACTTTGGTCTTCTATTCCCGTTGGATTCACCCCATAAAAACTTTTTTTCTTAATGTTTCCAAACCATCAATGACTTTACACGGCGCCTTGTATAACAAAAGGTAATAAGTTGGTAAACTTTCTAACATCAATTTGATTAAAGTCAACCTACCTCCAATAAATAAAGATGAGGCATTGCAAAGCAAGAGACAAGATTCCATGATCGACCTCCAATTATTCACATGGCTCATATTAGCACCCATCATAAGGCCAAGATACGTGAATGGGGTATTAGCCATTTTGCGGACCAACACACCCACCATAGTATTTACATCAGATGGCTTCACCCCTACGCATGCAAGTGTGATTTTTTTTCATATTTATCTTCAGACCTAAGCATAAGAAAAAAAACCCTGCAACAACCTCGTTAAGGTTTTTGCATTAGCCATCGACCATGCTCTATTGGCAATAGCATCGGAGTATAGTAAATGAGAGAGAATTGGACCCTGGTTTGGAGACTTAAGCCACTAAATGCCCCTAAATCACACGCTTTTCTAGGAATACTCGAAAAGGCCTCCATGACTACAATGAATAAGAAAGATGACAAAAGATCACACTATCTAACTCTCTTTTGACACTGAAATTTAAAGGTAGATGATCCATTTACAAGGACTGGGGATATAGCTGAGAAGAGAATACTTTTGACCTAATCTCGCCATTTTAAAGGAAGTCCCATTTGTGTCGGTACTAATTCCAGGAAGGACCAGCGCACATTATCAAACGCTTTTTCGAAATCAATCTTCAATAGAAATGCTTAAGTGTTTGTTTTTTATTCATGATATAACTTCGATAACAATTAATGGATCATCTAAAATGTTTCTTTCTTTAAGGAAGGTTGATTTATGTCTCTGAAATCGCCGACCCCACTTTGTTACAGATTAGGCTACTTCAAAGTAGCAGTGGAGAGAGAAAAAAATTATAGACAATTAGCAAGATTTTTTTATATAACCTTGCTAATAGGTCCAGTCAGGTTAATGGGGTAGTATTTGTTGAGATTAGACGGGTACATGGGTTTGGGAACGAGAGCAATCAACTAAGAGCTACATCCACGGCTTATAACACCATCTTGTATTTGTTGAGATTAGACGGGTACATGGGTTTGGGAACGAGAGCAATCAACTAAAAGCTACATCCACGGCTTATAACACCATCTTTATAAAAACTGGTTAAGAATGCTACAAAAATCCAACTCCAACAAATTCCAAAATCTTTTATGAATCTAAAAAATAGTTTTGTAGCTTATTTATTTATTTAATATAATTACTCTAAAATTTTGTACAAACTAACTCTAATAGTTAATCCTAGATCTTCATTTTTATATACTTTTTTTTGAACATTCAACTTCATTAAAAAAACGCTCACAAACGGACCTCAAAACGAGGGCCGGAGCCACATTTTTATATACTACTTGAGTGAGTCTATAAAATTTATTTTTGAACTTTATTCTTGTAATTGAAGAACTGATAACCATTATATAAATATGGTTCCTGATAAACAGTGATTCCTGCCACATCATTTTGCTTTTGCTTCAGTACATATGTTTCCACACGTGTCACACATCTTAAAACGTGGTGTGATTTGCACACTGGAGTTTCACCATGTCTTTCTCCACACACCACTTCCTGTTTCTTTCAATCCACCTCCACCGCTTCATCCTTCTCAATTTATGAAACTCCTAAGCAGATCCACCGGTAACCACCAACTTCAGGCCACGCGAACAACCCACGTTTCCTTCTAACATAATGAAACCCTTGAGTAGATACAACAGTCGCCACCTGCTTTCGGGCCATGATGGTGATGTTTGTTCACCTGATTTTATCTCGGCCACTCTTTGATTTTGTTTTCACGTTTGAGGATGTGAAAACGGCGTTTCAGTTCTTATCGATGAAAGCTTATGACATTTTTCTTTAGTTTTCGTCTCTGTTTCGAGAACAATGTTTGGGAACATTAAATATGAAGGTCTGGGTTGTTCGTTTTACCCCTCATTCGAGTTTGAGGTTGTGATGCTCAGCTTAGCTTTAGAGGCTATGATGGTTGCCTGAGCCTCCATTGTGAACACCTGCTAGCTTAAAAATTGCGCACATGAGGTGTTTGATTAAATGCTTTTATGAGTTTGTTGTTGAAATATGGGTTGTCCATACCTGTTACCTTAGAAAGTCTCTATTGTGAACACGTGTTAGCTTAAAAATTGTGCACATGAGGTGTTCGATGAAATGCTTCAATGGGTTCATTGTTAAAAATAAAGTTTGTTCATTTTAACCCTCACTCCCGTTTGAAGCTCTGATTCCCACCTGAACTTTGATGAAATGCTTTCATGGGTTTATCACCTATCTTCATGATTGTTGGTTAAATTTATGATGTTCTTTCTTAGTTGACTCTACGAGGAAATGGCGTGTCTGATAATGTTGCTTTACTTCACTGCATGAGGTATAGCTGAGGTTCGGCGATGATGAATCTGTAACACTGTCTTGGCGTGGCAACTGAGATGGCTAGAAGCAAGCAACCAGATACACTGCAGCCATGATTCTGAGCCTGAACTCACGCTAAATTTGTGTGGAAAGGGATAACCGTGAGTTGTCACGGTAGACCAATCTTGCCGGTAAATTTTTAAATGCACAATCTAGATTTTCAATGTTATTGTTGCCTTACATCTTTAAATAGATAGATAATAATATAACATAATATATATAATGTGGTTAATTTAAAAATTAGAACTTTATATCACCAATGAACAAGTAAGGTTGTTCATAGACATCACACCATATACATCATTTGTGACACTTTTCTTGAAACGCTTCATAATCTCATTATACTTTACTGTAGAATTAGTACGAATTTTGTCAGTTCTTAAAGTTGGGTTTTAAGTTTTGCGGATGAAAAAGATCACGAAACCGAATCAATTGCACCTGCGTTGAATTTGTGTTTATCTTATCTTCAATTCCATGTGGAGGTGGGTATCGAGGAAGAGATCGTTGACGCAACGTTGATGATATAATGAAAATCTTTTAGATTACACGGTTGTATTTATAATTTTATTTAACACTTAGAATTGACTTAGCAGGTTATATTCTTCATCAACCAATTGATATTCTTTTTGTTCTTATAATTGGATTTTTTGCTTTGCAGACGAAAGACTAATGGGAAATTGAACTGATTACATTTGCATTTTGTTGGCCATGGGTCAGATCGCGGGCTGCTTTTCTTGGCCACATTTGACACCACATTTTGTTTGTAAGAAGTAGCACAACTCAGGCTGTAGATTAAGGGCAAGACAATAAAACTATTCATTTTTTGTGTATATATATTATACTAATGCTAATGATGTTATATATAGCTAATCTCTACAAGGCTCTTACCTACATTACCCTTTTCTCTTTGGAAACAGGTCAGTTGCCGCCGCAACGCGCGGTTGAAAATAACCTAGTATGTTTGAAGTTTAAAAGATAAAATCATAAACATGGTCAAAAGACTAAATCCTAATTATTACTATATGATAAAATGAAAACATTTTTTAATTCTATGTGATTATTATGAGCAATACCTTATATTCATTTATTATACTATAAGGTATAGGGTGAGGGTTGGGCCGTGGTTTGCAGGGGCGAAGCTTACAAGGGGCGGGGGGGGGACGCCCGCCCCCCGGGATTTTTCGCTCAGTAGTGTTATATATGTAGTTTTCGTATAGAAATTTGTGGGTATATAGGTTTTCACCCCCCCGGTTCTATAGAAATTTTTGGGTATTCTATAGAAATTTTTGGGTATATATGTTTTCACCCCCCCGGCCGAAAAATCCAAGCTTCGCCACTGGTGGTTTGGGTATAAATGCCCAAGTCACCATCCCGGGTAGGTTTGGGTTTCGGCGTGGCCCCTTGGGCGAGAGTTTCAGCCCGGGCGTTGGGCATGCCTAGCGGTCCTCCGTGGCCGGCTCTCATTGGCTGGGTTGGCTAGGCTATAGCGGCTAGGATTAAATTTTAAAAAAATAACTGTTTGGCTTAATGAACAGTGTCATTCAGTTTTCATTTTTTAATTCTATGTGATTATTAATTCTTTATTTATTATGTGATTTTTTTTTATATTGAGCAATACCTTATATTCATTTATTATACTATGAGGTATGGGGCGAGGGTTGGGCCGTGATTTGGGTACAAATGCCCAAGTCACCACCCCGGGTAGGTTTGGGTTTCGGCGTGGCCCCTTGGGCGGAAGTTTCAGCCCAGGCGTTCGGCATGCCTAGCGGTCCTCCGTGGCCGGCTCTCATTGGCTGGGTTGGCTAGGCCATAGCGGCTAGGATTAAATTTTAAAAAATAACCGTTTGGCCAAGCAAAACGGTTCACCCAAGTCACTATAAAACCCCCCAACCCCACCGCCTGTCCACATCGCTACCCCAACCCTTCACTCCACCTACCCGAACCTGCTACCCACACTTGATACCGGCACAACGCGATGAAGGGCCGCCAACCCGGTGAGACCTGTTACTGGCCGGAAGCTTTCGCTAGCTACCGGCACAACGTGGGGAACGACCGGCACAATTTAAACGCGTGCCAACACAAGTGGCGCGAGCTACGACCGAAGCTCGACCGTTTTAAAGCCTACTACGATAGCGTCCCGGGCGGTGAGACCCGTTACTGGCCGGAAGCTGTTGCTAACTACCGGCACAACGTGAGGAACGCCCGACACAATTTAAACGCGTGCCAACACAAGTGGCGCGAGCTACGACCGAAGCTCGACCCTTTTAAAGCCTACTACGATAGCGTCCCAGGTGGTGATATAAGTCACGAAAATCAGGTGGCGGTGGCCAACATCGAGTTCCGGGGCAAGGAGCGGATGCCGTTTGACAAGCTCGTCCTGTTCGAAATCTACCTAACGCTTTAGGCTTTTTTTTTTCTTAACCGACCCAACACGTCACTCACCAGCGGGGAGGCTCGAAGTCCACGTGTCAACCCATGCCCCAAACATGAATCCTGTAATTTTTACAGTGATTAAGTGGTGAAACAAGAGTTAGGGTCTACGTTCAGTTTTTGCAAAAAGTGAAACAGTTAAAAGAAGAGTTGCAAGATGATGTCGGTCGAAAACACCAATGCCTTTCGCGCAACGCGCGTCATTGAAAAACACTAGTTTTAGTAAAATATCATGTCAAAGACTTTTAAGATGAAGCAAGAGAAAAGCTAAATCATTACATAACTATTAAAAGTAAAACATATATTGAGAAGAAACTTTAATGTAAGAAAATAAAGAATAAAAACTATAATGATATATATTGAGAAGAAACTTCAATGTTAGAAAATAAAGAATAAAAGCTATAATGATAAAACATTAAATAGTTATAAACCTTTCAACTAATTATTTATCTAAGTAATTAGTCAAAAACTATTTATATTACATATATCCAAATTCATCGTACATATATTAAAATTTATCTTATACGTGTCTTATAAATATCCTAAACATATCAAATTTATCCTATAATTTATACTACACATGTTAAAATTTAAACTTCACCTTAAATTAGGTTTTTTTAGAAAGAATATATTTTTTGAAATGAGTTATTAATTTATTTAATTATCTAATTTTAGGAATACAATAAATTAATCAATTATGTAATTTACTTATATGCTCTTAACAGAATACTAAATACAAATATTAAATAGAGTATTCTTATTGTCTTAAACTTTTGTTTATCTTTTTCTAAATATTTTTTCTTCTCATTTGAATCATCCAATAAATATATATAGGTAAAATGAGAACAACCTTACGTTGTGAGAACCATGAGAACTAGATCTTTCAAAAGGTTTTTTCACAAAAAAAAAATCTCAAAAATCTTACAAAATCACTTGTTTCAGTTAAAAAAAAAAATGCCGTATGCAAAAATTTACGTCGAATGTAAAAAAATTACATTACCGTAAACAAAATTTACATTAGTCGTAACTACCAACTCGACAAATTTTTTTTTTTGTTTATAACATTTTCATCTACGTTTGTGTAAAAAAATAGTGGCCCAACTCGCGCGTGAAGTATGACATCTTATAGTTCTCACAACTCGTGGTGGTTTTTTAATTGAATCGAATCATATATATATATAGACTTTAACCAATGGCATGTGGTTGAGTAGAATATGCCAAGCATTACGTAACTACAAATATTTAATTAAAAATATAGTCTACATTTGTGTTGCACATCTACAAGGGGTATGATTTTCTAACATGAACCAATAACACGAGACGAATTTAACACGGAATTTGCAAGTTTAGGTTTAGTCTAAACAGGTTCGGGTCAGTTTTAAATTATACTTATATGATTGTGACATTAAATACCCGTTGCAAATGGTCGACTCCGTAGCAACGCGCGGGTATCCTAACAGAATTACTAACAAGTGTTGTGTTTTCCGTTGTATCTCGAATTTGGTTTTGGTATGGCTCAAAACCGAACCTCCCCGTACATAGCCCTAAACTCACCAACCTAAGTGATATGTTTCCTGCCGCATCACGCGGGTAAACGGCTAGTATATATACATGTATATATATATATATGTATGTATATAGGGGAGCGCTAAAATGAAAACCACCTCCAGTTGTAAGAATCATGAGAACAACTTTCTAGCCATTAGATCTTCAAGATGGATGGATGAGATTAAAAGTAGTTAAAATTAATATTAAATACTTTTTGTCTTATTATGTTTTTAATATTTTAATGCAAAAGGGTAGTTTGGTAAATTTACTCTTTTTGTCTTTATTATTTTTTATTACTTTTTTGTATTATAATATTAGTTTTTATTTTTTAAACAAAAAATTTTATTAAAAGCTTTTTAAATTCAGATTTTTTAAACTTTTTACGTTTTACGTATTACGTTGAACTTTTTACGTTTTTACGTTAAATTTTTTACGTTTAACGTTAAACTTTTTACGTTTTACGTTAAACTTTTTACGTTTTTACGTTTTATGTTAAACTTTTTACGTTTTACGTTAAAAGGTTTACGGTTTAACTTTTTTTTTTTTACAAAAACTTTTTTACGCAAAACGAACGCATCCAGAAATCGCAAACTCGGGAGGTGTCTCAGATTGATTGTTATCATCATCGACTGGGTAAAAAAAATATAAAAAACCAACAACATCAAAACAATATGTATCTCGAAAAAAAAACGGGGCTTGGTTCAGATTTTCCGATAATCAATGGCTGCAAAAGTGGGGTTGCAGGTTAAAGAACCTACCCTCCACCGTCCTTACCGCGCCATAGTCATCAAAAGCTACGTTTTTTTTTTTGCATCATCTCCGCCCCAATCGAAAACAGAAATCAAAACCCACATATTCAAAATACAAATCAAAAACAGAAATCAAAAGGAACACATCAGATTCAAGAACACACCACATCATCAGATTCAAAAAACCATCAGATTCAAAAAACCATCAGCTTCAAAAAACCATCAGCTTCAAAAAAAACCATCAGATTCAAGAACACACCACCATCAGATCAAACCCCCCAAAACATACCAAAATACCATTAGATTCAAGAGCACACCACTGGTCGTCGCTACCTTGTCGGCATCCCACCGACCACCCCCATTACCTCAGCCGTTCAAAAAAACCATCAGATTCAAGAAATCGGAGCTCTACCGGAGCTGCAACGCCACCGCCGCCGTCCTCTTTCTCTCTCCTCGGACTCTATTTCTCTCTCCTCGGACTCTCTCCCTCTCTACAACGTTTCTTTTCTCTTTCTCTGAAATCTGATTCAAGAACACACCACCATCAGACCAAACCCCCAAACATACAAAAACGAAGGGTTTCATGGTGGTGAACGAGTGTGAGAGAGAGAAACAGGGGTGTGAGAGAGAGAGAAACAGGGGTGAACGAGTGTGAGAGAGAGAGAAACAGGGGTGGGTGACGATTTCATCCTCACTATCAGTCGTCATCATCATCTTCGTTTAACGAGCGGTGGTCGCCGGCAGAGACAAAGATATGGGTGTGGTGTTTGGTTTGAGTTTTGATTTGGGTTTTTTTCCTTTATGCATGAGTTTTCGAACAAAAGATGAGAGATGGTGGTAAAGGATTTCAAGAGAGAGAGATGATGAGAGATGTTGTTTTAATTTCAAGAAAGATATGGCCTGCAACTTTAAAAGAAAGATAGAGCAGAGAGGAAGGATTTGACATTTGGGGTAAATGACCAATATACCCTTTATGCTGGCATAATCTGATTGGTTGAGAGTGGTTCTCGCGGTTCTTACAACTGGAGGTGGTTTTCATTTTAGCGCTCCCCACATTATTTAAAAGTGTTGTGTCCTACACATATTTTATTGTAAGTCGTAAAATTATTTAAAAGTGTTGGGGTCCTACACATTACGTACCTTACACCAAAACATTGGTTTTATGGTGTAGGAAACATTGTTTTTATGGTGTAGGAAACGTTGAATATGTAGGATCATGTGCATGATTGTTTTTATTGTGTAAGATACAAAACTATTTTATAGGATGACTCATTTAATGATTAGGGTTCATTAATTTGAATAGCAAAAATAAAGAATAGACTCATTAAATGATTTATTCAAATTACCTTTGTACCATTTACTCTTTTTATTCTTAATTTATAATTTCTTCTCATTTGAACTCTCCACTATATATATATGTAGAGGATCCTGTACATTAATCCAGAAGTGTGAGAAGTGTATTATAACACTATATAACACCATATAAACACCGTATAACACTATGTAACACCATATAACACTACGTAACACTATATAACACTATATAACAAATAAAACACTATATTTTGTCTGATAGCATGTCTATGATATACGTATAGTGTTATATATTGTTATATAGTGTTATATAGTGTTACATAGTGTTATATGGTGTTATATGGTGTTACATTGTGTTATACGGTGTTTACATGGTGTTATATAGTGTTATAATACACTTCTCACACTTCTGAATTAATGTACACTATCCCTACCCTATATATATATATATATATATATATATATATATATAGGTAAAGTGTAGGATACAAATTCCCTAATCGTACATTACATACGCGACTGTAGTGGTCGTACACGTGTCCTGGTTCGTTTTTCTTTGATAAGATTAAATCAGACAATTAATTCAATTATCTGAGGGCAAATTCGTCTCTTCATTCAATCAGCGAGAAATTCGTTACATTAATATCTTGGTAATTATCAATCGAATCAGTTTCAAATTTTTCATAATTTTCAAATTGCAGTTTTCATTCTTCTGCGTTAGGGTTTGATTCAATTGTTTTTTTCGATGGATCCACAGAGCAGCACCGGACGAAATACAGATGTTGATTTTGAAGAAACTCGACCGATCGGTGATCATGCTCAATTATCTGCATATCAAGAGATTTTCGATTGAGGATGTTTTAAATCCGCAACCTGCAAATCCAAATCCAAATGCAAGTACAAGTGCTGTAAACGAGTGTTCTAATGGTAATTATGTTAATTCAGATCTTTAAATTGTTCGTAGACTTGTTTTGTTTAATCGTAGCAATGATTTTGCATTGTTGTAGCTGTTTTTGAAGTTTGAATGTTAAGTATATTTTTTATATGAAAGCAACATGTACAAGTTCGCATGTTATGTGTCTTTCAATTCGCAGTTGATGTTTATTCTGTTTACGGATTCTCGCATGTTATGGTATAATAAATCGCATGTGTAAAACATATTAATCAAAATCATCATTTTCGCATGTTGTTGTTCATACAATTCGCACGTGTTGTTGTTCTTACGATGAAATTATGCATTTATTAATATATCGCATGTAATGAGTCCTATAATTCGCATGTGTTTTTTGTATTTTATTTATGTAGATGAAAGGGTTTACACTCCGGAGGTTGAAGCATCAGCTACACCTGTGGTTGGAATGCAATTTACCTCTATTGAACAAGCATATGCGTTTTACAAATCATATGCTAAGTTAGGTGGTTTTTCTAATCGGAAGGGTGGTGAAGTACACAGTGGTGGTATAATCAAAACTAAGTATTTTGTTTGTTCTAAAGAGGGTCATAAGCCATTGTGTATTGAAGATCGTTATTCGAAGTTAAAAAAGCAATTCAAATCAAAGAACAGGGGTACCATTAGAACCGGATGCAAAGCTTAACTTATGATTTGCATAGTGGATGGTAGATTATATACAGTAAAGAGATTTGTTGATGGCCATAATCATAAGTTTGTATGTCCACGTGATATTCATATGCTGCCAGCGTACAGAAAATTGTCAGATGTCCAGGAGGAGTTGATATGGGAATAGGCACTTTAAACCTTGGTCCTGTCAAAGCTTTCCATATAATGAGGAAACGTTATGGTGGTTTCGAGAACGTTGGCGCCACGGTTGATGATTGCAAAAAATTTAGGAATCGAATTAACAGCTATATAGGAGAATATGATGCTGACATGGTGATTAATAGGATGACCGACAAAAAACAGTATTTAATTGATTATTCGTTTGAATATTCTGTTGATGATGACAAACGGTTAACTGGTTTGTTCTGGGCTGATGGGTTATGCAAGCTTAACTTTATGGAGTTTGGGGATGTGATATCATTCGATGCAACTTTCAAGACAAACAGGTAAGTGTTTCAAGACAAACATGTTTTTTATTTATTTTTCGCATGTTATATGATTTTCCTAAATTGCAATATCGCATATTATTATATATTGAACAGCAGGTGTTGAATATATCGCATGTTATACTGTATATTTTCGCATGTGATATCTGTATATTTCGCATGTTTTAAATGTGTACTTCGCATGTGTTTGTTCAGGTACAACATGGTGTTTGTTCCGTTCACTGGGATTGACAATCACTGTCGGAATGTAACCCTTGGAGCTGGTTTGTTGGCATCGGAGAGCATTGAATCCTATAAATGGCTTCTGAATTCATTCGTAAAGTCATTTGGTCGGCAGTCAAAGGTTGTAGTGACGGACCAAGACCCTGCTATGAAACAAGCTATTGAGGAGGTTTTTTCTACCAGCAGACACCGATTGTGCATGTGGCACATAATGAAAAAAATGGCAGATAAGGTATAGCATGCTATATTGTCTTTCGTTAGCGTTTTTTTTATAATATAGATTTTGTTATAGGCTGATATAAAAAGCATTTATCGGTATAGGTTGGACACGAGTTGTGCAATAATGATGAGTTTAAAAGGAGGATGTGCGATATTGTATGGACTGATTCCATTGAGCCTGGAGAATTTGAGAGACAGTGGAAGTTGGTGATGATTGAGTTCGGTCTCACTGAAAACAAATGGATTGATGATATGTTTTCGATGAGATACATGTGGATTCCGGCTTTTTACCGGCATGAGCCCATGTTTGGTCTCATGCGAACAACTTCGAGATCAGAGAGCGAGAATCATTTTTTTGCCAGGTGTCAAATTCACAACTCACTCTTGTAGAGTTTATGAATCATTTTGACGGTGCAATGGATGTCCAAAGGTTCAATCACAGAAAGAATGATCATATTTCAAGATATACTGAGCCTGCTGATTGGAGCGAAACTACTTTGGAAAAAGATGCTGCTAAGATATACACCAGGTCTATATTCTTTGATCAGCAAATAGAGATATATGGAACAATTACCGAATGTCTGCCGATGGACACCAAAGTCGAGGGTCCACAGATCAGGATATTGTTGAAAGACTTTAAAGCACATGGAGATGGTTTATTAGAGGTATTATAGCATATATATTTAAAACATGCGATTTTGAAAACCTACATGCGAATTTCATTTCAAAACATGATTTTGCAATATGCGATTTTGATGTACGGATGCGATTTTATATTAATACAATTAAATGATTTTTTAGACATGCGAAATTGTTAATTTACCATGTGATTTTAATTTTTAATATATATTTTTTTCTTTTGTTTTTCGTAGGTGTGGTTCAAGAATCTTGAAAATGATGTAACTGCACAGTGTAGCTGTTTGCGTTTTGAGCAGTATGGGCTCCTATGTAAACACATTTATTTTCTTTTCAAGATGTTTGGTGTTAAAGAAATACCAAACAAATATGTTATGAGGAGATGGACAAAGGATGTGGTGCCGAATGAATTAAATGTGAAGTTCGATATAAAGGTGGGTGACAAGGATGTGCAACACAAGGCTAAACGGATTGCTCGTGAAATCATCCACACAGGGGAGTATTTGGTTAGCAATTTGATTTCCGACCTTGATCAACTTGTTTTAGTGAGGGATCAAATGAGGCAGCTTAAAGAGAAAGTTGATCAGAGTCGTATAACCAAGCAACTTGATCCAAAATTTGACCGATTTTCAAAGTTGATTGGTTACCAACAACCAGTAACTAATGCACCTCCTATTGTCCGTGTGCCGGCTGGTATAAGAAACAAAGGTGGCTCTGTAACATCCCGAAAACGGGTTTGGTAATCAAACCCCGTTAATACTAAAACACGGGTAAAGTACCATTAGTGGTGAGAGTAACCCGATAGATATTAGGATTTAAACAAATGATCTTAATATTAAATACAAAGTTAACGAAAGCTTTTGTAGAAATAAAGTTTATCGAAGGCCCGAGTAACGGGATTTAAAATAATCTTAGTCATAGATTCCCCGAGCCCACTAATTTAAATAGGAATGTTTAACCTAGTTAATAAATGGGGAATATCGTTAGAAATAAGTAGGTCGTGGCCTACTTAATAACGAACCAAATAACATGTTATGGATTGAATGATTGAATGATTTACCACACTAGGTTAAGTGGGTTTTAATCATATGATGAATTTGAGGACATGATTGTGATTAGGATCATCATGCATGTTAGTAATCGGGAAATACTTAAACAATTTACAAGTTTGAGTATTTGATCATAAGTGATAGTGGTGAATTTTGATGTTAATCTTGGTAAAAATAACTAGTGATGAACTAGTTGTAAAGGTGTAAAAATGTATGCACATTAGGTGTTTGTTAAAATGCCTAAATGAAAACTAAGGTGATGAAATTAGAGTGAAAATGTGTATTTGAATAATATGGCAAGTTATATGAAATATAAAACAAGAAGAGTTCTAATCATCATGTTGATTTGAACTAATGTGGTAAATCATGTGATCGAAAGTAGTTAACTTTAATAAGCTAAGTTAACTAATCATGAAGTCGAATAGTAGTTTCGACTTATGAAATAAGAGAGATGGAATAGTCGTGAATAATTATGACGAATCTAACCATCTTACAATTTACAATGATAGTTTGACGATTAACAAGCGAGGTGAAAGCTTGGGAACGAAGCGGGTCAAACCAAGCAAGAGTGACGGAAAAGCATAATTTGGAGGTAAGGTAAGTATAGCTTACACTAGTCTTATATTTTAGAATATTCTCTTATCGTATTAGTTACGAGTAAGATAAATACATAATCGAGGTATGATGTTCCGGCGTGTAGACGTACGGAACAAGATAGTCGAGCATAACAAGAAACCATGTTGATGGTTTAAAAGGAGTTAAATTGGTAATTCGATCATTTCATGACAAATGGAAAATGAACTTTTGGGATGGTTACCTTATAGGGTAAACCAAAACAAACAATAAGGGTAAAACGGTAAATCAATAAGGATAAAACAGTAAATTGGTGATGCGTTGACCATAATTATTGGTTTTGAAAGACACTATATGACGTAAGCCACGATAGACTAATAAGCGTTAAGAAACGATTAATAAGTGAAATGACCGCACGGTGTAAACCAGAGCGAGTCATGTAGATAAGATGGTAATAAATATCATCTCGCCAATAAAATCGGTCACTTAGACCAAATGGGTCCAAAGGTGAAGGTATCACCTTTTGACAATAATGACTAATGATTATTGTCGAGTTATATTATTTCAGGAGTAAATGTCAAATGGGTATTAGCAACGCTAAGAATTAGCGGTTATAACAGCAAGGTATTAAAACGGGTCAATATATTGATCCGCGCCAGGTACGTGAAATAGGGTAACACTCATTTAGAACATGTGGTTCAATGGGTGTTAAAAGTAGTCAAAATAAAAATCTAGTTACTTGATAAGTAAACCGAATGTTTTAAATAATGAATATTGTGTTTGGAAAGCTTAATGACTTTTCAAACAAAATCATAGGTTAAAAGAGGATTTATGGGTCAAATATACTTTCAAAAGTCCTTCATCGTAATTGATTGGCTAAATGGACTAAAACGCCTTTATAAGCTAAATTCGACAAACGACCTTTAAAGGTAGTTTTGAAATGAGATTTATGATCAAATAAATAATTGGAATAAGTGTAAGAAGCGAAAGATGTAAACCTTCAGTCAAATGACTCTATATGAGTCTTTGTCGTAAATTGGAATCAGACGAGAAAAATTTGGGTTATATAGATCACCTCATTAACTCCACCACAAATATAGTTGTGGTGGAAGATTACTTGATAAGAAATGTTGTATAATAACGCTAGAAATGAATGAAAGCGATTTTTAAGCTTTAAAGTGCTTAAATTCCCTTAATGGGTCAAAATAAGCACTTGAGTGTAAACGGGTTCTGTCACACCCCCAAAATCCACCTGCGGAGTATCACTGCTTGGGAGCGTGACTGACCAGGATCAAGCCACCAATCATATAGAACAATGTATAAAGTAAAAGTAATTGCAATTTAATCAAACCAATCCATATGAGAGGTGTTCCAAAACATAAATATGTTATCACTGTTTAGCGGAAGCGTATAAATAAACCCAACACAATAAAGTGTGAAATGTCATAATGTCTAATCAAGTATTCACGATCCTTGTCCACAACGACTGCGCCTCCCGTGCAAGCTCCATAAGTACCTAAGGTCCTGCAAGGCATGTAACAGAGGATCAACAACTAGTTGAGCGAGTTCACAGAGAGTAAATGCGTAATAGTAAGTTCGTATGTAACATGTGGCGCTACTGGGCCGTTAGTACGTTCTATTGGTGGGGGCTTCCCATAATGTATATTTACTAGACTAGTTGTATTCGTAAGTATCCTTCCCAATCCGAGGATAGTAATAAGTATGAGTATATGTATAAGTATCCTTCCCAACCGAGGATAGTACGTATCGAGTACGTAGGTTTAGCGCTGGCGTCCTTCCCAATCCGAGGACGGTAGTACGTAGGTTTTACGTAGGTTTAGTGCTGGTGTCCTTCCCAATCCGAGGACAGTACGTAGGCTTTATGTAGAATTTGACACAGGTATCCTTCCCAATCCGAGGACCGTGGTAAGTAGTCTAGTGGTAATGTAAGTACAGGGAATCATTCAATCCCATTCCCAACCCAACTGGGGAATCCCATGCCTTGGTAAGAGTGTGAACTCACCTTGGTTTGCTCGGTATGCTAAGTATGTGCTCAAGGTAAATCAATCACGTCCTAAAGTATGCACGTATACATAATCAGTTTGTAGTCACGAGGTACACGTATAAGCATGTAGTACATATTCACAATCATACGAGTCATGTTTAACATTTAACAGCAGTTAGATATTCCAGTTAACACTTAACCGCAGTTAACTAACCATGTTAACTTTTAACAGAAATAAGGTAAGTTACTGTGCTGATTACATAATGGCGAAACACACATATTGACGAAACACACCATTCGGCGAAACACAAATCGGCGAAACACATTCTGTTTCGCCGTGATCTTGTTTGGCGAAACAAGATTCTATTTCGTCGACCGTCCTTGGCGAAACACTTTCTGTTTCGCCAAGAGATCGGTTTCGTCAAGACAGATTCGAGGTGATGTCAGTTACGTACTCAAATACATGCAGAAACCCTAACAGCCGTCGCCATCAAGTAGCAATCATACCGAAATCATTTAGCACAGAATCATAACACAATCCTCACGTAATCATCGTCTAGTATGAACCCTAGTTTTAAACGCATCTCAAACTGATTAACATACAACCTCATATCATCGAGCCCTATCCGAAACTAATGTCGATTCAGAATTATAACATATTAACAACATCCAGAACTGAGTATTCGATCATGTTAAGTTTCGCATATAATTACACATCCGATTAACCATGTATATCGAAATCTACATCATCATACACATATATTCATAATCTGTTTCATAACTCAGCATTTACATAAGCACATAACAAGTAATCAAAACATCAATAGGACCGAGTTAACGAACCCGTACTAACCGAGATGAAAGAAATAATGATTTGATCGCTCAAAGACTTGGGGAGACACCCACAGCTGCCGACACACTTAGGAGAGAGTTCTAGGGTTTCTATTTTGCCAAGGGTGTGAAACTAGAACCGTTTCACGTAATTATACACGGAAATAATATTCTGGGCCGTACTGGGCTTTTGGCGAAACTGGTCCGGCGAAACAGTCTGTTTCGTCGAGTTCGGTTTGGCGAAACATGCTTGTTTCGTCGAGTATGATCATGGCGAATCACAACTCTGTTTCGTCGAGTTGTTTCATATGTTCAGTAGTTTATGTTATTTCAAATACACTAAGTCTCATGCTATAATATCAACACATAACCAAGCAAACATAATACTTTTATTATCACACAAAGTGTATCGTTACAAATCAGACGAGTCAAACAACTAGACAGTCAGAGTCAACGTGCAATAAATGCGAATAAAGAATGTCGGAAACTCGAGTTGTCACATTATCCCCAACTTGAAAGAAATTTCGTCCCGAAATTTAGCATGCGGTTACTGAGGAAGCTAGGTGAGTTGTATCGTTTACTGGTTTTCCTGGGGTGTCACATCATCCCCCCGTTGATTTGGAATTTCGTCCCGAAATTCTGAAGTTGTAGCTTCAGCCTCAGTAGTGGTTGCACGTTTTCCGAATAATTGGGGATACTTGAGTTCCATTTGATCTTCTCGTTCCCAGGTATACTCTGGACCACGACGGGAGTTCCAACGAACTCGTACAAGAGGGATTCTCGTGTTCTTGAGGACCATAACATCCCGGTCCGTGATTTCAACAGGTTCCTCGACGAAGTGCAACCGTTCGTCGATAGTGAGTTCCTTCAAGGGAACTATGTGGGTCTCATCTGACGTACACTTCTTCAGATTCGACACGTGAAAGACGTTGTGAACTGCACTGAGTTCAGGTGGTAAGTTCAGTCTGTAGGCCACTTTGCCTATTTTCTCGATAACTTCGAAAGGTCCGACGTATCGTGGATTGAGTTTGCCGCGTTTGCCAAAACGAACCACACCCTTCCAGGGCGAAACTTTGAGTAGCGCTCGATCCCCAACGTGGAATTCGAGCAGTTTTCTATCTTTATCGGCGTATTCTTTCTGACGGTCACGTGCTGCCGCCATGCGTTGTCGTATTTGAGCAATCTTTTCAGTAGTATCAACTACCATTTCTGGACCTGTGATCTGACTATCTCCCACCTCTGCCCAACAGAGAGGTGACGGCATTTACGCCCGTACAATGCCTCGAATGGTGCAGCTTTAATGCTTGTTTGGTAGCTGTTATTGTATGAAAATTCCACAAGTGGCAAATGTTTTTCCCAACCATTGCCAAAGTCAATTACGCACGCCCGAAGCACGTCTTCTAGAGTTTGAATAGTGCGCTCAGACTGTCCATCTGTCTGAGGGTGATAAGCTGTGCTCATGTCTAAACGAGAGCCAAAAGATTTATGCATTGCTTGCCACAGTTCTGAAGTAAAACGTGCGTCACGATCAGAGATGATGGAGGTGGGCACCCCGTGCCTCGAGACCACTTCTTTTAAGTAAACGTCTGCTAAGGTAGAGAACTTGTCTGTTTCTTTGATAGCCAAGAAGTGAGCAGACTTTGTGAGCCGATCCACGATCACCCAAATAGTATCATTTCCGCGCTGAGATCTAGGTAGGCCAGTAACAAAATCCATGGAAATTTGCTCCCATTTCCATTGTGGTATCTCAGGTTGTTGGAGTGGTCCTGACGGTTTCTGATATTCTGCCTTGACTCTCGCACAAGTCAAGCATTTGCTAACGTATGTGGCTATGTGGGCCTTCATGCTAGGCCACCAGTATGTAGTCTTAATATCGTGGTACATTTTATCCGAACCAGGGTGTACCGAGTAGCGAGACTTGTGAGCTTCATCCATTACCAGCTCGCGTAAGTTGCCGTACAGTGGGACCCAAATGTGTCTTGTTACGTAATAAGCACCATCTTCCTTCTGTTCTAAGCGTTGCCTTGAGCCGCGTAAGGCTTCTGCCCTGACGTTTTCTGGTTTCAATGCTTCCACCTGAGCATTTCGTATCTGGGAAGGAAGACTAGACTGTATAGTGAGTTGTAAAGCTCGTACGCACTTAGGCGCGGTGTCCTTTCGACTGAGGGCGTCAGCCACAACATTGGCTTTGCCTGGGTGGTACCTGATTGAGCATTCGTAGTCATTTAACAGTTCAACCCATCGTCGTTGTCGCATATTCAGTTCCTTCTGTTTGAATATATGTTCGAGGCTTCTGTGGTCAGTGTAGATAGCACATTTGGTACCGTACAAGTAGTGTCGCCATATCTTAAGTGCAAAAACAACCGCTCCCAGCTCTAGGTCGTGTGTCGTGTAATTCCGTTCGTGAATCTTAAGTTGGCGCGAAGCATAAGCAATAACTTTATCCCTTTGCATCAATACACATCCAAGACCTTGGATAGATGCGTCGCAGTAGACTACAAAATCGTCCGTGCCTTCAGGCAGTGAGAGGATAGGCGCGCTACAAAGTCTATCCTTTAAGTGCTGAAACGCTGTTTCCTGTGCATTACCCCAACGATAAACAACACCCTTCTGCGTCAGTAGTGTAAGTGGCTGAGCAATCTTTGAGAAGTCTTTGATGAACCTCCTGTAATAACCCGCCAAACCCAAGAATTGGCGTATTTCTGTTGGTGTGCGAGGTGCAGGCCAGTTCTTGATCGAATCCACCTTGGATGGATCTACATGAATCCCATCCTTGTTTACCACGTGGCCTAAGAAGTGGACTTCACGAAGCCAGAAGTCACATTTGGAAAACTTAGCGTATAACTGTTCCGTTCGCAGAAGTTCCAGTATAAGTCGTAAATGATGCTCGTGCTCCTCCTGACTCTTCGAATAAATCAGGATGTCGTCGATGAAAACAATGACGAACTTGTCGAGATAGGGTTTGCACACCCTGTTCATAAGATCCATAAATACGGCAGGCGCGTTCGTTAGCCCGAATGGCATGACCATAAACTCGTAGTGGCCGTAGCGAGTTCTAAATGCTGTTTTAGAGACGTCCTCATCCCGGACTCTCAGCTGATGGTACCCTGACCTTAAGTCTATCTTGGAGTAGTAGCTCGACCCTTGCAGCTGGTCGAATAAATCATCTATGCGCGGAAGAGGATAACGATTCTTGATCGTCACCTTGTTGAGTTCACGGTAGTCTATACACATCCTGAACGTACCGTCTTTCTTCTTTACGAATAACACTGGAGCTCCCCAAGGCGAAGAGCTAGGACGTATAAAACCCTTTTCCAAGAGTTCTTGTAGCTGCTTTGACAGTTCTTCCAATTCAGTTGGAGCCAAACGATAAGGCGCTCGAGCTATGGGTGCTGCTCCTGGAGCGAGCTCGATCTGAAATTCAACCTGACGATGAGGCGGTAACCCGGGTAACTCTTCTGGAAATACTTGAGGAAAATCGCGTACCACCGGAATATCCTCAATCTTTTTCTCTTTCTTCGATGTATCCGTAACGAGAGCTAAAACAGCTGTGTGGCCCTTTCGTAAACACTTCTGAGCCTTCAGGAAGGAAATGATGCCACTCACGACACCACTCTTGTCGCCTTGAACTTCGAGAGGTTCTTTACCAGAACGGGGAATACGAATGATCTTCTCCCTGCATAGTATCTCTGCTTGTTGTTGGGATAACCAATCCATACCGATGACAATGTCGAAACTACTCAGAGTTATAGGGATGAGATCGATGGAGAAAGTCTGACCAGCGAGGATAAGATTACAACCCTGAACTATGTGTGTGGCCTCTAAACTTTTACCGTTAGCTAACTCTACGACATGTTTAGTGTTCAAACGTGTTGGTGCGCGTTTAAGCATTTGGCTAACTTTCAGAGACATATAACTGGTATCCGCACCCGAATCAAATAGTACAGTAACATAAAAGTCGTCGAGGAGAAACTTACCCATAACCACATTGGGATCATTCCTGGCATCACCCTGCCCAATCACAAATGCTCGTCCCCTTGCGCCGTTGTTCCCATCATTGTTGTTTCCCCCATTGTTGTTGTTCCCATTGCCCTGGTTGTTGTTGTTGTTCTGGTTTCGGTTTAGCTGAGGGCAGTGTCTTTTGAAGTGACCTTCGGCGCCACACTGAAAACATCCTTTGTTGCCCTGTTGCTGATTCTGCCGTGCTTGCTGCTGCGGCTGATTCTGATTTACAGGCTGTGGGCTCCTACAATCCTTGGCCTCATGGCCCGTCCTGAAACACCTTTGACAACGACCCCTATTACACTAGCCATTGTGGTGCTTGTTGCAGATGTTGCACTTTGGGAGGTTCCCTCGATAACCACCCTGCTTGTGACTGCCCGAAGAGTGCTGACTAGGGCTCTGATAGTTGTCAGTCTTTCGTTGCTGAACTTGGGACTGAACTGGAGCTGATCCTTTGCTGGAATCCCCCTCCCATTTTCGCTTGCTGTCACTGGGAGTAGCAGGAGTAACCGAAGTAGTAGCTGTAGTGGTAGCGTTGATGCGTTTGGGCAACCGGTTCTGCTCCACCGCTTGATCAGTGAGACGGTGAGCCAACTGAACAACCTGCTGGTAAGTGGCATGATTTGCTGAAGTCACATGACTCTGGATCTCTGGCACCAGACCCTTAAGATAAAGTTCAATACGCTTGTCCACCAGAGTAGGACACAGTAATGCAAGCTCATTCGATCTCTTGGTATACGCTTCGATCTCAGACCCCGTCATCTTGAGGTTGAAAAACTCGACTTCCAGCTTATGAATATCATCTCTACTGCAGTATTCCTCCTTGATCATCTCTTTGAAATTGTTCCATGGGGTGGCGTTAGCAGCAACCAACCCCAGTATTTGGACCTGTGCTTTCCACCATGTGAGGGCTAAACCCTCGAGGGTACCGGTAGCATACTTCACCCTGCGTGCCTCAGGGCATTCACACATTTCAAATACTGACTCCAGCTTTTCAAACCAGTGCAGGAGACCTACGGCTCCTTCAGTGCCGCTGAAAGTGGTTGGACGACAGTCCATGAAAGTCTTGAAAGTGCAAACAGGTGCTTGACCTCCTGCTTGTGCGGCTGCAACTGCCGCGGTAACTCGTTCGTTAATGAGGGCCGTCAACTGGTCCTGGGTCATGTTGATACGTGCAGACATGATCTTCATAGTAAAGATAACGTAAGTGAGATAGGTTCGCGAATAGTGCGATGACAGAAGAGTGTAAGCACACAAGTGTTCTCATGCAATAACAAATAGTGAGCAATGTAATCTAAGCATACCACGAGCAAAGTTCTATGTAATTCTAGTATGTAGGCAATAAACATAAACCTTATTACCTAGGATGTCGAGTCTTGCACGTGGAGCGAAGCGTCGTTGTGGATCGTTGAGAGCACTGTTCCGGTTATAGTCTGGTTTTAATAAAATCGTTTTCCCCATATTAAAACCAAGTTCTCTATAACCAATGGCTCTGATACCAATCTGTCACACCCCCAAAATCCACCTGCGGAGTATCACTGCTTGGGAGCGTGACTGACCAGGATCAAGCCACCAATCATATAGAACAATGTATAAAGTAAAAGTAATTGCAATTTAATCAAACCAATCCATATGAGAGGTGTTCCAAAACATAAATATGTTATCACTGTTTAGCGGAAGCGTATAAATAAACCCAACACAATAAAGTGTGAAATGTCATAATGTCTAATCAAGTATTCACGATCCTTGTCCACAACGACTGCGCCTCCCGTGCAAGCTCCATAAGTACCTAAGGTCCTGCAAGGCATGTAACAGAGGATCAACAACTAGTTGAGCGAGTTCACAGAGAGTAAATGCGTAATAGTAAGTTCGTATGTAACATGTGGCGCTACTGGGCCGTTAGTACGTTCTATTGGTGGGGGCGTCCCATAATGTATATTTACTAGACTAGTTGTATTCGTAAGTATCATTCCCAATCCGAGGATAGTAATAAGTATGAGTATATGTATAAGTATCCTTCCCAACCGAGGATAGTACGTATCGAGTACGTAGGTTTAGCGCTGGCGTCCTTCCCAATCCGAGGACGGTAGTACGTAGGTTTAGCACTGGCGTCCTTCCCAATCCGAGGACGGTAGTACGTAGGTTTTACGTAGGTTTAGTGCTGGTGTCCTTCCCAATCCGAGGACAGTACGTAGGCTTTATGTAGAATTTGACACAGGTATCCTTCCCAATCCGAGGACCGTGGTAAGTAGTCTAGTGGTAATGTAAGTACAGGTAATCATTCAATCCCATTCCCAACCCAACTGGGGAATCCCATGCCTTGGTAAGAGTGTGAACTCACCTTGGTTTGCTCGGTATGCTAAGTATGTGCTCAAGGTAAATCAATCACGTCCTAAAGTATGCACGTATACATAATCAGTTTGTAGTCACGAGGTACACGTATAAGCATGTAGTACATATTCACAATCATACGAGTCATGTTTAACATTTAACAGCAGTTAGATATTCCAGTTAACACTTAACCGCAGTTAACTAACCATGTTAACTTTTAACAGAAATAAGGTAAGTTACTGTGCTGATTACATAATGGCGAAACACACATATTGACGAAACACACCATTCGGCGAAACACAAATCGGCGAAACACATTCTGTTTCGCCGTGATCTTGTTTGGCGAAACAAGATTCTATTTCGTCGACCGTCCTTGGCGAAACACTTTCTGTTTCGCCAAGAGATCGGTTTCGTCAAGACAGATTCGAGGTGATGTCAGTTACGTACTCAAATACATGCAGAAACCCTAACAGCCGTCGCCATCAAGTAGCAATCATACCGAAATCATTTAGCACAGAATTATAACACAATCCTCACGTAATCATCGTCTAGTATGAACCCTAGTTTTAAACGCATCTCAAACTGATTAACATACAACCTCATATCATCGAGCCCTATCCGAAACTAATGTCGATTCAGAATTATAACATATTAACAACATCCAGAACTGAGTATTCGATCATGTTAAGTTTCGCATATAATTACACATCCGATTAACCATGTATATCGAAATCTACATCATCATACACATATATTCATAATCTGTTTCATAACTCAGCATTTACATAAGCACATAACAAGTAATCAAAACATCAATAGGACCGAGTTAACGAACCCGTACTAACCGAGATGAAAGAAATAATGATTTGATAGCTCAAAGACTTGGGGAGACACCCACAGCTGCCGACACACTTAGGAGAGAGTTCTAGGGTTTCTATTTTGCCAAGGGTGTGAAACTAGAACCGTTTCACGTAATTATACACGGAAATAACATTCTGGGCCGTACTGGGCTTTTGGCGAAACTGGTCCGGCGAAACAGTCTGTTTCGTCGAGTTCGGTTTGGCGAAACATGCTTGTTTCGTCGAGTATGATCATGGCGAATCACAACTCTGTTTCGTCGAGTTGTTTCATATGTTCAGTAGTTTATGTTATTTCAAATACACTAAGTCTCATGCTATAATATCAACACATAACCAAGCAAACATAATACTTTTATTATCACACAAAGTGTATCGTTACAAATCAGACGAGTCAAACAACTAGACAGTCAGAGTCAACGTGCAATAAATGCGAATAAAGAATGTCGGAAACTCGAGTTGTCACAGGTTCCAACTAAGTAAGAAACCCATGATTTATGATTTATTTAATAAGAAATATTGAGATTATGATTCTCATGAGTTTATAGGTCAAGTAAACATGTTTGTTTGATAAAATCGCGAACGGGTCAAAATTTGGTAAAAATGGTAATAAGCCGAAGACTTCAAAGTCTTAAAATTTGTTAATCCGGATGTTGGATATTGACTCCATATGATGAAGGGTCAAATTACAATCATGTAGGAAGAAACGGTAGGTCAAACGGATAAGCGGATTGTAAGATACGAAAGTTTTCGTGTCAATAAACGTCAAAATGGAAAGGTTGAATGCAGAGGCCACCGTAACTTATGGTGCTACCATAAGTTACGGTGGAGCTGAAGGCCTTACGGCAGCTCCCTACTGATTTACGGTAGGGGCATGTCACACCAGGGGCCACCGTAACTTACGGTGCCACCGTAAGTTACGGTGGAGGCCAGTTGGAAATCTTTGTTTTGAGATCAAGAGTTTAACATTGGGATTCTTTTTCCTTCCAATATTATTGCCGGATTTGTTTAGACACATTTTAGTCCCCGTATGACTAAAGAATTTCATGTTTATGAAATGTAGCTACATTTTGGATGCCGTAAGACGATCAAGCTCAACGAAGAACCGAACACGAAAAAGAAACATGCTTCCGCACTTTGCCTCGTCATAAATTTTAAATGACGAATCTGATCACGTTATGCCAAACAACTTATGATTTGTAAATTTTTTTAACAAATCCATATTTTTATAGTATGTGTAGTCTTAACTACACATCTAATTGTTGGTAATATCATGTAAAATCGTTAAATAGAAACAGGGTGTTACAAGTTGGTATCAGAGCCTTGGTTTAAGGGATTCAAGTATGGTGGGAAAACTATGCTTGGACTTAAACCTTATGCTCTTAATAAAGATTGGTGTTCGGTTCGAGGCTTGATCGCAAATCCGGTAAGTACAAGTATGTTAATAGTTTAGTATGCTAAAGTGTTGTAAACAACACAAAGGGCTATCGTGTGATACACGTTACCCCAATTAAAAGGATTGATAGGGTTGACGAAAATACGCGCGTTGACGCGTATAGTAGAAAAAGCCTTGTATTATAATACGGGCGATTATTGAAGTTGACATTATTAACTCTTGTGAATGTTTTAATTGAAGGACACTCGCGTCTGAAGATGACGAGAGTTGAACGAATTGTGGATATGATGATGGAACGGTCCGAGATATGACAAGAAGAGCATACTCATCAAGGACCTAAATCGCTTAACGATCACAAATAAGTAATGGCAAGAAAGCCTGTTAGGGCAAGCATTTACCAGGTGCACATTTAAATTATTTCATGAATAGAAATATGCAACAAATACGTAGAAACTGATAGTTGCATATGTAGATCAAAAACTTGGAAACCCCTGAATAGAATACCTATCCAGAATATTGTTTCCAAAAGAAATAAATAGAGGTGTTACTTACATGGGGTGTGATGTGAAAGTTATAAAAGGGTCATGTATGTCATGTGTTGATAGCCTACTCTGGCCAAGTAGGTAGTGAACACATGATACCATGAACTTTTTATGATGGACACGCTTACACCCGATGTAGTAAAGACGGGGTGAGTGGGACAAATTAAAAGTACCCAAATGAATCGGATAAGCAAAATATCTGATCATAATGTAAACGCACAGCCGAGTGACGGAAGCGTATTATATTAGGATAATGAGCCCGAGAGAAGGGACAAAGAAACATGTAAAACGATTTAGATATGCACTGAGAGGGGGGCATACTTACACTCGAACCCGGAGAACGCAAACATGTAAAATGATTAGGATATGCTTTGGGAGGGAGTGTACTTGCACTCGAACCCGGAAAATGCAAATATGCCTCTTAACGGGCCGTTTTTGTAAAACGTCAAACTTGAGGACAAGGTCGGAATATAAAAATAAAAGTGATGGGATTCGCTAATACGATCAAATAAATTAAAACGAAGTCTTAATACATACCGGGACGGTTTCTTTGATAGTGACTTCGGTAAGATACCCGATAGATGGGTAGGATTTTGACAGTATGCGTAAACCCAGAAACGGAAACGCGAACTAGAAAGTCAAAAGACTCGGATTAGGAGTCATGACTAAAAGTAGATGAGAAATTGCAAACAGAAATTTTGATAACTAAGTTCAACTATTTTAAAGTTGAGCGGGTCTAATAGAGAATGAAGTTTGACGTATATAAGTGATAAAACCTACGGGTTAAATTAGATAAAGTGAGGGAAGCCGTTAAAAATCCCCGCATAAAACTAAGACTGTAAAAGAATAAATTATGGACTGTCAATATCCGGTATGGATAATTGACAAAAGTTAAAGAAAAGATCCTAAAACTAGAACTTCGGTTTTAGTAAGAAATAACGTTTTTACAAATATAAATTCTGATAGGAATTTGAATAGTAAGCATGAAAGATTCAAGTCTTGACACTGATAGGCGCAAGACGATATGTTCGAAAAGTTATATTTTCGAAAATGAAAGGTTGATATAAATTAAACATGATGTGACACGATCACGGTGAAGAAATACAATGTGAATTAGAATCACATTATAACCAAGTGAGCGGTAAAAAGTAACTGGACTAATAAGTCTAGTTAGTGAGATCGGTTAAGGTCAGCAATTCAAATCAAGAAATTTGGTTTGCTTGTAAGCGGTGGATTCGGTATAACTGAACCGAATAAATAAATTTGAAAATAAAAGAATTTGTTGCTAAAAGTGAAAGATTTCACTAAAAACCTTTAAACGGGTCAAAATAACGGATTCATAAAAAATTTGATAGTATATGAAAGCGATGGATATCGCTAAGTTAACTAAACTAGTGGAAATAACGAGATTACGTAATTTCAAGTTGCACTATGTCGTAAGAAATATGTAGACAATTAGTAACCAAAAAGATGTTACCATACTTTTATGGTAATACTAATGAATGGTTAAAAGTATAAGTAATGTTTAAAAGATTTCTCGGATAGAATACATTGAGTTTAAACTCAATAAATTATGTAAGAAAATGTTTCGAGGACGAAACCTCTTTAAGGGGGTAGACTTGTAACATCCCGAAAACGGGTTTGGTAATCAAACCCCGTTAATACTAAAAGACGGGTAAAGTACCATTAGTGGTGAGAGTAACCCGATAGATATTAGGATTTAAACAAATGATCTTAATATTAAATACAAAGTAAACGAAAGCTTTTGTAGAAATAAAGTTTATAGAAGGCCCGAGTAACGGGATTTAAAATAATCTTAGTCATAGATTCCCCGAGCCCACTAATTTAAATAGGAATGTTTAACCTAGTTAATAAGTGGGAAATATCGTTAGAAATAAGTAGGTCGTGGCCTACTTAATTACGAACCAAACACGAGGGGTTAAAATGGGATAACTTAACAAAGTTATTTAATAAAATAGTGTGTGTGCGTACGACCAGGGGAAGCTCCCCATGGAGCCAAACCCTAACCTTCAACAAATCCATTAATTGAAGGATCAAATGAAGCCCAAATTCACAACCGAGCATGAAGTAACGGTCACCCGAACAAGGGGATCATAAGGTATGTAAAATCTTGATGTTTGGTGAAGTTGTAAAAATTGGGTAATCATCCTAATCGCGAATTAGGCATGGATTAGAGAAGCTATGGCTAGATTAGTGATGTATATTTGCTTAGGAACAAAACCCTAAGTGAAAATCATACATAACATGTTATGGATTGAATGATTTACCACACTAGGTTAAGTGGGTTTTAATCATATGATGAATTTGAGGACATGATTGTGATTAGGATCATCATGCATGTTAGTAATCGGGAAATACTTAAACAATTTGCAAGTTTGAGTATTTGATCATAAGTGATAGTGGTGAATTTTGATGTTAATCTTGGTCAAAATAACTAGTTATGAACTAGTTATAAATGTGTAAAAATGTATGCACATTAGGTGTTTGTTAAAATGCCTAAATGAAAACTAAGGTGATGAAATTAGAGTGAATATGTGTATTTGAATAATATGGCAAGCTATATAAAATATGAAACAAGAAGAGTTCTAATCATCATGTTGATTTGAACTAATGTGGTAAATCATGTGATCGAAAGTAGTTAACTTTAATAAGCTAAGTTAACTAATCATGAAGTCGAATCGTAGTTTCGACTTATGAAATAAGTGAGATGGAATAGTCGTGAATAATTATGACGAATCTAACCATCTTACAATTTTCAATGATAGTTTGACGATTAACAAGCAAGGTGAAAGCTTGGGAACGAAGCGGGTCAAACGAAGCAAGAGTGGCGGAAAAGCATAATTTGGAGGTAAGGTAAGTATAGCTTACACTAGTCTTATATTTTAGAATATTCTCTTATCGTATTAGTTACGAATAAGATAAATACATAATCGAGGTATGATGTTCCGGCGTGTAGACGTACGGAACAAGATAGTCGAGCATAACAAGAAACCATGTTGATGGTTTAAAAGGAGTTAAATTGGTAATTCGATCATTTCATGACAAATGGAAAATGAACTTTTGGGATGGTTACCTTATAGGGTAAACCAAAACAAACAATAAGGGTAAAACGGTAAATCAATAAGGGTAAAACGGTAAATTGGTCATGTGTTGACCATAATTATTGGTTTTGAAAGACACTATATGACGTAAGCCACGATAGACTAAAAAGCGTTAAGAAACGATTAATAAGTGAAATGACCGCACGGTGTAAACCGGAGCGAGTCATGTAGATAAGATGGTAATAAATATCATCTCGCCAACAAAATCGGTCACTTAGACCAAATGGGTCCAAAGGTGAAGGTATCACCTTTTGACAATAATGACTAATGATTATTGTCGAGTTATATTATTTCAGGAGTAAATGTCAAATGGGTATTAGCAACGCTAAGAATTAGCGGTTATAACAGCAAGGTATTAAAACGGGTCAATATATTGATCCGCGCCAGGTACGTGAAATAGGGTAACAATCATTTAGAACATGTGGTTCAATGAGTGTTAAAAGTAGTCAAAATAAACATTTGGTTACTTGATAAGTAAACCGAATGTTTTAAATAATGAATATTGCGTTTGGAAAGCTTAATGACTTTTCAAACAAAATCATAGGTTAAAAGAGGGTTTATGGGTCAAATATACTTTCAAAAGTCCTTCATCGTAATTGATTGGCTAAATGGACTAAAACGCCCTTATAAGCTAAATTCGACAAACGACCTTTAAAGGTAGTTTTGAAACGAGATTTATGATCAAATAAATAATTGGAATAAGTGTAAGAAGCGAAAGATGTAAACCTTCAGTCAAATGACTCTATATGAGTCTTTGTCGTAAATTAGCAATCAGACGAGAAAAAATTCGGGTTATATAGATCACCTCATTATGTCCACCACAAATATAGTTGTGGTGGAAGATTACTTGATAATAAATGTTGTATAATAACGCTAGAAATGAATGAAAGCGATTTTTAAGCTTTAAAGTGCTTAAATACCCTTAATGGGTCAAAATAAGCACTTGAGCGTAAACGGGTTCCAACTAAGTAAGAAACCCATGATTTATGATTTATTTGATAAGAAATATTGAAATTATGATTCTCATGAGTTTATAGGTCAAGTAAACATGTTTGTTTGATAAAATCACGAACGGGTCAAAATTTGGTAAAAATGGTAATAAGCCGAAGACTTGAAAATCTTAAAATTTGTTAATGCGGATGTTGGATTTTGATTCCATATGATGAAGGGTCAAATTACAATCATGTAGGAAGAAACGGTAGGTCAAACGGATAAGCGGATTGTAAGATACGAAAGTTTTCGTGTCAATAAACGGCAAAATGGAAAGTTTGAATGCAGAGGCCACCGTAACTTACGGTGCTACCGTAAGTTACGGTGGAGCTGAAGGCCTTACGGCAGCTCCCTACTGATTTACGGTAGGGGCATGTCACACCAGGGGCCACCGTAACTTACGGTGCCACCGTAAGTTACGGTGGAGGCCAGTTGGAAATCTTTGTTTTGAGATCAAGAGTTTAACATTGGGATTCTTTTTCCTTCCAATATTATTACCGGATTTGTTTAGACACATTTTAATCCCCGTATGACTAAAGCATTTCATGTTTATGAAATGTAGGTACATTTTGGATGCCGTGAGACGATCAAGCTCAACGAAGAACCGAACACGAAAAAGAAACATGCTTCCGCAGTTTGCCTCGTCATAAATTTTAAATGACGAATCTGATCACGTTATGCCAAACAACTTATGATTTGTAAATTTTTTTAATAAATCCATATTTTTATAGTATGTGTAGTCTTAACTACACATCTAATTGTTGGTAATATCATGTAAAACCGTTAAATAGAAACAGGGTGTTACAAGTTGGTATCAGAGCCTTGGTTTAAGGGATTCAAGTATGGTGGGAAAATTATGCTTGGACTTAAACCTTATGCTCTTAATAAAGATTGGTGTTCGGTTCGAGGCTTGATCGTAAATCCGGTAAGTACAAGTATGTTAATAGTTTAGTATGCTAAAGTGTTGTAAACAACACAAAGGGCTATCGTGTGATACACGTTACCCCAATTAAAAGGATTGATAGGGTTGACGAAAATACGCGCGTTGACGCTTATAGTAGAAAAAGTCTTGTATTATAATACGGGTGATTATTGAAGTTGACATTATTAACTCTTGTGAATGTTTTAATTGAAGGACACTCGCGTCTGAAGATGACGAGAGTTGAACGAATTGTGGATATGATGATGGAACGGTCCGAGATATGACAAGAAGAGCATACTCATCAAGGACCTAAATCGCTTAACGATCGCAAATAAGTAATGGCAAGAAAGCCTGTTAGGGCAAGCATTTACCAGGTGCACATTTAAATTATTTCATGAATAGAAATATGCAACAAATACGTAGAAACTGATAGTTGCATATGTAGATCAAAAACTTGGAAAACCTGAATAGAATACCTATCCAGAATATTGTTTCCAAGAGAAATAAATAGAGGTGTTACTTACATGGGGTGTGATGTGAAAGTTATAAAAGGGTCATGTATGTCATGTGTTGATCGCCTACTCTGGCCAAGTAGGTAGTGAACACATGATACCATGAACTTTTTATGATGGACACGCTTACACCCGATGTAGTAAAGACGGGGTGAGTGGGACAAATTAAAAGTACCCAAATGAATCAGATAAGCAAAATATCTGATCATAATGTAAACGCACAGCCGAGTGACGGAAGCGTATTATATTAGGATAATGAGCCCGAGAGAAGGGACAAAGAAACATGTAAAACGATTTAGATATGCACTGAGAGGGGGGTATACTTACACTCGAACCCGGAGAACGCAAACATGTAAAATGATTAGGATATGCTTTGGGAGGGAGTGTACTTGCACTCGAACCCGGAAAATGCAAATATGCCTCTTAACGGGCCGTTTTTGTAAAACGTAAAACTTGAGGACAAGGTCGGAATATAAAAATAAAAGCGATGGGATTCGCTAATACGATCAAATAAATTAAAACGAAGTCTTAATACATACCGGGACGGTTACTTTGATAGTGACTTCGGTAAGATACCCGATAGATGGGTAGGATTTTGACAGTATGCGTAAACCTAGAAACGGAAACGCGAAAAAGAAATTCAAAAGACTCGGATTAGGAGTCATGACTAAAAGAAGATGAGAAATTGCAAACAGAAATTTTGATAACTAAGTTCAACTATTTTAAAGTTGAGCGGGTCGAATAAAGAATGAAGTTTGACGTATATAAGTGATAAAACCTACGGGTTAAATTAGATAAAGCGAGGGAAGCAGTTAAAAATCCCCGCATAAAACTAAGACTGTAAAAGAATAAATTATGGACTGTCAATATCCGGTATGGATAATTGACAAAAGTTAAAGAAAAGATCCTAAAACTAAAACTTCGGTTTTAGTAAGAAATAACGTTTTTACAAATATAAATTTTGATAGGAATTTGAATAGTAAGCATGAAAGATTCAAGTCTTGACACTGATAGGCGCAAGGCGATATGTTCGAAAAGTGATATTTTCGAAAATGAAAGGTTGATATAAATTAAACATGATGTGACACGATCACGGTCAAGAAATACAATGTGAATTAGAATCACATTATAACCAAGTGAGTGGTAAAAAGTAACTGGACTAATAAGTCTAGTTAGTGAGATCGGTTAAGGTCAGCAATTCAAATCAAGAAATTTGGTTTGCTTGTAAGCGGTGGATTCGGTATAACTGAACCGAATAAATAAATTTGAAAATAAAAGAATTTGTTGCTAAAAGTGAAAGATTTCACTAAAAACCTTTAAACGGGTCAAAATAACGGATTTATAAAGAATTCGATGGTATATGAAAGCGATGGATATCGCTAAGTTAACTAAACTAGTGGAAATAACGAGATTACGTTATTTCAAGTTGCACTATGTCGTAAGAGATATGTAGACAATAATAACCAAAAAGATGTTACCATACTTTTATGGTAATACTAATGAATGGTTAAAAGTATAACTAATGTTTAAAAGATTTCTCGGATAGAATACATTGAGTTTAAACTCAATAAATTATGTAAGAAAAGGTTTAGAGGACGAAACCTCTTTAAGGGGGTAGACTTGTAACATCCCGAAAACGGGTTTGGTAATCAAACCCCGTTAATACTAAAAGACGGGTAAAGTACCATTAGTGGTGAGAGTAACCCGATAGATATTAGGATTAAAACAAATGATCTTAATATTAAATACAAAGTTAACGAAAGCTTTTGTAGAAATAAAGTTTATAGAAGGCCCGAGTAACGGGATTTAAAATAATCTTAGTCATAGATTCCCCGAGCCCACTAATTTAAATAGGAATGTTTAACCTAGTTAATAAGTGGGGAATATCGTTAGAAATAAGTAGGTCGTGGCCTACTTAATAACGAACCAAACACGAGGGGTTAAAATGGGATAACTTAACAAAGTTATTTAATAAAACAGTGTGTGTGCGTACGACCAAGGGAAGCTCCCCATGGAGCCAAACCCTAACCTTCAACAAATCCATTAATTGAAGGATCAAATGAAGCCCAAATTCACAACCGAGCATGAAGTAACGGTCACCCGAACAAGGGGATCATAAGGTATGTAAAATCTTGATGTTTGGTGAAGTTGTAAAAATTGGGTAATCATCCTAATCGCGAATTAGGCATGGATTAGAGAAGCTATGGCTAGATTAGTGATGTATATTTGCTTAGGAACAAAACCCTAAGTGAAAATCATACATAACATGTTATGGATTGAATGATTTACCACACTAGGTTAAGTGGGTTTTAATTATATGATGAATTTGAGGACATGATTGTGATTAGGATCATCATGCATGTTAGTAATCGGGAAATACTTAAACAATTTGCAAGTTTGAGTATTTGATCATAAGTGATAGTGGTGAATTTTGATGTTAATCTTGGTAAAAATAACTAGTTATAAACTAGTTGTAAATGTGTAAAAATGTATGCACATTAGGTGTTTGTTAAAATGCCTAAATGAAAACTAAGGTGATGAAATTAGAGTGAAAATGTGTATTTGAATAATATGGCAAGTTATATGAAATATGAAACAAGAAGAGTTCTAATCATCATGTTGATTTGAACTAATGTGGTAAATCATGTGATCGAAAGTAGTTAACTTTAATAAGCTAAGTTAACTAATCATGAAGTCGAATAGTAGTTTCGACTTATGAAATAAGTGAGATGGAATAGTCGTGAATAATTATGACGAATCTAACCAACTTACAATTTACAATGATAGTTTGACGATTAACAAGCTAGGTGAAAGCTTGGGAACGAAGCGGGTCAAACGAAGCAAGAGTGACGGAAAAGCATAATTTGGAGGTACGGTAAGTATAGCTTACACTAGTCTTATATTTTAGAATATTCTCTTATCGTATTAGTTACGAATAAGATAAATACATAATCGAGGTATGATGTTCCGGCGTGTAGACGTATGGAACAAGATAGTCGAGCATAACAAGAAACCATATTGATGGTTTAAAAGGATTTAAATTGGTAATTCGATCATTTCATGACAAATGGAAAATGAACTTTTGGGATGGTTACCTTATAGGGTAAACCAAAACAAACAATAAGGGTAAAACGGTAAAATGGTCATGCGTTGACCATAATTATTGGTTTTGAAAGACACTATATGACGTAAGCCACGATAGACTAAAAAACGTTAAGAAACGATTAATAAGTGAAATGACCGCACGGTGTAAACCGGAGCGAGTCATGTAGATAAGATGGTAATAAATATCATTTCGCTAACAAAATCGGTCACTTAGACCAAATGGGTCCAAAGGTGAAGGTATCACCTTTTGACAATAATGACTAATGATTATTGTCGAGTTATATTATTTCAGGAGTAAATGTCAAATGGGTATTAGCAACGCTAAGAATTAGCGGTTATAAAAGCAAGGTATTAAAAAGGGTCAATATATTGATCCGCGCCAAGTACGTGAAATAGGGTAACACTCATTTAGAACATGTGATTCAATGAGTGTTAAAAGTAGTCAAAATAAACATTTGGTTACTTGATAAGTAAACCGAATGTTTTAAATAATGAATACTGCGTTTGGAAAGCTTAATGACTTTTCAAACAAACTCATAGGTTAAAAGAGGGTTTATGGGTCAAATATACTTTCAAAAGTCCTTCATCGTAATTGATTGGCTAAATGGACTAAAACGCCCTTATAAGCTAAATTCGACAAATGACCTTTAAAGGTAGTTTTGAAACGAGATTTATGATCAAATAAATAATTGGAATAAGTGTAAGAAGCGAAAGATGTAAACCTTCAGTCAAATGACTCTATATGAGTCTTTGTCGTAAATTAGCAATCAGACGAGAAACAATTCGGGTTATATAGATCACCTCATTAAGTCCACCACAAATATAGTTGTGGTGGAAGATTACTTGATAAGAAATGTTGTATAATAACGCTAGAAATGAATGAAAGTGATTTTTAAGCTTTAAAGTGCTTAAATACCCTTAATGGGTCAAAATAAGCACTTAATCGTAAACGGGTTCCAACTAAGTAAGAAACCCATGATTTATGATTTATTTGATAAGAAATATTGAGATTATGATTCTCATGAGTTTATAGGTCAAGTAAACATGTTTGTTTGATAAAATCGCGAACGGGTCAAAATTTGGTAAAAATGGTAATAAGCCGAAGACTTGAAAGTCTTAAAATTTGTTAATCCGGATGTTGGATTTTGACTCCATATGATGAAGGGTCAAATTACAATCATGTAGGAAGAAACGGTAGGTCAAACGGATAAGCGGATTGTAAGATACGAAAGTTTTCGTGTCAATAAACGGCAAAATGGAAAGGTTGAATGCAGAGGCCACCGTAACTTACGGTGCTACCGTAAGTTACGGTGGAGCTGAAGGCCTTACGGCAGCTCCCTACTGATTTACGGTAGGGGCATGTCACACCAGGGGCCACCGTAACTTACGGTGCCACCGTAAGTTACGGTGGAGGCCAGTTGGAAATCTTTGTTTTGAGATCAAGAGTTTAACATTGGGATTCTTTTTCCTTCCAATATTATTACCGGATTTGTTTAGACACATTTTAATCCCCGTATGACTAAAGCATTTCATGTTTATGAAATGTAGGTACATTTTGGATGCCGTAAGACGATCAAGCTCAACGAAGAACCGAACACGAAAAAGAAACATTCTTCCGCACTTTGCCTCGTCATAAATTTTAAATGACGAATCTGATCACGTTATGCCAAACAACTTATGATTTGTAAATTTTTTTAATAAATCCATATTTTTATAGTATGTGTAGTCTTAACTACACATCTAATTGTTGGTAATATCATGTAAAACCGTTAAATAGAAACAGGGTGTTACAGGCTCGCATAAAAGGATTAAATCCAAGAAGGAACAAATCATCAGCCGCAAAGGAAAAAGGTCAAGGACATGTAGTGTATGCAATGAAAAAGGTCATGATATTCGGACTTGCGAGATACTGAAAGGCAAACAACAAGGCAAACAAAAAAAGAAGATGAAGGGCCTCCAAACTGAAAAAGACCCCAGAGACAAAGACAACGAGGGCGAAGATGATGAAGAGGAAGATGAGTTTGAAGATTACAGTGGTAGTAGTGATGATGGCTCTGAAGAAGAAGATCAGTGGGAGGAGGTTTCAGATGAGGAAGATAAATTTTGTTTAATGTACATGCGATTTTACAGGAAAACATGCGATTTCATACATATGATTTTAGTTCATACAACTATGCGATTTAGTTTGTAAAAATGCGATTTCATATACAAAATCATATACGTAGGTTACATGCGATTTTCATTTTGTTTTCAATTTAGTACATGCGATTTTGAGTTATCTTGTTTTTTGTGACAAAGATGTGTAAATCATTCATGCGATTTATATTTATAAGGAAGCATAAGATGTATTCAAAACATGTACCCAAAACATAAAGTTAAAGTAGTTGTTATTGTCTATCACAGCTAAAGCCATAAAACGATTAAACAGAAATTTAGTTACTTGAAGCAAAGATTTTGTCACGTTCAGCCGAGCTGAACTCCATCTTCTCTTTCACAGTGTTTAGAGCATCTTTCAGGAAAGAGAAGGCTAATTCATCAGCTCGAGATTGTTCCTTTATGTGATTCAAAGTTGCGTCTCTGAAGCTTGATGGTGGTTTTTCAAGTAGTCTCTCCCACATCTCTTGATTTTTCTTGATTTCTTCAAGAATCTTCCCCTGCACATCAAGAATCAAATGAGAAGAGGTGACATCGGTGCTTATTTCTGTCAACGTGCGACTTGACAATAGCTCTTTTATTGCAATGTTTTTTATTTTTTCTGAATCTTCAGATACCATTTTTTGTGGGTGTGTTGTGTATGTTTTTGTGTTCTATGTCTTAATACGAAAGGTAGTTACTTGAGTATTTTATATTAAAATAGTAAATTTATTATGTAGGTATGGTGGTAAGTTCAGTAGTATTTATGGTAAAATTGATCATTACATGTCAAATTACAGTCACATCGGTAATAAATTAATTTTTTTATATAAAATAGTTAATTTTTATTTATTTTAGTTATTAATTCGTAATTTTTTTTTTTGCATTTTTAGGACAAAGTTATTTGAAAGTATTAGCAGCATTTTATTCAAAATTGCATATGATTCGAAAACGAATTCGCAAACTATAAGAAATCTCAAAGATAATTAACTTTTTTTGAAATCGCATGTGTAAAATCATGAATTCGCAAACTATAAGAAATTTCAAAGATTATTAACTTTTTTTGAAATAGCATGTGTCTAAATCATGAATTCGCACATCATAAGATATCTTAAACATTATTACCTTTTTTTATAATCGCATGTTATGTTATATGATTTCGCAAACTTTACAAAAAAGACAACGTTTCTTTTTGTCTGCAATGTTTTTCGCACGTTTGATATGTATTTCGCATATTTTATTTGATTTTCATCCTGCATCATCTTCTTCGATAGACAGTCTATCGATTTGTTTCAGTCCTGAACTTCCAAATTCAGCAGAAATTCAATTCGCAGAAGGAGTTGGTGAATAAGAATCGATCGATTTTTTTATTACTTGTTGGATTTTCGAATACGATTTTGAATAAGAATCTTTCGGTAAGATTTTTAGTTTTTGTTTGCTGATTATCAGTGGTTTTTGATTTCGTAATTGACGATTTTAACCTTGGCGGTTTCATATATATATTTTAATTTGATTAATTTAATAGTTAAGCACGGGGTTTAATTGAGATGATCTGACGGTTGTGGTTATAGCGTATGTAATGTACGATTAGGCATATTGTATGATAACCGGCCTCTATATATATATATATATATAGAGTAGGAGTTTGGTAGAAAGTGTATTTTTCCTAGAAAGTCTAGGAAGCAATGAGAATTGGACATGTGGCATTGAGTTATTTTAACTAGAACGACAATTATGTAATTTACATTTTAATTTTACTTTTGGAATTTATATTTCATTAACTAACATTGCATGATCTCGAAGGTAACTGATTATGTCCACGATTTTCGGAATTTTGGTTGTGTTTCGAATCCAAATCTCATTCAAATCATATGTATATACAAATCTTTCTATCGTTTTCTTCTTCACCAGCAGTATTCGTATTCAATAAATTTTTCAGAGAGAAAAATCATGGCTTCAAACACACTTGTTGATTGTGGAGATGGTTATTAACATTTAACTGCAAAACCGTCAGCTTGTTCTTGGTGATGTGTTTTAACAGCAAGCAGATTCATACAGTTGTGTTTTAGCATTCAGATTCATACAGTTGTGTTTTAACAGCAAGCAGATTCATACAGTTGTGTTTTAGCATTCAGATTCATACAGTTGTGTTTTAACAGCAAGCAGATTCATACAGTTGTGTTTTAGCATTCAAGCAGATTCATACGCTGTGTTTTAACAACAAGCAGATTCATACGCTGTGTTTTACCATCCATGCTGGTAATGCTGGAGGATTTCTTGACGCTGTGTTTTAACAACAAGCAGATTAGCAAGCTGGTAATGCTGGAGGATTTCTTGACATTGTGTTTTAACAGCAAGCAGATTCATATGATGTGTTTTACCATCCATGCTGGAAATGCTGGAGGATTTCTTGACGTTGTGTTTTAACAGCAAGCAGATTAGCAACCAGATTAATACGATGTGTTTTCTTGATGTGTTTATTCATGAAGGATAGAAGGAAGAGAGAAAGGGAGAGAGAGAGAAAAAAATCGCAAGAAATGTGGGGTGGTTATAGAATGACAATTATTTCCATATTTAAAACAAGCTAAATGACATATCTACCCCTGATTAATTAAATAATCATATTTTTAAGAAACACATATTACCAAAATGCCACCAAGATGATCTCAACCATTAAACACACCCATTTGATGGCCCAGATCGCTTCCTAGACTTTCTGGGAAAAACACACTTTCCGTAGGATCCCCACTATATATACATACATACATATATATATATATATATATATATATATATATATATATATATATATATATATATAAGATAAAAAGAAAACCACTTTTATTGAGAAAACCCGGGAAACTCAAAGCTCCCGACTTTTTTTTTAAATTACCACACGTAATATACATGTTTTTAAGAGTTTTGGGCAAAAAAAAAATCGAAAAAGCGCCGAGTAGATATTTTAAAAAAAATAAACAAGTTTTGGTGTAACGTATGTTACATTCGCTGAACATATGTTACACCAAAACTTGTTTATTTTTTTTTAAATATCTACTCGGCGCTTTTTCGATTTTTTTTGCCCAAAACTCTTAAAATCATGTATATTACGTGTGGTAATTTTTTCAAAAAAAAAAGTCGGGAGCTTTGAGTTTCCCGGGTTTTCTCAATAAAAGAGGTTTTCTATATATCTTTACCCTATATATATATAGGGAGCCGCTAGAATAAGAACCACCTCCAGTTGTAAGAACCGCGAGAACCACTCTCAGCCAATCAGATTCAGCCACTAAAAAGGGTATTTTGGTCTTTTACTACAAATGTCTAATCTCTCATTCTCTCTCTTCATTTATTCCACCAGAAAATGTCTATTCCTCCTTTTTATTGTCTCTCTCTTCTCTCATCCCTTATTCACATTTGCAGAGCTTCCTTTTTGAAACCCATAGATGAAGAAACCCTCACCCTCATACTCTGGCGACCCCCCCACTCCTACTCTAGCGACCACCGCCTCCATCATCACCGCTCCGATTGGGGGGTAGCGAGCTCCGATTTGATGTTTTGTGGTTGTTGGTGTCCAGATCTATGACGTTGGTGTCCTTCACCCCCTAATTTCTCTCTCTCAATATCGTTCTAACCCCATACATGTTACGGTGGTGGTTGGTCGGCGGCGGTGGTTCTAACAGTGGGTTAGTGGCGGTTCGACGGCTGGGTGGTGGGCCGGCGGCAGCGCCGCCGTGAGCGGCGGAGGCCCTGGTCTCCTCCCGATGAGTTGATGATTTCTCTGTTTTTTTTTTTGGCCTGTGTTCTTCTTTTTTTCTGGGTTTAGTTGATTTTCTCGTGATTTCTTGGCCTGTGTTCTTCACATGTGTTCTTGAATGATCTTATTTAGTGGGTATATTGGAGGTGTTTCTGTTCTTGATCTTATTTAGTGGGTGTTGATTTCTTGTGGGTTTCTCTCTCTAGAATATGATGGTTTTTTGAATCTGGTGGTTTTTTGAATCTGATGGTTTTTTGATATGTTAGGGGTTTTGATGGGTTTTGTTGGTGACTTGTGAATGCGTTGAATGTTGGTGATTTTGTGAATGTGTTGAATGTTTGATCAGTGATTTCGAATGTGTTGAATGTTTGGATAGTGAAAAAAAAACTGTGGGCTTTGATATGGTCGATTTGGGCGGTGATGATGAAAAAAACATAAATTTAGATGACGGTGGAGGGTAGGTTTTTGAACCTGCAACCCCACTTTTGCAGCCTCTGATTATCGGAAAATCTTAGCCAAAACATCGTCTTTTCGAGAAATCCACTCGTTCTTTTGATTTTTGTTTGTTTGGGTTTTTTTTTTTTTGAGGCGTCGATGATGATAGCAATCTATCTGAGACACCTACCGAGTAGCGATTTGCTGGGTGCGTTCGTTTTGTGTAAAAAAACTTTTTAGATAAAACGTAGAACGTTTTACGTAAAACGTAAAACTTTAAATTTTTTACGTAAGACGTAAAACATAAAAAGTTTTACGTAAAATGTAAAACGTAAAAAGTTTAACGTAAACTTTTTAAAGTAAAATGTAAAATTTTTAACGTAAAACGTAAATCGTAAAAAGTTTTACGTATAACGTAAAACGTTAAAAGTTTTAACGTAAAACGTATAAAGTTTTAAAGTAAAACGTAAAAAGTAAAAAGTTTTACGTAAAACGTAAAAACTTAAAAGTTTTAACGTAAAACGTAAAAAGTTTTAACTTCACCGAGTTTGCGATTTCTGGGTGCGTTCGTTTTTGCGTAAAAAAGTTTTTGTAAAAAAAAATTAAACCATAAACTTTTTGACTTAAACCAAAAAGTTTAGGTAAAACGTAAAAACGTAAATTTTTTTTACCAAAACGTAAAAAACGTTAACGTAAAAAACCTGAATTTAAAAATGTTAACCTAAAAAACGTTAACATAAAAAACGGCGCGTGAAACGTAAAAAACGTTAACGTAAAAAAACCGGCGCGTAAAACGTAAAAAAACGTTAACGTAAAAAACCGGCGCGTAAAACGTAAATAACGTTAACGTAAAAATGGCGCGTAAAACTTAAAAAAACGTTAACGTAAAAAACCGACGCGTAAAACGTAAAATAACGTTAACGTAAACGACCGGCGCGAAAAGAACGTTAACGTAAAAAACCGGGGCGTAAAACGTAAAAACGGCGCGTTGAAAAAACGACGCGTGAAAAAACGGGCGTAAAAACGGCGCGTCAAAAAACGAGGCGTGAAAAGGCCGGGCGTAAAAACGTAAAACGTTAAACGTAAAAATATGTAAATAAAATCTGAATTTGAAAATGTTTAATAAAAAAACTAAGTTTAAAAAAATAAAAAATCTAATATAATAATATCAAAAAGTAATAAAAAACAATAAAGATAAAAAGACAAAATAGTGTAATTTTACTTAAATACCCTTTTGGATTAAAATATAAAAGACATAATAAGACAAAAAATACTTAATATTATTTTTTAATACTTTTAATATCATCCATCTACTTGATCTAATGGCTAGAAAGTGGTTCTCGCGGTTCTTACAACTGGAGGTGGTTCTAATTCTAGCGGTCCCCTATATATATATATAGGATTAGGTTCAAACGTGAAAAAATTTCCTAGCGTGAACCGCGTGAACTGATCTGAACCATTGATTTCATATCATTTTGACAAGGGTAAGATTGTAACTTCTTATAATATAAATATTGAATTTTAATTATTATCTTATTAATTTCAAAATCTTATCAACATCAGTTACAAACAATTCGAAACTATAGAATCAAATCTTAACATATTTTCTATTGTTCAAAATTATATTTCATAATCTTTTAAACAAACATCAATATCTGCATGGTTCTTGATCCACAATTCACGCTTATAATCAACGTCTACAATTCACGTCGATCAATATTACTCGCCGGACTTCAACTTTTCAAAAACCTGAAAATCTCGCCGGACATCAACTTTTCAAAAACCCGAAAATCTCACCGGACATTTTTTTTTTGCTGATTAAGTCGACTGTATCTTTGCCCTTATTCGCCGGACATCGACAGTCATCTGTAAGTCGTCTGTATCTTTGCCCCTAATCGCCGGACATAAACTGTCATCTTCATTGTTTCCGTCGCCATCAGGCGCCGGAAATCCAAACGTAAGCCGGATTAAATTTTCCGGCGAATATTAATTGTATTAACTAAATAGTTATTCATTTTGTGAGTTTGTTCCAATTACAACTTCAATATTGACTGAGAACTTGATTGTTTTGTGTATGTAATTAAATTGAAGTCATTTGAGTACATTGAAACATATTTTAATTTTTTCCGGCAGGTGCTACTGTATTTCATTCATGGCCGACCCAGAAAACGACAATCACAATTCTGACCAAAACATTGGCGATAATGTATTCGTTACAACAATGGATCATCCAGGTAGTCTAATCGTATGACCATTGATTTCCATATATTTTAACGAACATGTAATATTGTCATTGTTTTTGGTCTTAGTAGCATGATTCGAATCATAGTTTTAGTCTTTTGTTGGTTGAACTAGAGTTTTCAGTCACCTTTTTTATTTGTGTATAACTTTAGATCCGTAGTACACATGTGTACTGGTATGTTTTATTCAATCCATAACGATAGTACACATGTGTATAATACACGGTTTTTAGATGTCAATAGTGTATTTATACACGTGAGTAGACACGTGTATAATACACGGTATAGTACACATGTGACCCATAGCATTGTTATCTTTTGTTTTTTTGAATAATTTTTTTTTACTGTAATTGTGCAGAGTTGGTTGCTAGCAACGTTTACGAAACGCCAAATGGGACTAGGTACTGGACACCAATTGTCCCCCTTAGATTCAAACCGTTTTTGAAAGCGAGATTTAGTACGATTGAACAAGCAATTGCAATGTACGAGGAGTACGCACAGCTTGCAGGATTTGGAACCCGTTTGGGTATGTCGAAAAAAGAAAAAATAGGCGACGAGTTAATTACGACTCGGCGATACGTTTTATGCTCCCGGGCGCCAGTGAACAAACATAAACATAAAGAAACTAACCCTGATGATATTGACTCAACTTCACCATCACATCGTTCCAATGTCAAAGTTACAGATTGTAAGGCATGTGTGAAGTTTCGTCGTATAAAAAAATCAGCTGAGTATGTAATCTATGATTTTGTTGAACAACACAACCATGGGTTTACCTCTCCCGAGAATCTTGACTTATCACTAAAGCGAAGAAAGCTCGATTTTTCTACACAAGAGTTCATAGCAAAGTGTCGCAATGCTAATCTTGGCCCCACCAAATCCCACAAGGTACACGTTGCAATAAAAGGTGGCCACCATAATGTTCACGGCACCGTTGTGGACTACAAAAATTGTGGCCGTGACATTCGAGATTTTATTGGTGATAGAGACGCGCAAATGATAATTGACAAATTCAAAGCTCGCAGCGAAAATAAAGTTTATTACTCTTTTGATACCCATATTGATGATATGGAACTTCAGTTAATTTTTTGGTGCGATGGCGTTTCTAAATTAAACTACGAAGCGTTCGGTGACGTTTTGGCGTTCGATGCAACGTATCATACAAATATATGAGTTTTTAAAAATTTCACTTATAATTTTGTTACACTATTTTCTTATCAGTTACATTTGAAAACTTTTTTTCCGAACAGGTACGATATGATTTTCGTGCCTTTCACTGGAGTTGACCATCATAAAAAGTGCACAATATTTGGGGATGGGTTGGTACATAATGAGACTATTGAATCATACACATGGCTTCTCCAAAAATTTCTTCAGGCGCACAATGGAAAACAGCCACTCTTGGTATTAACTGATCAGGATTGTGCTATGAAACAAGCTATCGCCAATGTATTTGACAAGTCCATCCACCGACTATGTATGTGGCACATTATTCAAAAGTTACCAGCAAAGGTATTTTTTACAAACATGTCTACATCATAATGCCATTACTTTGTAAACGTTGCTGTAAATATGGCATTTTACCTAAATGTACACATGTGTATTATTCGCTATAATTTATTATGTACACATGTGTACACCGGAGTACTACACAAATTTAGACTATAAACTTTAAAACATTTTCACCTCTATTGTCCGTTTCTTCATCCTCCGAACATTCAATGGGGCAATCTATTGTGTTACTAAATCTACTCGCCAACTTACGCGCTATCCTCTCGCTTTTTCCACCTACAAAATTTAGATACATATGTTCCTAGTAAATTTATTACCACCTATATTCAATCAATTTATTCGTGAGATCTTTCAAAAAAAAATAAAATTTACGTCTTCTCATTGTTACGTTTCAAACCTACAAATGGAAACACAAATGAAATTACTCATACGCAAAACTTTATCCGTTGCAGTAACATTACGATATTGTACATAAATGTCACATCATTATTAAAAGAAAAAAAACACACTAAGGAAGCAACGCACATAATAGGCATAACATATCACTTCTCAATTCATCTTATATTATACCTACACATATGTACACATTCTCCTGACAATGACATTCATATAAATACACAAATTTTGGCAACCAGTACACATGTGAACTTTATTAAAACCTGCAGCTATATAAATCAACAAACAGACAAGCCTAACATCTCTTAAAAACTTGACACAAACCCCTATTTATTATTAACCAAATTTTTTACTCAACATAACAAACAAACAAATCAGAAATAATCATATTACCACTATGTACACCGGTGTACACCCAGAATTAAACAACATACACATGTGTACTGATCGTTTATATATATGGTTGAACAATCCGGACCCTGAAAAAACCAACATTCCTGCAATCTTTTAAAAACCAGAGCAACATCAAAACATTCAACACTTATTTCGAATGAACACATTCAAACATTCAAGCCCTAATTCGAATTAACAGATTCAACGTAATCTTACTCATAATCACTTAATTCATACTAACAATAATACCATTGTACATAAGATTTGTAACTAAACAACTTTCATAACAAAACATTCAAGCCCTAATACCGATTCGTATTCTTAGTTCATTAATAAAAGGAACGGAACATGCAACTACTTTTTGAAGCAATTAAATAATAGGAATTTCAATGTGTACCTTTGATTGTTGAAGAAGAAGCTTTTTCCGGCGATTGACAAACTTCCGACGCCGACACACCGTGTTTTCCTTTGTCGCCGATGAGTATAAAGAGAGAGAAGGGATATTATGATTATAATGGGGGATAGGAAAGTATTTCAATAACAATATAATAGAAACTCTCAGGATTTTATATTTTATTACGGAAATAAATTTGCACTCTCTATTAAATGACTCATTAATCAAAATTACAATTTTAACCTTTTGCTTTTAATAAAACAAATAAAACTAACCTATTAATTACAATTATGCCACTAATTTAAATTACCAAGATCAAATAAATCAACGGTCCAGATATGTTCAAGCAGTTCAAGCCTGGGTACTTGTTCACGCTGGAACCTCACCCTATATATATATATATATATATATATATATATATAGGGAGCCGCTAGAATGAGAACCACCACGAGTTATGAGAACCACGAGAACCGCGCCCCGCGGGTGGCCGTCGGCGACGAAATTTTTTTTACACCTAGATCCGTATATTTTAGTGGGGGGTTTAAATTTTCGGTTCAAACGGCGCGCCCGAGGGGGTAGTTTTTTACGCCCAAAGTTTGGTAAAAAAAAAGAAAAATTAAAAAAACCCAAACTTTGGGCGTAAAAAACTACCCCCTCGGGCGCGCCGTTTGAACCGAAAATTTAAACCCCCCACTAAAATATACGGATCTAGGTGTAAAAAAAATTTCGTCGCCGACGGCCACCCGCGGGGCGCGGTTCTCGTGGTTCTCATAACTCGTGGTGGTTCTCATTCTAGCGATCCCCTATATATATATATATATATATATCAATGACCTCTTGGCCTAGGTGCATAAAATGTGATGCGGTTAAAGTCCAATCAAATGAAAAAGTGGTGGAATTTAAAAGTATATTAAATGCGTACAAACGAGTCTTAACATACTAAACATGATAAGTGAAGGAAGTTTTTTTTCTATTTACTTAAACATGTTAAGTTGCAAAATGTAAAAAAAAATCGTGTACAGTGATTACATAAGTACTTTACTAGTATAAATACACGAAATATATATTAGATACTGGGACCAAAATGCGTACTTGACAAGATTGGAAAAAATTCAAAGAAAAAATTCTCTTCTTCACTTCTCACATTTAGTATGTTAAGCTCATTTGTACAACAATCCTTACTCATAATTTAATAACCATTTTTGTGAAATTTCTTTTCAGTGCAATTTTAGTCTTTTTTTTATAACTAGAACTAGAATGAGTTATTACTAACTTTTATTAATAACTTGAAAAAATAATACAATTAACATAACAATTTGTTAGTATGAATTTTACTTAGGGTGATTAGGGCGTGATGTGGGTAGGGGTGTGCGGCACTTGGGTGGGTGTGCGGCACTTGGGTGGGTGTGGCAACACAAGTGCCGCAATACCACCGCCATTGATGCGGGTAGGGTGTCCAGTAAAGGTTTGAGCAACGGGTTGTTTGATATTCAAAAGAAATGAGATCGGGTGAATGAGAGGGTATGTGAGGGTACTTGAGAGTTATGCCCTACTAGTGACACTAAGTGAGAGATGTTTTTAAGATGGTGTGGCTTTGTGTTTGTATAAATGAGTGAGAGTATATGAGGTATGAGGTTTGTCCCCCTAATACCCTTATTAGCATGAACACCCTCTTTTATTTTATTGTAAAGAGTAAATTTCCGTTTTCGTCTTCGAGGTTTGTTCATGTGAAGGTACTTGAGAGAGAGATGTTTTAAAGATGGTGTGGCTTTGTGTTTGTATAAATGAGTGAGTGTATATGAGGTATGAGGTTTGTCAATACCCTTATTAGCATGAACACCCTCTTTTATTTTATTGTAAAGAGTAAATTTCCGTTTTCGTCCCTGATTTTGGTCCATTTTAACTAGTCTAGTCCAAAAATCATCCTATCATTTTTGACATAGTCTATTATATCTTCTTTGCATTATCACCGTGCTTTAAGCGTCACACATGCATAAATCGTTTCTTTGAATAAAAGAGTATGTGTATAATATTAACACAATATACCTTACACTGCCAAACATATAAAAGATAGCATCTTATGGGCATATTCTTTATATCATACCATTAGCAACGTAACTAGTACTTTTTAATAAGAAGATAACCATAAAAATATTATGATTTACCTACTTAATAGTGGATCAAATTTATATAATGAATAGTGGATATCTTAGATATTTTCATGTAATATATTATAAAAAAAATATATGAACTTATGTGACTAAAGACTACGATATATAATATCAAAAAAGTAACATTATTTATTATTTCCTATAAATATCTAGAGAAGCCGACATAGAATATCACAAAGTATCCTACTTTTAAAAAGATGCGACATGGTCTAACAAAACCAAATTGGGTTATGTTTATCAAGTAACCAATTATTTAATTGTATTAGAAGACAACATGCAATTATTTATTTTGATTTTTTTGTTTTATATGCAAAATAACTAACTAAATAGTATAAAATAAAAACGGATAAGAAAAATTAAAGCCTCCTTGTTTGCCATACTAAGTAATTTTATTATTGTGAGACTATCACAATCGTATGTTTTGTGATCTTGTTACTCCGAAGTCCCATTGGAGATCTTTTAATCCAATTTTATCAAATTAATAAACCATTTTGTTATTGGGAAATTGGCTTGTAATAATCTCTAGTAGACGTGATTTGTCATTGTCAGTCTCACTTTTGAATATTACCACTGTCAGTCCAACATTTCACCTATTTTTCCTCCATTGGTCCCTCGTTAAAGTTAAGTTTTTTGAACTTAACAGAGTTAAGTTTTTTAACTTACCGGAGTTAAGTTTTTTTTTCGAATTACAAACATATGTTTTAGGGTTTTTTATCAGATCGACGATACAAGTCGATTGATGTAAAATTTACCTCGAACAGTGCTACAAACGAATTAATTTTTGTTAATTGGAAGTTTAAACACTCGAATTGAAGCACCAATTTCGTCGTTTGGAGCATCGTTTCGAGTTAAGTTTTACATCAGTCGACTCGTATCGTTGTTCTGATCAAAAACTCTAAAACATTTGTTTGTAATTCAAGTTATTCAACAAAAACTTAACGAACGGGGGAACGGTGGAGAAAAATATGTGAAATGTTCGACTGGCTGGGAAAATATTCAAAAGTGAGACTGCTAATGACCAATAACGTCTGCTAGGAATTATTAGATGCCAATTTTCCTTTAACAATGATATTTTAATGAGATTGACCAATAAAAAAAAGCCATGTCATCATCATCGTGATTATTAATATGCAACAAATTGCAATGTTCTTTAACAATAACAATATAAGAAGATTGACCAATGTTCTTTAAGTAACAAATTGCAATGTTCTTTAACTAATAATAACATTATAAGGAGATTGACCAATAACAAATTGCAATGTTCTTCTGCAAGTTGCAGCTAACCAGCTTTCAATAATTAAATGGTAGCGACAATATATTGCATTACGTTAAACATAATTCGATCTTAATAAAGATATATAGGTGTTGCTTGTCTTTTCTGAAAAGGTATGCGCAGGCTCTTCTGTTTGCGCCGTGCAGGCTCTTCTGTTTGCGCCGCGCAAACATTGTCACGCGCAGATTGTTTGTTTTTCCGAAAACGTTTCACTAAAAACGTCTGTGCGAGCTCTTCTTGGTGCAGACTTGGCCCAGCAACTTCTAAGATCTACTAAGGTCTGCAGATGGTTAAACACCACCACCCACCACCTCCGTCCACCACCCACCATCATCCACCACCGTCCACCACCGTCTACCACCATCACCGTCCAATACCACCATCACCGTTCGTACACCACCACCAATTTATTTTAGAAGTCTACATATGTTAAAAAATAAACAGCCTTCTTCTTGCAGACTGCAGATGTAAAATACGTGTTGATTTCTATACCTAGTGCATGTATGGTGTCGTTGTTGTAACGAACCGTATCGATACCGATCAAATGCCCACGGAATGTTAAAAAAAAACAAACATAGACGGGGAATTAGATTTTTTTTAAATTAACGGACAAAAATTATTATTGTACCGTTACCGTCACGAACAGTATCGATACTGATCCAATGCCTATGGAATGCTAAAAAAATAAACATAGACGCAGATTTTAATTTACAAAGGAGTAAAATGCACGGATAGTCCCTGTGGTTTTGCAAAGTTTCAGCTATAGTCCCCAGATTTTGGAAATTACACTCATAGTCCCTGTGGTTTGACAGTTTGTTACGCGAATAGTCCTTGGAGTGGATGGGGGTTAGTTTTCTCAGTTAAGTTGGTGTGAAATGACTAAAATACCCTTAATATAAAATAAAATAAACAAATCAAGTATTAAATATATAAAACATATATGTATATACACACACTTACTTTTAGATCTGAAACTCATCCTTATCATGTTTATTTTCAGATCTGAAACAATTGACTCATTTATGAATTCTTTTCAAATCTGATCTTGTTCGAAATCAATAGAAAATTTCAAAACTTTACCGATTCAAATCGAAACTTGTCAAAACAAACTGAATATCAATGAAACGTGTCTAACATTCACAAACAATACATTGAAACAATTGGAAACTTGATCAAATCGGTCTGAAACAGATCAAAATGTTCAAAACTCTATTCGAAACAAACCGAAAATCTACCAAAACTGATCCGATCTCACCGAAAAAACAATCAATTCAGTACGTAATCGATCGAAACTTGTCCGATTCGCAACACGATTACACGCAGAGCCACTCACCATAGCCACTCACCTCCATCAACCCTAGTCCGATTCAACGCTTAACCTGTTAATCGACTGAATTTACCGTTTATGTTAACATTAGCACCCATCATCACCTTCCTGTTCACCAATACTGGAAACCCTATGAACAAATCAGATCCATCCATCGCTGCTGCAGATAGATCCGACCACTGCTACAGTTACCACCGTCTCCAACCATCTTCTAGGGCCTTTTATGCGTCTCTCTCTCTCTCTCTCTCTGATTGATCTGTCTCTCTCTCTCCTTATTGATTTGTCTCCCTCTCTTGTCGTTTCTCTCTTTAAATGTGGTTGACGGTGAGTTCTGAAATGGAGGAGGGAATTAAGGTGGTAGAGATGTTGATGGTGGTGGAGTGGCAGGTGGTGACGGCAGATGGTGGTGACTGGTGAGTGAGTGTTTGTGTGTGCGTGCGTGAGATGAAAGAGATACAAGGGTTTAAAGGGTTAATGTTTTAATTTAATCCTAAGGGTATTTTAGTCATTTTACACCAACTTAACTGAGAAAACTAACCCCCATCCACTTCAGGGACTATCCGCGTAACAAACTGTCAAACCACAGGGACTATGAGTGTAATTTCCAAAATCTGGGGACTATAGCTGAAACTTTGCAAAACCATAGGGACTATCCGTGCATTTTACTCTTTACAAAGTTAACGAATTAAAGTTATTACTAAAATTTCAAATTTAATAATAAATAAAATACTATTGATAAAAAATAAAAACAAACACTTAAAATTATGAATTTATGTTTATTCCTAAAACTCAAATTAAATAACATAAATATTTATAAATTGAAAATACTATTCATTCAAACTTTGAAATCATATGTATAAAATATAATGTATAATGTCAAAATCAATTAAACACTTAAAAACTAGAAAGAGTTAAATGTCATTTTAGTCTATGTGGTTTAGGTCATTTTGCCAGTTTAGTCCAAAGGTTTCATTTTTAACCTGTGGGTCCAAAAAGGTTTCACAGTTGCCATTTTAGTCCATTGGGTTAACTTCATCCATTTTTTCTGTTAATGAGAAGACCAATTCGGTCATTTTATATGGCTGAATTGCCCTTTTAGTTAACAAAATTACATACAAAATGACCAAATTGGCCTTCTCGTTAACAGAAAAAATGGATTAAGTTAACCAAGTGGACTAAAATGGCAACTGTGAAACCTTTTTGGACCCACAGGTTAAAAATGAAACCTTTAGACTAAACTGGCAAAATGGCCCAAACCACAAGGACTAAAATGACATTTAACTCAACTAGAAAACTTTGCATATGTCGTCCACATGTTGTAGAAGATGGACATGTCACATATTTTGAGACAAACATATTTTATTAATTTAGCGAAATATTATTATATTGATAAATTAATAATTTATTAATTTAAAGTGGTTTTACATATTACCTTTAAATTTCTAAGTCCAATGTACATTCACAAATTAATTGAATTTGTCAAGTTCATTGTTTTTAATACAAAAAGTTAGCTAGTTTATGGTACGAAAAAATACATTACAAAAACAAGTTTAAATGAACATTTCTTATGTGCATTGCAAG